>CM061258.1:18762500-20012500 GCA_030848825.1 Tadarida brasiliensis
CACTTCTTCTAATGTACTTTTTAAATTTACAGATAGCATAAAGTACAATCATTTGGACCACTCAAAAATAAAAAAATATTTTCCAAAGTCCTTATATGGTAGATGAATACTAAACATCTTTGCATGTATGGAATAGCTCTTTCTTAAATTTTCTATTTAAAAAACATCATTTTATTTAAAATAATATTAAAACTTGTTTCCAATGATTTAATATGAAAATTTACTCTGCTTGTATTTATTTATTTATTTATTGAATGGCCAATATTTTTGCCCAGCTAAATGTGAGTTGATTCCACCATATCAGTACTAATTTTTCTGCTTTGTGAGTTCTGTTGAAGTAGAAATTAAATAACAAGTATGCAAAAGCTTTGCCATGAGCTGAGTTCACCTATTACTGCTTGCTTAGGATGTTTCTTCAAGTGTTTTAGCTGACTTCAATGCTTAACCCTAAGTAGGTTCCTTTTTATTTCCCTCAGTCCTACTAACACTTGGACAAAATAGTCATTAGTCATTAATAAGAATAAGAATAAGAATACTATAACCCTACACCCTTTACAGAAGGATAAAAGAAATGAGAATGATGCTAAGGAACGGAGGCATCAGGAAAGAAAAACTAACATGCAGGACATCACTGCTAAATCTGAATCCCATAGTCCAGGCACTTTTCTAGGACTTGCCCGGGGCCATCTCCTTCCTTTGCTCTCAGCCTTTGCCATGCAGCTGGTGAGCATCTCTCTATCCAACAGTGATTACCTTGACGCTGATTGTTATTTGGGAGTCCAGAATCCTCAATCCACCCCAGACTATGGGAAAGGATTAAAAAATAAAATAATATACTCTAAAAACATTTCCCTGGAGATGCCAACATTACATTATTAAAGAGAAACTAAATATTTCTATATGACACATGAGCGTTTGGATTTTTTTGATAGAAAATGCAGGGCCATCATGTAACCTACATCTACTTGATTTAATGGACTTTCTGAGAATAGAAAGAGCTTTCATAAAGACAAGTCACACCTTCTAAAAGTAGAATCTTAAAAAACGGCTATAATTTTTCCAGTAACATTTTGTCATTCATAATAGAGATATTTTGTCAGAAATATTTTGTACTATTTTTTCTCTCCTAATTTTAGGTAAATAAAAAAATTACTTGACTTTATACACACTTAATATTTGCTTAAGTGAATATGATATATATCTGAGAAACATTCTTATATAATATGTATGTCAGAAATCAAAGAAAAACTAGAATGAGGAAGAATAGAAAGATATGAATAGTTTCTAGGTAATGAGTTCTTGTAGTTATTAAACTTGAGCTTGTCATGTTGCAGAAGAGGAAACAAAGACAGAAAAATAATGATAGAACTTTATAACACTCTGGCACCTGAAACTCCAAATGATCTAAATGGAAATTTTTGAAAACCATCAGGGTTTAAATGAATTTTAAAAATGCCTTCCCTCTTGGTGAATTAAAAAACAAAGTGTTCTTTGAAGCTTTCTATCTGCTTCCTTAATTTTTCTCTCAATCTTACCAAAATTTTATAAATATGGAAAAGTTATCATATCCTAAGTTTTTTACTCTGAAAATCATTTTTAACCATTGGTTGAAAAAAACAGAAATTTATTTCATGGAAAATTTCCATATTGGATTTAAGTCATGTTGGATTTTGAACTACTACTTAGGAGAAAATTATGTGACCACTCACGCTAAACTTTCTCCCAAAATGAATAGAACCAAATTCTCAAATTTTTCAATGAAATTATTGAAAAGCTCCAAGTTCATAAATAGTTAAAATTAAATAAGCATTCTTATCTTATAAGATGACTAGCACATACATTTTTAAGTATATTGGCCAGATGGGTCCCCTCTCTGCATTGATGGCACACTCTAGCATACACAGCGGTTAAACTTTTTGTATATAAATCCTACAATTATTTCTGTTCACACTGTGGCATTTTGTGATAAGAAATGTATTTTTTAGTCAAACAACAACCTCACCTTCATCCCTCTCTTCAACCTTGTATAGTCTATTTCCAGCACTGTGTCATAGAAATGACTTGTGAATGCATGTTCAAAACCCATACTTGATATTACATCTATGCTCTAGAAAATCAAAGATAAAGTTCATTAATTGTAGGTACTCACATGCCAGTACTGTTTGTTAGAGATATATTGAGATGTTACAGTATCTATTTCTGAGGATGGCTACAATTAAGGAAAAATAAACTGAACTAAACCAGGATAATATGTAAAAATGCTAAAGGATAGATTATCTTGGTAATAAAAAGTATATAATTCATCAGTACATGTTTATCTGTTTTTATTTATATAGTCCCTTTGTCTATTTACCTACATTAGATCTGATGAAACTGTAGGAATACAACATCCTGAACTCAAAAATATTTTTTCAGTAAGTTATTAACAGGAGAAAATTACATATTGAAAGTTCCGAGTCTCAGTGTTCTCATATGCTTAATAAGCAGAATCCTATTAGAAAAGACAGCTGTGTCAGTGTTTGGCAGATACAGTGTTATAATGCTATGCAATAGAACATAAATTAAATGATTCTGGGAACTACCATTAATGTACAAGAAGCCAGAGCATATATTTTAGAATTAATATTTAGTAACAGGTACCTTTCTAAGAGGCAACTATTTGAGGATTTTTTGGGCTTTGATGAAGATATATTTAATTCAGTATATCGTATATCTGATGCTTAATGATGCTGCTTAAGTAGCAAGCATATGTTCCTTTGGCAAATATAGAGAAAAAATAAAATAAATAAAATGATCTTATCATGTGGCAAGCTTGAGTTCCATAAAGAGAAAGATTCATAAGAAGAAGAGTAAGGAGCTTCAATAGGCTTGATTTTAGGAGATTAACTCTGATTTCTACTTTTTAAATTTCCTCCTCCAGCAAAGAAAAGATGTCCTAAGAAATCAATAGTGAGAGTATGATTATTTAAATAAAACTCTCCCTTTAAATTCGGAGGGTTAACGGAGATATAGAGTTGTGTAGGATTTGTCACATTTCATTGAATGGTTGTGTAGTATGTCTAACTAAATTTTAAACATTTTCAACTTTGCAGGGCTTTAAAACTGAGATACAATTATGGGCAGAATGTGTAAGGTAAAAGATAACATGTTCAAATTATTGAACAGTCTGCTACCAGTAGGTGTTTTGTTACCTCTCATCTTACAAGGCACAGCCTGAGAGCACTGGACCACATGAAGTCTTAGGCTTTCTCCTCCTCCAAGTCAGACCATAATTCCACACTGTATGCATCATAAGGTTAATTAATTTTTATTGTAAAACACTTCTAATTCACAGGTTTTTATTGCAAAATCCTTGGGATAATTGAGGAAGCTGAGAGTGGCTGATGGAGATAAAAATAAATCAAAGAAACAAGTGAAGGCCCTTGTATGAACCAATAATGATTATGGTCCGTGAGCAGGAAGTACGCTTGGTTCAACAGTCCGCATGTGATGTTGGGGCAGTAGGGTGGAAACTACATAATTTCCTTATACATTCATATCATATAAACACAGAAGGTGATATTACTGCCAATTTTGCTAGTTTACTACTTTTCTTTGATGTGTTGTTTTAATCAGACCCCTTGATTTGTTTAGTAAAACTGTCTAACGTAGCACTTTAAGAAAGGAAATCACCTATGTTAATTAGCTATTTAATTCTCAAATTGTATACTGCTCTATCTGGATCACAGCCTAGTGGTTATGTCATGAGTACCAGAGTCAGACTCCCTAAGTATACATTCCAGCTACCATGGGAAAAGCCCAATGCCTGAAAATCACCAGGAACACTGCTGTAGTCAAGTCAAAGTAGGTATATCAACTTCTCACAACAAGGCACGCTGCCCATCATGGGAAATTTCAGGTATTTGGGTCAGAGGGAGTTAGGATAGCCTTATTATAGAGTTTGGAAATATACTGGAGCATTAAGGGAGTGCTCATTAAGCAGGGATAGCACTTGATTGGGGAATGTCAGAAAATTGGGGCAATTTTGTAGATATGTATTAGTTTCTGTCTGGAAAGCTAGAAAAAGAGTTTGAAGTTGATTTTGATAAAGAAGTAGTAACCAGCCCGGCCAGTGTGGCTCGGTGGTTGAGCATCGACCCATGCACCAAGAGGTCGCTGGTTCGATTCCTGGTCAGGGCACATGCCCAGGTTGTGGGCCCAATCCCCAGTGGGGGGCATGCAGGAGGCAGCCAATCAATATTCTCTCTCATTTATGTTTCTATCTTTTTCTTCCTCTCCCTTCCTCTCTCTCTAAAATCAATAAAGAAATAATATTTTTTTTTTTAAAAAAAGAAGTAGTAACCAGGAAAGGAAGATCTTTGTTCATTTTGGGGGTACCTAGTGCCAATTCTTTTTCAAGTTCACTCACAGATGTTGAGTGTGCTTATCTGATGCTGACAGGGTGTCAAGCTGTTTGTGTTCAGCAGGGAAACCACGTCATAGCTCTTAGTTGCCAGGGAGGTGCCAGCTATTAGCTCTCAGAGCTGATTTTTGTTTTGTTCCTCATCATCTAACAGGTAGTTATCTTGGTCAATATATTTAAACACTTGGTACTTTCACAATTTTCATGTATCAAATGGGAATAATAGCACCTTCATCAAATGGGTTTTGAGACTGTTAAGGACTAGGGTGTGCAGTGAAGTTTTTTAAACAGTTTCTTTTTCTCTCCCATTATATACTTATCACAACTTGGCTGGCAGGGGTGTGGGGTAGCTCCTTGTCATCGTTTTGGGTTGTAGGCTGACAAGTCTTGCTATGTGGTATGGCAAAGGAAAAAAGATAGTGACAGGCTCAAGGGACAGTTCATAAACCTTCTTTCCAGAAAGAACCTACATCACAACCACTCAAGCTTCACTGGCTATATTTAATAGCCTCACAGAACTTCAAGATGGCAGAGAAACACAGTCCCAGGGGCCTAGGAAGAGGGATGACTGGAGGCATGGGCTGTTTGGGAACAGAATGAATGGCCGCCACACACCATGAGGCACTTAGAACAGTGACTGGTCCATAACAGGTGCTTAACAACTGCTGGATACAACAATAATAAATGACCGTTATGTTACTATGATCTTCAGTTTCCTTCCCTCCATAAGATTAATTAACTAATTAATCCTATCTGAGTTTATTTTCAGATGAAATTTTCAGATGAAATAAATATAGGATTTTTATATATCAATGTCTGACAATGAGATACTAAAAAAAATTTTGTAATTGTATTGTGCTCAAATAGGTAACTTGCAAAAGTACATGTCTAATGTATATTCATATCAAAATATTTTAAAAATTTAGTTAGAGAGTATTTGAAATTTGAAACCTAGGGATAGATCAGGGGGGTTGCTTATTCCATTTATTTTGGACTGTTTAGATTATATTTGACTGAAAATATTAAATAATCTGGAGGTCCATTATGATGTTGCCAAATGGTACACTAGAATCATGCAATGCTGTGACTGTGTAGTACTAACTGGAAACACTACCATAGTGATTGCTATAGTGACTTTTTTTTTTTCAATCCTCACCTGAGGACACTTTTTGCATTCATAGAGGGAGAGAAGGAGGAAGAGAGAGATAGAAACATCAATGTGAGAGAGACACATCGAGTGGCTGCCACCCACACAACCCCAACCGGGGCCAGGGACAAACTGCAACCGAGGTACATGCCCTTAACGGGAACTGAAACTGGGTCTCTCCAGACCGTGGGCTGATGCTCTAACCGCTGAGTCAAACCAGCCAGGGCTATAGTGACATTTAAATTGGCATCAGTGCCAAGAAATCTTTACGACATCTTTTCCTATTTTTCAAAGTAAATTTACATTAAATTCTTTTGTTAATTCAGTTGTCTTTTTAGAGAGATTGTAGTGTTTCCAACTAATATATCTTCTTTAAAAACAGTATTTAATTATTTTAGATAATTTAACTTCTAAATATTAATTTTGAAAACAATAGTCAAATTATTTTGAAAATATAGTATACATATTACATAAGTACTAAAATACTTAAGAAATTATATACACACACACACACACACACACACACACACACACACACACACACACACACACATATAGTCCGGCTGGTGTGGCTCAGTGATTGAGTGTTGGTCGACCCATGCACCAAGAGGTCACATTTCGATTCCTGGTCAGGACACATGCCCAGGTTGCAAGCCCAATCCCCAGTGGGGGGCATGCAGGAGGCAGCCAATCAATGTTCTCTCTCATCAATGTTTCCATCTCTCTCTCCCTCATTTCCTCTCTCTCTAAAAATCAATAAAAAAATAAAAATAAAAAAGGGAATATAAATCTAATTTTGCTGCTGTCTTCATTCATATAGACCTAGAAAAACAAATATATGTATATATGTTTTTTTTAAAATATATTTTTTGAGAAAAACATTTAAATGGAAATATTCATGATTGACATAGTTTAGTATAGTATCCTTCCATATTACATTGCTTCCTGTTTGAATTCTTAAATTTTAAGATATACTATATATAATTCAACACACTAAACATTCAGGATTTTAAATTTAAGTTATTTAGTTCCCCAACACATATTTTGAATCTTCTCCTGTGCTGTGCAAGCCTGTATTAATTCTAGTCTGAAAAAAGAGAGAGTCACAAGTAATATAAAAATAGCTAAACTTAGCAGAGCATTTTCAAAGTCTTTTAAGAGAATTAGCAGCAACTCTATGAGTATTATTAGTGCTATTATTACTCTGTTTTACAAATTAAGAAACTGAGACCTAGAGGTGTCTTGGCAAAAGTTACATAACTAGTAGGTAGCACAGCCTTTTGAAGTAATTCTGAGTTTGTGATCTTAAAGAAGTCTTCATGTTAACTCTCTGTCCTTAGTGTTATGGTCTCAGTGATGCAGAAGCACAGAAAAGAAAAAGAAAAAGAATCTCTTATCTTTGTCTGGTAAAGTCAAGGAAATATTACAAATGGATAATAAATATTAATATTTTAAGTAGTGCTATATTAGATTCCTAGGGCTACTGTAACAAAGTACAACAACCAGGGTGGCTTAGTACAACCAAACTGTATCCCCTTACAGTTATGGAGACTAGACATCTGACATCGAGGTATTGGCAGAGCTATGCTCTCTCCACAGACTGAAGGGAGAATACTGCCCTATTTCTTCCAGCTTCCAGCAGCGGGCTTGTGGCTGCATAACTCCAATCTCCACTTCCATCTTCACATGGCTGTCATCCTTCTATAGGGGTGTGTCTTCTGTTCTTCTTATGAGAATATCAGTAACAGTGGGTTAGGGCCCAGTCTAATTAAACATGACTTTATCTTGGAAGAAGGCTTGACTTGGGGTGGTGAATACACAATACAATACACAGATGATATATTATAGAATTGTACACCTGTAACCTATATAATTGTATTAACCAATGTCACCCCAACATAATCAATAAAAACATAAATAAGTAAAACATAATAAAATGCATACATAAATGCAGACCTAAAAAATACATTATTAACACCAGAGTGTATCCTTCAAGTCTTTTCTATGCATATATATTATTTTCAGATTATATTTAATATTTTTTGTTATTGATT
This sequence comes from Tadarida brasiliensis, assembly GCA_030848825.1. Lineage (NCBI taxonomy): Eukaryota > Metazoa > Chordata > Mammalia > Chiroptera > Molossidae > Tadarida > Tadarida brasiliensis. Next base: position 18,770,104 of record CM061258.1, read on the forward strand.
TTTTTTATTACAGAGAAAGGAAGGAAGAGAGAGAGATAGAAACATCGATGTGAGAGAGAAATATTGATCGGCTGCCTCCTGCACACCCTCTCCTGGGGATCAAGCCTTCAACCCAGGCATGTGCCCTGACAAGGAATCAAACCCGAACCTCTCAGTCCATGGGATGACACTCAGTCCACTGAGCCACACTGGCTAGGCTGATTATATTTAAATAAATCTTACTACAAAGCATAATTAGAATACATATTTTCCCTTTTTAGTCACAAAAATTTATTTAAAATATTTAAAAGATATTAAAATATTTTAAATTAAATCACCCCAAACTGTTTCAAAGATCAACAATAAAAAAGATTACTTCATCTTAACTTAACTACATACTTAGACACCTTGTTTCCAAATAAGCTGGCATTCATTGGTACCAGGGGTGAGGAGTTGAATTCCTATATCTTTTTAGTGGACAATATTAAACCCATAACAATAACTCTCATACTAGTCAAACAATAATCGAAACTGTTAACCAAATATTTCTGCATTTCTCTTTTCCAAGCACATAATGAGACTGTACTCCCCTACCTCTGAATTTAGACATCACAGTGGGATTTGCTTTGCCCACTGAAATGGAAGGGCAAGTGAGTGTGTCTGTTCTTGTGGAAGGCCTAAGGACCAACATGAGTGTCTCCATGTTCCTTCACTCTTATCTTTGCAATCATGAGAGCGTGGTGATGAAAGTTCCCTTGTCTTGGTTTCCTGGTGATATGGTTTATTACAGCCTCCCAGGAAAACCACAGTGGTCATATACCCAAAGCAGGAACAAATATTTGTCTCTAATGCCTCTGAGATTTGAGTTTTCTGTTACTACAGCATAACCCAGCCTATTGTTATTGGTGCATAAATATCTACTAGAAGTGATATGCTGTTCAAACAATAACAACAGAAAACATATAAAACGTGTAGCATTGGGTTAAGGCCTGGCCATCTAGCAGTGAAGAAAGCCTTATCAGAGTCTCAAAAAATGGAAATGTATTTCCTGCAGGAGTATAATATTCAGTAAAGCTATCACTGTGATAACTTGGAAGGCAGAAACTAGGTCAAATGAACTTGTAGCCCTAGGGGGAAGTGTGGGAAAACAAAGTATCACTACAGTTGTATTATCAAAGCACTCTAAGAAAGAGACACATTGAGAGAGCTATTGCCAGTTTGCTGACAGAATGGAAGGAAATGAAGATGGCAGGGATGAGGGACTGGCAGGTTGAAAGGGAGAGACAACTTTTCATGATAAAACAGAAATAATAGTTTTGTTGAACATTGCTGATTGAAACTCTTGAAGCAAAAATGAGAGAATGGTCATCACAGCTATTTTTATCAGCAAGATTAAGGACCCAGCTAGGAGTTTGGATCCCAGCAAATTCTTCCACTTAACAAAATGCATTATGTCAAAGACACTAAAGCTGTGGTTCACCCAGTGAAATCCAATAAAACGAAGGAAGCTGTGATCAAGTAGAAATAGGAAGACTTGTGGAGTGGTGGTAAGAAAATAAATACATAAGATCTAAGAAGTATATTTAAATAGAAAAAAAAATTTGTAAAGGGTCTCTTGACATATACAACTGAATGTAATCAAATAGATCAGGAGTCATTTAGTATTTAAAAGAACTGTCCTGCCAAAGAAACCACCAGCCTAGACAAAAGAAAGTCTGGGTCTCATTGAGCTCTAAAACCAGCCAAGAACTCTACTCTGATAGGACCCATGCTCTCGCTTTTATTCTAACTGAAAATACTTCCTTCATATGGCTCCTTCGATAGCTTCCTTTTCTTCATATATTTATTCAAATAACTTCTTTTCAATAGGGCCAACATGAAATTTCACGTTCAAGCCCCTAACTTTCTGATCCTATATTCAGAATCAACTCCATTGCTGTAATTTTCTTCAATAGCACTGAACACATTCTACTATATGTTTTATTTTTCATATTTATTGTGTTTATTGAGAAGTGTTTGCTCCTGCTTGAATGTAAGTAACAAGAGTCTTTGTGTGATTGTTTTGTTTTGTTTGTTTGTTTGTTTGTTTGTTTTCTTTCTCTAGCACCTAAAGTGTGCTGTGTGCCTGGCAATAGGAGGCACCAAAGGATATTTGAAGAATAACCAAATGGCTCACTTCTAATGGAGCAGGTGCTCATTCAGACTCTCTCTCTCTCTCTCTCTCTCTCTCTCTCTCTCTCTCTCTATATATATATATATATATATATATATATATATAGAATCAGTCTGAGACTTGGATTTGATGCAGGTGATTGATTTAAAAATGTGCTTCTCAGGAGAATACTGTACAGGAAAGAATGAAGCAGGAGAGAGAAAGGGAAAGACCAAGACACCAACATTGTCTCAGGTGGAGTCTAGCCTGGGCCTGATCACAGAGAGAAGGCTCTAAGAATAAAATGGAATGAGAGTTGACCCATCTTGAGGCATGGCACTTGGCTATTTGTACCCCAGTGTTATTGACGAGGGTGGTGAGTGAAGTAACGACCCTAGCTTGGTGGTTCTCTTCAGTCTAGGAACATTCTCAGAGGAAGGGATAGCTCTAAGCAATTGGCAGCCAAACTTCACAGTAGCTGGCTGGTGAGTAGATGGCTTTGTCAATAGGATCTGCATGGCCAACATCTACAACATAATCCAGATTAACACTTACAGTAGACTGTGAATGTGCTTGTACCTTTAAAATGGTTCATGTAATAGTTTCAATTACCTTCGCAGACCTCATTTATACTTTCCTAGGCAAATGCATATTCTTTTATTGCACCTTGATGGATTATAATTATATGATGACTTAATCAATAATCTCAGTTTGAAGAAAAGGAAGACTATAATTGTATATGATAGATCTGCTATATTTCTAGTCCCACACACAACCTGAACTCCTCTAGTGCCTCATCAGTCAATGACAGCTCCAAATCTGGTGTTCAAGCCAAAGCCTGGAATTTATTCGTAACTCCTCCACTTCTATTAATTGCAAGCCAGTAAGAACATTCTTTTATCAGGATTAGTTCAATCATCTCAGCATTTTCTTTGTGTCCTTTCTTGCTTTGCTAAGTCTATTTTTCATATGCCAGCTAGAACATTTAATATTATGGCATGGTTGTCCTCTGCAGCAAACCCTCCCCTGATTTCAGTATCATGAAGGTTAAAACTCTTTATCATGGTTTGAAGGACTCTGGAAGCCTGCCCCCCACCCTTGACCTCAGAGTCTATAGCTCTCCCCTTGTTCACTTATCTGTGGGTATACTTAAGTCCTTTCTGTGACTTGAAGTCTTCTAAAATGCACATGATTTCCCCCCCTCCCCAAATCCTCCTTACCAAGTATTTACATTTTTAGTTCTTTTTCTGGAACACTGTTCCCATTAAAATCCTAACCCACTCCTGACTCCCTTCAGCTTTCTGCTCAAATGTCACCATAATGGAAAGGTTCTTTTTGACCCTACTATTGAAAATAACAGTACCTCTCTCAACACACATAATTTATCTATCTCTTTAACTTACTTTTTTTTATTCTCCCCCTTATTCATCTGTTTTCAGAATAATAATATGAACAATAAGTGTTTTTAAAATTATTATCCTTATGTACTCATGGATTTGTAAACGTTTTAAGTTTCAACCCATTGCAGCAATTATCCCATCATTGGTTAGTTGGAGGCTCTTCAAATGAGCTCTTGAGTTCTTTTGACATGAGCCCAGTTGACTTTGCTCACTTCTTTGCTTTTTGATACAAGATGTTTCAAAGTCATCTTGCACATTTTCTCCCTAAGACCTGGTGTGAGCTATTTATCCAAGGAATCATGGTTCTTTTAGGAGACAGGGTATTCATAGCCCACAGCTTTAGAGGAAAGTGCATTGTGTGTCCTTATGCTGATAGGATGGTGCACATTCCCTTGGCTTTGTTATAGCCCGATTTTTGCTGCATATGATGTCCTTGTGCCACACCAACTTGTAAATTGTTTTGTTCAGTTTCCAGTGTTTAAGAACATATTGACTAAAAATGTCACCATTTGTTTATGATAATATAGCATTTTACCTTCAACCACATCAATAATTCCTTGTTAGCCAACATTCTTAAATAAGTCAAGAGCACAGATAGCTCTCTTCTTCTTAAATCTCTGACAGACTAAAATGATTTACTTATAAGGCATACCTCTAAATTAAAATATTTCTAAAACAATGCCACTTAAATCATCTTATTTTCTCCTTGTCCTGTTATATTTTAGGGAGTGCATTAATTGAGTAGATATAATAATATCTGACCAACTTCAAAAGGGGCATCATTTGTAGAGGGTCATACATAAATTTTGATACTCTTGATTCCCATTCAGGGGACCAATACTGGAAAAAAAAAAAAAACATGCTTGCCTATTTCCTTTTAATTGAAAGTCCATGTGTTTTTCATATAATAAAAAAGTTATCAATCATTATTTTCTCAACCTAGCGCCACTATCCATAGAGATAGTGGTTACTTTTCTCAAATACCGGTAATAGGTTGTTTACTTGTCTTTATATTCTATAATACTATATATTCTATATGTATCTTTTTATGCTATTATATGTAATGTTATTATTGTTTGCTTGATAGAACATTGGCAAAACCTGATTCAAGAGCTTCTCTTCTGACAACAGTTTATACTACTGGTTTTATAGGAAACCAAATGCTAAATTTTTAAAGCTGGGAATTTAGTGGTGTAAACCACTAAGGATTGCTTATACAAAGCTGGCAGTTCAAATTACTTCCATCATTTTCTGTGGGTGTTTTTTGAAATTATTTTATAACATTTATTTAGAGAACGATAGAATCCTAAACTACAAATGACAATATTTGAGCATGGATTCTTAGAAAAAAACAAAAAATTAATTTAGAGTCTTAAATATATATATATATATATATATATATATATATATATATATAAACTAATGATCAATTACACATATATTTATATATCCACCAGTATTTGTAAAATAAATATAAGAATTATCAATTACTGCCTGGCTGGTGTGGTTCAGTGGTTAAGCATTGACCCATGTACCAGGAGGTTGCCTGTTCGATTTCCGGTCAGGGCACATGCCCAGATTGTGGGCAAAATCCCCAGTGGGGGGCATGCAGGAGGCAGCCAATCAATGTTCTCTCTCATCGATGTTTCTATCTCTCTCTCCCTGTCCCTTTCTCTCTATCTAAAATGAATAAAGAAAAAAAAATTAAAAAAAAAGAATTACCAGTTACTATGTAAGACAGATATATTAAATCATATATCCTGATAGATCAGATAAGGGATTAATTTCCAAAATATAATAGAGTGCTCATACAACTCAACAAAAGGAAGACAAAGAACCCAATTAAAAAATGGGCAGAGGACCTAAAAAGACACCTCTCCAAACAGGACATACAAATGGCCAAGAGACATATGAAAAAATGCTCAGTGTCACTAATCATCAGAGAGATGCAAATTAAAACAACTATGAGGTATCACCTCACATCTGCCAGAATGGCTGCCATCAACAAATCATCAAACAGCAAGTGCTGGCAAGGGTGCGGAGAAAAGGGGACTCTAGTACACTGCTGGTGGGAATGCAGACTGGTGCAGCCACTGTGGAAAGCAATATGGTGTTTCCTCAGAAAACTAAAAATTGATCTGCAATTTGACCCAGTGATCCCACTTCTTGGAATATATCCTAAAAAGTCTGAAACACCAGTCAGAAAGAATATATGCACCCCTATGTTCATAGCAGCACTATTTACAATTGCTAAGATCTGGAAACAACCCATGTCCATCAATAGATGAGTGGATAAAAATGCTGTGGTACATATACACAATGGAATACTATGCAGCTGTAAGAAGAGAGATCTCGTATCCTTTTATCCTTTGAGACGACATCGAGGGACCTGGAGAGCATTATGCTAAGTGAAATAAAGCCAATCAGAGAAAGACAAATACTACATGATCTCACTTATTTGTGGAATAGAATGAACAAAATAAGCTGATGAACAAAATAGACCCAGAGACATAGAAAGGAGTATGGTTCAGACTGACAAACCTCAAAGGAGGGGGGCTGGAGGATAGATGAGATAAACCAAAGAACTTATATGCATGTATGCATAACCAATGGACATAGACAACAATGCTGGGGGAGTGGGGGGCTGGAATGGGGAGGAGGGTGTCGGGGGGGGGAAGGAGAAACATCTGTAACAAAAATAAATTTAATACAGACTTACAAAATATATATATATATATATATATATATATATATATATATATCCCAAAATAGTTCCTTGATTAAATAATAATCATAATTTTGGTGTCTGTCCATAGAATTTGATCCACATATGTATCATTTACATAACTGAGCTATCAGACTTGTATCTCCAACTGATATAAAAAACATAATAGTGTGTTGGAAAAATCACTGGCCAAGGAATCAAATGAGATATGTAGGAATTTTGCCCAAACCACAAAATAACTGGATAATGAGAAATGTTTTCTTCATCTCTCCAAACCTCATATATCTCACCTTGGGAAGGATTTAAGTGATATGACCATATCTCACAGTTGTTGCTGTTTTGAATATACATAGGTTTGTTTGTGTGGAAGTACTTTGTTGATTACTTCAATAAATTGTATAATAAGGTACTAAAATTAATCATATTCCCTTGTCTTATATGTATATTTCATCTAAAAAGCCTTGCCTGAAAAACAAGATTGAAATTATTTAAATACTTTATCTGTGTTTAAACTATGAGGATAAGAAATAATAATATAATTTAATTTTAGTTGTGGATTTTATATGCTGAACATCTACTTAATTATAATAATGCACATTTTTTCTTCATTCACAAATAGCCCAAAGCCATTTTTCTCAAATGCAAGTGAAATATAATTAAGGGAACAGGGAATAGTAATAAAACTATTTTCAGTTTTTAAAGTTAAAAAGATTCCAGTGAATTCTCTGGATACAAAAATCAAAGTTAAACCAAATTTTAAATATTGTATTTTATAATACATCTGATGGTATTTGTTTAACAACAAAACATGTGATTAAAATGAAGAGCATTTAAGGCTGACAGAGATTAATTAAACATAGAAAATGTAGTAATCAGCTAGTTGCTATTGAATGAATAAAGGATATGAAGAATTTTTAATAAAATCTATGGGAATAGGTTTCATTTCCTAAATGTGAAGAATTATGTCAAGAATTATGAGAAAAATAGAGTAGATATTTCATGAAAAGTTTTCAATGTTCAATCAGACATTTTATCATTTATACCAATCGTGTTGTGAAATTTATACTTAATTCCATGTTATGTAAATTTTAATGAATATTACTCTCACTTCACTGCAGATTATATTTCATTTGTTATAAAAAATAATTCTTTTATTTTTTTAAATTATTTTTTATTTAATTTATTAGGGTAACATTGGTTAATAGGAACATTCTTTTAAAAGGCACATTCCTCCCAGTTTAACTCTTTCCATATCTCTATTAACTTGTTTATGGAATGGACTATTAATTCAATGTATGTGATCCCAGGCTCAAATGGGAGATTATCCATTTCACTCATGCATCATTAACCAATTAATTTTATAGATACATATTAAGTACCTACTGCAGGTCAATAACGGTTTTATACAGGGTACTGTCTTTTACAAAGTGTCTCACCACCATACAAGTTACATTATCATAAGAGGAAAGACTCAATAAACACATAATCCACTAAATGAAAAAGATAATTAAAATCATGGTTAATGATATGAAGAAAGAAATGCATGGTATGAAAGAAATCAATAGAGACTGACGTGGGGTAAGTTATTTTTTGAAAAAGTTGTTTAGGAGACTTCTCAAGAAAGCAAAATATTAAATAGAGACTGAAAATAAAGAGAAAGAGATGGCTATGGGTGAACCATGTAAGATCGTACCAGGTCAGAATGTAAGTCAAGGCAAGCACTTCGTGTTACTTAGCAGCTGTATAACTTCTATGGCAAGCACTGTCATCAGTCATGCAGAATTCAAATCCTGGGTGCCTGCTACCTTTCCACAGGTGCGTACCACCCTGTGATATTAGCATGTTGCTTCAACAAGCAAAGCCTCAGTTCAATCCTCTAACACGGCCATACCCTCTTTGCAATATTGCTGAGATGAATATTACATAAAAAGTGTTTGAAGAAAGACTCAGCAAACTGCCTAGAATATAGAAGGTAAGTTAGAATAAATGTCGGTTGCTAGCATCCAGCATCATTGATGTTAGTAGGCTGAGCCAGGTGCAATGCAGTTCCTGGATTTAATTCTCAAATCATCTGTCTCTCTTATGTAAACATGTGCAATCATTGAACCTCTTTGAGCCTCAGTTGCCTCACAATAATATGGAGAATTATATAAGACTCTACTTTAAAGGGTTGTTATAAAGTGCCCTGGCCGGTTTGGCTCAGCAGTTAGAGTGTCCGCCTGTGGACCGAAGAGTCCCAGGTTCGGTTCCCGCTACGGGCACATACCTCAGTTGCAGTTTGTCCCCGTGTGGGTGGCAGCCAGTCAGTGTGTCTCTCTCACATCAATGTTTCTCTCTCTCTCTTCTTCCCTCTCTCCCTCCTGCTCTATCTGAGTATAAATGCAAAAATTTTCTCAGGTGAGGATTAAAAAACAAAACAAGGTTGTCATAAAGAATATGAATTAAATTATATAAAATCAGTAGGACAGTGAATAGTTTCCTTCCTATTATTAATTATGCTAAAATGTTGTTAGTAGTAGGAGTATAAAAATTACTTCTTTATTTTGACCAAGACTAACAAAACACTTGATACTTTATTTTTCCAGTAGAACTTCTTTTCCCCTTCTTTTCCACTCAGTAAATGGCTCAATCATCCACCTAGTTCACAAATTAAAAATCTAAGAATTATATTTTATTTCTCATTATTTTCACCCTCCATAACAACCAATACATGAGAAGGCAGTATTTAATCTGTGACTATGTGTATTTTATCTATGTCTTAGGTCTGGTTCTCCTGAAACAAACACTGAGGTGAAAATTTCCATGCAAGAGATTGGTTAATAAATTGCTTCCAGGCCAGGAAGCTAGGGAGAGAGTGGGAAAAAGCAAGACAGGAGGATTATCCAAACAAGGTGTGGCGTTAGTCAAAGTTCCAGCCCCAGCATGATTAGGCAGAGGAGCTCTGGGATGTAAATAACATGTAGGTTTTCAGATTTCTGCACCTGTTACACAGTGGCTCAGGGATTTTGTGGGAGATGATTATAAAGTTGCAGGCACTTTAGGCTCCCTCTGCATGTGGGCAAAGTGGCTCCAGCAGCCAAAGGAAGTTCTCCAAGGAGAGCTGCAGGTGCAGGCCATTAGAAGAAGCAAAAACATACAAAAAATGTAGTGTATGGTATATGGGGTGTGTGTGTGTGTGTATGTGTGTGTATGTGCGTACATGCATGTGTGTGGCCATATTAAAAAATCAAAGGGAACCTGACAGAGTATCACTGTCCAATTCAAACCATCTCTTTATATACCACTGTCATCTCTTACTGGACTAGAGCAATAGATTCTAACTGATCCTCTTTCTTAACCAAACCCTTTCCTACCCTCCAACTTATTTTTAACTCTGTAACCAGATTGATCGTTTATAAACATGCCATGTTAAAAATTTTCAAATGCTTTCCAGTTCGCTGAAAATGAATGCAATTTTTTTATTCTAGCTTTAACACCAGTGGGATCCTATCGCTTGCCTAAGTCTCTGGCTCCATCTAATACAATTTGACTTTTCTGCTTAAAGGCTTACATTCCATCCAAAGTGGGCATCATAGTTAGAGCAGCCCTAGGAAATGAACAAAGCTCTCTAATTTCTCTGGCAAGGGTGATGGGAAAGAACAATGACCAAAAAAAAAAAAAAAAAAAAAAAAAAACCCAAAAAACAACAACAACAAAAAAACACACAAAACTCCCAGTGAGAAGAACTCAGGGTCATCAGTGTGCTCAACTAAGGAATCTGTTGTATTTTATCAAAGTGACATATCAGCTGTCCTTGAGAGTCTCTGATGCTCATTTTCCACTGTACCATCACTAAGCAACAGCATGCAGGGCATGTTCTGAGCTAGTGGCCACTAGATGGTACTTTGCCATTACATTTTTTCCTAAGCACTTTTTGACATTGTAGTTTTCTGATATTAATTTCAGAATTTTACATTGCATGTGGTTAAATTTACCAATTTCCCATAGTTTACAAGATTATGAATAGCCACATAAAGTCCTGAGAAAAGAAAATTCCCATCACCCGAGATTTCAGAATCAAAAGCAGCATGACTTGGATTCCTCTAATTTTGACTGTGTGGATTTGTGGCCATATATATGTGTATTTTGTTAAGTAAGAAGATTTTTATAACAATAAATATGGAAAATAGGGTACATGTGTGCTGGACAGAGCCAATAGCTCTGGACACAGCAAACTTCCACATTATTATATGTCAATCACCATTCTCTGCTCTTCTATGGTGGAGATATCTCTCTCTTTCTCTCTCTCTCTCTCTCTCTCTCTCTCTCTCTCTATATATATATATATATATATATATATATATATATGATAGATAGATAGATAGATAGATAGATAGATAGATAAATAGATAGATATGGCTAGAGTGGGAACAACTATTTTTGATGATGTTGATAATAAAAACATTAATATCTTGAAAACGTGTATGTTAGTATTGCATTAACTCCTTTGCCTATATTATCTAAAAAATACTATTTAAGGCTGTGATTCTAAAACTAGTCTGACACTTATTTCCTGTAAGACCTTTATCAAATTATGATTTCATAGGTATATGCTGCTGTAAAAATAAGTCCTTGTACTAAAAATGACTACTAAAATTCAAAATAAAATGAAGGAAGCCTTGTAAGTCAGCTACTAATTATTCTCCTTTGATAGAAAGAGCAGTTGAGACCTAGTGATGAGAGTTAATATCCCCCAGTCTCACAGATAATTAGGGATAAAGCCAAGCTAGAGGCATATATTTGGTATTTAGGCCTTGATAACTGCAATGAGTTTACAGATGTATGGTCCAGCATTGAGCGTCTGGCCTAAGCCAGGTAAATCCAAATCCATTACCAGGACTTTTCCAACTCAAGTTAGAAAAGACCATTGGTTGTTTTCTGGATTGGAACATGTTAAATCTCAACTCCATACATTCCTATATTCCATCAGGTTGAGAAAGCTTAGTGTTTAAAGCAAGAAAGAAAAGAGAGACAGAGTCAGAGACAGAGAATAGTACTCAAGTTCCAATTCTAGTGCTCATGAGCAGGAAATGCCCAGTAACTTCTTTGCCCCTCTCATTCTTTCCTTTCCACACTTAATTTGATTTTATAATCCAATGAATTTTTATTTTGCTTACACAAGTTTGAGATGTTGCTATTGCATTATCATCATCATCAGCAGCAGCATTGTTATCATCTCAGATCTACTAAAATAAGTGTCTGACAAATGTAAACCAATGTACTAATAAATAAAATTAATTCTGATATACCAAATGAGTTATTGTTTCTACTTCAAAAAGAATCCACATACTGTCTCAACAGAGAGCCATTCTTTGTTTCAAAATTCTGGATCAAATTATCCCATAGGTAAGCTCCCACATCTAATTTCACAATAGCAATTTTGTGGGCTCCTTTTTCTTATTATAGTAGGAAATAAATATGTGTTATTTTTAATTATCAGGCAAAAATATTTCCACTTAGAGCAAGCATATTCAACTCAGTCTCACACATTTGAGTGACTCACTCAACTGATTGTTGGAAAGCAAATAGTTACCAATTATAAAGGATCAACGTGGTAATGGTGCGATGTATTGCAAGACACAAAGTATATTTGGTATCATTTAATCTTCCTTGAGACAACATCTCAATGTATTACAGAAGAACAAGGAGGTGGAGGCAAAGGAGGAGAAGCAGCTTGTAAAATTCAGTAGAATGTGGGCAGAAAACAGTTTTCTTTAGAGTACATAGGTTCATATATATGTAATATATATATATATATATATATATATATATATATATATGGGTTCAATAATATGTACATATTATTTTAATAAATAATCTACTTTTATTAGTCTTAAGGCCTCTAGCAATAATCAATATTATCTTTGATGTATTGTAGACATTTTTTAAAAATATTTTACATTTTAAATTATAAATATATTCACATTTTATGCTGCAATATAACTATATTAAAGTCAGCCACTAACTTCCTGTTTAGTATATTTGTGGAATATATGTCTTCCTACTTAACTACATGAGTTTTTAAGGAGAGTTCACTAATGTAATATGGAAAAATAATGTATATGTGTATAAAATATATAGAAAATTTAAATAACATTTAGAAAAGTTTAACAGTTTACAGGTTATTTGAAAGTGAAACATAACCTAATAAACCATTTTCTCCCCCTACTCCTCAGGGGAAATAGACGGTACATTGAATTTGATATCCTGCTGAAGCCGCAGATAATGAGGACTTACCATTGCCTACCACTATTCATCTGGACCTATATGTTTTATGCAGTTGATGCTATCCCATTACAAGAAAAAGCTTACAGTGATTTACCAAGCAAAAAGATGATGAGTTTGACAAAAGATGGTGGGAAAATGCTACACCGCACCAAGCGTGGCTGGATGTGGAATCAGTTCTTCTTGTTGGAAGAGTACACAGGTACAGATACACAATACGTAGGCAAGGTAAGAATTATATATGATAATCTAGAAGGTTTATATTTTGTGGCAACTTTTCACATCACTAATGATTATTCAAACAATATTTGACTAATTATGGTGTGCAAAAGGCATGATATTGCACGTTATTTCAGTAAAGTAGGGTAAGGAATGTGATTTACTTAAGTAGCTAAATGTAGGTCAGTATTCAGAGTAATATGTTATATGTGGACTTGTTTCATTATTAATCAGCTAAATATGATTTAATTTTATATGTGTGCATATAAAAGATTTAAAAACTATCTTTGAAATTTAATTTAAAGTCATGGGTAAATAATAAATAGTGTGTTATAGGAGGCAATATAAAATGTAATTATACCAAAAATTATAAAATATATTGGTCTCTACTGATGAATAATTTATTATAATTAAGAACAGTATGATATGTATGAAAAGTGAATAAACACAAATTCTTCCATATGCTTCTATTTTTTAATATCAGTCAAACTAAACTACTTTCTGCCTACAATCCAGACCAAAGGGTTTGAGGCAGAAGGAGAAAGAAAAAAAAAAGTAGGAAAAAGAAACTACCTTTAGAAAGATTTAATAGCATCCTAGTAGAGGATGATGTTGTTCATTATCCTGATGTACTCTGTTGATGGTGCTGGTTAGCAGTCAGGAGCAAACGGCAATGGAAAATACATAACTCCTTCTTGTATTCAGTTTTGAGCAAATAGATTCATTATCTCTCCTTCTCTTTCCTCCGTGTCTCAGATTATGACATGATCTTTCTGATGTCCAAAGTTTTCTATTTATCTATTTTTCCCTTACCAATCTCATTCATAGTATTTTATACACCGGGCAATTTCTGTGTTCTCTGTGCATTCTCCCCTATTTATGCCTACTGATTTCAAATCATGAGAATAAAACATAATAAACAATTATGAATACAAACATTGCCCATAGATCCTTATTTATATTTCTTGATTCTTGGCATAGGATACCAGAGGTGATCGTAATAGTGCATCGCTTGATTCATTGCAACATCAGACACATAAGAAAGAACGGGCCGAAAATATAAACCAAAAGCACCTGACGCCACAAAAGTTGTTCCTGTTCTTTTAAACCAGAAATATCTGTGAAATTTCCAATATCTTGACCCGATTCTTTATTTTTTTGTGTGTGACAGTCTATTTTTTCAAATGCAGCTGACTTTATCAAAATCTATTATTTCCACTTCTTTTGAAATCTCTGTCCTCTGGTCCCAAAGGTCATACTTATTCTGCCCCATACAGTTCACCTGATGATTCTCTTCTTTCTCTTATTCTCCTCAGATTAGCCATGTGGCATCCTCCAGCATCCCCACTTAACATCACTTTTCACTCCATAGTTGATAACTAACATCATGATATTTCAAGTTCAACTGACAAATGTTTGTATCTAAGAACTTGAAATTGCTTTATGATTCTTTTCTAAGGCAGTGTATAAAGGACACATTCAGTTCATGGGGCCTTATATAAAGGGTTTCATCCTGGGAGATTCACCGATACAAAAGAATAACCACAGATAAGAAGAGATACTCGCAACCTTAAGAAAATCAAGGCTCCACTATAAGCATTTACTTTTAGCTGTAAACACAAATGCTTCCTTTTAAAAATTGAGTGTGCATTGATTCATTGACCACTGTTACTGTACTGACATTTTCTTTCCTTTTGCTTTTTAGATTTTTTTTTATTTTTTTATTAAATGTATTGAGGTGGCATTGGTTAATAGGGTCATACAGGTTTCAAGTATATATTTCTATGATACGTGGTCTGTATATCACACTCTTTGTCCACCATGAAATCCTACTCTGTCATAAGAAAAGATGAAATACTGAAATTGCGACAACATAGATGGACCTGGAGAATATTATGCTGACATTTTAGAACATACATATACTTTAGATCTTTCTGTAACATTCTGTTTATTTTTAATTAGTTCTGTAATCTGTCAAAGCTACTAAAAGTATATATATAGTTTTATTTAATTATTTTTCATAAAATGTTATCATTTGTCTTGGAAAAATAACCTCTTTTTTTTTTTTTTTTACCTGTGGGCCAGTTAAGGTGTTCAATTTCTTGTGCCTATTTATCTTTGACAACAGGTCATGAGCCAAAATGGAAAAATCCATATATAATAATCAGAATTTTTCTCAAATGAGAAGAATCAAATCAAATATGTGTGCCAACTATTTTATATTATTCATGGAAAACAATATGTACATAAAAGAGAGATTTCAATAAAAACACCTATAATACTTTGTGGAGAAAAAAACCAAAACTTTCTCTGTTTTTTAATAGGGCCTTGACTTACATATGCCATACACCACATATCTATTTCACCATAAAAGTGGACTTCCAACTACTTTTTAGCATTTCTTAAGTTAGTAGGGTCTATAAACTGTCTCCTAATGTGCCGTCCTGGCTTTTGACGTTATTATTAATCAGTATATACAGCGACTAGCTAGACTCTTACCCCTGAACTTGGTTGAACACATGAATTTTAATGAGGATTTAACTGCTTGAACAATAATGCAGATTGTCCTTTGGATCACACAGCTCTGGTTGCCCTGGGTAAGCACAAACCTAGTCTTCCAGGCTCTACTGTACTGGTCATACCCATGTGAAGCAAAGGCCTACCATATTTACCATGTACCACCAGGACTGGGGAAAATAGGTAGCTTCTAACGGGAAGAGATCCTCACAATTTTTTCTTAGTCTTACAGAAGCTAGGTATTCCAAAAAATAAGATCCACATTAATTTATAGGTGATATACAATTGAATCAAGTCAGAAAGATATATGACCCTTGAATGTAAAATATAGGGTTTAATTCTGAATTTAGAGGAAGCAGTTTTAGAACAAATAAAGTAGCAGCAGCAAGATTTAAGAAAGCCTAACTGTGCACACACACAAACATGTGACCTACAAGGCAAGGTTCAGTCCTGATTGCACCATTTAATTATTATGCTGAATTTAGAAATCAATTAAACTTCAAAAACCCCAGCTTCTTCTTAGGATAAATTCAATTTTCATTAAGATTTCTTTAACTCCATATTTCTGATACTATCTACAATTGTGGAGAAGGCTGTGTATATGGGCAGGAGGAGCTAGGAGGAGCTAGTGAAAAGGTAATAAAAATTTGCATGGGGAAAATCCAAGGAGGTGGGATTTCATATGGCATGATAAAACACACACACACACACACACACACACACACACACACACACACACACACACACTCAGACTCTCCAATGAGAGAAAGCTAGACCATTACTGTGAAAGGCCCAGAAGCCCATGCTGATTTATTCTCACATCCAGCATGGTACGTGAATCCCTGCTGAAAGCTCTTGACCAAATTCACAGAGCACAGTAATTTGTTTTCATTGTCTGCATGAACTGGAGGAGCAAGAAAATGAATCACAATGATATTTTTCTTAGGAAATACTATAGAATGTTTCCTTCTGTTATTTCAGACATTTGCAAGACAGGAGAGAAAAAGTCAGAAATGTTGAAATGAAAAATAATTTTTGTTTTTCACAATTATGCCATCTGAAGTTTGGTTGCTCACTTTTGACTGAAACTATCAGATTTTTACCAATTCTGGTTTCCATACCAAGGAAAACTTCTGGTTCTCACAAAGAGGATTACAATTGCCAAGTAGCTTCTCTGTAATTTGAATAGATACATCTAATAAATTACTTAGGAGAACTAGTAATACTGTTCAAGAGAATAATTAAAATACATTTTTTCTTTTTATTGAATTTATTGGGATGACACTGGTTAACAAATTTATACGGGTTTCAGGTGCACGTTCCACAACACAGGAAGCATAGCAAAGGCCTCTACTGTTCTGTTAATGAATCTTCATATGCATTTTATTTTTTGCACTTTAGATCTAGATTCTGAAGAATCCCTAGTTGTCATAGATTAATAATTAATTGGTCATATGCCTATTATTATTGAGAATCAAGCAGAATTTAAGTATTTAATTGTAATATCTGGTTATTAAAACACATTGATTGCATGGAGAGATGTCAAACTTACAGGAATAGGGTTTATGCTTTTTTTTTAAGGAAAACATTAGTATTCACAAAATAATTTTGAATTATCCACTTAGTTGGCCATTACATTTTAATTCCAAGATACCTATTTAGTACTTATTTTGCTCAGGGCAATCGACAGAGTGTTCTGGAACTGCCTATAAGTAGTCACCATCTAAATACAAGATATCTCTTTTACAGAGTTATCTCTAAATTTTTCATAGTTTTAATGAAAACATTTTACTATTCCATAGCTTAAATCATCCTAGAATCCTAGAATGAAAGGGGATTTTAACATTTGTCAGGCTCTTGGTTAAAATTAGATACAAGTGGTTTAGATCTTAACTGAAACAATGAAATCACAGGTAGCAAATGCAAAACAGGTAGGAGTCTGGTTTATAATAAATTGCGTAATCAGACTGTCAGCTAATAAAGCTTTTGCACTTAACGTATGTTAATGTATGCACCAAACATTGCTATTCCCCAAAGCATACATAAAATGATGTATTTGGATAGGCAGCTTTTTCTTAGGCTTTAGAATATGGCAGTGTGGTGTGTATAGACACAGAAACAGTCTCAAATTTTCTGAGGATGTTTGGTAAATTTTCATAGTATTACAGTGTTTGTCAGAATCAAAATGAATTACGTTTATAAAGGTTTTATAATGTCATCACTTCTGGCTCAGTACATGTAGCAGCTGCTTTTGATTTAAAAGCATATTGTATCCAAAAGTTCTCTTTATAGGTTGGTTGTTACACACTAGGAACACATGAGGAAAGTATTGAGACTAGGTTCTCAGGACAATGTATAAATGCTAATTTCACACTGACTTCTTTCAAAATCGACTTTTATAATAGACTTTTATTGCTGCCAGTACTGTATTATCATATCACCACATGATATACTAGAGAGCCATTTTATGTGACTTTCTTTTAATTCTCAAAATATATTACAGCCCTGGCCAGTTTGGCTAAGTGGTTAGAGCATTCGCTGGTGGATAGAAAGGTCATGGGTTCGATTCCCAGTCAAGGACATGTACCTGGGTTGCAGGTACAATCCCCGGCCATGGCCAGGGTTGTTCTGGGTTGTGCGGGAGGCAACCAATTGATGTGTCTTTCTCACATCAATGTTTCTCTCTCTTTTTCTCCCCCTCCCTTTCCTTTCACTCTATCTAAAAAATCAATGGAAAAATATCCTCGGGTGAGGATTAACAAAAACCAACCAACCAACCAACCAACCAACCAAACAAACAAAAAAACCAAAGCAAAACAAATATATATGTATATATAGTTCATACTATTTCTTAAATTATAGCAATATCTTGGACAAAATGTCTATAGAAAAATAACTCAAAGCTACTTAAGTGTAATTCAAAGTATTCAGTACCATTGTACATATCAGCTTCTGTTCTGTCCCCATAACTGCATAGACTTAGCTCTAGGCAGAGTGAAACTTTTCTCCTCCATATACTTGACCTCTATTTTGATATATTCACAGAACTTTTCTGAGAAAATATCATTCTATAATTTCAACTCTTCTCGTTTTAAGTCTAATCTCAAGTGCATTCTCATATATATGCCATCTGTATTCTCCCCAGCTAGAATTCCCCATCAAAATTATATCATCTATTAAAATCTTATTCAGGGCACAATCTTCATTATTCTGGTCTACTAGTTTACCACCTCGTATTTGAGACCTTTGAATTTGTGTTGGGTTTCAGTTCTCCAAACTGTTTGGCATCATATATTTTACACAAAATTAATATTCAGCTTCTCTCTCAGAAGACCTTTATTGAGCATTTATAATCTGGAACCTGGGAGACTGACATTATGAAACACAGAAAGAGCAGAGAGATTTAAAAATAAGTATATTTCCTTCTCCTGACACATTTTGCACCAAATCCAATCCCTTTCCTGTATTTCCATTACACTTCAGGGCCCTAATTGTAACCACGCCCTTTCCATTTTCTCTATGCCCTCAGACAGCACATACATTAGATTCACTTTCACACCAGAATAATGTCTGTGTCCTTAATACAGATAATTTCAAAGAGATATTAATGATAAAGATAAGATTAAACAAATTCTGACTGAATAAGGAATTGTAACTAGTCCTAGTAACATTTACAATTAAAATTTTTAAATGCAATTAAAATTTGAGTGAACATTTGTTTTTTTGTGGGACTATAAATGCCTGTGAAACCATTCAGAAATATTAGCATGTGGTAGAAAATATTAATCAGTATCCTTACCAAATTTTGTGTGATTTTTTTCCTGACACCAATGTCAGAGCTTTTATACTATTTCTAATATTCCAACATTCTCTTCCTCTATTTTCAAACTTGAAGAACATCAAATCTACCCTTACATATTCATCACTGTTAAACAAAGAAGAAGAAGAAGAAGAAAACTTAAATAGAAGTAGTAGAATCTCCAGAAGAGTACACATTTAAACACAAGCACCATCAAGAATACTAACAAGTTCCATTTTAAAATTTCTTTATCTTGTTCAATTTTTCTTTATTTTATGCAACTGTTAGGTGAATATTCTATTATCTTTTATGTTTCTGATTAATTGTTGTATTATTATCATAAAATACTGCCCTTTATGTGTGATAATATTACCTGCTTAGAGTTTACCTTCCTTGATGCAAATTTATTCACAATAATACATTTATGATTATGTTTGTGGTGTTTATCTTTTTCCATCCTTTCGCTTTCAGGCTTTTTGTGTTATTCTATTTAAAACTCGGCTCTTGCCCAGCTGGTGTGGCTCAGTCGTTGAGCATCTACTCATGCAGCAAGAGGTTGCAGGTTTGATTCCTGGTCAGGGCACATGCTCAGGTTGTGGGCCTGATCCCCAGTGGGGGACATGCAGGAGGCAGCCAATCGATGTTCTCTCTCATCAATGTTTCTATCTCTCTCTCTCCCTCTCCCTCTCTCTCTAAAATCAATAAAGAAAAAAATTAAAAAAAAAAACTCATGTAAACAGCTAAAATTTGATTTGTTTTTTTTATCCACTCTGAAAATCCTTAACATATAATTGAAGAGTTAAGTCCACTCATATATAACGCAGTTTTTGATACATTTGGATATAAGTCTACCGTTTTCTTGTTTTCATTTACCCCATTGTTCTTTAAACATTTGTTTCTGCTTTTCTTACATATTTTGGATCAATTCAGTATTTTTAAATAATATCTGAATTTATGTTCTTTATAAATAATTCTTAACCTACCATAATATAAATTAAAACAACATTATATGACTTAGCATACAATGCAATAATCTTACAATAGTATACTTTCATTTCCCCTGTGGGACTTTATTTTTGTCACATATTTCCTTCTGTATATACTATAAAATGCATCATACATTGCTAATCTTTATTTTTAAGCATTTCAATATTGATTAAAATTTTTTTAAATGTACATATTACATTACATCATATTATCATACATAATAACCATTTCCAGTCAGTGCAGTTGACTCTTTCTTGTAGATCTGAATTTCCGTTGCTTCCATGTCCCTTCAGACTAATGATTTCTTTTTGTATTACTTGTAGTGTAAGATCTCTGCTCAGTTTTTAACTTTATGGTTGTTTCTTTTCTCTGAATTCCTTGGAGTCTTACTATATAAATGATCAGTTTTAAAGTCAGCCACATGTGAGATCTAAAGTGTATCCAAAGCTTAAGGCTATCTTTTCTGTGATTTCTTCTATTCCTAGATATCCTCCTCTCAATTTTTAGTCACAATGGTAGTCCTGAGTCCTGATCTCTGTGCACACACATGCACACACACTTGTGCACACAAACTTCCTTCTTTTTCTTTCCAGTTCCATTCCTCCCTCCCCATTTCCACCTTCCTCCCCTTCCTCTGTCCCTCCTTCATCCCTTCTTTCCTCTCTCTCCTCCCCATCTGCTCTTTACTTTAACTCTTCCCAAGCTTCATTCTTTGGTCTCTTTGACCTTTGCTCTTGCTTTCTCTCTTTTTCTTCCTTCCCTAGATCCCTTCTGCCCTCCCTCCTCCTGACATCAACTCCCACTCCACAGGCACCTCCCTCTACAGTCCTCCCCCTGACCCACCAAGGAAAGCACACACATACACACACACTCTTTCATACCATATGTCTATTGTATCTTCTCTATGTTCACATATGTTTAATACGCAGTACTTACATTGTGTTATAATGGACTACACTATTCAGTACAGTAATATACTGTACAGGTTTTTAACCTGTGAGCAATAGGTTATAGCATAGACATGCAGTGGGCTAGACCATCTAAATGTGTGTAAGTGCACTGTGTGATGCTCACACAACACAATCATCTAACGATGCATTTCTCAGAAAATATCCCCATTAAGCTACGCTTGACTGTAACATAAATAATGACTATGGACATAAATAATTCTGAATCAACATATAAAAAATTTAATAAATATGTGTGTGTTTGTATGTGTATATGTCGCCCACTTGCTTGTTTAAAGATGTACATGTATAACCTAATGTATGCACACCTTAATTGTGCCAATGAAATTTTATAATTGTATATACCTATGTTAATATAACCAAGATCGCAATATGGAAAATTGCAGGCATTCAAGAATGTACCCTGTAATTTATGCCTTTTTAATCAGTGCCCTCCCAGAGGAAACCACTTTGTGACTCCAGTCTCTCATGAGAAATTTGACAGTCCTTGAATTTCGTATGTATGGGCTTAAATGGTATGCCTGGCTTCTATTTATCAATTTAAGGAGGATAAATTCATCCATGACATTGTGCATAGGATTGATTTTTTAATGACAGTGTAGTTTTATATTGTATAAATGTACCACAATAAATTTATCTGTTCTATTGATAGAAGATTGATGTGCTTCTAACTGGAGGCTATTATAAATAAACTGCTATAAATATTTTTACACATTTTTATTGTCACATATGAATTTATTTTCTTTGGGCATATTTCAAGAATAGGGTTGTTAAATCATAAAGTGGACATACATCTTTAGTAGATATTAGCTAAAGGTTTTCAAAGAAATTGTACCAATTTACACTTTATCCAGGAATTTTTGAGAATTCCAGTTACTCCATTAATACTTATTAATGTTTTGTGTTGCTATTATTATAGTATTATCTCATTGTTATTTTAATTTGAATGACCCTGAAAATGTTAAAGCTAGGCACATTTTCATTTAAATTGAACATTTGGAGATCTGAATTTTGAATTGAATGTATAGCCATTTGCTCATTTTTTACTGTTATCTATCTTTGTCTTGTCACTGTATAAAGGCCTTTACATACACTGGAGATAGTCACTTATAAGATAGAGATACGGAAATTATTCTTTTCCAATTTCAAGTTACGTTTTCACTCTTGTTACAGTGTCTTCTACTGAAGAAAGTTTCTTACTTTTAATTCAGTTCAGTTTATCAAGCTCTTCTTTTAAGGTTATTAATTTTGGTACCTATTTAAGAAATATTTTCTGCTCTGGCCGGTGTGGCTCAGTTGGTTGGAGCATCATCTTGTACATCAGAAGGTGGCAGGTTGGATTCCCTGTCAGGAAACATGGCTGGGTTGAGGGTTCCATCCCTGTCCATCTCTGGCCAGGTCGCCAACGGGAGGCAGCCGATGGATGGATGTTTCTCTCTCTCTCTTAAATCAATAAAAACATATCTTTGGGTGAGGATTCAAAAAAAGGGGGCGGGGGAGAAACATTTGCTCACTAATGTAAGGTAATATATTTTGGTTGTTTTTTCTAGAAACTTCATCATTGTATCTGTCACATTTAGGACTATAAGCCAATTAGAGTTCACTGTCGGACTAGATGTAAAGTAGAGATCAAAGGGTCCATATAGAATATAGATCTGGAATTGCTCCAGCATTATTATTTTTAAAAAATCATTTATGTATCTAATTCCAATGGCCTGTTTTTTGTGTTTTTTTTTAATGGACCTATCTATTTATATGTGCATGTACTTCTAGTCATTTTACTGATTGTTTTGTTTATCCATGTGGTAACACCAAGTTGCCTTAATTATTGAAGAAAAATTGTTTAATTTTTTTAATCTAGTCATTTAAGTTCCCCAATCATCTTCAAGATCACTGTGGCTTTTGAGGTCTTTTGGATTTTCATTAAACTTTTAAACTGAGCTTTTCAGTTTCACTAGTCTCAGAAACTGTTTCAGATTAAAAAGATGAAAATGATATACCTACTTAAGGAAATGTGTGATCCTGGATAGAATCTTGGGTTTAAGTGGTAAATTACCATCACTGGAATAATTGACATATTTGAAAATGGACTGTTCATTTTAATGTTAAATATAATTATATTGTTAATATTTTTGGTAATTTTATGATAATTATATTAGACACTTTTCTAATTCTGAAGTTGTTGATGCTGAAATAGTCACCTAGAGGTACAAATGGATAGGGTGCATACCTATGGGAGAATATAATTTTAGTATATATCACACCTGCAATAATAGATAAGACAAACATTCACAGGCCTACAGAAGTCTATAAAACAATAAGAAAAATATAAACAGGTAAATATAAAAATTGGCAAAAAGATTGGATAGGCATTACACAAAAAATGATATCCAAGTCTCCTGCTGGAAGCATATATATGACAAGGAGCTCAACTTATTAGGAAATGTAGATTTAAACCCCTCAAAACCAGAATGACTAAGAATAAAATCCCAAGGGGAGATGATGATATTCACATTCTGGAACTCTCACAGATCCATGTTAAACCACAAATGCTAGAAACATTAAAGGAAATTTAAATGGAGAAATACAATATGATTAGAGATTATAAGACTAAATAAATCTAAAGATTAAATGCCTTCCCAATTAGTAGCCCCATGTATTTCTTTTAACTTTAAAAATAATTTAAAACTTTTGGATGGTCACTCAAATTGTGCAAAGAAGTTCTGTACACCATTCAGCAATTTTACCAATTATCAATATGTCACTGAATTTGCGTTATCACTTTCGGTTTGTAAAGATTTTATATTATGGCAGAACTATTTCCATTTAATCATTGCTTCTAGGACTTGCCTCTTCTTGAGCACTATAGAAGACATAGAGTAGTTGCATATGCACACTAACTTGGCAAGGATTCAACTCTAATTTCTGTTCCCTGCTGATGAAATCTCTGTTCGGTGTCTTAGCTGTCTTGCTGATATTATCTGTCTTACTTAGAGTTGTATTTAGTGCACATGAGGTTTAAACATCAACTAAATATTTGGGAATGCTAACAGAGACTTGGTAGATCAAATCTGTGATTTCATCCTCCCTGAGATTATGTTCTCCAGTTTCTAGCCACTGTGGCAGACCCAAACTCTAACCATTATCTCCTCAGCCCAATGATACTGCTTCTCTCTGCTTGGACTCTAACCACATATTGCCCCCAACGCCATAACCAGGAAGTAGCCTCTGTAAGGAGAAGGGGCAGCAACTGTTCAAGATACAGAGTTTCAGTTTGGGATGATGAAAAACTCCTACAGATGGATGGTGGTGATGGTTGTACAACAATGTGACTAAACTTAATGCCACTGAATTTTATACTTAAAAGTAGTAAAATTGGTAAACTGAATATTATATATGTTTTACCATGATTTTTAAAAATTCTGTTCACCATTACTGTCATAAACTTCATAATCTTATTACTATATATTTTGACTTCTAGTAATGCCTTACATACATCAGAGTTCAACAATTTTTTTTTTTTTGTAAAATAAAGGACTCAACTTTTATAGGAAAAAATAAAGTACTTGTTTTAAAAAATGCAATCAGTACAAGAATAAAATAAAGAATGAGTTTCCTGCATTTCTATGAATTTTAACCCAAAAGAAAGAAGGGAAAATCCTGGTAATGGTATAGGTCATCAAAAGCTTAGCTAAAGATCATAGCATTTACACCTCTTCCTCTATTGGTTGGTGTGTAGAGTTAACAAACTGTCATCAAACTGTCCAGTGTCGGTTTTATAGGTCTGTATATGTCCTTGTTTTGGCCACAGGTTCATAATTATTCTCTGTGGGTATATATTTTTTTTAATGCAACTGCTTTGTGAGGATAAAAACTCCAATCCCAAAATTGCTTTTAAGAAACACATCAAAATGTGAATATGCAGGTTTCATGCACCGCTCAGGACTGTAATATTGTAAGACTTGAAAACGTGTCTGAAGTGCTAAGTCAAAATAAGCTCTCTTCCCCCTCCCTCAAACTACACTTACAATTTTTGTTTCATGTTTTATTTTATTAGGTAGAACTTCCAAGTGTTTATATCATAGGTGATAGAGTAAATCCGTTTCTTTCTCTAAGTCACTTTTAAGGATAGAATTGTTGACATTTTGATGCCCTCTATCATGTAAGAAATAGAACAGCACTGTGTTTCCTTCCTGGCAAAGAGCTCAAACCTTCAAGTGGAAATCTGCAGTAGCCATTTGTAAACATTTTCTGTTCACTTCTTGTGTGGCCAACACGTCTACTGTATAGTCACCCTTCCACCCTTCCAGTCACACATCTCAGGTACCCGTGAGATCAGTCATTGCTGGCCCTTCTTTCCAGTGCAGTTTTGAAGACTTGCCCTTAATCCGCCCATACATCCATGACAGCAAGAGGGCAGAGGGCAGGCTCACCAGTTGTCTTTTGAACTACCTCATCTTTTATTTTACTGTATATATAACAGTTAAGTAAAATAAACATCACATCACTATTTTATTTTTACTGAATTTTCTTAAAAATTTCTCTATCACATCTATTCAGACTGCTTATTTTTTGAAAATACAGATTTCTCCTCTGCTCTGCCTCAGTTCAGTTCCTGGCACATATCAGCAGTCAATTCAATGTTGATTTTAGTTCAGGTTTTTGAGCACAGGACTCAGATGTTATCATCATTATTGTAATTACTGTAAGATAGAGCTAAAAATGAACAGGCAGGTATCTGCCAAACCCAATGAACTGCTTTAGTGGAGTTTTGCAAAAGAGGGGAAAAAAAATCATGTATTATGCCTATTTGCTTAATCTTTATAAGTACAAAATCATCATTTTTCTCACTAAAGACGGCCTTTTCTTAACATGAAAACAATCTTAAAAAATTGGTACAGAAAGGGAAAAATTAAGTTTTAAAATATATTATGTGGCACATTTAGATAAAATTAAGCCACATTAAATAATATACACATTATGTGTTATTTTATTGATTTGTAAATGTATTTTAAATTATAAAAATACATCATAAACACTGTTTTGAACCTACAATCTGTTCATGATATTAAAACAGATAATGATAACACAAAACAAAATTAAAGGAAAACCATTCAAGGAAATATTTATTAAAACATGTTCCATAAGGTATATTAGGGCAAAGAGACATAAACTGAAACCAGTTAAATTTTTTGTTAGAATCACTTGAAAAGCTTTAGTTTTTGAAAGGTTTTAAATTGATGGATAATATTTTATAATTAATGTGATAAATTTAAATTTAGTTTCAACTTTGAATCAATAGTTAATATGGCCCACACTGCTAATTTTCAAGTAACTTCTTTAGTAGAAGAATACAAAATATAATTGATGCCATACAGGTGTTTGCAAACTAACATACAAAAGTAAATGATATATTATTTATGCAAGCAGATATCCAGCAGAATCTTTCACAGGCTATTCAGATCTTGGTAGCTTAGGTTTTTCAATTTCCTAAGCTTTTAACATAAGACATAATATAGAGATAATATAGAGAGCATGCTCAATAATTCTATTTGAAGCCTCATCTAATGAACAGGTATCACTTCAAAGTTGGCTAAAAATATAAGCTCACTACTGCCTCGGTGCAGTTAACAACTCAGAGAGGGTTGCAGACATATGTACACATACACACACATGTTAGAGAAATAAGAATAGCTTTTGAAAGGGGATTAAATGTCACAAGCAAATATTCTAAGGCAAATTCTGTTGTCAAAGTATTCAGCCATGCAGTTGATTTTAGCAACATCTATATCCATGGCACATAATAGCAATTCTTTCTAAATTCCCTTCTTATTGACTTGCAGGTTTTATATTTAATGAATTTTGTGCATTGAAAACACAATGGATAATACTGTTTAATGTTGTTCCCACTGAGGGGGTATTTCCCTAAAGTTGGAATGAAATATAAAGAGTGATAATACATTGCTGTAGTTAGCACTCCCTAGACTATAAAAATTGCCTCTTGAAAATGATGTATTCAAGGCTATAATCTTTGTTTGTATTCTATAACATATAATATGACCGATGAGTGAATTCTAATTTTCTCTCATGTCATTCCTGGCAATATGTGCTTCATCTTGACCATTTTTATGGTGAATAATGCTGGAATCACACAGTACACACTCTCTTTTCTGACTTTCTGGTCAAGGCTAGAAATAGAGGCTCCCATTTTTGCTTTGCATAAAGCTGAACAGAAGCAGAGTTTGCATTTATGTCAAAAGGAACTTCATAGAATAAAAGGTAACAAATGTGTAAATTGTGATAAGAATGACCTCTTCTTTTCAGTAGCATTTCTGAGGTTTTTACTGCTAACTTTCTTTTCTCTGTTATAGATCAGAACATTTAGAGAAAAATTAAAGTTTATGTTGGTATTCAATTTGAATTATATGTGAAGATCCCAGGACCATTCATTCCTATTTTATTTGCAGTTGACATTTGAATCAGTGTAGGACTTGCAACATTTATAAGAAAAAAAAAATCGTCCTTATATGTATACAGGTATACAGGACAAGGTCAAATTTTCAAAATAAGGGATTTTTTGTCAAATAAATAAGGTCTAGTCTATGTAAATATATGAGAAAAAAAATCAGTGAAGGCAGGAAAATGTAGGTTCTGATTACCAATGCAAAACTTCAGGGTGTACTCAATTATTCTATCATCCTTCTTTGGAGTTGTTGAAATTATTTAGTTATTTTCTATGTTTATTTTAGGCTAACAAGCCTGATAAATATGATGTAACTTAATGAAGCTTGATCAAGACTATCCAAGCAATACAATATTGAGAAAACAATTTATAGGACACATGGAACCACATACATTGTGTATATGTATATATTCTGATGTAGTGAAGTTTTTCCTCACACATTTCTAAGGTTAGGTTGGTTGTTAGAAAAACTATAAATAAATCTATGAAGATTATTCTTTACTACTAAACAATGTGCCTCATGGTCGTTCCTTCACTAAGCTTTTTGAAAAAGTTTAAGTGGTTATAAAGAACTGTAATTTAGATTAGTAACTATATGTTAAATTGTATGTATAAACAAAAAAGACAATTTAGATTTGTGACATTTCCATAAAAAAATGTCTGTGAAATTATTAGAATTCAGGATTTACTACTACATTTTTAACTTTATTTTCATTTTAAAATGCAAAAAGCTAGAGGATCAGCAGGAGATCCAAAATGGCAATGGAGTGAATGGAAGCTGCACAGATCATCTCCCAGGACCAAACTGGAAAAACAACTAAAATAAAGACAAGCCATTGGGAAAAACCAACTGAAGAGCAGCTGGAGAGAACCCTTATAACCAGGGATGTAAAGAGGACCCCAAATCAATTCTGTTAGGAGCTGCAGAAGCATGAGAGGGCTGGCTGGGTGCCCACAAGAAGCAGCTGAGGGCTGTATTAGCTGTGAGCAATTTCTGCTGATAAGTCAGGGGTTAAAACCCCAAGCTGGCTCCCCAGCACAGAGTAGCAGAACGGGAAAGGCACCCACATAACACGTGGATGAGAAAATCACCAGAGAAGAGGTTTTGTACAACTGTCAGGGAGAGGCACAGGGAACACCAGCACTTCCCTGGAGGGCCAGTAAACTAAATTACAGCTACAGCCACTCACCTTGGGCTCCAGCAGAGGGAGGGCAGACTGGACTGGAACTGAGTGGGGAGAGTCGGAGACTCATGGTACTGGGGAGACAGCTGGGAAGGAGGCCATCAGAAGCACTATGCTGAGTCACTCCCCACCGGTCAGTAGCCATCTCCCTCAAACAGCCCCTTTCCAGAGCAGCTGTAGCCTGGGGGAGAAGCAACAGCCCCTCCCTCAGGAATTTAATACTACCCAGCCTGGAGAAGTGCAACCTGAGGCTCATTAACAGCAAAAGACTACCAGCAAGCCAGTAGGCAGAGACAAGATTCTAAAGGCTTTGAGCCTTGGGCCTGACCCTCAGTGTTGGTATCCTGGCTATGAGTACTGAGCTGAGAAGGGTGAGGCCTGGATCCCTGCACTGAGCCAATAACCCACAGTGCAGAAACCACTTTCTTATCAAAGCAACTTTAACCCAGAGAAAGGCAATTGCCCCACCCGCTGGAAATTCTCTTACCCTGCCCACCTGAGGGATTTTTAATTCAGCTGACGGCTCCAACCTGAGGCTCATTAAGTAACAGACTAAGAACCTGCAGGCAAAAGCTCTGGGATAATTGAATCTTTGCTTGGCCTGCAACTCAGGAAAGTAAGACTAGACATTGGTGTTTAACATGGTCCCTTCCATACTCATCCACACCCAGCAGAGGGAGCCACAATCAGCAGAACATTGACACCCACAGGAAAAACGTGGCAGGCTTCATACCCTGCTGAGACAGCCAAAATAGTGAAACAAAGAAACAAATCCCCAATGAAAGAACAAGAGAATTCTATAGGAGAAGGGATAAATGAAATGGAATTAAGCAAATTATCAGAGGTAGAATTCAGAGCCATGATTATGATGAAGCTCAACAGCATGAGTAAAGATATAGAAACAATGAAAATCAACCAATTGGAAATGAAAAACCACCATGTGGAAATGAAGAAAGACAAAGCAGAAATAAAGAACACATTAGAAGGAATAACCAGCAGAGTAGAGGAAGTTGAGGATTGGATCAGCAAATTAGAAGACAGGTTAGAAAAAAATCACCCAATCAGAAAACCAAAAAGAAAAAACAATTAAAAACCAGGAGGACAGTTTAAGAGAGCTGTGGGACAATATGAAACATAAAAACATCCACATCATAGGAGTTCCAGAAGAAGAGGGAAATGAGCAAGAGTTAGAGAATATATTTGAAGAAACAGTGGCATAAAACTTTCCTAACTTGGTGAAGGAAAAAGTCCAGAAAGCACAGAGAGCCCCAAGTAAGAGGAACCTAAAGAAGCCCACATCAAGACACATAGTAATTAAAATGCCAAAAATTAAAGACAAAGAGAGTATCGTAAGGGCAGAAAGAGAAAAGCACCAGGTTACCTATAAAGGAGTGCCCATAAGGCTATCAGCTGATTTCTCAAGAGAAACACTACAAGTCAGAAGGGAATGGCATGAAGTATTCAAAGTAATGAAAAACAAGGATCTGTATCCAAGACTACTCTATTCAGCAAAGGTATTATTCAAATTAGAAGGTGAAATAAAGAGCTTCCCAGAAAAAAAAAAAAAAAAAAGGCTAAGGGAATATATTAGCACCAAGCCAGCACTGCAAGTAATGTTAAAAAGACTGCTGTAATAAGCAGAAGAAATAGAGAAACATACCCATAATAAATAAAAATGGCAATAAATAAGTACATATCAATAATAACCTTAAATGAAAATGGATTAAATGCTCCAATCCAAAGACAAAGAGTAGTGGGGTGGATAAGAAAGTATGATTCATATACATGTTTTTGTTTTTTTTTTGTTGTTGTTGTTGATTTTTGAGAGAGAGAAAGGGAGAGGGAGAGAGAGATAGAAACATCGATGAGAGAGAACATCAATTGGCTGCCTCCTGCGTGCCCCACACTGGGAATTTGGCCCACAATCTGGGCATGTGCCTTGACCAGGAATCAAACCATAGACCTCTTGGTGCACGGGATGATGCTCAACCACTGAGCCACACCAGCTGGGCATTTTATTTACAAGAGACTCACCTCACAACAAAAGACTTACACAGGTTGAAAGTGGAGGAATGGAAAAACAATTTCCAAGAAGATGTAAATGAAAAATAAAGCTGGGGTAGCAATACTCATATCTGATAAAATGTACTTCAAAATGAAGGCCATAGCAAGAGACAGAGAAGGCCACTATATAATATTGAAAGGATCTATTCAACAGGAGGCTATAACCTTGGTAAACACATATGAACCCAATATAGGAGTACCAAAATATTTTTAAAAACTTGTGGAGGACTTCAAAGGAAAAATTGACAGCAATTCAATTATAGCAGGGCACTTCAAAACCCCACTGACATCACTGGATAGATCCTCTAGACCAAAAATTAACAAGGAAACCAAGACTCTAAATGATGAACTAAATCAAATGGATTTAATAGATATTTACAGAGAATTACACCACAAAAGTGCAGAATTCACATTCTTCTCAAGTGCACATGGGATATTCTCAAAGAGAGACCACAAGTTAGGAAACAAACTAAGTCTTTACAAGTTCAAGGAGATTGAAATCTCATCAAGCATCTTCTCAGATCACGGTGGCATGAAACTTGAAATTAATTACAACAAAAATACTCAAACACATGGAAGCTAAATAGCATGTTCCTAAACAATGGAATGGGTTACCAAGGAGATCAAGGAAGAAATAAAAGACTCCCTGGAAATCAATAAAAACGAACCCACAACAATACAAAATCTATGGGAGGCAGTGAAAGCAGTCCTGAGAGGGAAGTTCATAGCACTATCATCCTAGCTCAAGAAACAAGAAAAAAATTTAATACATTATATAACCCTACAATTTAAAGAACTAGAACATAAACAAAAAGAAAAACCCTAAGCAAGTAGAAGGAAAGAAATAGCAAATGTTGGAGTGGAAAAAAAAAGAAAAACGACATAGAGACTAAAAAAACAATTCAAAAGATCAATGAAACAAAGAGCTGGTTTTTGAAAAGATAAACAAGATTGATGATCCTTTAGCCAGACTCACAAAGAAACAGAGAGAGAGGACCCAAATAAACAAAATCAGAAATGAAAGAGAAGTAACAACTGACATCACAGAAAAACAAAGGACTGTTTAAAAATACTATGAACAATTATACTCCAACAAATTGGAACACCTAGGCAAAACGGGCAAGTTTCTAGAATCACACAGTCTCTCAAAACTGAACCAAAAAGAGACAGAAATCTTGAACAGACCAATAACAAATAAGGAAATTGAAGATACAATCAATAAACTCCCAGCAAACAAAAGCCCGGGCCCAGACATCTTCACAGGGTATTTTTACGGAACATTCAAAAAAGAACTAACACCTATTCCTCTCAAACTATTCCAAAAAACTCAAGAAGAAGGAAGACTTACAAACTCGTTTTATGAGGCCAGCATAATCCTAATTCCAAAACCAGATAAAGACACTACAAAAAAGTAAAACAACAGGCCAATACCCCTGATGAACATAGATGCCAAAATCCTTAACAAAATATTAGCAAATCAGATCCAGCAATGCATTAAAAATCTTATTCACCATGACCAAGTGGGATTCATCCCAGGGATGCAAGGCTGGTACAATACTTGCAAATCAGTAAATGTGATATACCACAAAACAAAATGAAGATAAAAACCTTATGCTTATACCAATAGAGGCTAAAAAAAGCATTTGACAAAATCCAGCACCCATTTCTGATGAAAACGCTCAGCAAAGTGGGAATAGAGGGATCATATCTCAATATAATAAAGGCCATATATGAAAAACCTACAGCCAACATCAGAATCAATGGGGAAAAACTAAAAGTATTTCCCTTAAGAACAGGAACAAGACAGGGATGCCCACATTTGCCACTCTTATTTAACATAGTACTGGAAGTCTTAGCCACAGGAATTAGACAAGAAGAAAAAATAAAAGGGATCCAAATCATAAAGGAGGAAGTGAAACTGTCATTATTCACAGGTGACATGATATTGTACATAGAAAACCTTAAAAATGCCATCAAAAATGTACTAGATTTAATAAATTAATTTTGCAAAGTAGCAGGATACAAAATTAACAACAATAAATTGATGGCATTTTTATACACCAATAATGAACACTCAGAAAGGGAAACTTTAAAAAAATCCCATTTACAATTGCAACAACAAAAAATAAAATACCTAGAAATAAACTTAACCAAGGAGGTAAAAGACCTGTTCTCAGAAAACTACAGGACATTGAAAAAAAAAATAGAGGAAGATATATATAAAAAAAAGGAAATATATACCATGTTCATGAATTGGAGAAATCAACATCATTAAAATGTCCACACTACCCAAAGCAATCTGCAGATTCAATGCAATACAAATTAAGGTACCAATGGCATATTTCACAAATCTAGAACAAATACTCCATAAGTTTATATGGAACTGTAAAGAGACCCCTAATAGCCACAGCAATCTTGAAAAAGAAGAACAAAGTGGGAGGGATCACAATACCAGATATCAAGTTATACTACAAAGTCATCGTAATCAAAACAGCCTGGTACTGGCACAAAAACAGGCATATAGATAAATGGAACAGAACAGAGAATCCAGATATCAACCGAAGACAGCATGCACAATTAATATTTGAATAAGGAGGCAAGAGAAAACAATGGAGAAAAGATAGTCTCATCAATAAATGATGTTGAAAAAATTAGACAACTATATGCAAAAAAATGAAACCAGATCACCAACTTACACCATACAAAAGAATAAACTCAAAATGGACAAAAGACTTAAATGTAATCCGTGAAACCATAAAAATCCTAGAATAAAATGTAGAGAAAAATCTCAGACATCACACATAGCGGAATTTTCACTGATACATTGCCTAGGTCAAGAGAAACGAAGAAAAAAAAAATAGATGGGACTACATCAAACTAAAAATGTTCTGCATGACAAAAGAAACCAGCATCAAAATGAAAAGGGAACCCACTCTCTGGGAGAATATATTTGCCAATAATACATCAGTTAAGGGGTTAATATCCAAAATATATAGAGTACTCATACAAGTCAACAAAAGGAAGACAAACAATCCAATTAAAAAATGGGCAGAGGACCTGAATAGACATTTCTTCAAACATGACATACAAATGGCCAGCAGACATATGAAAAAAATGTTCAACATCTCTAATCATTAGAGAGATGCAAATTAAACTATGAGATATCACCTTACACCTGCCAGAATGGCTACCATCAACAAATCATCATCAAACAAGTGCTGGTGAGGGTGTGGAGAAAAGGAGACTCTAGCACACCGCTGGTGGGAATGCAGACTGGTGCAGCCACTATGGAAAACAATATGGTGTTTCCTCAAAAAATTAAAAATGGAACTGCCATTTGACCTAGTGATCCCACTTCTTGGAATATATCCTAAGAAGCCTGAAACACCAATCAGAAAGAATATATGTACACCTATGTTCATAGCAGTGCTATTTACAATAGCTAAGGTCTGGAAACAGCCCAAGTGTCCATTGGTAGATGAGTGGATAGAAAAGCTTTGGTACATTTACACAATGGAATACTGTGCAGCTGTAAGAAAGAAAGATCTCTTCCCCTGAGATGGAGGGACCTGGAGAAAATTTTTCTAAGTGAAAAAGCCAGTCAGAGAAAGATAAGTATCACATGATCTCACTTATTTTTGGCACATAATGAACAAATAAGCTGTCGAACAAAAGAGATCCAGAATCATGAAGTAGGGAACAGACTAACAAATCTCAGAGGGATGGGGCTGGGAGGGTTGGGAATAGATAAACCAAAGAATTTATATGCATGTATGCACAACCAATTGACACAGACATTAGGTTGGGGAAAGCAGGAGGGGGCTGGGAGTGGGAAGGAGGGGGTCAATGGGGGAAAAAGGGAGACATCGGTAATATTTTCAACAATAAAAATTTTTTAAATAAGTAAATTAATTAAAGTTTATCTAAAATTTTCCTTTGCCAAATAATACCCTGACAAAGATGAGTTTGTGGAATGATCATCCTAAAACATATTCCTATATTGTTCCCAATAAAGTTTATTTTACAAAGCTAAACAAAAAATCAAAAACTGTATTTGACATTTTCAAGAATTTAAAATTGGTTTTGGTATGAAGAAGTTTTGAGACTCATATGACTTACCTGGAAAAGGTATATATACATATGTATACATGGATATGTGTAATATTACTTAGTGTAATATATAGTATATCCATATATTTCTTTTTCAACCCACAAGTGAAATCAGCAGAAGACAAAACAAATAATAAATAACTGGAATTCCTGATGCCAGCAATACAGCAAGGAAAAAGAATGAAAAGAAATAATAAGCACAAGTATCAGGCAAAGGATATTTGAATTTTAAAAGTATCAATGCGGTCCATTTAAACTCTACAACTATGAAGTGGTGTCTGTTAGTTTCAGGTAGTATGCTAGGACATCTCAGGTTTACAATGAATGATTCTTTACAAGAACCACAATGAGCAGGGACATACATACAAAGGTAAGAGCTCACTTTTCACAACCCACTTAAATAGAATCCCTGCTTAGCCTTACTTTTGTGTTCTAATTTATCACAGTGATATTTCAGAAATTTGAAATGATCATCATTTTGAAAATATTTTTCTGCTTCTAACATAACAGATTCTCTATTTGAATAAAAATAAAAATAATATAAAAGCAACTTGTAGCTCTCCAATGAGCCCTAAAAGGAAACAGTTTGATACTTTGGCAAGGGATTTTGAAGTGTATTTTAGTGATAAATATCCAAAAATAATAAAAAATAATAATTAATAGTTGATGCAGCAATTCACCCACTAGGAATTTATCCTGTAGACATACTCTTAGAAATATATGAAGATATATGTACAAAAGTATTCATTATACCACTTAATGTAATAACCTATGACAATAAGAAATGAAACAACCTAAATATCCATCAGTAAATATTGCTTAAATAAGAATGAAGAATTCCTTCACAGTGAAAAACTAATATATGAAACTTTTAAAAACAATATACAAAGCTATCTGAGATCAATTATTTAGTAAAAAGAAAAAGCGCAGATTTTAATTTTAGGAGGATAAACAACATCAATTAATAGTTGCATATATATATATATATATATATATATGTATATGTATTGTATGTCAGTGATATGAGGACAGATGAGGTCTTCATGTTCACTTTGTTTTGTATACTTGTACGTATGTATATATGTATGCATGCATGCATGTATTTCTTTAATGCTGATGCTACATCTGCATAGTAAGCTACAAAGTATTAGCCTATAATGTTTGGCTGGGTTCAAATGCCAGCAATGAATAGCTGCTGTCACCATAAACCAGGAAAGACAGAGTTGGCTGCCTTGGTGGTTGGCCATATTTTCTCTATCTACTTTGAGAGAGTCCAAGACATGAGTTGCTTATCCAAAATCAACTTGATAGTAGTTTTGCAAAAAGCACCTTAGAGGAGGCTAGAGCCAGGAGCTAGGTCCACGGCTATCCTGAAATGCATGTAAATTATTTTGGTGTTTTTTTATGTCCTACATTTTTGTCTTTACAAAATAAGCCCTATACTTCTAAAAGGACAAAAGTCTAAATGTTAATGATTAAAGTTATACATTACCAGTTCTAAGTAATTAATTCTAATGTGATTCAATGACTCTGATCAGTTATTGCTCATCACTTTTGTGTATCATTACAATTGTATTTGCAAATAATAGTAATGAGTAATTTTTTTCTAATTTTTTTTCTTTTTTTTTCCTTTATTGATTTTAGAGACAAAGGGAGAGGGAGAGAGAGATAGAAACATGAATGAGAGAGAACATCACCTGGCCGCCTCCTGCATGCCCCCACTGGGGATCGGGCCCACAACTTGGGTATGTGCCCAGACCGGGAACCAAACTGACAACCTCTTGTTTCGTGGGTCGATGCTCAACCTCTGAGCCATACCAGCTGGGCATAATGAGTAATTTTTTTTTACTTTTTATCTTCTCATGAAATCTCTGTGCATATTAACTTATTCAAAGAGAATAGTTTTTGCTGTTGTGAAATATATTGACTTAGCTATCAGGAGAGTTCTTTCTATTAAAAAATTTTGTTGTTGAGAAAAACTTGATAAACTGATTAGAGAGTGAAATCTTTATGGCAGAACCTAAACCAACAACAATGAGAACAAAAAGTTAGAAGAAGATTGTGCTGTTGTTCTGTTTTGTTTAGTCCTGTGGTGGGCAGAACAAGAGGACAGTAGTTTAGGGGATGTACCTGTGACAGAGGTTAACTGCTTTGATGAAGAAGGGTCAGTAGAAATCTGTAAGAAAGCCTCGTGTTTGGTTTCTAATTGAACTGTGTATACTTTCAGAGTATTTTATTTTATTTTTATTTATTTTTTAAATTAATTTTTTAGAGAGAGATAGAAACATCGATGTGAGAGAGAAACATAGATCAGCTCCCTCCTGCACACCCACTACTGGGGACCAAATCCACAACCCAGGCATGTGCCCTTACCAGGAATCAAACCGGGACTTCTCAGTCCATGGGACTGCACTCAATCCACTGAATCACACAGGCCGGGCTAGAGTATTTTATTTCATTTAAAAAAAATTGTTTTTCTTTATTGATTTAGAGAGAGCAGAAAGGAGAGGGAGAGAGTGATGGAAACATTGATGAAAGAGGACATCTGTTGGCCACCTCCTGCATGCCCTCCACTGGGGATTTGGCCCGTAACCCGGGCATGTGCCCTGACCAGGAATCAAACCGGCGACTTCTTAGTGCATGGGTCGACGCTCAAACACTGAGCCACACCAGCCGGGCAAGAGTATTTTATTTTTTAAGAAACTGAATTTCTTTTATGTTAACAAAATTCATAAATGCCATTCTCAACAGAAAGCTTCCAGGGTCATAATTACATTAATTGGAATGTCTAATGTGGTGTCTAAATTTTCAGTTGTTTTACAAATGGCATATGGGAGGTAAGCTTTTTCTGTCCATGTACAAATTGTCTTGATTTTATCCGCATGTTTAATTCATAACTTTACTGAGTATACAAGTCAATCTTCAAATAATTTGATCATAAACATTAACAGCATTGATCACTCTTTTATTATTTATTGTCCAAGATTGTTGATGGGAAGTCTACAGTTTATCAAATGCACATTCTCCTGCAGGAGATCTGCTTATATCCCCTCACTAGAAGCATTGAGGATGATTTTTCTTTATGTAGTAAAATTTCATGATAACAGAAGAGAAACAAAATCAAATTAAAGAGATCCAAATTTCTGTCTCACTGTTTTATCTTTTACTTTTTTGGAGTTTTTCTAATATAAAAACCTTTTGAAGTGTATGATTCAATGGAATTTGGTATATTTTTAATGTGTAGTCCTTACCTCTATTTCCAAAACATTTTCATCACCCCCAACAGAAATGTTATACCTACTAAGCAGTCATTCCCGAGTCCTCTAGCCCCCAGGCCCTGTGAACACTAACCTGTTTTCAGTCTCTAAGGACTTATCTCTTCTGCATATTTTATATAAATAAAATCATACACCATGGTATCTTTTATTTCTTGCTTCTTCACTTAGTGTAATATTTTTGAGGCTCATCCTCATTGTAGTATGCATTTGTACTTCATTTGTTTTTATAGTTGAGTAATATTCCATTGTATGACTATATTAAATTTTCTTTATCCATTCTCCATTGTGGATGTTTGGTTCTACCTTTCTGCTACAGAGACTGGTGCTGACACAAACATTCATAAACAAGAATTTGTTTCAATACATGTTTTCAGTTATTTTGGACATGGAATATGTAGGAGTGGAATTGCTACGTCATACAATAATTTTATTTTAACTTATTGATGTGCCATCAACCTGTTTTCCGTAGTAGATAAACTGTTTCCCATTATCACCAGCAATACAAGAGGGTTCCAATTTCTAGACTTGTTATTATCCATTTTATTTTCAGCGCCAATTATGGTTGGTGTAAGGTGGTTTTGATTAGTGTTCTTCTAATGAATAATAATTTTGAGCATCTTTTTGTGTTTTTGTTGGCCTTTTGTGTATATTCTTTGGGAAAATATCTATTCAGGTCATTAAGTCATTTTTTAATTGTGTTGTTTATAGTTTTACTTTGAAATTGTAAGAGTTCTTTATATATTCTGGATACTAGTCCTTTTATCAGATATCTATTTTGCAAATATTTCCTCCCATTATGTAGCTAATGTTTTTTAACTTCCTAATGGTCTCTTTTATGCATACAGTTTTTGTTTTTGTTTTTTTTCTAAGACATCCAATTTACCTATGTTTATTTTTTGCTTGTGTTTTTGGTGTTATGTTTAAGAATATACTGCCAAAACCAAGGTCATGGAGATTTATTTCTATGTTTTCCTCTTAGAATTTCACGTTTTTAGTTCTTAAACTTAGGTCACTGATCTATTTTGAGGTAATTTTGGCATTGTTTAATTTTATCCCAACTTTTGTCAAATCATTTTTATTAATATTTTTGTATATTTTTATTATATAGATTCTTTTGGGGTTTCCAATTGTCCTTTCTTGATAGTAAAATATTTTCCTTGGTGGAGTTAAGTTCTTCATTAATATAATCACATACAATTTAAAATGTATTTAAAGTAATTTTGTCTTCATTGCACTGATATAGTATCTTCTGTGTTCAGTTTTCTTATCCTAAAAGTTACTTTCTAGGAACCAGATTTCTTCAAACGTATCATGAACACTTTCCGTTTGTTCATATCTACGACTGCTTTGCCACCTCTATCCCCTAACTTATAGGTGAACTTCAGATTTGTGCTTAGGAAAAATCCCTACAGTTTGGGAGATATTATATTATCTCAGAAGGCATGTATGGGAATCAGGCAGGCAAACAAGGAAGGCACCTTTTTAATAAATAAAAAGGAAAACTATGCAAGATTTATGATTCCTTAGAAAGCATATCTCTTGTTTTAGTCTGGAAGTAAACCCTCTTTTTCCTCATGTTGGTTAGAGAAGAAAGCTGACAAATGCCAACCAACCAATGATGCCAATTTAGAAACCATTCTTTGATGGACCCCCTCAATGTCCATCCTTATCATTTTTACTTTTCATTTCTGTTAACCTCAGGGGTTCATATGTACTAAAAACCAAACCAACCAAACAAACAAAAAACCCAGACTCCTCTGTTCCTCACTAGCGTATTATCTGTAGCTGTTCACTGAGATTTGTGTCTCATTTCTCAGAATCATGTGTGCGTGAATCTCACCCATTTACTCTGCAGGAATTGGCTAAAATGAACTAATGCATCAGTTCTTGTTCTCAACATCATTATAAATGCATTCAGTTTGGTATTTCGTATGCCATATTTCAGTGTGTTTGTGAGAAAGAACAAGCTAAATGTGTTGGCTTAATCTGTCATTTTAAATCAGAAGTCTCATAATGACTTTGAGGTAATCTTTAAATAGAATCATATGAAAAAATATAGGCAGTTCCAGAACACATTTCTAATTTGATGCAGAGAAAGCATATTGCTCTATAGCATGAATCTGCATAATGCCCATAGCAGTGCATCAAATGTGTCATTTAGGTAAGTAACGCCAAATATTCATAGAAATATCACTTTGACAAGAAAGTAATCTTTAATAACTAGATTTTATTATTCCTAAGTTATGCTTTTCAGATAATTTTCATTAATATTATATATACATGTTTCTCATTAATATATAAAATATATTCAGTAGCACTCCTATAGCAAAAGTGATTACAAATTTCAAAAATAAGTTTATGTATTTTAATATTTTAGATGGAAAACAAAAACGTGACGTTAAAATTCAACTAAATGGGTATTTCCGAAGAAGCAAGTAAATGAAATTTTAAAAAGGGAAGTACAGAAGTTATCAAGTCAATTCCATTATAATATTTTAAGGAAATGTTAAAAGCTAAGTACTAAGGATAGAAAGTAAATTAGATATCCTCAAGGAAAGGAACAAAGCAGAGGAAAAGCCCTGGCTGGGTGGCTCAGTGGAAGCATTGTCCCATACACCAAAAGGTTGTGGGTCCGATCCAGGCCGAGGTACGTATGGTCAAGGGCATACAGGAGGCAACCAGTTGATGTTTCTCTCTCACATCAACATTTTACTCTCTCTCTGTCTCTAAAATCAATAAGTATATCCCCAGGTTAGGATTTAAAAAGGTAAAAGCAGAGGAAAGACAACTTTATGCATTTGTTAATGATTATGTGTAATATTTATTGAGCATTAACCATAGCCCAGGTATTTTATTGTTTCGTATATATTTTTAAAAACTTAACCATCAATTGTAAGGGTGATTGCTGTTATTATGATGATTTTATGGAGATGCAGAAAGCTTAAATCACTTGCTCAAGTCACATAGTATCAGTTGCAGACCTGGGGTTTTAAACATGTCTATCTGCCTCTAAAAGTTCATCCTTTTAGCCATTATACTACACTGATGCTTAATGGAACTCAGTGTATGATATGGTAATAGTACATCTGCTAAATGTAGAAAGATCAATGTAAGAAGCTCTACCTGAAGATATGTGATAGGAGGAATGATGTGCCTATGTCCTAATATCTAGAATCTGTGACTTTGGTACATTATATGGCAAAAGAGAATTGAGATTGCTAATCAGCTGTTCTTGAAATACAGATAGAGATTAGAGATAGAGATAGAGATAGATAGAGAGAGAGAGAGAGAGAGAGAGAGAGAGAGAGAGAGAGAGAGAGATTGATAGAGAAATGCAGTCAAAGTAGGAGGTTCAGAGAAACATCACATGAAAATCACTGGACCAGCTACTGCTGGGTTTGAAGATAAGGAAGGGACTTAAGAGCCAAGGAGTCAGCCAGGCCCTAGAAACTTAAAAAGGCAAGGAAATGGACTTTCCCTTAGAGCTTCCAGGAGGAAAGGCGGCCCTGCTGATATCTTGATTTTATCCTAGTTAGACCTGTCGGATTTCTGACCTAGAGGACGGTAAGAACTATAAGATAATACATTTGTGTTACTGTAGGCCATTAAGATTGTGGCAAATTGTTACAGCAGCAACAGGAAACTAACACAGGCTATAACAAGAGGCTTCTATATAGTGTGACATTTAACTTGAGCCTTGAAGAACCATCAGGAAATAATACTTCAAAGAAGTGGAGAGAAGACATTCTACATAGTGGGCGCTGATGCTTGACCAAAGAGAGAGAGAGCAAACAGCTAAAAAAAATGAATAGTTGAGGAGTGATAGAGTAGTGATATTTGGTTTTAGTTGACAGCAAGTGCTTAACCGTTTAGGAAAATACTCTAACAGTCCATTATAAATTGTCCTTTAAATTGAATTTTACGATGACACATGACACAACATTGGTTTTATAAAGTTTTGTCGGAATCATTATAATATAAAAAGTATCATTCATTTTTCTTTCTTTTTTTTTTATCCTCACTCGAGGACATTTTTCATTTTTTGTTCAGATAGAGTGGGAGGGAGAGAGAGAGAAACATCAATGTGAAAGGGACACATCGAGTGGCTGCCTCCCGCAGGACCAACCAGGGCTGGGGACAAACTGCAACCGAGGTATGTGCCCCTAGTGGGAACCGAACCCTGGTCTCTCTGGACCGCAGGCTGATGCTCTAACCACTGAACCAAACTGGCCAGGGCTCATTTTTCTTTCTTATATTATAATCTTTTACCAGTACATCACCTACGTTTATTTCAGATGTAACCGCAATGTTAAAATCCACAAGTTTATTTCTTAATTGTACCAAGTAAACTTAGCCATTTAAGTATTTTTAAAGCTATTCCCTCCAAAAAATCAAAGGAGCTTTTCTTTCCACCCCACCTACCAGTTTCCCAATAGTTCTGTTTTTGGAGGACTTTTAATTGGTGAGTATACTGCTTTGGGGATACTTCAGAACTTCTTTCTCAAAGAAAACACTCATCTGGATGAATTATAGATTGCACAGATTTCTTTGCAGATGCTCTTCATCAGAACCCAAGTTCAGTTGCCATCCAGTATCATTTTTACCTATTTGCCCCACAGTAAAAACTATCTGTCTTGAAAAATATGGTGGATATATTCTGTGATCATCTAGTTAATAGCATTGTTTTACCTCAATGATAATTTTTATCATATTTCAAAATAACCAACTCAACATGGGATATTATTTCAGCCTTTACTGATTCATAAGTATATGAACTAGTGCCCAGCTTCTACTTCTTCTATATCCTCCTCCTCCATAAGTAGATAAATATATTTTTTTATCTTTACCACAGGAAGAGAGCACTTAAGATCCAAAGACTAGTGATTTATTTTTTTCCAGAATGGGAACAGTTGGGCAGTTACCAAAAAGAAAAAAAAAAAGACCTCTTAATTTTCTTTAACTCTAGTTAGAGAATTAATACTCAAAACTGATAATTAATCACTAATGAAGGAAGCTGTGTAAGGTGTTATTGCTAATTGGAATTTATGTGTTATAGAAAGGAATGAAAAGGAATAATGAGGAGTCAGGAAATTTTGTTTTAAATACCTTTCTGCAGTTAAATTCTAACATGACCTTGGGCAAGGTAATTAATCTGTCACTCTAAAT
The DNA here is from genome assembly GCA_030848825.1 of Tadarida brasiliensis. Taxonomy (NCBI): domain Eukaryota; kingdom Metazoa; phylum Chordata; class Mammalia; order Chiroptera; family Molossidae; genus Tadarida; species Tadarida brasiliensis. The sequence continues at coordinate 18,813,379 of CM061258.1, forward strand.
TAAAGAGTTAGTGCTCAATTATATTGTGACCCACAGTGAAGAAAGAAAGACAATATGGGCATACTTTAGTGTGTGAGGAGGGAAACAAAGATTACATAATTTTAGGAGGTAGAAAGAGGGGAGGTCATGTAGGTTCTTGGAAGTCATACTGATTTTTTGGTGTTAATGATTATTTGGTGTGTGTGTGTGTGTGTGTGTGTGTGTGTGTGTGTGTGTGTAAGAGAGAGAGTGAGTTTACTGGAATGGAAAGCCATAGATCTGTTTTGAGTAAGTGATTCATATAAACTAATTCTATTTTGGAAAAAAAAAAAATCACTCTTGTTGTTGTGCAGAACATGGCTTCTAAGGAAGAAAGAGATTCAGGGACACTGAGTAGAAAGCCACTAAAGTAATTCAAGTGGTCAACAGCAGTGGCTTGAACTAAAATGATAACAGAAGAGATTGAGATTATAGAATTTACAGATAGATTAGATGAAGGGGATGAGAGACAGAGGAAATAATGTGATGCAATCAATCATACAAAGGGTGGCGCTATTCTCAGTGGAGTGCACTGGAAAGGCAGATGAGAGGACGAGGACGGATGAATAGTGGATGGCTCAGAAAGAAATACAGAATTGTATTTGGAACATATCATGTTTTAAGTGGCTTCTTTGACACACTGATGTTTATAAAAGGCAGGCATTTAAATATTAGATTTGAAAGATGGGGAAAATTAGGAATGGAAATGTCATTGTGAGAGTGTTTACATATAGTTTGCCTATAAAGCCATTGGATTACATAAACTACTTCAAAAGTACAAATAGAGGACAGAAATAAGGACTCCTGATTGCGTAATGATAAATTTATTAAGGCACTATCCATGGCAATGTCTAGAAGAAAATGCTTTGTAATTCTCTTGTAGTGTGCTAGTGCATACGTTTATTTTTTTAAAAATATTTTTGAAGTGTAATAGAGAAAAATTTAATAGAATGATAGTTATAGTTGCAAATTCACTCTTTAATAATTGAATCAAAATTATATAATGCCTGTATATGTCAAATTACTGCCTTATTAGGCTTTCTTAAGAAAATGTTTGATGCATTACTAAGTATTAACTTTAATGTTTTGCAATAAAAGTGAGGAAATATGTTGCAGAAATATAAACACTCCCATAAACACGAGGTTACACTGAAGTTAATGTGAAGAACCCACTGTTGCCAGTGTGTTTTACGCTGATACCACATAGAGTATCAATTATATAACATTTCCTAATTACATATTTATTTTAGTTTCCTCATTAAAAGAACCTCACTATTCAACTTTGACTTTTCTCTCCTTGAACTGTGTGTTCTTTAAGGAATGGAGATATTTTGGGTTAATTTAATAATAATCCGTCTTAAGACAGCAAATTGAAATTCCTAGGGAGACTTGCTTTTATTTTTATTTTTTTAATTGGACCTGTGTGTTGAGGATGAAAGTTGCATAGACACTGTGGAACCATGGAATGAGATATCTGTGAGGACAGCACTGTGATGTCACTATTAAGGAATGATAAATGGTTGTCCTTTCATTCTCAGCGAAGACAAATGATATGGAATTGTCCAATCAGATTTGCATAGGACAGAGATAGTGCCCAATATCAAGCTTTACTGATCATTTCAAGGAAACATACAATCTATGGAAAAATATAAAGGAGGAAGACTTGCAGGGTATTTAGGACAGCTTCCCAGATCCTCATAGGATACAACTCGAGCCCATGTCTAAAGAAAAAGTCCCTAAGTAACATGGACAGCCACCTGCTCTAAAAAGTGTTTTGTTTAGGTTATGAAGCATCTCCATTATGTACTCACATAGCGTATGAGACCTTTTCCAGAGAGCATGCCTCATTAATCATAGATTCTTGATTTAATAACCGAAGGCGATCCTAAACCATGGACAGTGCACTGAAGCATTTTAAAGGCAAGTATGCTTCTTCTACTAAATAACATTAGTTTGTTTTGGGGGCATTTTTTTTTTTCAGCGTGTTTACAACAAGATAGGTCATGTTCTCCAGTAATGTGAAGGAAACATGTTGTAGGTGAACTGTTGAACTTCCTAGTCAATCCTCTGCCCTCAGTCAATATTTCCATACTATATATTTTTAAGAAATAGTTTCAATTTTTTGTCTTATAGTTTGTTATATTTTCTACAATGTTTAATCTTACTAACACCATGACAATGAATTGGACTTGACTCATACCATTTTTTAATAGGAATTTGCAAAGCCTTTTAACCCGATGACATCCCTTCAGAGTTATTTTAATATCATTTTGTCAGTGCAATTACTCTCGTTCCTCCAGTGGCTACAGTCAGTTGAACATTTTAATATTTGTTGATGTAAATGTTTACTGGATATGTAATTTTTATAAGGCCAAATGTACTTCCTTTTCTGGATGGTTTTTAGAAGTCTTTTATCAAGTGGTGACTTCAATGCAGTTCATAAAATATTTTCTCATCCTGGAGAGTTATCATTTACACAAGTCTGGTTTTAATGTAATTCTATACATTAATTTACAAACCATTTGTTCATCCTATTGCTTTGTCAGAGATTAATGTACCTGTGTCCCTGTGTTCCACACATTCCAACAGGCTGTAATGGTGACTAAAAACATTATGCTGTGAATTATATGTGGTTTGTGGATATAGTAATATACCAGTTAAATAGGAAAGAGTTTAGGACATTGGCGTCCAGGTGTGATGACAAAATTTTGAGGTTCTATCTGTTCAAACCCAATGAATTACACCATAATGAAGACGTTCTTAAGTTTTTATTATTTGTAATATTCTGGACTTTAAAAACAATGATACATGCCACACTTTTTGGTGATGCCCTACTATTATTGAAGTTTAATATAGTATTCACGCAATTACATTTCCTTTGTTTGGTTCACTAAGCCACAGTTACTGGCCTTTGAAGCCACCAGACATGGTGACATCTGACAGCCTTTCCTTGTAATGAATAAGCCCTCTTCCAACACTGTTGACAGCTCTGCTAGAGTTATTATTTAATTAATGGATTTAATTAGAGCTTTGTTTTCTCTCAAGATCAATGTCCAGCCATTGCCCCTCTCCTGGAGAAGAGACTAATGTCTTTATATGGGTTAGCAAGACTTTTTCATCATGCTAACAACATTCTAGGAATGTTCCTTTAGTCCTATTCAGAGTCTACAGATGAGCTCTTAACGTACCCACAGAAGATATGAAACAGTGGGGCCAGTGTTTATCAAGTCACTAAATAGGTTGTTGCAATGGTAAAACAAGCAGAAGTTAAATGATTCTTTTGTGGGGATAACAAGTCCTGAGGTTTCTCCCTCCACTTGCCATTGGTCATCATCAGATCTGAGAGGGATAAGGAAGAGTATTGTTCTCTTCCCCTGAGATGCTCACTTGGAAATTGTATAGTTGCATCCCTCCCTGGCATACTAATCCTTTATAAGTACCTTTTCCTTTCATTATATCTCTTATTTCTATTTATTACTTTTTTCCACCTAAGTTTGATTGTTAGCTTAGCAGGCATGTTATCTACCTACGGAGATGGTAATATAAGAAGCCTTACTCACACTTCTCAACCATATTCCGCCCCCATCTCTAGTCAGATTAGGGATCTGACAGGTAAAGGATCTAGAACAAGCCCGTTGCTTGGTAATGGAACTGCATTTATAGGTAGCTCTAGTAGGCCATAAGTGTTGATGTTATGACTCATCTCAAAATACCTTTAGAAATATGTGCTGGTAAATTCAATGTCATCAAAATTAGGCCTTAGGCCTTCATTACATATATAAAAGTTTTAAATGTGTCTGGCATCACTGGATAAGAAAAAATGGGGAAAAAATCTCATACATAGAAAGGTGGAGTATTTCGTAATTGCATCTTCCATTCTTCTGTTCCTACCCTTAGATTCGACAAACAATTCCAGTGATGTCTCACCTCGCCTCCTCTGATATTCAAACTTAGAACATGTTCACTGAAATGATTAAGTCAACCCTTAGAGCCTCTTAGTCACCCATTTTTAATGACGTCTTTCTATTGCCTGTTGAATAGAGCACTTCTGTGTGTAATAAGTTCTGTTATATATTCATAATTTTCCTCGATTCTTTCTATATAATAATAACAGTGAAAAAATGTGTAACTTAAGAAGAAAAACCTACCTTTAACACTGACACCCCACATACAATTCTTGAAAATATATTGGTGTATTTGAACATTATTAAAACATGAAAATAAATATTATAGTAATTATTCATAGCTATTTTAGCAACTATTAGCAATAGACCTTATGTCTTCTGTTATTAAAAACTGAACAAGATGTTAGAAGATTTCAAATATATTTTTAAGGATTAATGAGTATTGCTGATAATGAGTTGGATATTATGGCATACTTTGGCAATTAAAAACACTAAATAAAAGTCAAAACAAGCAAATAATCAAAACGTACTCCTAACTTTTAAAGGAAAATTGACTAGGAATGAATTTGCTCTGGTTTTCTAAATTTTACTTTCAAATGTTGTATTAGTCTGGGTTGTACGAGAATCAGAGAATCAGCAGTGTGTGTGTGTGTATATCAGTATACTGATCAGAGAATCAGTATATATATATATATATATATATATATATATATTTCTTGTAAGAAATTGGTTTATGTGATTATGGAATCCGGGAAGTCCCAAGATCTGCACTTGTGTACTTGGCAGGCTGGAAACTTAGAAGAGCCAAAAATATATTTTCATGCTGAACCTGAAGGCTTGAGAACCAGGAGAGCTGGAGGTGTAAGTACCAGTCTGAGGTTGAGTCTAAGGGCAGGAGAAGATCAATGTCCCAGCACAAGCACAACCTGACAGAAAGAGCATGTTCTCTCTTAACTCAGCCTTTTGTTGTATTCAGGCCTTCAATGGACTGAATGATTCACACCCACACAATCTGTTTTACGTGGTTCACCAATTCAAATATATATATTTTTAATCCTCACCTGAGGATATTTTTCCATTTATCATCAGATAGAGTGGGAGAGAGGGAGAGAGAGAAATATCGATGTGAGAAAGACCAGGGCCAGGGACAACCACAACTGAGGTACGTGCCCTTGACTGGAATCAAACCTGTGACTCATTGGTCCACAGGCCGATGCTCTAACCATTGAGTCAAACCAGCCAGGGCACCAATTCAAATATTAATCTTGTCTAGAAACACTCTCACAGACATATCCATAATAATGTTTAACTAAATATATGGACACCCCATGACCCAGTCAAATTGACACATAAAATTAACCATCACAAGTCTACTCCTTGTCAACGTCATACCCATACACACCTTCTTAAACTATACTTAATCTTCAAATAAAGACAATAACAAGATTTGTAATTTCATCTAACATGATACAACTATACTGCATACAACTGAAATCACACCAATCCCTTCCCAGAAGAAGAGGTAAAGTCAAGTAATTGTACTCTTTTTCTTGCTATCTTGCAACTTCAATACAATGATGCAATATGAACAATACTTAAATATTAGGGGGACAGGAAAGTAATGTCGTTAAAGTAATGACATGTTAAGGGCGGAAGTGGAAGCAAATCTGTGTCAGACAGTCAAGAAACTGTCAAACACTCCTAACCAACCTTGGTCGACCATCCAAGAACATGTGCAGCAGATTGGTAAAGTAAGCAGAGCAGTTGTTTGGGTCCCACATAATCTGTCGAAGAAAACAAAGCTAACTGGTCCACCACATGCAACTTATTGCTTCAGCAGCACAATACAGAAGCATTTTTTGATCGCTTGATCACTGGAGCTGAAAAATGGGTCCTCTATGATAATCCAAAACGCAAAAGGCAGTGGCTCTCTCCGAAGGAATCGCCACGAAGTACAGCTAAGCCAGGTTTACACTCCAAAAAGGCACGTTTGTGTGTTTGGTGGAGTATTCGCAGGGTCATTCATTTTGAAGTGCTGAAACCTGGACAAACTGTGAATGCAGACCTTTACTGTGAACAATTGGATCGAGTAAATTAATCTTTAATTGAAAAGTGCCCAGCAATTGTCACCAGAAAAGGCGTTATTCTGCAACACGATAATGCAAGACTGTACTGTGCAAGATGAACCCTGGAAAATCAATGAATTGGAGTGGGCAGTATTGCCTCACCCACCATACTTGCGTGATATTGCGCTATCAGATTTCCATTTATTCCGATTGCTACAACATTTTCTAAGTAACAAAAAATTTGACAATTTGGATGATGTCCAAAATGCCATCTCCAGATATTTTGCTCAAAAACCAATTGATTTTTATCGATCCGGCATTGAAAATTTGCACACTAGATGACAAAAGGTTGTTGATTACGAGGGTGATTACATCACTGATTAAAAATAAAAACTTGTTAAAAATTTATCTGTTTGAAATTAATGTAAAAAAACGACATTACTTTCCGGTCTCCCTAATACTACAATATAAAGTCAATTCACCTTATGTTGCATAATAAAGGAACAGAAGAGAAAAAAATGGTATCTGTTTAACTTATTCGGACAAACATATTCATAACAAAATAAGGAGGAAATGCTTATGAAAATTACAGTCCTCATTTCTGTAACTAGTCATGTGATCATAGCTAGTATTTGTAACTACTTTCTTCCACTACTAATTCTTTGCCTTTACCAAGCACCTCATCTGGTTGAGGTTCTTTATCTAGTGGGGGGACTCAAACCTTCATTCCTAAAGAATCTGGACCATCAGTGGTCTTACATGGATTGAGTTGTTGTGGTTTTTTTATTGATTTAAATCACAGGGCATGGTGATACTAAGAGACACTCTAAGGAATCTCTTGTATTCCAGACATACTCTTCCTTGCCTTCCTTTGGATTAGCAGTCCAACTTTCCCTTTATGGTCAGGATCAATCACCTCAGACAATACAGTGACTCCTTTCGTTGCCTGTTGATTCAGAGGCATGGAGGAATCCAAAGTGGCCAGGAAACAGTTCTCTAGTTCAATGGAATCATTGTTGTGTCTCCTTCTGGACATTCCACTTCTGGAATTAAAATTTCTAGGTTAGCATATTATAGGAACTGGGAGCAAAAGTTTTGCTAATGAGTCACTAAGAATAATAGTGGTGCCACTCCTATTTCTACCTCTTGATACTTACACCCATGAATCTTGCCTGTGGGAAAAACAGTACCATATATTAGATGCTGATTTAGAGCATATATAGCTTTTTAGAGAAACTTGCTCTAGCCCTGTGGGTATTGGCTCCTAGCTGTCACAATAGTTGAGTCTTCAGAAGGTCATTCCACCATTCTATCAAATCAATTACTCCAGGATGATGTGAACCATCATAAGACCAATGAATTCCATGAGCATTCACTCATTGCCATGACTCTTTTTCAGTGAAGTTATTTCCTTGATTAGAAGCAATGCTGTATGGAAAACCATGATGATGAATAAGGCATTCTGTAAGTTCATGATGGTAGTTTTGGCAGAAGCATTGTGTGCACGAAAGGCAAATCCATATTCAAAGTGTCTACTCCAGTAGTAATAAACATTGTCTCTTCCATGATGAAAGCAGACCACTGTAATCAGTCTGCTATGCCGGGAATGGTGTCATCTCTGGAACTCAATGTTGGTTAGATGCTGGTAGATTGGGTCCTCAGCAGTGGCTGTAGCCAGATGGCCCTGAGTGAGTAGAAGTACATGTTGCTGAGCCCAAGCATAACTTCAATCCCTACCTCTATGACCAGTCTGTTCATGAGCCCATGAAATGGCAAGGGTGACTGGGGAGAGAGGCAGACTGGTGTACATAGAACAGGTCATCCTAATCTACTTGATTATTAAGATTCTAGTCTGCTAAAGTCAGCCTTTGGTGAGCATTGGCATGGAATACAAATACTTTATGGTTTTGTACTTTCAGAGAGGTCTACCCAGAAGCTTCTTCTCCAGATTTTCTTGTCACCAACTTTCCAATCATGTTCTTTCCAACTTCTTGAACATCCAGCAAACCATTAGTGATAGCTCATGAATTTATATATAATTGCACATCTTGCCATTTTTTTCTTTCCAAGTAAAATAAACAACCGGGTGTCCTGCCTGAAGTTCTGTCTACTAAGAGGATTTCTCTTTACCACTGTCCTTCAGAGATGTCTAAGAATGGGACAGTAGTGCTTCAACTGTCTACTTTTTACTGATACCTGAATATAATGCAGAACTATCTCTAAACCAGGCCTGAGACCTTTCTTCTTCTATCATAAGGGATTTCTTATGAAGCCAAAGGTGCAGGCTGGGAGAGAGAAGGCAGTGTGGAGTGGGGACCATGAGCATTTGAGCTACTTTTTCCTGTAACTTAACCATGCTGCCAGGACTTGTTCAGGCCTGATCACATATATACCACTTCCATTTGATGATGGAGTGCTGCTGTGCCCACACAACTTTATGGATTTATTGGTCAGATAACACGCAGTCCATGATGAACACCTCAGGTTATATGACAAATTTGTGGCCTCTGGTTAAGTATTCAGTTTCTAAGACCCAGTAGAAGGTCAAGAGCTGTTTCTACAAAGATTAGTTATTCACAGAGGACAGAGCAGGGCTTTGCTCTAAATTCCTAAGGGCCTACACTGCAATTCACCTCAAAGTCTCCAACCAGTATCTCTATGTGCCACTGACACTTCACACACCACTGGATCAGCTGGATTATATAGCCCAAGTGGCAAAGAAGCTTACACAGCAGCCTGGACCTGTTGTAAAGAATTCTCAAGTTCTGGGCCTCACTCAAAACTAGCAGCTTTTTAGGTGATTTGGTAAACGGATAGAATAACACTCCCATATAAGGAATATGGTGTCTCCAAAAATCCAAAGAGGCCCATTAGGCATTGTGCCCCCTTTTATTTGGTTGTAGAGTTGGCCAGATGTAACAATGTATTCTTTACCACAACATGGTTTGGGGGACCCACTGGGCACACTATGAGACAAACCTCAGGTAAAACTCCATTAATCACCTGACTTCTATATTTTTCTACTCTGATGTGTAGATCACATTCATATTTTAGGTCTCCTGGAATCAATGTAAGTTCAGAGACAGTGCCCAATAATCTCAAAAGGTCTAACATAAAAAACAGATTCAAATACTCAAATAATGAACAGATGGAATGGGACACCAAAGAAATAAGGAGAGCCAGGATGTAATGGGAATTGTGAAATATGTGATCAACGACAACACAGCAGACACAGCCTAGTGAAGACTCAAGTTCCAGAATAGTGTTAGGTTTGCTAACTCCATATGATTATTTTCCAGTGCAAAATCTCTATGAATACTTGATTCATTTTACCTGTTTTAAATGCCCAATGTACAGCCTTATACATTAAGAAGTTTATTTCTAAGATGGTTATGTGTCAGAAGAAAGAAGATAATTTATGAAAAAATCCTCATATTTTCCTGGTTAGCTATATGTCCAGTGGAAAAGCCCTGTGTGTTTTATATCACTTGAGATTTCAAATGTCCATAAAATGTCAATTTCCAAAACAACAACAAAAAAAGAGAGAGAGAACCTTGTGTTTGAAAGAGTACCTTCACAAAGTCCCATAGAAAATAATGCATGAGATTAAAAGTATCCTTTTCTGATTGGTCTCTCTAATGACAGAGCTTGTGCATCTACAAACAATATTATACTGAAAGGAGGTAAAATCACTTCAAAGTTGTAATGTATTTTCTAAACCTATCTACATAGTAAGTTCAGATATTGTCCATATCTCTTCTTTTGAGTTTAGTGATTTTGAATGTAATCAAGAGTATATTAATATTTTACACTCAATATCTAGGTTAATAAACATTTTTCTTGTTAAGGGACTAGAGCTTTAAATGGCAGTAGCAGTTTATTAAAAAATATTTTGGAAACACTGTGTTTTGAAAAAGATCTATTCACTTTCATTTTATTTTAAATTTGGTCCATTATGGTGTATAAATATAATTGTTTAAAATTTTTGAGAATGATAAAACTAAAATGCTTTCGAAAACCTCAGTGAAAACTAAGATAATCATTGCAGTCATTGTTCCAGCGACGTTATGTGGAGATACATTAATTTGTGCCAAAATTATTTTTTCTTTAATAACAATGCATATATTTATAGAATTCTTTTTTTTTTTCTATTTCTCTAAAGCTTCACACTGATCAAGATAAAGGAGATGGAAATTTAAAATACATTTTAACAGGAGATGGGGCTGGCAATCTATTTGTTATAGATGAAAATACAGGAGACATTCACGCTGCAAAGAAATTAGACAGAGAAGAGAAGTCCCTGTACATTCTTCGTGCCAAGGCTATAGACAGAAAGACCGGGCGGCAGGTGGAACCTGAATCTGAATTTATCATTAAAATCCATGATATCAATGACAATGAACCCAAATTCACAAAAGACTTATACACTGCCAGTGTTCCTGAAATGTCTGGAGTAGGTAGGTATATGCTAATCCATGTAAACTAACTTTTTATTTGTTTATTTGCTAAGGTAATTATTATGGACATTCAGTTATGATATGTGACCTCTTTCAAGTTAAGAACTACAACTGAAAATTACTATTTAATGTTAGCGATCTCACTTCTAAATATTTCCAACAGTTTACATCTTAATGTTTCCTGCTATGTTGTAACTGATATCTAAAAAGATTAGTATTGAGAGCAATTATTCCCTTGCATTTCAACCATCATTTCCACCTCCACTCAACTGCCATTCAAATGGCAGTCAAGTTGATTTTATTTTTGTCTGAAATGAAAGGAATACAAATAATATTAGCAGTTTTGGGCTGTTTTGCTCAAATCATTTTGTATAATAACAACGAATGCTTTTGCAGTTGACAAATTTCTTTTGATCATCTCATTTGATCACTGAAACAACTTAATGCTGTAGGCGTGAGAAATAGAACTTCAAATCTGCATTCTGTTAATTAGGAACCCAGGAATCAGAAAGATGAAGCAAACGAATTAAGATCAAATAACCTGGTAGCATAAAAACAGTATTTCAAGTCTCATATGTTAGTTCAGTTACTATAGTGCAAACTGAAAATAATTGTTCCATTTTTAAGGCTGCTCATAGTTTTAAATACCATTTGTTATGCAATGATTTTTATCTTTATTCTGACTACATTTAGCTCTACTTATATGAAAGGTTTAGATGTGTTAATGAGATACATCATAACATATTTCTAAAAAGACTCAGTAAAATAAGCCTCTATTGCACCCAAACTCAAACTGATTTTCACAAATTAATGCTATTCAGTTGAATATTATTTTTAAATTGGCTTTAAGTATATATGTTTGACGTTATTATAATTAATACGTTTCAGTCTAAAATAATTTCCTTATGAGGAAAAATAAACTTATATCCACCTTTAGTGAGTGATTGATTTAAAATGTTTCTTAGCCCTGGCCGGTTTGGCTCAGCAGTGTCGTCTGGAGAGACCCGGGTTCGGTTCCCACTAAGGGCACGTACCTCGGTTGCAGTTTGTCCCCGGCCCCGGTTGGGGTCGTGTAGGTGGCAGCCAGTCTATGTGTCTCTCTCACATCGATGTCTCTTTGCTCTCTCTCTTCCTCCCTCTCTCCCTCTCGCTCCATGAATGCAAAAAGTGTCCTCAGGTGAGGATTAAAAATAAATAAATAAATAAAATGTTTCTTAACTCTGCCATGTAGTCAGAAGAACCAAGAGTTGGTAAAAAAAAAAAAAAAAGTTATAATTTCCTCTAACATCAAAGGAAGCCTCATCTGTCTGAGAAAACTACAGTTCTACTGCCTTTTGGGGCATTTATTTCAATGATATGAAAGGGACATATCAAATTAGACAGGAGTTCTATGCAATCATAAAGCCTAGGATGAAATACGAGCAGCTGTGTTCTCTTCAATAATTTTAAATATCTATTATCCTGGTACAGTTCCATGAAAAGTACTGGACAGGTCCGTAGAGGTCAACCAGTGCGCCAATGTAAATCTACATCATGATCTCTTTGTGGGCTTACATTTGAGATGAAGATAGAGCGAAAAATTTACTCTCCATCTCAACTTCCTATTGATGAGCCTTCTTAAGCAGTTTGGTTTTCCAGTTAATACACTAACTTTTATAAAACATTAATGTTTTTCTTGCATATATGTTATTTTGCCAGATACTTTGATGCTTAATAGTACACAAACTTTCACTTTTCCTTCTCCAAAACATTATTTCATTTTAAAAAATACAATATTTATTAGAGACTTCTTTGTTGTTGACACTATTACAGATGTCTCCCATCCTTCCCCCATTGCCCACTTCTGCGCAGCCCCCGCCTTCCTCTCCCCTAGCCTTCACCACACCGTTGTCTGTGTCCATGGCAATGCATATATGTTCTTTGGCTAATCTGATATTTAAACTAATCTGATATTTAGCCTGCATTTTCTCTTATATTATTTTGTATAGTTAATGGAATATTACCATTTAAACAGGGGGAGGCAAAAATAAGTTTACAGTTATAATACAAATAAATAATATAATAATAAATCATTATACAAGAATCAACTCTATTTCTCTTACTCACAACTGTAAACCTACTTTTACCAACCTCTGTTGGTAAAAGTTATATATTACTGCACTAATATATAATGCAAATATTTTCTTTCTCATCTGAAAAACAAATACAGTATAGATTAGTATTTATTATATACGTAATAAGATCCAGACTGGACTAAGCATTTCTGTATAGTATTTTATTTTTGAAAGCCCTTCTCTTATTCAATACCCATAATAAAATAGAGAATACCTAAGTTTATGAATGGAGGAAAGCTTGCAGGTTATCTTGTCCAAAAGAGCCTTCTTGTAAGGCAGTCCATATTTTATTTATATGAGATTAAATTGTAGGTAGTACAATTTTTTATTATTACAAGCATTAAAATTCAGAATTTGGACCATTGCAATTGCATCCCCTCCAAATTTACAATTACAAAAAAAAAAAAAAAATCCTGAAAAACAGAGCAGGCATCAGTATGGCTCTGGTTGCAACTTTTGGTACTAATAAAGATAAGAACTACAGGTAAGTCTTGGTCCTGTGGTCCTATTTATAGAGGACAGTAATTCTTCGCTATTACTAATATTGACATCACTGCACTAATTACTTCCTCCTTGGCCCACCCACAGACTTTGTATGTGTGTTCATCTTTAAATATATACAGTATTAACATGTAGAAGATATAATACTTGGTTTAATTATATCTTTTAATAAATAAGAATGAGCCCAAAAGAGTTAAACTGACTTGCTCCAAAACACACAGACACATCTTTTTACTATACTGATGTTTTTCTTAAAGGTTGATAAATGCAGTAATAGCTGGATAAATATAATACTTAACTGCTTTTCTCCACTGCAAAATAGTTATGCTTGGATGAAACATAGTTTGAAAAACTTCTCATTTTATTATATTCTTAATGATGCCTCCACGCAGCATTTTCTTATTTTATTATTTTAATTCAGAGAACTAAAATTAAATACAAAATTTAAATTTGCATCTAATTAATGCATTGATAAAATACAAATAAGAGTAATGAGAGGAAGGAAGGGACTGTATTTTACAATAAGAGTTTTGAGCACTTTTTGGTAAGGTATTCTCCTACCTGATTAAAAAAATAAAGATAAAATCATTACATTAATAACTTTGAAGATGTGGTTTTTTTCTGCCTTTTTCTATACGAATAACTATTCACAAAAGGAAACTCAAGGGTGATATTTAGGGACTCTTGTCAGACTATGTGTAACCCACACTCTGACAGTTAAAGCCCATGCATAATCACATAATAAAGAATGCCTCTATAAATGAAGTAGTGCACAATGATTCATTCTAATAGTACTTTTATTATATTAGTAATTTTCATTTAAATCAAAGAGTTGAAAATTGGTACTATTAATTTTGGAGGTAAAAAATTCTAATGAAAAGAATGAGATTTATTTTTCATAATGTACCCTTCTTTTCAATGTTATCGTCTGGTACTCTACACTGTTTTCTTCCTGTCTATTTTTGTCTTAATATATTTGTCTCTTTCTCTCTCACCAACTCTTCTTGCTTTTTCCCTCTGCCCATGTTTCTCTCAAAATCATATGCCATATTTCATTTTATTTCTCAAAATTATGTGTCCCTCCCCCCTTTTAGTTAAAATCCAATGATTCCAATTAACTCTTGAAATCTGAAACACATTAGCACCTTTTGATCAGAATACATAATCTGGGTGATATATGAGGATATAAAATGAAGAAAAATGAGATGGATACACTTTGATTTAAATATTTATAGCAGATCCCTAATTTTCCATTTTTCATGGTCATCATATTTTTATTATAGATTATCTAACAACTTTCTATATATGAATGCACTCATCTTCATGTAGGCAAATTACTACTGAGTAATTTGGTGTTTGGGGATACATGCTTTCTTATTGACTGGGTATTTCTCCTAACTTGTCTCTCAAAAACGTGTCCAATTCTTCTTCCACACCATCCACCCACCAAGGAATTTCCTCTGTAGTTGTTTACAGATCACACAAATAACTCATCAGTGAATCCCTCATGTCCTAATCCAGGAACATGTTTAGAGGTTCACCACCTGTGAATTCAATATGTAACGTACAGTCATACCCTAACGCCAGGCAGGCCATTTAGTAAATGAATTTTCTTTCCTCAGTCTGACTAGGTTGAATCCCATCCCTATCACCTCCTAGGTGTGTGATCATGAGCAACCTCTATATGCCCCAAGGCCTACATACTATGTTTATCATAAGGATAAAGAAATAATACAAATCAAGTGCTGAGAACTCTGCACATTATTGTGGGGGGGAAATTACTTTATCATTTTTGCTCTGGTCTAGCTAGGATGAGTGGGTAGTTTTTATATCTGGGATGGACTGAGGGAGCTGTGGTGTATCCTCTCATAGGACATATCAATTCTGTTGCAGCTGAGGAAACAGAGGCCTCAAGAGGAAGAACTCAAGTTCTCATCTTTTGATAATTAATTTTGAGAACACATAAAAAGTCTTGCTAAATTCATATGTTAGTATTCAAATATATTGGTGGGAAATGAGCTGTTAGTTTAATCTTAATGCACAACGTATTAAGTTTTTGAATTTGCTTTCACATATACATGCAAAATATGAAAACATTCACCACAACTCAATTAGACAGGTTATAAGTGTACAATGTATATGGGGTATTAAAACAGGTAACAGGGCCAATTTGAAACTTGTCCTGTCCTAAGGAATTTAAAAATCTATATAAGAATCAGACTCAAACATTTGAACATTTATATGTAGTATACTAAAAAATGTCATACAAACACATTTTGCCCAAGGTAGCCTTCAGTTAACAGTAGTTTTACAACCATGCTTTGATCCTTTATAAAGATCTAGTGAAATATAAGAAAAGTCTATCAATATATTGCATTATGTTTAGCTCCTGAAGCTAGCTCCTTCAAAACTATTAAAACTATTTTAAAGAGGATTATTTGTGACAAAGTTTAAAGAAAATAATTTAAATTCTATTAAATAAAATTAAACAGAGGGTAGTGTTAAATTGTACTATTGCATGTGACAGAATTATATGCTTTCTTAACTGTAAGGGGAAAATCTATTGATTTATATTCGTGCAGCAAATAATAGCATGTAGCATATCTAGAGGTATAATCAAGTATGACTGTGTTAACTACATTTTACAGGGAGGCAAAGACCCTTAATAATCCTATGTATCTTGCACATAGAAGAAAAACTTTGCAGGTCAATTTTATATCATTAAAAAAATAAAAAGAAGGCCTCTCCATTTTTTCATTCTATTTACAATATATAGTTAATTTACCAGAGTAAAAATCAGCATTTGCCTCATTGCATTCATCTTTGTGATAAGATATGTTTTTGATTTTCTTAGATAGTTCAACCCATAAAAGCAAGGAATATTTAAATTAAAAAAAAAAAAACACAACATAATGAAAAAGTGAAAGTTTTTTTTTTGAGGCAGCTTCATTGAAACAAATTTCTTCCACCGAAGCATGGTCTAACACATTACACTACCAGCAGTAATTTTCAGAAAAATAGTTTCGAATGTAGAAGTATTTAAGTGTCTGCGTTTGGGTGGGGATTCACGTAGGTACATCTGTTATACAAGTGACTGCCACGGATGCAGATGACGCCAACTA
Organism: Tadarida brasiliensis; assembly: GCA_030848825.1. Lineage (NCBI taxonomy): Eukaryota > Metazoa > Chordata > Mammalia > Chiroptera > Molossidae > Tadarida > Tadarida brasiliensis. Next base: position 18,829,562 of record CM061258.1, read on the forward strand.
TGGAAACAGTGCCAAGGTGGTCTACAGCATATTGCAAGGGCAGCCATATTTCTCAGTGGACCCAGAATCAGGTAACAACATTTGATACTTGATCTCTTTCTTATATAAGGCATCTGGATGCACAATTAATTTGTATATTTGATGTATTTTAAGAATTGTCTATTCAGTATCTGTTTCTACTTCCCCCCTACAATTATTACATGAAAATAAAAGCAAAGTTCTTGTCATTTAAATAGATCATTTGAATCATTAGCTCTTTGGACTGTTTATTGAGTTTAAATGTATGACACTAAATACATTTCACAGAGATTCAACAGTTTATGTGTCATAGGAAATACTCAAACCTAAAGAATGTGACAATCATCAAAATTAAGCTTATTCATCTGAGGATTTTTTTTGTAGTTATTTTTTTATTAATCAAAAGGATAATCAAATTGATTAGAAAAAACTCACTTCCTGAACAGTAGCCAATGGAAGAATTCTTTCTGTTCTGTAATTAAGTTAAATTCGTTATAGATTGAAATACGTATTTAGGTACACCAACATTTTATCTGTTTGTTATGACTAACTTCTGTAAAATGGACTTTTCACACTCAATTTTAAAATCAGTGATTACATTATAAAATATTTCTCTACTTTTCCAAAAGGCATAATAAAAACTGCACTACCAGACATGAGCAGAGAAAACAGAGAGCAGTACCAAGTGGTTATACAAGCCAAAGACATGGGCGGCCAGATGGGAGGCCTTTCCGGGACCACCACAGTGAACATCACCCTGACGGATGTCAACAACAACCCTCCTCGATTTCCCCAGAGTAAGAAAGGTCTCAGTGATCTCATATGGGAAGGCTTCTCCAACACACTACAAACAGAGGCTAATATTTGTACTAGTGGTTTCACTACTAGTTTATGCATAAAGGCAAATCCACAACAGCTACCCCTGCAATATATCAAGATTTCCCACAAACTGAAATTAATTATGATCATTTTCATCAGTGACTAGGTTGTAAGAGAAAACATGAACACAATGTTCTTTGGCAACTTTAATTATCCTCTTCTATCTTTAGAAGAATTGTAAAGTTTTCCAAATGACCTTTCCCAAACTTCACTATGATCAGCTCCTTCTTTTTCTTATCTCTTTCCAGGTGAGGAGTGTGGACTGTCAAATCTGACTGCCTGGCTTAAATCCCATGTCTATCATACTTGTCTTGCCTCAGTTCTCTTGTCTGTACATAGAATTATCATTCCTTATTTAATTGATTCTAAAACACAGAATTGATGCTTTAACAATTTCTGATACCAGATACTGTATTAAAGTCAATGCAATTGACTTTAATGCCAATTGGTTCAATTGGCAGCATTTTTTTTCCTTCTTAGTGACAGGTAGAGCTATGGTATACCTTGGTTGTGATGGCATCTGAGACATGTGAAAGTTTGCTAGTATCTGCTACTTACTTATGAAGGTTAAATCAGTCAATGCTCTTTCAGTTGTCACCATTTTGTATGCCATGAGGTCCTGTAAAAACAGATTCCCATGCGTGCTTTGCTGAAAATGTTTCCATTTTTTAGTAAATGAATGTATAAAGGACCCCATCTTAAAATGTTTAATTAAGGACCTCAAATTTCAATTTATGATACTGATGCCAATACAGTAAAACATTTTTCCAAGCTAATCAAATTTAAAGTATTTGATTATTCAGTTTTGGATGGTGGATTTAAACATGTGATAAATGTTAAAAAATAAGGTTTGCTAAGAACATAACTAATAAGCCTAATTAACATACATCTAAACTTTGTTTTGACTTTCCTTAGATTTAAATCAAAAGGGTATGATTTAATGAATTCTCAAATGGCTTGCCATTCTGTAATTCTGTAATCTATTATAAACTTAGCAAAAGTTTGGACTACAATAGTAGTGTTTAAGAAAGAGCCCCTGAACTAAGTATATTAAAGACATAATTTCATGCAATCCTCATAACAAACCCATGAGTCAATTTTTATCATTATCATTTTATAGATGTAGAAATAAAGGGTTAGAGAATTCAACTAACTTGTCCAGTGATGCCAATCTAAATCCAGGCATTTATATTTGGGAGTCCCTCTTCTTAATCACCAAGCAAACTGGAACAAGAACAGACTTTGAAGTCAGAGGGCCTTTGTTTTGCATTCTGCTTCCCTCAATTTTACAGGATGATTTCCTTGAGCCCTACCCCTGAGGATAATATACTTACCTTGGTCCTATGAAGACTAATTAAATAAGTTAACATAGAGGACCTTTAGCCTTATATAGAGTTCCACACATATTAAATGTTTAAAAACATTTCTAACTTTTGTTGACATATTTTTGTATTTTTTTTCCTATTTGTATTTTGAATGAATAGTCAGAAACTAAAATGCTTTCAGAGATAGCACGATGCAATATAATGGTTGGCTAGAACTGCAGGAAACAAAAACATTCATATCCCACTTAAAGGCATTAACACATTAACAAAACAAAAACAACATTGCTATGTATGAACTTACTTTTTTATCCCTGATTTAGAATATAAAAATAAATGCTTAACAGCACTGGCCGGTTTGGCTCAGTGGTTAGAGCGTTGGCCTGTGGTCCAGAGAGACCTGGGTTCAGTTCCCGCTGAGGGCACGTACCTCAGTTGCAGTTTGTCCCCAGCCCTGGCTGGGGTCGTGTGAGTGGCAGCCAGTTGATGTGTCTTTCTCACATCGATATTTCTCTTTCTCTCTTCCTCCCTCTCTCCCTCTTGCTCTATCTGAAGATGAATGCAAAAATGTCCTCGGGTGAGGAAAAAAATAAATAAATAAAATAAAATAAATAAATAAATGCTTAACAGAGCAAGAAACCAAGTATGTACTGCTTATATAGAGCTTTCAACACTGTCATTACACATTTTTATTTATATTAAATGATTTAAAAGATTTATTTGGTCCTTGCCCTAAGTCTTAGTTCTGGATTCTAATATTAAGCCTACCATCAATTATCTGAATAACCTTGGGACATTCACTTAATCTTTCTGGAACTTATATTTCTCAATTACAAAATGAGAGTGTTCTGCCTTTATAAATTATTTTTCCAACTTAATAAATCTATAATTTTTGACAGCTTACAATTCAATATGATGAAAAACTCTTCCAATTTCAAATTAATTTATTTAAGTAAAAAAGGCAAAGGAAACAAAGGATTTTTTGCTATCTAAAGATGAAATGTCAAGAGCTCTGATTTCATTTTCAGGTACGTATCAATTTAATTCTCCTGAGTCTGTACCTCTTGGAACCCATCTTGGAAGGATAAAGGCCAATGACCCCGATGTGGGGGAAAATGCTGAGGTGAAATACAGCATTGCTGAAGGAGACGGAGCCAACGTGTTCGATGTCATCACTGACAAGGATACACAGGAAGGGATCATAACTGTCAAACAGGTTTCTTTTCGCATCTTCATTTCTTCATTGAGCGCTTTATGGTTGCATTTTGCTTTTCAGTTCACGGAAGAAAAGCCTAGGATTTATTTTTCCCATCCTTTACATACTGTCTATCTTTTATGTAAGTGGGAATAGTTGTGATTTCACTTCGAGTAAGTGACACTTAAAAAGTGATATAAAACCTCGACTGCTTGTGCTTATCGATGGCAACAATCAAACCAGGATTAGATAACCTCTGAAGTCCTGTTTCACATTTCTCCATGGCAGGAAAAAAAGGCATGCAGCCATCACTGTTTCATGCATTTTAGAATCTTTAAATTGTGAAATGTATTCTTCTGTTCAAGGTGATGAAACCTGAAGATGCTGTTTGTTTTTTGTTGGATTTCTTGATGTTTAATGCAATATGGGAGAACATTATGAAGCTTACATTGAATAATACAGCTAAATATTGATTACTTTCTATTGTCCTGATGGCTTGCTTTCACTCACCACTTGCTTTCCACAGTGTTCAGATGAATGAAATTATTATTTTTCTTTTTGTAATACCAGTTTTAGAAACTAAGGAAGCAACTTATATGACTAGTTTGATAAATATCTACTATATTTTTTCCTCTAATTTTAATTTTGTATACCTTTTGTGGTGGTAATAGTAATAATAATAATAAATAAACTACATATCCATTAGATAATAAAACCGTGAACACCAAAATGTGAAATGTATTACTAAGTGGGAATCAATACTGATGTGGATACCATAAAACTCAGTCACCTCCTGTAAATATGTGTAAGGCAGAACAATATTTACTAATGTATTCGATATACCTATGAAACAACAATTGGGAAAGCTATTAATCCAGAATTACTGGTACTATTAAGAGAGCTGGTTATTAAATATTGAAGTTGTCTTCCATTGCTATGCCTGCTATATTATATTAATTTTTCTTAATTTATTGAACTTCAGAATTTAGATTTTGAAAACAAAATGCTGTACACTTTAAGAGTGGACGCAAGTAACACGCACCCCGATCCACGATTCCAACACCTGGGACCTTTCAAAGACACAGCTGTGGTCAAAATATCTGTGGAAGACATAGATGAACCTCCTGTGTTCAGTAAAATGTCTTACTTGATAGAGGTAGATGAAGATGTAAAGGAGGGCAGCATCATTGGACAAGTTACAGCATATGACCCAGATGCTACAAACAATTTCATACAGTAAGTATTTTGGGAAAACAAGTTTGCAGAAATATAATCTCACCCTTTGCAAACTGTGTGGAAAAAAAATAGCATTGTACAATGTATGATCAAGTACAAACACTTCATACTACAAACTCTTAACTGGGCAGTCTTCTAAATGCCCTGCATATTTTATTTTATTTGGCTCATTGCTTTGCAAGGTAGAGCCTACTAGTATACCTTTCTGAAGATGGTGAGACTAAGGCACTGAGCAGTTAAACAAGTTGCCAAATAGTGTCCAAACTGGGTCTGCAAATCAGGGTGATTGTTTCAGAGTCTGTGACTTTTAATCCCTTATCTGTTCTGATTATATCTCATTGTCTCTCTTTGGTAAATGATAGTTTAAATAAAAAGTGATCTAAACAAATAAATTAGGAAAAAAATGTGATCTTCTAGAAATATTAAGAGATAACTTTTGAAAATGTTGAAATGTCTTCTTTTGAAAACAGTCACTAGGCAAATCATATATCAAAATTTTGGAGAAACAATGTCAATTACATGTTATTAATGACAGAATTAAGAAAAAGTAATAATATTTGAAAAGTGTAAAAGTATTAAAAATCTGTATAGTGTTGTGTAGTATAGTGTAACACTTTCACCAAGTTTGAATATTATATTAACCATTTCAAAGCTTTTAATATGCCAGAGACTTAAATAATTCTTATACCCAGTGCTTATGGAGAATATAAACAATAAATGGATATATAGATGGTGAATGAAAATGGGTAGAAATGTGGAAGACAGACTGCTAAAATAACAGATAAATAATGTATCATGTGCTAATGTGTGGCTAGGAAAATGAGTAAAAGTCTGCTTCGTTAAAATTTAATTTTTTAATTAAAGAAAATAAATGGGTAAATTATTATAGGAAAAGCCTAAATTTCCAAGACTTTGTCATACTATCAGACATGAAATTAATAAGCACAATATTAATAGATAATTATTAATTTTTAAAAAATATGTAATGACTATTCAATAGTGTTAACTTATAAAGCAACATTTGTTGCACTAAATATATCCTAATGAATATTTAATTTGCTGGTTGATTAATATATTACAAGTCCATAATTTTAATCTGTAGTTAATGCTCAGAGTTTATAGTTAATACTCAGAGTTTATATTAGCTTGAAATATATGGCTAATTTTAGGTTAATTAAAATAAAATTCACTCAAATTTTTCTTTTAAATAAATATTTGTGTTCAAATGATGTGTTATGTATATTGTTCAATATTATTTAAAAAACACAAGTTATAATAATAGTCATGCATAGAAGGTTACTCTGACAATTTTTATCAGCATACATAAAATGTATTTAAAATCCTTACATTGCACAAAACAAAATTCCTAAAATTAAATGAATAAGTAATCTAGTTTCTCCTGTGGTCTATGTATGTGTACTAGCATGTTTATTTCCAAAATAATGTTTCTTTTTATTGTATGTGGCCAATTGGTTTTGGCATCTCTTAGGTGTGCATTTATTTAAGTTAACAATAGAAAGCTTAAAGTAGTTCCATGTTTTTGCAATATTGCAATGGAAATAAATTGCAACTTACATTAAAAAGGAATAAGGGATTGTTCATACCAATAGCTAGCTATAAATGCTCAATAAGTCTCTGCCTTTGATAGTTTTTGTCAGATTAAAAAAAAATAGTAGTCAATATTTGTTGTCCTTTTATTTCTTTCTAGTTTATGGCACCAAAGGCTTCTGTTAAATTTCTACGTCATGTTTTTTTAAAAATCATTGATTGTAACTTTGTCTATTAATATTATCCACTGTTAGAAAGTTGTAGACAAATCACAGTGTAGTAATTCTTTCAGCTGAAGAACGATTTATGTACAAACTATTGAGCATTCCTCAGTATGAATGAAACAAAGTCTTAATAATCTGTGTATGCTTTTCTCATTCATTTAGTATGATATCTTACATATTAGGAATTCAGTGAATGCTGGTGAACTTGAGAGGGGCACTGAACTTTTCCATGTTGCTAAGGGTATCTGTTTATTCAGAGAACATCAAGATTTTCATTAAGCTGTACCAGTTTAACACTGTTTTCTACACACTATTTCCATTTATTATAAAGTTAAGTAATAGGGAACAACATATATGTTCTATTGCTCCAATTGTGGCAAAAAATTCATGACATAAAACTGTCAAACATTGTGCTCATCTTTTCCTCCATAAAATTGTTATTTTATGAGCATCTACTATGAACTAGAACTGTCTAAAGAGCTTTATATTTATAGCTCATTTAATCCTCACCACAAATTTATAAAGTAGGTAACATTGTTATCACCCACGTTTTATAGAAGAATAAACTGAGATGCAAAGAGTTTAAGGAACTCTCCCAAGGACACAGTAAAAATAATTAGCAGATGGAGGATTCAAACTATTGTTGATCTGAATGCATAGTCAATTTCTAGCAGATATACTATACTTTCTTACTCTTCTGATTATTAATTAAAGGTAATTAATATAACATTCCTAATTCAACAACTATTTAGACTGACTTCAGTATAAAGCAGAGTTCTCAAGGATAAAATGCAAACGGCAAAACATGGCTTTCTTTTTATTAAATATATTGGAGTGTCATTGGTTAATAAGATCATTTAGGTTTCAAGTGTATATCTCTTTGATATATGATCTGCATATTGCATTGTGTGCCCAACAACTAAAGTGAAATAATCTTCCATCACCATATATTTAGCCCCTTCACCCTTCACTACTCCCAACCCCTTCCCTTTGCCAGCAACCATATTGCTTGTGTCTATGAGTTTCTGTTTTATATCCCACATATGAGTGAAATTATGTTTCTTAGGTTTTTCTAGCTGACTTATTTTGCTTAGCATACTATTCTAAGGTTCATCTATGTTGTCACAAATGGCAGTACATATTTCATGTTTTCTTATGGCTGAGCAGTATTCCTTTGAATGAACGTACCACGTCTTCTTTATGCAGTCGTCTATCAAAGGACACTGTGGTTTTTTCCATGCCTCGGCCACTGTGAATAGTGCTGCAATGAACATAGGGTTGCGTGCATCTTTACAAATAAATGTTTTCGTGTTTTTTGGGTAGATACCCAAAAGAGGGGTTCCTGGGTCATATGGTAACTCTAGTCTTCATTTTTTGAGGAACTGCCCGTGTGTTTTCCATAGTGGCTGTACCAGTTTACATTCCCACCAGCAGTGAATGAGGTTTCCATTTTTTCCACAACCTCTGCAACACTTTTTATTACCTTGTTGATAATGGCCATTCTAACAGGTGTGAGGTGGTATCTCATTATAGTTTTGTTTTGCATTTTCCTAACAGCTAGTGAAGTTGAACTTCTTTTCATACATCAGTTGGCTGTTGGTATGTCTTCTTGGTAAAAGTGTCTGTTCAGTTCCTCTGCTGTTTTTTGTTGTTTTTAATCCTCACCTGAGGATATTTTTCCATTGATTTTTAGATAGAGTGAGAGGGAGGTAGAGAGAGAGAGAACATTGATGTGAGAGAGACACATTGATTGGTTGCCTCCCACATGACCCCAATCGGGGCTGGGGATCTAACCTGCAACCCAGGTATGGACCCATGTCTGGGAATCAAACCTGAACCTTTTGGTGTGGAGGCTGATGCTCTAACCAAAGAGCCAGACAGATCAGGTCCTCTGCAAATTTCTTAATTGTATTGTTTGTTTAATGTTGAGTTGTATGATTTAAAAGATAGTAATCCCTTGTTTGCAAATATCACCTCCCATTCAGTTGGTTGTCTTTTTGTTTGTTGGTGGTTTCCTTTGCTATGCAGAAGCTTTTCAATTTGATATAGTCCTATTCATTTATTTTTGCCTTTACTTTCCTTGCCTTTGGGTCAAATTCATAAAATGTTCTGTACCACCAAGTTCCATAAATTTAGTACCTATGTTTTCTTCTATGTAATTTATTGTAAGATCTTATATTTAGGTATTTGATCTTTTTTTTCCTTTTTATTGAATTTATTGGGGGTGACATTGGACAACAAAATTATTCAGGCTTCAGGTGCACAATTCCACAACAAATCATCTGTACACTGTGTTGTGTGCTCACCACACCAAGTCAAGTCTTCTTCTGTCACAATTTATCCCCTGAATACTCTCCTCCACCTCCCGTACTCTCCCTCCCCTTGGCAATCACCACACTCCTGTCCATGTCCATGAATTTTTTCTCTTTATTTTTATTTGATTCATTTTGAATTAATTTTTGTACATGGGGACAAACTGTAATCTAGTTTTGGTCTTTTGCGTGTGGCTTTGCAATTTTCCCAGCACAATTTATTGAAGATGCTTTTCTCTTTCTATTGTGTGTTTTTGGCTCCTTTGTAAAAAAATTATTTGTCCATATACATGTGGATTTATTTCTGGGCTCTCAATTCTGTTCCATTGGTCTGTGTGCCTATATTTCTGCCAGTATCATGATGTTTTGATAATTGTAGCTTTGTAGTATAATTTGAAGTCAGGTAGTATGATACCTCTGGCTTTGTTCTTTTTTTCTCAAGATTGCTTTGGCTATTAAGGGTCTTTTGTGATTCCATGCCAATCTGATGAATGTTTTTGTTCGATTTCTTTAAAAAATCGCATTGGGATTTTGATAGGTATTGCATTAAAGGTGTATATTGTCTTGAGTGATATGGCCATTTTAATTATTTTTATTCTTCCAATTCATAAACATGGAATATCTTTTTATTTTATTATATATTTTTCCATCTATTTTAATAATGCTTTGCCGTTTTCAGTATATAGGTCCCTTACATCCTTTGTTAAGTTTATTCCTAGGTATTTTATTTTTTGGTTGCAATTGCAAAAGGAATATTTTTTCATTTATTTTTCTACAGTTTCATTGTTAGTATACAGGAAAGCAGTTAATTTTTGTACATTGCTTTTGTATCCTGCAACTTTATTGTATTTGTTTATTGTTTCTAAAAAATCTTTCGTGGAGTCTTTAGGGTTTTCTATATACGGAATCATGTCATCTTCAAAAAGTGACACTTTTATTCCTTCCTAATTTGGATGCCTTTTATTTATTTCTCTTTCCTGATTACTCTGGCTAGGAATTCCAGAACTAAGTCGAAAAAGAGTGGTGAGAGTGGGCTTCCTCGTCTTGTTTTTGATTTTATAGGAAAAGCTCTCAGGTTTTCAGCATTGAGTATGATATCAGCTGAGGGTTTGTCATATATGTCCTTCATGTTGAAATATTTGACTTCTATGTCTATTTTATTGAATGTTTCAATCATAAATGGATGTTGTATTTCATCAAATGCTTTTTCTGCATCTATTGATAAGATCATATGATTGTTATCCTTTGTTTTGTTAATGTGGTATATTACATTGATTGATTTGCATATGTTGAGCCATCCTTGTGCCCCTGGATTGAACCCCACTTGATCATGATGTATCATTTTTTTAATGTACTGTTGTATTCGATTTGCTAGCATTTTGTTTAGGATTTTTGCTTATGTATTCATCAGGGATATCAGTCTGCAGTTTTCTTTTTTTTGTGTTATCCTTGCCAGGTTTTGGTATCAGGGTTATGTTGGCCTCATAAAATGTGTTAGGAAGTATTGCCTCTTCTTCAGTGCTTTGGAAGGGTTTAAAAAGGATAGGTATCAAATCTTCTTTGAATGTTTGGTGAAGCCATCCAGTCCAGGACTTTAATTTTTTGAGAAGTTTTTGATGCTTCTTTCAATTTCCTCACTGTTTAGCAGTCTAATTACACTTACCAATTCTTCATGATTCAGTCTAGGAATGGTATATATTTCTAGGAAATTATGTATTTCTTCTAGGTGATTGAATTTGGTGGCGTGTTGTCTTTCATAGTATTCTAATATGATCCTTTGTATTTCTATATGTATATGATAACTTCTCTTTCATTTCTCATTTTGTTTATATGGGTCTTTTGTCTTTTTCCTTAGGGAGTTTAGCCAGTAGGTTGTAAATTTTATTAATTTTTTTTTTAAAAAATAGCTTTGTTTTATTAATTTTATATAGCCTTTTTGTTCTCTATTCAATTTAATTCTGCTTTAATTTTTATTATTTCCTTTCTTTTGCTGACTTTGAGTTTATTTTGTTCTTCTTTTTCTAGTTCTTTAAGATGTAATATTTGGTTATTTACTTGGGATTTATCTTGTTTCTTGAGACAGGCCTGTAATGATAAAAACTTCTCTTTATTACTGCTTTCACTGCTATCCAGAAGTTTTAATATGTTGTATTGTCATTCTCATTTGTCTCTATATATTTTTTGAACTCATCATTTATTTCTTCTTTGACCCAGTAATTTCCTAGTAGCATTGTTTAATCTTCACATTTTTTAGGGTTTCTTTACTTCTTTTATCACAGTTGATTTCTAATTTCAAAGCACAGTGGTCAAATAATATGCTTGGTATAATTTCAATCTTCTTGAATTTGTTGAGGCTAGTTTTGTGACTCAAAATATAGTCTATCTTGAGAATATTCCATCTGCACTAGAGAATGTATAATCTGATATTTTGGGAGGAAAGGTTTGGATGATCTATCTAGAGTTGTCAATGAAGTACATAGGTCCCCAACCATGACTGTGTCTTTGTCAGTCTCCCCCTTTAGTTCTATTAGTACTTCCTTTATATATCAGTGCTGCCTGATTGGGTGCATATATATTAAAAAGTGTTGCCCTGGCCAGTTTGGCTCAGTGGTTGGAGTGTCGCCCTGTGGACCAGAGAGTCCCGGGTTCGGTTCCCGCTAGGGGCACGTGCCAAAAAAAAAAAAAAAAGTGTTATGTTGCCCTGGCCAGTTTGGCTCAGCAGTTAGAGCATCGGCACACGGACCAAAGAGTCCTGGGTTTGATTCCAGCCAAGGGGCAAGTACCTCGATTGCAGTTCGTCCCTGGCCCCAGTTGGGATTGTGAGGGTGGCAACCAATGGATGTGTCTCTTTCACATCGATGTCTCTCTCTCTCTCTCTCTCTCTCTCTCTCTCTCTCTCTCTCTCTCTCTTCCTCTCCCACTCTGTCTGAAGATAAATGTAAAAATATCCTCAGACGAGGATTAAAAAAAAAAGAAGTGTTATGTCTTCTTGATGTAGTGTCCCCTTTATCATTTTAAAGTGACCATCTTTTTGGTTTTTAAATTTGTTTTTATTGATTTTTTTAGAGAGAGAGAAACATTGATATGAGAGAGAAATATCAGTAGGCTGCCCCCTGCACACCCCCTACTGGGAATTGAGCCTGCAACCTGGCATGTGTCCTGACCAGGAATTAAACCTGGATGATGATCAATCCACTGAGCCACACCAGCTGGGCTAATATGTCCATCTTAGTACCTTGTCACCTTTGTTATCTTGAGATCTATTTTGTCAGATATAAGTACGGCTACACCTCCTTTTCTGTGGATGCTATTTGCTTGGAGAATCATTTTCCACCCTTTCACTTTGAATCTAACTTTGTCTTTGCAGCTTAGATTTGTCTCCTGGGATGATAAATTCCCTCAGCTTTTGTATGTCTGGAAAAGTCCTTATTTCTCCTTCATATCTAAAGGATAACTTTGTTGGATATATTATTCTTGGCTGTTAATTTCTCTCTTTCAATTGTTTGAATATTTTATTCCACTGTCCTCTAGACTTTCTGCTGAGAAGTCCAGTGATAACCCAGTGGTCTTTCCTTTATGGGTTAATTTCTTATTTTCCCGGACTGCTTTGACAATACTTTTTTTGTCATTAGTTTTTGAGTTTTAATACAATGTGCCTTGGAGAAGGCCTTTTTGGATTGAGATAATCAGGTGTTCTGTTTGCTGCTCGGATTTGAGAATCTAGGGTCTTTCCATAGGTTTGGGTAGTTCTCAACTATTTATTTGAATAGGCTCTCCATTCCTTCCTCCCTCTCTTCTTCTTTTGGTATGACTATTATTTATATATAGCTGTTTCTAATGAAGTCAATAGTTGTCCTGGGGTTCTTTCATTTTTTTATGCTCATGTCTCTTTCTTCTTCCTTGTGCATTATTTATAGATTTATATCTTCAATATCACTAATTCCTGTCTCCTTCTGGTTGGCTTTGCTTCCTATGCTCACTAGTTAAATTTTTTTTTTTAAATCTCTTTTATCTGAAGAATTTCAGTTTGGTTCCTTTTTAAAGTTTCAGTGTCTTTGGTAAAATATATGTTTTGTTCATTGATTTTTGTGAATTTGTTTTGTGAGCTCATTAAATGGCATATTTTCTTGCATCTCATTGAGATTTTTCAGAACTACAATCTTGAATTCGCTGGCATTTATATCATATATTTCCATGTCTTTAAGTTTATTTTCTTGAGATTTCTCATTTTCTTTCTGAGCTGCCTCACTGCCTTCATTATTTATAGTATTTAGTGGATTCATTCTTTGTCTAGGCATGTATGTATGAGTGGCAGTTCTCTAGCAGATTACTACAAAGAGGTCTTTCTATTATTTTCTAGTAGGTGGCACTGAATCACAAATTTATTAGTTCTGTGAAATCCCAGTGCTGTTGTTTGCAGTCAACCACTGCCATTAGTGTAGCCACGATGAGTGGGCTAGGTAGGGTGAACCCAGCAGCCTTCTGTGTTGTTTTGTCTTCCTAGTAATGGTGACCTAAGACCTTTGTGGGGTCCCACCTGCACCCCAACCCAGGACCAGTCACATAATGAACCTTTGGCTCAGGGAAAACAGTGATCCTGTAGTATCAGTTATCTGGTTTACAGGTAGTGTGCTCTGCAACTCAACACCTAGGGCAAAGAGAGGCAAGCTCTGAAAGATTATGGGGTAGCTAGGCACCATGTCTTTGTTTCTCTGTCTGGAATGCTGACCAGCCAACAACTTCAGCCACACGTTTGCTCTGTGTCCTTGCCTAGGTTTCAGGGCTCAGCCACAGCTTGTACTGCCCCTTCCAGCAGGAATGCCCACTGAATCTCTCTGCTCCTCCCAGCTGAAAGCAGTGCCAGCTATAATCTGATTCCTCCCCTGTCCTACCTGAGCCCTGCTGTGAGCTTCCAGCTGTAGGGCAGGTCCAAGGCTCAGCTCAGCTTTTCTCCCTTTGTGCCTCCCCAGTTTGCTACCACTTGCCTATTTTTAGATATTTCAGTGCATGGATTTCTCAGGTATGTTTGTACATTGAGCAGGGAAATTTTTGTTGAGTTTTAGCTATTCAAATTGTTGAAAATTCAAGGGGAGAGTCCATCTCTCATGCTGCCATTCCTCTGATGTCCCACCCACTACTTTGAAAACATGGTTTTTGTCCCTCAGAATTTGGTTTCATTTCTCGTTGCTTCCTCCATTGCCCACAATATGGAATTACATAAGCTCACACTATAAACATGTTTGCTCGGAAAATTATGGCTTTACTTTTATTCTGCTTTTTAAGTAAATGTATTGAGATTGTATTGACCAAAAAATGAACTATACAATTACAAATTGTATGGTTTCATAACCTCTGGCATATTAACACACCTATTAAATCATCACAAAAATCAATATAATGTACAAATATCTTATTCTTTCCTCATAGTTCTTTGTAATATCTTCCTCTCAAACTTCCCAGAACCCACCCCCATCCCCAGGCAAACACTAATCTGCTTTCTTTCAATATAAATTCGATGAGATTAAATTTTCTTAAATTTATACAAATGAAGTCATACAGTGCTTATTCTCTTTTGTCTAACATCTTTCATTTAGCAAAACTACCTTGAGATTTTTCTATATTGTTGTATTCATCAACAGTTTATTCTTCTAATTCCAGCATATAGGAATACCACAAAAGCTTATCTCTTCACTGAAAGACTGACATTTCGAGTTATTCCAAATTCTTAGATATTATAAGATATTTATACATATTTGTATTCCTAACTATTTTTTACTGAGTAGAGCTCTTAAAATATACATATAAGTGTATATTTTTATTAATTGTGACTATTTGCCAATGTCATTAATTTCTTAAAGTTTTGTTGTATTAAATAACATACTATAATGTAGATGATACATCACTGATAAAAATTTAGATTGCTTGGAGACATACATACACCCAGCCACCCCACACAATGTACACACACACACCCACATGCACGCATATCCTGCCCTATTTCTGCTATCATGAGGATACAAGTTTAGGAGTAAAATTTGTGGGTCAAAAACTGATAGTAAAATTTGCAACCTTGCTTCACAGTATATAAAAGTGGCTGATACATTTTTAAGTTCAGAGCTATCCTAGAAATACTTGCTTTTCATGGGGTATCAAGTCTTGAAAAAACAATGAACAGCAATTTAAGCTGTAAAAATATCAAGAATTATGACAAACACTGAGAACAAATTAATCTCAAATTACATTTCTAAAATTATACTGCCAAGTCTGCCAATGTATAAAGCTATCCTGAATATACAGCACACAGGTTGCTTCCTGTTAGCATAGAAATGTACGAAATAAATACCATAGATATACAATTATACTGTGAAAACCCAGCAATGATTCAACAAGGAGGTAACGTGGTAATGTGACTCATTTGTTTGCTCTGATAGCATTTAGAAAGATGGCTGATCCCCAGAGCAGAAATAGGCTATGATAAGCATCACGGAGAAACATTTTCCAGGGAAAGCTTGGGAACTAATTCTCACCCACCAGTAAATCTGTTCATCAAACATATTTTCTGAAATACATCTGCCACTTGCAACATGAGATTATGGTTACAGTTAGCAGATGTTGTCAACTGTGTTCACCTCATTATTAATCATGGATTTCCCAAGTTATAAGGTTGATTATAGCTTTACAGTTTCTGAAAACACGTGTTGTCCTATTTCACACCTATTTTATGCTGAACGTATTTAAAGTTCAATGAATTTTTGAAGAAACTCTTTTTTACTGAAGTCAAATCAAGAGCAAGTCCAAAACAAACTTGTTAGTGAGAAATTAGTTATGCCTCAATAAAATGTACATGATTCCACCATAAGCTAGAATAAATTGATAAAGTACATTCATATATATCTGTTTCTCTAGTTCTTGCTGATTTTATTACAGAGACTAAAATAATAATAATTTGAAAATATGTCACTAATATCTGTGAAAAAATAGATTTGAACTATTTTGTTCAAATATTATATAGACACAGGTCTTTTTGAAGGTGACTAAAGGTTTTACTGTTCTTAGCCAGCAAACACATTTCTGACAAGCAGTAACTGGAAAGAAAAGAGCATGGCCATAGCCTAATTATTATATTGGCTTAGATGGTCAGCGATGTGCATGGAATTCAGTAAAAAAAAAAAAGAAAAAAAGGAATGCTATCTTTGACATTTCTTCATATTATCAATTTGTTCTGGTATCTATAATTTAATTTACTTTTTTTGTAGTAGATGTAAATACAGGGATATCATATGTGTTTGTTAATGGTAGAATATAAAAAATAAACAAAGAGCAAACTAAACCAGATTTCAGCTTCTATAGGCTCTGTTCTCTTGTGATCCTTTTTTACTTGTTATTTGCAGCCTATATGATTGGATCTTGTCTCTGAAGAAGGTATTCATTCAAAAAATTATGCCAGTGATCTTTTTAAAAAATTATTGTTCAAATTCAATGTAAGGAGGTCAATAAAATGTTGTTTTAATAGGAAATCTGCTGGAACACAGGGATAGCTTTGTCCTGTGTTAAATGTTTATTGGGCTTTTTTTTTTTTTGGCCATTTGTTGTAATCTGGTGCATTTATTATTAATAGGTAAATCAGAACGGCCTATTCTGCATTGAAAATACAATATTGACTGCTAAGTAAAAGAAAATTATCCCAGGGCTTTGTAAATCTGCAGGACATTACTTGCACTGGGGCAAATTTCTGAATATAGACCTAAAAATGTAGTGTTATTGTTGAAGTGATTTATTTCTAAATCACCAAAGTGCTAGTCCTTCATGAATGCTTAACTTGAAAACAGTGCCTTTTGCCCAGCCAGTGTGGCTCAGTGGTTGAGCGTCAACCAATGCACCAGGAGGTCACTGGTTCAATTCCTGGTGGGGGCACATGCCCAGGTTGTGGGCCCAGTCCCCAGTGGGGGGCATGCAAGGAGTGGCCGATCGGTATTCTCTCTCGTCGATGTCTCTCTCTCTCTCCTTCTCCCTTCCTCTCTCTCTAGAATCAATAAAGGGGAAAAAAAATTTAAAAAAAAACACAAAAAACAATGCCTTTCAAGTTTGAACCTAAAACTAGAGCAGCTGAAATTCCGACCTATTTTGATTCCACATAAGCTCCAAGTGAGTCAAAACGATATTTGTATAATGTTAGAACAGTTAACTATTCCTTAATCGTAGAAACCATGATACGAATCTCTAGGGCAAATAGCAGTGGGCAAAAACGGATTTTTATTTCCCTCTTTGATTTTCAATGTGAATAGTAGGAAGAAATCCAAGATCTAGTCAGCCATAAGCAACTAATGGTTAACTATTGACTTTTCCAATAATGGAGAGAAACAAATGTAAGTGAATAATATGAATTGAGTTCTGTTCCATGCATAGATGTGGTTATTTTGTTTTACTTTGCTATCTCTTCATTCGAGATTGTTGTTATTCATAGGCAGAATTAAGGAAAATAAACCATTATTTTAATGTTTCAGTATCTTTCTCAGCCCACATTAGGAATTAAATTGTAAGTGGGTTGACATCTAGAGATAAACACTATATTTGATTTCATTTTAGCACTATGAAGCAATAGAGATTTTAAAAAATGTCATATGACTGTCATCCTCAATTTTAGTACATTAATAGAGATCTTAGAAATAAGCACTTTCTCAGATTCTTGTCTGACAAAGAATTCTTGGTTAAAATTTTTGGTTATCATTATGCATTTTATATATGTATTATTATATCTAGGTTTCTAAGTATCCTCTCCCTAGGATTTTCCATACCAGAAGTATAGCTACTTTTACACAGTTACCATATGTCTATGAGTTTTTCAAAAACCCTCAAATATTTTTATAATAATTATGTAGAAAAATTACAGTCATGATGATTGAAAAAGTGAGGGAATACCACCATTTCCATGGAGCTATGCCATTCATTGTACCACCCTTCTAAAGGACAATAAGAAGTTGACTGAGCCGGTTCCATATCGTGGGAGTGAAGTACAGAAAGAAACCTGGGAACAATTAAAGTTTTAGCTATTCCACTTTCAAGCAATATTTGTGAGTCTGAACAAATCATTTACAAAGTTTAGTTTAAAATAAATTAGGCAAGCACTATCGTGTACTATGTTAAATGGTCTAAATCATTTTTGAAATCCGAGTTTACTAACATGTGCCTTAAGTTCAGCACAGTTCATATACTAACAGACGAAATCACATGTTCTTTACTGAAACAACCCAACCTAAAAAAGTCATACCATTTTGATAAATGCATTTTCATCTAATGTCTAAAAATTGCCACTGTTTCACAATGTTTAGAAACTTAAATATATATTACTTATGTTTGTCAAAGTCAGTGCCTGATTGTAAATATATTACAGATTTATAATGGGAACTGTAATTTCCTAATTCACCAGATTAAAAAGGAGTTCATTTGTTAAGTGCTTTAAAATTTTCTTTTTCTTTATTGATTTTAGAGAGAGAGGAAGGGAGAGGGAGAGATAGAAACATCGACTGGCCGCCCCCTGCAAGCCCCCAACTGGGGATCGGGCCCACAACTTGAGTATGTGTCCTGACGGAATCGAACTGGTGACTTCTTGTTGCATGGGTCAACGCTTAACCACTGAGCCACACTGGCCGGGCTTGTTTAGTGCTTTTAATAAATAACCTAGAAAAATGAGGACAATGCCAGTAGCTGATTGGTCTGTTAGTTGTCTGTAACTGTTCTTTATTATTTTAACCAGTTTACTCCATGGTCTGTCACCTTGCTATATAAACCTTGTCCCTGGATTTGCCACATGGGATACACCTAAGAATTTGTTAGACATGCAGAATCCCAGCTCCCACACTAGACCTACGGAATCAGAGTGTTTAAAACAAGATCCCCATATCATTCATATATCAGCTAACATTTTACTTCTCTACTTTCTTCTATTTTTAAGGGTTCATATGATTAGTTTAGGCCCATCTAGATAATTAAATTTAATCTCCATCTCAATTTTTTTAACCTGAATCACATATGCAAAGTAACTTGTACCATGTAAAGTAACACAATCACAGATTCCAGGCATATGGAGATGGACATCCTTTAAGGAATGGCATTATTTTGCCAACAATAGAATGATACAAAGTTTTTTGGTGACATCTTCCATATCTAGACCTAATGAGAAATACTTATGGAACTCTGTGGTAATGTCATTTAATTTTTATTTGGAATAGGTTGGAGGGGTAGATTGGAGGAAGACCTTCAATGCAGCTATGTTTTTGAGCAGTCATTCAAAAGCAATGTTTTTACAACAGCCTCTCCACATTCACTTATGCTCATAAGGACACTGTGGACACATGTTCTTACGTGTTTTTTCAAACATAATTTCTATTTACCCAATGCAATTGACTGTCTCAAGTTTAATATAACTGCTTAGTATGTCTCAAGCACTGCATGGGTCTATGATAGGATTATTAAATCAAGTGACAATTAAAAACTTACTAAAAGCTGCCACAAGGGCTCATGAGTATAAATGATGACCAAAGTACATGTAATCATAGAACTGTAATAATGGAAACCGCCAAATATACCAAATTGTCTAAATGACTATTACGTTAAATAAAAATTCAAAAAAGTTCTCAGCATTTGACAGGCCATGTCTTGATCAAACATTGTGTTAATTGTTTATGATTTTAAGAAATAATAGATGAAAAAATAATCTTAAAACAATGCTCATATTTATGAGCCTCTTTTTTTCTAGATACTCTGTTGATCGACACACTGATATGGACCGAATTTTCAGTATACACGCAGAAAATGGCTCTATTTTCACTTTAAAGCCCCTTGACCGGGAATCATCTCCATGGCACAACATCACCATTATAGCCACAGAAATAAGTAAGTTGTAAATACATCCAACTGTACACATTATTTTTTCACCAAAGTGGTAAAATAATGGCATTAAGTATACTCTTTTTCTTGAGTGGAACGATTTCATCATTAGAAAGATCTGAGAGAAATGATTTAAAGTGCCTGGATTTTTTAATGAATTTAATGATTACCTAATATTCATCTACTTTAAATTTGATTATCTTTATACCTTGCTATAAAATAGAAATATAATCTAACTTCATGAAATAACTAGTTTAAGAAAATTATCTCTTACAAATAATAGTTTACTATCAATCATATTCCTTTTTATACCATGCTTTCCATCTGGACCATGTAAGAAAGCTGAGATATCCATCAGCAATCCAATCTAACAGTGAATACCACAGAAACGATCTGTTGCTAAGTTACAAATGGGGAGAGTTGTATCACTGTTCCTCTGTAAATGAGACTGAAATCTTATACATGTTCTTCTTGCAGATAACTCAAAACAAAGTAGCCACGTTCCTGTCTTCATCAGAATTCTAGATATAAATGACCATGCTCCGGAATTTGCCATGTACTATGAAACATTTGTTTGTGAAAATGCAAAACCTGGGCAGGTAAATGAAATTATTATAAACTTTACAAATAATATTTCCTCTTCACAAAGGCAGATGACTTTGCATTACTTTACTTGTACAAGTTTTTTTCATGCACTCTATTGTCAGTCCTTGCCACTTTTTTTATCTTCTCTTACCAAAAACACTCACAGTGACCTGGAAAAGATTACTATAAATATTGTTTTTATTATGGAATCCATGTTAAAATAAGAAAAATTATAATGTATGCTTTAATTTATATACCAGGTACATAATGAATATAACATATTTTAAAAGTTCCTACCTGGATTCATACTTATGTTGATACTGAATTATATTCATAATGGAAATGCATTAAATATATATAGAAATAGAATTGTTGCATATTAATATAAAGGGAATCATAATTATTGTTTCACTGATTACATTTTGCCACTTTTAATTGCTCAGTCAGACATTTCGGTTTGATAGAAATTACGTTTTGTTTGTGATTTTTCAACTTTGTATTAGTGAGATAAAAAAATATTGTAGAAGAATTACAAAGTCCAAAATTACAAAATATTACAGAATACTATTTCACATATCTCTAAAGTAATTTTAAGCAAATGCAGAATATGTTCATTTTTTACACTAATAGAGTATTTTACAAATGACAGTAACGCACAAATTTTACTGAGGAAATTTTAAACAGTTATTTAGATCTTTCTTTAAGAAAAAGTGGATGAATCCTATATAATGCCATTATGTTTTATTAAATATAGAAAATAAAATTGAAATATAATCATCTATGCTAATAGAGATTGTAATGGACTGAATGTTTCTTTCCTGCCCAACATTCATAATTGAACTCCACCAACCACCAGTGTGTATTTGGAGATGGGGCCTCTAAGGAAGCAATTAGGGTTAATTGAGGTCATAAGGGTGTGGCCCTGACCTCATTGAATTAGTGTCCTTTAAAGAAGAAGCACCAGAGAGGTCAATCTCTCTACAGGCATACACTCAAAGGAAAGGCTACGTGAAGATACAGGAAGAAAGCAGCCATCTGCAAATTACCCCAATTTTGATAGCAATTTTGATAGCTTAAACAGTAGAAATGTATTCTCTCACATAGTTCTAGAGGCTAGAAGCTCAAAATCATTTAAAAAACCCAGAGTCATATAATCAAAGGATCAATGTTGTTTATGATTTAAAATATTATTAAGTTATAGATATGTTATTGCTATTCTGGAACATGATATTGAGCAAGAATATTAAGCCTTATGTACATTTTTTTTTATGTCATGCTCCAATCTTCTAAGGAGAAACAGTGGATTCAGTTTGTGCACTTTCAAAAGCATTATATAAAAATACATAAGGTTACATGTCACTCTGTCAAAATGAATGAAATTATGGTTAATACCAAAGTAAAGAGGAAAACTCTTGGCTGGTGACTATGCAGATTAGTATGCCTATAGAAGGTACACAACAACCAAGACAACACATACATCCAACTACTGGCATGCCCAGGACTCACACGATTTATAGAGATACACCCTGTTAACTGACACTTGACGGACATTTTGTATTCTTAATTAAATCATTTACATTAGATAGAACCATTAAACTACTGAGAAATTCCAATAAATGTTCATCAAAGAATGTTACCTGGAAGTGGTGCAACCATTTGTTTTTGTAGAAGAGAAATTGGAAAGCAAGAGTAATTAAAATAGTGTGATTTCAAATCACGCAGATGGCATGCTAGGACTAGAAAAACAAGCACCCCAGGGTGTAACTTAGTGTTTTTTTCACAGTAAAGTGCTCCATGGAATTCTTGTGCCCAATTTGCCATTTGCTGCTCTAGGCATCACCCCACAGCAGACCTCTGACTTACAGTGAGCACAGCTAAGAGGTCTTGTCATTTCTCCACTCTGACTCTGATTTGACAAAATTTTAGAAACATTTATTTGTATATTTTTCTAAACCTTACAAATACTATTAAAAGAAAGACTAATGATTTAAATAAAATGTGCAATTTAATTGTAGTTATGGTGCCCCATAGCTTTAAAATCTTAAAAAAATTTTTTTTTTCTTTATTGATTTAAGAGAGAGAGGAAGGGAGAGGGAGAGAAACATCGATGAGAGAGAACATTGACTGGCCGCCTCCTGCATGCCCCACACTGGGGATTTGGCCCACAACCAGGGCATGTGCCCTAGCTGGGAATCAAACTGGCGACCTCTTGGTGCATGGGTCGATGCTCAACCACTGAGCCACACCAGCCGGGCGATTTAAAATCTTTTGATTTCTGATATTATATGACCTATCGTGCATTTTCCAAAATGATATTAATAGTGCTTTTCATCTATAGGAGGTGGTTATGCTGAACATTTATGTTTTTTTAAAAATGCATCTGTAATGTTCTCTGCCTTTGAGACAAACATTATCTAGTGGAGACAACAGATTGATAACCAATTAATAACAAAAAGGACTGGTGCTTTCTAAAAATGTTCAAAGAGAATTGATGTTGGAGTGATCAAATTTTTCTTTGAGGTTGGGCACTGCACTGGCCAGGAATCACACGATTCGTAGAGAGATATATACCCTGTTAACTAATATGTGATGGACATTTTGTATTCTTAATTAAAGAATTTACATTAGAGCTATATAAAAACCTTGGCATAATTTTCTGAAGTTGGCATATTTTCTGTTTCTTTTATTTCAGTGGTATATTTAATGCACAAACACTGATTAAAAATGCTTTGTGATAACAAGAGTTGCTTTTTGCTGTGCTTTATTTAATGTATTTTGTTTTAGTTGATTCAGACTGTCAGTGTTATGGACAAAGATGATCCTCCCCGAGGCCACAAATTCTTCTTTGAACCAGTGCCAGAGTTTCCCCTCAATCCAAACTTCACCATCGTAGACAACAAAGGTAGAGAGCAGTCTTTGAAAACAAAAAAATTATGAGCTCTTAAGATGCAAAATGAAAGCTGATCTGAGTTATTTTCCCCTCACTTTTTTTTTCTTTTTTTCCAGATAACACAGCAGGAATCATGACTCGAAAAGATGGGTATAGCCGCCACAAAATGAGCACCTACCTACTACCAATTCTAATCTTTGACAACGATTATCCAATTCAGAGCAGCACGGGCACCCTCACGATCCGCGTGTGTGCCTGTGATCACCAGGGGAACATGCAGTCCTGCAACGCACAGGCCCTGGTCCTCTCCGCGGGCCTGAGCACTGGGGCCCTGGTTGCCATCCTTCTCTGTGTCATCATACTACTGGGTAAAGCTCCGCCCCAAATGCCAGTCCGCTGGCACAACTCTCCGCCTCCTTGTCCATTGGTCCTGCGCTGAAAAGCACTCTTCTCTAAAGCTAAAGATTGAATATTTTAACTTTTTTGTTAAATTGTCCTTCAACTAGAAAAAAAAAAAGACTTTTTGTCTGTGGGGATAGGTCTACCTTTCTAGAGACATCAAGAACAAGGATAGCCCGGCTGCTGTGTCTCAGTGGTTGAGTGTCCACCTACACATCAAGAGGTTGTCAGTTCAATTCCCGGTCAGGGCACATGCCCAGGTTGTGGGCCAGATCCCCAGTGGGGGACATGCAGGAGGCAGCCAATCAGTGTTCTCTCTCATGATGTTTCTATCTCTCTCTTCCTCTCCCTTCCTCTCTGTCTCTCTCTAAAAATTAATAAAGAAAAAATAATTAAAAAAAAAACCAAGGATAAAATAGCTAGTGATATTTAAATTTATATTTATTTATTTGTATCTTATACTGTTTTGTGTTAACCATGAGTTTTAATTTAATAATTTTTATATCAACTCTATAAATAAATACTTTTATTCTTCTACAGAAAGGCTTAATAACTTACACAAAGTCACTCATTTACAAAGTGTTATAATTACCATTAAAACCCAGATGGTTTGAATTCAGAATTCTCCTTTCTAATCATTATTCTCAAAACCAAAGACTACCTTTACAGATAATATTACTAATAAAAACTGTGATGCATATCAGACAGCAAATGCATTTCAGTTGTCACTATATGTTTTTCATAAAATTTGTTATATGTAGGTGCAATACACCAAATTAAAAGCTTATGTTCATTTTTTTAAAAATATCACTATGGAATATTTCATCCTGCAATATTTTCTAAATAAAGTCATACTTCCAATAGCAAATGTTTTAGTGGAGCATGCCCTAACAGGACAACAATTTAATTCAATTAAA
The DNA here is from genome assembly GCA_030848825.1 of Tadarida brasiliensis. Taxonomy (NCBI): domain Eukaryota; kingdom Metazoa; phylum Chordata; class Mammalia; order Chiroptera; family Molossidae; genus Tadarida; species Tadarida brasiliensis. Next base: position 18,853,974 of record CM061258.1, read on the forward strand.
CAGTTGTTCTACTGTAAAACATTACTCCAGAATGTTTCCAACAAATATTCATCCAAAATGCTTATGCTTACGGCAGGGTAGCTAGCCAAATTTATGTTCCAGTGCCCATATGTGCTGGCTCCTTTTCATTGCAAATCCTTTCAAACTATCTGGATGAAATCCCTTTGGCCAGATATCCTTGCAGGACTTCAGTGGGGGATTGATGAAAGTAAAAAGAAACTATTATTCCTCCGTTAAAATGATCCAACTATTTAGAAAAACATTTTCTCGGAGTGTTAGAACATACACGCGACTACCATCACCATCAGCGGTTGGCATCTCCACCTGCTGCTAGAAAGTTCACTCTTCTGTAAGATATTTTTGTACCCCCACGGAGATTACATTTTTGCTTACACTTTTAGCTAACTGCTACTTTTATGCTTTCAAATTGCTTTATTTGCTCAGATAGTTCTACTTCTCTAATTAACAACATGAAATCATGTGTATTTCAAATTTGATTTTTCTATTCATATGTTCATATAATACACAGACATACATAAAGACATACATGCATACGTGGGGGAACAAAAGCACCCCCAAAGAAAGTTTAGATATTACAGCATTATCAAACTAAATCGTATAATATTTTCCTCTGCAGAAATCCTAGAAGCCTTTTTTCATTCTGAAAAGTCTGTCACCTTTCTGTCCTGAGAAATATAGAAGGCACACACTCATTATTCACCTTCCCAACTTATTGCCTAAATGTGGAGTGATTTTCTATTATTTTAGTTAAGATTGGTAAGAGCCAGATAATAAGACCTCAGAAGGTTTCATTATCAAAGTTCCAATGCAGTCTTGTCTTGCTGCTATTTTGAGGCTGTATACTGATGGCTGGACGGAGTTACTGCATTTCTATAGATAAGAGAGTCTTCTCTTTGCAAGACAATGATATAGGATGGGCAATAATATTTTAGACATACCCACTTGCAGTTGGAATAAAGGTAATTCTTAGTTTATATCCAACATGTGATCCATGTTGCTAGGCAAAGGAGGGAATAAAAACCTAGGGCAGGACTTTTTAATCTTTGGTTTCTTGGACATCTTTGGCAGTCAGATAAAGCTTATGGACCTATTTAAAAGAACAACTTAAATTTATAGAAATGAGATATATAAGACAAAACAAAATATATTTATCAACGGAACAAAAAACAAAAAAGCCAAATGTGCTTGATTATTGTCATATTGTCTTGTTCTGGTAAGTGTCTAATGATCATTTGAGATATGTTGTAACTATAATGTAATATAAAATAAGTGATTTCTATTGATTTAACAGCCACACATACTGTTACTGTCAATATAGTTTATGCTAAAATTGTAGTAGAAAGAAATGTTAAATTCCAATTATAATTTAGTGAAAATAATTATACACTTTTTAAATTCCTTATATTAGCCTCTCTACCTTCCATTCACTTATCACAGATTAATAAACTCAGTATAGGAAAAAGAAGCAGATAATTTTGACCTGGCAGAGGAGAAAACACTCAGAATAGGTCCTAAGGACCATTTGTGAGAATTAGTAAACATTATATTAGGTAATAAACTTTTAAAATAATTTGACTATACAGTTGTTGTTTTATTTATAAAAAGTAGAAAATTGATAAGTTAATGCATTCAATATTAAGTGTAGAAAGAAATCTTTTTTTTCCTACTGCATGGTTCACTAGATTGTAGGATTTTAAATCTATGTTAGACTTAGCTTATTTTTATCTTTTTAGTACAGCAATGTCTCATTTTTATAGAACAGTTTTTTTAAATCGTCTCCAAGATGATTCTGGATGTAGCTCAGCACTCAAAGTCCATTCTGTGGAGGTTAACTAAAGATGCTTCTAATAATTTTTTTAAAATTCTTTCTACCAATTAGTAGGAGCTGAGGATTGTGTGTTGGCCAATATGACAATAGCATTGGACAGGCTTTTAGTGAGTTATGAAGGCCTCAAGGGCCAATGTGAAGAATAGTCTCAATAAATGAGTTTGCTTTGTATAATCTTGAAACACAGATTGGGGAAAGACATAATAGATTTTGTTTTGAGCCAACATTTTCTTGTTTTTCAGTGACACTTAAATAGTATTGACAAAACATTTAGCTGCCCTCAAGTAAGGGAAACCTGTTTGTTATTTCTTTCAGGCAATGTGTAAAATGTGCTTTTGCGAAATTTACTTTATTTAATTCTTAACTTTTCCTGAAAATCAGGGATGTGGTGCATTTTCAATGGAAAATTTATATTTCGAAACAATGTGCTTTTATCTTATTTTTAAATGTATTTTAATTACATAATGTATTTATTTTGCACATGTTCATTGTCAAATATATGCATATGTTAAATTCCAGCAATATAATGAAAAAAGTATATCATATGTGGGGACGTTTACAGTTAACTTGATACTATAGCTATATATAGGTAAATATATAATACAAGTAATAATATAGCTAAATAATAAAAACAATACAGAAAATACAGGGAGTACAATTAACATTTTAGCTAAAAAGCTTGAATGCAACTGTGGAAGTCAAGGAAGTCCCCGGTAACAAGACATTATCTGAGCCATCTTGTAAGATGAGTATACGCTTAAGATGAATTTGAATTTGTATTTTATACATGTAAATACAAAATATAATAGGGAAGTATATTTCAGATCTTAAGCAGGATTTTAAACCAGATCAATAAAGGAATTTAAGTAAGTATTAATAGATATGAATTTTGGGAAAGGATGAGATCAGTAGCACATACATTTTTATGTACATATGTTATATATATATTTATTATTTGTTATATATATGTTATATATTGTATAAATTCTTATGCATAAATTTATGCATACATATATGTATGTATTATATAGACACATAACAGATACATAGAATGTACATATATGTATATATGCACACATATGAATAATGATTTACATATATTCCCTTGAGTCATTAAGAAAATATTAAATTGATGCTCAGTTTCTCTTGGTATAATAATTACTGTAGCTTCACAATTTTAGTATTTTTAAACAAACATGCATTTGGGAGGAATAAGATATTATATACTTACAGTTGGCCAAATGCACTACCTGTAATTGAGTAAATTTTTTTAATGCCAGGGCTCCATGTAAGAGTGAGTCTTGAAAGTAAATAAATGACACTGTAATATCTACTTCTTTATCAATTCAGTGCATCTAGTTATTGGCCCAAAACACCCTGTATTTGTATAGGATGGTTACTCTTTTTACCTAATCTTACCACTTCTCACACCACACAAACTTAATTCACAGAAGTGTGCTATATTTAATTTAAACCTGAATTATGGAATCTCACTATATTCTCTCTCTCTCTCTCTCTCTCTCTCTCTCTCTCTCTCTCTCTCTCTCTCTCTCTCTTTCTCTCTCCCCTCTCACTCTCTCGTTAAATAGTTTTGGTTGTGCTGTTTGCTGCATTGAAGAGGCAAAGGAAAAAGGAACCTCTGATAATTTCCAAAGACGACGTCCGGGACAACATCGTGACCTACAACGACGAAGGCGGTGGGGAAGAGGACACTCAAGCGTTTGACATTGGCACGTTAAGGAATCCAGAAGCAAGAGAAGACAGTAAACTTAGAAGGGATGTGATGCCGGAAACTATTTTTCAGATAAGGAGGACTGTGCCTCTGTGGGAAAACATTGATGTACAAGATTTTATCCATCGAAGATTAAAAGAGAATGACTCAGACCCAAGTGCGCCGCCTTACGATTCCCTGGCTACATATGCCTATGAAGGGAATGATTCCATCGCAGGTTCGCTCAGTTCCTTAGAGTCTCTCACAGCAGATTGTAACCAGGATTATGATTACCTCAGCGACTGGGGACCTCGGTTTAAAAAACTGGCCGATATGTATGGGGGTGATGAGAGTGACCGAGACTAGAGGATTGTGTGACTTGAGCGATGTTAGTGGAAATACTCTTTGTTACTAGATTGAGTGGCCTGTATTCTCTTCCTTGGAGGAAATTTTCTAAAGTATCAAGATTAAAACAATACGTAGGTGTTGTCTTAGTAAGGGTTTGCTTAATCAGTAAGTTTCTGTGAATGAATATGAATGACATAGATTTTTAAAAAATAATAACAACAATTCACCCTCTTTGCCTAACAACCTCTGAAGGAAATTATATCACATCAATAATCAATAAAAAATACATAAAGGCTTTTTGTGCCTTTTCTTGGATATAATAACTTTATAAATGTTTTCTTAACTGACTTACAGTTACCTTTACTATTAAATGAAACATTGTGCAACTGCTTTGTAAATTAAAATGGAAAAAAAAAAACATACCCTAAAGAAATAGGAATGACTATTACTGCCATATTTATTTAGTTGAAGAATGTCTTGGTGTTAATTTATTCATATTTTTATAAATGTATATTTATATTTTTGTATTTTTATGAAATAAACTAGTATTTATAAAAATAAATTTCATTTTATTTAACTCCTAGAAGCTGTTCTGATCTCACTTATAACAAAAATTTTTTACATCTTTAAAGCTAAAACATGATTTACTCAGGGAAAAAGCAGCTATGTTACTTGCATGTGATTTGGAACTAGAATGTACTGAAACTGTAGAAGAGTTTTACTACAAATTGTGATTTTTCTGCTTCAACCACTTAAATATGGACAAGTGTTTATTGAACCACTGGTATTTACCCATCAATACGATATGAGACACATTTGAAATAGAAAATATTATAAATATAATTGTGAATGATTAACTTAGTTTTTTGTTGTTTGTTTGTTTGTTTGTTTTTGTACAATTCTTTACTGTGTGATGAACCAGTGACTTCGGAGAGTAATTGTGTTAGTAATGTTAGGTAGATGAAGAAAAATATCTAAAGCACTCTTCCTCCATCAATAATAGTTTTCAGAATGAGAAATAATAGTTCTGACATTTTTCTTCATGATCAGACAATTCATAGAATATAACCTGGGTAACATTTACAGTGTGTATCAATAAACTAGATATGTTTGTTACAATTTTTTAAAAGATTTTTTATTGACTTTTAGAGAGAGAGGGTGGGAAAGAGAGAAAGAGAAACATCAATTTGAGAGCAGAACATCGATTAGCTACCTCCTGCATGCCCCCTGGCAGGGATAAACCCCACAACCCAGTCATGTGCCCTGAACAGGAATCGAATCAGCAATGGGGTGCACGGGATGAAACCCAATCAACTGAGCCACACCGGCCAGAGCTAGATAAGTTTTTTAATTGATCATGTTATTGAGGAGATACAAAGTCATTTTATCTGAGTAAATCTTGGAAGAACTAGTGACATATATACTAAACATAAGAAACCTTAAGGAATGTGAAATTTTACTAATGATTAGATTGTCCAGAAAACAGACACCCTCACACAGGAAAGAAGGAGGAGAGGGAGAATTGTGCTTAATGATTATTTGTAATTTTTGTAAAACTGCCATAGAAAATTTGCCCCAGTTTGGCCTGGAGAATAAAACTTAAACAAAAAGATAGAAATTTCACTGGGAGATTATTTGTTATCCATTTTCTGTGCCATTAATTATCTTTTTTCTTTCTCTTTTATTACCTAGCCTTTAAGGAGAAAATATCATGCCCAGGGTGATTCCTACATGAAATTTACATAGAAATTTAACATTGAATAATCTGTTACCAAGATATTTAAATAACACATACCTACCAAATCATAAATAGGCACTTTTGTGTTCTACTATGTTAATATTTCACAAAATTTTTTAAAATGATTTTAATAAGTTTACAACCAATAGCTAACACATATTAAAGATTTAATGTAATGCAAAGAAAAGCAACATATTGGGCACTTGAGAATTATTTCACTTTTTTTCTAATCATTGGAATGTCTCAGAAAACAAAGTTTTTAGTTTTAGTTTTAGTTTTAGTTTTAGTTTAGAAAGGTTTAGTTTTTACCTAAGAAAGTAGCTATCTTCCTCATTGCTGGAACTCCTCCAGCATGAGTCAGAAAAATATCTGAGGAGGAGCAAATGGAGTGGTTCTCAACCTTCCTAATGCCGCATCCCGTTAATACAGTTCCTCATGTTGTGGTGACCCCCAACCATAAAATTATTTTCGTTGCTACTTCATAACTGTAATTTTGCTACTGTTATGTCTTAGGTGACCCCTGTGAAAGGGTCCTTCGACCCCCAAAGGGGTCGCGACCCACAGGTTGAGAACCGCTGAATTTTTATAGAGTGTCATGGTAGTCAGAAAAAATGAATCAGATATCTATTAATACCACTTACAATCCCCTAATTCTATAATCACTAGAAGGATAAGTGACAATAAGAACACAGATTCTAAGGAGGCCTATAATAACTGTATATGTAACAGCTGCTTAAAAAAGAAGAAATGATGTCAAATCAGAGATGGAGAAATGAACAGTTACATCCTTTGCCTGTTTGGGTTTGCCATGCTTTAAATACTAAAAGTACCGAAACAAATGAAACTACCTACAAGTTAATATATACAATTGCTATGATAAAATAATATTTTACCAGATACTGGATAGAATAAGTCAAATGAATTTTTAAACTTCATTATGAAAAAAAGTTAATTTGACTACATTTTTTGGCAATTAAGTAATGAAGTTAGATTCAAAGTTTTTCCTTCATTTGATCTGTAAATGACTGATATACTAAATCTTTATTAGGGCAGAGGTAAGAGGTTTCATATTTAGTAAGTATATTTAATATGTATTTTGCTATAAATCAGAAGATCTGATTTGATCAATGAAATTACCTATGTAATACTGATACATCCTATAATTTTCCAATAATCTAGGGAATTCCTATTGTGGGAACTATATAACTGCTTCTCAGAATACATATCAGTTGTAATAGTCTATATAAAAGAGAAAACCAGCTCCTTAATTCTATTGCGGTCAAGCAGCAATGCACAGACAGTGGGTCTCATCTGACTTGCTGTCTTTGCTGTTTGACAAAATAGTGTTAGCTGATAATAGAATTAAAAACTGGGAAGAAATTCACCATATTATCACCAGCATTTAAAAGTCAAGATATTTAACCTATAAATCATTCCCTTTGAATTTTCTTAAAGAATCTACTTGTAAGATTAAGCCATTTTCCCCTTATATTTATATATCACTCAGTTTCATGTGTGAGTTTTCTTTTTTATTTATTTTCATTTTATTTTTTCTTCCTTATTGATTTTGGAGAGAGAGGAACGGAGAGGGAGAGACAGGAAACATCGATGAGAAAGAACATCAAGTTGCTGCCTCCTGCATGGGGATTTGGCCCACAACCTGGGCACGTGCCCTGACCAGGAATCAAACCTGCGACCTCTTGGTGCAAGGGTCGACGCTCCACTACTGAGCCACACTGGCCGGGCGTGTGTGAGTTTTCTTATAGATTTTTTTTTATTTTATTGTTTCTAAACACATAATTATATAATATTTATAGCAATCGTTTTAAATAATATATTGCAAATAACTTTCACAAATATGTGGCTTTGTTTTAACTATAATTAATCTTCATGTTATCAAAGTTATATATGCTATGGTTTATGGTTTCCCTGCTATTATTTGCTTCGTTTCCTACCTGTCTTTACTACTCAATTGGCTCCAAACTCATTGTTGATCATTGAAATTTTCTCTCTTGAGATTCTCAAACAAAAAGTAGAGAGCCAATCTCATCTCCTTGAAGAACTCTTTTCTTCAGTCACTGAGTCACTCCAGTGGGATGGACTGATTGCTCTCTGTTCCAGGTGCATGCTGGGACCTCCTCCCTCAGTCATCCTGGGCATTCCCTGCATCTCTCCTTCAGAGTTGGAGTCCTGAGTCCTATAGCTCACGTCAAGTACTCTCAGTTTGCTTCCGTTGTTTCTCCTTCCCATTATATTTAACCTAATTTGGTCTATATATTTCCCAAGTGATGTTATTGCTTATCTGTATCTAATATAATATTTCCACTATATTTTAAACAACAACAACAACAAAAAATTCCTTGGTAATCAATTAGTTTCTTTTTACTTTTGCTGTAGATGTATTTGATACCCTGAAGTTTCATTAGTATTTTTGAAGTGTTTTAACTTCTTAGTCACCAGAAATTTCTTTATGGACACTTAATTGCTGCATTAATTTATATGACCTTTCTGCTCCTCATAATCACTTGGTTTGTAAGTCCTATTATATAACATAAATTCTAAAAATTTATGAATGCAATTGTTAATAAATCTATTTATTTTATTTTATTAGAAGTTTAGTACATAATTATTACTGATACTAGTAATACCTTCATATATAGATTATAAGAAAATATATTTTAAGTGATCATATTCTTGAGATGAATATAAACATTATAATTTGAATTATAATTTATTCATTATGCTACATCAACAAAGAAACTTTATTGAAAGGATTTTATATAAGTTAATGATAAATAGATTTGTTAACTTTGTAAATCCTTATTGAATGCTAACATGTGAGGATAGGTGAAAAACGAAAAAAAATAATACAATGCAGAATCCATTTCTTTTAAGATTTTAGAATTTAGTTCAATAGATAAAAGACAAAACAAGTAAGTAAATGGTAAAGTGGTATATGATTAGGGCTTGGGAATTATATAAAGGTTAAAAAATGGTAAGAGATATTTGTTTTGCTTCACTTGTGTTTTCAATTATATCTTTTAAAAATAGATGGACTCTGGCCAGGTAGCTCAGTTGGTTGGAGCATCATCCCAATACCCTAAGGTTACGAATTTGATCCCCGGTCAGGGCACATACAAGAAGCAACCAATGAATGCACAGGTAAGTGCAACAAATTAATGTTTCTCTCTCTGACTCTCTCTCTCTCTCTCTCTCTCTCTCTCTTTCCCTTCCTCTCTCTTTAAAATCAATCAATAAATAAAAAAAAATAAAAATAAGTGAATGAGAAATACTATATCTAGTAAAAATCAATCAAAGGCATCTTTGAATAAAATATAGTGAGAAACTGTTCTTAATTAAACTCAGTAAATTTGAATATTAAAATTTGAGGTCACAGTATAATAAAGATACCGACATCATTTTTTGATATTTGACAACTGATCGTTTTAAAGCCTCACTCCTCTTACTTCTCCTTGAGCCCCACATCTAGACAAGCTAATAAGAAAGACTGTGTGTCCCTTCCTTGGGTACAGACCGGAAATTTAAACTTCATTAATCCCTGCCCACAAGAGCAAACTTTTACTAGGTCCAAAGCCCAAACCACAATAAAAACTCAGGGCAAGTCTCCTTTCCTTCCTCTCTCTAGCTATTTTGGACTAGCTTTAGAGATCTGACCTGCTCTTCCCAGAAATCTCAATTATGTAAATAATAAAGCTTTTCCTATCCCATTGGTGTGTTTACATGGTCATCAGTCTCCACATCCAAACCAAACTCTGAGGGGCGGTGGGAGGCAGGGTCCATCTACTTGACCAAATAACCATAACACACAAGTAACACACAATATAGTTAAGTTTTTGATATCTAAAAATGGTAATTTGATAAGGTTAAAAACAACTTTAATAACACACATGGAGATTCTATAAATGTTTCTAAATAAATATTTTTATTGTTTGTTTTTTTTAATCCCCATCTTCATAGTACTTCAGACATATTTCCTAATGGTTCTCTCAATCATGAAATTGCTAACAATTTAATTTTATTCATTTACTAAATTCAATATTTTAGTTGGAACATACTGGGGGTTTTAATTATAGCACAGTGTGCATCTGGCTATTGAAAGAGTAAGGAGGTTGGTAAATGCAGGAGAATAACTTTACATGAATGTGCACTGAATACTTATATATATATCCGGCATTGTCTCATCATGTTACAAAGATTATTCACTTAAATCACTAAGTCTTTTACTTAGGTATTATCTTTTTTTTCATCCTATATAACAGGAAACTGAAACCTATATAAGGTCACAAGATCATAAGAGTGAAGCAAAGTATTAAATCTAGGCAACTTGACTCAGTGGGCTTTGAGTTTAACCAGTGTCCTATACTGTATTATCGTTATTTTATGAAACTGAAAACATGGTAGTAGCATTGAGCTGGGCACTGTTTAATCATACTTGTCTCAGAAAACACCAGCCATATTCAGTTTGCTTTAAAATATAATAAGATGTCCAATAAGAGTTTGGGGTTTTGAAAAACCCAAGTATATAAAATATTCTTCTTGTAGATGAAAGGGTCTCAGATTACGCAAACAAGTTCTAGGAAGAGACAATGTCTAAATCTGAAGCAATAATATCTAAAATAGCGAAAGCTAACTTAAAACTTCAGTACATTAAAACAAAGTATTACAAATGCATACTCTATAATAGTATAAAACAGGTGGTTCATTAGGATAACACAAGAAAGATTTACTGTGTACTTATAGTGAGCCAACTATGAAGTGAGTACTTCACTATCATTCTTCAATGGTTTGACTGTCAAGGATAGGCTGATGGAGCGATAGGGACTTCCTTTATTGAATGTTTACTATTGAATAACAACATATACAATCATTTTCTTTATAGAAAAGAATCCAATGAGTGAATAAATATTTTTACTAATTATATAAACATGGCAAAATGTTAGGAAAATGTCCACAAAATAATCACCAACTGTAAAAAATAAATACAACAATGAGAATGTGATTTCCATTGCTTATTTTTCCTTAGATAAAATAATTAATCTGGGATTGGGAAAAATCCCACAGAATTTTGTATATTATTACTTGGCTTTAAAAAAAATAAGTCATAGGGAGTATATGTAGGATCAGATGTATTTGAGTTTATTTTGAATCTTCTGTTAAAACTAACAATAATAGGTAAATTTGTAATCACACCTTGAAAGAAGGTAGCAGTGGGAAGCTTGTCTTGTTGCCTTGCACAGGAATAGGGCAGAGAAGCACTATAAAACAATAGGGATTTGAGGATGGAAGGAAGGAAGTGAAATCTTACATCCTTTCTTTTCATATGATGTTTTGAAACCTTGGAAAGACCACTTGTAAATTAATCTGTTGAGCAAGCAAATGAGGATGGGGCCAAGTAGCAGTTAAGTCTAATTCCAAGCAGGAATATTGAACATCACACTTGTCATTAGCCACATTTATTCTAAAGAGGACAATCTGGAACTTGGGAACATCATAATATGAAAAAATAAAGAAATGGGCCATGGTATTACTAAGCCCATTACTTTTTTTTTCTCTGACCAGTGAGTAAGATGTATGGCTTTTTTGGGTTCTGTGTATTCAATTAAATTAAATTATAGGGGGGAACCAGGAAAGCATAGTGTTGGCCTTACCCTCTGCCCCCTACAAGCCCTTTCTCTACTATGATTTTAAATTTGTCAAAAGGCAAATATTTTCTCAAGTGCTGAGACAGCTTTTCAGTGATTGAAAATGTCATCCATTGCCAAGGGTAAAATTAGAAAAACATTGTGCTAAACAGAAATTCATATGTTGACTCCCAGTCATGGATTGCATCTATTTAATAATATATGGTTTTTAAATGTAGAGGGTTATTCATATATGTTAGCTGAATGTGTTTGTACACTCAGGTTTTAATTTTTATAGAAAAAACTCATACTTTGAATTATAATTTACCCAATGCCTGGGAATGAACTATTTGTGAAGCTTACAGTATTCTTAATACTCCTCGTTTTTTCCTGCTTAATGGTAGATTCCTACATTAATGGTGTCGTACTAATAAACTGCCTAACATAAAAATATAGCTAACAAATTCACACTTGTTTCAGTTTCAGAAATATTGATGTATCTGCTAAGTGATATAAAACATCTTATCAAGAAATTATCATGTAATATGATCTATTTCTTACTTGGGTATTATTTATTGAATTATAGTAACCTAATGAACGAATGGAAATTTCGATCTAGTGCCACTAAATAAGACAATAGACATGCTCTGAATAGGAGAGTTGATTACACTGATCTAAGCCTTGGTTAATAAAAAGAGTGGGGACATTATTTCCATTTCATGGTCTGTAAAATTAATTCCTTAACCTTCCAGCTATAATGAAAGATCATATTATGCATTTTTCATTATTAATCTACTCTCATACTTATTATCATGAAATTATATTAAATATTCTCAACCTTTACTCATTAAAACTTTAATGCAATAACCATCAGTTTTGCTCACTGAATAACAAATAATTTAGAAGCAATGTTAAAAGATATTTAAATGCAAATCTATGTTAAATAAGAACGATCTGAATTCCTAAAATATTTTACTTAAAAATCTACTCTAATGCAGGCAGTTGAAATGAATAGAACTTAACTGGTTGCTTTTAGTTCATACGTGACAAAATAATTAATTAGCGTGATTTATTGTTATTTTCAGCAGCTTAACAAAAAAATGTTCTATTTATTCTCTAAATACTATACTCATTTTCCTTTTATGAATAAATATTCATGCCACCAGGCAACAGAAGTCTATAAATAAAATAATACAGTATTTCAAAAGAAAAACAAATGCATACTTAATTTTAGGACTCTATTTTTGATAAATTTCTGCATATGTGGCAAAAAATACCTTTGAGAATTGGGATCAAGAATGTGAATTTAAGATTAAGAGGAAATTTTGCTCATCTTTGAGAGAAAAAATCCCTTTACAAATTTCTCTGAAGGGGTCCAAGAGGAAAAGCAATGAGTGTAAGTGATCAAAAAGAAAAGCGCCAAGCTGAAATATGTTACAAATCTTAAAGGGTAGTTGCAAATTCAATTTTTTTTTTAAAAAAAAAAAAGTAGAATTCTGTTAGGAAGAAAAAAGGAGAAATTTCATCTTTATTCTTCTTCAATTTATGAGGAAAAGGATACTACCTCATAAAAATTTAATTTAAAATTAAATCCAAAAGAGAATAAAATCAACCATACAAATGAGTTAAGTCCTAATCCACTGAGAACAAAAGGAAAATGATTTAAGGAACAATATCCTCATATGAAAGGTCTCATGTGTGCTTATAGTATTCGTTATCTCTTGAGACAAATGTCCTTTATGAATACAAAGCTTTGCAATGCATATCGATAGAAGAAGGGGGAAAAAAGGAAAGACACACACCCTTTCATGGTTTATGGTGTTTATCTTAATTAAGTATTTTTTTTATCATTTCCACTTTTAGAGTTGTCATGTGTCCATCTTCATGAGTTCATTCAGTAATATACACAGTGGGGCAAAAGAGATGTATAGTTATTCGTATGGGAATGAATATAATAATTGATAAATAATAAAATAATTAACTTTGTTTCACATATTCACAATTGTAAACCTAGTTTTGCCCCACGCTGTACATAGCAAAGGAGAAATCCAACTTTGAAACTGTTTGCAATGGAAAGGAACATGAATATACATACAATGTGACTCTGTCAAGTACATGGGCACAAAATGAATTTTGGAATCAAAATCCTAGTGAAACTTCTTAGACACATTTTCTTGGAGCGAGTATAAGATTTCCAGTGGGAAAGAATCAAATCTATATAAACAAAGATATATATATAATTTTATCATATTCTGATTAGCATCTAATAGGCAATTTCATAAGAAAATTAATAAACTATTTACAAATATAGGCAATACAGAAATTACTGTTAAGGCCGTTATGCTAAAATTTGTTCCATACTAAAATGTAGACAATCATATGGGCACAATGTCTCTTACAAGTGTTTTAGAATCTAGTATAATCCAAGTACTATTTTAGAAATTGGTTGAGCAAAGACGACAAAAAGGTTCCTTCCCAGTCCAATGTCTATATAATAATTTTTATATAGCCACTAAGCAAATGATGGCCATTTTTATGTTAATAACAATTCCCAATATTACATTTTTTGATAACATACCTAAAGAAACTAAAACTTAAGACAATATGTACTAAGACAACAGAAAAATTACTATCAAATTCTATCAGTATCTAAGAAAAATATCATCTCCTTACCTTTAGAAACTGAGTCATTTTATGTGTGGTACTGTTATTGTCGGGGAACTTTCCCTGTCCCCACCTGTTGCCAGTGGAAGTGGGCTTTCTGTGATATCATGAAAAAAATAATTTTCTGAGACTGGCACAGGAGGATGAGATATCATAGAAAACATTATTTCTGTGGAATTACACCCAAGTTTAAAAAGTTCCATTGCCCTTCATCCCAATAAGGAGAAAGCTCAGCTGTGTCCCTAGCAGGACTAGGATTAAAGCTGTTGCCCAGAGGTTCTGTTCCATGTTGGAGCAACATCCAATCCAGCATCAGACTAGCATAGTTTGTGTTCTCAGCTTCAGTTCAGCAGTCCACTGAGTGTGGGTTCTGCATGGCCTAAAGCCATGTGGCCTCTAAGGACATTGGTGAATGCAAGGGATCCACAGAGAGCTAAGTCAAGAGAGTTAAGCAAGCAAAGTTCTGCCTGGGGGATTGTGTATTCCCAAATTTTTGCAGGTTTGCAGTGACCCTGCCCCCTCTAGCCAATAATCTCTGTTCCCAGGGTTTACTGGTAGGCATCTTCCCCATGTCACCCCAACTCACTGCATATGCAGCCATTTCTCCTTTGTTGGACCCCTTCCCCCAGTGATTCACAGGGAATGGACCAGTGATTCCCTGGGGAATGTGAAGTTGCAGTTTCCTGGTGAAGCTGCCCAGATGGCAATGCTTATAATGCCTGGCCTTCCCTTTGTTTCTTCCTATTATTAATAACTAGCTAATTATAACAGTATCAGTACCATTTACTGTCTTGACCAACTGTCTTCATACTCATAAATAGATTTTCTCATTTTCTAGGGATCATTAGTCTTTTTACTGCAGGCATGTTATCTGTGATTTCTGTATTCCTTCATGTGGAATTTTTGAAGTTCTAAGATGCTCTTCTTTGTCCTCCAAGGTCATGGAGAAGGTAAGGATGAGGGTAGAGTTGAGGAGTTGAGAGATATCCTGCATCTTTTCCTCAGGCACACTGTTATTCTGTACTTTGTTCTTACCACACTATCATAGATATTCCAGTGTCATTGCTTTAAGCATCTACACAGTAGTGGAAATGTTACAGTCGGCAGTTAGACATTTACAAAATAAAAGGGAGAACAGCAGAGCCAAACATCTGATTAAACCAGATAAACTAGGAAAGGACAATTTTACAGTTACTCCAGGCATCCAAGTAGACATGAAAGGTGCTTTTCAGTCACACTAGGGGGCAGCTAGCATCGTTCAGCCAGATTAACTGGGGGGTGGGGTGTGAGGGGGTTGGAAGAAATGCAGTGAAGGGAAATTCCCTGTACTAAGTGCACGCACAGTGGAAGCCAAATGACAAAGCAGAACTATGAGGCATGCACAGTAGAAGCCAAATGGCACCATAAAGGAGGAGGGCAGTAGCCTGGGAACATCTGGAAAAAGGATCTGATTGGAGAAGGGCATAAGCCCCTGGAAAATCCAGAAAAGAGATTGGATAGTTTGAAAGAAAGCCTGCTTTTTCCCCAAACCCAAGGAAATATATAGAGGCCTAGCAAGGACTTCTGGGTCGTTGCTCCTATACCCTGCCCGCTTCCTGCCTCTCTGAGGACATACTATCTCTTTTCACTGTAATAAATCTTGCCACTATCACTAAACTCCTCCTTTGCGAATGTCCCTGAAATGCCTTTCCTGCAACACCACAAGAACCTATTTCCAGAACGTGCCGGGACAACTTGCCTCATCCTGGTCCTCCTCCAGCAACTGAAAGAGCCTCCAGAATGTTCTCCATCATTGAAAATTAGGAGACACATGTTAGATTTTCCCCAAATGGTATTCTGTTCTGTTTTCTCTTTCTACCTTGATGACAAAAATAGAATGAAGAACCTATTCAGGAGTTTAGTGAGCATCTAGTTAAGGAGAATCATGGATTGTATTTTTTTAGATACCCCTGAACTCTTTGTGTAAATTATGTTTGAGTCTCTTGGAACAACTTTGCCTGACTTTGGAAGGTAGAACTATGATAGACAGGGGGAAAAAATGGACATAGAGTCTCTGCAACTCCTCCCATCAGAATAGATGAGGAGCAGGTGTTTGGTGATTAGAGAGCAGAGACATTTCAGGGGTCTCTTAATGAGCCTCAAAGAAGTACTTACTGATTCATTTTGGTCCTCATATTTAATTCATCGATAAAGAAAGATGTCATGTTCAATGTGTTTATCATATTTAACTGAAGAAAGGGATTACATATAAAAGTGTGGGCACTGTTAGAGAACAAATAAGGGTGAATGAAGCACTCAGTGACAAATAACAATGAGAAGACTTTTCATCCATGGTCCTGAAAGAGTAGGAGAACAGCAGTGTGACAGAAATAAAGTTTGAAATAGGGTCCCTAGCCAGCATCTGTGGGTAGAGAAATCTGTTTAATAAATACCACACCATGGCAAGGAGAGGAAAGCAACAATATTTTGACCTCTTTCTCCTCTTGCCCTTTTATTTACTTCAGGTGATATCCATTGGCTAAACCCTATGGGGAACTCAAAACAAGAAAGACCTGTGATCCAGTGTGTAGATGTTAGCATCCTGTAGCACAGAGCAGAGCAACACTGAGCAGATCAGAGAAGCTTGGAAAATTGATCAGGTGAGGCAGCAACATACAATCATCAGGGTTTTCTATTATAAGACATTAGTATCAGTTCCATTAAACACCCATAACACTCTGCACATATAAAGCTAATGTTTCTTGAGTGAACTTATCATGCTTTATGTCTATGAATGCATATATTCCTCTTGAAAACACCATGACGTCAGTATTATTATTATCCCCATTCCACAGTTGAGAAAACCAGAGTATGGAGAGCTATTTTTCCCAAGGTCACACAGCTAAAAGGAGGAAGATTGAAGCTGTAAAAAACAAACAAACAAAAAATCCCAAACAAACAAAAAAACCCACTCTGGATCCAGAGCATATGATTTTGTTCACTTCTCTGCATTACTTACAAAAGATTCCATAGTATCGTTACTGGAGAAATAAGTAATGCTGGCAGCCCTTAAAACCCAGAGCTAAGAAGCATCACTGATATTAATAGGCAGAAATTAAAGCAGATTTCCAAAAGGATCCTGAATATCTAAAGCTGCATAGACTATCTCTCTATCATTTTCCACAAACATTGAGCACTCAGCTAGGAGCCAAATTTATGCACCTGCTCAGTCAGATTGGAAGAGACAGTCATGCTCATTCTAACCTGGAGAGTATACACAGATTCTCTCCTAAAATCTGGAAGCAAACTCTAAGATAGTGCTTTGTACAAAACAAATAAACAAAAACCCTTGTTTAATACATACCTTGTAGCTCTTCAGTCAGCAGGTCACTCAGTTGACTTAAAGATGTCTCCTAAGAACCTCCTAAGGGGACTCTGAACAAGCTAAATGACTGCCTGCATCCACTCTTTGCAAAAGACCCAACCCCAGTGTCATTCTTATAAATCATGGCAGATAATATCTTCTGTCAACCTGAATATGATAATACAGATCTGTGATTTGCTCCTGAGGCTTTAAAAATTGTCATATCAGTTATAAATCAAAGACTAATTTCAATAGAAAGTAATTTCAAATTATTTTTGAAAAATAATATTACCCAAATAGTCAATCTATATAAACTCTATGATTTCAATTTTCATAAGAAAGTTCAAAATATGGTTTATTCTCAATTCTATATGTCTGTGATGGAATTACAGTTTTCTAGATTAGTGGTAATAGCATTCTGACTAATCAAAACTACATAAGAAATGAATTAACCTACATGAGTAGAAGTCTAGTATTATAAAACATTCAGAAGGTCAAACTCTGATTATATAATGATTTCATATTCCAAAAATATATATACCACACCAAAAACAAATAGATTACTAGACCTTAACATTATGCAATAACTTCTTGATGTTAATAAACCTATAAAAACCTAATGGTATTGGATTCTTGAAAGATGAGGTTAATAAATTCTCAGGAAATGTGATCCTTTTGATGATTTAGTGTGTTTTCGTAGTTCATTCATCTAAGCACTGCTTCAGTAGAAAATATGAGAGAGAAGAATCCTATATGTCTAAAATAAATGATTCCTATTTCTTTGTAATAGACTGTTTTAAAATACAGTGACTTATATTAAAATAAGCAACATTCATGAAGTTCAAAAGTTAACCAAGTTAATATTCTGGGTAAGATGCAAACATTTATTTGTGTTTCAAAAATTAATAAATTAGATCCCTTTAATATAAGCTTTATGTGCACTAGCTCTATTTCTCACTTTCATTCGTATTCAGTCATCTCCCATATTAGAGTGGTAGTTCTAGGAGCACGCAAACCAAATCCTATGTATTCATTTATCCTCAGTACAAAGCAGATGCCAACACTCAGGAACTAGTTAACATATATTTGTTGGTTACCTGAATGAAGATATTTGGGATGAATATTTCTTGTCTTCAAAGTGTAGAGCAGACTAGAAAAACCTTACCTTATAGAAGTCAGAGGGTATTCAAAATGATCTGTAAAGAGAAAATTAAATAAGATTTAGCAGTCTTTCCAAAGGGATTGTCTCTACTAAAAAGACTCATTGAATAATAATAATAAAGTCAGAGATTACTTGCTTGTCTCTTGTCAGTAAGAGAATTAACAGAAAGACAGTAAATGTAAAAGATTATGTGAAGACCTTTCTCAGCAACTATGCTTACAGGGTTAGTAACCAATGTCCGAAAGAAGTATTGCTATTCTGGGGCATGATGGCAAAAAATAATTCATTGCAATGGAGAAGATATTTGGAGACCATGTTTCTGGGAGGTTACTGAGTGGCAGCACTGTTAAAACTCTCTTTTAAGGAAGAAAAACATGAGTAATTGATCACAGAGAAAATGGCTTACTTGATTTTATATCTATAGAACACTATTTCTTAAATCACTAGGATGAATCACCAGCTGGCATTCATTGCAGTCATATACCAGTGAGAGCAGATGGAATAGAAAATGGTATAAAACATGACTACTGAGAAAACAAGCATTTTACAAGTTAATGAAAGGAAAAAACAAAAACAAGGGTATAAAGTAGTCCTAGTGAATGCTAATTCAATTACAGCAAGAGAGAACTCCTATACTTTCAGTAATTATCTGAATGGTAAGTAATAACAGTAGTAATAATAATACTAATAATATATTTATCATTTTTATAAGCAGTATCTTCTTTTAAAAAATATTTTTCCTTTATTGATTTTAGAGAGAGAAGAAGGTAGAGGGAGAGAGAGACAGAAACATTGATGAGAGAGAACATCGACTGGCCGCCTCCTGCGGAAGTTCCCCCCACTGGAGATTTGGCCCACAACCTGGGCGTGTGTCCTGACCTTGAATCAAACTGGATACCTCTTGGTACATGGGTTGAGGCTCAACCAGTGAGCCACACTGGCTGGGCATATAAGCAGTATCTTAAGCACTTTAGGCATATCATATTACCTGATCCTAAAATAACATTTGAGAGGTGTGCTTTTATTAATCCTATTTTATTGATAAGATAAACAAGGCTCAGAAGTTAAGTAGCCCTTAGGCAGTGGAAAATCCAACATTCAAATTAAACAGATTCATCCCAATATGTTAGTTCACAGACTCTATGCTGTATCAATTACATTAAACCATAGTTTGAGTAATGATGAGTTCTTTGAATTTAAAAATTGATAAATGATGTAAGAATATTTTGATGGAATCCCTTGAATTTTATTAACTCATCAAAAAATTCAGTGTTTACTATCTACCAGGAACTTTGGGCATTGGAGAAACAACAGTAATCAAAAGAGACACCACTACCTTATTTTTTCCTTACCTTAACTCAAGGTACTTATTATTTTAGTATACAGTAGTTAATATTACTTATTGAGCATTTACTATAGCTTTGCTACTATTCTAAGGTCTTCAAAGCTATTAATTGATTCAATCTATTATTGAGGTAGAACTATTATTATATACATTTTTGGATATGAATAAACAAACACAGAGTAATTAAGCAATAATTTGCTTAAGTTCATACAGTTAATAAATAATAAAGCTGGAAATATTCCCTAGGTAGTCAGCCTCTAAATTCTGGTGATGCAACCACTGTAATAAGCCAGTTATATTTTATCAGAGGGCTATCATTATGAGCTTCTAAACTATTTATTATACTCAACCCCAAAATCTGCTTCCTTAAGGATGAATTAAATAATAGAGTCTAAAGGTGGAAAAAATTGAATAAGTTATATATCGTAGTTTATAATGGGAAGATAAACCAGCTTTAAATATCAGCCAGAATTTGTAAAGCTGGAGATCAGAAAGAACAGAGTCCTGCCTCTATGGAGCAGGGCTGCCAGCTGACTGTAATACTGACCTGAATTTAGTACTAAAAGAGAAAGAAATCCCTCTCTTTTTTAAGTAATCAAATTATTGTTATATCTCTCTGCTACAGATGAAATATACCATAAAAATGATTATTAAATAAGTTAATTCAAATGCACTCTTTAGAAAAAGGAATAATTAACAGTACCAAAGAAATCATGTATTTGGAAGAAAAAACTGAATTTAGCTTATGTATTAGATGTCCTCCAAATATAGAAGAGTAGCAATTTTAGATTTGTGAACATTTACCAACTGTTATCCTTAGGAGAACTGGAATCCTCATGCCATTTGGATAAAATGCCCCATACTTAGCAAATTGTATCTGGACATCCAGCCAAGGCTTTAGTATCCTACTTATTTTGCTATTTCTCATCCTGTATTATTTATTTGAATATCAGAATAAGGACCAGTGCTTTTACTGAGCTTTTCTTAGAACACTTTTTCTCTTGCAATATACACTTCATTTATAAATATTAAATGATTTTTATACCATTCTGATTTTGATCCAAATTAAGATTAGTCACTAAATTTGCCAAACCGAGAAAAGGGTTGAGATCAATTATTGTAGGTACTTTCTACAGTCGATCTTAGTTGTACATTTTTTCACTACCAGAGGCATTTTTAACCATAAGTATTTCATGAACAATTTGTAAGTTTTCAGCATCACATAAAATGAGACTTAAGGATCTGAAAGGTGAACATTATTAGTATTGGCGTGTTTCTGCTTATGAATGTTGGAGAGGACACAGGAGGTAGTTCGTACTTACTCCCAGCCTTCCAGTAAGATGTAGTCCAGGGTTGCATTATGGCTTTGATGAGCATAAGAACTTTTGCCTTTGTGGGTCCCTTACTCTAAAAAAATAATAATAATAAAATTATATTTTACATCTTGACATGAAGATATTCAATTTGTTCTCACTCTAGACATATAAAGATGAAACACAACAATTATCTCAAAGCCTTGAAAGGATCAATCTAAATGGTTCTGCAGATGATTGTTAATGGACTCACTTTCAATTCTGCTGTGAGACCATACTGGCAGGAAGAGAAAATACATAGAGGTTATAGTAAGTGCAAACTTATTTTCCAATATCTAGGAGATATATGCTTACTTCTGAACACTGAAAGCAATAGTCATATTTTTCCTACATCTGATTGGAGTAAATGCACTCTTTTCCCAGGTGGTGTGTTTATCAGAGGCCATGGGATTGGCCCAGTACTTTCAGAGTGAAACAGTGGGATCCAAAGGTAGAACCCCTTGAGGTTCAGAGGCGTTTATGGCTATTTATCGAAGTAAAAGTTCCTAATGTATTCACTTAAAAGACAAAGACATATTTCAAGTCCAGTTGAAAGAAAATCTTTCCCGAAAGCACGAAGAAGTTACTGCATAAATCAGCTCAAAAGAATCATTTTTTAAATCTCATGTAAATTCAGCCTTTTTGCGTAAATCCATGAATATTTTGCATAATTTGAGGCAATTATCTCCTAAACGGGGTTGTGGGAATCTGTAATATTTCTCTTGATATCATCATCTGAAATTCTTATTTTGTTCTCCTGAATTCTTAAAACTATGCAATATATCAACTAACTGTACAATTTATTGGATACACTTGAATCAAGGTTACAATAAAAAACTCAGAAAAAGTTTACAATAAAATTCTACATTTTTCTTTTCACATGGCACACTGACAATTTGTGCACTTAAAATAATTATTTATGTATTTGTAATTTATTTTTGTTGTTGGAAGTATCACAGATGTTCTCCTGTTGTCCCCCATTTAACCCATTCCACCCCACTTCCACCCTCCATGCCTGCACTGCACTATTTTCCAATGGACGCAGACAATAAAATAATTATTTAAAAACAGTGACTTACTTATTACAGAAAAATAGAAACAACGACTATCAATATCACTACTAAAAAAATTCCAGGACTGAAAATGCTATTAAACCAAAACTAAGTTGTTATTTACCGTAAAGGGTTTATGTCATGACAACTATGGGTAACAAGTAGAATAATAATACTTCAAATGATGTGCTTAGCTTACTTCAATTAAATTGACATATGTCTCCATTTTAAGACAACCAAACATATTGTATGAATTAGCCAATATAAAATGTGGTGCAAAAATTTTAGTTTATAAATAATTGCATATTTAGACTTATTAAGTCATTATATTAAATATTATACATTTTGCATAAATAAAACACACCTATCATAGCAATATTAAAAGTGTATTTACAGCCCAGCCAGTGTGGCTGAGTGGTTGAGTGTCAACCCATGCACCAAGAAGTCACCAGTTCGATTCCCAGTCAGGGCACATGACCAGGTTGTGGGCCCAATCCCCAGTGGGGGCCATGCTGGAGGCGGCCTAACTATGTTCTCTCTCATTGATGTTTCTATCTCCCTCTCCCTTCTTCTCTCTCTGAAATCAATAAAGAAAAATAAAATAAAAGTGTAGTTACTTAATTTTGTGTCAAGATATTCATTAGGTAGTTTATAAGACTATATTTAAGGATGGATTTTTAGAAACTTCTTTCTTCTTTGTGATCCACCTTCAATCAAATTATCTTTTGTCCCTCCACTGACTTTTGCCTATTTCTGTATGTTTTGTAGGCAATACCTTTCTCTGAAATAACCCAATGTATAAACAGGATTAATTCTACTAATCCTTATTGCACTCACTGAGACAATGTATAAACTCTCTATATCTTTTGCTCTTTTATTTCCATGCTTTTATTTTGCTCTTTGAAGATTCTGCTTCTTCCACTTAATATGTCTCTTTTCTTTTTATACCTCCATCTCACTTATTGTGATACTAACATAATTGCAAAACAGATATTCCACTGTATAGTGTCATCTCTTTATAACTTTAGGAGGACAGTTATTTTACCTCTTTTGCACAGTAGGAATATTATATATTTTCTCAGGAATCCACTAATCATATTTGAATTTAAAAAAATTATCCTTAGCAAATTAACAAAATGATAATCATACCCTCAGGAAACAAAATTACTCCCCTGTCAATGAAACTCCTGGTTCTCTCACTTGAAAGTGTTCCAATTTTAGCTACTGAGCAAGATCAAAGGAACTGTTAGAGTCAGGGAAAGTAGAAAATGGAGTAAAAACACCTTCTCTTCTGATTTTTTATGGCCTGACACATGTAGATTTAAATGGTATTGCATAATCTTTGATCTGCGTTGGCAGATGTCTCTACCCATCAGCATTCAATAATGCTTTTCCCAGTTTATAGACAAATGTAGTCATAAGCATTACACAAAAGGCTTTCACAGTGAATGAATGGTGATAAAATTAAAGGTGTAGGTGTATCGTTAGAAAAAGGTGGTTAAAGACTTATAATCTGTGCCACTTGATGAAACAAGACAATAGAGGTCATCTTAAAAATTTTGGAGCCCTTTTTATAATCAAAAATTTTAATAATTTAATTTTTAACTGATGTCCTTACTCTGCTGGTGTTTTAAGGAACTCGTTAGTTTATCTAATAGTTAAATCTACAAAGCCTAGAATAAAAACCATTTGAAGTGCCTCTACTACGTGTATTTTAAAACTACGTTCTCCAATCATAGCACTTATTCTTCTGTACAGAAATTGCATGATGGTTGTTCTCCCTCATCAATGATATCTAGTCTCCTTTCATTTTGTATATCAGTGGCTTAAAGTGATGCCAAGAATGTGATAAATGCTCAAAATTATTCATTTATATCAGGAAACCCTGAATGAAATTGACTCCTAAGATTTTATAAAGGTAGAAAACATTAATTAATTGTTTCTGGAAGAACAATAATTAACCATGTTATTTTTTCCTTAAACAAAACAAATTCTATTTTCTGAAGTCATACTTTAAAACTTACATATTTCTAGGCACAATGGGTTTTCCATAACTTCTGAAACCTTAACTTGTATTGTTTTTCATGCATTCATTTACTCAGTCTGTCAGTTACTCAATTGTTTAGCAAATAGTATGTGATAAATATATGCTATCCACAGATTAATGCGTACTTAACATAGCTGAGGAAACAAAACAGACAACTTCATTATAGTCATATTTTAGTGGATACAGCTTATATTTTACTGGAGAAATAGACAAAAACAAATAGATAGATAGAATAGAAGGTTGGTTAAGTACTAGAAGGAAAATAAAGCGGGTAAAGCAAGACAAATATTTTAAGTGGGTATGTATTATGTCATATAAGGCTACTGGGAAAAGGCTCCCTGATGTGGTAATATTTGAGCAGACACTATAAGAAAAAAAATTTTTAAAGTGCTTGAAAATTCTGGGGAAATAATTCCCATATAGAAAGAAAAAAAAATGCAAAGTCATTGAGGCAGAAATTATCTTGTGACAACAAAAAGTCAAAATGAGAGTGAGAAAGAGGGAAAAAGGTATATAGATAGGTTATTGAAAAAATTGTGGCTAGGTTACATGCATCTTGGAAGACTACCACATATAATTTGGATTGTAGTCTCGGTAAGATTGGGAAAACCTTGACGATATGAAGCGATATGACGTGACATTTTTAAAGGATTAAATTTGATGTCATAGATGATGATTGCTGCAGGGAGATGGTGAAAAGTGATCAGACAAGGGATAGATTTCAATGAAACAACCAATAGTATTATTGATGTATTCGAATATGAAATACAATGGAGAAGGCACAAAGATGATTCTATAGATTTGGTCTGAGCAAGTAGAATGGATGTGCCTTTTTATTGAGATTGGAGTACTGCAGAAGGTGTAGGTTTGATAAGGAAATTACAAAGAGGTTTATCTTTGTGCACATTACGTTTGAAGTCTCTCTTAAACATTCATGTGCAAGTCACTGAGGAGGTACCTTTCTGGAGGTAAGGAGTAAGATATGGGCCAGAGATATAAATGTGTCACATATTTATATATATATCTATCTATCACCTAGATGAAGTTTTGTCAAATGCTGCTGATAGTTGAGAAAGATAAAATTTTCAAAATGTCCATTGAATTTGGCAGCCAGGGTCTATTAGTAATGATAAAAGGAGCTGGGTCAATGGAGTCACTGGAATTGAATCATGACTGAGGTGTTTTCAAAGGAGAAAGGGAGGAGAAAACCAGAAGATTGAAAAATTAAAATTCAAATAATGTACTTTAACTGAGAAGCCAATAAAGTTTTTGTCAGTTGGATGGAGTTCAGAGTCAAAGCACAGTTTTTGAAGTTGGGATATAGTAAAGCCAGGATAGATGTTGATGAAAATGCCTCAATAGAAAGAAAACATGCTGGTGGAGGAAGTAGAAAGGGGGGCAATGTTGAAGTGAAGGCAAAGAAGGAAAGAGATACAAATCACAAGTGGGCCTTTTGTCTTAGGAAGGAATCCAGTGTATACCTTGTGACAGAAAGACAAAAAAAAAAAAAAAACCCAAAAAAAACAAAAACAAAACAAAAAACATGGATTGAGATGGATTTGATCAATTTGGTGGCAGATGTGTACAGACATTCTCTTCTCATTGCTTCCATTTTCTCAGTGAAAAAGAGCTAAAGTTGTCTGGGAACAAGGCAGGAAAATGAAGTCTTAAATGGTTTAGGAGAGAGGAGAAGATGTGATATAGGTATCTAAGAAAATGCCTCTGTGCCATCAAATGTACTTCAACTTAATTCCATCTGAAGTAAGAACACTTACTCCTTTCCACCCTGATAAGACTCTAACCCCACCTCCAAGTAAATTGACCACTTCCCTTTGGGTTACTACTTGACCCAAATGCTGTTCTTCTGTAACACTGTCTGGCACTTTAGTTTTATAGTGATCTGACTCTGATAGAGTGTAAGTGCCTGAAAAAAGTTAAGAACTCTTGTCTTATAGTTCAGGGTCTGCCTAGCAATTTTCAAATAATATTCTCTTACCATATTTTATTGAACAAATGATACTTCGTGCAATCATAAAGTCTTAGATAAAAAGATACAATTTAAAGTTTTCATCATAAGCTTTGCATATAAGACAATTCCTACAGCATGGTAACTAAGAAATATTCCAAATTGCACTATTTACATTTCCTGAAATCTAGGATATAAGCACCAATGTTTTCAACAATGTTTGGACTAATTAAAATGTCTTAATGCTTCTGAAGCCCAAATCTTCTCTAATAAAACAAATTAATCAAATGTCCTTGTGCTGGCTGATGAACTTTTTTTTGGTATATATTTGAATCTATACGTATATAGCAGTATTCCATTCCAATACCGCTATTTGTTTTGTTTCAATTAGATCTTAATTTTTACTTCAAATTTAAATATGTTCTTAAACATTAATTTAAAGATTAGAAATAATTTCAGAATAAAAGAGTTATTCATTTTTATAACAGTTATATTTGAGAGTGGAATTTAAGATATGATTACATTAAATTGGCTTGGGATGATCACGATTTTAATAGCAGTTCTGTATTGTCAGCCAAAATCACTTAACTTTTTTTTAGTTCTAGTCAAGACTGCTTCCACATATAAAACTCTTTACCATAAAATACTCTTTGCTCTAGATGTACAACCCATATGCCTAATTGAATCCCCTCTAGTTGACTCAAGGGCAATTTAAACTCAACAAAACCAAACTGAAGTCATGATCTTTCTACCCCTCAAAATCCTTATCTTCCAGCATTCCCTCTCTTAGCAAATGAACTGATTCAAAGAGTTATATGAGTTAGAAGCCACAATATCATACTCTCTTCCGGTATTGATTAGCTAATCCATCATCATATTCCTGTCAATTTTTTTCACCAACACTACAGAAACCTGTCTACTTCTTTCCACATGGAAAACTACCTGCCATGTTATTCCTGCAGTTCAGTGATAGCCTTTTAATTTGCCTCCAAGTACCTCCACCTTTTTCAAACCATTTCATTTATCCTGCATTAAGGATTACTTTTACAAAGTTAAAATCTTATTACTCCATATCTTTAAAAATAAAAATTAAAAGCAAAAATCAATGCATTTCCACTGCTCTTAAACTCTTTAACAGAACATAGAAACCTCTCCAGCTTTGCCTCAAATACATTCCCATTCTCTCTGGATACCAGCCAACCTGTCCTTTGCCCATGTTTGCAAATGTGATGTGCTTCTGTTCAAAGACACTTTTGATACTGTTATAATTAACTAGTTATTAAAAACAGGAAAGGAGCGAAGGGAAGGCCAGACATAGGCATGTTCTCTGCAAAACACTGGGGGAGGGATCCAACAAAGGGAAGATAGTCGCATGCCCAGTAAAGATGGGGTGACATAGGGAAGGGACTTGCCTGTCAATCACATGTGGGGACAGAGATGACTGGCCAGAATGGGTGTGGCCACTGCAAGGGCACAAACATTTAGGAATACATAATGCCCTAAACAAAAGAATTCGCTCTCTTGTGGCACTCAACTCTTGGGCTCTTATGACTCTTGTTGTTCAGGGCATGCTCTCTTGACTCTCTTGCATTCACCCCTATACCCCATGGCCTTGTAGACCCCACATACAATGGGCTAATGGGCTCCATCAGGGAAATACAAGCTAAGCTAGCCTGATGCTGGACTGGACCTGGCTCCAACATAGAAGGAAAACTCTGGACACTGAATGATTTTAGCCCTACTGAAACCCCAGCTATTGACTGGACTAACAGAAATGGAACTTTGGAAACCCAGGGATGTAATTCCATGGAAATAAAGCTTTCTACTCTACTTCATCCTCCTGTAGGGACCTCTGGAAATGCTTATTCCAGTGGTACCCCAAGAAGCCCACTCTCACTAGCAATAGGGGAAGACGATCCCCTTTCTTCTCCCCAGTAACACTTTCAGTTACTGTCTCCATTGCCTGGGACTCTTTCCATTCTCCTCACACATTCTTCCACTTGTGAAATTGTAAATTGTACTTTTCTTTCCAATTTTAATTTAAAGTCACATCTTCACAGATGCTTTCTCTGATCTATCTGAAATGATCTACTCCTACTGTTAAACCATTTCAAGGTTACAAGGCATACTGTTTTTATCAGAGCTTTGGTATTTTACATGTATCAGTTTATTTCTCTGATTATTTGCTAGTTTAGTATCTATCCATTAGACTGAGACTCCACAAGTTAGGTTAAGAAACTTGCATGCTTTGCTCACAATTATCCCACTAATGTCAACTTTAAACCTGAGCACATGGAATGTCCTCATTAAATATATGAGAGAATAAATGAATGAAAATATACAGAGACAATGATGTAGAGCAATAGTCCACAGAATACATAGTACTTTCACAAAGAGAGAACCATTACAGACTTACTGGAAGCATTCTGGTTTAAACTAACTAAAGCAATTTTGCTATTTTTTTATTTTAGAAGCAAGGTGCCAGAGGCAATTCTGGAACCAATTGTTCAGAACTGTACAAGCGAAAAGAGGATTCTGGAAACTTTTTGTTTGTTTTGTTTAAACAGATGGCAGCTGCTCATATAAAAGGATACATGCTACATTAAAAAATGAAATGAATCAACATCAAATAAGAAAATATTTTTAGGTGGATGATATATCTGCCTAAACAGGAAATATTTATTTGTCCATGGATTGTTCATAAATCATTACTCAATTTTTATTTTTATTTTTGAAAGGTCTAATTAAAAGTAACTCCCTTTTACAATTGACAAGATGAGGAATTTGTTATACACAATCATTCTCTATTTTGTTTTATAAAAAATAAGATATTAGGTAACATTTAATAAAGCCAATCTCATGGATATTAAAGGGTATTCAGTAGAATTTTTTAAAAAAATTAAGTATCACTTAATTTTAACATCAAATCAATATAAATTTTAAACATCAAATTAATGAAAAAATTTCACGTGGGAAAGATTTTCTAGAATCGACTTTTTAAAAAAATAAATGCATACTGTTTAAAAGTATACTTTATTCCTAATTATATGGATAACTCCTCAATTTACATTCTGTATTTGTTACAGCTAAAGTAAAACAGTCCCTGAAAAGGAAGAGGGAAAACTGTATTCCCTGAAGGCTGTCCCAGTCAGTAGCTACTTGGCCTTGGGCAAGGCACCTTGGCATCCAGGATCTTGCTCTCCTCCTACTTCCAGTGAATGGGCTACTCTTGATTATTTCTAAGGGAACATTCAAAGGCATGACTCTGTGGTTTGATTTTCTAATTCAAATAGAGTACAGTATTAATGTAGTCATAGATTTTTTTCCCCTGGAGTTTCTTTAGCGGACAAATCAAAATAGCTTAAAGAAAATCACAAAAGTATAGATAAAAAGGGTAAGTAGACCTGGGGATTTTTTCCAATTTGGATGATTTTGTTGCCCAGAGATTGTTTCCATGGCACACATTCTGTCAAAATCCCTCAGAAAAGATGTCTATATTACCATTATTTGCTCTGACAATATCAGCTGTTAACAGTATATACTTCCTTTTCAAAACAGAGATTGAAGCGAGGACAAAGAATGAAATGTTGCAAACTCATTACTGTGCCAAAATTTAATTCAAACTCATTATCATTTAAAAGCTATAATCTTGTGCTCTCTCAAGATGATATACTCAGGGATACAGCATCATTATCTTTCCTTAGAGACCATAAAAAAAAAAATCTCTGCAGGAAAGTGAAGGCCAACAAAATCACCATCTCATCTATTTAAAACTAGAATATGTTTTATCTTGCTACATATTAGGTTTATTAGAAATTAATGTCTACATTGCAAGCCAGAAATAATTATATTGCATGTTTATATGTATGCATACATTTATATATGTATGTACTTACAAATACACGTTACAAAGTCAGAGCATGGCCTAGCCGGTGTGGCTCTATGGTTGAATGTCGTCCCATGCACCAAGGAGTCACTGGATCAATTCCCAGTCAGGGCACATGCCTGGGTTTTGTGCTCAGTCCCCAGTAGGGGGCGTGCAGAAGGCAGCCAATGGATGTTTCTCTCCCTCTCCCTTCTTCTCTATCTAAAAAAATTAATAAAAACATTTTTTTTTAAGTCAGAGTATGCATCATTTAATAAAATTATTCTCTGACATACCTTTTCTAGTTAACAATGGATCATGGATATCCACTGAAGTAAATTAATTAAGATTTAACTTACTCTTTTAGATAGCTAATTATTATTTATACAAAGTTATTTTTTTTAATTACACCCCCAAAGCAGTTGAAATTAGTTAACATATTACTCAACACATTTTGTATAATATATGCAATTAGATAGTTGAGTTTTACTGAACAACCATTTTGTTAAAATTAACAATTGTAATGAAAAGTGTGCCTTATTGACCACTTACTACATTTTTCTGAATTTGTGTTTTTCTCCTATATTGTGCCATTTTATACCTCAGGTATATACCAGAATACAGAATCTGATAAAAAAGAAAACAGTTTGCTTTAGTATATTTATATTTTATACAATCACATTCAAATTATACATTGTATTATGTTAGTATTGTTAATTCTGTTCTTTATGTGAGCTGAGATCTCATAGTTAATTTAGATTCAAAAGTATTGTTCAACGTTAAAGAAGTATATAATTTTAATGTATTAAATTTAATCTAAAATAAAATATTTTATTTTAATATTCTACTCCAGATTCTTTGCATTTAGTCATCCACCCATATACATGAAACATAGCAGCTGGCAAATATAGTTACATTTTAAAAATTAAATTAATACATCAAGCATATGCATTTCTTTCCATTTGAACTTTGAAATAACGTCTTCTGGAAATTATTGTGAACATTTAATGCTTTACTCTCTATCTGCTAATTCATCCTCTTTTTCCCTGGTTTACGTATCTCAACAATTGAAGTCATTGCTTGTATACCTTTCTGTCTCCTACCTTATCAATTTTTCTGACTCTTTTTTTTTCACTCTAGTTTACTTTGGCTTACCACTGTATTCATAGCTTTGCTGATCCCTGATTTTGGCATCCCCCTAATGTTATGCTTGGAGGCAATCTTACCACTCAAGGTTTTGAACTAAAGGCACTGGCTAGCAGAAAGCCCAGGTTTCACAAAAAGGCCACCAGTGTGACTATTTGCCATGGTTCTTGTTGATGCATCTCGGACCAAAAGCTCAGACTCAAATTCTTTGAACGGGAGCTTAGCCCATAATTTAGTTGACATAAATGTTTCCAGTAAGTTTTAAATATTCTATTCTGGTACTTTCAACCAGCAGAGACTGGAATTGCATAGCAATTTTCAATAATGTTTTCCCAGTTTCTCTACTAGTGTATCTGTACAAACACACAGGACTCTTGCTGTGGTTGATAAAGAGTAGATGGAGTGTGTGTGTGTGTGTGTGTGTGTGTGTGTGTGTGTGATTTATTTATTTATTTATATTAAAAATGTTTACTGTTGACATTATTGCAGACTTCCCCCATCCCCCCAAACCTTTACCCACCTCCACCCACCCCTATCTCCCTCTCTTTTGGCCGTCACCATACTATTTTCCCTGTCCATGGGGTGTGTATATATGTTCTTTAGCTAATCCCT
Organism: Tadarida brasiliensis; assembly: GCA_030848825.1. NCBI lineage: Eukaryota > Metazoa > Chordata > Mammalia > Chiroptera > Molossidae > Tadarida > Tadarida brasiliensis. The sequence goes on from CM061258.1 coordinate 18,885,816, forward strand.
TCAATTTATTTATCCAGTCACCCCACCCCCCACTCCTGATTCCCCCCAGTCTGTTCCATGTATCCATGCTTCTGGCTCCAGTTTGCTTGTCAGTTTTATTTGTTCATTAGATTCTACATATTAGTGAGATCATATGGTATTTGTCTTTTTCTGGCTGGCTTATTTTGCTTAGCATAGATGGATTTTCTTATCTTTGTTTTATCAAACAGGAAGAGATTTATACCCTTTTAAGGAGTAAAAATCATTTTCTTAGAGGATTACTAGTACACTAGTCCCTAAAGAGTGTTTACTTGCTTTAGAGCAGAATAGTTATCATGGGCCCCTGGGGGGGAGGGCATTGCTTTGAGATTTTTATATTACATTTCACCAATTAAGTATTTTTCTGACATTTTAACACCATTCACAGAAAGAACTGCAAATCATTCTAGGTTTCAGGTACAAATTCTAAATTTCTCACTATTTGAGCTACTTTTTATAATTGATAAAATCATAATGAATTAAAAGAACAAGAACTTTTTTCCTTCCTCTTCCATGCAGCAGGCCTGTGGAAGCTGGTGACTCCCTTTACATAGCAGTGGTATTCTTTTCTTCTGCTCGTTGTTTTTGCCTTCCTGTACTTCTGTGTCTGAAGAATTGAGCTAAAGGAGTGTACCCCTTTCCTACTTGATCAAAACTTCCAGCCAGTTAACCTGTGATTCTTTCTCTTTGAGTAATGCTGATTTCTTCAGTCTCTTATCCTTGCAGGTGGTAGTTTGATATTATGTTTTGAACTCTGCCCCTCCAAAATGCATATGTGGTAGTCCTAACATTCAGGAACTTAGGATGTGACTTTAATTTGGAGATGGGATTTTTACGGAGCTACTCAAGTTAAAATGAGGGCATGAGGGTGGGCTCTAACCCAATATGACTGATGTCCTTATGAAAAGAGGAAATTTGACACAGACACAGACACGAATGAAGGAAGATGATGTAAGGAGACAGGGAGAAGATGTTCATCCACAACCCAGAAAACAGATCCCTCCCCCCGTCAAATAAAAATTAAAAATAAGAGGCTTAACATACAGAGAAAACTAAATAACATACAATTTTACTCATATGTGGAATCTAAAAAACAAAATAAATGAACACAATAGAAATGGACTTAAAGATACAAAAAAACAGACTGATGGATGCCAGAGGGCAGAGGGATTGGAGGACTGGTGAAAGGGTGAAGAGATTAAGAAGTGCAGATGGATGATTACAGAATAGTCCCTGGGATATAAAGTGCAGCATCGATGATATGGTCAACAATATTAGAATAACGATGTACGATGCCAGGTGGGTATTTTTAATATCGGGGAGGAACACTTTATAAATTATATGATTGTCTCTTTGCCACACTGTACATCTAAAACTAATACAAAATAAAACTGAATATAAACTGTAATTAAAAAATAAAAATTTTAAAAAAGAGGCTTAATTTTTCCTCTTGGAAATTAGGGAAAAGACTTCTCCTCCACCTCCCTTTTTTTAGATGGTTTACTTTAGAAACTTGTAGGTATAAGTTCTTTCTCTGTCTCTTTGAAACATATGTAAATGGTTTTAGCCCTGGCTGGTGCAGCTCAGTTGGTTAGAGCATCATCCCATGCACCAAAGTGCTGTGGCTTTGCTTCCTGGTCAGGGGATATACCCAGGTTGCAGGTTCAATACTCAGTCTGGGTCGGGGCACCTATGGGAGGAAACCAATCAATGTTTCTTTCTCACATCAATTTCCCTCTCTCCCTCTCCCCCTATGTTCCTCTCTATCTAAAACCAATGAAAAACATATCCTAGGGTGAGGATTAAAATATATGTGTGTATATATATATTTTAGACAGTAAATATGCTTTTGGTCAGTGTTATGACCAGGCATGTCTTTTTTAAGGACTTGGGAGCCATCTCTTTAAAATCTAAACATCAAAAGAGATAACACATCCATATGCCAGTTTCTGTGGGAGGGTAGGTGCCTAACTTCTATAGCCACTTTGATCCACTTTGCAAAACTGCCTTCTGTCATAAATATTAGGGTGACCGGAAAGTAATGTCGTTTTTTTTTTACATTAAATTCAAACAGATAAATTTTTAACAAGTTTTTATTTTTAATCAATGATGTAATCACCCTCGTTATCAACAACCTTTTGTCATCTAGTGTGCAAATTTTCAATGCTGGAACGATAAAAATCAATTGGTTTTTGAGCAAAATATCTGGAGATGGCATTTTGGACATCATCCAAATTTTCAAATTTTTTGCCACTTAGAAAATGTTGTAGTGATTGGAATAAATGGAAATCCAATGGCACAATATCGGGTGAGTATGGTGGGTGAGGCAATACCTCCCACCCCAATTCATTAATTTTTTCCAGGGTTCGTCTTGCACAGTGCGGTCTTGCATTATCGTGTTGCAGAATAATGCCTTTTCTGGTGACAATCGCTGGGCATTTTTCAATTAAAGATTGATTTTTTCGATCCAATTGTTCACAGTAAATGTCTGCATTCAGTTTGTCCAGGTTTCAGCACTTCAAAATGAACGACCCCGTGAATACTCCACCAAACACACAAAAGTGCCTTTTTGGGGTGTAAACCTGGCTTAGCTGTACTTCGTGGCGATTCATTCGGAGAGAGCCACGCCTTTTGTGTTTTGCATTATCATAGAGGACCCATTTTTCATCTCCAGTGATCAAGTGATCAAAAAACGCTTCTGTATTGTGCCACTGAAGCAATAAGTTGCATGTGGTGGACCAGTTAGCTTTGTTTTCTTCGGACAGATCATGCAGGACCCAAACACCTGCTCTGCTTACTTTACCAATCTGCTGCAAATGTTTTTGGATGGTCGACAAAGGTTGGTTAAGAGGTTTGACAGTTCCTCGATTGTCTGACATGGATTTGCTTCCACTTCCGCCCTTAACATGTCATTACTTTAACGACATTACTTTCCGGTCCCCCTAATAGATGAGAAGTTTGTTTTTCCTCTTCATAAAGCCAATTAGCTAACAGAGATGGTCACCACAATTACCATGTGAATCTAGGAGAAATTATGGTGGAAAATGGTGCTGTCAAGTCTACCTTGAGAATACGTATGCAAGGGCTGTATCTGCTTGCTTATATGGAAGGGTATGATTTCTTTCTTTGCAACCTCTTAGCAGCTTGCCTGTTAAAGCATCACATTCTGCTTTAATGCTCACTCAACTATGAAGCTATGGTATTTCTCTATTACCTTTGTGGGGCAGTTTTCTGGATAAGGGGGGGATTTTGATTTAATTATGTTTCTTTGACACCTTACAGTCCTCAGAAGAAAGCAATGCCTCCAACACCTTGATTTCGGACATTCAGCCTCCAGAACTTTCAGAGAATACATTTCTATTGTTTAAAGCTATTCATTTAGTAGTACTTTACCAAACTAATACAGATGGAAAGACTGGGGTTTATGTTTAATGCCTGGGAGATATTTTAATATCTTAATCCTCATTTTTTATACTTCTATTAATAAATGAGCCTATTTACCCTAAATACACATTTCCCTTTAAGATTTAAGGAAAGTGAGGATTCTGATATTTCTGGGCTTCATGAGCACACCACTTTCCTAACAGTCACACATTTCACCATCATCTGACACAAATTTTGATAGCATAACATGTTTCACCAACTCTGTTAGAGATTCATGTCCCAGAAACATATCATTGACCTCCGTAAGAAATTATCTCCTCAAAATCTTTACAAGCCCACAAGACTGTTTGAGCCCCAAACCTTTCTGGAATTTAAGAACTGAGAGTAGATTTAATACCCACCCAAAATATGTCATGATTAAGAATGATCAGCTAAAAGAGGGATTCACTTTGGTAACCAATCAAAAATGCCTGAAAATCTTGTAATATTTTGACGTTAGCTATATCTTGGTCCTACACCCAGCACCCACACTGCACAATCAGAGCGAACCGTGAACTCGTTCCAGAGTGACGTGAATCTTCCTTTCCTGGCAAATTAATAAGTTTGGACTTTATATAAACTTTTTTATCCCCCTGTGGGGATTGTTTTGTTTTCTGCAAACATCAATTTATGGAGAATAAGATGGCATGTTTCTCTTTCTAACCATGATGGGGGAGACCACTGCAAAAGAAATTCAGTTTTGGATAAGACTTTCTCACAAATGATCACTGTTAAGTGGATTTTTACTCTAAGTGCTGATATGGAGAGGAACTGAGCAATTCTCCCCCTGCCCTAGCTCTCTAGGCTGGATGGAAGTCCCTTATCATCCTCAGGGATAAAGCCCCTTTTAAAGGGCTAGGAAATGATACTAGCAGGGGCACGTCAGTGGAAATGGCCTTGGGTTTTTTTGTCAGAACAAAGAGTTGGCCCTATTCTGCCCCCTCTTTGCATCCAATCTCAAGCCACAGGGTAGTGTCAAATAAATACAAATCTGGGCCTAGACAGGGAACCACTTTACTTAGAAGAAAGGCAATCACAAGGGAGAATGCCTAGATCTCAGAGATATGTAAGTATCTTAAAATCAAATGGAAACAGGCATTTTTTTTTCTCATAAAAATGTGGTGAGGAGGGGTAGCAAAGATCAACAGAAATTTTAACAGAAAGTCGGGCAAGCAAGGGAAAATGATCAGTGGGGCCTGATTGGACCAGTGTCTTGCTGGAGTTAGCCAATTCCTAGGATAAGCTGATAAGGTCACGTTCCACCTTTGTAGCTCTTGCTTAGACTCAGGAGCAGTTGGGATTCAGGGACTTGTCAGGAGGAGAAAAGCATGACTAACTTTTGGTCATGACAAAGCAGAGGGTAAGAAAGAAGCAATTGAGAACATTCGGTCAGTGGGGATGGAAGCATTCCTTATTCTAGGAAATGTGGTTCCTGTATTCAGAAATGAACCATGATGGACAGAAGCTACTTGATAGTTTTGTGGACTAAACCCAATTTTATTAACACCGACTTTCCCAGCAACCCAACTTTTTTTTTTAATTGGGAAATGCATTTCTTTGGTGAGTCACTCACTCACATCCTCTACACTTGTAAACCAGCAAAGCTGTGAAATCTTGGACCAGTCTCTAGGCAAACACTTAAAAATGAATAAATAAATAAAGCATTGAATTAATTTCTGAAAAAACAAACAAACTTATATTTAATACTGACAAATAATTACTCCTGAATACTATCCTTTAATGATGCTTTACTTTCTATGTATCCTGAAGTTATTTAAAACTGACTGAATTTTATATGAAGCAACAAAAGAAATGACTAAACACTTTTTTAAACAAATACTTTTTTGTCTTATGAATAAATGTCCATTTGTAAGCATGAAGTATTCAGTGGTATATTCTTTAAGTATAATAGTGTGAAATTTATTTATATGTGGTTTTATAGGCCCATATTTAATCATTTAGTATGACTGTACTTAGTTATATTTGAAATATAAAAGATAACATAGTATTCTGTCATATTTGTAACATATAGGACAGTCAAGTACAATCCAAATATTTGTTAGTACAGGGTACCACAATAAACCATATGGATAAAAGTATCTAGGTAATCTATTGGCACACTTAAAAGTTTCCGTTTATTAAGGGGCTTCCTTATACATGATGCATGACTATTTGGCAGGTTGTCTAAATATGAGATCTCATATTTTTTATACTCTTATTTAAATGAAATATACTTGAAAACGTGCCAGTGATCCTGTAAGCAAGAAAATGCTTCTGATTCCTAAGTTTTATGAACAACTTCATATTATCTTCCCTGTAACTTGTATGTACCACTGATTTGAACTGTTGTGACATTGCCTTTAACTTAGTCCTTCAACTTGTTAAAAACACTTCTATATAGAAATCTTACTGAATAAACAAATACACATAAAAAAGATAAGACTACTCATTAGTAATTGATCAATCAATCACATAATGATGAAAAAATAGAAATAGTAGCATCCAGAAATTCTGGAGCATTGATTTGTACTTGTTACAACAATCAGATTTGGGGCTCATGCTGGTCTTCCATAAGTGTTAACAATGGAGTTATGTTTTCGAAAACATCTCTTCCTTGGGCCTTGTCATGTTGTCATATTATAGACAATGAAAGCTGATGACAAAATATTGATGTTTTCAAAAGCCACTGTCAGCTGCAAACATCTCAGCTTGAATTCATTTCTGAGTCTAAGAATCCTGTGTCTAAGCAGAATACTACAGGAGGGATGAGAGCCGACAGAGATGAAAGCAATAACGCAATCACCAGGAAGGTGCTGAGCTAGGATTCAATGGTGACCTAGTCATGTGACATTAGGCAAGCTGTTTCCTCTTTAAATTTCTCAGTCTTCATATTTGCAAAGAAAGGCTAATGCCAGCACTCATATAACATTTGTAAGAAGTAGATCATTTCTTTTCAAAATAGGATATTATTAACCTGGACCTCATCCTGACCTCCACACATGAGATAATTAACCAGGAGAAATTCAAATTTCATACTTATACTTGCAAATAAAAGATGAAGTATTATAAAATTTATCTGGCTCCAGTCCACAATACATAGTTAGATACCCATGAGGCCAAATGTGTTTCAAATTAAGAAATTTTAGATTTCAAAAATCTAGCTTGATGCATATACTGTACATTATTGTACCCACTAACCAAACATAGAATATACATGCAATAAAAATGAATATTCATTTAGCCCGGCTGGTGCAGCTCAGTGGCTGAACTTCAACCCATGAACCAAGAGGTCACCAGTTTGATTCCTGGTCAGGGCACATGCCCAGGTTATGGGCCAAATCCCCAGTGGGAGGCATGAAGGAGGTGGTCAATCGATGTTCTCTCTCATCGATGTTTCTATCTCTCTCTCCCTTCCTCTCTCCAGAATCAATAAAGAAAAAAATAAAAATAAAAAAATAAAAATGAATATTTATTTAAATGAAGACTACAAAAGTAGGGTTGGGGGTTCGGTGGATGAACAAAATGTAACCTTGAGGTATGCATACTTGCGACCTGGACAGCCAAGGATCAAAGTATGCCTGTGAATAGATAAGGTATGCTTGAGGGTTGGAATGCTACCCTGTCTGAACTTAATGTACTGAATATGTGTGAATAGATAAGGTTTGCATGACAAAGGTTGGACTGCCACCCTGAAAGAGACAATGGGTGATATGCTCAGGCATGAATGAATTTGTTTTGATGTATAGTCGGCCCTCGTTTATCGTGGTTAATCAGTTCCAGACTCTACTGCGATAAATGAATTTCCGCGAAGTAGGATTCTTTATTTATACAGTCGTCCCTCACCACTTCGGGCTTTGACTTTCGTGGCTTCACTCTATCGCGGTTTTTTCAAGTACTATACTGTATCTCCGCTGAAAACAGCAAGAGACAGGTAATATGCTGAGCCTGGCTGTATGGTGAGCAGAGACTCGATCTCAAGAACCTGACTACCTAAAACACCATGTAACCTAAGGAACCACTTTGCAAATAAATTAGGCTGCATCCAGAGATCTGGAGCATTTGTTCCCTTGCGATGCTCCCCCTCACTCCAAGCAGTTTCTGCTTGTAGTTCATTGCATTGCAACGACCCCTGGCAGGCCGAGAGAGTTGGCAAGTGGTGACCCTGACATGACTCGAATACACAGTGACGTGATTCGACATGACCAGCAGTGCAACAGTATGCGAAGGGGAATTAGAAAGGGAATTAGCAATCTGGGTCAAAAGTAAAAGTACACTTGAGTTATCTCGAGTCAGAGGAATACAAGTGATGCCAGGGGTAACCGACTCAGATTTTGAAGGCGAAATTAAAATAATGGTTAAGGCAGTGGGCTTTCATGTATCAACACCAAACCGAATAGCTCAACTCCTTTTGTTACCATACTGGGTCCCCGGAGCCACCTCCACAGTAGGAGGAAATGCAGGGTTTGGGAGCACTGGTCAGTGTGATGTTTTCTGGATGGCTGCTATTAACACCGAAAAGCCCTTCCTCTCCATTAATATACAAGGGCAACTATTTTCAGGATTAGTGGATACAGGGACAGACATTTCTATTATAACAGCTAGGAAATGGTTTAAGAAATGGCCTAAAGCCCCAGTACCCTTGCTAGTAACAGGAGTGGGAGGAACTCAAGCTCCTCAACAAAGTACTAGCTCCCTTTCCTAGGTCCAGATGGACAAAAAGGATGACGTAAGGATTCAACCTTATGTCATGGAGTCTCCCCTAAATTTGTGGGGAAGGGATCTTCTCTCTCAATGGAGAATGATTATTCAAACTCAGCCTTTTGGCTAGGGGGTCACTGGTAAAAATTCCCCTCCTTTCATTGGCCTGGAAAGCAACAGAGCCAGTATGCGTTGATCAGTGGCCCTTAAAAGGGGAAAAATTATTACAAGCAAACAAATTAATAAAAGAACAATTAGAAGCAAATCATATAGAACCTTCAGTCAGTCCCTGGAACACTCCCTTTTTTGTTATTCCTAAGAAAAGGTGGTAAATGGAGATTACTGCATGATTTGAGGACAATCAATGCTATTATAGAACCCATGGGAGCACTAAAACCTGGGCTTCCCAATCCTACAATGATTCCTGAAAAATGGCCTGTAATTGTTATAGATCTTAAGGATTGTTTTTCACTATCCCTTTAGTCCTTACAGATGGAGAGAAATTCGCCTTTTCTGTTCCCTCCTTTAACAAGAGTGAACCAATGCAATGGTTTCAATGCAATGGTACTACCCCCAGGAATGATAAATAATCCAACAATTTGTCAATACTATGTCAACATGCTATTGATCCAGTAAAGAAACTATTTCCTGCCATTTATCTATACCATTATATGGATGATATTTTGTTAGCTGCCCCTACCCCAGAATAATTAAATCAGGCCTATGTAATGCTTCCGGAGACTTTGAAAGAGGCAGGATTGCAAATTACTCCAGACAAGGTACAGCAGTTAGAACCTTGGCTATACTTAGGGTGGATATTAGGGGCAAGAACTATTTGCTCCCAGAAACTTACTATTCCAGTAAAAGTAACAACTTTAAATGAATTTCAAAAATTATTGGGAGCCATCAATTGGCTTCGACCTATGCTTGGTATCACTACTCAACAGTTAACTCATTTATTTAATACTCTCAAAGGTGATCCAGCACTAAATTCACCTAGAACTCTATCTATAGAGGCGCAGCAAGAATTTAGAGAAATAACTACTCAAATACAAACCCGACAACTCATCTTCGGTCATTAAAGGACCCTATTTGGCTATTTGTGTATCCAACTGTGGCAAAGCCTACAGCATTAATAAGACAATTAACACCTGAAGTAAAATATCTTGAATGGATCTTTCTCACAGCTACCCCGTCTAAAACAATAACTTCATTTGTCGAACAGTTAGCAAATCTAATAGCCAAAGGTAGAAAAAGAACACAAGAACTGACAGGGTATGACCCTCAGATTCTACATTTGCCTCTTACTCAAGAACAATTTACCACTTTAATTTCCCAGGCAACAGACTTTCAAATAGCTCTAGCAGATTTCATTGGGGAAATTAATTACTCTCTTCCGACAAATACATTCTTGCAAAATAGTCCTCAATTACACCTTAACTTGATGCAAAAAATCAATAATACCCCATGACCTGGGATGAGAACTGTATTCATTGATGGATCAGGTAAGTCTCACAAAGCAGGTATAGCCTGGAAAGAAAATGAGGAATGGAGGAATATTAACAGCCTTGAGCCTGGTTCAACTCAGCATGCTGAATTACGGGCTACAATATTAACTCTTCAGCAATTTACAAAAGAGCCCTTAAATATAGTTAGTGATTCACAATATGTAGTTAAAGTGTTACAAAGAATAGAGCAAGGCTTTATTAAGCCTTTAGCTGATCAGCATCTATTAACCTTGTTCTTGTCTCTCCAAACTTTAATAGACCAATGAAATCATCCTATTTTTATAACCCACATTCAATCTCATTCCACACTCCCTGGACCTTTAACACGAGGAAATCAACAGGCAGATGCCATCGTAGCAACAACTCTTGCATTTCAGCAAGCACAAAGTCCACATGCCTTTTTTCACCAGAATGCTCGAGCACTCATGAAAACCTTCCATTTGACTCTCTTGCAAGCTCAAGATATTATTAAGGCTTTCCAAGACTGCCAACTTTCGGGAGGGACTCCAACATCAACAGGAGTTAATTCTTGGGGTTTAACTCCTAATGCCTTAGGCAAACAGATATAACACATATTCCATCATTTGGTCGACTTCAGTGGGTACATGTTACTATAGATACCCATTCCAATTTTCTGCATGCAACTGCTGCTACCAGGGAAAAAGGCAAAGATGTTAGGCGTCACTGGCTGTCGTATTTTGCACATATGGGGGTGCCACTAGAAATTAAAACAGATAATGGGCCAGCCTATGCATCTCAAAGCATTAAATTATTTCTTCAACAGTGGAGCATTAGACATAAAACTGATATTCCCTATAACCCTACAGGACAAGCTATTGTTGAATGTGCTCATGCTACTTTAAAATTATTAATTACAAAACAAAAAGGGGGGAATATGGGTGAACCCCTGCAAATCAACTTTCTCTGGCAATCTATACCCTTAATTTTTAAAATCGAGATCGCTTTGGCACTCCAGCTGCAGAGTGACATTTTCAACAAAAAGCTTCCGTCACAGGGCCCAAGCCCAAGCCTTTAGTCCGGTACAGAGATCCACAGCAAAGGCCTAAATGACAAGGTCCTGCAGAGTTATTGGTGAGGGGGCATGAGTATGCTTGTGTTTTGTCTCCTACAGGTCCCAAGTGGCTGGCGGCTCAGTGGATAAAACCTTACCATGAACAGGAAGGACCTGCCCTTCAACCGGATTCCTCAGATGACACAGCTGACCTTGGACGCTAATCGTAACATCCACTTATTAACTAAAGCATTTCATTCATAATTTCAGCCATAGTCATTGCTGCTACTGCAGCTGTTTCAGTCACGGCCTTGACAGAATCAGACCAAATGGCACATACAGTGGCTGAAGTAATGACCAATGTTGCTAAAGATGACTTTCCAGGCAGAAATTGATCAAGGAATTCTAGCTTGATTAGATGCCTTAGAGGCAGCTGTATTATGGCTAGGAGAGCATGAAGAGCCTTAGCCACTTGCTCTATGTTATGCTGTGATTGGGTATTTAGTCATAGTATGTGTGTAACTGCACTACCTTGGAGTACCACCTCCTACAATTGGACAGTAGTCAAGTAACACTTACAAGGAGCTTTTGCTGGCAACCTTGGAGGGTAAGTAACTACTCCAAAAAAAGGCTCTGGAAACACAGTTCGCAGATATACAACAACTTGCTCAACAACATGTTTTAAAGACAATCTCAGATAATGACCAATGGCTCAATCCAAAACATTGGTTTGAGGATTTCAATCTTAGAATCTGGATTTTTACTGCTATTGGTTGTTTTTTTGTTTGTGTTGGCCTCATAGTACTCCGAGGACTCTGGCAAATGGTGTCCTCTATGCAGAAGACTGAAAAGTGAGTAATGATGCTCCTAACCACCACAGCCCTGGCGATTTCTCAATTACAAGAAAACAAAAAAGGGGGAGATGTAGGGTTGGGCTTTGGTAGACAAACAAAATGTAACCTTGAGGTATGCATTCTCATGACCTGGCCAGCCAAGGATCAAAGTATACATGTGAATAGATAAGGTATGCCTGGTGGGTTGGATCACCACCCTGTCTGAACTGAATGTATTAAATATGTGTGAATAAATAAGGTTTGCATGACAAAGGGTTGGAATGCCGCCCTGAAAGAGACAATGGGTGATATGCTCAGGTGTGAATGAATCTGTTTTGCTGTATCTCTGCTGAAAACAGCAAGAGACAGGAAATATGCTGGGCTTCGCTGTGTGGTGAGCAGAGACACGATATCAAGGACTTAATTACCTAAAACACCGTATAACCTAGGGAACCACTTTGCAAATAAATTGGGCTGCATCCAGAGATCTGGAGCTTTTGCTCCCCTGCGATGCTCCCTCTCATTCCAAGCAGTGTCTGCTTGTAATTCATTGCGTTGCAATGACTCTTGGCAGGCCGAGAGAGTTGGTGAGTGGTGACCTGATGTGATCATACAAATACTTCATATTAGCTCAGATTAGGTTTCTTTTGGATTAGAAAATAATTTGGTTTTCAAAAAATTTTTGTTTCATAATTGCAGTTAAGTTAGAATTTTGTTTCAACATCAGCAAAATATCTACTTTCCCTTAAATTTGATAAGTAGTCAGGAAATTCTGTACTTTTGGAGAAAAACTTCGAATTTACACAGATTCCCGCTTGTTTAGGTATTATTATAATCAACCAGTTTAAGAAATAATGTCCCAGTGTTCAATGTAAAGATCAAATTATGCTAGAGATAGGAAAAGTACTATAAACATACACCAGTTGGTATAAATGGTTAATTGCACAAAAGAATGTGTTGTAGTATGATATGCTTTGATACACAAGGAAAGAGGATGGAATCTCAGAATTGGAAATATACTGGGTGCTTTAGGGGAGGTGGTGGAATTGGGCATAAGAGGTATGAAAGGAACCAGCTAGTGTGGTTCAGTGGTTGAGCGTCGACCCATGCACCAAGAGGTCACTGGTTCGATTCCCAGTCAGGGTACATGCCCAGGTTGTGGGCCCAATTCCCAGTGGGGCATGCAGGAGGTGGCCAATCGATGTTCTCTCTCATCGATGTTTCTATCTCTCTCTCTTCTTCTCCCTTCCTCTCTCTCTAAAATCAATAAAGAAAAATAAATTTTTTTAAAGACAGAAAAAAGAAAAAGAAACGGAGATGCCCTGAAGGCACGATTTTCTTCCCCTGAGTCACAGTATTGTTAAGGCTTTGCTTCATTTCTGGTGAAACTATACAGTGATTTTTAAAAATTTCTTTAGAAGTATAATTACTACCAAAGGACATAATACAAAAATAAGGAAATTTTTAATATCCTTATTTGAAATACCTTTCAATAGTTTTTACAGAAAGATAAAAGCATCTTAAATGACTCATTAAGCAAATTTGTATTATTTTAAGATTTAACATTTTCATTGATAACATAAATTATGTATAATGGTTTAGATAACTAAATGCAAGCATCCTAGGTGATTTATGAAAGTGAAGGATTTATATGTTGTTTTTAATTCTATTTTAGTGATTAAACATCATAGAATAAATCAAATTTTTTCTTTGCTGTGCAATTAACTTTCTATTTATCTTCCTATTTACATGCATATGTATACACAGGGCAGGGTAGAAGTAGGTTTCAGTTGTTTGTATGGAAAATAATACAATAACTAATAAATAATAGTACAAGAATACACTTTGTTTCGCATACTCATAACTGTAAACCTACTTTTGCTTTACTGTATGTCTATATCTATATAGAGATATAAATATATATTCTACATACTAAAATGAGAGATTTAAAGAGAAACAAAATATTTATTTTGAATAAAATACAGAAATGAAGCAGTCTTTAGATATATTTTTCTAAATATACAGTTATGACCTGATAATATAGAAGACAAAGAACTAACTTAATCTTTGAACTTCATGTCATTGAAAGACACATTCTCTTGATTTATGAAATAAAATTTGACCCTAGCCCATATATCTCATATATCACAGATATCACATCCTGAGTGTGATGGGAAATTGCACGTATTCATCATTTTTCAATGTGAACAAAAGGTAATGCCACTGACATCTGTAAAATACACAACAGGCACCGTGTCCACGTTTAGTACTGCTCATTTTTATGACCTCACATAAGAAAACTTAGCTCCTTTTCATCTTTTCTTCTGTTTTTTTTCTTTCTTGTGTCTTTATAATTTTCTTACATTGTTTTATTTACCACAAATGTCATTTTGCTGGTTAATAACCTATGCTAATTGACCACTTAAAACTTTTCATTTGTTTCTAATATTTAAAACAACAGACCTTCTAAATATGAACATATGCACCAAAGACAACTCAATTTTGAGTTAAAAAAAAAAGACTGTATATCAATAGCCTTATGATTATGTTAGTATAAAACATGCAAGGGATTTGTTTATAAAAAGATAAAAATTTAAGTATAATTTTACTTCTTTGATTTGTTTCAAAAGGAAAAAAAATCAGAGATTGTTTAAATATTGCTTACTGTATATTCACAGATGTGCTTTGATGAAAGATAATGAGTTTTGGTAAATGTTAATTCAATAATTTATATGAAAGATATTTTATATTTCAAATATATTTCCTTAAATTTTACAACTCAATTTTGTTAACTAAGCATATTTTTCCATAAAAATTAAACTTAAACCATTGTCCAGGTTATCATGAATTGCAAATTATTGAGTCCTTGTTAATAAAAACAAATTGAGAAGAAGAAATAAGCTGGATGTGTGAGATGAAAGATGGAATAACAGAAGACTTTCTGGGCATTAGAAATCATGTTGTACATATCCACTTATGTTATATCATTTTACTCAAGTATCAACATCATTAACTTCATCACATGAAAAGAGATTAAAACTCAAAAGAGTGACATAATTTGATCAACATTAAAGCACTAATAAGTAGCATAGCCAGAACTGAGTGGATTCACAAATTCCAACACTTTTCAGTATATTCTTTGCTAAAACATTAATAGTTTTTCCTTAGAAAGTAATTGACAATTGTCATGAAATTACCAATACCCCATTTTTATATTATTATCCTTACAGAATTACCTCTTCATATCTTTTAATGCATTTACAATAGATTTATAGCTGTATATAAAACATCAATTATGAACATAATTTCTCTATAAAATCATATCCTAATTACTAGGGGCAGCCATATCCTCAAATGAGCCCTTGTCAGTGTGCATCTGGGACCCTGAATTGATGACTTGTCTTTCTCTGGGGACCTCAGTAGTCAAGTAGTATATGGTAGACTTCTGAGTTCTCCTTCCAGCAGTGACTGTAGCCCATCCCCTCTGCAGGTGACAAAGGCCAATTGCTGAAAACTTCACTGCTCCCTCAGCTAGCTCATCGGACACCAGGCCTGATTCTGGCTGATTAAATTCAAAGTGAAATATGCTAGGAGCTTCGGAAAATTTATATAAATTGAAAGATGAAAAAAGTGGAAAGACCCGCTTTGCCCTTCATGATATGGACATTATTTGGGGAATACTAGGCTGAAAGAGTAGCCAGAAAATAACAGAGAAGCTGATGCTGAAAAATCACACCATTCTTGAGTGATTAAAATGACCCTGGAGAGGAGCTAGCCTAAGATGGTCCCTGTGCAGCTGGTCTACCCGCATCCAGAGCACAGCTGGAGGTTGGCTGGGTAGGGTCAGCCACCAGGGATTGAGGATGGGGGAGTAGCTGCAGGAGGTGACCCTGCAACCCAAGATTAACATTTGGGAGACAATTTCATGATGTTTGAGTCACACTTGGAGTAATGTATACAGAAGCTTTCAAACTTGCATATTACATTGACTGGAATCAGAGGTGTATATTAGTGTTCACTTAAATCAGAACTTGTATAAGAAAAAGAATGGGAGTCTAGTTAAATAAAAATGACTATGTCAGAGACTTGAAAGGGGTCATTCTGTTTTCTCTAGTGTATGTGGTCATTTCAGTGGACACAGATCAAGATTTTTAAGTTTACTTGGAGGGTCAAAAATTGCAAGCAGTAAAGAAATAAGGCAAGCCTTTGAAAAGTGTGCGTTGAAGCTTTATCCGGATAAAAACCTGAATAACTCAAATGCACATAGTGATTTTAAAAAAATAAATAGAGCATATGAAATACTCAAAGATGAAGATCTACGAAAAATATGACAAATGTGGAGAAAAGGGACTTGCAGCTAATCAAGAAGGAAGCCAGCATGAAAGCTGACGCTATTATCATTATGATTTTGGTATTTGCAATGAAGATCCTGAAATCATAACACTGAACAGAAGAGCATTTGATGCTGCTGTTCATTCTGGAGAACTGTGGTTTGTGAACTTTTAACTCTCCAGGATGTTCACACTGCCAGGATTTAGCTCCCACATGGAAAGACTTTGCTAAAGAAGTGGATGGATTACTTCAACCTTGAGTGGTTAACTGTGGTAATGATAGAATGCTTTGCCGAATAAAAGTCCTCTTCATTTTTTAAGTCTGGAATGGCTGCAGTGAAATATCGTGGTGATAGACCAGACAAAAGTTTAGTGAATTTCCACATGCAGCATGTTAGAAGCACAGAGACAGAATTATAGACAAGAAATTTTGCCAATGCCATACAAACTGGTTTTACTGCTGGTATTGTCTGCCTGATCACTTTTGTTCCAAAGAAGGAGATTGTTTGACTTCACAGACATATTGTGGGCTTAGTTGGATGGTCTTGTTAATGTAGGAAAGATGGACTGTGCCACCCAGGACAATCTTTGTATGAGTTTGGATATTGTAACAAGTACTACTGCCTATGTTCTTCCTGGAGCCACTTTAAATGACAAAGAAGGGCAGTGTTTTGTTTCTTATTCATTGGATGCTAAAGAAATATATTTAAAAATAATGTATAATCGTTCAGATTTTGAACTACTTTTAGTAAAGACACTAGAGGATTGTTTGGTACAACATTGGTGGCTCTTATTTTTTCACTTTGGAAAAAATGAAAATTCAAATGATTCTGAGTGAAGAAACTAAAGATTCTACTTAAAAAATGACTTTGAATGTTCCTCTGCACCAGCCATCTGTAGTTATCTCCATGTTTTTCAGCCATATCTAGCAGTATTTAAAGGACAATGCACCAAAGAATATGAAATCCATCATGGCGGGAAGATTCTGTTTAATATACTAGCCTTTGCCAAAAAAAAGTTCACTCTCATGTTACAACATTTGGACCTCAAAATGTTTCTGCCAATGACAAAGAACCATGGCTTGTTGATTTTTTTTTGCCCTTGGTGTCACTATGTCAAACTTTGTTGCCAGAGTTAAGAAAAGCATCAAAGCATCTCTATGGTCAGCTTAAGTTTGGGTCACTAGATTGTATAGTTCATGAAGGACACTGTAACATGTATAAAATTTAGGTTTATGCAACAATAGCAGTGTTCAACCAGTCCAACAGTTATGAATATGAAGGACATCCCTCTGCCCAATAGATTGTTGAGTTTATAGAGGATTTGATGAATTGTTCAGTGATCTCCCTGACATTCACCACTTCAATGAACTATTTCAACAAAGAAAATGTGACAAAATCTGGATGGCTGATTTCTATTCTCCATGGTGTCATCCATGTCAAGTTTTAATGCCAAAATGAAAAAGAATGGCTCCAACATTAACTGGACTGATCAATGAGAGAAGTATAAACTGCCAACAGTATCATTCTTCTTGTGCCAAAAATGTTCGGCAATACCTTGAGATAAGATTTTCCTCCCAAACCAAATGGAGTTATCATTATCATAGTTACAATGTTTAGAATAGGGATGTTTATTCTCCAAGAACCTGAGGTCTAGGATTTTTACCTTGAACATCTATGGATCTAACACCTCAGTCCTTCAATGAATAAGTTTTACAGCGAAAAAACATTGTGTGATTGACTTCAATGCTTCTTGGTGTGGACCTTGTCAACATTTTGCTCCAGAGTTTGAGCTTGTGTCTAGGATTCAAGGAAAAGTAAACTGTCAGGCTTATTCTCATACACTCCAGGAAATGTATCAGAGCCTATCTAACTGTTAAATTTTAACCTCAGGAAAGAACACAGAGAGAGATTTGGAGAGAGCATATAGATGCCAGAGATGCAAAAGAGATTGCTACCTTAATATATGAAAAGTTTGAAAATATTCAAAAACATTGAAAGAGAAATAGGATAAATTTTAATGATATTGAAGATGAAGAAAAAATTGAAAAGAAATTATTACAAGTGACATCAGAAGACATCTTTTTAGATTGCTACTACATTTTTGATGGGAATAAATGAACATTACATTGGGGAAAAAAAGAAAATGACCCTGGAACCCACTAGCCATAGATTTCTTGGTACATAAGTAAGTAAATAAATATTCACTTTTTGAAAACTTTTAGTGACATGTTCTATAATTTTAGCCCAAACCAGCCTAACACATAAAAGATCTTCAAATTATCAGTGATCATAATGATTTTGGGTTGTGCATTTATATCCTCTGCCCCATTATTTGTGTTAAAACACGAGACAAAATATAATTTTTCACAGTTATCTAAGACTAAGTTTTACATGTATGTTAAGAATACAACTAAGAATACAACCTTTTATATGCCAACAATCATAGAACGTCATGTTAAAGATTCAAATATGAGGATGAATTAAATCTGGTTTTGATGGCAATATACTTTAATAATTCTTATAGTATTTCTTAGAGTTAAACATTGATTATGGATTAGTAAAATGGTCTAAAAATGATCTTTAAAATATCTTTTTCTGGTCCCTACATTCCACCTGTTGTAAAATCCTGTGACTCTGTTTATGACCATGCGATTTATATGCAGAAATAATTTGTACATTTTTATCACCACTAAAAAATAAGCTAAACTTTCCCAGTAATTCTGTGGAACCAGGGATAATTGTCTCATTCATCCTAATGTTTATGCATTTCCCAATTGGAGTTGATTTCTTAAGGAGCCTTCCAAGGTTTCCAAAAGAATGATATACACAGCATCACAGCTTCATTATACTATAAGCTTGAGTTTATTTTCTCATGTCTTAATTTTTTAGAGAATCCTGCTGTGTTTAGAGCAAATCACTAGAACCAAATGACACTAAAGTATGGGTAGCCAGCTGTTTCAACTACTCTCTAAAAATGAAGGAAAAACCCTTCTCTGGCTTGAATTGGAGAAACAAAGTTATGTAAGGCTCTAGCACATGATGATACAATGGCTATCAAAACATTATTTCTTTAGATTAGTATAGAATGACTTTTCAGTCATTAGAGGGAATTTATCTTCAAGATGGTTTGGAATTATTAAGTTGACAATGCCAAAAACACTTGAGTCTTACATAATTGATACCTTTGGGAAAGTGCTGGAGAATGGAGTCCCCAAGTAACTTGACTAGCTTTTGTACTCTGGAGGGATTCCAGTCGACCTTAAAATCTCACAAATCATCTTTAACTTTGTAACCTATTAGACAGGAGCTCTGGATTTCACTGTGAAAGGGTTTTCTTAATAGAATGAAGAAGATTTAAGAGGAAATCTCCAGTGACTTATCGTCAGTCTATTAGATAATAATAAAAGAAATGCTATTATTAATGTATGTCCTTATAAACTAATTTCCATACCACTTCAGCAAAAATATTGCAAGTATTACCACTGAATATCATTTTGTTTTCAGTTCTTAATACGAATTAAGTGATAAAACTATCGTTTTTCTTTATTTTGCATCCTCAAATAGCAATCAACTTGTGGCTTAATAAACAGGTATAGGTATAGATGCTTTTTATAGTGAATAACCAAAAAATATATTTTATATTTATATTATTGGAGTGAAAAATGTTAACTTCATATGTTCACATTTAGACACAGTTAGATAAGAAAAATGATGATTAGATGTAGTCAGTAAAACACTTAAGCTTTAGTGTTAGAACCAGGATATAAATTCATCTCTTAATCCAAGTTGCTACATGTTCTCAATAACTAAGCAATATCCCCTGTGTCTCTGATAGGTAGATAAAAAAGAGTAGAACATGATGGGAAACAGAAAAAGGAGACTGAAAATTACATTTGAGCCACGAAAACATCATCATGCTTATATCCATGAGTTAACTCTTACACCGTGGTCAGAATTTTCACAGGTAAATCTTGTTCATCATGAAGGGATTCTGGTTGAAACCATGTTTATATATCAGTATATGTACATATTTATTCTGTTTTCTAATTAATAAATGATTAAAATACTTTTTGTTAAGAGTGTTAGTAATTAATCTTGTTTAAAAACAAAAGAAAGAGAAAAAGAGAGGAAATGCATATTAACATATCAGATTCTATGATTGAGAGGAAGACTACTTAGATGAAGTGCAGAAAAACTAGCACAGTTCTTGGCACAAAGATGGAATAATTGGTAGTTAATAAATATTTTTAATCAGATGAATAAAAGGAGGAAACAATGATTTTTAAAAACACAGAAACTGTCCCATTAAACTTACGAACCCCAGGAAGTTGTACCTTACTACTTTGCTACTGCTGCTGTCACAGATTGCCACATGTTCAGTGGCTTAAAACAACACAAAATTAATATGCTACAATTTTGGAGCTCACAAGTCCAAAATCTGCTCCATGGAGCTAAAGACATGGTGTCAAAGCTCTGGTTCCTTCTAGATTTTCTAGGAGACAATCATTTCCTTTTAGTTTTCTACCTTCTAGAGGCCACCTTGTTTCCATATCTCTTCTTCCTCCATCTTAAAAGCCAGCAATGTTGTGTCTTCAAAGCTCTCTCTGCTTCCATAGTCACATAGTCACATGGACTTTTCTGACTCTGACCTTTCCGCCTCTCTTTTATAAGGAGACTTGTCATTACACTATGCGTGTGGAAAATCCAGTGTAATCTCCCCAACTCAATATCCTTAACTTAATCACATCTGATTAGGAGGTAAATTTTGAGAGAGATCATTATCCTGACTGCCAAATTGATTAATAATACATGTACTCAAGTTACATCACTGGTGTTACTATATATACCAATACTGTTAGGAAGACCAAATTTCCCTGTTTGCTCAGGATTATACCAGTTGTATCTCCAGAATTCCTATGTCTTGCTATATCTCTCAGTGCTGGGCAAGCAAGGATGATTTCCTTCCCTGGGACCCTAGGAATCTCTAGTCTTTATTCATCCATCATAAACCAAAAGATTTTGACATCTGTGTCTTGGGCAATGCTAAATTTTATTTATAGAATACTGGCTGGATATGCAATAATGTGGTGGTAAATAGTTAAAGGGTTGGGTTTAGAGAAGAGTAAAAAGGTTGTAAGGTATGTGAACCCCAGCAGGGACCCCAATACATTATACATTCTTAATGAAATCTCTTGGGCTACTGCTATGGATTTTTACTGCCAAATATATAACGAACACTAACTTGATTCATCTTTAAAATGTGTCAATCTTTAGGTCACTCAACTAAGGTCAGAGATGGAAGGGTCTCTCAGAGAGGATTTAGCTAATATAAAACTTGAGAGAGGAATTTTGGAAGCATCATTTCTTTTTACATTTGCTGGAAATGCTATAATTTTTGGAGTATTAAAGCTATCATCCCTAAGACCTATAAACAAAAGTCCAATGAACAAATTTCTCTCTCTCTCTGTCTCTCTCTATTTATATATATATATATATTTTTTCAACAAAACTTTATTGAGTGACCTTTTGAATGCATGTGTGCAATATTGCCTAGGATTCATGAAATTATTTTAACTATTGGTGTTAATTCTAAGATCCATATTAATTAAATATAGTATTATTATTTTAGTTAAATTCAAACTGTTTTCTTCTTAAAGAAAGTTCTTACAATTAAAATATGTAACTTGATATAAGTAAGCTAATTTTCTTGGGGCTTTAGGTATTTAAAGTTTCAAAAAAAAAAAAACTCTCATTAAAGGACACTACAGCTACATATAAGACTTTTCCTGTGTTTCAATTATCTCAGTATTTAAAGGAATTTGATTATTCTCTTTCCCCAACATCATTCTTTTAAATCTGATGAAGAATGTATATGTTTGCCGAATACAAAATACAGAAAAATCCTCAAATTCTCAAACTATGTTCTCCATAAACTTCTCAGAAAAACATATGACCACACTTCAAATATAATAAACATCAAAAAACATCAACCACATTAAATATTCACACACACACGACTACGACAAAATATAAAATCAAATAAGATACTAAAATACATATTTTCAAGGAAGCAAATTCTAATAGCAAATTCCAGAAAAGTTTTGGAAGAAATACAGAAAGACACATATGAAACAACAGAATATACTGAAATTATAAAAATAAGCTAAGTGCATTGAGTGCTATGATTATTCCTTAAAAATTCATCCTTGTTTGTTAATATTCTATTAAAAAGAAGTCCATGAAAGACATTTACACAGGAAAAATAAATATAAATAAGAAACTGAAAATCAGGATATATTTGAAAGGAAAAAGAAAGCTTCTAAGATATACAAATTTGTTAATTTTGTATTCCACTATAAGAAGAGGAATTGAAATACAAGCAGTTTTAGAGAGAATTCTTTGTTGTTGTTGTAAATCCTCACTTGAGGATATTTTTCCATTAATTTTTAGACAGAGTAGAAGAGAGGGAGGGGAAAGAGAAAAAGAAAGAAACATCCTTGTGAGAAAGACATATTGATCGGTTGCTTCCCATCGGGGTCTGGGGATGGAACCTGTAACCCAGGTACTTGACGGGAATTGAACCCAGGACCCCTTGGTTCCAAACCTGCCAAGGTGAGATAATGCTTGACTTACAAAGTATAAGCAGCTAAACAAGCAAGCAAGCAATAACATTCATTATAATTAAATAATAAATAATTCTAATATTGATAAAAACATGACAAATTATAAATTAAAACATTTTTAAATAGCCACAAAGTGAAACTAAACTTACAAAATAACTATTAACAAATTAAAAATATGACATCAATCTGGAAATTAGAGGAGTTGAGAGATAAATAGGAAATAAACCACAGATTTAGGCTATTTTAGCATTGAGTTTGAATGAAGGATATGATTTCATTTTTTAAAAGATCTCAACACTTCATATAAACTTGTCAATAATATTTAATATACTATATGTTGTGTTATATGCAAAGTTATATAATATTACATTACATTTCCCATTTGTTATTTCTGATAACATTTTTATTTGTTTTTTTTTTTTTTTATTTAACTTATCTTTATTGTTGAATGCATTACAGATGATCCTCATTTTTCCTGCATTGCCCCCCTCCTCCCCATTCCTGCCCCTCTCCTGCCTTTCACCACACTGTTGTCTGTGTCCATTGGTTATGCATATATACATATAAGTTCTTTGGTTTATTTCTTCCTACCCCCCAACCCCCCTTCCCTTTGAGGTTTGTCAGTCTAACAACCAATTTGTACTTCTTAATCCCTTCACCTTTTTCACCCATCCCCACAGCCCCCACCCATCAGGTAACCAACAAAAGTTCTCTGTATCTATGAGAATGTTTCTGTTCTGCTTGTTCATTTTGTTTGTAGATTCAGTTGTTGATAGATATGTACTTATTGCCATTTTGTTTGTTTATATTTTTTTATCTTTTTCTTCAAGAAGACCCTTCAACATTTCATATAATAATGGTTTGGTGGTGATGAACTCCTTTAGCTTTTCTTTGTCTGGGAAACTCTTTATATGGCCATCGATTCTAAATGACAGCTTTGCAGGATAGAGTACTCTTGGTTGTAGGTTCTTGCTTTTCATCACTCTGAATATTTCTTGCCACTCCCTTCTGGCCTGCAAAGTTTCTTTTGAGAAATCAGCTGACAGTCTTATGGGAACTCCCTTGTAGGTAACTAATTGCTTTTCTCTTGCTGCTTTTAAGATTCTCTCTTTGTCTTGAACCTTTTGCATTTTGATGATGATGTGTCTTGGTGTGGGCCTTTTGGGGTTCATCTTGTTTGGGACTCTCTGTGCTTCCTGGACTTGTATGTCTGTTTCCTTCACCAAGTTAGGGAAGTTTTCTGCCATTATTGTTTCAAATAGGTTTTCGATTTCTTGTTCTCTCTCTTCTCCTTCTGGCACCCCCAAGATTCGAATGTTGGCACGCTTGAAGTTGTCCCAGAGGCTCCGGAACTGAGGCTGAGGCAGCTGGAGCCCCCGGCAGCTCCTCTTAAAGGGCCCGCGCACGGACTTACTCGGACTCGCTCCCTCCAGGCTCCAGCGTGCGGGAGGCAGCTTGAAAGGCACCAGAGTCATCTGGGGAAGAACTGAGCTGTTTGGCATTGGTGTGAAGGCTGGAGAGGCAACTTTCTCCTGGACAGACGTGCTATCAGAGGCTTTTGTTCCTTTGGTGAGCCCTTCCCTGGGCCGGCAGACGCCGCCATATCTGGGACTCCAGCAACCTGGCTCACACTGTTGGCCCCGCCCTGGTGATGCCCTGAGGGCCCTGCCCCACCCAACTTTCAGGCCCACCCAAGCTGTTGCCAGTTGCTTTACCATAGGATTGGCCTGTCTTGGATCCTGCTTCAGGTTTTCCTAAATTCTTTCAAACAAGCAGCATCTGGTCTCAGCTAGCCCCATACCTCTCATTAAGTAATACACAGAAACAAACACAGGGAGGCAGCCAAAATGAGGAGACAAAGAAACAGGTTCCAAATGAAAGAACAGAACAAAACTCCAGGAAAAGAACTAAGTGAAATGGAGTTAAGCAACCTAACAGATACAGAGTTCAAAATACTACTTATAAGGATGCTCAATGGACTTAGTGAGAACCTCAGAGAACTTAGTGAGGGCCTCAAGAGCATAAAAAAGGACCAGTCAGAAATGAAGGATGCACTAACTGAAATAAAGAATAGTTTACACAGATGCAATAGTAGAGTAGGTAAATCCAAGAAGCAAACCATCGATTTGGAATATAAGGAAGCAAAAAACACCCAATCAGAACAGCAAAAAGAAAAAAGAATCCAAAAAAATGAGGATAGTCTGATAACATTTTTACTGTTCATTTTATCTTAATGGGATACTTACTCTAATTATGTGGTAAATAAAGTGTCAAAACTGAAATGTCAGTGCTTAATGTAAAAGTCAAAGAAAAAAGCTAACTTGTAAAATTATATATTGGATACTGTTATTTTTGGATAAACATTTTTGAGCCTATAAAACATAAAAAAAATCAAGTTTCAGAATAAAACAGAAAATAAAAGGAAGGCTAGCAGCTAACAGAACCAAACAGACTTCAGCTAAAGCCTGTTTATCTCAGGGTCCAATTATATACACGCAGCCATCATTTTTTCCATTGATTCCTAATTATAATGGCGAAAGAAAAGTTTTCTCATAGAGACTTTGAAATATAACTGTTCTACTGAACTCGTTACATTTAAATGAAAGGATAAAATGATATAGCTGTTATGCTCCAGACCGGTAAGAGAATACATTACTCTGGAGGATTAAGACTAAAAGAAAGACAAAGAAAAAAAGGAAAGAGAGCTGTTATTTATTACTGCATAATAAATCATCTCACAATTTAGTGCCTTAAAACAATAAATGTATTTTATCTCACACAATTTCTGTGCGTCAGAAAACCAGGAGCCTTAGAGATGGAGTTGCAGTTAAGAGGTGGGGCAGACATCTGAAGGCTCGACTGCCCGGGAGGATTCATTTCCAAGGTGATTCCTCACGCTCATATCTGGTAAGTTGGTCCTGACTATTGATAGGAGGCCACGGTTCTGGACCATGTGAACCTCTCCATAAGACTATTGGAGTGGGTTTCTGGGGCAAGATAATTAAAGAAAAACCAAATGGAACCACATTTCTTTTATAATCTAGCCTCATACTGTTATTTCCACAATATCATTGATTATACAGGACAGAGAGGACTACATTACAAGGTAAAGACCAGGGATGAAGTTCTTTGGGGGGTCTTCTTGCAGTCAAGCAGTCACAAGAAGGAATAAAAATATCTGTTCTTGAAAAACAACCATGTGTGATATCTAAAATTGTTTCTGGCTTTGCTGCTACAGAAGGTCACTCAAATTTCTGAAGATGTTTAAGGATCACGGTATTTTTTTTTTTTAAATCTAATACAATGTTGCACTTGGAGTGAGATTAGACTTAACAAGTTGTGGATGAGTGAGCTTTCTAACCATGAATGAAGAAACTCTCCAGCGATGCTGAACTCAAGAGTTTGGTGGTCCTACTATAAGCGAGGCAAGTTGTATGCTTTCTGGAATACACACACACACACACACACACACACACACACACACAATGGAATTCCTCAAGACTGTGTAAGAGTTTCTTCCAGCAACACACTCTTTATGTTAAAGATGAAGATTTTATTTGGACTTAAATAAGATTTCATCCAGTAAGTTATCAAGATCAATTTTCCTTAGAAGGAATAAGGAAGTATTATAATTTCCTTACATATTTCCTTTTACATATGCAAGTTGCTTTCTTCTTTCCTCGTCTCCTTCTTACGGGAAGGCCACTAACTAGAATACCATTAACAAGAACTGTTATGGCTTCATTTGTCTTCAGATAAGTCTGATAACTATAATCACCATAGATTGTCTACCAGCTATAGCTTCTTTTTGCCCAAGTGTATTGTCTCAAACCTGTCTCTAGGGACCCTGTTCCTGTTCAGTGATTTAATTCCTTGTAGAAATGCTGATATTGCTGCTCTTAAATTTACTCCAGATGTTCTGAAATCACATATTCTCTGATGGGACAGGTCAAAACATTTTCCAAAAGTAATTTGAAAACATATAGCATATTGCCCTGACACGCATACTCAGTGGTTAGAACATCAGCTTGCAGACTGAAGGGTCATGGGTTCAATTCCCAGTCAAGGGCACGTACCTGGGTTACAGGTTCAGTCTCGGCCCCTGTTGTGGTCATGCGGGAGGCAACCAATTGATGTATCTCTCTCACATCAATGTTTCTCTCTCTCTGCCCCCACCTCTAAAAGATCAATGGGAAAAAAAAATGTCCTTGAGGATTAATAAAAAATAAAAGAAAACATACAGCATATCTAAAAAAAATAAATAAAATATTTCAAAACAAAACAGAGAAAAACTAATGGCAATATCTCATTTAAACTTATTTGGAGCCTGGAAATATCTATCTTAGTCACACAGTCTTGCCCATCTTTACATAAATACACACACATACACTGAAAACAACACATATATACATATATATGTAAAATTGTCTTGGCTCAGACAGATATAATAATACATACAGTTAATAAGTAGCACTTAGCCTATTTATCCAAATGTAAGTCTTTATAAACAAGTTACCTACACCAGTTTTCCAAAGAACAGTCAACTATGGAAATGGGTATAAAGAGTCCTGCCTTTTCAACCCATTTTGGGTTTCTGATCTTAAAAACAGATAGAAGATAAAATTGTTATTTTAATCCACTAAATGTGTAGTGATTTTTAAAGCAGCAATAGGACACTAACACAAGTTGTTTAAAATGTTTCATTTGGCTAAACACTAATCTGAGAGATGAATATAAAGGGAGATTTAAAACAACATAAGGGAGTCTAATACCCCACCAAGGAAGGCAAGATTGGTAGCTTTGCCAGAGACGGAACACATCAGGTAGTTTGGATTGTTTTTCTTAAGATATTCCTAAGGAATCTTGGAAGAGGTTCAATTGAAGTTGAGACATAAACACAAGGAGTCAGACATTTAAAGACAGAACAGGGAGTTAGCCAGAATGAATCTTTCTGATTATAATGAACAATATGGATAAAAGCAGCAAGGAAGAAGATAGATGATCAAGTTTAGAAATTAAAAGAGCAAAGTGTGGTAGAACATTGGAAATTAGATGGAAGAATACTCTCTTTAATAAAAGAGAGACTACAACAATTTTCTTTAAAAATAGGATCGGTCTATTGCTTAGGGATAATTTGATACACTACATTCTAGGAGATACAAGAAAAGTGCATTCGTGTGGGGCACAGAATCTGTGACATCCTTGTTACTGAAAGTGTGGTCTGTAGACCAGCAACCTCAGCTAATAGCTGAGAGATTGTTAGAAATATAAAACCTTAATGCTAACCCTGACCTACTGAATTAGAATCTGATTCATTTTAACAAGATTCCCAGGTAATTCATATGCACATGAAAGTTTAAGAAACATCAAAGATTCTGTTTCAGTTTTTCTGAAGTGGTTGGGCTGGGGAAATATTGTGCTTGGTAAGAGACCAGGATCTGGTCTTGAATAAAAAAGATGTGCTCCTTTATAAAAGAAGATGAAAAGTGGAGAATATGATTCAAGTGCATTTCAGGTATGTGTGTTTATTTATTTATTATTATGATTAGTATAACAAAGTGCTGTGTGGTAGTTAATTTTATGTGTCAAATTTTGTGCTGACAAAGTGCCCAGATTAAACATTATCTCTGTTTGTGTCTGTGAGGATGTTTCCGGATGAGGTGAGCATTTGAATTTGTGAACTCAGTGAAGTACAGCTGCATCCCCTCCAATGTAAGAGAGCACCACCCAATCTTTTGAGGGCCTAAATAGAACAACAGGAGGAAGCAAGAAGAGTTTTCCCTTTCTTCTTTTTTTTAATATATATATTTTTTGTATTGATTTTTTAGAGAAGAAAGAGGAGAGAGATAGAAACATCTATCGGCTGCCTCCTGCATGCCTCCTACTGGGGATTGAGCCTGAAACCCAGGCATATGCCCAGACTGGGAATCGAACCGGGACCTCTCAGTCCATGGGACAATGCTCAATCCATTGCGCCACACTGGCCGGGCAGTTTTTCCCTTCTTGCTTTCTGTCTGCCTGCTTGAGTTCTCTCATTTCATCTTCTCTAGGCATTGTACTGGGATTTGCCCCATCAGCTATCCTGTTTTTCAGGCATTTGGACTCAGACTGAATTATGCCACCAACTTTTCTGGGTCTCTGGTTTGCAAAGGGCAGATCGTGTGACTTCTTAGCCTCCATAATTTCATAGGCTAATTCTTTGTCATAATATATTCATTCCTCATAATAAATGTCTTTCTCTCTCGACGTATATAAATATATTTGTCTAGTGAAACAAAACCAGTATATAAATATTTATATATGAGTAAATAAAAACCTATACTAGTTCTGTTTCACTGGAGAACCCTGGTACATGTTAACACCATCTTTCTTTGATATTTTGATATTATAAGAGCAATGAGTTTCAGCTAAGAGCAAAAGAAAGGAAGAAGAGGAAGAAGATGAAGGTTTCAGGATATATGAATAGGGTTAAAATTTCATGTATTCTTTCATTCATTATAATCACTATCAACATCATCATCATCACCATCATCATTGTAATAGCAGTATTAATAAGAGCAAATATTTATTGTGTTCCTATAATATGCCACACAGGGATTAAAGTGTTTTATGGGTATTATTTAATCATCACAGCCTTTCTATGAGGTGAATGTTATTAGGGCTCCAGTTTTACAGATAAGCAAACTGAGGCACAAAGATGTGAAGAAAATTACCCAGTATCTTATAGTATGTAGTGGTACAGTGTTTAAACCACAACATTTGATTTGATTTCTCTTGGTGGCTGTTTTCACTGTTGCTCTTTACAAGTATAGAATCTTATCTAAATGTAAGATAGTATGTATTTCAATAGCACATTTATCATTTGTATGACACTTAGTGAGATGCGTATCTGTTCTCACAGTGTGTAAGCCCACTTGACCTCATATCCTGAAATTCTGAGCACAATACTTGTTAGCGATTTTCTATAGATATGTGCTAAATCATTTGTTTTTTTAGTATGTTTTTATTGATTTTTTAGAGAGAGAGGAAGGGATAGAGAGATAGAAACATTGATCAGCTGCCTCCTGCATGCCCCCTACTGGGGATCGAGCCTGCAACCCGGGCACATGCCCTGGCCGGGAATTGAACCAGGACCTCTCAAGTCCAAGGGATGAAGCTCAATCTATTGAGCCACACCAGCCGGGCTATTTGTGCTAAATCTTAACTCGAATAATTGTAAGGTAGCTGGGAAATACATATATATCAAGGTAGAGTTTTGATACAAAGGTATCTTTTCTTCTAACTTTAGTATGTTTGACAGACATTTATCAATTTCTCAGACAAGTAGAAATATGTGGAAGCAGAGAAAGATCGAGACTGATAGTAGACATCATTTATGTCCTGTGGTTTCAGTGATATAATTAGTGAGAATTATCTTATGAGTTTGTCCTTTCTAATAGAATTTGCTTTAATGCACAGAATATATAAAAATAATTTTCTTCTAGATTGAAAGGATAGACATGAAAAAAAGGTTCCTTGCTGAATATAAATTTATTTATGAAGGTAACAGAAAAACAGATATTAAACTGTTCTGTTTAATCAAAGAGAGATGCAATAGAACTTAAAGAACCAAGGGGATGATTTCTA
The DNA here is from genome assembly GCA_030848825.1 of Tadarida brasiliensis. NCBI lineage: Eukaryota > Metazoa > Chordata > Mammalia > Chiroptera > Molossidae > Tadarida > Tadarida brasiliensis. Next base: position 18,915,890 of record CM061258.1, read on the forward strand.
CAAGAAAGACAAAAAAAAAAAAGGCAGAAACCTGAATATTATATCAGAGAAGAGAAGCCAGAGAAAGACTGGGACAAGAAATGAGTACAATGGAGACTTGTAGTGAAACACTATATTCAGTTCACTTTGCAATGTGACCCTTCTTGTAGGCCCACATGTGCTGGGTAAAATTGCAGGAAACATTATGCCGGCGTGGTTAGAGGACTTCTGCAAGCCACTGGAGAGATTTAGTTTCTTGTCAGGACTGTCTGGAGCCAACCGGACAACCATCTATCTGGATTACCTTCCATAATTCAGTGGATTGTTTTTCATTTTAGATATCAAAAATAGAGAGGAAGATAAATTATATGCTTCACTTTAAACTGTGGGTAGTCTGCATAATTTTAAATGTTTTTATTTGCTTTAAATTGTTTTTCCTCCAAAATCTTTCTCATGCTAATATCAGTCTCAAAAATCAATTCATAGGGAAATGTTCTGTGCAAATGTCATGGTACCAGTGAGAAAAATCTGGTAATATCTATTAAAGGAACCGTGCAGAAAACAGTACACCATACATTACAGAGTACTTGTTAAAATCCACAATGCTTTGCCTATATTTAGCTACATATTTCGTCACACATGGATCCATGCTTTCAGAAAATCTAATCCTAAAAAGATATTTTTATGCCAACATCTATTAAGGGATAATATAAAGGGACATTTGATCATCTATTTTCTGAGAATATATATACTATATATATAATATACAACACACTTTTTATATGTATGTATACACACATATATATTTTAAAGAGTGCTTTAGAAAAGTAATCTGATCGTAATACAGCAAACTGTTTGTTATCATGGCCCATTTTTCATTTATGAGAAATTCAAGGCATAAAGTGATAGTCTTTTTAAAGAAGTTATATTAATTCAACATTAAAGGTGCTGTGTTAATTTCCTAGGGCTGTCGTTACAAATTACCACAAGGTGGCTTAAAACAAGAGGCATTAATTGCTGGAGACCAGAATTCTGAAACCAGAGTGCGGCAGGGCCATGCGCCCTCTGAAGGCTCTGTCCTTCCCTGCATCCTCCCAGCTTCCGATGGCCCTCAGCAATCCTTAGCATTCCTAGGTTTGTAAATGCCTCAGCAGATTCCGGCCTCCCTCTTCACTTTTCTGTGTCCTCTCCTTAGGATGCCACTCATTGGATTGAGGCTCACACTAGTCTTGTATGATTTAAATTTGATTACTCTGTAAAGACTCTTATTTCAAATAAGGGCACATTTACAGAAACCAGGGGTTAGATCTTGAACACATCTTTTTGTGAGACACAACTGAACACACTACAGATGCCAAATACATTCACTCTGTTATCTCATTTAATTCTCAGATTAACCCAATGAGATACATAGTAATATTACTTCTACCATTTAGTTAAAAACCCTATAGCCTAGAAATGAAATCTTTTTTGCATGATGGTTCAGCAAATAGGAGGTGAAATTGAAATTCTGACCCAGTTTCACTTCTGAGCTCAAAATCTTAACCATGCAGAACATATATGTAATATTCCAGCTAGATATTACAGACCAACCTATCAAATTCTGTCTTTTAACTTCATAGTTTGTCTTCTTTCATTACATCAGAGCCACTCCTCATTACCCCTTTATACATTGTTTCTATGCTTATTCTGTTACTTAATAACTAGATTATTGAAAAGTTAACTGATACAATTTTTGTCTTTATTATTATTATTTTTAATCCTCACCTGAGGACACTTTTTTGCATTTATCTTCAGATAGAGCAGGAGGGAAGGGAGAGAGGGAGGAAGAGAGAGAGAGAAACATCAATGTGAGAGAGACACATTCATTGGCTGCCACCTACACAACCCCAACCAGGGCCAGGGACAAGCTGCAACCGAGGTACATGCCCTTAGCGGAAACCGAACCTGGGACTCTCTGGTCCATAGGCTGATGCTCTAATCGCTGAGCCAAACTGGCCAGGGTGTCTTTATTTTTTATTATTTGTTTCAATTAATATTTATTGAGTACCTGCTCAAAGCCAGGCACTGAACTAGGCACTAGGTATATAGCACTGAAAATACTAGACAAAAATTCCTGATCTCATATAGTTTATAGCTGAGTGATGGGTCTATATTCTGGTGTAGGATCCTTTATTGTACAAAGAAAAATATGTATGCATGTATATATTTATGTATATGTATATATGTAGTATTTAAGGATGGATATATTTCTCTAATACTATTATATGATTCAGCTCATATTAAAGGAGACTTTCTGAAAATATTTTTTAAGAAAGTAATAAAGAATTTCAAGTCAAGTATTCAAAATGGAAATCATGATTGAAATTCTGACCATTTTCGACAACCTGTAATTTGGGAATTTTTTAAGAAACAGAAATGATTGTTTTTTGCACAGGCGAGGATAAGGTGATGTAAAGGTATCAGAAATGTCCTGAGATGCATGCAGAACGTGCCTGTCAGAAGTGCTTGGTGTCTCTGCAATGCCTTAGCTATTCTTCAGCAGGTTCAACTGTCAGTAGCACCTGTTGTTTAGTAACTGACTGGTACTGAGCAACTGGATGACCTTTGAAAATGCCAACTTCTGATCAATAACTGATGTAAAAGTCTTTGGGAGAATACAGATCTCTGTACAGGATGTTTCTGCTCCTATAGCTATCATTCCTTTACTCTTAACGTCAAATTAGTATAAACTTTGCTTGACACATAAGGGTAATAACAATTGTTTCTTGTAAGAACATTCTGAGTTATAAACTGTAGAAACATCAAAAAATCAGAAAAATTAAATGATATAAAATAAAATAAAATTGAAGGGCACTATCTAGCATATTTTCTTTGTGTTTTTCTAATGTGGCTAAACATTGAAAAATTAAAATGATATGCTGGGAAATACATCACAAGGTTTTGTTAGGCTTCCTATGTTAATAGCTTAGAATAAAAAGAAGTTTAGGAATCTATGTGTGTGTTGTTATTTTTCTATCCCCACCAATGGAATGGTTAGATCATTGTATAAGTATAGGTATCATCAATGTATGAATTAAAAACAGATAAAATTATAATGTAAAATCTTCCTTGATGTAATTTTAAGGCAGTTTGGATAACTCATTTAAACATAAATAAATCCAGCCCTGGCTGGTGCAGCTCAGTTGGTTGGGCATCGTCCCAAGCATTGAAAGGTTGCTGGTTTGATTCCCGGTCAGGGCACATGCCTGTGCTGCAGGATTGATCCCTGGGAGGGGTCGTGTAGGAGGCAGCCGATTGATGTTTTGCTCTCACATTGACGTCTCTCTCGCTCTCTCTCTCTCCCTTCCTCTCTCTCTAAAAGTCAATAAATAAAATTTAAAAATAATTTAAAAATACATAAATGGCATCCAGAATAAAATGACCTCTAGTAGCAGTGCAATTAATAAGATATAGTCAAAATAATAAAACATACAAACACAACTTGGTATTTCCTTAGTTATATTTGATACTTGGACTAGTAAAATTATATATTGGATAGAACCAGAAAATCATAAACTATCATACAATAAAAACATGAACTTGTATTGATCTCCCAAACAGTCTATATATCAGTTTTCTTGGGATATAAGGTCATATCTTTAGTATTATACAAATGTTATGTGACTTTAATATGGAGACTATTTTGGAGCTCTTATTGATATCATTGTGTTCTCTATATATTTTTATTGGCTTTTATAAGAGAAATTTTATTCCCAACTAGCAATGCCATGGAAAAACGGGATCTCCAGCCCGGCCGGTGTGGCTCAGTGGTTGACCCATGCACCAAGAGGTCACTGGTTCGATTCCTGGTCAGGGCACATGCCCAGGTGCCCAGGTTGTGGGCCTGATCCCCAGTGGGGGGCATGCAGGAGGCAGCCAATCGATGTTCTCTCTCATCAATGTTTCTATCTCTCTCCCCCTCTCACTCCCTCTCTCTTTAAAAATCAATAAAGAAAAAATTTTTTTTTTAAAAGATGGGTTCTCCAGATCTATTTTTATTCTTTGCCTATTGTGATTATTGTAACTGACTGTGGCTTGTCTTTTGCCTGACAGAATCTTATCGCTGACTTTGTAGAACAAGTCTACTAATTATACATGACCTAATAATGTACATTTTCATGAACTAGCTTTCCTTTGGTTATTATTTTAATTCCTAGTTTTATTTTTCATTTAATTTAATATTTCCTTTATTCATTTAAGTAATATAAGTAATTTATAATTAAGTACAATACAAACAAACAAAGGATCAACAAACGAGATAGTAAAAGAGAAAATCTATTAACAGTGTTTATGATTGAGAAATTACTGACTTTCTATTCTTTCTCCATTTCTTTGGAGAAAAACTGCACATATTTTATTTTCAGTATAAAAAGAAACTATTAGAAGAGTTAAATACAATAAAGTTTTAGAATAGAATATTGACACAGTAAAAGATATACTTTGTTACAGACACTGATCTAACATAATATGCTCTGAACTGTTCATTGTAAAACTTTGCTATTCAAACGACATTTAGAGGTATCACTAGAAGCTTGTGAGCAATGATGATATTGTGAGCAATGTCTGTGACCTCGCAGAGAACTACTGAATCAGAATATGGACTTTAACAAGGTTTTAGGTAGGTTCGCATTTGTATGATTAAGTTTTGAAATCACTGCTGGGGAATGTATCAAGCAAAGTGTTTTAAGTGAAGGAATAGATCTATAATCTAAATGCTGGCACATGTTATGTATGATATCTTCTACCTCTGTGCAATACATCTTAACTTTTTCAAATTTCTGAGGTAGCAAAAAAATACACATAAAACCTTGAACCCCGAGTATTGCAAACATATTTGATGAATATGACTTTTTCCCGAGTAAGAACTATTTAACATACCAAAAAATAAATGTTCCACACAATGTATTTGAAATCACCAGTCTAAGCTAAAAGAAAAATAAACAAATACAAGAAAATCATTGTAGTGTGGTGAGGTAGAGGAGGACTAAGAAGATTGGATCTATAATGGAATATTTTTATACTATTTTTTATATGGAGAATTTGCTTATATAGAGAAAAATTGTATTTTTACATTTGATTTAATAATTCATTTATCAGATAGATGCTTAAGGGGAGGGGTACAGGGGAGGTAGAGGAGATACAGGGGGGAATTAATGATGATGGAAGGAGATTTTACCTGACTTGGTGAACACACAATGCAGTGTACAGATGATGTGTTATAGAATTGGGCACCTGAAATCTGTATAATTTTATAAACTAGTATCATCCCAATAAATTTAATAAAAAGGAATAAAAAAATCTATTCAGATGTTAGACACTATATAAACACCTATAAGAATATACTACCAGTGAAGTTAGTAGCAATGCATAAAAGCATTTTTATGTATGCTATTATCCTATGAAATGTATTCTTATTAATACATTTTGTTTTAAAAACTATGCATTTCATATGTTAATTATATCTCAATAAAAAGATAAAAATAAAGTTTAAAAATAATGAAAAAAATGCTATACAGAGATATAGTTACCATTATTCAAGTTTATGTTATTATTCTTGATACTGGAAGTATACTTTCTAATGCCTTTTTTTTTCTTCAAAATATGTCTTATATAATATACATTTTAAAAACAACTTTCAGTGGGTTTTACATCAGAGTTTATACATCAGTAGTTCATGGAATATGACAAGATTGCCAGTCTCACACATTCAGAGGAAGCGCCGTCTTCAAAAAGGTGTGAAATACTTTCTGTGAGTTGAAACTTTAGAAGTTATATGCTTCTCTACATAACATCATAGTCTTGATGAAATCAAGTCTTATCAATAACTCTTAGAGGAAAGAGCTAGAAAGGAATTAATTGTTTACAACTTAGAGCGAGTCATCACGCCGAGCCTACTCCTGTCAAACCACGCTGCAAAGCATAGAAACCAAAAAAGGTGGAGAGAAGGAGGCCAATTTTCTAAAAGATTCCATTGATTTTATCGCTGACATTATTTTCCAAGCCTAAGTCTATGCTGATTGTTTCACAGGGCTTTTATTGGTCTGAGGCACTCTCCTTGGGATTCAAACGCGTACTCTACCAACCAACCTTGCTGAGGGGAACCTAAAATGTATAAATGAGTTGAGCGCCCACAGAGAAACACCTTGTAACACTTTTGTCAGATGCCTGATCTGTCAAAGCCAATTTATCTTGGTCCTGATAAAGAAAAGGCAAAGGTTGTTGGAGTCTTGGAAGATATTGTATCTCAGAAGTTTTTGGTTCACCAAACTAATTCATTTTTGACATAATATTGAATTTGCTTCCATTTTTGCTGATAAATCCGTAGGACACCAAATTTCTACAAGGATTGGGCTTTTATTTTATTTTATTTTTGTTAATCCTCACTTGAGGATACTTTTCCATTGATTTTTTTTTTTTTTTTTTAGATAGAGTGGAAGGAAGGGAGGGAGAGAGGGAGAGAGAGAGAGAGAGAGAGAGAGAGAGAGAGAGAGAGAGAGAAAGAGAGAGAGAAAGAGAGAGAGAAAGAGAGAGAGAAACATCAATGTGGAGAGACATTGATTGGCTTCCTCCTGCACGACGCCAACAGGGGCCAGGGATCCAGCCTGCAACCCAGGAACATGCCCTTTACTGGGAATAGAACCCAAAATCCTTCAGTCCTTGGGCTGATGCTCTAACCGTTGAGCCAAACTGGCCAGGGCAGGATTGAGGTTTTTAAAAAATTAATATGAAAATAAATTATTTTGTACTATATTATATTTTTACTAAATTAACAAAAATGTATCAATGAAACCAATTAAACAATACAATGTGTTAAAATAAATTTTGCTCATGCTCTATTGCCTTTAACATATGTTGATTTTATAAATCTTATTGTAAAGTTGTTCATATCCTTTTTGAGAAAACACAGTTTTTTATTGTGAGACAATATATATTTTGGATCAGATTCTAAAATATCCTTTTATGAAAAGTGGTATGAGTAAATGGTGCTTTCGTTTGGGTTTCTGTATTTTGTTTGATCTTACATTTGCTATGTACTTACCATTAAAATAAGAAGTTGTCTTTGTAAATTTAATGTTTAATAGAATTTTAAAGTATACACAATAATTTTCTAAGGCACCTGTCCTATTTCATAAATATGAATTTTAAAAAATGTTAACTTCATATCAAAACTTTTTGCACAGGAAAACACAAAATAAATCAAAACTAAATTTTAGGTAGTGTTTAAAATACATGTTTAAATAACTTTACATGAAAATTGCACCATTGAACACATTTTGCATGTCTGATTTTTTTTGTTTTATTTTTTTCTGTTTCATTATTTCCCTTCAAAACATATGTAAACTATTCAGTACTCATTATGACCAAATCCTAAATCTTTCTTTAAATGTGATATATCAACTAATTTATTTAAGTTAATTTAATCTTCGTACTTCAATTCAAGATAATTTTGTTTTCTGTTTAATATGGATTAATAGTTGCCCTTCCTTATGACTGGTAAAATCTACAAATGAATTACAATCTTATACTGACCCTAATACTTACCTTAATGTTAGTGATTCTAAATCCTGTTCTTTCACTGTAAAATTGAACAGTGCTTTGTAGTTAGACAAATTTAGCTTAACTGCTATAGAAATTCTAGCAGTAAAAACACCCTTCTTTATTTAAGACCACAACATTTGTAAGAGGATGGTTTAAACTTCAAGTTGGACTGGTTTATTTATACTGCATATTGTTGAATATGAAACATAATGTCTTTAAAATATTGAACTACATAGTATTTCATATATATGCATTATTGAAGCAACCATATCAACTAATAAAGTGGACTTAGACATTTTAAATTGAATAGTACATTAAGACAAATTTATAATTTATAAATTCAGAACAATTTTATATAATTGAAATAATTTGATAGATGTTTTATTTAAATTTCTGAACTTGTAATGATAGTAAGCAAAGATAGATTCTAAGTTCAAAATAGATACTTAAGTTAAAAATATTATGGTTTCCTTTTCTAAATCATTAAAATTGAAGATGATATATTATTTATTAATAATTTCCATAATTATATTTAAAATATTTTTATTAATAGTTATATTTCTTTGTAACCAGTACAGATATAACCAAATATTTTAGCAACATATGACTAAATTTCCAGGAAAATAGTCAAGGAATATATGTTTCAAAATAATTTTTCTATCACTACCTTGTTAAGTCATTATTTTGTAAATAATTACATGGAAGCAATTAAATATTTAAGGAGTAAAATCTCTTGCGAAAAAAGAATATTTGTTTAGTGGAAGTCAACAAAGTCTATATTTCTAGAACATAGAATACACTCCTTTGTAAGTTGAATTCAGCATAAATGTTGTTAATATTATGTCTTAAGACCTTCCAATCCCACCAAGCAAAATGTCCTTTGATAAATGATGGGGTAAAGAAGATATGGTATATATATAAAATGGAATACAACTCAGCCATAAGGAAAGATGAAATACTGTCATTTGAGAAAATATGGATGGATTTTTAGAATATGGTGCTAGGCAAAATAAGTCAGACAAAACAAGTCAAGAACCATATGATTTCACTCCTCTGTGGGATATAAAACTGAAAGCAACAAATGAACAAACAAGAAAATGCAAACAAATTAAAACTCATAGACACAGACAACAGTATGGTAGGTACCAGAGGAAAGGGAGGTGGAGGGAGAGTAAAATGTAAAGAGGGTCAAATATATGGTGACAGAAGACGATTTGACTGATAGTGGTCACACAAACCAATATACAGATGATGTATCCTAGAATTGTAACAGGATAGTAAGAAGCTAGGAAAATTCCTGGACAAGTGGAATAGAGAAACTGAGACAAGACAATTAAACAAGGGCAAACAGTTTGGGCAGCTTGCAGCAAGGCCTTATTTTTCCCAACCAAGGACACTTGAGAACATATGATTAATACCTCTCCTCCCTAACTAGAGAATACATAGCTTAATTCACACTGGAATTGCTAAAGTAGGAGGGTGGAAGAGGGAAGTAAAGAAGGGAGAGTTTTATCTCAACCACTAAAGGAAGAAGTCAGCCATCTTGGGGAAGGGGGGCAGGGGGAAAGGGGAGTTTATCCCACTCACTGAGCAAAGAAGCTAGTCTTGGGACTTGTCAAGATAAAATCGCCAGATGTTCTCATAAATTCAGGGTAAGCCACAACAAAGTAAAAGGAAGAACCTTGAAATCTAGTCTGTACCCAAGATGTTCAGCAGAGGAACCTCGAAAACTGTACAAAAAAAGGTATAAAACCCTTTGGACCATACTGAGGGAGGCACTCAGATTAGCTGAGTGCCCACCTGTGCTTTATTCTGATAAATGTGCTTACTTTGCTTCTTTAATAAATGTGTTTGCTTTACTACAACTTTGCTATCCAGTGACAATCATTTGAAATCTTTCTATGAGACTGATAAGAACTGAGGAGGGGACAGCCCTCTCCCTCCACCTCAGAGGGCTGTCCAATAACATGTTTTTTGATGCCTAGAACAGAACTGTATACTTGAAACCTATATAATCTTATTAACTAATGTCACCCCAATGCATTAAAAAAAATCTTCTAAACCTGCCTTTAAAGAGGTATTTGCAAGATTGAGGTAAAGCAGAAAGTGAGATAGAAGGTTAAAGCTTACAGCTAGTGCATGGCACAAATAAAGTAAAAAATAATATTTAAATGACTATTACTTACTAATTGATTATATCCTAGGAACTTTTTAAAGCATTTTACATATAATAACTGAGTCCTTCCAACCAGTCTTAGATTGAGGTCCATTCATTATCTAGTTTTTTTTTTACAGAGGATAAAATTGACTTTTATAAGCTATATTTTATTGATGTACTGTTTTCTAAAATTCAAATATTTCTAAAAGATATATCTTACAAATAATGATATCTTAGATTTGTGGAAGTTTAAATTATCCAAGGTTACACAGATAATACTTGAAGTTTAGCTTCAGCTTCAGGACATCTGCCATTGTTCTCTTAACCACACTAAGATACACATTATTATTATGTAGAAAACAATGAAAAACAATGGTTTTGTGCTAACCATATTCATTGAAGACTATTTACAGTTTAAATTTCAGGCAAACATTGAATAAAATAATCTCAACCATATTAAGTGGTCAATGAAGGCCCTGATTCTTGGAAAAAGACACACAAATACACTCTCATCTGGAAAAAAGGATCTGTGGTAAAGAGATAAAACCAAAAAGGAAATTACTAGCAGAACAAAGAAAATGTTTTTATCTTATTCATTCTTATGTCATTTTGTAGAGAAGTGGTATTCAAAATAGTATTAGAAACACACTCAATTGAATTTGTTATCTGATATAGATGCAAGAGTGTTTAAGTCAAAAGGTACATTAAATATATCTCACAATCAGTACCTCTGTATATGATTTCTCAACATATCATTCTCAATTTTATGCCTCTCTAAGTGAAGTACATTTAGTTACTTAACAGGATATCACAGTTTGTCCAATAAATTAAATAATCTTTGGCTTCTACCTGTCAAGATGCCATAACTCTTCCAACATTTACTGTCTTAGTATAAGAAAGTTATTAATCTTTCTATGCTTCTGCTTAATAATCTGTCAAAGAAGATCAGTGTAGTATCTACTTCATACGCTGCAGTGAAAATTAACTGAGCAATATAGGCTAAAATATTTAGAAAACTGCCTGGTCAATACTAAGTATGTAGTTGTGGGATATTATTTTTGTTATAATAGTTAATATCACTGAGGGTTATTAATGATAAAAAGCTGCAAAAATTAATGCAAAGAAAGAGCTGCTTCTTAACTCACAAGTAGTAAATACCTCCACAGAAAATTGTAGGATCACAAATATTTGCTGAAGCTATTAGTGTGCTCTCAACACATGCAGAAAATGATATAGAAAAAAACTAATTGTAGCTGTGTTAACGACTTTCATTCATACACATTTAAAACAATATTTTGTAAAATATATGATTGTCTAACCACTATGCTGTACACCTGAAACTGATACAAAATAATATTGAATGTAAACTATAATTGAAAATAAATTTTTAAAAAGAAAAAATAATAATAGTTTTATATTAGTTAATTTAAATTTTATGTTGTGAATCTCAAATGAACACTAAAGCATTGCCAAGTATTTCTATCATTTGATATATCACATTCTGAAATGATTATTTTACTTATATCTCTTTCCTCAATTACCGCACACCCTCGCCTCTCTCCATTCCCCATACCTAGTAGATGACCTTGCCATATACTTTGTCAGAAAATACAATCCATTTCAAAGTATTTAACTTATCTTCCCAACACCCAATATGAAATTCTATCTGCACCCTTCTTATTGTTTTTCAATCCTTTTATACTAGAAGAAATTTTACTTCTCCTGTCTAGGATCAGTCTCTTCTTACAGTCCAGATTCCAAAGCTATTTGTAATCCCAGGGTGTTTCTTGCATACATAATTATTTTGTTTTGTTATCATGCTCTCTACATACAAACAGGTTGCAATATCTCACGTCTTAAAACATACACCCTAACATTCCTACTTCAAAATGGCTTAACTATCTGAATTATTTATTGATGTTTTACAAAGCAGCATTACTGGAAAACAACACTAAAACTGACTACACCAAATTGTACTAAATACCATCCCAACCTCACTAGTCCCACTAATAAACAATTAGTTTTTTTTTTTCTTTAAATTCATCATTGTATCACTAAATCTTCAAAAAGCATGAAAGCCTTGTCTTAACTCTTCATAAAATTAATCCACTTCAATTAGTATTGCTTTTCCACCACTCAATGGAATTTGGAACCTTCAAGATTACCAACGACATCTCCATCAATTTCATTTTCCATTCTCACCTTATTTAATTTTATACCATTCTTACAATATAATTATTCCCGTGTTTTTACTATAATCTCCTAAACCGCTGCTTCTTTTTTTATTTTAATTTTTTTCCTTTATTGATTTTAGAGAGAGAGAAGGGAAAGGGAGGGAGAGATAGAAACATCGATGAGAGAGAACATTGAATGGCCACCTCCTGCATGCCCCCCACTGGGGATCTGGCCCACAACTTGGGCATGTACCCTTACCGGGAATCAAACCAGCGACCTCTTGATGCGTGGGTCAATGCTCAACCACTGAGCCGCACCCGCTGGGCTAAACTGCTGCTTCTTAACAGACTGATGTTTTGTTATTCTTGTTTGGCTCCTAACCCTTACAAAAAACAGCTCCCAGCATTTTTCAAGACTCTTTCCTTGGATAACTTCTCTCTGTGCTGTTTGCTTGGAGGTCTTATCCTACATAATGGCTTTAAATACTTTGAATTTGCTTTCAAATTTTGTAATTACTCTCTGAGTTTCACAGTATTCAAAACTCTACATTTTTAATAATTCTAATTTTTTTTATTGATTTTAGAGAGAGAGGAGGGGAGAAGGAGAGAGAGATAGAAACATCAATGAGAGAGAACATCAATTGGCCACCTCCTGCATGCCCCCCACTGGGGATGTGCCCTGACTGGGAATCGAACCAGTGACCTCTTGGTGCATGGGTCACCGCTCAACCACTGAGCCACACCTGCTGTGCAATAATTCCAACTTTATAAATATCTTAATTAAAAAGCTCAAAATAGAATCATTTCTATTTCCCTGAAAACCTAGTCAGACTTCTTTTGTTTCCATCTCATGATAAGGCAACATCTACTAAAAACAAACAAACAAATGAAAAAGTGGAGACATTTTTTTAATCTTTCTTTTTCCTTTTCATCCTGCAATGTGTAATCTCTGTGCAGATCTATTTTTCTTTGTTTCCACCACCACAATTACAATTAAAATTTGTTTTTAATTGTTGGAGGACACATACAGATTTTATCTTAATATTATCATAAAGAATCTTTCTTTAATATACATTTTCTTCATAATATTCTCCCTTCAAGAGATAATTTCAAAATTAAAATATGAGTGTCTAGCCAAATAATCTCATAATTATATTTTCTTCTTTTGTAAAATATAGATAAAAGCATTTACTTTTCAAAATTATCATGAAGATTCAATGAGATGATGTACATTGATTTAGTAAAAGGTTTGCCCATTAAAATTCACCTATAACAGTATATTTTAATCACCTTCACTTGAGATTTGAAGGATCTAATATGATAATATTTATATAAAATATTGTCACTATTGATGTTATGAAGGTGTTTTAAAATATTTTTACAGTGGCTCATTGGTTGAGCATCGACCTATGCACCAAGAGGTCACTGGTTCAATTCTCAGTCAGGGCACATGCCCAAGTTGTTTGTGGGCCTTATCCCCAGTGGGGGGAATGCAGGAGGTGGCCAATAGATGTTCTCTCTCATCAATATTTCTATCTCTCTCTAAAGTCAATAAAGAAAAAAAATTTTAAAAAAATTACAGGTAATTATAAAAACCCATTACATTTTACATTAGTCTATAAAATAAATTTGTTTTCTCAATAGTCAAATTAATTTGTAATTGTAGCTTAGAAATAATCACTAGCAAATACTGAGTGTCAATAATGATCCACAGGCTATCTGGCTAATTGATTTCACATTTCTTAGCTTTATTTTTCCTTGCCGTTGGTTGTTTATTGTTTGAAATAACAAAGATCGACCAGATAGACAACATAGAAACCCATCAAGGTGATCTGAGGTCCAATTAAGCAATCTTTGAAGTCACACTTTTTAGTTTCCTGAGATAGAAATAAGATGAAAAATGAGTTGAAATATCAGAAAGACCACTGATGGAACTCTAGAGAATTGACAGTATTTTTACTAATTTTAAGACATAAAGTGATACTTTAATGTTGATGCTATCCTTAGCAATTGACATTAAAAAATCTTTATGGTTTTGTAATCTTTATGATATATTGTGCTACAATCATAATATGTAGTACTTTGATGTATTTTTGGTATTCCATTGCACCAAATTGAAAATTCTGAAAAATATATTAAATTATCTCAAAGAATACTGGGAAACACCTTCACTGTGCAAGTTAATTTTTCCTCCATTGAAAAATTGCACATAAAAAATATATATCTATAGAATTTTTAAATGGAATTATTTGAAGTAGGTTTACAGTTACTCATATTGAAAATAATACAATAATTAATAAATAATAATATAAGAATAAACTCTGTGTTTTGTTTATTCACAACTATAAACCATTTGATTAACTATCTATTTAAATGTAAAGAGAATCAAACCATTTTTATTTATTAATGGAATTTGGGGATGAAATGAAGTACTTAAAATACCATAGATTATCAATTCTGTTTTAAATTTGTTATTGGAGGTGATTTGTTTTGTAAAAAAAAAATAAAACTCACAGTAGTAGAACATTTACAATATTTTAATAAAAGGACCACAGTCTAGCAAAAATATATTTTAAATATTTAAAGATAAACTATGTGTTTTTCTTTCACAAACAAAAATAATTTTCAATTTTTTAACCATCTTTATAATGGCAAATCATTATAAATATATGGCTTAGTAGATACTTCCTGATCATCTAATAATGGGAAAATAATCACCTTATATTTTTATAAACTTTGTTCTGGAAAAATTGTGGTTAGAGAAAAATTTAAAAATATGAATATACCCTTTACCCAACTCAACTTCCCTTAATCACATTCTATAACCATGGTATACTTGACCAAGCTAAGAAATTAAATTGAGCAGAATATCAATAACTAAATAATAAACATTATTTACATTTCAAGTTTTCCCACTAATCTCCTGTTTGTTTCATATTTCAACCCAGAACATCACATTGCATTTAGTCATGTACATGACATCAATATCTAAATTTATATCTATATCTGTATCTATATTCTAATTTACCTAAAGTTTAATTTCTGAGTTGTGTTCTAGTTAAGAAATTAGACTTTTGCCCGGCTGGTGTGGCTCAGTGGTTGAACTTCGACCCATGCACCAAGAGGTCACCGATTCGATTTCCAGTCAGGGCACATGCTCAGGTTGTGGGCCCAATCCCCAGTGGGGGGCATGCAGGAGGTGGCCAATCGATGTTCTCTCTCATCGATGTTTCTATCTCTCTCTCCCTCTCCCTTCCCCTCTCTCTAAAATCAATAAAGAAAAAAAAAAGAAAATTAGACTTTCTTCCAAGTTCTCAACTTTATGAGTATACAGTAATTTGTAGTATTATTTATTATTCTTTACTATTCATAGGGTCAGAAGGAATGTCTTTTCTTCTATTCCTGCTATTGAGCATGTATTAATTTCCTGTGTTGCTATAACAAATTATCACAAATGGTAACTTAAAATAACAAAAGATGTATTCTCTTATAGCTCTGAAGACCAAAAGTCTGAAACTGGATCACCAGGCTAAAATCACAGTTTTAGCAGGGCCATATTCATCTGGAAGCTCTAGAGGAGAATTTATTCCTTGCCTCTTCCAGCTTCTGCTGGCTACCATCATTCCTTGACTTGTGTTCATATCACTTCAACTTCTTCCCACCTGGTTATATTGCCTTCTTTTCTGTGTCCAATTTCCTTCTTATAATGATACATGTGATTGTACATAGGGCCCACTCTTATAATTGAGGATACTCTCACAATCTTAAGATTCAATTTTAATCACATCAATCAGACAAGAAGACAGTGGACATCTCAGTCTTGTTCCTGTTCTTAAGGAAAACACTTTTAGTTCTTGCCCATCGAGTATGATGTTGGTTATGGGTCTGT
The DNA here is from genome assembly GCA_030848825.1 of Tadarida brasiliensis. NCBI lineage: Eukaryota > Metazoa > Chordata > Mammalia > Chiroptera > Molossidae > Tadarida > Tadarida brasiliensis. The sequence continues at coordinate 18,931,671 of CM061258.1, forward strand.
CATATATGGCCTTTATTTTTTTTTTTTTTATTAATTTACTTATGTTACAGATGGTTCTCCTTTTATATGGCCTTTATTATGTTGAGATATGTTCCCTCTATTCCAACTTAGCTGAGTGTTTATATTATAAATGGGTGCTAGATTTTGTCAAATGCGTTTCCTACATTTATTAATATGATAATATAATTTGTATTCTTCATTTTGTTTATGTAGTGTATCATGTTAATTGATTTTCAGATATTGTACTAACCTCACATTCCAGAAATAAATCTCATTAATCATGGTGTATAATCTCTTTAATGTATTCTGAATTAGGTTCGCTTAAAATTTATTTTTTTCTTTTTTTAAAATTATTTAATTAATTTATTTTTGTTACAGATGTTTCTCTTCCCCCCTCATTGACTCCCTCCTCCCATTCCTGCCACCCCAGCATTGTTGTCCATTGGTTATGCTTATATGCAAAAGTTCTTTGGTTTATCTCTTTCCTCCCCGACTCAGCCTCCTCCTCTGAAGTTTTTCAGTCTGAACCCTACTTCTATGTCTCTGGGTCTATTTTGTTCATCACCTTATTTTGTTCATTATATATTTTTAGAATTTTTGCATTTATGTTCATCAGGAATAATGGCCTATAATTTTTCTTCTTTGTCATTTCTTTATCTGGTTTTGGAATTAGGATAATTGCTTTGAAAAAGATAGATGTCAGTTCTTTTTTGAATGTTTGACAAAATTTACCTGTGAAGTATTGCAATCCAGGACTTTTGTTCTTGGGAGTTTTTTATTACTGTTCCAGTGTTGTTGGTTGTAATAGGTTTGTTCAGGTTTTTTTGTTTCTTCTTGATTCAGTCCTAGCAATTGTATGTTTCTAGAAATATATTCATTTCTTGAAGATTGTCTAACTTGTTGGCATATAGTTGTTCATAATATTTTCTTATAATCCTTTGTAAATCTGTGATGTCAGTTGTTACTTCTCTTTCATTTTTTATTATTTATCAGGGTCCTCTTTTTTTTTCTTGATGAGTCTTGTTAAAAGTTTATCAATCTTGTTTATCTTTTCAAAAAACCAGCTCTTGGTTTCATTAACTTTTGGTATTATTTAGGCTCTATTTTATTTATTTCCACTCTGATCATTATTATTTTCTTCCTTCCACTCACTTTGGACTTCATTTGTTGGTCTTTTTCTAGTTCCTTTAGGTTAAAGGTCATATTGTTTAACTGAGATTGTTCTTGCTTCTTGAGATAGGCCTGTAATACTATACATTTCTCTCTTAGAATTGCTTTTGCTGTGTCCCATAAATTTTGTGTTATGTTTTCATTTTTATCTATCTCAATGTATCTTTTGATTTCTTCCTTGAAATCATTAACACATTTATTGTTTAGTAAGATGTGAAATAGCCTCCATGTGTTTTCTGTTTTTCAGGGTTTTGTTGTTGTTGTTGTTATTGATTTTTAGTTCCATACCACTGTGGTCAGAGAAAAGGTGTGATATGAGTTTACTTTTTAAAAATGTATTGAGACTTGTTTTGTGACCTAACGTAGTGGTCTATTCTGGCTCGAAAAAAATATATATTCTGCAACTTTGGGGTAAAATGCTCAGAAGATATTTATTAAATCCATCTGGTCTAGTGTGTCATTTAAGGCTGCTGTTTCCTTGGAGATATTCTGTCTGAAAGATATATCAATGAGGTGTTAAAGTTCCCTACTATGACTCTATTACTATTCATATCTCCCTTTAATTTAATCAATATTTGCTTTATAAGATTGCAGCATTTAATCTATTTACATTGAAAGTAATTATTGATCGGCACATATTTATTGCTATTTCATTATATATATTTAAGTTCCTCTTTTTTTTCTTTCTTCTTCTGAACGAAATCCCTTTAACATTTCTTGTAATATAGGTTTGATGGTGATGAACTCCATTAGCTTTTTCTTGTTTGGGAAGCTCTTTATTGTGCCTTCAGTTTTAAATGATGCACTTGCTGGATAGGGTAGTCTTCACTGTAGGCCCTTTCCATTATTTAGAATATTTCATAACAATCTTTTTTGGCCCAAAATGTTGCTGTTGAAAAATCAACTGACAGCCTTATGGGAGCTCCTTGGTAGGTAACTGTCTTTCTCTTACTACTTTTAAGATTCTCTCTTTGCATTTAACCTTTGCCATTTTAATTAAGATGTGTCTTAGTGTGGGCCTCTTTGGGTTCATCTTGTTTGGCAATATCTGCACTTCCTAGACTTGTGTGTCTTTTTCCTTCACCAGGTTAGGGAAGTTTCCAATCATTATCTCTTCAAACAGGTTTTCTTACCCTTCTGGCACCCCATGAGACAAATATTGTTATGCTTGATGTTGTTCCAAAGCTCCTTTAAACTATCCTTATTTTTAAAATTCTTTCTTTCTTTTTGCTGCTCTGATTGGGTGACTGTCTTCCAAATCACTAATTTCATCCTCTTCTTTATCTATTCAGCTATTAATTATTTTATATTGTATTATTCATTTCAGATGTTGTATTCTTTATTTCTGACTGGTTCTTTTCTATATACTTTTTTTATGCTTACTATCACTTTTTTAAATTCTCACTGAGTTTATCCATTTTTTTCTAATTTCCTTGAACATCCTTATAACTATTGTTTTGATCTCTGTAACTAGTAAATTGTTTGCCTCCATTTCATTTAGTTCTTTTTCTAAAGATTTTTCCTGTTTTTTGTTTGTTTGTTTTAGGTTATGTTTCTTTGTCTTCCCATTTTGGCTGCCTCTCAGTATTTGTTTCTGTGTGTTAGATAAATATGATCTGCTATATGTCCCAGTGTTGGTAGGGTGTTCTTATGTAGTAGGTGTCCTGTGGGGCTCTGTGGTACAGACTCTCTGATCTCAGTTAGGTGCTTCAGAAATATCCTTTGTGTATGTTATATGAACTCTTCTGTTGTAGGTGAGCCTTGACTGCTGTTGGTCTGTTTGTAGGTGGTATTGATGCTCAGGTTATGAGTATTGGTCACACCACAGCTGTTACGTAGGACTGGCTCCACAAAGTAGAATTCACCCAGCAGGGTCCAGTGTCTGCCAAAATCCCTCTTTAGTGTGCTCTTTGTGAAGCTAATTTTGTTGCACTCTGAGGTGGTCTGAAGCCTGCCGGTAGGTGTGTTGTTTCTAGGGCCTCTTTGGGAGAGACTCTGGTGAATGTCAATATCAGAAGCTCCCTGTAACTGATCTTGAGATATCTGTTAGGAGCTACAAAGCCTTCTACTCTTGGTTGCTGCCTCTGCTAGGCATGGGTGTACCTGGGAGGGCATAATCTGCCTACCAAGATTGGCTTCCACCAGTACTGAGTCTGGAACAGGTCAGCAAAATACTCAAGGCACCACAAGATTTTGCTCCACCTATTGGCTGCCTGTTAGGCTCAGCCACTGAAAGAGGCTCTAGCAGTATGTGAGTTACTTGAGGCAGGTTCTGAGTCACAAGGTAGGGATGAGTGGTGTTTCCCAGGTTGATAGAGATTCAAACTGGGCACCATTTCTAGGTCTGCAGCCACTCAGTAAATGTCTCAGAATACCCCAAGGCCAGCCACCATCTGCCTTGGGCTCGGTTGAAGTCTCAAGGATGAATCAGGGTGAGGCCAGTGGAGTCCATCACTCTAAAACAGATTAAGAATTGGCCATGTGGAGGGAATGCTCTACACAGGAACTATGGAGCAGGTTGGGGAACACAAGGGGGAAAATGGCCCTTGCCACATGGCCACACAACTAAATTTCTCCCTATATATTTCTGACATCTCCTAAGTCTGCCTGACCTCTCCAAGAGCTTTCCAGGTAAGATTACAGCAGGCCCAGGCTGCCCATAGCTAACTGATTCCTTGGCAGGGCAATACATTGGCAGGACAGGGTCACAGGAAGTTGGGAGGGTGGGGCCAATGGATTTCTCCAGGCTGAATCCTATGGAGGGGAGTGCACAACCCAGGAGTGGTGTCTGTGAGTAGTGTGGGAGACACTCAACACAGGGACAATGGCAGCTGTCCCTCTAGCCTTCTTTCTGAAGCCACACAACCCAAATTTTCCCTGTATGACTCCAGTCTGCTCTTGGTGGCTGTCCCTACATCCAAACCCAGTGTTAGTGACTGCAAATGCAATTTTGTTTGCTGGCACTTTAAGAGGGCACCTGGGTTTCTAGCAGACTCCTATCTCTCCCTGGCACACAAAATCACCCCTGATTTTCACAGTCAGGGTTAATGTGGGCCTCTCTTCCTGGCTCTGTTGTTCTGGGCTGGAGAAACCAGTATGGAACTTAGATGCCTCGGTCCTCAGGGAGACCTCTGCAGTTGAGATATACCTCTGGATTCTCAAACACTGCATGTAGTATGGGGCCAGCCCTTTTCAAGCCTCTGCTCTTCCTACTAGTCTCTATTTGGCTTCTTCTGTATATCCTTGGTTATAAAACTTCTATTCAGCTATTCTTCAATTGGTTATTTACACTGACTGTTTTATAATTTAGTTGTAAATGTGGTTTGGTCCTGGAAGGAGGTATTACTTCCACCTACACTGCTGCTATCTTGGATCAGTTGTCTTCTTTTTTGCATGGTTTTTGGTAAGTCAGCTGTACTTTTGATTATCATTTCTCTGACGGTAAAATGTCATTCTCTGGATGTCTTAATGATTTTCTCTTAGTTCTTGCTCCTCAGCAGTTTAACAATAATATGCTTTGGTGTTTGTACGTGTGTTTGTGTATTAATTTGTATGTGTGGGTAAGTGTGTTTTTGGTATTTATCCAGTTTGGTTTATGTTTTCAAAGAACTAGCTTTTGGTTTTATTAGTTTTTTGTATTGTTTCTTTGGTCTCTATGTCATTTATTTCTGCTCTGATTTTTATTATTTCCTTCCTTTGACTTAGTCTGGGTTTTTCTTTTTGTTCTCTTTATAAATCTTTAAGTTGTAGGGTTAGACAATTTATTAGAAATGTTTCTTGTTTCCTGAGATAGGCTTATAATGCTATGAACTTCCGTCTTAGGACTGCTTTTGCTGTGTCCCATAAATTTTGTGTTGCTGTGTATTCATTTTCATTACTTTCCAGGAAGTTTTTGATTTATTCCTTGATCTCATTGATAACCTTTTCATTGTTTAATGACATGCTATTCAGCCTCCATGTGTTTGAATGTTTTTGAGTGTTTTTATTGTAATTAATTTTTAGTTTCATGCCACTGTGATCAGAGAATATGCTTGATATGATTTCAATCTTCTTGAACTTATAGAGACTTAGTTTGTGTTGTAACTCGTGGCCTATCTTTGAGAATGTCCCGTGTGCACTTGAGAAGAATGTATGGTCTGCAGCTTTGGACTGAAATGTTCTGTAAATGTCAGTTAGATCCATCTGACCTGGTGCATCATTTAGGGTCTCTGTTTCCTTGTTAATTTTTTGTCTAGAAGATTTATCCCATGATATCAGTTGGGTGTTAAGGTCCCCTGCTATGAATGTATTGCTATGTATCTCTCCCTTGAAGTCCTCCAGAAGTTTTTTGATATATTTTGGTAATCTTATATTGGGTGCATATATGTTTACCAGGGTTATATGGTTATATCCTCTTGTTGGATTGATTCCTTTAATATTATGTAATGACTTTCTTTGTCTCCTTCATTTTGAAGTCTATTTTATCAGATATGAGTATTGCTACTCCTGCTTATTTTTTTTCCATTCCCATTTGTATGGAAATTATTTTTTTCCATCCCTTCACTTTCATCCTGTTTGAGTCTTTTGTTCTGAGGTGGGTCTCTTGTAGACAGCATATATATATATGGGTAATATTTTCTTATCCATTCAGCTATTCTATGTCTTTTGATTGGAACATTTACGCCATTTACATTTAAGGTTATTATTAATAGCTACTTATTTGTTGCCATTTTTATACCTGTGTTTCTCTCTCTCTCTCTATTTCTTCTTCTTATAACAGTCCCTTTAAGAGTTCTTGCCATGCTGGTTTGGTGGTAATAAACTCTTTTAGCTTTTTTTTTTTTTTTTTTTTTTTTTGTGTGTGTGTCAGAGAAGCTCTTTATTTCCCCTTCAATTTTGAATGATAGCCTTGTTAGATAGAGTAGTCTCAGGTTCAGACCCTTGCTTTTCATTACTTTGTACACTTCATGCCACTCCCTTCTGGCCTGTAGTGTTTCTATTGAGAAATCAGCTGACAGTCTAATGGGAGCTCCCATGTAGGTAACTTTCTGACTGTCTCTTGCTGCCTTTAAGATTCGTTCTTTGTCTTTAACGTTTGCCATTCTAATTATGATGTGTCTACATGTGGATGTTTTGGGGTTCATCTTGTTTGGGACTCTCTGTGTTTCCTGGACTTGTGTGACTTCTTCCTTCACCAGGTTAAGGAAGTTTTCTATCATTGTTTCTTCAAATGGGTTCTTTATTTTTTTCCCCCAATTCTTTCCCTTCTGGAACCCCTATGATGTGAATGTTGTTACATTTCAATTGTCCCAAAGCTCCCTTAAACTGCTTTTAATTTAGTTTTTTCCATTTGCTGTTCTACTTGTGCATTTTTTTTACCTTGTCTTCTAACTCACTGATTCAGTCTTCAGCTTCTTCTAATCTACTATTGAGTTTTTCCAATGTATTTTTTATATTGCTATGTCATTCTTCATTTCCACTTGACTTTTGTTCATAGCTTCCAGCTCTTTTTTCATGCCTATGTATTATAGTTTTCACTGAGTTCTTTATAATTCTTATTAAGTTGCTTGTAATTCTAAGTTGTTTGATCACCCTTATAACCATTATTTTGAATTATTTATCTGATACATCACTTGCCTCCATTTCATTTAGTTCCTTTTCTGGCAATTCCTCCTTTTCTTTCATTTTGGGGTTGTTTCTTTGTCTTGCCATTTTATTGCTCTGGTGTTCCAGGACAGGGTGGGACAAGCTGAGTCCCGGGAGCAGGTCTTGTGTCCAAGGGTGTGGGGTCCAGGCAGTTGTGTGCTCTGGATCTGGGATCCTGTCCAGTAGTCTTGAGGCACTAGTGGCTCTCAGCCTTGACAGTGGGACCAGGGGTACTTTGCTGCAGTGGAGCCAGAAAGTCAGTGGCTCTCTGTCACTGGCAGCACCCATGGAGAGTACGCCCCCTAGGCTGCTGGTGACACCTGCAGGGAGCATGGGGTGATGCGACACTCTGCCACAAGGGGAGAGGTGGTAGGGCTTGTAGTGTCTATATGTGGCCTAGGGCGCTGGGTCTGTGCAGTTTCCTGCAACATCTTCCCTAGGAGAACCCTGTGGATCTTCTCAAATGGAGCACTCTCTTATCCCCAGTGGGGAGAAGCACTGGGCGGGGATTGTGCTTCTGCTGCTTGCAGCTCTCTCTACCCAGAGCACCCTAATGGCCCACCCTGGGTTCCCCCACCAACAGGCAGCTTCCCACCCACACTCACACCCATGCATGCTCTCTCTCATACACGCTTACCCACTCCCACTCTCACCGTTGTTCCATTCCTGCCAGCCACCATGTTGGAGTCCCACTTATTTATATCCATATATGTTCTTCAGCTAATCCCTTCACCTTTTTCATCCTATCCCTTCTTCTTCCTCCCCTCTGACAGCTGTCAGTCTGTTCCATGTATCCATAATCCTGCTTCTACGGTGTTCATCAGTTTATTTTGTTCATTAGATTCCACATATATGTGAGATCATATGGTATATGTCTTTCTCTGAGTGGTTTATTTCACTTAACATAATAATCATGTCCATTCATGCTGTCTCAAAAGGTAAAATTTCCTTCTTTTTTTTTTTTTTTTTTACCAATATGTAGTATTCCATTGTGTAAATATACCACAGCTTTTTTTGTCCACTCATCTACTGATGGACACTCAGCTATTTCCATGTCTTGGCTATTATACATAATGCTAAGAACATAGGGGTGCATATATTATTTTCATTGGTATTTCAGAATTCTTAAGATATATTCCCAGAAGTGGGATCACTGGATCAAAAGGTAGTTCCATTTTTAATTTTTTAAGGATATTCTATACTGTTTTCAAGAGTGGCTGCACCAGTCTGCATTCCCACCAACAGTGTGATAGGGTTCCCTTTTTCTATGTTGAAGCCAGCACTTGTTGTTTATTTATTGGTGGTAGCTATTCTGGCAAGTGTGAGGTGATACCTTATTGTGGTTTTAGTTTTTATCTCTCTGATGACTAGTGACATTGAGAACTTTTTCACATGTCTATTGGTCATCTGTATATCTTCTTTGGATAAATATCTATTCAGGTGCATTGCCTATTTTTTAATTGAATCATTTGTCTTCCTGGTGTTGAGTTGTATAAATTCTTTATATATTTTGGAAACTAATCCCTTATCAGATGTATCATTGGAAAATATGTTCTCCTATACAGTGGGTTCCCTTTTCATTTTTTTGATGATTTCTTTTGCTGTGCAGAAGAATTTTGGTTTGATGCAGTCCCATTTGTTTATTTTTTCTTTTATTTCTCTTGCCCTAGGAGACATATCAGCAAAAATGTTGCTGTAGGAGATCTCTGAGATTTTACTGTCTGTTTTACTATAGCATTTTTATGGTTTTGAGACTTACATTTAAGTATTTTATCCACTTTGAGTTTAGTCTTGTGTATAGTGTAAGTTGGTGGTTCAGTTTTAATTTTTTGCATGTACTTGTCTAATTTTCCCAACACAATTTATTGAAGAGACTGTCCAATCCCATTTACTATTTCAACAAAAAACAATGTACCTAGGAATAAATTTAACGAGGTAGTGAAAGGCCTGTACTATATTCAGAAAACTATAAGACTTTGAAGAAAGAAATTGAGGAAGACACAATTAAGTGGAAGCATATACCATGTTCATGGACTAGAAGAATAAACATCATTAAAATGTCCATACTGCCCAAAGTAATCTATAAATTCAACACAATTCCTATTAAAATATCAATGGTATAGTTCATAGATCTAGAACAAATATTCTAAACATTTATATTGGAACCAAAAAAACCCCACAAATAGTCTCAGCAACCTTGAGAAAAAAAAAAACAAAGTCGTAGGTATGAGAGTATCTGATATCAAACTATACTTCAAGGCCATAGTAATAAAAACAGCCTGGTACTGGCATAAGAATAGGCATATACATCAATGGAACAGAACAGAGAGCCCAGTAATCAGCCCACACTTATATAGTCAATTAATATTTGACCAAGAAGACAAGAACACAGGGTGTAAAGACATTCTCTTTTTTATGTCTTTCTGTATGCCCCATAAGGTTTTGGTTCTTTAATTCTAGACATGTTGTACAGGACAGTATATTTACTAAAATAAATGTTTTCCTGCTTATTTCAAACATTTTATAAAAGTATTTTTCTTTGTTGTTTCAGTTCTAATTATACCAAGTTTTCTTTATGATTTCTTATTTTACACATGCATTTTTCTGAATTATTTTTAGTTTCCAAATTATGTTATTTTAGCTATCTTATTGTTATAAAATTATTATTCTTGCTTTATGGCAGGGATTCCTGAGAATTCTTTCCCTGAAAGAGCACATGGTCCACTTCAGTTTAGGTGTGCTTGACAGAAATGACTATTTTCTAGAGTAAGCTTATACATGTCATCATTTTTTAGTTTATCCCATAAAGGAACTTCATACTATTTATTAATTCTCAGCCATATCAGACACTCTATGTACTTTTTTTTTAATACAACCTAAGTTAATATCTTTAATACTCATAATACATAGGTCCATACTTGCACATTTTTAAAACATCCATACTTTTTAAAACTGCCACTTTGGGAATACAAATGTGAATTAGATACAAATTTTCTCTACAAGGCACTGTATATAGCAGTTAACCAAACGTGTCTACCTAGTAACTGATGTGTGAGTGTGTATATATCACACATCAGTTAATTAGGTAGACATGTATATATACACTTGTGTTTTTGTGTCCATAGAAAAGACCTAGAGATATTGCGACTCATCAAGCAATTTCATAAACAAGGAGGTCAGCAGATGGGACAAGTATATCACTGTGAAGATCCTTTCCTCTTTTGCAGAGCAAGAGTAGACCTGTGTTATTTCAGAACTCCTCTCTAGTTAATTAATTCTATAATTAAAATAAGTGACATAGAAGATACACATATGCAGCATTATATATAGTGGATTCTTAAATTACAATGTGGAATTGGATTTTTAAAAAAGGATATTTTATTTATTTATTTATTTATTTATTTATTTATTTATTTATTTATTTATTTTAATCTTCACCCTAGGACCCTTTTCCATTGATTTTCAGATAGAGTGGGAGGGAGGTAGGGAGGGAGAGAGAACAGAGAGAACCATTGATGGGAAAGAGACACATCGATTGGTTGCCTCCTGCATGACCCCAACAAGGGATCAGGGATCGAACAGCAACCAAGGTATATGCCCTTGACCAGAATTGAACCCACAACTCTTAGGCCACAGGCCGTTGCTCTAACCACTGAGCCAAACTAGCCAGGGCTAAAGAAGGATGTTTTAAAAGCTTCATCTACCTTATATAAGTAAGCAAAATTATTTTTATTTTTTTCTAATTGAACCAATCTTTTTTTACTTTTGTTTAAACATGACATTCTGATTCAAACGTCGTCTTGTCAGTAAAAATGACTGCTTTAGGTTTTGGTACTGTTTGCAAATGCACATCAAGTTCCACCTTCGCCCTTCATATCCTAAATCTTCAGTGGGACCTCATCTTAATCCAATCTTTGTTTTTGCTTTTCTCCTGGATCAGATAACAGAAATGGATTTCCTAGAAAACCCTTTAGAGTTTATGAATCTTGTTTTGTAAGATTTCAGTAATCAGTGGGTGGAGTAAAGAACGAAATCAGTAAGAAAAAAAATGCATCCATCTCTTTTTTGGTCAATGATAAACGTGAGACTACGGAAAACCACAGCCGAAGTGACATCAGCATCCATGCAGCAGCAGCAGCATCTTCTGGACAGAAAGAAAAAATGTGAAATGACAGCAATAAGACTGTAATTAGTGGAAGATAGCTACTTGCTAAGAAAACTCTGGTTTTTTTCCATGTCATTATTAGAAATGTAAATAAAACTGAAAACAGAAAGTCTTTAAGGTCTAATAAGTGTTCATAAATCTCTGAGTTAATATTTCACTAAAATATGGTATTCTGAGTATGATTTGACATTTCTAATTTTTAAAGGAGATAACCCTAGATAATGACGATATAATTAGATTTGTTAAAAATAGTTATGTGCACTCATACTTTTGTTTTAACTATCACACTGTGGCAGTTGTACTACCTTTGTCCACTGGCATTTTATCTTACCAACGTAAACTACATTTTGTGAATTAATACTATAATCAAACATGTACAATGCCATATCATGTATAATTGCTTTTAAATATATTGAATTAGCATTTGTTTTCTTATTTGGGGACTTAATAAAACTTATTTATATCACTCAAAGGTATTGATAAAATTCTCTATATAATAAGGAGTTGGACAGGATGAGAAACAAGTAGTTATATTTGAATGAGGTCTCCTGACCTCCCTTCCGTCGGGAAGTCAGATGTTTTACAAAAAGGGCACCTAGTTTGAGCCTACAGCACACAGTAGTACATAATAACTGCACCACAGTTTTACCAGTACCGCAAGCAGACATTAACTGGAGATGACTTCATACATTTTACGTAAAAACAAAATGAACAGTGTTCTCAAGTCCTGCTTTCTTTGACCAAATGCGCTCCTTCTTTCTGCAAAATCCACATGTGTGTAGATTTTTGAAGGTTTTTTTTTTTTTTTTTTTTGTAGTTTTTATGGACAAACCAATATGGAATCACTAATGAGCAATGTAGAATTTACTATATGATTTTAGATAAGACTTAAGTTCATCAAAATGGATTTTCATCACATGCCCCTGGCAATGATTTTAGAATTGTGTTATACTTGAGGAATCTTAGCTACCTTCTGCCTTGAGCACCACAGCAAGGTGCCTGCTCACCCGCCAGACACTCCACATTCTCTCTCCTATTACCCAAAGCTGTCTCTTTCTTCCTTGGAGCTAGCTATTGAGTTCTAGAGTTTGAGATCCTAAAAATATTTTCTCATTAAAGGCCAGTCTCTAGCTCAAGAAATTCTCATACTAGCTGCTTAGAGAATCAAGTAGCCTCCATATGGTTGCATACATTAATTTCTAGCCTTTCTAAACACACAAACACACACACACACACTCACAGTATTTTCCTATTTTCTGCTTCAAAGGTTCTTTTCATTTAGATGTCCTAGAAATTAATTTTTTGAAAACAGATAATTTTCCAGGTGCTTACATATTAAATATTGCCAAGCTCCACATGTGAGAGGATTAGATTATTTCTGGATCAAAGCCTGAAATGTATTAAATTAAAAAAACCTGATTTTAAAAGTCCATATGAAAAATTCAAATCTATGTATTTCCTTAGCACATTTGATGTTATGTTACATGATGGCATTTTATATTTCATGTATAATCAATGCACTCAGGTGTTACAAGCCAGAAAATAGAAGTAAGATAATTTTTTTCTGTATATATCTCTGAGTTTTGTACTGTACTAACTTTTGTGAGGATACACCTCAAAAAAGTTTTATAATTTGATGATTTTCTTGATGCTTCCTTGTATAACATAACTTTCAGTGTTAAACGAGATCACTTTCCAGATACAAATTCCTAAAGGGAGAGAGATGAGATCGAGTAAAATTATTGTATCTATTATTGCAGCCACTCCCGGAGGCTGGCATATTGCAAACAGGCATGGATGTGATCTATTGCAGTTTGCTAGTCTCTAGATATAGTATCTCCATTCCACCTGCCTCTAAATTTGTAGATCTCTCATTTTACCTTTGCAGGTTGGCAACCATCTTTCTTTTCTTAGAGCCAATCACTTCAATTGGGAGGTGGAGGCGAAAGCATAGCTATGAAGAACTTTAACAAATTAGCACCTTGATATATATACTACAGCCTTCCTCTTCCCATACACACTCATATTCTTCTGGATGAGAAGGATTGTGAGTACAGGTGTCGTGTAGAAGACCCTCAGACTGGACCTGGTACAACTGCTTGATAGAGTCCGAAGCATAAGTCAGAATTTTCTGAAGTGTCTCAGAGCATTTCCTGCAAGGAAACTGATTTCTCCTCAGACCACGCAAAGGACCTAAATGGGGGTTGACATTGACAGTGTTGGGTGTTAGATGGAAGAATGTTGCTTAACTGGTCTTGTGTATACAAACCACTCTATAAAAATACAACGATTGACATGTATTTAAAATGTATTCAAGTCAAGTGGAAACCCCACCTTCTCTCTCTACAGGATCTCCTCAAAAATGCCTATCAATTAGCAGGACTGATTGATATCAGGGAAATTCACAGTGGGTCTAGGTATCATATAGCCAATGAAATGTTCATCATGTAGTTCAAATAATAATGACTGGGTTTAATGTTCAAGAGGTTATAAAGCCTTGCAATAGTGTGAAGTAAAAACAATAGAAACTAAGATGATTATCTTTACTTAGGAGTTATAAATTTTAAACTTGAAAGGGTTGGGAGGCAAGAAAACTCCAGTTATTTGTGTGGGTCTCCTGAAGCTGAAAGAGGATCAAACCAATTAGTTCTCCACCTCATAGTGAGATATCGTTGGAGGGGAATACTAAAGCACGACAGAGCACTTTCTAAAGGGAAGTCACTTTCAGCTTAATCACAAAATGAAAGAAACAAGAGTTTCTCTACTAAATAGTAAGTAATTCTTTCAAAGTCTAATCTGAACTACATCATTCATCAGAACCAAGCAGGTGTTTAGCCTCTCTCTCTCTCTCTCTCTCTCTCTCTCTCTCTCTCTCTCTCTCTCTCTCTCTCTCTCCCCCCTCCCCCCCTCTCTCCTCTCTCTCTCTCCCTTTCTCTGTATTACATTAATGTCTGCCATAGGAAGTAGATATGAGTATCTTTGGTGGTAAGAGTAGCTACAATTTTGAAGAATGATAGAGTCAAGGGAAAATGTTTCACTCCTTAGTTAAATGTTGTTACAATATCACAGGAGATTTTTGCAAGAAACCCTGCTTGTACACTTTAATGCACATATTATGTGACTCTAAGAGACCATTGAAATTCAATAAAGGAAATGTCATTAGAGGAGAAATAAAAGTTTACTTTTTCTTCATTTTGAGAATACATACACTTAAATATGCCAAAACATTTAAAAAGGCAATTCAGCAGAAAAGCATCCAAATAATCACTAAGTATATATAAATTGAACCCAGAACAAAATCTAGCAAAATCAATGGCTACACTTACAATAATAGTGAAAATAGTAATAAGAATAGTATGCAGTGGAAACTTTCACACATTGCTGGTGGGGAAATATGTTTGTTCAGTCACTCTACACGGCTTTGCTATTTAGTTTAAAGTTGTGTCCAGTATTTTTCACCTTTACTCACTATTCTAATTAGTTCAAATAACGAACATAAATTTGTAAACTGAAATTTTCATTTATTCCTATGAAAAAGATGTGATTAAATACCATCATATTTAAAGTTAAGCGTGTTCTAATATAGGGAATGAAAGCTGTACAACATACAGGACAAAATATAGCAAGTAAAATGTTCAGTCCTACAATAAGATTAAAGAATCATAATTTATGCTTACTATGATAAAACCAAAGAATGGCAATATCCTGAAAGAATGTCGCCTTTGGGAAAAATAATCAAGAATCGGAATTTTTATCCCTATATCACTGGACAAATTAGAGAAACAGGGTCTTGTACTTTTGAATTTGCTTCTACTTGACAATTAGAGGTTACTAAATGTTTCTAAATTCCAGTTTCTTTATCTATAAAATAAAATGTATAAAATAATTATAATGCTAACTGCTAAAGATGTATGTGAATATCAAATGTTAATATTAACCTGCTACGACTACTATCATCGTCATTGAAACAATGTTTCTGATAATTTAATTATTTCCATTTATTGCCTCATTTACTCCTTAGACATGCCCTATTGGGAGTGTCCTGTATTTTTCCTTATCATAAAGAATGAAGAACCTAAATTCCATTGAGATCAAATAAGTTGTTGCTCTTGAACACATGAGTCCCTATGAGCAAAGATGTGAATGCATGCAATACAAAATGTTTACCCTTAACTACAATGTGTAATATGTGTGAATATTCTTCATTAGGAACCTAATCATTTGTACACTCTTTCTCATTATCCTGGATAAAAAGAAGCTGTAGCATATTCATAAATATATGAATACAAAACAGTCAGTAAGGGCTCATGTTGCTCCTGAAGCCTGGTGGGGTTCAGCTGCAGTCATACAAATCAGAGCATCACTCTCCCCACATGTCTGGCGACCAAAACCTCCAAATGAGTGGAAAATTACAAGGGTTGGATTTATTCCATTTACCAAATAAAAGCTACAATCTTATCTTCTTAGTGTGGAGAGATCCAATAAAATACTGCATTCTGCAAATGACAAGCACTGCTTTTTGGACAGTTACAGTACCAACTCTTCCTTTGATAACTGTACATTTGTGGGCTTTGTGGACCGACCAATCAAGTCTATTTACTTCACTTAGAACATCTCCTGCCAAAAAGGCAATTTTGTGTATAAATGGTTCCAATCTGGGAAGCCATCCAAAAGAAGCTGTTCAGGTAAATAACAGTGTGATTTACATGCAGGTGCAAAACATGAACTTAGAAATAGTTTGACAAATGCAAACTAAGGATAAGGAGTAGAATTAACTAGATGAGCATATCACTTTCTTTTTGGTATTCAAAACATCCTAGAAATGTTCAATTTTTGTTTTATTATTATTTTTAGATTTAAAAGAATAACTCTTCTTTTGAGATTTGTTAATGCTTTTTATGTTTAGGGAAAGAGATATTAGGGTCGTGAATAATGGCCACTTGGTATCTAATGGTCAAATACAATAGTAAATTGGAAAAGAGATCTTTCCTGCTTGAAGAAGAAAATTAAAAATCACTCCAAGCAGATGCATTCATATATGAAGATATAATGCAATGTTTCTCTACTTTCATATTTTCAACCCTTCATGCAACTGTGGTATCTCTTATTTATTCTTTATTTACTTACTGACTTACTTTTTTTTTTTTTTAATCTTCACTCGAGGACATTTTTCCATTTATCTTCAGATAGAGTGGGAGGGAGGGAGGGAAGGAAGGAAGGAGGGAGAGAGAGAGAGAGAGAGAGTGAGAGAGAGAGAGTGAGAGAGAGAGAGAGAGAGAGAGAGAGAGAGAGAGAGAGAGAGAGACATCGATGTGAGAGAGACACATCGATTGGTTGACCCCGCATGATCCTGACCAGGGCCTGGGACCAAATCGCAATCGAGGTTAATGCCCCTGACCGGAATCAAACCCACAACTCTTTTGTTCCCGATTCTTCAACCACTGAGTTAAACCTTACTTACTTATTTTAAAAATGTGCTACATAAAGCAACAATGCAAATCATCAACAAAGCAAAACTAGGAGAATAAAAAGTTCATAGATTGTGCAAGAAGTATCTATCTACAGTATTACCTTTTGGGGTCATTTTGAAGTTAAAAATAAATCATGAACTATTGAAACTATAAAATAAAGGATTGAATTATGTTTTGTCAGATGCAGAGGTTTTCTGTTTCTCTCCTTTGTCTTGGGTAGTCTTTTACGTTCTGATTGACAAACAGCTGTAGATGGGATTCAGGAGAAACATACCGATGGAGAGAGAGAGTGGGGCGTCCAGTGATGGAGTTTGTGCCAGCACCCCGGGTACTACAAATGGAGACTTAGGTGCTCTGAATCTTAATTTCCTTATTAGGAAATAATGCCTCCACTGACTTCCCTTTACATTTTTTATTATGGGTAAACTGATGTAATCGTTATAAAATGTTTCTTAAGAAAATGAATTTTTAAGTGGGTTTCATAAAAATAAGAGGAAAATCCCCTTTAAATGATTTAGTGAATAAATGTAATTATTTACAAAGTGTTACTAGCAAGTGTCTTAGATACTCTGGGCACTATAACTTTTTAGATTTCTATACAAGGGGTTTAGTGACAGTGCTTCTGACATGTTAAACAAAATGTGACATAATCTTCCTAAATATGAGAACTAAAGCATACTAAACAAATGCATTTTGGGTTCTTTATAGCCACTGCTATATAGTCTTATTATTTCTCAAATATGTAGTGGAATATTGACCATAATTAAGCCTTCCTGAAATATCAGGTAGATTGCTGGTTTATAGTTATCCATGCTTGATTTACATTTTATTTTTGGCATATATTAAAGTCTGGATAAAGCACATAATTATTTCAGTCTCCTATTACTCATTTATAATAGTTGGTATAAAAGAACATAGGAAATAGATGGAAGAGAGGAAAGAAGGTATTTCAAAAAAAAAAAAAAAGAGCAATTTAGGAATTAAACCCATGCAAACCTGAAGCCACTGATTTATAAACTTGTTTACTAATACTTCTTTGTCCTGGTTGATAAACTAACTCAAGGGAAGGGTTCTATGACAGAAATCACCATGTAAATTTATTTTTGCTCTCTTCTACAAATAATTTTTGATCTTATATTATTGCATATGTATTTACATTCCTGCGAATTGTTCGGAAAAAATCTGACTTTATTTTCCTGTTTCACTTATTAATTAGTAATAGTTAAAAGTACAGAGAAGACTTTAATATTTTATTTACATTTATAATTCTGAAATTTGATTATTTTCTTCAATAATTCTTGCGTTGTAACTAAATATATTTTATTCTTAATAGTTAGATAATCATCAGTAGGTCTTCTAAGAAAGCAGTGATTAAGTTACTAGAACATAAAAATCGTTTTAAACAAATATTAGGTAAGCACTGATTATATAATAGGGCCCTGGCACATCTGGTAATGTTAAATCAAAGATGTGGTGATAAATAAAGGTATGTTTACATAGAGATTCTGTAAATTCAACTGGGTCCAGAGCAATTGAATAGAGTGAGGGAAGGAAAGGATACCGTACATATGAATGGAGTCAGGATAAACTGCTATTTTTAGAAGTAGATACTTCTATATGTTGGAAGGATCTGCTTTAGTGATCTATGGAACTGGGGAAATGTATATAGTTCAAGTCATTATTTTATACATATACACTATTAATATCATCATTTATTAACCTCTGATGGCAATATAATGGCCATCTTTTAACTAGACATTGCATCCTAAATGTCCATATTCTCATTAATGTAAAATATAAACCACAATTAACATAACATTTAGAAAATTAAAAAGAAAATTAAATATAAAAATCTCTAATATAAAGTGAAATTTTCCAGAAAAAGTACTGCTCCCAAAATAAGCATCCAATGATGTTCTTATATGCTGCCACAATGTTTTCTATTATATACACATATACACATACCTAAGTAGGCACATGGTTTTCCAATCTGTGCTCCCAGCTACAAAGTACCCCAATATTTGGAGATACAATTAATTAAATAATTTAGGCTACTATAACTTATCATACATTATGACACAGTAAGTATCGACTCAGAATATTATCTATATATTTGTATGAAAAAAAAGAGATACTTATACCTGTATTTACATAGGCTACATTTTAATAGTGAAATTGATTTGTTAAAGTTTATGTGAATTTCATAAATAAAACCAAATAATAATCCCAGTGAATATTAATAAAGCAGATTAAACGTGAACAACAACAAACAAAATTCTTCTGTTTGAAGATATATGAAATCTGCTGAGGCAGTCAGGACTTGAAGGACCAGACGTGAAGAGGATGGTTCATTTATATTAAACTCAATTTTCACATCTCCTTTTTCTACCCATATATTTGTGGATGTTGACTTCGGGAAAACATCTAAGAAGTTAGCATAAGGGTGTTAATAAAAGAGGTTGAAACAATCTCACAGACAGGGGGCCATAAAAATGGAATATTAGCATTGCAAAAGCATTCAGCATATTAAGGACCAAAATTCTAGAGAGAAAGGAAGGATACAAATGTGAACTCCACAGTCTGATCTGGTTTTCTACTTATGAGTTGTAGCTACTAGGAAGATGTTTTTAGTATCCTTACAGTGTATCCTAAAGACAGTTTGGTATCTTGGTAGCACTGGGCAATACAAATGCTGAGTCCTACATCCATCAGTGACAAGCATGGTCTACAGAAGATAACTGAGGTGAACCTGATCTACAAATCTGCCGTGTTAGGTGCAGATCCATATTAATTTGAAATGAATTGTGTCCAGGATGATTACCAGAAGATGAATAATTTTTCTAGGGGGATAACATCATTTAGAGCTTCCTCAGTTTTTCATACAAAATGTCCAACATTCAATAAAAACTAACTCACAGGATTTTAGTTTAATGTAAATTGAGCAACTTATTAAAAATTCATAGAAATGCAATGGACCAAAATGTAGTTGAAAATTTTTATTGCAGAACCTAAATGACAAGATGCCAAGAATTATGGTAAAGCTCCAACAATTAGGACACTGTGGTGCCGGTGAAAGATAAGAAGATAGTCCAAAGGAATGATATATTAAATTCAAGACACACCTACATATATCAGGACATTTCATATGACAAAATGACTTTATAGGACAGTAGGTATATGAAAACATTTTTAATAAATAGTACTGGGTCAATAACCACATGAAATCATAGTGTCCAATTAGTCTTTAAGAAGAATAAAAATACCTAGATGGAAAACATAGATAGATTCTCCCCATACCTGCCAAATGGCTAATTGAAAGATAAAAATAATAGACAATACTGAGTGTTGGTAAAGGTATAAAGCAACTGAAACCTTCTTGCATTAGTTGCTGAGAGTTTAAGTTGGCAAAACTGTTTTGGAAAATAATTTGACAGTTCCTTAAAAAACTGAAAAGATATACCTCATGATTCATCTACATTTTTCTCCAAAAGAAATGGGTCCATGTTTACCAGCAAGACATGTACAAGCACGTTAATAGCAGCATAATATATAAGGGACAAATGTTAAAACAATTTAAATATTAATTGATTGTGGTGCATTTATATTAAGAAATCAAATCACAGACTGCAACTACACACACAATTTCATAAAATGAGTAATGCTGAAAGCAGCCGGGCACCAGGCACAGACATAAACATGGAGTATGATTCCATTCACACAAAGACCCAAAGAGGAACATTTTGATTTAGACATCAGAGCACAGTTGTAGCAATGATCAGAATGAGGTTCAAGGGAGGATTTGAATGAAGATATGTATGCCTTGGTTAAGACATGTTTTCAAAGGTGATTTCATGGTGGAAAAATTCATGGAGCTGTACATTTAAGGTCTGTTCAAAGTATTTTTAAAATGGGAAATAATCTACTCAAATTAGAAGTATTTATCTTCTAGTGATAGCAAGTATCTAGTGATTCTTAGAGGTACCTTTTAGTTTTCATTCATTTTTTTTCTTTTGATATGCCTTAGAATTGTATAAATGTTCAACTAAAAAATGAATTACAATTAATCTGAAACTAGAACTCTAAAGAAAAAAATAAATTGCAGCATTAGAAACAAAGGTGGATAGGAAGGGGAAATGAAGAATGGCGTAGATTTTGTGAAGGGGACGTGTATTTTATTTTACTTTTTTTGACATTTAACAGTTTATTTTGAAGGTCATTTTAAAAACGAAGTTAAAGAAAATCTGACAAAAAATTGCATATAATACACTCATTAAATAAGTATAGTGATTAAATCAAAATAAGAGAAATATGTTTTCTTCTGCAACTCCAATACCAAGTTGTCCTGAAGATTCTTATACTTCCATAAAGGGGGGAAATCATGACAATTAAAGCTGCTTCTTAATCATATATAGCTATAGTAGAAATCAAATTTTTCTGTTCTTCCCAATAAGTTCATTTCGATCATCAAACTGTGCCTTGTTTTGTAAAGGATAGAAATTCAGTGGGATTTGGTGGTCTTTCCTTTGCAAGCACAGCAAGGCCCTGTAATAAGACAGGCACAACTGTCTCTGTCCAGGTAGGCACGAGTTGGCAATGACTGTAGATCCACTGTCAGTTTTGATGACTTTTCTGTGTTAATCTTCTCATTTTCTACTACCCTCTCCATGTTATCTGTGAGACCTACTCAGAGTGAGGATTTTCTACAACCTGCCTTTGTCCCTCCAGCATCTGCTCTGGCCCCAAGGCAGACCCTGCAAGTCAGTCCCTGGCTGCCAGTCCCCGGCTGCCAGTCTCCGCCTGAGCTGTCTGTTCCTAGGAGCCCTGCAGCGCTCACCAGCTCCCAGCACAAAACTTCCTGGCGTGTATTTTTTTGACCTTATTATTTTTTAATATGTTTTATTGATTTTTTAAAGAGAGATGAAAGGAGAGAGAAATAGAAACATCGATGTGAGAGAGATAAATCCATCAGCTGCCTCCTGCACGCCCCCTACTGGGGATCGAGCCCACAACCCTGGGCACATGCCCTGACCAGGAATCGAACTGGGACCTCTCAGTCCATGTGACAATGCTCAATCCACTGAGCCATACCAGCTGGGCTATGAACAAATTATGATAAGTGGGTATTCCCACATGTAAAATGAAGCTGATTTATTCCAAAGTAATAATATTAGATAAATACATATGTAGTTACTTTTAAAATTATTTTCTCCTTGCTCTTGTGTTTAAGCAATGTGTAATCTACTAGTATTTTGTACTATTGTCATCCGCAAAATACTCAATTTTTCACTTGAGATATGAGATAATTGATTAGTATAATCCAGAGAAAACTAAAAGTGCCAGAAAATATCATGTACATAGTCTATGGATCCAAGTTAATTATTTTTTGTTTGAATAAAAATACAAGCTTTTAAAGACTACAAATATGATGAGTTATTTAAATGCATAAAAGCTACAAAACAATTTTTTTCAATCCCAAAATTAAACGCACATACATTTTGATACTGGCTTCTTTTCTGAATCCAGTAGATTTTCAAGGTAGGAAATTTTTGAAAGAATAACCTTGGAAGACAAAAAGAAGCAAAAACAGGCCTAAGCCTGGTGTTCTTCAGTCTAAGCCTCCATTTGAGATAAAACACTTCTAGGCAATTAAGAAACATTAATTCACTTGTCTTCATTTAAATGTGCACTTGTAGTCTTTTGTCAACGTGTGTTTACATGTGAACTATTAAGAAAATGTTTCATGGCAGTTGCAAGACATAAACTGTGTTCCATAATTCAGTCTATCCCTTCCCTTTCTCTAGATGCCAATCTCTCCCATCTGCCCTTTGGCTGTTACTTTGTGGAGCATTTATTTTTGGTTCCATAAACCCTTTAAAGGAAAAGCAATTTAATTCAGTCATCTGAAGCATAACATATGGTTTTTCAGGGTTATCAAAATATCTTACTCTTCTTTTAAAGGATCTTAACTATGAAATTCCAGTTTTGGGCTTTCTTCCAAACAGAACTAAAATAGAATTGCAGTTGCACAATAAACAAGAGTTGCTAATTGCCAATTTTGTAGAATTTCTTACAAAAAAAGGAATATCACTTCAAAATGTGTTTTGATGGAACTTTTTCCTCTCTATTCATCTTGTTTCTGATAACTCAGGACAATTTTTTTTGCACTTGTGCATTTGAATTTTGCCTATGTTTTGGAAGACAAGTTTCTTTTGTTTAATTTTCTCTTCACTAAATGCATTTTCTGCCTTTCTATTCTAGAGTTAGAACTGTAGTCATTTTCAAACTTTGTAATTTATCTTCACAATATTATGCTTATGTGTTCATCTTCAAGTAGCAATTGAGTAAGATTCTTAAAAATCATGATTAAAGCAAATGACTTCAACAATGTAGTCAATAGAATTTATGCTTCCAGTTGCTTGCCTGTATGTCGTTGTTGCCTTCCGTGTTATTTACACACACCTCTGAACTCCTATGTTGCTTAATTTTGAGATAAATGTCATCTTTAAGAATATTTCATTGTTAATGATTAAAATAGATCTCCCATTTAAAGAATCTGAACAGCTTCCAATGTAGTTCATCCAATTCTCCTATTTTTAATGTGGTTTTTAAATAATAGATTATTTTATTCCTATGATCCAAAAAAAAGTTAGGAGAGATAAGAATATGCATGAAATTAACCACATATTAAGAGCATTGGAAGGAATGGTTATTATTATCATTTAAACATGACTGTAATGTCTACCTCAATTAATTTTTTTCTTAAGAACAGCATGAAATCATTTTATATGATATATATGCTAGGTTTAATATAAAATCTCCCAAACAAATTTCTCCCACTAGCTTTCCAGAATACAGAATTCTTTATAGACTGGTGAACTACAAAGCTGTCAGTTAGCTCAGAAAGTTTTTGTATACTGTTCATTGCTTAGAACCGCTTCCCTTCATCCTCTGATCTTTTTCTCACTAATATTTCAGACTTAAGTATATAAATCACTTAATAATCCTGGATTCTTTAAACTAGGTACATTCCCTTGACATTATGTTTCCATAACTCCCCTGTACTTTCTGTGTAGTAAGTAGAGCATATAACACCTGCAATTATGTCTAAATTTTAAGTACTTCCCAGAGGGCTGCAATCTTCTTTATGTGGAATATTTAGCTACATTTCCAGAAGCTAGAAAATTTGCTGTTACATCTCTATCTATCTATCTATCTATCTATCTATCTATCTATCTATCTATCTATCTATCTATCATCTAATATTTCTCTCTATTACTAATAAATATTTTATAGACAAATATAGATACACCCTATATATAAATTTATGAAATGACAGACTAGTATTTGGTATGAGCTATTGAGTGGGATAGGGATTCTGGACAGGAAAACAAAAGGCAGGATGTTCATAACCAGGAGTTTGTAACTCACATCAGACTATAAATATTTGAAAGAATTAACTTTAAGGGGAGGAAGCAAAATTCTGAGGCAACCAGGCCAAAAGTGGCTTGAGACATATTTGGATAAATCATGTTTTGGCTTAAGAGATGAGTCTTCATATGCAAGCCAAAAGAGGACCACTGCTAGTGATGTGAAAGCCAAGGTCAGCCTGTTAGCTCCAGGAAGCCATTAGTGGAGCTCGTTTTGTGAAAATTGCATGACTAGTACCTATTTCCACTCCAAGTCAGAGAGGCAAGGGCCAGAGATTGGCTCACAATTTCAGTAGAGAAGAGATGATATTGGAGGTTGCAGTCGTGGGGCCTGCCAATATCTCCTGCTGCCTTTAAGCAAAGTCTATGGCATAGCTCCTAATTAAGCATAAACCAGCCAGTATTTTCACTCCAGAGACGATTTTCCTGATGCATGCCACATACTAAATACAAAACCATGAAGGGAGGCAATGAAGTGCAGGTTGACATAAATATAAACAATCGTTATAAGACATAAAGAGTAAGGCTGGCTGGTGTGACTCAGTGGTTGAGCATCGACCTATGCACCAAGAGGTCACTGGTTTGATTCCCAGTCAGGGCACATGCCTGGGTTGCAGGCTTGATCCCCAGTAGGGGTGTGCAGGAGGCAGCCGGTCAATGTTGATGTTGCTCCCATCCATGTTTCTAACACTCTCCCTCTCCCGTCTTCTCTCTAAAAACATAAATAATGATAATTAAAAAACACATTAAAAAAAGATATAAAGAGTTAAACTTTTAACAGAATAGTGAGAAATTGTCTGGAAGCTAAAATAGGGAGAAAGGAGAGCATCTACTACACTTGAACATAACCCATAACAAAAGGTAAAGTGTGAGAAATTATATGACAGCTTCCAGTTGGGAAGACTGCCTTTGGACCATGCCCTCATGGAACCATAAGATTTCAGTTAGGCAAAGTAGTAAGGGGAATGTTCAGAGGACAGTTGAGGACATATGGAGGCCCTTGTTAATGACCACTTCTCAGGTAGAAAAGTACCCAACAGAAGGTCTTCAAGGGTGGCAAAAGGTAGAGAATTAGGATAGATTAGTAAGTGTGCACAGTAGAATCTCAGACAGCCTGGGGTGTCAGGAATTCTAGTGCTGCTGCAGTGTGTTCAACGTTCTTCATGATGGCCTTCTGCCTAGATCTTTGGAGAAAGTGGTTTTGAAATAGAGAAATTACTTGTGGGTTATATAAAAATCTTTCAAGGGGAATCTGGGTGTTCCCAGTTTTAATAACTTCAACTTTGCATAATGTATTCTTCACTTAAGATCAGTCTGCATGATATTGCTCTTTTAAGAAGATGTAGAATCCCCATTCCCTCCATCATATTCCAGTTTTTAAAAATAAAGGCAAACCTCTTACCAATTCTTAATTTTATCAGTATGTAGTATTTTAGAATTAACATGAAATACACAAACAAAACCCTCCAAAAAATCCCCGCTAGGACACTGAAATTGATATTAGTGCTATGATGGTAAATAATTCTAGACCCCATAACAATTTCACCTGTTTTTCACAGCTCAGTCCAGGAGGAAAAAAAAATTCTGAATAATAATAAACAATAATGGAAAATTATAAAATCTCTCACAGTCTTTCTTTTATACCTTTATTGCCTTCTGTGAATAACTTTTATTATAAAGTTTTTATTATATTAAAAATCATGTATTTGTATATATTATACCTTGTATTTACTTAAGACTTTAAACTGGGACTGTCTTATTTTTCCTGAATCGTCAATTTCTAACTCAGTTTTTTTTATATATAGTAGATGGTAAAAATATATTTATCAGATAAGTCAAAAAATGAATAAATTGGTGAATGCATGCATGAACTGAATACTTGCTTTTTTGGCATTTTCTAAGCATATTCATTTAATATAATGCATATTTATTTAACATTTTATTTTGCATTTATTGCATTAATAAATTATATATATATTATTTTATAACAATTGTAATATTATGATAAATGTGTATTTTTATGTACTTCCAGTTATAAAGTAAATAAGTCCTACTAAAGTAATATTGAATATGGTGACTATATTTAACAGTACAGTATTGTATATTTGAAAGTTGTTCAGAGAGCAGATTTTAAAACTTCTCATCACAAGCAAAAAAATTGTTACTATATGTGGTAATGGATGTTAGCTAGACTTATTGTGGTATTCATTTTGCAGTGTATACATATATGAAAACATTATGTTGTGTTCCTAAAAATTTACGTCAAGTATATCTCAAAATAATGAATCAAAAAGCTACTTGTGCATATTTTTTATATTTTGAATTATTTTCATGTATAGATTTCTATTTCTAAAAATGGTATTATCTGGTCAAAAATTATAGATAGATGATAGATAGATAGATAAAATATATATTTAACACTCATGATACAATTTGACATATTGATTTCTCAAATTAATAATAAATTATAAAATATATTATTCAACTAATAATTGAAGAAAATTCACCTAGAACAATAACTTAAATTACATCAACTACTAAAAAGGGTAGACTTTTCTGGGTACCCATGAGAGATACACTGCAGATCAGAAAGGATTTAGAGCTACGCTGTCCAAAAATGTGGCCACTACCACATGTCGCCCTTTGCAAGTTTAACTTTAAATCAAATGATATTTTATACAGTACAACTTTCACTTCCTAAGTCATCGTAGCCACATCCCATGTGCTGAATGGCCTCGTGTGGCTGGTGGCCACTATGTTGAACAGTACAGACATAAAGCACGTCCACAGTAGAGAAAGGGCTGTGAGACAGCCCTGGTCCAGAGTGCAAGGCACTCCGCACACATTTAACTCCTTTTCCTTACTTCTGAGGAGTCTGCAGCTACCAAAACCTCTATTGTTTTTGCTTGCTTATAAGTGGTATCTCAGTTTTATAAATGTGAGAAGTAAATATAGTATTAATTGCTCTTAGCCCAGATAGAATTATCAAAGTTTCTCACTCAGGGTCCCAGTTTTAATTGTGTAATTTGAGGACAGCTTAATAAATCAGCTCCCTCCAGCAGTGTGGGCTGGTGCAGGGGACTGCCAAGGAAGTACAGCACTTCTAGGTTAGTCACTAGGGGACAGTCTACCAATCCACGATTGAAAAAGCAACGGGAGTCCAGCTGGTGTGGCTCAGTGGTTGAGTGTCAACCCATGCACCAAGAGGCCACCGGTTTGATTCCCAGTCAGGGCACATGCCCAGGTTGTGGGCCTGATTCCCAGTGGGGGGCATGCTGGAGGTGGTCAATCGATGTTCTCTCTTATCGATGTTTCTCTCTCTCTCTCTCTCTCTCTCCCTCTCACTTCCTCTGTCTCTAAAATCAATAAAGGAAAAAAAATTTTTTTAAAGAAAAAGCAAGGGCAATAGAAAGGAGACAGATGTACGCTATCCCGGAATTCTTCAGAGAGCAGCTAATGTGGGGCTTTGGCAGCCCATAGCCTGGTACCCTGACTGTACTTTCTTTTAGTTTTTAGTATAAGATGAAAATCAAAGTTATTTTTTCTTGCCATCCAGCAGATATTTCTAAAATAAACACACACACATAAATGCAGGGTTCATTAACATATGCCAGGTTAAACACAAAAAGCACTCAGAAAATACTCCTAAAGAATTGCAGTGCTTGTCAGTGGAAGCAAAGCCTCCATTCATATTATAGAAGGGCCACTTTAATCTGAATATAAAATAATGTACTCATATTACCCTGCACATAACAGAGAAGCCCTTTATGTTATTATTTACACACACACAGACACACACCCACACACACACACAAAAGCAGCAGTCTAATTTCGTTCACCTCTGCCTTCTGAATGTGTGTCCTAAGTATATTTCAGCATGGCTTTCTCTAGTATACGGGGTGGGCAAAAGTCAGTTTACAGTTGTTTGTATGGAAAAAGACGTGCAGATTATGATTATTACAATAGCTTTATCAACTCTTTGTTCATGTGCTCACAACTATAAACCTACAATTTTTCTCACCCTGTATAGAAAAATGACCATTACAGAAACACAGACCTTTGAACTCCACACTTTAGGTGATCAAGTCCTGATCTAAAATGTGTATCCAAAGTCAAGGCAAAGACTGAAATGCAAATGAGTCTTCAGGTTACATGTTCCCCTTAGAAAACGTTTGCTCTTCTTCCAAAGCTGTGCTCACATGGAAGAAGTGGGTGGAATAATTATGGAACAGTTTAATTCTAGCCATTGAACACATCTCAGCCCCATCTGGAAATACTGACCTCACACGCGAAACACTCTAGTTTCGAAGCCAGCAATATCTTTGTGTTTAGCAGGCTTAGCAACCTGTTTGGGAATTATGACAGTGCCTCGTGAACACCACCACACATATACACATTTGCACACATGCAGAAACACAGCCATACACTCGGAGAAGGACAATGTTCTCTCACATAATCATTCATTTTCTAAAAGTATAGTTTCTGATTCCTCCATCTTGTTTTAAGTTGTAGGGCTTCTTTGTGTTAAAAACATTATATAAGGAACAAGCTACCACGAATCCTTCAAAAGATGTTTTATTTTTAATGATTTGAAATTTATAATATGCTAAAATAAAAAAAGTCCCTTTTGCCCTAGCAGATTTGGCTCAGCGGTTAGAACATCAACACATGGACCAAAGGGTCACGGGTTCAATTCCAGGTTCAATTCTGATCAAGACCATGTACCTGGGTTGCAGGTTCTATCCCACCTGGTTGGGGTCAAGTAGGTGGGAACCAATTGATGAGTCTCTCTCACACTGATGTTTCTCTCTCTCTCCCTCCTCTTCCATTCTCTCTAAAAATCAATGGAAAAATATCCTTGAGTGAGGATTAAAAAAATCCCTTTTCTGTCATATTTAAAACTGTTCATATATCTCAACCTTACTTTCATTTCCATTCTCTCTCCTTCTATTGTCTCTGTTTTGCTGGTTAATTGAGTGAATGCTTCATATACTAGCTATATTTACAAACAATGGTTGTATATGTAAATTCAGAGAGGAACTCATTTAGATAGAAGTGAGAGGAGATTAGAAGCTTTGACACCTTCCAGGTTTAAGCAATTCCATCCTTTTCCTCTAATTCCTCTGTCTGCTTCTCTATATCCTGCTACTAATTAGTTGAGAGAAAGCTTTTTTGCATTGTTTGGGGTATTACTTTTTAGTAAAACATTTAGTTATTTAATTAGATGAGGACAGAAATGCATGCTTTCCACTTACATTTCCTATGGTCAGTAAATTTGTTAAGTACTTTACTTTGTCCTATCACAATCTCTGTATGGGCAAACAGAGTCCTCAAAATACTACACAAGTTATTTTGAGCTAATATACTCACTGAAGAATTTACTGTAAGTTTTCAAGTTACACTATAGCTGATTTAATAATCCCTGCCTATTATGTGGTTCCTTGGTTATCTTTGCCAGATCTTTAACATAGGTCATATCAAATTATCAACCAAGGTTCTTATTCCACTTGAGTCTGGCTAAAGCTTAAGGAAGAAGTAATATTGGCAGCCTGGATTTAATAAATTACATATTTTCTTATAAAGATAAATAAAGTAATAAAATGTTGACATGTAGAATGGTCTCTGTGGTCTCTCTTTATGTGGACATCTGGCTACAGTAGCTGACAAAATCCTTCTTGTTCTATGTCCTGTATTCCTCAATTTCTTCTATATTGATTTAGAGGACAGCCATATGGAGGTAAATACACAGTTCATATTAATAGCTGAAACTAACTTGCTATTGCTGTCTATATCTAAAACCACTAAAGATAATGCTGAGGTCACAGATTACAGAAATGAACAAAATAGTCAAAGCACCCTGTATTCATTAGGTAATGTAAAAAAAAAAAAAAGTTGGGAAACAAGAGATCTCCCAAACTAAATGACATTTAACAGTAACTATTTTATACTCATGAGTCTGTAAATCTACTTCAGATGAGCTCATCCCAACAAAGCTCAGCTTGGAGACTCTGCTTCTAGCGAGGTTCTCTTCACTGCAGGCTGGTAATAGTGGGTTAAAACTATGTTTATTCTGGGGCCCTGGCTGCAGGTGCAGCAGCTACCCAAGGAACATTCTTCATGGTGATCATAGAAGCATAAGTGGCTGAGATGTGCCATGGAAGCACAATAGAAACATCTGCACATATTACATCAAATAATATCTCATTTGTCTAAGTGAGTCATATGGCCGAGCCCACAGGCAAGCTATGAGGATAAATAAGCTGCCCACCTAGCAACAAGCCCAACTCAAATGGAGTTGACACATTATATTCCCAAGGAGATAGGAAGTAGGAGTGAATGTTGATGAAGAGTAATCTAAACTCAGAATTTAATTTAAATTGTGTTAGATGTGTTAAGATACATAATGGGTTTGGGCACAGTATATAGAATTGTCTTCTTTTGATATGTATACAGATTTTCTTCTTTTGACATATATATGTGCAATTTTCTACACTAAAAGCTTACTTTTCCTTATTTTTGTCACTCTCCTCTATGAATTTAGGTATTTTATTAATGACCACAGAGAGATAGTCAAAAATAAAAACACAAAGTTTAATGTTTAATAAATTTGAATATAATTGTTATTTAAAAATTAATTAGAAGGAAACTTTTGAAGACATTTTATATGTAAACATTATTTTTTAAGTGTCAAAGTTTAATTTGCTGAGGCGGTCATAAATGATGACCAAAAAAAACCCTTACTTTTGTATAGTTGTTTATTTTAATCAAGAAGTCAAAATAAATCAATTTGCTAAAGTATCAGAAAAAATTGCATCTATTTTTATTTAGTTTTTATTCAGTAATTATAAATAATGATTTATATTCATATGTGATCAGAAGTGGTAATTATCATTTAAAATAGCTTGAAAAACCAGCATACTTAATTAAAAAATACAGATTCTTAAATGTAATCATATCTAAGGACTAAATTGAAGGTATCTTACATTAAAAAAAAATTCAAAAAGGCAGCAATTTGTCAACTAGTATAATAATAGTTAATTTGGTAGTATTAGATACACAGAATATAATTTATATTGTAACACATTTTAAATTACAACCGGAAAAGAGGCTAAGGCTTTCATGTCGCTAACAGCAAATCATGTCATTTTAGAATATAATGTTGTTACTTAAAACCTCCAGCCATTTTAATTTAAAAAATTCAGTGTTAGTAATCCAGATGTTTCATTTTAATTACACCAAGCATCTGGATATTTTGGAACATCTGTTTAGCTTTCTGTTTTACAACATCCAATTTTTACTTTTATATTTAACTATAGCATTTGTCTATTAAGATATATGGGGCATACACATACCCATAAGCTTATACCTTAATGTGCAAATTCTACCTAAAATTCCAATCCCCAAATAAATCAATGAATGCATGCAGCAGGTTTTTTAAAAACACACTTAATAACCAAGTAATTATCAGTCTAATAAAATATGCACATGTTGCCCTGGCTGGTTTGGCTCAGTGGTTAGAGCGTTGGCCTGTGGACTAGAGAGTCCTGGGTTTGGTTCCCGCTAAGGGCATGTACCTTGGTTGCAGTTTGTCCCCAGCCTGATTGGGGTCATGTGGGTGGCAGCCAGTCGATGTGTCTCTCTCACATCAATGTTTCTCTCTCTCTCTTCCCCTCCGTTCTCCCTCCTGCTCTGTCTGAAGATAAATGGATAAAAATTAAAAAAAAACACATATCTGTTTATATTTATGTGTTGTGTACATGTAGCTATGTGATATATGTGATTATGGTGTCCTATGGTTAGCAAAAAGACAATTTATTTCATGTTAGAATAAAAAAATAATTTTCATGAGTAATACATTCAAAAACTATTTTCAGGCAAACCATTAATTTTTTTCATTATAAATTGACTTCATAAAAGAACTAAAGCATATATAATTGAGTTTATCTATCAGGTGTCTTTATGATAATGCATAGTTATCAATATTCTCAGTTCTGAAAAACTCAACCAAGTTTTTTTTAATGTTTTTAGTATTTGTCACTTACTGATAAAGATTAGGTAACATTATAGATTAATGTTTGTGCAGATTAGCTAAAGTTCTAGTATCTAAAGTTCTCAACAATTTTGTGTCCAAATTTGGCTGACAAGATAAGAACAGTTGCTAGAGTTAGTTAATCTTATGTTAAAAATGTCATAGCGGAATCTGCTAAGAATATATATTTTGATTCGGTAAATTAGAGAAATGACCAAGACTGTGTTTTTGACAAGCACAAGAAAGAGAGAAACACATTTCTGAATCCTGACTAAACAGTTTTATTGAAATGTGGGCAAAAATTGAGGTTCTAGCTAAAGTAACCTCACAGAGTGTTCTAATCATAAATCCTTAACTGGGCAGATCAGGGTGGCTAGCCATGCCCCGAGCAGATAACTTTTGGTAGGAAGTTTATTTTTGTCTTTAGCAGGCCCTGTCCATTGTTTCAGTGCATCTATTAACACAGCTTTGAAATAACTACCCTCAAGAAAGCAAATGATCTTATTAACTCTCCTGTAATCCAGTCCATGTCTTGCTTCCCCCACCTCCATGTAATCTTTTTTACTTCCCTCCTTCATTTGAAATGTATAAAAGAGTCTGGCTGGTGTGGCTCAGTGGCTGAGCATCGACCCACGCACCAAGAGGTTACTGGTTCGATTCCAGGTCAGGACACATGCTTGGGTTGCAGGCCTGATCCCCAGTGGGGGGCATGTAGGAGGCAGCCAATCGATTTTCTCTCTCACTGATGTTTTTATCTCTCTCTTCCTCTCCCTTCCTCTCTCTCTAAAATCAATAAAGGAAAAAAAAAATAAAAAAAAAATAAAATAAAAAATAAAAGAAGCTGCAAGACTGTTATTCTCCAAAGCATTTAAAATCTTGCTCCCTGGCATATTATTATCAGTTTGGGTAAATGAATTGAGCAAAGTTGTCACATACAAAACAATTCCAGTTAGAAGAGAATAAAAAGTCGATTATAATTATAAATTTCATTTACAATTCCAATTTACATTTAATAAAATAAAATACTTAGAAATTAAACAAGGAGGAGAAAGATTCGCACAACAAAAACCACAAAATATTCCTGAAGGAAATGAAAGACAAACAAATGGAAAAACATCTCATGTTCACAGATTAGAAAACTTAACATTGGTAAGGTTTAATAAATACTATTGAAAGTGATGTATAGATTTAATGCAATTTCTATCAAATTCCCAGTGACATTTTTTTTTCCAAATGACATTTTTAAAAAACTACAAAAGCTACCCTGAAATTCATATTGAATCTCTAGAGACCCCAAATACATAATGGTCCTAAAAAAAAAAGATAAAAGAAAAAAAAAAACCACAGATCATACTTCCTGATTTGAAAACTTACTACAAAGCTACAGAAACCAAAACAGTGTGGAACTGGATAATGACAGATGTACACACCAGTGTAATAGGATATAGAGTCCAGAAATAAATCCTTCTTGCATGTATGGTCAAATGATTTTGGCAAGGATACCAAAACAATTAAATGGGGTCACAACAGTCTTTATGGTACCAGTAAAACTGGATATCTACATGCATGAAGTCGGACCCTCACCTATACCATATACAAAAGTGTACTAACAATAAAGTTATTATTACCTATATGCAAGACCTAAAACTATAAAACTCTTGGAAGGAAATATAGGACAAAAGCTTTATGACATTGGATTTGGCAATGATCTCTTGGATATGACATTAACAGCACAGGCAACAAAAAGAAAAATAGAAAAATTGAAACTAATGAAAACATTTTAAAATATGTGCATCAAAAGACACTATCAATAGAATAATGAAATGGGAGAAAAATTTTGTAATCATATATCAAACAGATTTAATATCTAGAGTATACAGAAAATTCTTAAAATTCAAGAAAATAGAAAACTCATTCAAAAATGGGCAAAGGGATTGAATAGAAATTTCTCCAAAGAAACTTATAAGAATAGCCAAAATGTAGGTTAATAGATGCTCAACATCACTATTGATTAGGAAAATGCAAATCAAAACTGTAGTAACATATCATCTCATATCCATTATTAAGACTACTATCAAAACAAAGAAAACAGAAAATGGCAAGGATTTGGAGAAATTAGAGTCTTTGTGCACTGTTGATAGAAATGTAAAATGCTAAGTTGCTATGGAACACAGCATGGCAGTTCCTCAAAAAATTAAAAATAAAAGTACCAAATGATCTAGCAATTCCATTTCTGGGTATATATTCCAAATAATTCAGTATGGTGTCAAGAAATATTTTTACAGTCATGCTCATTGCAGTATTATTCATAATAGCTAAAGTATAGAACCAACCCAAGTGTGAAACAACAGATAAAAGGGTAAGCAAACTGTGGTATTAACAAGCAGTGGAATATTATTCATCCTTAAAAAGGAATTCAATTCCAGCATATACTACAGCATGAATGAAACTTGATTTAAACACACCTGGTTAATGCTCATCAAAATAATACCACCTGTAATAATCTTTTGAAAATAAACTCACCTATTCCACAGAAAGATGAAAATATTTAAAGTTCAGAAGGCTTTCTTATTTACTAGTCTGTTGTATCTATATTGTTTCAAATAACTTTACAAATAAAAAATTCAAAATAAAATGTGCATAACATTTTCAAACAAAAGAGCAAAATTTTCTTTTCAAAACAAAAATATAAGTATGGGTCACTGATTGACATAAAGCAATGGAACATAATGTCAAAAATTTTTAATAAACTAAATTCAAAGCAGATGCATTAAAAGCAGCATTGATTCAGCAAATACTTATTGAAGTTTAAATGCATCAAGTTATATAAAACTCATGAACCTCTTTAGAGAATAAACAATAAATTTATCTCAAGAAATAAAACACTGACAACTCAATAATTATATGTAGAAATATGTGCAGAATACAGTGTTGCACATATTATGGTTGGAGTCATTAGAAATTGCTTTTTAACAAATATTGGTGTTTATTTTGTGTACTAAAATATACATATATCAACTCACATACATTATTTTCACTTTCATATATTGTGGAACTGAGACCATTGTAATTAACCTGGTTATTAATAGCAGGAAAGGAACAAAAGGAAGGTCAGTATTATAGGCATGCCATTTGTGCAGCTTTGCCAGGAAGCTGTAGTTTAACACTCCCTAGGGAGCCACTGGTCTAGTCCCCAGAAGATCGCTGGGGGAAGGGACTGGACAAGGGGAGAATAGACGCATGCCCAGTAAAGTCTAGGTGACATAGGAAAGGTACTTGCCTGTCAGTCACACCTGGGAACAGGTCATTGGCCAGAGTAGGTGTGGCCACAGCAAGGTACAAAATTTAAGCGATTTATTATTTTATTTTTTAATCATCAGATAGAGTGGAAGGGGGAGAGAGAGAGAGAACCATCAATGCGAGAGAGACACATCGACTGGTTGCCTCCTGCACGACCTCGACCAGGGCCAGGGACTGAACCACAACTGGGGTACGTGCTCTTGACCGGAATCAAACCCACAATGCTTTGGTCCCCAGGCCAATGCTCTAACTGCTGAGCCAAACCAGCCAGGGCAAATTTGAACTATTTAATCCCCTAAACAAAGGAACTCACTCACTTGCACTCTTGGCACTTGGTGCTCCTGGTTTGTGATCTCTCGGCTCCCCTACATTCACCCACGTGGCCCACAGCCACGTGGACCCCCCCACACTGGACTAATGGACTGCAACTGGCATAATGCTGAATACGACCCAATTCCAATATCTAATAGAAATTTTGCACACTGGCTTTACTTCTAGCTCTGCTGAATACCCAGCTGTACTTCTTCCAGGACTGGATCAAGGGAAATGAGACTTTGAAAACCCAGGAATGTAATTCCATGCAAATAAAAATCACTTATCCTCCTGTGTGAGTCTCAGAAAATTCTTTTTCTTGAGATATCGTAAGGACCCACCCCCAGCACTCAGTGGGGAAAGTGATACCCCACATCCACCAATAACAGAACTACATTGCCTCCTGGATGCATTAGTTCAGGCTGAAGCAGACATATTTCTAATAACAGTGCACAATGACAAGTTTACTTTTGCAGCATTAATGTGAAGCAATCAACAAATGCAAGAAAACATTTCATCACAGATAAGGAATACATTGTGTGCTATACATGAAGACTGAAAAGAACAAATAGGAAAAAACTACAGGATAAAGAGAAGCTAAAACAGTTTTGATAAAATACATATTTCTTCAGAGATAGATAAAGAAGATTTACAAACTTGGACAAAAACAATGGTAGAAAAAGGATTTATCACAGGGATACAGACATTTGGAAATGAGTTATTACAAGAAGCAGTATATTTGAAAGTAATCATTGTGCATTTGCCCACAGTGGTTGAAATCATGGACTCTACGCAGATGGCCTAGGTTGAATCAGCTCTACAAATCAGTGTATGACCTCAGGCAATTTGCTAAATCTCCTGGCGCCATCTATGAAATAAACATGTTGTTGTACTTCATATGGTTGTGCAGATTAAATTAACCCTTGCTCAGCATAGTGTCTGGCAAATGGTTATTTCTAAATAAACGTTCATCATTATTTTTTAGTATTACCAACAGATCAGAACATGTATCTATAAAACAGGAACTAAAAATCAAAAGAGACAAATGGTTAGGCTATTTAAAAAAAAGATCAAGTGAAAGGGAGATGAATAAGATAAAAAATGATTTAAAATAAACTGTAAATGCAAAAGGATTTAAATAGCTTTTAGCATATTAGAGAGTAGAATTGACACCAGGGAAATTTGCATTTGTGATGTTTTCCTAATGTAGAAAAAAAGGATGAAGATAAAATTGATGAGAAATGTAAGCATTATGGCTAATAATACAGAAGGGGAAATTAGAGTGCCTGATATGCTCAGGTCATATCTCACAGTGTTCATCTGTGAGAGTCTAAAACATTTTTCTCCCTATCAGCTCTTTGACAAGGGCAATTTTTTTACCGTTCAAACAAACATCGAAGCAGAAAATAGTTCACGAATTTGCAGGCTCAAGTTCCAGTCTCCACAGCAAGCTTCGCTGTACCTGGGCTAGAATGTAACCAGAGCCAGCAAAAAGAAAAATAAGAAGGCAAGAGAGCCAAGTAGGCAAGGAATGGGCACCCTCAGATGGGAAAGAAATCTGTGCTGTCCTTTATTCATCAAGAAGTGCAGAAGTCAAGTGAGTCTGACCCAGACAAGCAATAGATTTTAATTTTTATTAGATCTGATATATATATTCTTTATTGATTTTAAATGGAGAGGAAAGGAGAAGGAGAGAGAGAAACATCCATGAAAGAGAACATTGATTGGTCTCCTCCTGCATGCCCCCCACTGGGGATTGGGCCCACAACCTGGGCATGTGCCCTGATTGCGAATTGAACTGGTGACCTCTTGGTGCATGGGTCAACGCTCAACCAGTGAGCCACACCGGCTGGGCTAGATCTGCTTTTTTTTTTAGTTTCTGTCTCCATAATTTTCTGCCTTCCACTAGTGTGACTGTTTTGATCTTAAATGTTTTCCCCCTCTACTCATGGAAAATATGTACCCATTAGAGAGCTACTGAAAGCTCTGTATCTCAGTTACCTCCCTTAGGAAAACAGGTTAGGAGTGATTTTGCCAACCCAAAAGTTTGTTATTAAACTTAAATTAGTTTGATGCGTATAAAGTACACCTGGAAAACAATATATATTAGTCATTACTTTTATTCTTTATTTCTTTAATATTTGAATTTGTTTGAAATGTATTACAAGTTGATTCTTTTAACTAACAAATGCAAAATATTAGATTTTCTTATATAAAATGGATTAATATAATAAAAATGTTTAAATATGTATCAAATAGTCTAAAATGGCTGGCTTTTAATTTCCAGTTTTGTACCTACAACCTGGAATGATGTTTTACTAAATGACTACTACTTCCACAAAGGAAATATATACTATCTATGTCTATATTTATACTTACATCTATATTTATATCTGTATATCTCTATCTGTAAATCTGTTATTTTATATATGTCACTATACATAGAAGATAAGCTATAAATTGAATTGGTCTATCTATAGATATAGAGATAGGCACAGACATAGGCAGAGTTAGAGATAAAAATAGAGAAACAAAGAGAGCTATATCCTAAGTATAATAGGCTTCAAGTGTAAGATGTAAATGGACCTATATTTTTTCAGTGTATCATTTTATGAAGGGTTATATGAATAGTAAATAATATTGGTACTTATTTATGTTGACCGAATGAGAGTGGATGTAATAATAAGGACTATTGTACTACTTCAGATTCCAAGTTGATCTTGGCAATAATTTTAAACTTAGAAAACTACACTGTCTTGAATAGGTTGCTGAGGTCTTTAGCACTGCTGCAGAAATGTGTTAAATAGTACCCTAGAGACCTAGTGATTAACACTCAACCATCTTCAGTAAAAGTCAGTTCATTTAGAATTCTACCTCCCTCAATTCTCTTACTCAAACCGATACATGCTGAATAGTGATAATTCATGTCCATAATGATAACTCTGAGGGACTGCAAGACTCCAGTGTAGTTTCTGACTCTTTGAAGGAATAATCGTATGTTTAGCACTGAGCTGATTTTATTCTGCTCCAAGACTTTTCAAATGGCTAATCCTCATATGCTCTAGAAAAATATAATAATTAACCACGGTTTCTCATACCCCCTATAGCATTCTTGGTAATTAAATTTACTGTATGGAGAATTAATTTGAGCTCTGTGGGTAGTGGAACCCAATGTTCTTTTATTTAAAAATGCCTTGGGCAGGTTTACTTAACTTTTGCTATGTTGATTTTTTATTTTTACAATTGTAATATTGACATGTAAGTTGCTGGTTTAAGATGCTGGACACATAACAGTAGTGAATAAATGAGTGTAGTTGTAGCGGTTGGTATACCTGCCATTCTACAGTATCCGTTCGTTCCATAACCCTTGCTGATAGAGATGGTGAAAGCAGTGTGGCCTAGCAGAACAAACATCAGATTATTATGCAGCTGGTGTATGGTCAAATCGTGGATCTCATATTTATTCACTGAGTTCCTTAACTTTTGCTTTTTAAAAAAATATCTAAAATAGTGCTATAGATGTGCTGTCCCCTATATATGTATTTATATATTATAGGAGTCGATCATTTATAACAGCTTATGTAATTATTGCTAGAGCTAAAAACCATTGATATAAACTAGGCTGAAGTAACGGAGCAAGTTTTGAATGTATATATAAAAAGCATACAGTTATAAAGTTTAAGTTCTACAATGTATGCAAACAAAAATAGCCTCAAAAGTGAACTCAGAAGCTGATGGAACTTGACAATGATGAGGCATGCATGTAAAGAGAAAGGATCCCACTTCTTTTGTACAGACAATTCCATGTCTATAATGAGAATCAGAAATTATTATTTTTGTTTTGAGAGAAAAACAACCCACAAGGTTTATAATCTGTTGAAATGCCATTTCTGCTCATTATATTTTAAACAATGTAATCACTTTGTGAAAAGTTGCTTATATACTCCACAATTAATATACTCACAGTTTTGATGAAGACAGTCATAAACTAGTCTGCAATTACAACGATTGTTTGATTTTAAGAAAACAAAATGATTTCATTTGGCAACGGGTGTCAAGGAAGCACAGAATAATAGCTTGTTTAGTTAAATATACAATATGCAAAATATTGCTGTTTTGAATATTGTTGACTTGTGAAGAAATAATAAATTTTCTGAATGCAGATGTTCCCACAATCATACAATGCTCAATGCAGGCTAGTGAAGATTATGTCCAAGCATATTTTAAAAATAGATTATTTTCTTCTTCAGATATAACTACTTATTCTTTAAAGAAACTATAATTATATACTGAATCCTTATAGCTTTTTATAATTATTTTATTACGATCTAGTGAAGAAAATAGTAGGGTAAAAATGGAAAAATAATATTTGCCTTCTAATAATAGACAAAGATGCCAGTAAAATTCAAGCAATCGTTATTTTGTATATTTGGTGGCAAAATAGTTTCTGTCATTTAGTTACACTCTGGAATCAATAAATTACATGTTTCATGGATCTGTGTTCAATGATTTATCCACTCAGAGGGAATGAGTCAAGTTTCAATTCCTACATGAGGAAATGATGTAGAAAGAGATTTTGACCTCTACATTCAAAACAAATATTTCAGTATATAGTACATAATTGTCAAACAATGGAAGAATATTAAGTGAATTTGAGATTGTATCAAATCTAGAAATAAAAATAATTTAGCCACAGAACAATCAAATATTGTTTTTTCAATGATGCCTAATGCTTTTAAATCAATCAGTTAACTGTGTTGTCATTTTAGTAGTATAAGTTTAAATACTTGGGCTCAGCATTGCCTGTTAAAAGCAAAAAAATCAATCATTTTGAGCTACAGCACACTGCGTGTAGGACAAATATTACTATTATGGCATGTAGTAGTTTGAAGAAGGGAAGGAAAATCAGGCTAGTCCCCAAAGACATGCTACTAAATAAAGATGGTAATGAAAAGTAATGAAGACCAACACATATTAAGTGGTTAATATACATTATATAATGAAAAATTGAAAGAAAGTAGGTAGAAATAGGTCAGTGTGCTCTGACAAAGAATATAAGCTTTCATTCCTTTTTTTTTTTTTCTTATCGAGTTTCTCTTTCTACTTTCTCTTTTCTGAGGTGAGAAGCATCATAGTGAAGTAGAACAAATATCTAGCTGTTAAGCATCTGAATAATTTGGGTAGAATATTTTTTTTTTAGTTTTTTTGTGTTTGTTTTAATATATATATCATGGATTGCCTCACCACCAGAAATGATGGCCTTAAATAATTGGTTCCTCCAAAATGACTGAATATTTAGAATACTCTAGAAAACATGTTTATTATTATTATTATTTTTTTATTTTTATCTTCACCCAAGGATATTTCTCCATCTTTGTTCAGATAGAGTGGGAGGGAGAGAGAGAGAGAGAGAAACATCAGCGTGAAAGGGACACACTGAGTGGCTGCCTCCCCCACGACCCCAACCAGGCCCAGGGACAAATCCAAACCCACAACTCATTGGTCTGTGGGTCAACACTCTAACCGCTGAGCCAAACCGGCCAGGGCGAAAGTATATTATTTTAAAATATGTGGAAATACATATTGCTAAAGATGTGATTAATGTCAATAAACCAAGAAAACAACTTTGGGAAAAGGCAGCTGCGGTTCAGATTCCATAAGGTAGCTTCTCTAGGGAAGCAGAAGTCACAAATAGAATTCATTTTAGAACAACAGTAAAGCTCTAAGAAAGACATTATAATCAG
Source organism: Tadarida brasiliensis (assembly GCA_030848825.1). NCBI lineage: Eukaryota > Metazoa > Chordata > Mammalia > Chiroptera > Molossidae > Tadarida > Tadarida brasiliensis. Next base: position 18,972,914 of record CM061258.1, read on the forward strand.
TTCAATGGTTTATAAATGCAGAGATAAGGGTAGAAAATTTGAAATCAAGGACTGCAAAGAAATTAACATAGATCATGGCTATGACAAACAGCGCATGCTCTGTGCACTATAGAAACCAGGGCCCTCAGAAGGTGCTGGGTCATGAGTTTATGGGCTCATGAATGGGATTGGCACCCTTACCAAAGGGGCCCTAGAGAGATCCCTCTCCTATTTCACCATATGAGGTTACACACTGGATTTTAGTTAAAAGGCCGAGAAGTGATCCCCACATGAGTTTAAAATGCCTTCTATGAACCAGGATTGATCCCTCACCAGACACCTTGATCTTGGATTTCTAAGCCTCTAAAGCAGTGAAAAAAATGTTTTTAAAAAATAAATTGGTATTTTGTTATGACAGCCAAAATGTGCTAAGGTAATCTAAAAATTCAGTTTTAATGATCCCAAACAGATGTTTAGACACTGACAAAAATTGTTTGGAATCATGGCAAAGTAGAAAGTACTAGGCCTTAGTTTTCTAACATTCAATCATAAACATTAATTTCTAGACTAGTACCTTCCACAGTGCATATTTATATTATCCTGTGGTCCGTAGTCTGGTAAGAAAACTTGATTCTAGATAGCAATATAGATATATTGATTCATGCTACTGGGTTTGGAGTTGATGCTAAATAGCCTCACCAAATCCTGTTGAATGCTTGAAAGTTTGAAAAAATTGCATCAACAAGAATGTAGGCTTAGTGGAAATATAAATTCATTTTGCTAAATCTGAACTTGCTACACTACTAACTCTGAATGTCTTCACAAAATATATCTGATGAAGAAGGAAAAATTGTTCACTTAGGCAGCTTTTAAGAATGGTCTGACTGCTGCGGAGGGAACCAGAAAAAAAATGGAGGAGGGAGATGCCCGCCCTACATAATATGTGTGTAAAGGTGACTTCAATAGCTAGCTCTCACTTTGAGTCAAGATTTCCTCTGTAATTCTAGAATGTCAATACAGAGTGACAGATCCTGTGACTCTTTATTTTCAATAACTGTATAAAATAGCAATCTTAAAAGACAAATGACTTGCAAGACCTTCATCACTGAGGAGAGCCAGCTTCTCAACCAAATCATTTCTTTCCTCGATAATGTCTCTTTTACCTCCAAAGGAGGAATTGTGCCTACTTTACAGTCTTTACTCATCTTCATTACACACACACACACACACACACACACACACACACACACACACACCAGTATGCATGGTAAAGGGAAAGAAGGTATTATTAGAAGGTAATACAAAATAAAGGTATACTATATACCTTGCCAAAATTGCCCCTATGTTCTCTATAATAAAACCTAAAATATTTTAGTTTTAGCTTCTCTCTCTCCTTCTACAGAGACTATTTATGTTTCACACAAACTGTAAGTATTTAGATTCTATTTATCACGACAATCTTTTGCAAATTTCAGTGAATCTTAACATTTCTTTACATAGTACGCTGATTAGATTGCAATTTTCACTGACTTCCGTTGCACTACATTATCAAGAATAATTTGCTAACTCTGTACACCCTAAATGCTATTTAACTATATTTCTAAACATGTATTGCTATTATTTGAGTAAAACCTAGGGCATAACTAAACATATGCATTTACTTGCTATTAAAACCAGAGAAAAATATAGGTGTTTAAAAGTAAATACATGAACATAGGGGTACATATATTCTTTCTGATTGGTGTTTCAGGCTACTTAGGATATATTCCAAGAAGTGGGATCACTGGGTCAAATGGCAATTCAATTTTTAATTTTTTGAGGAAACACCATAGTGTTTTCCATAGTGGCTACACCAGTCTGCATTCCCACCAGCAGTGTACTAGAGTCCCCTTTTCTCCACACCCTCGCCAGCACTTATTGTTTGATGATTTGTTAATGGCAGCCATTCTGGCTGGTGTGAGGTGATGCGTCAGTCATCGTTGTTTTAATTTGCATCTCTCTGATGATTAGTGATGCTGAGCATTTCTTCAACTGATTCTTGGCCATTTGTATGTCCTTTTTGGAGAGGTGTCTATTTGGGTCCTCTGCCTGTTTTTTAATGGGGTTCTTTGTCTTCCTTTTGTTGAGTTGTATGAGCATTCTATATATTTTGGAAATTAACCCCTTATCTGATGTATCATTGGCAATTATGCTCTCCCACACAGTGGGTTCCCTTCCCAATTTGATGGTTGTTTCTTTTGCTGTGCAGAAGCTTTTTAGTTTGATGTAGATAGCAGCACTATTTACAATTGCCAAGATCTGGAAACAGCCTAAGTGTCCATCAATAGATGAGTGGATAAAAAAGCTGTGGTACATATATACAATGGAATACTATGCAGCTATAAGAAAGAAAGATCTCTTATCCTTTGAGACAACATGGAGGGACCTCGAGAGTATTATGCTAAGCAAAATAAGCCAATTGGAGAAAGACGAATACCACATGATCTCACTTATTTGTGGAATATAATGAACAAGGTGGGCTGATGAACAAAATAGACCAAGAGACATAGAAAGGAATATGGTTCAAACTGACAAACCTCAGAGTAGGGGGGTGGGGGGGATGGATGAGATGAACCAAAGAACTTATATGCATGTATGCATAACCAGTGGACATAGACAACAATGCTAGGGGGGTGGGGGGGGCAGGATGGGAAGGAGGGGGTCTGGGGAGGGAAAGGAGAAACATCTGTAACAAAAATAAAGTAATAAAAATTGAAAAAAAATGTAAAAGTAAATGCATGGCTATCTAAGATACTGTAAATGTAGCTACGCATGTTTTAATGACCTTTATTATGTACAAAGAAATATGGACAACATAAAAAGTGATATAGCTAACTGTTTGACTTCAAATAATTCAATTTGTTTAGTGAGAAATCTTACTGGAGGATGTATCAGTCAGGTATTGCTGGAATAGCAAACAAAGCAACGACAACAACACCTCTGAGCATTGGCTGGAGTTGAGGTGATCTTGATTGTCTGCTGATTCTGACTGGGTGTGCTCAAGGGTCTGAGGGGTGGTGGGCTCTCTCATGTGTCTGCTCATTGACTAGGGCTGTACTCTAGTCTGGCTAATCTTTTAAAACTTTGTTAGACCAACCACGCTGTCTGTGTTTCTAATTATCCTGCTGAAGACAGTGGGCTAGCCCAGGCATGTCCTTTCAATGGTGATGACAGAAGAACAAGAAAGAAAAGCAAGAATATGTAAGTTCTTATCAAATATCTTCTTGTGTTTTGTCTGCTAACAATACATCAATTAAACAAGTCAAATGTATTCAAAATGAGAGGGAATTGTGTTCTGGTTACGACTGTTGCATAACAATCTAGCCCCAAATGTAATGGCTTAAAACAACACTTTATTCTGCATCATGATTCTGAATGTTTGAACTATATAAGTTAGATTGGTTATGTCTGAATGACATATATCTGAACTATATAAGTTAGATTGCTATACATGACATTGAATGTGGTCACTGAGTAGATCTCAGCTAGTCAATAGGCTAGTCCAGAGAGTCAAAGTTGGCTTCATTAACCTGCCTGGCACTGGGCTCAAATGGCTGCAATTTTGTTCTCAGCTAGGACCATTAGGCTGACAGCTTACACATGAACACTCATTCATGGTGGTCCCAGAATAGTCAGACTTTTATTTGGTGATTTCTTACTCCAAAGATAGCATCCAAAGAGATCCAAGCAGAAGCTGCATGAACTTATCTGGCCAAGCCCTGTAGTCATACCATGTGTTTTTACCATGTTCTATTGCTTACAGAATGGAACATTGAGAAGATACTGATACCAGAATTTTTGCTCATCAACTCAGCTGCCTGCTACAAGTTTGAGAAACACGCCCAACATAAAAAGAGAAATTCAGGCTTCTGCATTTTTAAAATGTGTTTTATTTCGATTTGTTAATCTTTTGACTGGTAGTTGTTATCTTTTCCTACTCACAGAGATATGCTATTATATAGCTATAAAGAGCTCATACGATTACCTTCAACAATAACAACTTCTGCTGACATTTAGAGATTTTTACTCACTTTATATCTGGTATTACCTAAAACACTCAGTGTAGTATAAGTATAATATAAAAATAAACATTGGTTCTATAACTATCTATATAAGCAATTTAATATTTTGTAAATAATACATTTTGTATGTGCTAATATAGCCCCTGGCACCTGTCAATTCTGCACAAGTTATAATAAAATAATGCCTGCTATTTGACGGGTTCATTAAATACGTCACAGGCATGCGAGGATAGACTTTTCACAATATTGAAAAATATTAAATGAATTCCAGATTTCAAACATCTGACACATATCCATGAAGTTTCATCACATGAGCCACATTAGGCTGACAGCCTGCTCTTAAAAGAGTTGGTAAAAAAGCATAGTAGTGGGAATTCAATACAACTGCTGCCTAAGATACTGTATTTAAGTGTGAACTTTCAGTTGTTAAGATGATTACCCTAATTCTGCAATAGCACATGTCTGAGAGGACAACACATAATGAAGTAAAAAAGGCCTCAGGATATAAATTCAGATAACATATGATTCAAGAAGGAAGCTCAAACAGAGACTCCGCCATGGAACAAAGCAATGCTGCCAAGGCATCTAAGCACAAAGGAAACAGTAAGCCACTTATGGTAACCTTCCTGAGGGACATAAACACATTCATGTACACACACACACAGTATACTTAGATTATGTGCTAAAAATTAAAAACAAAATTGGAATTTTGCAATATCCCTACTGGTACAAAATTAATAGGAGGAAAATGTAACTTATATGGTGGAAATCACAACATTTAAATATGTTACAACATAGTGAGTCTATTGAATATATATATTCAGAAATTATAGCCATATATAAGTCTCACATAATATGAGCAAAGTACATTATTGTAGAATTGGAAATCAAAATTAACTAGAATGCAAGAAGAGAATTAACACTTAAAGATTTGAAAATTTTGTTTCCCAACAGCTGAAAGAAACCTTGTCAGTAAATGTTTTTCTTCAGAAGGGAGAGTGTAGGTAAAACAAACTTGAAGTCACTGACATCTAAAATAATTTATTAATTAAAATGTAACCGTTTTTGTCAAGACATCTTAAAAGTAGGGATATCACTTCAATGCCAAAGCTGCAGTGCGTGTTTATTTCTTTATATGGCTCTATAAACTGCTGAAGAATTTGGTTAAGAAAGTAATAAAATTTTCTAAAATATTATGAGTGAATGTCTATATAAATAAATATGTAAATAACCTTTCTTTACAGCTACACTTATTAAATTTTATTATGTATCATAATTACTTAGAGTTCTTATTTATAATGTAGGTCATTTGTCCTCATTGGCAATATTCTGTAGATGCTTCCCTTCCTCTATGAATTTGCATTTCAAACCAGCACCTCAATGAATCCCATCCAAGTCATTGACTTGCCATGATTTAAGGAAAATTAGTATACAGAATTGATTTGTAAAAAAATTGAGAACTTTAAATATAAAAAAAATCATACAGATTCAAAGTAAATAGATGGTGAAAAGTAGATCATGCTAACAACAATAAAAGAAAGCAGGAGTAGATATATTAATTTCAGACAGAGCCAACTTCAAAGCAGAGAAGAGTTATCAGGGATAAAGAAGGGCATTACATAATCATAAAGGGCCAGTCCTCCAAGAACACATATCTATCCTTAACATGTGTGCGCCTAACAACAGAACATCAAACTATGTGAGGTTATAGCTAGCAGGTTTGCAAAGAGAAATAGTTGAATCCACTATCACAGGCAGAGATTTCTACATCCATTCTACCAGAAATACACAAATGTACCAGCCAGAAAACTCAGTAAGGATACAGTTGAACTAAAAATCACCATCCATCAACTGGATTTAATTGACATCTGTAGACTGCTTTATCCAACAGCAGGATACATAATCTTTTAGCACTCACGTGGAACATTCATCAAAATAGGCCACATTATGGGCCATAAAACACACCTTATGAAATTTTAAAGAAAAGAAATTATACAATGGATGCTCAGATAACGAAATTAGAGTAGAAATCAACAGAAAGACAACTGGAAAATCTCAAAATACATAGATTACATAGTACACTTCTAAATAACTCATGGGTCAAAGAGGAAATTTTAACAGATATTAAATAGCATTATAAATGCAATTAGAAACACAACTTTTGATGTAGAGAAAGCGCTTAGAAGAAAATTTACAGCATTGGGTGCACATATTAGAAAAAGATACCTAAAATTAATCATCTAAGTTTTACCTTACAAATCTAGAAAAAGAAGATTAAATTAAATTCAAAGCATAAATAAAATAATAACAATTAGAGCAGAAGTCTATGAAATAAAAAACATAAAGTTGATAGAGAAAACTGTAATCAAAAGTGGGTTAACAAAAGCAGTAAAATTGATGTCTTTTGCCAGGTTAACTAAGAAAAAAGAGTGAGACCAAAATTAATATCACAAATAAAAGACGGAACATAATGACATATTCTACAGCCAGTAAAAGGATAATAAAGAAATACTGTGAGCTATTCTATGCCTACAAATTTGATAATCTAGCAGTGGTTCTCAACCTTCCTAATGCCGCGACCCTTTAATACAGTTCCTCATGTTGTGGTGACCCCCTACCATAAAATTATTTTTGTTCCTACTTCATAACTGTAATTTTGCTACTGTTATGTCTTAGGCAACCCCTGTGAAAGGGTCATTCGACCCCCAAAGGGGTCGTGACCCACAGGTTGAGAACCGTTCTAGACAAAATGGACCAATTCCTTGAAAGACACAACCTACTGAAACTCACACAAGAAGAAACAATCTAAATAAGCTATGAAAGAATGTGAATCCATAATTGATTACATTTCAAAATAAAAAGCAACCAGGCCCAAAGCAGTTCATTAGTGAATTCTACCAAACATGTAGAAATGAAATATTAATTCTCTACAATATTTGGAAAATTAAAAGACATATTTCTAAGGTCACTGAAATTCTGAAGGAGCAGTCGTAGCTATTAGAAATAAAGCTTTAACTGACATTGGAACTAAAAATGAAGGTTAGGCTGCGTATTACAACAAAAAACAAATTAGTGAGACAGGTGCTTGAGCAAAAGGAAGGAGGTTCAATTCAGATGCTTTGACCTAGGAGAATGATGGACTCCCCTCTCAAAGACCATCTCTTCTTCCTGCTCAAGCCCAAATTCTTACAGGGATAGGAAGGGGACAGCCTATCTTTTTAATCCAATTATCATGCTAGCTTTTGGCCAAGCTGGAGCCCTGTCCATTTATCTTTCTAGCTTTTGGTGCACTCAGGGTAAGAACCTCCCATTATATAATCTTGGCCAATGGGGGAAACTCCCCAGTGCTCTCTGTCTACAGTAGTGAGTAGGGCGTGCACTGCAGAATCTTCCATCAGGAAGCCTGGAGATGCCACAGCCTTCCTCCCACGCATGTCAGCACTTTCAGGGAAGCTGGCTGGAGTCCACTGGGCATCCCTGGATCTCAGCAGGCCCGCATCCTCTACCCTGCTCCCTTGATGGCCCATCCTTCCTAAGTGGCCAGGCAAAGCCTGCTTCCAGCTGATGGCTGTCTATGGTAAAAATACTATACCTGATAGATTTAATGTAAAAGAAATGTACTTCAGTATAGTAGAGATATCTGATTTGAGCAGCAGTCCTTAATTCACTTCTTTCTCCCCAAATATTTTTGTTCTTTTTGTCTTTTATAGATGTTTTTGTGCACTGTATATACTTGATAAAGCTGTAAATATTTCCTTGTTATCAATATATTTACCAAAATTACCAAAAGCATTAGACATTTTAAGCATGAGAGGCAAATCTAATACAAAATCTTTCTACACTTAAAAGCATGTATCCAAAGGTTAAATGTTCTCTAATTTTCTTAAGTTGCGAGTAAGAGTTCCCTCTCTTCCATTACTATCATATTTGTCATGGACAGTTTAGGTAGTTTTTAGGTATTAGGGTTAAATTAATTTTACATTTTAGGATATTTTTAGGACAATAAAAATTAAGGCAGGTACATTTTGGTTTCTATTTTTAATGTTAGATCCTAAATACAATATTAAATTATTGAATATATTTAAATACATTTAAAAATGTAGGTTAGAGTGTTTACTATTTTCAGATCTCCATATCAAACACATTGCCAAACATATTGTAATGTTCCAGTGTTTCTTATTGTTTGTGCATATTTCAATAATCAGATACTTATGCAGTAGGAGAACAGTTAGTTTTATACTTAAAGAGTATTTGCAGGTGTAGTTTGAGATGCTTTGACAAGTTTCCTACCTAAATATTTATTTGTAAAGTACAAAGTATAATAGCTATTTGTAACTAAAGGAAAGCTATCTTAATAACTTAAAGGTAGCAAAAAGCATAATAACTCTTGATCAAAAAGTTCATATACTGTAAAGCAATACAAAGTAGCAAATATTTGTGGGTAGAGAGAAATCATTCAATAATAAATACTTAATAATGTCTCATAGGTGTTTATCTACTAAACCCTGTAACACAAATTGTATTTTCTGCATGTTCAATTATTCTTTATGTACTCTGAAGTCAAGAAGAAAAATGGGATCTAAGAGGTTATGCGGTTAAGAGGAATAATAGAGTTATCTTCACTCAGATTACTAAAGACAAAAAATGCTTTTCAAGAGGATCAAGTGGAAGAATAATTGGCAAAGCAGTGGACTCGGACTACTGGAGTTATTCTATCATAGTATTTAGAAAAACATTTCTCATTAAAAATAACTGCTGAAGAAGAAAATCATGTAAGAAATTTTGTTCTGTTCGAAATGTCATTATAAAAAACTTTTATGTTTTTCTTTGAAATTATCTATATACAATTTATTTAAGAAAAAATTTGAAATCATATTTTATGTTTCTAAACTAGAAATCAAAATACTACAAAATATTGAGAGTTATGTTTAATTAATCCACCATTGATTGTCATTGTACAAACACAGATAATAAGATTTGTAATAGCTCTCTTAACACCTCCTAATTTACTTCTGCAACTCAAGAACAATTATGCAACTCAAGAATATCATTGATATCAGTTAGGGGGTAACTTTTAATCCCTATGTCTATGAACTTTTAAAACCATTAATTCATAGATGGATATGTAGTTTCCTGGAGTTTCTCTGCTCAATAATTATTGTTTTCTGAAGCAAATTCATTAGTATCTCAATGTTTTTCAAAACATAACAATAGATCTTGAAGTTATTTTGTTAGTACTTATAGATCCACACTAATGATTTCATCTCCTGATAAAAATAGTAGAATTATATGGCACATATAAACCCACCTATAAATAGTAACAAGACTGATTTTTAGAACAGTAGCAGAACACACAGATATACTAAGAAGTAACACATTTCCATTCAACATATTGAAAAAAGAAGATTTTCTCTAGACACACACATGCATTGTGGTATGATTTGAAATAAATTATTTACATAGAATAGAGCTTCCTCATATGCCATCACTGTGCTTGGTGATACTAATATATGTAATAAACACAACATCAACAAATTATTTGTGAATATTAGTTATTATATATAATTAGTTGATGAACAGTGATGATTTAGATAACTTTATATATTTTGTATTTTTCTTATTTCTAGCTTAGAAATTATCATTTTTTTGTTTATTTGATAATCTCATGAACATTATCTTTCGTCATAATGCCCTGAAACTGCATTTTATATGAATTATGTAATTTAAAAATCAAAGTAAGATGACATTTGAAATATAATCTCTAAAATTTTGGAAATGATCAAGAAATACAGTATTAAATACTAATGGACTAAAGAAATGGTGCTTAAACTGTTTACATATGGGAGTGCCTGTTTAATTATTTAAAATGCTCATTTTTTTTAACAATATCAAAATAGTTTATGAACTAGTTCTTTAGAAACATCAAATCAGATATAAGTGATTTGAATATGTCTTATCTTCTCCAAATTCATCATTATGATAAATTAAGTATTCTAGTGACCAATCAGCCCCATACAAGCTTCTATTTAGTGGTATGTTAGTAGTCTTTTTAAAAAACGTGCACAGATGCATTTAAAGAGAAACCTTAGAGAATGTAGAAAATAAAATTTAAAATTTTAAAACTCTGTAATGATGGGCAAAAAAACATACAAAAATAACTTCCATATTTTATACTTGACGTATTGTTAATTTAGGAGAAAGTATTCTGAAAAAAAGAAATTTTCTTAGACAAAAAACATTGTCTAAGGCAAAAATACAATGCAATGTTTATATATCTATATATATATATATATTTTACCCACCTTACATTCATTCCTATTGGACAATTAGTATTGTATAATTTTTTTTTATTTTCTTATTTTTTTTATTTTATTATTGAGCTGTATTAAGAATATCATTCTTATTTACATTGGGATTCGCTTTGTAAGTATAAAATAATGGTTTTCAAACATATATATACTGAATGACTGCCTTTCTTCTAAAGGCTTTATGTGAAAAGCATTTGAGTCTTTGATAAAAGAAGTCAGTGTGGTGTAACAAAGAACTGGAATTGAGTTTTGCAGGGAATGGAGGAAAAGGCTCAGCTTGAGAGCCTGGCCATAGAAAGAGGCAAACCAAATATAGCAAGCTAGATATAAGTCTAAAGTGTAATTCAGGGATCTATTCAGAACTGGGGACATGATGTGATGGCATGGAGAAAAGCCTCAGAATATTCAGGTGAGACACACACAGGAAACAAACTAGAAAAAGATATAGTCCTGGGAAATGGAAATGTGTGTGATAATTAGCAACATGGTCCAACTGAAATCCTCAGATGCCCTTATTGTTCTTAGAAACCTCTATTTTTTCCAATTGTCCATCTCCACATCCACTCTCTTCCCTACCCTACCAAACATAACTGAACACGCTTAACACTTCCGTACAAATATAATACACTTCCTTCTGCCATAATCTTCCGTTTGCAAAACATCAGAAAACACATACACACAAAAGACATCATTTGTATTAATGTCCAATCCTTTCAAATTCTTCTAAATGAATCCTTTCTCCATTCTTTCACCAAGCTGCTAAGCCGTGGTGAAAATATAACCCACGTATGAAGATAATTGTCCCCTACAGATCCATGCTAGACACTGGGTATTGCCTGCCCTAACACTGGTTAGTTCTTCCATTCTCAACAGCAGTTAAGATAAATCCCTAAAACTCTAATATTTGTGGTCCCCCCTGTTATAGGCACAGGATAGGACTGAATCTAGGGTGGATCTATGTAACCACTGTGGTCAGTAAAGTGTGAATGGAAAGGCCACCTGTCTTTTCTGGGTCAGCATGTTTTACTGGTGGTTTGAGACCCTCCAAATCTCGCTTCTGCTGCACAGGAACATACAGCATTTTAGATGATGGCAGATCTCTAAGGCTAGGTCCCTAAATGTGGACAATAAACAGACCTCCCACATAGCCCCCAAATGAATATATAGTATTACATGATTAATACAACTTTGCTGTTTATAGACAATGAGATGTATGCTTTGCTCCTCACTGAAGTAGGAACTAGCTTCACCTGTTTGATTCACCCATGCTCACTAGTTTAACAGAGAAATCAGAAATCATCATACTGTAAACAAACAAGCAAACATCAAATTCTCGTTCTTACCTGAAGTACCCTAACAAGTGTCCTTTCTTCTGTGTGCATTTAATTTCACCCGTGCTCTAGATTTTGTATATTCAATTCTTACAGCAACTTTAGTATATCATTCTTTATAACAAATTGCTTTCCACTACATTACAGTGACTAAGATTTTGTTTCTAGAATTCTATTCCATTTCTCTGGTCTGTTGGTCTAACCTTGCACCAATCACACATTGTTTCAGTTGTTCTAGATTTTGACAGGTCAAAAGTAGTTTTATTTTTTTAAAAGATTTTTGGGGCTACTATTGACCTTGGGTATAGCCATATGAATTTTAGAATTGGTTTGGCAATTTCTACATTACAATTGAGGTTATGTTGAGTCTATAGTTTCATTAACAATAAGTATCTTTAGCCCTGGCCGGTTTTCTCAGTGGTTAGAGCATTGGCCTGCGGACCAAGAGTCACGGGTTCAGTTCTAGTCAAGAGCATGTACCTCGGTTGTGGTTCAGTTCCCGGCCCTGGTTGGGGTCGTGCGGGAGGCAACCAATTGATGTGTCTCTCTCACATTGATGTTTCTCTCTCTCTCTTTGCTTCCCTCCCTCCCTCTCACTCTATCTGAAGATAAATGAAAAAAAAATATCCTTGGGTGAGGATTTAAAAATATAAAAATAAATTTAAAAAACAATAAATATCGTTATATTATTGAGTTTCTCAGTATATAAATATATACATTCCTATGCTTACATAGACATCTTTGTCTCAGTAATATTGTATAATCTTCCAGTTTAGTGGTGTTGCATTTATTTTTATAATAAGGCTTTGATTTTTTTATACCATTGCAAATGGTATCATTCTAAAATATATTTTTTTACATTCATTTGTTCCCAAAGTAACAGTTTATAATTCTGAGTATAGAAGTGCAGCTTTTAAATTCTTACATAAAAATTATTACTGTGTGTTTGTGTTCTTAATGTCACTGTAATAGTATTATTTTTAGATTTACATTTCTGTTAACCACTGGTATAAAAAATAAAACTGAATTTAGTATATTAGCCTTGTCATTGCAAATTTCTAAATTTACAAAACATTTAGTTTGTAGATTTTTAAATATACATATATGCAATTATTTTGTCTAACTATTGTGAAAATTTTACATATTTTTCTCAAACGTTTATTTTATATTTCCCTTGCCTTACTGATTTTCAATTCAAACTGTCAAAGCAGTGCTGTTTGTAGACATTCATGTCCGATGCACAAGCCAATGGAAAGAGTTTCCAGTAAAGGTGTCCGTGATTTTTGTAGATATCATTCATCTGTATTTTAACGTCCTTTGGAGACCTGAGATTTGCTCTCCAATGATTAAATAGTCTACCTATTCCTAGCTTTCTTTATCCACTGTTACTACAAAAGATGAGAGTATATTTGTATGTTATCACAGAGGCTGTCTGGATGCTCCACTTGGCTTTGATTTCCATGTTTGCTGTGAATAATTTGCTATCTTTTCCTAGAGAGTTAACAGTTTAGTAATGGTTATCCTGTTCCATTTCCCTTGTACTTATCATCCCTTACCTACATTTCAAACTTCTGATACATTTCACCAGCTAGTGCCTTTCAGTCCACGGGAAACCATCCAAATTCACCACTGGGAACGAAGCAGTGCTGGCCTGTCACTTTGCTTGTTTACTTTCTTTTTTTATTGAATTTATTGGGTTAATATTGCTTAATAAAATTATACAGTTTCAGGTCTAGAGTTCTACAATACATCATCTGTATATTGTACTGTGTGTTTACCACACCAAGTCAGTCTCCTTCCATCATCATTCATCCCCCCTTTACCTTATTCTCCCTCCCCCATCCCCTTCTCTCTTACAAACATTATACTGTTATCTGAGTCCATGAGTCTTTCTTTTCTTCTTCTTTTTTCTCTCTGCTTAACCCCTTCACCCTTCTCACCCTGGCCTGCCACTTTGTAGCCACCACAGTTCTTATTGTAAGCCAACCAGCTCCCAAACCCAACTGCCACAGGTTGGCTTTTCTGGGGAGAAGACTCTGAGACAAAGTTTAGTATACAGTATAGGATGTTTATTAGGAATTATGATTAGTGTCAACAAATGGAAGGCAGTGGGCGGGGAGGACGAGATGAAGGGAGAACTTGAACTTTGAGGAGGACCATCTGCCTCAGTCAACTCCACAAGGGGCTTTGGAGCAGAAATGCCCCAAGAGGTTCTTTCACATCAGACTGAAATAGCGGAGCTTTGATCAGTCTGCATGTGGGCCTACAGGTGGCTTTCTGTCGCTGAGGCATGCTGACAGACTGACAGCTGAAGAGTGTTGTCCAATGCTTTCAGCTGTCTGCAAAATATCCTCCCATACAGACCCAGGCAATGTGTGTCTATGTTCAACACATACTGATCTTTTTTTTTTTTTTTTGCCATGTTCTGAACAGAATTTGCTTCAACACATATAAAATTGACCATAAACATACATACCCAACATACACACACACACACACACACACACACACACACACAAAGCAACAACAGCAACAAAACACCTCCCCTGAATTTTCAGCTCCTTTTAGCCTGACTTCTTAGCTTCTTTTCTTGGACAGCTTAATAGTTGGCAAATAATTCAAGAGGAGAATAATTTTATAATTATATCATTGTATCAGCCTCTGTTCTCTGTGCTTTTATTTTCCTCCCTGGGGTCTAAGTTTCTCAAGAGCAGGCTGTGCAGGCAGCTCCCTCATGCCTTTTATAATTATAGTGTGTACATCTTATAAATATTACATATACATTTTAATTATTGTCACTGAGAAATGGGGCACATTGGGCTGGTGTAAGAGATTCTACCATTGTCAAAAATAGACAGTGTCTTCACTGTTTTCAATGTACTAACAATTACCTGATAGTTTACCACACACTTGTATGTCATCTATTATGTATCACCTACTAGGTAGAGCATTTTTTCAAATCCTCACCCAATATTTTTATTGATGAGAGAGAAAGAGAGAGAGAGAGAGAGAAACGTGGATCGGTTGCCTCACGTTTACAACCCAACCAGGGATCGAACTCACCACCTAGGTATGTACCCTGATTGGGAATCAAATTCACAACCTTTTTGGTGGGTAGAATGACACTCCAACTGACTGAGCCACCTGGCCGGGGCAGCTAAAACATTCTTTTTAGAGTCTTAGAACTTGACCCAATTGGATTAGCTTTACCACTGGAAGGAAAGTGTAAGTAGAAGCAACTGTGGAAAACAGCAGGGGACTTTACACCCTGTAAATGATCATACTTAGACAAGTAAAAGTTCATTGACGTGCACTCTAAAAATGGATTCTAATCTGAAATGGCAGATAATAACAATATACTATACCTGTTAAAACCATTTCAGTTTTTATAAATGGATTTTTTCATGTGTGCCAGATAATGTTATTCCTCTATACTGGTGTTCCCGGAGGAAGACTGGTCTGGAAATAAGTTCTTTCACTGTGTCATAGGAAAGGAATTGCTGTGACCCAGCACAGGAGGATTTGCCCTTAGTGGCAAGATTTATAATAGTGCCCTTGAAAAGCCTTCCACAGCCAAGGGACTTCCCCGCACTCAGCTGGTAGATCGTGTTCACTGGCCCCAGGTCCACCATGCCTGATGCCTCATCCACAACGGTGCGGGTTAGCTCCGTCTGGCTGAGGAGCCACACTTGGGCCCACCAGGCCCAGGAGGGTCAACAGGGCCCAGAGCTGCATCACCCTGGCACCAGACGCTGACCTTGGGCAAGTTCACTTCCCTGTGCCTCATTCCCCAGCTGCACATTGTCTGCTGCCAAGACTTGATGTTGCCCCAGTCCTGATAGGCACTGTGCTCCGGGCGGAGTGGCTACTATAGAAAGAGAGAGCGTGCCTCAGGCCTTGGTTAAGCTTTGATTATATTTCCTTGGGCTTGGGTGAGAGTGGGCTTTCTTTCAAACTATCTAATCCCTTTCCTGGATCTTCTGGGTTTCATGCCCTTATCCTATCTGATCTTTTCCCCAGATTTTTTCAGGGCAGTCTCCTCCCCTGTATGGTCATCATTTTGGCTTCTACTGTGCATGGCTTATCCCCCGACCCATGTTGGTTTCCAGTGCGCATGCCATCAGTAAAGGAATTCCCCCTTACTGTTGACCCCTCCCCATGAATCCAGGCAAACCGGCTGGCTGCTCCCTGGGGAGACTGGGAAGTTGGTCTTTTCTGCCTCCTGGCAGCTGGGAGTGACTGTGAAGCTGTCCCCTCCTAGTTAATCCTGCTTAATTACATGTCTGGCTCCCTTCTCTTTTGTTAATATCTAACTAGCTGCCTGCTGTAACACTGGTAAGTTAAAATCAATCTGTTACTGATGCCAAATACTGCTTTAAAAAAAAAAAAAGGAATCTATTTGCATTCGAAAAGGACAAAGTATTTATGGAAAGAGAAACTATGAAATCTATATACTATATTTAATTAATGTGGAGTATTGAAAAAATAAAACAATGTTTTGACATTGATTTATTATAGAGCTTTTAAAACAGAGTAGATGACATTCCCTGTCAAAACTGATTTGGACTCTGAATGGGGAATAAAATTCTAAACCACAAAATCAGAAATATCTAGTTGGGGTTTAGACATATTATAGCTGTCTTTACCCTTATGACCTTTAAAGATTAAATTATATAGACAAAATAGTTCAAAATTAACCCAGGACATCATTCTCTGATGTAATTTGTTGGAGGAGTAGCACATCCGTACAATAAAAATACACTCAATGTCTCAAATTAATTTGTCCTCACAATATAATATCAAATATAGTAATATCATAATAATGTAAGTTCTTCTTAGGAAATTCAAAATAAGAAGTGAAATATATTATGTATTTTCTTATATGTATTTCAAGTCAGCATTGTTGATGTATTTGAGTATATATGTACAATGATTTTAAAGTATTATGTAATTTTTTGACAACAGAATTTGAAAATAAGTTTGCATTTGATTTAAAAAAAAACAAAGAACTGACTTATTAAAATATTCAGTTAATCAATTGTTTTGTACAATGTAGTATTTATTAACTTCTTCACCTCATTTTGATTCTTTTATGTATTTCACCTTCCATTCATGTGAATATGAGAAAACACCTTGGCATTCTTTTCATTATTTTTCCCTACAGATTTGTTGAGCCCATTAGTTCATCCCTTCATCTGTACCTCCAATGTTAACAGAATTATAAAGAATAAAGAAAATCTAATACAATTATTTTCCAGATTATACTTGCTGCATCAAAAGATTTTAGGATTAAGATAACCTGTTATTTTTACTGTAGTTAGATATAGCCAGTCTACCATAACCATAACAGATGGTCTAAATGATAAATTTTAAATTTTATTTACACAAAAATACAAAAGCATAAATTCCAAATTAAATTTCTGAGATAGAATTATTTTTAATTTTTTAAAATTTTTAAATGCTTAAGCATATAAAAGTTTATTAATAATAATGGGTCATACTTACATGCTTTCTCTCTATATATGCATATATATAATGTAAATATATACACATGTATAACATTCTCTTATAAAGCAACAATGCCATTATCATCTCTAAGATTATTAAACAATCCCAAAATATAATCTAATATACAGTTAATTTCTCCAAAATATTTTATATCTATTTTCTTTTCCAAACTGAGATCCAATTAAGCTTTCCTCGTTACAATTTTGTTGTTATTTTTCAAGTCACCTTTAACATTGAGGAATGCACCGTTTTTTTGTTTGTTTGTTTGTTTTTTCTCAAAACACTGATTTTTGTGAAGAGACCAAGGCAGTTTTCATGTACAATATAATAATAAGTTCTGAATTTGTCTTTTCATGGTGTCATTTAATGTGCTCTTCTATTCCCTGTAAAATCTAGTTAGGTTTCGAGACTTGCCTCTACTCAGGATAAACTGCTGGCAGGAACTCTTCATAAGTGAAAATTTCTACTTCATACCATGTAATATCAGAAGGTACTAAAGGCCAATTTGTTTTAACCTTAGAAGTGATGGTTCATTACATTTAATGGACTTTTCTTCCTTTTACATTCATTAGCAGCTATCACTCTGTATGTCGTGTCACCATGAGTGCATGGGTTTTTTTGTTTTGTTTTACTTCAATGTGTTAAAATCAATTAATTAATTATTCCCTTGTGGCTCAAAATATCCCAAATGTGTACTGTGGAAACTTCTTTAAACGTGCTCTGTGTCCTTTTGGTATTATTGTATTACTTTTTCTTTTTTGTTTTGCTTTGTTTTTTTTCATTCTGGAAAAGCAGGAAATCCAGATTTGTCCTGTACTGTTACTGCTCAGACTGGGCATCAGTCATTTCTCCAGGGATATAAGATTATTTTTAATAGGTAATGGTAATCAACACAAATTATGTGTAAAGTCAATGATGTGTAAAGACAGTGGCATTGGAACACAAAGATCTGGGTGCTAGCTCTACAGTTATTACCAGAGTGCCACTTATTGTGAAATAAAATAAGACAACCTAGCCTGTCCAGTGGAGAGGGCTGGGATTATAAGTTTTTGCTAATGTGCAGTTAAAATCACAGGACTTTCTAATGAATTTCTTTTTATAGCTCTCCTTATTCACTATAAGAACAATGAAAAATATTGATTCCTATACTGACAGTATATAAGACATATATTATATGAATATATATTTATATATTGAAATTCATATTTTTATATCTATTATAGTTTCAAAAGAGCAATGTGAATATTGCCACTATAAATAAAGCTGACAAGCATTAGAAATTTTTGTACTTACAATATATTATATGAAAGATATCAAGTCAGAATATATGTTCCAAATTACTTAAAATAATTCTTTTTACTATATGGTTGTATTTTTTAGTTTGATATACATTTCAGTTTATTGGATTTTACTTTTATTGAACTAAGTTCAGTTAAATTAAAAATTCCCCTTTAATATAATTTTATATTCGAATATGTACAATACTTATGTTAAATTAAATACAAATAAAATATTTAAAGGTTTTAGTACCCTCACTAACCACTCACCCTATACCTATTCAATAATGCTATAATTAGGCATTGAATCATTTTAGGAATAATGATTTAATAAATAACTTTGTGTATATATTGTTTCTACTTGTGGAGATAATCTACAGATTGTGGGTTCAGAGGATAAATGCCTGTGTAATTTTTTCAGATGTTCCCAATTTTCCTTCCTTAGGAGTTATACTTTTTTAGACTCTCAAAATGAATGCAAATTCCGTTTCCTCATAGTCTTAGCAATAGAGTGTGTGACTGTAAACAAGGGTGAGCATCGGACTTACTTTCTGTTCCCAGGAGGCACTGGCATCCTTCCTCTCCAGGCAGCCACTTGGGGGCAGTAGTGTCCCTCTTATCCTGGGTTGTCCTAAGAATTCAGTATGTTTTGCTGTTTTGTTTTTTTCAGGATTTTTCTGCATTGGTAAACTTTATATTACAATACACAGTCTTTTATGTCTTTCCCTGCTATAGATAAACCTTACATACTTATTATGAAATAAAATAAGACAACCTATCCATTCAATAATTTTACAAAAGTAATTTTACTTATAGCACGAGTACAGGAATTGGCTCTTTGTAGGTGCTTTAGGAGGAAACAACAAAAATCCCCCATGCATATCTGAGAGAGAGAGAGACAGAGAGAGAGAGAGACAGAGAGAGAGAGAGAGAGAGGGAGAGAGGGAGAGAGAGAGAAACAAATTCTGAAAAATGTATGCAAAAACCTACGGCATTAGATCATGAACAAAAATTAATTTTAATTAGTCACAATACAGTGAATGTTTGAGAACTTACAATTTTAATTATATAACAAGGAATGTGGTACCAGTTAAAACTTAGATACAAGTGATAGAAAATCAGAAAGTGTATTAATTTTAATTATTTTTGTCAAATAATGCTTACAATCTTTTCCCAATTCTAAATAATTTAAAAATTACTTTTAAAAGTAATATTTTTTATATCTTCTTAAGGATCCGTGTTTTATTTAATATTCATGCTAATTATTCATTTAAAAATTTTTTTTTCTTTACTGATTTTAGAGAGAGAGGAAAGAAGAGAGAGATAGAAACATCGATGCGAAAGAACATCGATTGGCAGTCTCCTGCATGCCCCCCACTGGGGATTGGGCCCACAACCTGGGCTTCTGCCCTGACCGGGAATCAAACCTGTGACCTCTTGGTTCATGTGTCGACACTCAACCAGTGAGCCACAGCAGCCAGATTGCTAATTATTATTCTTAAATAGGGAAGTAAAATTACCAAAAGGTTTTTAATGTAAATTTTGTCTCACATAGCTCTTGTTTGATACTCATTTTTATTTTGTTATTTTGATTTTGATTTTTTGATTTTTAATTTTACTCTTTAGTGTCGATGAACAAAAATGAAATGTTAACATTTGAAAGAAAAGTATGTTGTAAATTTTTAAAGAAACAAATCTATAATAGAATAAACCCCTATTGTTGGAAACTAATAATATCTTATGGGTACCTCAGAATACTTGGTCATTATATTTAGAATTACATTTTCCTCTCATATATTGACTTCTGATTTACAAATTTAAAAAATGAACAGACAACTATTTTCTGTTATTTTTAAAAAACATTGTTAACATTAATCTTAGCGTGAAAATATACATGCTGTCATCATTAAAATGTGTTTTATGGTTAAAGATGGGTAAATGACATACCCCTCGGTAAAAGTCCTCAGAGTCTCATGTTCAGCCACTTATTATATTTTTGACAAATCCAACCCTACACTATTTTCAGGTGCTTCCTAAGTACAATTAGCTCAGTTACATTCTGCGGCTTTAAAGGACTGGCAACCTCCTACACAGGTACAGAGAAAATATACAGCTGCGGTGTTTGCAACCACTGCAAATGATTGCATACAAGTAGATCAAACAATAGTTTAACAGCTGGCACTGCATCCAGAGATCCAGAGAGCATCTCGCCTCTACCCTTGTGAATGAAACAGTGTTCTCAGGCCATAGAGAACTTGAGAAATGTCTCAATAAAAATAAAGAACAGTGGTGAATAGGAACAAAGCAAACACACACCCTTATTCGTTGAGAATCCTAAATCCTACCTCCCTATAACACATGATATAAATCACTATATGTGATAATTAATCCCCTGGCTTATCCCACATCACCTGCTGTCTGATTCATCAAACACAGTTGAAATTTCCACATATCTTGTTTACTGAAATGGGAGAAATTATAACTCTTACTTGATCATGAGCTTCTGCAGAAAATTATCTACAAAACTGAAGCAAATAGAATGAGGGCATTAACTATGAATCCCTAATTACCCTCCAACTCGGAGCGCTGGCCCTGCTATCTCCTTGGAGCACCGCAGACATCCATATTGAACCCACCCAGACATACACATGAGAAGTGAAGGACAAGAACCCATCACGTTCAGAGAGACTGTACTCCTGAATAAGATACTATTCTTAACGTAATAAGAATAATGTAATAAGAATACTTTTAGCTAAAAGTTATACATTTTGGTTAACTTAAGTGAAAAGTGGTTGGTGTAGTAATCTTTGTTTTCTTCAGAGCCATGGAGAAAAACTCAGACATATAACAACTGTTTTATATGTTTAACTGTGGACAATTGACTTTATAAAATACTAACAACAAAAATGAAATGCATGTTAACATTTTGAATACAAAATCTGACATACTGATTTCTAAATGACATTGCTATTTTTAAATTTCAGAGGCCTAGACACTGCCAGTTTCGATGGAAACACCCTTTCCAGCATACACATAGCAGAATTTGGTGGCTGACTTATTGTGATGTAGAAGAATGGGGTGATGAGGGTGGATAATACTCTTGCTACAAATACATGGAGATCCTGATTAAATTGTGTCCTGAAAAATATGCAATCCCGAGAGAATAAAAGAAAAAGTGAATGCATCAAATATAAATTGAAAAAAATTAAGAAGCCGTATTTGGGATTGATGTCATGACAGAAAACATAACATCGAGAACTCTAGGGCTAAATGCTAAAGTTCTAATGCCTATGCAGGCATAGGAGGCCAATAATATAGCTAATGTCTCAAAAATGATTACCTAAATAATTTAAACCATCATTTCCAAGGGTGCATTCAACCTAAACATGGAACTCTCATCTATTGGTTGTATAAAAATTTTATATGTAGTCTACACATGTAAACTACATGGGCAACAGAGTTATACAGGCTGTTTACACAATCGCCCTGCTATTTTAGTGATATTTCAGAGCACTGCACCAATTCTGTTCTGAACTGTTCTCAATTATATCATCATTCCAATAAGGCTGTGGTAAGACTCATTTCAAAGGTAAAGATTTAATTCTAGGCACAGCAGAGTACTCCACCATATATCTAAAATTTTAGGCTA
The DNA here is from genome assembly GCA_030848825.1 of Tadarida brasiliensis. Classification (NCBI taxonomy): domain Eukaryota; kingdom Metazoa; phylum Chordata; class Mammalia; order Chiroptera; family Molossidae; genus Tadarida; species Tadarida brasiliensis. Next base: position 18,995,027 of record CM061258.1, read on the forward strand.
TAGCTGCAAAATAAAATACAAAGTTGGCTTTTAATTGATAACTAGGTCCATGGCACTAATTAAAAGTATAATCTATAAAAATGATACAACTTTAAAGTTATTACCAATTAGCATATCTTTAATGTAATTTTAACTTTTTAGCAGTTAGGTGCAATTGCCTTATATAATGTTACCTTTACATATTAATACGATCATTTTCAAATATAAGAGCAAGACACATAACTAAAATTATCTACACATAAAAGATTAATGGCTACTCCTACTGGAAGATCTAGTGGTTGCATTATATTTAGAATGACTAATTATATAGATTTCATAGAGCTCTGCGTTTCTATTTCTTGGCCTTGATATTTTTATTTTGTTGGTTTTATTCTCCAGAAATCTTATTCATTATGGCCAGCATTTCCAGACTTACATGATCCATTCTTAGAGTTTACATTTTCAAAGAAATAAGGTTTTTGGCATCTGATCATTAGAATGAAGAGTAATAGCTCCGGCCACTCAGGTTGCCTTGCATGTATCCACAGAGACCACACAGACAAGAGTTTGAACCCAATTTGAGTGTTGGTAGAATGCCTTGTCATCCTTCTAGAATAGGAGATGATGAAAGGTCTGTGAGGAGTTTCTCGGAGGCTATCTCACACTTGATCATCTATGAGGCTGTCATGAGATATTCCTCAATGCCTCTCAGGTTCTGATGAGGTGTGGGGCTCCCTGTCCCTCACCCCCCAGAATAAAGCTATAGAAAATACAAGCAACTAATTACAGTTTAGAACAGGCTCCTCAGCTATGAGGTGTCCAACATCTCACAGTGCAGTCTTTTGACCTCTTTTTTTATTTGTTATTTCTTGTGGGACAATAAATTTGGGGAGCTGGCATCTTAGGCTTATTCTTCCTTTCATTGTCTACATAAGTAATGAACTGCCTAACGCAATGATGTTTGTTTCATTGTATTTCTACTGGTCCCATCAGTCCCGTCGTGGCCTCACTGGCCTTACCTTGTATGTGCCTGACACAGAGATGAAATAATCATGCAGGTTGTCATGGAAAGAGAGAAAAATATTTCATAATGTGGAGGAAAAACTGAAAAATTTTGGAAGATAGAAATATTAAATTGTAACTAATATATATCTCAACAAAAGATACCTTTATTTTTTAAAACTTTTTGAAAGGTCCAAGATAATTATTTTATATATTAGTTTTTATTGATGATATAACAAATTAGTACAAATTTATGGCTAAAACAACCCAAATTTATTATCTAATAGATTTATAGGATAGAAGTCAGATGTTACACTGGGATTGACCTTCTGTTTTCTGTTTTTTAAAACTATTTTTAATTGAATTTATTGGGGTGACATTCACTAATACATTTATTTAGATTTCTGTAATATATCATCTGTATATTGTGTTGTGTGTTCACCACCCAAGTCAAGTCTCCTTCCACCACCATTTATCCCCTTTTATTGTCTTCTACCTCCCCCCATCCCTCTTTCCCTCTGGTAATCACCATACTGTTTGTGTCTATGAGTTGTTTTTGTTGTTTTTTTTTTGCTTAATCCCTTCACCTTTTTCACTCAACCTCCCAACCCCTCTCCCCTCTGTCAGCTGTCAGTCTAATGTCTGTATCTATGGATCTGTTTTTATTTTGTTTGTTAGTTTATTTTGTTCATTCGATTCCACATATAAGTGAAAACATATGGTATTTGCCTTTCTCTGACTCACTTATTTCACTTAGCATAATACTCTCCGGATCCATCCATACTGTCACAAAAGGTAAGATTTCCTTCTGTATATGGCTGAGCATTTCACTGTGTAAATGTACCACAGCTTTTTTTATCCACTTATGTACTATGAATCGACAAACAACAAGTGTTGGCGAGGATATGGTGCAAAGGGAACCCTCGTGCACTGTTTCTGGGCATGCAGATTGGTGCAGCTACAGTGGAAAGCAGCATGAAGTTACCTCAGAAAATTAAAAATGGAACTGTCTTATGATCCAGCGATTCCACTTCTGGGAATTTATCTGAAGAAACCTGAAACACTGATTTGAAAGAATATATGCACCCCTGTGTTCATTGCAAGTTATTTACAATAGCCAACATTTGGAAGCAGCCCAAATGCTCATCAGTTGATCTGTTTTCAGTTAGCAGCACGCGTCTCTCAGACCATTCTGCAGCCACTACTTGCACACTCCCCACAGCTCAAAAGGGTCTCTTCCCTTAGAATCCAAGTACTTAGGTTCGGCCCATCCACATACGGATAATCTAAGATAATGATCCTGGTTCAAGATTCTTAATGTAAAGATATCTGCAAGTCTGTTTTGCCATGTAAGGTAACAGTCACAGGTTCTAGAGTTTAGGATATGTACGTCTTTGGGAGGGCTTTTCATCTGCCTGTCATGTTTCACTCTTGCCATGAGAAATCGCTACGGTAAGTATTGACTTAAAAAAAACACATAGTTGTAGTTATGCTTGCTAAACTTGGAATGCTAGTGGGAGAGGGTAAAACATAGTAGAAACATAGAGTTAGTAGTTTCTAGCAGAAACCACAAAAAGAAAAATATAATGGTCATTATGAAAGGCAGACGAGCAGCTGGACTATTCAGAACCCAGGGAGTGGTCTGAAATGCACATCTGACTAAACATGTATGGCTCCCAGAAATGAAATCAACACACAGCTAAGTAATTAAACAATAGGCAACTAAGTAGCTGGTAAATAAAACTCAGATTTCATAATTAAAAACATCTGGGGTGCCATATGAACCACAGTGCTCTAAATATCATGGCCCTGTCCTTTTCTGAACCAATAGAAAAAATCCAAGCCCTTTCGTAAAAAGGTTAGGTGAGTCTCCTAAGGAATTCTTTTTCACTTCATACGTATTGACAGGAAACATTGATCTGGTCCTTCCCCAAAGGAAACTGTCACTCACTGTCTAACCAAGTAATTGACTCCAAATTAACCCCAGTTCCAGCATGTGGCATTAGTCCACTAGCCTGAATGAAGCCTTATCAGGTGATAAATAGAATTATTATTGAAGACCTCCCCAACCTAACCCAAGTTCCCCTAAATTAACTATGTATATTTACTCATTCCCTGAGGGCAAATGAATGCCAAATTTTGTCATGTTATGATACCCACAGAAAATGATAGCATTGGCATAGCATTTAAGGATGAAATTAAGATGGTTCTTGGTAGCTACAGGTAACAAGCTGGGAGTTCTGGCTTCCAAGGACCCTCTTACTCCCTGGACTCAGGAGATCGACATCACAGGACACTATGGCCCAGCCACAGAAAACCAATGTGTGGTGGCCCAGAGCTGGCAGAGTACGCTTCAGTAAATAGCTGGAATTGATATATTCAGCACCAGCAGAATCTTCACATTGGCAACCTTAAAGCATGTAAAAAAACCTCATGGTCGGAAGGTATAATATCACACGTCATCCCTAAAACACTCATTCACAGTTAGAAGTAGTTCACCAGCAGAGCTGATATCATTTGGTATAGATTCCACAGGCCTTCGCTGCCTGTGTCCATTCTGAGTTGTCAGCATCAGTCTGATTGTTTAGTACCTATGCTTACCCTGGTATTGAATATTTTTAATATTGTCCTGGCCACAGTAAACTATGTGGAAAATGCAGGTGTTTAATTCCTTATACATCCGTTTTAATTCTTTTTGACTAAAAGAATGAATAAAATAAAAAATTTTACATGACAGGGCTTTGAGAAGAATACTGCAAGTGTTAACCTAACCAAGCCATGTCTTCCACTAGAGAGGCAGCTGTGAATGCATTCTCTTTAATAGAACAAACAGATATAGCCCTTGGCAGTTGGAATAATACTATTAATCTGGTAAATATATGTTTCTTTATAGTAGGGGTCTGCAAACTGCAGCTGTGAGACAATCTGAACTGCTGTTTATGTAAAAAAAAAAGTTATATTGGAACACTGAGATATCCATTTATTTGTATATTGTCTATGGCTGCTCCTGCATCGCAATGGTAGACTAAAGCATTTGCAACAGAGTCTTCATGGCTCACAAAGCTTAAAACACTCCCTGGTCCTTTAGAGTAAGCATGTGTCAATTTCTGGTTTTTATCAACAAGCAACAATGAATAGGATTAGATTGCTTTCACCAGGAGGGAACTGAAGTGTTCTTTGAGTTTCCTATTTCAGAGATACTTATTTGTTTCTCTTCCTGAAGAAATACACAGAGAATCTTACCATCTGTCATTGTAAATAATATCTCATTGGTTTCTTCTATTGATGACATCATGCTGATATGACTGGGAAGAAGGAAAGAGCTGGCACTTGAGCAGTTGTAGTTCATTCATGTGGTAGAAAGTACAGACTTAATATTAGGAATACAGGGCTCTGCCATGTCTATGAAAAATCTTACTGGCATCTAGAAAAAGAGGAACTTCTCCAGTTGGTCCAGAATACAAAACCTATATTAACCAACCGATTAATGAAACATATTTGGCACATGGAAATACTATGTACAGTTTGCAGCAATCTATAATTTTGATTATTTTACTAATCAAAAGGCAAATATTGGATTACTTTGGCTTGGAGGATACTAGAGCATATATTGTGAAAGAATAAAGAGTAAGCTGAGATTTACATGGGCAATATTGTACAGGGTTTAGAAAGAAATTTAAAACTTTTAATAGCAAGGGATTTTACACAAGCAACTTATTCCATAAAAATAATACAGTGGAAACTTGCTGTTAAAAGCACATAAAACAGATATTCTCTGCTCCATGCTAGTAACTAACTGGCAGAAAAAAATTCCAACCCCTGTCCATTACTCTATTAATTTTAACTGTGTTTAACAAGAGGTACTACAATAGCCACCTTGAACTTAGACATGTCAGATGTTCATCTACTAAAATAAGTAGAAAAATTGTAAATTCAACCATAAACTGGAAATCTAATATTTGAGTGGACATATCTTAGGAGTCAGCACATATAGGAACAGATTGTAACCAGTAGGAGGCCATTGTGCCAGAGGATGGACATCAATGATGGAAAACTCATATTCCAGCCCATCCTCCCATCTCAGTATCTTAATGCACACTGAGGAACTGGAATGTCAAGTTTGGTAGTGCAAAAGTATAAATCCCTGAACTGAGTTTAGCCTCATTGGATTAAAATTATATTTTACACACCAAATTTAGATTAATGCTGAAATTAAATTCTGTTAGTAAAGAATAAAGAATGTAACAATGTCTGCATAATAGAGATCATGGCTCATAAGATACCTATCTAAAATCTATTCCTTTAAAATTCTGACTATGAATGACTATTAGGCCAGATAGTTTGAATAAAAATAATAAAAAGTTATCCTGGCTTTGTTACCAACAAATTACATCCATTCATTTTGGTTTATACTTCAATGAATAGAACACGACTATCAGAATTGGAATCTGAACAATTTATGTTACAAAATATATTTGATTTTGACAAATTTAATATCTATGGCATGGATGTCTATGAGATAAAATATTTCAAGTGTATAAAACCAAACCAGATGCCTGGCAATGGAGGGTAAAAAAACTTTGATCACTGTCTCTGAATCTTAATGTGGCATTGTTGCTCTTACTTCATCACCTATAACCATTTACTAAGGAATTATATAATATAATGTCATTCATTAAATTGGGGTTCTATAATTTCTGAGAAACTTTAGAGTTTTGGTTTTAAGTATCTCGGGTATTAAAAGTTTGAAACTTGCATAGAAAGCAATCAGAACCACATTTGTAAGTTGTTAAAATTTAAGGTAGGTTTCTATCTAGACACCATAAAGTCTTGTTTCTTCTATCCTTGTATCAAGTGTGCCTATAGATCCTCAAGCTCAAAAAAGTCAGCCTGCATTAGCTTCAACTCCATTCACCCAGGTTCGTAACTGAGGTTTCTGATGGCTAAACCAGTTTCCATTTGACTTGAACACTAAAACAGAAATTGTATTAGGCTTAATCCTTGCCAAAGCTTTCCCGTAGGATTTAGGGAATCAAAATCTTTACCCTTAAAACATAAAATGATCAAAGAATCATGATGCAACCATTCCCTAATAGGAAATGCCACTCCCTAATACAATGTTAGAGTTATGCTACCCTCAACAGAGTACAACATGGCATCATTTTCCCCCCTTATAGAAAGAAAAAAATGGCTCCAACAAAGCTTTGGTTTGCACTGGAATCTAGATTGTTGGTCAATCCTTAGCAAGCTAGACCATAGTTCAGTTTTGTTTCCCCAGCTCAAAGTCTATTCACTTTTTTCTTTCTTTTTATCTTCATCAGTTCTCCTCTACACATTCACTCCAACATTTATCTACTCGTCTTCCTCTGAGATGTTATTCTCTCTGTAGCCTTTTCAGATTATCCTATATAACACAGGATATGAGTTGCTTACTATTAACACAGATTTTTTTAATCAAAGGCTTAATAATCTATTCACAATTGATTCTCTGTAACTAAATTTTAACCTTGCTCAGTAGACCTCTGGCATTCTCTTTTCAGCCAATAAGATTATCATTAAACCTTTGAGACACACTCAAAAAAGTGTGCTTCTACTGGAATGTTGATTTCATGTGTTGATTTCAACACCAGAACAATTAGTAGTCAATCCTTCTCCATGAACTCATCTTCTTGTAATTACAGATCTCTTAAGGCCATGTATTGGTTTGTGGTTATGTTACTTCTTCCTCTTCCTCTTCTTCTCTTTCTCTCTCTTCACACATGTTATCACACACACAATCAAAAAGTGGGAACATTCAAGGGAAATTATAATTCTTAACCTGGTAGAAAGATTAAGTTTACTGAGTATGTTTTTCTTAACTTATAGAATTTATCTTTTACCATCTTACAAAAAAATTTAGTTGTAAAAGCTTATTTATTTATTTTTGCTGTTTTTAAGCATCACAGCTCAAGTGGTAAACCCACATTAATAATACTTCTTTGGGGGATATTTAACTCAAGTCACATTGTCAGGTGTTTGCTGACCAGAATCTTATTTAGATTTCTTTCAGTTAATCTTTTTTTTTTTTTTTTTAAATCATGGTCAAAAGCAATTCTACTTTACCTCAAACCTTTGTTTGATGCACTATTTTTCTTTCTGGTTTGAGTTATAAATCTTGTTTCTCCTCCTGAGCTTCACACTTGCATACATGGCTAAGCCCAAGATCTGAGGGAGGTCGTCCATCATCATTTAAAATTGTTTATCAGAGACAACTTGAAGAACCCAGTATGCATGACAATGAATGGTTATTAAGCACCTATCAATTTAACTAGACATTAGATATAGATATTACAGGTGAGCCGTCTAAATTTAAAGAACAGAACTTTCCTATGTTAATCACAGAAAAATATAGAAAGCTCACCAATTTATTTTACAAAGCCAGCACAATCTTATAAGACCTAAAAAGATATTGTAAGCTGTGTACATTCATTAACACATAAACTCCAGACTAATATCATATGTGACGTAGAGAAGCTACATCTAAATATTATAGCACATGGATTCCAATCACATGTTAAAAGAACATGTGATAAGGATTATTCTAGAAATCCAAGGATAATTTCAATGGTTAGGAAATCTATCAACATATTTCAGTACATCAATTACTGAAAGAGAAAACCTAAGTGATTAGATAAATATATGACTGAAAACATCTGAAAAATTTAACAATCGTTCCACATAAGAATTCTAAACAGAAGGAAATTATGTAAGTTTAGCTTTTAAATTTCTAATTTGAGTACTGAATTGAAGAACAGGTGGGGAAAATATTCATAAGGAACATTTTGGGGACAACTGGCAGGAAAAAAAAAAAGATTGTTCATCTCTGAGATCTTATTTCCTTTCCCAGTTGATTCTGACTAAAACATGTGAACTAAAGCTGTGAAATGCAAGTTAGTTCAATAAAATCAAATGTAAAAAGTGAAATCAATGTATCATTAATGCATTATTATGCACTTGATAACTTTGGAACCAAGACTTATTTCTCCTAGCTTAGTTACCCTTGTAAGACAAAGAAATGCAACAGCTTAAAACAATATATTTATTATCTCCCAGGTCTCATGGTTTGGGACCCAGTCTGGCAGAGTTTAACTGTCCTTAGGGTCTCATCAGACTGCAGCCAGGGGGTCAGCTGGGCTGTATTCTATGTAAGCTTGCTTAGGAAACATTGTGCCTCCAAGTTCACTGAGGTTGTTGGCAGCCTCCGTTTCCATGCAGCTCTATGGCTGAGGGCCCTGGCTTCTTACTAGTCACTGGCTGGAGGCTGCTCAGCTCCAAGAGGCTGACACAGTTCATTGCCACATGGCTGTCACTCAAGCCCTCTTGCAATATGGCAGCTTATGTTTTCAGAGCCAGCAAGAGAAGCTCTCTTTGTTCAGGAGTACCTATCACTCTTTTAAAGGCTTTATACTCCATCCAGGATAATGCTCTGTGTCTTAATAGGAATTTTTATACTTGCTAAATTCTGTTTGCTACTTCCAGTTAGCATAATGGCATCATTATAGTGGAGACTGTGGATATTTTGCAGGATGTCAAGATTTCAAAGCCAATTTTTTATGGGTGAGGGAGAACTGGAGAGTTAATATAGTCCTGTGGCATAATGAAAAATATGTGTTGCTGTCCTTTGTACATAAAAGTGAACTATTTTTAATCAGCATGATTGAGATTTAAAAGAATATATTTGGTCATATCAGTGATCACATACTATGTAAATTTGTCTAGTAAAGATCCCACTTCTAACATAGGATGTCCAGTTGAAGCTATCACCTGGTTAAGTTTATGGTACTCTGCCCACATATACCATAGTCCATCTTGCGTGTGTAGTGTAGGGGTCCAAAACATGAACAGAATGGGATATAATAGGGTCCACCACGTTGAAACTTTAAGGTTTGTGTTTTTTGTCCTAATATGTTTTATAAGTCTCTGTCTGGTTGAGGTAAAAAGGATTGGTCAATCAGATTCCTCCAACCATAAGGGCTTCTCAAGTCTGGGGACCAATGTGAAGTTTCTGCCATTTGTTAAGTATGTGTGCTGATTTTTCAGCTGGAAATAAAAAATAACCCAGGATGAGTCCATGAACCCTCTGGACACATGTAAGATAAACTTGACTCAAAGACCACAGCACACCTATAAACTATTTGTTTCCATTTTAACTGCAGGGGTCTGGTGGGATTTTGGTCACGTGGCATTATTATTAGTTCAGATTTTACATAAAATAGTCCTTGAAATCCTGGGTATTCTTTTTCTGCAGTTCATAATTACCCTGGTACATGGCTGAAGATCCTCCTGGGGGAGAATCATAGGATTTTATATATATATATATATATATATATATATATATATATATATATATATATATATAATACACACACACACACACACATTTATGATAGCCCTATGTCAAGGAACCAGTGCTTCCCTTCAAACAACAGGTTCTGGATCTCTACCAACTTTTTTATAGCAACTCAAATGCCCTATTAGATGTGGTTCACTTATTACTGCATCAACAATATGTTGGACTATTGCTTCTCTGGCTAGCGCTCCTCCAGCCACACTCTGCCCATGCAGCTTACTGGATGAGCCAGGGCGAGCTTCTACCCTAAGGCATTGGCACTATTTCTTCTTCCTTGATCTTTTTTCTCCAAGTATATGCACATGCCTACCTCACTCACTTCTGTCAAATTATGGCTCAAACATTATCTTCTAACAAAGCCACCACTGAACCCCATAAAAACCATCCCCGATCTTTATTACCTTGTTTATTTTTGTTTCCATAGCACATATCTGCTATTCAAATATTATTTACTGTTAAGGTTTAATGTAATTATCTGTATGACTCCCTCACTATTATACAAATTCCATAAAAGAAGATTTCTTTGTTTCTTGTGTCTCTATGCCAACTATGTATATAGAATGTGATGCAATGCTGTACCCCAAGCACTGCTGAAAATAACTTAGAACAAATATGTGATCAATATATAGTTAGTGACTAAACTAAGGACATTTTGTTTGAATTTATGATGACTTATTTTATTTTTTAATACTTTTATGCTTTTAAGTTAGGACTGCCATTGTTCCTTTTACCATTGCTACAACCTGGTACTTCCTTCATTTTTTAAAAAATATGTTTTTATTGATTTTTAGAGAGAGAGGAAGGGAAAGAGAGAAAGAAGCATCGATGAGAGAGACACATCAATTGGCTGCCTCCTGTAAACCCCACACTGGGGACTGAGCCTGCAACTTGGGCATGTGCCCTGACTGGGAATTAACCGGTGACCTCTTGGTTCATGGGTCAACACAACCTCTGAGTCACACTGGCTGGGTGATGCTTCCTTCATTTTAAGCAGCTACTATTTTATCTAATTAGCTTTTGAAGACATCTAAATGTACAACACCTAATTTATAACATACCTATTATAAAAACACTTATTTGTATTCTGGAAACTTAAATATTTATGGATATGTGATACTGGATATTTGGTATTTCAAATAGGTAAGAAAAGTTCTTGGAAAATATAACTATAAAGAGAAAGAACCAAGTTTTGACTCCAGCAAATATGCATCAAACCATCTGTATATTGCCTGGCCAGTGTGGCTCAGTCGTTGAGAAACGACCCATGCACCAAGAGGTCGCTGATTTGAATCTTCAGTGGGGGGTGTGCAGGAGGTAACCAATTGATGTTCTCTCTTATCAATGTTTGTACCTCTCTCTCCCTCTCCCTTCCTCTCTCTCTAAAATCAATACAGGAAAAAAAAATGTTTTTAAATCTGTATTCTTCATCTGTAAGAAACCCCAACTTTATAAATCTGAAATCTGGGGCCTTTAAATTATGCATTTATATATACTATTTTTATTTTATTTGCAGGCTCTTTATTCTATGAAAGCACTCTTCATTTCTAGAGTTTTAAAAATATATTATATTTGTAAGACGATGTTCTATAAAAAATTATCTGTCCACCTCCATGGCCACTAGAGGAATCTTGGGCTTCGAGTCATGCTAGAGTACCCAGAGAATGTTAATCCTGCCTTAGTGATAAGAAACAAAAAAAGTTATTTAACAAAAATTGGATTAGAGTATTTGTAATAGAATAGATAAATATAGGATAAAAGGAGTGCATCATAAAAGAACAGAGGTACTTATCAAATCATCAGTCTTTGGACTTGAAAATAATTTAGATTCCTTAGCATGAAACCTCCTATTCAAAGCCAGGAAGAGTAATCATCATCTTCATTTCCAATTGTAACCTTTTCCTGTCTTATTTTTCCTAGCTCTTGTCTAAATTATTCCCAAAATGTGGATAAAGAAAAAAAGAAACTGTAAATTAGCAATATTGGACACTGTATATTTTACAAGACAAAAAGAGAGAATCTGGACTTATTTAGACCATGGGAAGGGTTCCTTGAGAGTGTATTTGTGTGTTGTGGTAAGTGAGAAGCAGTAACAGGGAAGACCAAAAAACAGAAAATTTCTGGAAGTATGAAAATCTAGTGAAGAAGAGGAGGAAAATAACTTTTCTGAAAAACAATATAAAGTCTCTTAGAATGCATCCGTAAAGGTCATGTTCCGAAGGCCTCCTCACTAAGGTCTTGTCGTGCAAGGACAAGGGGTATCTACACTAAAAGCACAACAGACATAAACACCTCCATAGCCCTATCTTCTACCTGTGCTCACTGCACTACTTTGGGACTGATTTCTTTAAAATTCATTCATTCATTCATTCATTCATTCATTGACTTTAATGTCTAGTGGATTCTAATACAGTTTAGGTTCAGATATAAATAATGAAAAGTGTTTGGAAATTTGTCAGATATCTGTGGCCATCTGACAGTCATCTTCAATATTCATAATATGGATGAATACAGGGTGGGGCAAAAGTAGGTTTATAGTTGTTCATATGGAAAAAAATAAAATAATTCATAAATAATAAGACAAGAATAAACTGTGTTTCATGTACTCACAAGTGTAAACCTACTTTTGCCCCACCCTCTGGTTGGAATTAGCTACGTATTAGATGATGATCTGGAGAAACATGGTGTGCAAAAGTTCTAATTGTTCTATTTCCAAGGGATATATAAGTGCCCTTAGAGCAAAAGGGAAAGAAGGGGCTTGAAAACATGTATTACAAACATACATCACCACGTACCATGCTTTCTGTTTTTATTTATTTCACTTGTGTGAATTGACGTTCCTCAATTTTGCCATTTAAGGAAATCCTACTGAACTTTTCAAAGTTAATTTCAAGTGCATCTTCCTCCCCAGAACAACAGAATTTGTGAACTCTTTGAAGATGAGATTCACTCATTCGTATAATTGTCTTCTCAATGAATAGCATAACAGACACTTGGTATGTATTTGACTCATGCTTCAATAAGACATTCTTGAATTTCTGTCTTAATTAATATTTCTGGTCCATCTACTGCCATAGAAACATTGTGACAACACTGAGAAAATCTTTCAGTCCCTTATATATATTAGATGCAGACAAGTCTTTTTCTCCTCTTTATCCCAATCTTTTTCATGAAAAAATATTGTTTGAATGTTCTACATCTTTAAAATTCTTTCTTTGTGCAAACACTGTGAAGACTGCACTCATACACATGTGCATGCACAGAGTAATGAATTCCTATTACTAAATGTCTACTTTTTCCTAATTAAGCTCCTATTACAATCTAATAGACCAGGAGGCCTGACTCTAAAGTTACGCTTTCTTCACAATATCGTGTTGCCTCTTTGTCTACATGTCATTAATTTCTTTCTGTAGAAAATTATCCATGCTTTTTCAAGATGAGAACGTAGATATTTATGTAATTAACTCATAAGTAAACTTTATCTCATTTTCCTCCCCACCCAAGGAAATTTGTTTGCTTCTATATTTTCTAATGCAGGACATTAAAGAGAACTTAATAGTTTTTCCATATAATTTCTTTAAAATATTAACAAAGATAAAAATGAAACCAATAAATTTTTTGCTTAAGCATTAATTGTGATACAAAAATACTCAGAACTATACTAATACATAGTAATACATATTTTTTTAAATAACCTAAAATAATTAATGCTTAAGTTAGGTTTATTATGTTTTTCACATATCTGTTTTTAAACCAACAATACCTAATCATACCTAGAAGTGTATGCTCCATGAAATAGCACTTCTTCAAGCCCACAAGAATGTCAAAATGTTAGCCCACACCTTCAAAAACAGTCCTGACACAGAATGATATTTGTCACTCATTTAATATGTGAATTTGACAAATGGAAATGAAAGAAAAGCTGCGGTAGCAATAGTTATATCTGACAAAATAGACTTCAAAACAAAGGCCATAACAACAAACACAAAAGGTCTCTACATAATAATAAAGGGATCAATCCAATAAGAGGATATAACTCTTATAAACATATATGCTACCAATATAGGAGCACCTATATATATATATACATAAAAAAAGAAAGAAAAAACAAAAAAAACTCTTGGTAGATTTTAAGGAAGAGATCAACAGCAATACAGTCATAATAGACTTTAAAACCCCACCATCATCAATGGATAGATCCTCTAGACAAAAATATCAACCAGGAAATAGCAACCTTAAACAGCACACTAGATCAGATGGATTTAACGGATATTTATAGAACACTTCATCCCTAAGCAGCAGAATATACATTCTTCTCAAATGCATACAGAATATTCTCAAAGATAGGCCACATGTTAGGACACAAAACAAGTCTCTATAAGTTCACGAAGATTGAAATCATGTCAAGCATCTTCTTGGATCACAATGACATGAAACTAGAAATCAAACATGATTAAAAAAAAGCTCCAAAATATTCAAACACATGGAGGACAAATAGCATGTAACTAAATAATGAATGGGTTGCCAATGAGATCAAAGAAGAAATAAAAAATTACCTGAAATCAAATGAAAATGAACACACAACCATAATCTATGGGATGGAAAAAAAGCAGTCCTGAGGGAAGTTCACAGTGTTACAGGCCTTCCCCAAGAAGCAAGAAAAATCTCTAGTAAACAATCTAATGCTACACCAAAAATAATTGGTAAAAGGACAGCAGGAGAAGTCCAGATTAAGTACAAGGAAGGAAATGATAAAGATCAGAGCAGAAATAAATGACATAAAACTAAAAAGCAAACAAAAGATCAATGAAAACCAAAGCTGGCTGTTTGAAAGGATAAACAAGATTGATGAACCTTCAACTAGACTCAACAAGAAACAAAAAGAAAGGACCCAAATAAATAAAATAAAAAATGAAAGAGGAGAGGTAACATCTGACCACACAGAAATACAAAGGATTGTAAGGAAGTATTACGAACAACTAAAAGCCAGCAAAATAGACAATTGAAGTGAAATGGACAAATTCCTAGCAATATGCAATCCTTCAAAACTGAACCAGGAAGAAGCAGAACACTTGAATAGACCAATAACAACTAATGAAATCGAAGTAGTAATTAAGAAACTCCAAGCAAACAAAAGTCCTGGGCCAGATGACTTCAAGGGAAAATTTTACCAAACATTCAAAGAATAACACTTATCCTCTTCAAATTATTCCAAAAATTCAAGAGGAGGGAAGACTTCCAGCTCTTTTTATGAAGCCAACATTATTCTAATACCACAACTAGATAAAGACAAAACAAAAGAAAATTATAGGCCAATATTCCTGATGAACATAGGTGCTACTTCCTGAACAATATATTAGTGAATTGGATCCAGCAATGCATTAAAAAACTCATAGATCATGATCAAGGGAGGATTTATTTCTGTGATGGAAGGTTGGTACAATATTTGCAAATCAATAAATGTGATACATCACATATACAAAATGAAAAATAAAAAAATCACATGATAATATCAATAAATGAAGAAAAAGCATTAGATAAAATCCAGTACATAGCCCTGGCTGGTTTGGCTCAGAGATTAGAGCATCAGCCCGCAGACCGAGGGGTTGTGGGTTTGATTCTTGGTAAATGGCACATACCTGGGTTCTGGGTTTAATCCCTGGCCACAGTCTTGGTCGTGTGAGAGGCAATTGATCGATGTGTCTATCTCACATCAATGTTCCTCTCTCTCTCTCTTTCCCTCCTTCCCTTCAACTCTATCTAAAAATCAATGGAAAAATATCCTTGGGTGAGGATTAACAACAATAAAAATAATCCAGCACCCACTTATGATAAAAAAAAAGTCTCAGCAAAGTGGGAGTTGAGGGAACATATCTCAACATAATAAAGGCCATATATAACAAACCTATAGTTAACATTATACTTAATGGGCAAAAACTAAAAGCATTTCCCTTAACATTAGGAGCAAGTCTGAGATGTCCACTTTCACTTCTCTTATTCAACATAGTACTGGAAATCCTAGCCACAGTGATCAGATAAGAAGAAATAGAAGGCATCCAAACTGGAAATGAGGAAGTATAACTGTCATTATTTGCAGATGACATGATATTGTATATAGAAAATTGTAAAGATTCCATCAAAAACTATTAGACCTAATAAATTAATTTGGCAAAGTTTCAGGATTGAAAATCAATATCTAGAAATCAGTAGCATTTTTATACACCAATAATGAACTATCAGAAAGAGAAACCAAGAAAACAACCCCATTTACTATTACAATAATAACAAAAATAAGGTACCTAGGAATAAATTTAACCAAGATCTGAACTGTACTCAGAAGAGTATAGAACACTGAAGAAATAAATTAAGGAAGATATAAATAAATGGAAGCATATACCATGTTCAAGGAAGAATTAACATATTACACAAAGCAATCTATAAATTAAACACAATTCTTATTAAAATACCAATGGCATATTTCACAGATCTAGAAAAAATATTCAAAAATTTGTATGGAACCAAAAATGACCCCAAATAGCTCCAGCAATCTTTAGGAAGGAAAACAAAGTTGGGGGGATCACAATACCAGATATCAAACTATACCACAAGGCCATTGTAATCTAAACAGTCTGGTACTAGCATAAGAACAGGCATATAGACCAATGGAACAGAACAGAGAGCCCAGAAATCAACCCACGCCTTTATGGTCAATTAAATGTGACAAAAGAGACAAAAACATTCAATGGAGAATAAAGGAAAGGCAATCTCGTCAATAAATGGTGTTGGGAAACTTGGACAGGTACATGCAAAAAAATAAAACTGGACCACCAACTTATACCATATACAAGAATAAACTCAAAATGGAGAAAATATTTAAATGTAACTCATCAAACCATAAAACATCTTAGAAAAAAACATAGGCAAGTAATATCTCAGACATCTCTTGCAGCAATATTTTTGCCACTATCTCTCTGAGGGCAAGGGAAACTCAGGAAAAGATAAACAAATGGAACTACATCAAGCTAAAAAGCTTTTTCACGGCAAAAGAAACCATCAACAAAAATGAAATGAGAACCCACTCTATGGGAGAACATATTCATCAATGATATATCTGATAAGGGGTTAATTTCCAAAATACACAAAGAAGTTATACAACACAACACCAGGAAGACAAACAATCCAGTTAAAAAATGGGCAAAGGATCTGAATAGACACTTCTCCAAAGAGGACATACAGATGGCCAATAGACATATGAAAAAATATTGAAGGTCACTAATCATCAGAGAGATGCAAATTAAAACTACAATGAGGTATCACCTCACACCTGCCAGAATGGCTACTATCAATACATCAACAAACAAGTGCTGGTGAGGATGTGGAGAAAAGGAAACCCTAGTGCACTGTCAGTGGGAATGCAGACTGGTGCAGCCACTATGAAAAACAATATAGAGTTTCCTCAAAAAATTAAAAATGGAACTGCCTTTTGACCCAGTGATCCCACTTCTTGGAATATATCCTAAGAATCATCAAACACCAGTCAGAAAGAATATATGCACCCATATGTTCATAGTAGCATTATTTACAATAGCCAAGATCTGGAATCAACCCAAGAGCCCATCAGTAGATGAGTACGTAAAAAAGCTGTGGTACATTTACACTGTGGAATACTATGCGGCTGTAAAAAGAAGGAACTCTTTCCCTTTGAGATGGCATGGATGGACCTGGAGAATACTATGCTAAGCAAAATAAGCCAAATAGAGAAAGACAAATACCATAGCATCTCACTAATATGTGGGATCTAATGAACAAAATAAACTGGAAAACCAAACGGAACCAGAAGCATGGATACATGGAACAGACTTAGGGGTGCAGAGGGGAGGGGTGTGGGGGTGACTAGATAAAGATCATGAAGGGATTACCTAAAAACATATGCATAACCCATGGACATGTACACTAATGCGGTGAAGGCCAAAGGAGGGGGAGGCAGAGGTGGGTGGAGGTGTGTAAAGGGGCGGAGGTAGAAATGGGGACATCTGCAACAGTGTCAACATTAAAAATTTTTAATAAAAAAACAAAAAGTTAGTTGACTTCTCTAAACCCTTGTTTCTTTAGTTAAAATAAGGCTAATAATGCCTAGCCTACTCACATACAGTCATCATTAAATTTAGTTAATATCTAAAGTGCTTTGAACAATTCTGCCTGTGTGGCTCAGTGGCTGAGCATCGACCTATGCACCAAGAGGTCGCCGGTTTGATTCCCTGTCAGGACACATGCCCAGGTTGTGGGCCTGATCCCCAGTGGGGGGCATGCAGGAGGCGGCCAATCAATGTTCTCTCTCATCGATGTTTCTATCTCTCTCTCTCCCTCTTACTCTCTCTCTAAAAAAAAGCAATACAGAAAATAATAATAATAAAAAGAAGAATAAAGTGCTTTGAACAGAGAAGACATTTAACCATTTATAAAAAACAGATTAAAATATTATATTTCATACTCTATTAAATTAAAATAGACCAATATTGAATGCTTTCTATTTCTTTGTATAGCAGGTCTCTTTATATCAGAGTGATAAATTAGTAGGGAATGAGCATCTGAAATTAGATAACCCTTCTAAGAAAACACGTGAATATGTCATACCTTGTCAAACAATACAGTCCCAAGCTTTGCGTCATTCTGATAAAAGTTACTTCCAAAAGGAAATGCAAGTTTTGAAATTACTTGTAGGAGACCATATGATTTTAAAGATACATTCTCTACCTTTGTCTTCATGAGAGGGAATGACTGGAAATTTAAAACTGTGTATTTTGCTCTGGGTTTCAGGTTATCTTTCAGGCTGCTTTTAGGCTCTGTAAAATGTTGATAACAGCCTGTCGGAGTTGGTGTGTTTACACCGATTTTCCACTGGGTGAGCCACATACATATTGTGTGAAGTGAGGGAACTCAGAGTATCTTTAGTGCATTTTTTTGAACAAATCACTGTCATTTGGGGAAAAATATAAGTCTTATGATTCCCATTACCAATACTCTGAAAATGTTACCACTTTTTAAATTCTTGCTTTGATTAGGTCATTTTATAATGAACATCAGGAAATTTTGGACTAAAATAAACGTATTTTAGATTCTTGCATATCCTAGATATGTGGATTTTGCAGTGGAAGAACAATGTCCTACAAACATGAAGAAATAGCAAAGATTATATTGGCTTTGAAAAATGAATGAAAACCCTTGAATTTATACCTTATTTTGGACATATACTTTCAACTATGATGAAAGAACATATTCTTATATATTTGCCATATGTAGTTGCATTTTTGCTGTTGATTTTTCCCCAAAATGAAAAATTAAGTGAAAAAGAGGGATAGCTATCTACGTCTACACAGAAATAAACAAACAGCTATAAACCCTGATCACAAGGTGCAGATACCAGTGTTTAACAATCGAGAAAATTGAGAGGAAGTACTAGAGATAAAAACGCCAACACCATTGAGACCCATAATTTGAAACACGTGAGAACAGGCTAGTCCAAGCACACAAAAGAGGCAAAGCTTTTGTTCAAAAAGCACTAAAGCTCTCCATCTTCTCCTGTAGCCAGCACTTGCTCTGTATGGTGTAGGAGTACATGATGTTTTAGAGTCATTAAAGCAATGGAAATATAAAAGTGTCCTTTTGGAATTCCAGGAAAGTGTTCTTCCTGTACTGCAAAATCACCCCATCCATTATCACTCAATGCCTATACATAGATCGCTCACACAAAATCCTTCTGGGCGTGTTAAACTGAAAACCATTCCGGTAATATCATATGAGTCCATTTACAAAGAATCTTTATTTTCCTTTATTTCTATATACCCCCTCAGTAATCTTCTTTCTCCTATGAATAATTTCAAACTGGAGTTCTATGTTGTTGCTATTATTTTTGTAAATTTTTAATATAGCTATAAAATTCTGAGCTTATCAAAATCATAAATGTGATTTTTAAATAAATTCACCACTATTTCTCTGCACTTTAACATTTTTAACTGAAAAAAAAAAAAGTTTCCCTAGGTTAATGCACAACTGATATTTGATTTCTACTTATAATCTCAAGTTTTCATTAATTTTAGTTAAATAAGCTATTCAAAACGATCTTCCTTTTAATTCTTCTGTGCCACTATTTAAAGCAGTAAGCTCAGTTTTTAGTATATTTTTGTTAAAAATCAGGAGAGTTTAATAAAAGGTCAAGTGAAGAAACCATAGAACATAAATTAGTAACAGGATTTTCCTAAGTGAAGCCTACTACTTCCACCTTCTAAAATATCTTTCTGTGGACACTCTTCATCTTATTTAGTGCTACATATTAAAAATGCGTTTAAGTATTTAAGATTATCTTTATAATTAAAATATTACCATAAAGGGCCCAAAATTTTATTTATAATTATTCTTTGACAATTTATTGTGTAAACTATCATGTTAACCTAAGTCTAATAAAACTTTTAAAGAATTTAGCTTATTTCTCCAATTAGTGATTTTCTGGCATCTTGTAAATTGGAGTACAAAAGTAAACAAATGAATAATTAACCTTCAACCTTCAAGAGGTCCAACACTGGTTATTACAAATGCATACTTTAAGAAAAATAATTGTTTTGAATATTGAGGGACAAAAATCTGACAATCAGAAAAAAAGAAAACTTCAAAAGAAGAAATAAACCCCAACAACTTTCTTTAAGCAAAACAAACACAGAAAATAAAACAAAAAACATGTTTAGCTATACCATTGTGGATAAAAAATTATACAAATTGAGCACCTAGTACATCAGACATAGTTCTGGATAGTTAGGTTATTTCTTCAAATTTTACCAAGTGTTTATATTAGACATGTTAGGTGATAAACATGAAACTAAACAAAACACAGAATTTCTAACATGACATTATTAAAAATAAAACTGCAATACAGATAAGCAATCTATTATGGTAAATTTCAATATAAAATATCCAAGATGCTATATGAGCATGCAAGG
Source organism: Tadarida brasiliensis (assembly GCA_030848825.1). Lineage (NCBI taxonomy): Eukaryota > Metazoa > Chordata > Mammalia > Chiroptera > Molossidae > Tadarida > Tadarida brasiliensis. Next base: position 19,015,385 of record CM061258.1, read on the forward strand.
GGGTATGTAGTTCATGCATAAGGAATCAGATGAGATCTGAAGGGTAAATACAGGATAATGTGAAGGTATGGGGGTATCAAGATTGACACAAGAAAAGCTTTCAGATGGAGGAAATCACAAGTAAGAGGTGAAAAGTCCTATGAAGGGTCTGAGATGTTATCCCATTTTCAAGCTAACAAGTTAGTCTACCATATTACCATGAATGCTGAAAAAGGGTCATGCAATCAGCATGAGCTCCAAGTTCATGTTCTTTTACTTTACCTGCTAATGTCCACAAGGGAGGGGATGATGGTCTGGACTGGGTCCTAGAGACATTGCACGTGCATTGGGTTTACGAGAGCTGAGGAACTCTAAGCTTAGAAACTTCAGTCTTTTACAAGGGGCTGTGTCAGGTGCCCAACCTTTGCTCAGAGAAAGACACTGTCTTTACAATACTGGACAACAAACAGTGCGGCTCTCGGCTTTTCAGGCAGACACTGCAGCTTCCAATGCCCTTCACCACACAGATAATGTTAAGAAGTTAGCCTTACACAAAAGGTGGTGGGTTTCTCTGTTTATAAAATGTGCAAAAACAGGGACTCCATGCTTTGCTATAATTTACGTAATATCAGAAATATCTTTTCTCTGGTAATTTGAAAGAATTCATCCATGAATATATCTGGATGTATCCCTTTGGGTTATTGCCTGGAAAACTACTTTTTTGATTGTCCCAAATTCGTCAACTCTTAGGATCCATTGAGGTTTTGAATCCCCCCTGAGAAACATTTTTATATTTTACATTTTCCCAGGAAATCATCTCTTTCAATGAGATATTAAAATTCACTTGCATAAGATTTTGTAAAGGGTTTTTATTGTACTTTTAATTTCCTCTTTCAGGGAGTATTAGTCTCTTTTCATTTCTAACTTTGAGTGTTTGTACCTACTCTTCTTTTTTTTCCCCCTTAGGTTTTGAATATTTTATTTTTTATAAAGAGTTTTTGAAGTTTTAAAGCAATTCTGGTCTCCTTATTTTTTAATTTAAGCAACATTTTCTGATTTTATTTTGTGTTTTCATCATTTTTCTCACTGTTTAAATTGTTATTTGGACACTGAAATACTTTGTTTAATCATTGGTGTTCCTTTATGTTTCTTATATTTGTAAATGCTGCCCTTGTGGTGCTTTTGTGTTACCCTAATTAGGATATGAGCTTTCATAGTTTGAGATAAAACATCTTCCATCACCATTTACCTCTCCTACTGCCATTTTAAAACTCTTTTACAAGCAACTTTCATGAAAGAGTGGTCTACACTTAGTCTCTACTTCTAACCAGTCTTTTAGTCTTCAAATATTTGCCTTCTATCTCACTCTGTCTATATTAGCCCCCTACACTCAGTGAAAATCCCTCCCATCAACACTCTCTATCACTTCTTTTTCAGATCATCTTTCCCTGCCCAGGTTCTGCATGTTGGATTTTATTAAGGTTCAATAAGTTTCTACTTCCAGGCAACGTCATTCACATCTAAGATTTCAGGATGTTGATTGCTCCAAGATTCTTATCTCCAGCCTAGAATTCTGAACTCTGAATACATATAATCTTTAACATTTCCACTTGATCTCCCAGAAAACCTCAGATTTACCTTATCCAAAATATAGTAATTATTTCTATTATTGTTCCAATCTCAAATTTACTCCCTCTTCTGTGTTTTCTATCTGAAAACCACAATAGCAAGACAACCTAACAAAAACAGTAACAACCAAATTTCCATCAAGCTTCCAAGTTACAAATTTAAGAGTTAGTATTATTTTGATTTAATTCAACTAGCATTTCCCACCTATCACTATATATATTCTGTCAGTTCATTTCCTAATTTCATCATTTATTTTCAGTTTTCACCAAGGTTTCTATATCCAAATCATAACCTTCTAACTAGAATTATTGTAATTATTTCCTTATTTCTCTATTTTCATTCAAGTATTGGTCTATCTTCCATTTCCCACATTTTAGCAGAGTGATCTCTTTGAAATGTAAATCCAATCAATGAAGGGTTCCTCAATGGGTATAAATATTTTATAAGGAAAGGAACCATAAAGTTTTCACCCCATATTTTTTTGTGTGTATGTTAGAACAGTACCTAATAAAGAGACTGAGGCAAATTATTATTTTTTCAGTTGATTCTCGGCATATTTTCTTTATGCCAGGTACTGTTCAAGTCACTGGTTAAAAATGCAAAGAGAATAAAAATGCAGTTTTCAAGGAAGCCACTGTGTTCAGCAGATCGGTAACAATGAATTTGTAGACATTACGTGTCACTAGAGACAGACTGGCTAACCGCAAACATCCTCATTCAGTGGTGTCACCTGCTTTTAGCTTCCTGAATCTAAGCTCCATTTAACTACTCTAGACAACTCTAAATAGGTTCAGCCCATATATGGTTTATACTGAGCCAAATGAATCTTTCAATTGAGTCTTCTACATTTATTGAAGCAGGTAATTTATGCAGATCAACAAAATATATAGGAAAAATTATCTACTTTTTGGACTTAATCTCTTCTATCCTGGTTTCCAATGTGTGGTAAAAGCATATCTCTTCCACATGAACACTGTTGATATATCTATTTTTCAATGGGTCTCTGGTTGTAGGTCTACACATACTGCTGATGTAGTGCAATCTCTAAGACAGTGGTTCCCAAGCTTTAGTGGGCATCAGAATCACTTGGTGGGTTTGCTAACACATAGATTGCTGGCCATTACCATAGTATTTCTGCTTCAGTAGGTTGGGGGAAGTAAGCAATAATCTAATTTTCTAAAAATATCCCTGATGATGCAGGAGAACAATACTTTGAGAACCACTGGTTTCAATCACACAAAGAAAAAGGTTAGGCCTGTAGGAAGTTACTATATTTTTCCAACCTTATATTTAGGCATAAATGGCATGCTGATATTCACTGGGGAGTCTTCAGGTTTATCATTGTTAGAATCCCTTACCTAGTATTCTCAACCTAAACCTCCAATTATCTAATGGTATTGGAAATGTCTATATATGGAGAGCATCCAATTCCACAGAACTCCAAAGGAAATCATAAAACATTCCTTTTAGATTCCCTGAAATGAGACTCTGTTGTTTAGCCTAACACTACCAGAGTCATTCTTTCTAACACACACACACACACACACACACACACACACACACACACACACACAGAGTCATGGAACTAAAGTAATGCTGAAAATAAAGGCAGGACAGAGAGATGATATTTGTAGTCTTTCTTGCTCCCATTAATAATGCAAAGTGAAATAATAAAATATAATCAACTCAAATGCATACACAGACAGAGAGATATGGGATCATATAACTAGAGGGGAAAATAAAAACAACAATAAATTCTAAGATGTTATATTTAAGCTATAAAAATGAATATTGAGGGATAAACTGTTCAAAAAATAGACGAAGGTTGTCAGTTAAAAAGGCCTATATTCATGTAGATGAAAAATATTTTTATATAACAAACTAAAAAGGTTGACATTAAAATAATGAGATAGAAATATCATGTAAACACTAATAAAATGTTGGTACAGTTATATAAATAATGAGTAGATAGAAAATATTACCAGTAAAAGGACTATTTCAGAAAAATTTTAATTTAAAATCCAGGCAGATGTGTCTTTCAAACTTTCTTGCCCCTAATGACATATCTTTAAAACATATGAATTTCAAAAAGTTGAAATTACAAGGAAAATAGACAAATCCATAACTGTAATAAAGTTTTAACACACCTCTCTTAGACACTTAGAAAACAAGCAGACAGGAAGGATACTGAATATTTGGCCAACATAGATAACAAATCAAGATTTACGCCATTAAATTAACAACTGAATAATAGTCATTCAAATGGAACAATTACTAAATTGACTACTTTCAGGGCATAAAGCAAATCTCAATAGTTTTTAAAGAAATTATGATCTCTGATCACAATAGGAATATATTGGAAATTAAAATAATATGAATAGAAAATAAAAGCATATTTCAAAATTAAAGCATTTCCTTTAAATAACACATGGTTCAAAGACATAACAAAAATGAGAACAAAATGCATTGCATTAAAAATAGCAAATTTTTATCAAGAAGTAAAAAAGACAGAACATATTTTTGCAAAGATTAAAAAATAAATTCTTGATTAAACAAATTAAAATTTAAAGGAAGAAACTAATGGGAGGCACCAAGGATCAATGTCATAGATTAAGAAAGAATAGCTCTATAAAGCCTTGACATTGAAAATAATATGAGACTTCAGTTTGACAGATATTGTAAAGTTTATTAGAAAATTTATCTGAAATGGAACATCACTGGAAAAACAGAAATTATTAAAATAGAAGCAAAAAAGAAAATGTAAATTGTTTTATATCTATTAAGTAAATTGAGTTACACGGAAAACTTTCTCACAAAACAAACAAACCTGACAGCTCAGTGGTTTCACCAGTAAACATGTAAGAAAAATAAACAAATAACATTCATTTTACCAAAACTCTTCCGGATTAGAAAATTAGGAAAACTCGTCATCTCAAACTATAAGGTCATCTCGACATGAATATTATAGGCAAATTTCACTTGCAAGAATTGAAACACAAATCTATAGAAAAGAAAATATTATGCCTGGTCGGTGTGGCTCAATGGTTGAGCATTGACCCATGCACCAGGAGGTCGCTAGTTTGGTTCCTGGTCAGGGCACATGCCCAGGTTGTGGGCCAGATCCCCAGTGGGAGGCAGCCAATCAATGTTCTCTCTCATCGATGTTTCTGTCTCTCTCTCCCTCTTCATTCCTCTCTCTAAAAATCAATGGAGAAAAAACAATTTAAAAAAAAGAAAATATTACTAAAGTGAATCATGTATATGCTGAAAGATAATATAGCACCATCTAGATGCATTCATTTCAGGAATTCATACTGACTAATTCAAATTAACCATTTAAGAGAAGAAAGGAGATAAATAATATGATCATTTCAAGAGATGCACAAAAAGTAACTGAAAAAAATCAAAACCTATTTATCATAAGTTTTGAACAATTTGAAATACAAGGATACTCATTAATTTGATAACCTATGACAAACATTGTATTTAATGTTAAAATAATTAAATTTTCTTTCTGAAACAGAACAAAGATATTGTCTATCATAATTTCCATTCAACACTGTACTCAAAGTTCTACCTGGCTTTATACAAGCAAGAAAAACAATTAAATGCTTTAAAATTTTGAAAGAATATAGTTATATTGAAAGAATATAGTTATTTTCACAGACAATAATATTTACTTAAGATATGTAAAAGTTTCTAACTGATTTCAATAAATTTCAGCTATTTAGCAATGATGCCAGATAAAAGGTTTTATAAACAACATAAAATATATTCAGTATAATAATAAGAAACTTAGGAGCAAATGGAAGCATTAAAGAAAAAAGTTTTAATCCTATTCCCCATAGAATATTGATATTAACATTTTATTTATCTTTCCATTTTTAAATAAAACATATGTAACATATATATTTATGCCTAGATCTATCTATGAAGAACTACCTGAACCAAAATATTTTTTATTAAATATATTGTGGTGTGGTGACATTGGTTAATAAGATTATATAGGTTTCAAGTGTACATTTCTGTGATATATGATCTATATATTGCATTGTGTGCCCGCCACCCAAAGTCAAATCTATTAATAGTGTGGAGATTGGAAAACCATGTTCGTGTGAGTGTGTGTGTTTGTGTGTGTGTGTGTATGTGTATTTTCATTTATTTACCTAAACCAAAGTAAATGGAGCCTCCAGGGAGCATATTTAAAAGGTAATGGAAGTCCCAGTCCACTCCCATAGCTTTCCTGTTCTCTGGAATGAGGCTGTGATAGTCTGGTCCATCAGTCATGTGGGACAATAAAGATGAAGACAATACCTGATATACTAGTCCTGGGATTATTTGAACTAAATTCCATTCTTCATAATCTATTTTTCTGTTCAAAATGAAGAGGCGTTGACTGCATTTCTAAGGCTCCATATCAGTCCTATTGTATATAGAAATGTATTAAAATTATATTTATAGTACACATAGATAGCACATTATATATCGATTATATAATTTACATATATCACTCATGTCTATAAGGTTATATGTAAATTATTATAGATGATATATATTTGGCATATATATATATATATATATATATATATATACCCTTATTATAAACATGCATTTATAATAAAAAATTGGAGAAAGAAGGGAACTAACCATAATAAAATTTTTATTTCTCTATTACATTTTTTATGCTCCCAAATGTAAATTTATGGACTCATTTTTATTAGTTATATTTTTCTAAATAGTGTTAATTCACCTTTATTTGTGTAATAACTTTAATCCCATTTAACCTCCATTCTTAATCATTTTTATTCCAGCTATATAAATTAATATAGCTTTTATCCATGAGAAAATTATGAAAATATAATTATGCATGCACAATAATCACTATTTTAATTCCTCTTTTCACAGTTGATCTCATGTGTATTTATGGATTGCAGAATTGTTTTTTGTCCTATGGAGAAAGATGCACAGGTGTGATAAGAGCAAAATGACTCTTAGTTGGCTAAATGTATACACATACATAACATTCAAAGTCTTTCTTTTCTAGAGGATTTGATCATGTAATCTTACTTGATTTCTTTTTCTCAAAATCAACGTTAAAACTCTCCTCATATAAAAACTCTGAATGAGGTCTTATTTCAAAGTTAAAGAGACCTTGGAAAATAGTAACTGCCTTAAAGAAATTAACAGCACTTCATTTTAATCTTTGTTATAATGCACAGAATTAGATTTGATTAAGTGATGATTGACTTATCATTGATCATTCAAATCATATAGGAGTTTGAGATTTATTAAACTGTTTGAATTTTCAACAGTTATTAACATTATAAGTAACACAAATCCAAGTGACTATTTCATCATTTAAATTCCCATAATAAACAAAACACTCCCACTGAAATGCAAGGAATTAATGCAGACAGAGCAATCTCTCAAAAATTTTAGTGAGTACATTTGTTTTTTAATCAGAATTCTCATTATGTATCTTTAACAATGATTTATAATTTGTTATCTCAATGATGTCATCAGCTTATAATTTAGATTATAGATAAAGATTTTTGATTATCATAAAGGACTGGTGAACTCCTACTTCCAGTTCAATTATCACAACAATTTTAAACCCATGTAGAAGCTTATTATGAGACAGCATGAATAGCCAGAATAAATATAAATAATATCAATGGTTCATGTTCTCCCAGCATGATTCTGTTAAACACTTATTATAAATAACCAAATAGTTTTGTATTTTTTTTTTTCGAGTGTTACTGGGAAAATGTGCTTATAGAAGATTTCCTGTGTTATAAAATTGCAAGCAAACAATTCTACCTTTTTCTATACCATTTTTCTACACATTTTTTTCTGAAATAAAGCACACTTTCTCCATCTATTGTTGTAACATTGGAGTTTATGTATATCTAGTGTTTTTTTGCTACAAATTTAAAGAATATCTGATTAACTAGAGATAGGATAGCCACTAACTAGGTGCTTTGTTATGGATTGAAGGATATAGAATATATTTTAGAAATTTAAACATTTAAAACAATGTCTTTATAATTATAGAATTAAAGTTATAAATTACATCTGTGGAACATCATGCTGCAGAAAAAAATCACTGGGAGTCAAGAAATGTAGATTCATATATGGATCAGCTCTACGATAAAGGCATTTTATTACTTTTGTCTCTAGTTTTCATTTTCTGTACTGTAAGAGAATAAAGCAAAATTATATGAATAGTGGTAATCTGTAAAATTAAAGGCATTTTACTTATAAATAAACAACAAAAAACCCCCACAATAAAACAAATGAAGAAAAATAGCAAGGAAAACTAATAAATAACAATAAATTCAAATATTAATTTCCCAGAGAGATTTTTTGGCCATATAATTGTGTCTTTAAAACCTTAAAGAAATTGTAACATTGACTCTAGAGAAATGACTACATAAAAAATGGATTTCTTTTGGAAACACTATTTGAAACGTGTATTCAGTGTGAAAAAGAAAATTAATTTAAAATGTTTATAATATATAAATAATATAAAGATGCTTATAAAATTCACAGGCAAATAAATTAAACATTTATATTAATTATTTTTCTTTTACACTCATCATTTCAGAAAGTTAATTTCATCTGTCAAAATAGTTACATTCTTATCTTACTAATAACTGATTATGTAATTCATAAATATTCTAAATAGTCATGATTTAATATGTAATATTATGATAAGAATCTTGAAAATAAATCCAAGACTATTTCAATATGAATACTGATGTGGAAAGATTTAATTTCAACATTAAAAATGTTTTAAGTCAATAAGAAAGAGGAGAGATTAAAAATGTTTTAAGTCAATGAGAAAAAGAGGAGAGATTTTGTTTTCTATACATGTCTAGTCTTATATAATGTTGGTCAAATAATATGTTTGAAATAACCTATTAAAAATAGTAATTTGTAATGACAAGCAAAACAATACAAAATAGACACAAATTTCCAAAGACAGATAGATAAATTATAAGCAAAATATATGGTAATTATATATCAGTATTAGATGGTGTAAATTGCAGCATATGTGAAAATATTAGTATGTCATTTAAAGGAGAGAAAGTCTGGCTGGTGCAGCTCAGTGGATTGAATGTCTTCCCATTGACTGAGAGGTCTTGGTTTGATTCCTGGGCACATGCCCAGGTTGCGGGCTGATCCCCAGTAGGGGGCGTGCAGGAGGCAGCCGATTGGTGTTTCTCTCTCACATCTATCTTTCTATCTCTCTCTCCCTTCCTCTCTCTCTCTAAAAAATAAATGAAAACATATTTTTTAAAAATAAAAATATAATAAAAGGAGAGAGAAATTCCACAATTATTCCTACCTCAAAAAAATTTGTAGTCTATGATGTTTAAAGAGATATATTCAAAACAAAATCAGCACAGGAAATTTCAAAATAAGTTAAAAAATATATTAGAGACAAAGTATCAAAAAGTATTAATATTAGATAAAATATATTTCAATATGAAAATATGCAAATGGCAACATTTATTTTTTAATTCAAGGAGGATTAAGAATATATGTGTTACATAAGCAGTACCATAAAGTACATTATATTCTGTAGATGTTATTTTTTCGAAAACATTTCTACATCTTGGCATATAAATTAAATGTCTTTTTTTTTTTTTTTTTTTTTTTAACTTCTACATAATATCCCACAAGTCTACTTTGGATTCTCTTTCCAATCTTGAGACATGTGCTTTAATTCTAATCAAGTCTATCACTCATTTGGTAATCTCTTGTTGTTTTTTTCTATTTTCTTTTTAGAATTTTTTTAAAGTCATATATAAGATATTAGAGTTTCAGTCTCCAATTTTGGTTTTCTTTTTCCATTTTTTTGTTCTTTTTTATGATCTTCCCTAGGACTGAGATTAGCCATTCCAATTCTAATTGCAGCTTGCTGTTTTTGTAAAATTTTATAGTCATTTGTGTAAATATTGTCTCTGAATGCTTTCCTCTCAAAAGCAGAGTTGGGTAGTGTTGGCTGTATGGTTTGCAAAACCTAAAATATGTATTATTCGGTCCTATAGAGAAAAACGAGTGTTTACTGCCCACTGTAGACCATCACCCCAATTTTGTATCAACCTCCTTTGTATCAACCTCCTGCAATGATGTATTGAGTTTCTAGGGACATTCTTTATTCTTTACCGTTTCTCTCAAAAACATGTTCATCTTGCTTCATGAAATCAGTTAATTCTATAGTCTACCAAAATATTACTTCTTTTTTTAATCTATTGATTTTTGTTAGCATATATTGTTTCCTCTGAGTTATTGTATTCATTTTTATCCTGACTTTCCTGTCAGAACTTTTCTTCAAATGGAAACTTTCTTATCTGTCCAGTACACACATATTTAAGAGTGAAGCATTGTCTGATTAAAAATGGATTGTGTGGTTGTGGCTAAGCAGGTGAATGTGTGTTAGGGAAATATTAGCTACCACACTTTAGCAACACACTGTTAAAAAACTTTTTTTTGAGAGGTGAGTACCCATAAATAATTGTCTGCTTTTGTATCTGTTAATTTGTTGTAAACAGATACTTCCTTTGTGCAAGAGGAGAATTCACCATCGACTTGCACTCAGCATGAATCTGGGAGTTGGGCTAGGGAAAAGTCAACCACTTTTCAGAAAAATTTGAAAGCCAGTCTTCGTTATCTTCGTGTTTTTCTGCCCTTCTTGGTTAGTATCAGATTCTTCCTTTGAATTGGGGCAGAATCTTGAGCCCAAGGATGTTTTGTCCATCACTTTCTCTCACTGTAAGTTGCTCCCGTAAGCAGCACCTGAATCCCGGGGAAGGAATATTTCCTATGTCTCTTACAGTAGCAGATATTTTTGTGTGTGTGTCTCCCTCTGAAGCAAAGGATTTGCAGTGGCCGTGGGGGAGGAAGGTGTTGCTGCCCTTACCACATCAGGTTACGGTTTTCGATTCACAGGAGAGAAGGGTACAGGGGAAGCAGTCTTGGTCAGCTCCACAGTTGCAGCCCGTCATCCCCATCGGGGTGCATCTCCAAAGCAGAAGTGATGCAGTGGGGAAGTGGTTGTCTCTGGTGTCCATTCTGGCCCACGTTTTCTAAATCCTGGCATTACTTACACTTTGAGCCAAATAATTATTTTTTGTAAGAGGCTGTCCGGTACATTTTGGAATGTTTAACAAAGTCCTTGGTCTCTACCCATTAGATGACAGTGGCAATGTATGTTATTTTTCTATTACTTCATGACAAAGCTGGAGAAGCTTAAAATAACATACATATTTACTATCTCACAGTTTCTCTGGGTCAGAAGTTTAGGCAAGGCTTAGCTGGCCAGAGAAACAGAGAGAGAGAGAGAGAGAGAGAGAGAGAGAGACCCTCACTTTATGATGAAATGGAATCTTCTGTCATGAAACACAGTCATGAGAGTGACAGCCCATCATTTTTGCCATATTGTGGGTTAGAAACAAGTCAGAGGTCCCACCTACACTCAAGGTAGAGTAGGAGATGATAACACAGGGAGGGATGGATGGCTGGAGGTGATCTTAGGGTGTGTCTACAACACTTCACAACAGTTATGACAACCAGAAATGTGGACGGATAATGCCAAATGTCCCCTGAAGGGCACAATTCCCCTGGACTGAGAACCACTGTCCTAAACTGATCATATTTGACCTTTTGGACTTTATTACAATTTTAACTGGCCCAGCCAGCGTGGCTCAGTGGTTGAGCATCAACCCATGTACCAAGAGGTTGTTAGTTCAATTCCCAGTCAGGGGACATGCCCGGGTTGTGGGCCTGATCCCCCGTGGGGAGCATGCAGAAGGCAGCCAATAGATGTTCTCTCTCATCGATGTTTCTATTTCTCCCTCTCCCTTCCTCTCGCTCTAAAATCAATAAAAAGAAAAAATATTAAAAAAAATTTTTTTAACTGGTTTGTCTTTTAGTGATTTTATTCTCCCATTATTGCTCTGCCAAAGGTGAACTAGCACTATGTCCCATCTCTCCCAGGAGGGACTTGTCACTTTGGACTTCAGTTTGATTTTATTGTCACTTCAGTTTGCTGAATTTCAATATATATATATATTTTTTTTACTGCTAATAAAGAAACAATAATCCCCAGTGGCTTTCTCTATTCCATGTGGGAGTGAAACTTCCTCAAAGTATGAATTTTTGATATGTTATCACATAAAAGGTGAAAAGTCAGGCTAACTATTGCTATGGACACTAAAAATCCCTATTATTTTGTTGTTTCAACAAATACCAATAACTAATACAAGTTACTGTATTAAGCAGCAGTGGTTAAATGTAGGAAGAATTTCTTGCTCTAAAGTAGCTAATGATATGAGGTTCTGTGATCACTGTCTAATGCAATATATCCATAAGGGTGATCTGTAACAAAGGTTACTTTTCCATGGACTTTCCTACTCCTATAAGGAGTAGGGAAAGTGGGCTGTGATTCTTTTGTGCTTCTGTTGATACGTATTATTTTACTGTTGATAAATATAATTTATTTTATAATTCAGAAAAATCCATTTTTAATTAATGAGATAACCTTGTTTTTAAAGATATTTATGTAGTCCAGCCGGAGTGGCTCACTGGTTGAGTGTTGACCCATGCACCAAGAGGTCATCGGTTCAATTCCTGGTCAGGGCACATGCCCAGGTTGTGGTCCTGATCCCCAGTAGGGGGCATGAAGGAGGCAGCCAGTCAATGTTCTCTCTCATCGATGTTTCTATCTCTTTCTCCCTCTCACTTCCTCTTTCTCTAAAATCAATAAAGGGGAGAAAAAAAAGATCCCATGAGTCTGGTATAATATACCTTAAAAAATAAATAAATACAGATATTTATATATATAATTTTATTGATTTTTAGAGAGGAAGGAAGGGAGAGGGGAGAGAGAAACTTTGATGTGAGAGTGAAAAATTGTCGGCTGCCTCCTTCATGCCCCCTACTGGGGATTAAGCCTGCAGCCCAGGCATGTGCCCTGACAGGAGATTGAACTAGCAACCTTTCCATACAGGGACAACGTCCAACCAACTGAGCCACATGGGCCAGAGCTATATTTTTAGATCGAGACAAATATTTATTGATTTACAGATGCGTATCTTACAAAGTTTCTAAGATTTTTCTAGCTATTAGAGATGCCCATGCATACAGTAAATATATATTTTTAAAAAAAAAACAATAAAAAGCTCAAAAATAAAAGCTTAGAAACTGTGATATGTACTTACTCATTTTATTATGTAAAACAGAATAGCTGAAATATGTCAGAGTGAATCTTGTGAAATTGCCTTTTTATAAGTCAAAAATTAAAATATTATTTAACCTAACAGAATTTAAAATAGTGAGTTTCTTTATCTGTCATGATACTGATATTATTTCAAGCATATTTAGAATAATTGGAATTATTTGGAACTAATAGTATTATAATGTAAATGCAAAAATCTCATCATTTTATACATCATCTCACTGTGTTTTGAAATACTTTTTAAATGTACCTTTGATTTTCTTTTAAACATATTTAAAAGATTATTATGTTTTTTATTATATATTGCTTTGAAACCTATTTGTCTACAATCACAGATCTGAGAAAACTTTAGTAAACAGAGATATAGAACAGAAATATAATACAAAGGATTTGAACAAACCCAAATGAATAAGAGACTGTCATGATATTGATTAATGGATACTTGTTTTATTCTTTTAGAATACATATCTTCTCATTTTACAGATTTTTTTATTTTGCCTTATGCCTGTGATTCTTTTCTATGCCCTTGATTTATTTTTACTGTCTTTTATTTATAATTATCAAACTATATCGTGTTCCTTGAATTATCCAAGTTGTTCAACTTACTGCATTAACTGTAGAGTGTGGTGAGCATGATAGAATATAATTTTGTCCCTTTCTTTGTTTCTCTCTTTATCACCATCCTCTTTCTTTCCTTGGAGCTCAAACTATAAAGTCCATTTGTTAGTGTCTCTCCTAAGGCAACAACTTTTAGTTTCCAGCTGATGTTATCTGTGCAACTGCCTTTTTCCTCCAGAACATACTGAATTAGTCTCAAATTGGCTGAGAACCTCTGGTTGTCTGTTTCTATAATTGAACTTCCCAGAACCCACTGCAATTTTTTTATTCTTTCTAGTAGGAACTACCCCTTGGGATTTGTTCTCCTTGAGCCTTCCAATTTATTTTGTAGTGGCTTTTCCCTACAGTGGTTTAAATCTTAGGTGACCTAGATTTATGGAAAGTTAACATTGTTGTCATTTTTCTGATGGCACTTGTTTCTTACTGCACTTGGAATCAAATAATAGAAAACTGATGATTATTTTTAGTTACATGAGTATTTACAACTCCTAAACAACAAAAAATCAGTAATATAATTTTAATGTTACCCTTGATTTAGAATATTAACCTTAAATATTAACACAAAGTATTTTCATTTTTATGTTATATTTTTAAGCATGTCTATCTTCTACTTAAAAGGTACTTCAACTCTTTTCATGTGTTATGGTTAACAATAGCCCCTACTGTCCATAATCAAGGAGTAACTCAAATTTTACCAAACCATTTCAATTTCATAGTATGTTTATTTTTTCTTTATTCATTTTAGAGAGAGAGGAAGGGAGAGGGAGAGAGAGATAGAAACATCGATGAGAGAGAACATTGATTGGCCACCTCCTGCATGCCCCCCACTGGGGATTGGGCCCACAACCTGGGCATGTGCCCTGATTGGGAATTGAACCAGCGACCTCTTGGTGCATGGGTGGACGTTCAACCACTGAGCCCCACTGGCCAGGCTCTTAGTATGTTTTTATTAAATTAAGATTTATTCTAAGATTTTCTCAAAAGTTATTTTTAGAGAGTTTTTATGGGTGAAAAGGTTTTGCATTTACTTTATGGTCAGAAATTTACTACAGAGATGAGCATACTCATGGGGCCTGGGATGGGGATCTGTTTAGGAAAATAACAGATCAGTGATTTTCTTAGGTGTAGGTTTGACCTGATTTAGCACAATCCCTTTTCAACCTTTCCTAACGACTCTAAAAGAGACAAGAGGAAGACATGGAAACAACCAAAGTGTCCTTCGATAGCTGATTGGATAAAGAAGATCTGGTACATACATACAATGGGATACTACTCTGCCATAAGAAAAGATGAAATACTTCCATTTGCAACAACATGGATAAATCTTGAGAATATCATGCTAAAATAAGTTAGAAGAAGTCAAGAACCATATGATTTCACTCAGATGTGGGATATAAAACCGAAAGCAACATATGAACAAACACGAAAAACAGGAAAAAACTCATAGACACAGACAACAGTATGGTGGTTACCAGAGGGAAGGGGGGTGAGGAGAGTAGAACAGGGTAAAGGGGATCAAATATATGGTGATAAAAGAAGATCTGACTTTGGGTGGTGGACACACAATGCAATACACAGATGATGTATCATAGAATTGTATCCTTGAAACCTATATAATCTTATTAACAATGTCACCTCAATACATTTTATTTTAAAAATTGGTGGCATTCTCCTACCAGCAAATGAATCCCATATTGATTTCAATGCACTATGATGTGCCTTTTACCTATGAAGGCAAACAGATTCCCAAGCATACAGTGTCAAGATCAGAGAATCTTGTCTTAGTTTCCCATTAATTAATGGTTTAAGGAGAAACATTTGAGTTTAATGCCTACAATTTCATATCTACCACTCAATCATCCTTCTTGTGATACATTTTTGCTCCTATGAATTTGGAATCAAGATATCCCCAGCAATACCCACACTTCCAATATTATCATATCAATACATAATGATATCAATATATCTGTATCTAAAGAATGTTGATATAATCAATTTACTCAAAAATCCAAAGCTAAATCCCTGATTTAATCAAAGTGTGATGTACACTCTGTAATAAGCTCCTGCTTTGATGAGAATTCTGTCTCTCTGACAGCAGTTTCAACAAGCCCAAACTCTATCTGAAAGTCATCATCAAATATATTTCATAATTCTTATTTCCTTTTTGTATAAGTTATTATATTCTTTCAAGCAATAGGCATTTACCCCAATACACAGTTTCAACAAACTTCAATACATAAAGTTTCAACAACTTTGCCCCAATAAACAGCTTCAACAAACTTTTAGCTTTAGCATACTCTTCTCTCTTTATCCCAAATGCTTTCAGAGCTGTATTATGTTGTGTGTATATGGCAGCAGTGGGGTGTGTGTGTGTGTGTAGGGTCCAAAATATACATGCTTTGGCTCTTTGAAAGAGATTAAAAGAAAAAAAACTCGTTTTTATAGAACAAAGTATCATGTGCAGAATAATATTAAAATATTTTGGTTAAGTTTTTAGACTCAGTCATTAAGTATATGTAGGAAATCCATAAGCAAAATATTTTACATGAAAATTAATGATTTTATAGTCTTGTTTTTCATTGTTGTGATTAGAAGTCCTCTATTATAACCATTCGAAAGTATATTTAAACCAAAGTAAACAAGAAATAGATAAAACCAGGGATATAATTTCTTTAATTTTCCCTAAAACCTTTGCTTAAAATACTATCAAACTTGGACAATGGAGATTTCAGGAAGGATTAATTTCCACAACTGTAGCAAAGGAGCACAGATGTCATCTTTCTGGAGGCCAGGCTATCCTGTTTGTCACTAGAGAAGTTGCGATTCCTTTAGGCTCGTGTTGTCATCAAGTTAGTGGCGTCACTTCAAGATTAGACTCGTGTACTACACCATGAAAAATGTATGCCAAATATAAATGGAGGCAATTTTTAAATGCTCAGGAAGATCTAAAAAGCAATTTTTTCCTCCTAATTTCTAAGCACCTTTGGGTGGATATCACACTTCAGTTTACACAAAATTGAGCTGAATATAGTGTATTTTCTTAGTGAGCTTTGCTTTGTACTGAAAAAGAAATAAGTAATGAGACAATTAGAGTAAAAAGTTGAAGGACGCACTTTATATTCCATATCTCAATGCCAACGTCTAGAGTCAAATGACAAAAAATTGCTTTGTTTGAATAAAGCAGGATACATGAACAAACTCTTTATATGCCAAACTATATAAAATTATATTTTAACTCATTGTGTCTCCATGAACCAAAAGGTTAGTCATAAGATGTCCATATACATCTATTCAACATGCTATTAATTACAATTTCACCCAATATTCTAAAATATATATACAGTCCATGTTTATACAGACTCTAAACAAACTCTTTTTTCTTCTCTATTAGCTGAATTCTTATACTCCTTACCTTTCATAAGTGGTATTAGGAGGCCATAAATATAGTACTATATACTTTACAAAAAAGTTTCACAAAATAATTTTTAATTTCAAACATAAATTACCCCTGTGAGGTAAATATAAGTAACTTCTTCCTACTATTCAGTGATTATTAAGATTATACTATGATAATATCAAAACTGGAAAGAGAGTCAAATGAACTTTCTGGAAAAAACTCAAAGCTAAATTAGCACATAGTAGTAAAGAAAATGTTTTGTTTTTCATCCTCACTTACACTTCTTAAGAATGCATGGTATTCAGTATTGTTTGGCAACTATAAAGATACAGTGATCAGTAATTCATTTGGTCCCATACTACTGAGCCCAAAATTCATATCTGGAATTTGGAAAATACTTACTACCACATATATGTGATATTAATTTTATAGAAAAGGTTCACAGCAAAATTAAGGTACAGAGATTTCCCATATATCCCTGCTCCACAGAAGCATAGACACCCCCGTTATCAGCATCATTGAAGAAAGTAATAGATTTTTTACAATTAATGGTCCTACCTTTACACAATATAGTCACTCAAAGGTAACAATTTACATTACTCTTCAGTTTTGAGGTTGCACATTTTATGGCTTTGGGTAAATGTATAATAACATGTCTCTATCATTACAGTATCATATAGAGATTTCCCCTGCCCTAAAAATTCTCTGTGCTTCCCTATTCTTCCCTTCCCTCTCCCCCAACCCAACA
This sequence comes from Tadarida brasiliensis, assembly GCA_030848825.1. Taxonomy (NCBI): domain Eukaryota; kingdom Metazoa; phylum Chordata; class Mammalia; order Chiroptera; family Molossidae; genus Tadarida; species Tadarida brasiliensis. The sequence goes on from CM061258.1 coordinate 19,033,001, forward strand.
CTAGCAACCACTAAACTTTTTACTCTCTCTGCAGTGTTGTCTTTTCCAGAATACCATGTAGTTAGAATAACACAGTATGTAGTCTTTCAGATAAGATTATTTTGCTTAGTAATATGCATTCAAGTTTCTTTCATGTCTTTTAATAGCTTGATAGCTCATTTCTTTTTAGTGCTGAATAATATCCCACTGTCTGATGTACAACCGTTTATTTATTCACCTACCAAAGGACATATTGGTTGTTTCCTTGTTTTGGCAATTATGAGTACAGCTGCTATAAACATCTGTGTGCAGGCTTTTATGTGGACATAAGTTCTCAGCTCTTTGGGTAAATACTAAGGAGTGCAATTGCGGGATCATGCAGTAAGAATATGTTTATTTGTGTAAGAAATTGCCAAACTGTTTTCCAAAGGGACTGAATCATTTTGCACTACCATTGTCAATGATTATTTATCTCACTGGTTACTACTATATTTACTTTCTTTTTAAATTTTATTTTTATTGTTGACAGTATTGCAGATATTATATTTACTTTCAAGCAAAGAAAAAAAATACTATCAAAAGGATATTTACAATGGTAGATCTAATAGACTATTCTTTGATCTTTCCACCAAACAGTATGGCTTGGTATGCTAAATTTAATATCTATCTCAGTTACTAATTGTGTTATAAACTCTAATGAATCATGTCTCTATTCAATTCTAGATCATTCCCAGCCATTAACACTTGAAAAACTGTCCCTTCCTCATCCTTTCAACTGCCTTCTGCATTCTTTGCAGGTTGTATTCTTATCTAAGCTTCTTTCCTCTATATCACTTTAACTTATTTTTTTTTCTATTTTTAACCTCCTTTTCTCCCTGTGTTATATTATGATGGATTTCTTCTTCCTTTCAAAATTTGAATTCACTAACTCTTTCATTAAATGTGCTTATACTGCATTTAAAAAAAATTTATCTTTATTGTTGAAAGTATAACAGATGTTGTCCACCCCCCACCCCGCATTGACCCCTCCCACCCCCAGGCCTTTACCACACTATTGTCTGTGTCCATGGTTTATGCATAGATGCATATAAGTTATTTGGTTAATCTCTTCCCACCTCTCCACTCTGAGTATACATTTTATCCACTTTTTTAGTTTTTGTCAATACTTATATTTTATATTTTCAAGATTTTTTCTTTGTATGTATTTATATAAATAATTTATAGTTTCATAACTACTTAGGGTTATTTTATTAGTTTTTTTTTTTTGAGCACTAAACTTATGTTTTTTGTTAAGAGAACTATTTACATAGTTATATTGGTGTGTTCTTGGTGTGAATTATCCATTTTTGCTACCTTTGCCTGCTTCCCTGTAAGTGCTGCAAATCTTGAGTGCTCATTGTGAATGAGTAAATTTATTGTCTTCCCTTTTCTCTTAAAAGACTAGATTCTTATGGATAGATAGCTTTGCCATTACTAAACCCACCAGTTATAGATTATAACTAAAACTTATGTTAGTGGTTCTGAGAATTTGGCCTATAATATTTTACAGTGCTTTTTTTTTTTTTTTAATGTCACCATATTATTTATTTTTAAATTTTTTTCAATTAAATTTTACATTCAATATTATTTTGTGTTAGTTTCAGGTGTACTGCATGGTGGTTAGACAATCATGTACTTTACAAAGGGTTCCCCCTGATATTTCTCATATGCAACTGGTACCACACAGTCATTACAATATTATTGACTATATTCCCTATGCTGTAGTTGGCATCCTCATGATTATTTTGTAACTTCCAATCTGTAATTCATTTTTTACATACATTTTATAGAATTTATTGGGGTTACATTGGTTAATTAAACTGGTTTCAAGCATATAATTCTATAGTACATCATCTATATATTTTATTGTGTTCAACACACAGAGCCTAGTCTCCTTCTGTCACTATTTATTCCCCCTTTACCCTGTTCTACCTCCCCCCACTCCTCTTAGCTCTGATAATCAACATACCATTGTCTGTGTCTATGCAGTGTTTGGTGTTTTGTTTTGTTTTGCTTAATCCCTTCACATACTTCACCCAGTCCTTCAACCCCCACCCCCAACAGCTGTCAGTCTGTCCTCTATACTTATGAATTGGCTTCTGCTGTGTTTATTTATTCATTTTATTCATTAGATTCCACATATAAGTGAAATCATATGGTATTTGTCTTTCTTTGACTGGCTTATTTTACTATGGACCTTATTTTACTAGGTCCATCCATGCTGTCAAAAAGGTAAGATTTCTTTCTTATGGCTGAGTAGTATTCCATTGTATCAATGTACCACATTTTTTATCCACTCATCTAATGATGGGCAGTTGGGCTGCTTCCAAATCTTGGTTATCATAGTGCTGCAAAGAACATAAGGTTGCATAATCTTTCAAATCAGTGTTTTGCATTTCTTTGGATGAATTTCCAGAAGTGGAATCACTGGGTCATAGGCAATTCCAATGCCTATGTCACAATATGACAGTCTCTTTCCTGGCTAAGCAAAGTTCTGATTTCCTCTCAATTGCCAACCTAGTAAGAAGAAGATTTATTATCTCGATGAAAAGCCTAAAGTCAAATCAAATTGTCTGTCTTCAATCAGGGAATATATCTTTGGATTTTTCTAACATTTTGCCTGGTAATTTAAAATATTTGCTTAATTTCTAGTGCAAAAAAATATTTCTGTTCTCACTCTAGTTGATGTATTTAAAAAAAATATTACTGACATTCTATTCTGCATGTTTTAAAAAGTGTCCTTTATATAATGTATTTAAGATGGATGAAAGGACAGACTTCCATATGTATTTTTTTCTGATGTTTTAAAAAAAGTCTCTAAATTTCACTAACGTATGTCAAGTTTACCACTGTTTGGATTTTGCCAAGTTATATTCATACATTTTCCAAACTTTCCATTAAAAAGTGTTATCATTTGGGGCATTAAGAAAAATATAATTTTATAAAATGTTATTATGTATGTCAGAAAGACTACTACTATACAGCTTCCACTTAATCAGTCAATATTTAAGAAATACCAAATGCAGTAAGTGATACTTAAGTAAGCTGACTTCAGACATGTGGTACTCCAACTTCCATTTTTGGGATTAGTTTGATTCACTAAGAGGCTACACAATTGTACCATATTTTTTAATCATGTATAGTACCAATTTTCATTGGGTTGCATTTCAATACTCTGTCTGCAGATAACCTGGAAAGTTGCTACTAAACCATCCCAAATCTAACTAATATGAGATTTACATCTGTCTTTAAAGACCAAAATATTAAAGAAATATCATTCATTCATTTACACAAATGTCCAAATATTTTTTCCTGAGGATTTATGTTGAAAAAAAGGATGAATTTCCAAGAGTAGTTGATATAACCACTCCTTTTTAATTGCTAGGACCATGTAAATATATTTCCTTTGAAAATTTTCTGCCTGGAAACTTATAGTGCAATGAAATACACTTTTAAAACCTAATATCCTTTTTAAGGAAACATACCAGATGAATGGATTAAAAAAAGAAAAGAAAAGCTGTGGTACTTGTACACAATGGAATACCATGCAGCTGTAAAAAAGAAGGATCTCTTACCCTTTGAGCCTGCATGGATGGACCTGGAGGTTATTATGATAAGTGAAATAAGCCAGTCAGAGAAAGACAAATATCACATGCTATCACTTATTTGCAGAATCTAATGAACACAGAGGCATGGACATATCTCAGAGGAGAGATGGGGACTGGAAGAGATAAATCAAAGAATTTGTATACTTATATGCACAGCCCATGGACATAGACAATAGTGTGGTGAAAGTCTGGGAGGGGGTGAGGGGCTGGGCAGTGTGGGGGGAATGGGAGACATCTATAATACTGTCAACAATAAATAAATACTATATATATATATAATTTAAAATCTAATTTGATAGTCATTTCTGAAAATGTTTTTACTCATCCCATATTTTACATATCTTGCGAACACAATATATGCTGAATATTTATTTAATTTTCAGATTGACCCAAACAATTTGGTGTATGTAATAGGCATAGAGTAAAAAAAAAAAATAGAAATAATAAAGTTTCTAATTTATCATACAAAAATTTAACCTAGGTAGTATATATCAATATTTTAATTTTTAACTGATGAAAAATATAAAGGTGTGAGAGATAACAAAAAAAATGATGTATCCACTATTTAGAGCAAGTAAGTTACTATTATTCATAGAACTCAAATCTCATGGCAAAAATTCAATTAACTGTTCTTCTATGACTGCATGTTTTCTGTTTAAAATTAATCCAATCCCACCAGAAATCTTAAAATCCATTATTTGTCTTGTTTGATTCAATCCAATATTATGTCTACTATTCAAAAGTTTGTAACTGAATAGTCAACTTTAAATCCCTTGTGATTTATGATAGGGGACATAGATTGTGATAACTGGTAGCTTTTTTATTTTAAAATTAACACTCAGTTTCATTTTTTGTAAATCTAAGTGAAAAATGAAATGTCTACCCATCTTTTCTGTCCATGGGATCAGTTTTTTGGATGAATGTTCAGTCATTCATCATTCACTTTTAAAACATTTTTAAATGCCTTATTTTTGCCAGGTAGTGTGCTTAATGGCTGGAAATTCAAAGGTGACAAGAGAGAGTTTCTGCTGTTCAAGGAAAGTAATTTCCAGGGTTTGTAAAATTATATAAATGTGCATGGAATTACGTAGCTAAATATGCCAGTAAACATAATAAAGATGATGATAGAAAAATATACAGGACAGAGTAGGATCACAGAAGAGTTGATGTGCAAGAATGCTAAATATCTGAGAGATGTCTGACATTCTATAAAACTGATGATATTTGCAGAAAAAATTTAAGTGTGCCTCACAGAGGAAAAAAAAATACAGGAATTCCAGTTGATACAAGCAACACACAGGCATACCTCGGAAATATTGCAGGTTTGGTTCCAGACCACTGCAATAAAAAGAGTGTCACAGTAAAGCGAGTTGCAACGCTTTTGCTCTTGGAGGGTCTTTCAATTTGTAAAGAGAGAACATCTGTGAAGTGCAATAAAGGAAAGCGCAATAAAATGAGCTATGCCTGTATATATGCTATACTTTGAAAATATTAGGGGGACTGGAAAGTAATGTCGTTTTTGTTATATTAACTTCAAACAGATAAATTTTTAACAAGTTTTTATTTTTAATCAGTGATGTAATCACCCTCGTTATCAACAACCTTTTGCCATCTAGTGTGCAAATTTTCAATGCCGGATCAATAAAAATCAATTGGTTTTTGAGCAAAATATCTGGAGATGGCATTTTGGACATCATCCAAATTTTCAAATTTTTTGCCACTTAGAAAATGTAGCGATCAGAGTAAATGGAAATTGATGGCACAATATCAGGCGAGTATGGTGGGTGAGGCAATACCTCCCACCCCAATTCATTAATTTTTTCCAGGGTTCGTCTTGCGCAGTGCGGTCTTGCATTATCATGTTGCAGAATAACGCCTTTTCTGGTGTGGGCACTTTTCAATTAAAGATTGATTTACTCAATCCAATTGTTCACAGTAAAGGTCTGCAATCAGTTTGTCCAGGTTTCAGCACTTCAAAATGAACGACCCCGCGAATACTCCACCACACACACAAAAGTGCCTTTTTGGGGTGTAAACCTGGTTTAGCTGTACTTCGTGGCGATTCCTTCGGAGAGAGTCACTGCCTTTTGCGTTTTGGATTATCATAGAGGACCCATTTTTCAGCTCCAGTGATCAAGCGATCAAAAACACTTCTGTATTGTGCCGCTGAAGCAATAAGTTGCATGTGGTGGACTGGTTAGCTTTGTTTTCTTCAGACAGATTATGCGGGACCCAAACACTTGCTCTGCTTACTTTACCAATCTGCTGCAAATGTTCTTGGATGGTCGACCAAGGTTGGTTAAGAGTGTCTGACAGTTCCTTGATTGTCTGACACAGATTTGCTTCCACTTTGCCCTTAACATGTCATTACTTTAACGACATTACTTTCCGGTCCCCCTAATATATCATGTATTCTGATAACTGTGCTCAGTTCTTTATCTTGATTCAGTAGAATTGTTCAGAACAGAATATTTGAAGATAACATTTTGCAGCTAATGGATTTAACGTCCTGCCCATGCACATGTTTAGCAAAGTGTCATCTTCTCCAGTTCAAAAGAATGGCAGTAGGTAGTGCTAAACACAAATATCCCTTAAAACAAATTTATTTAATAAGATATTTTTTAATATTAACATATAGTGTGGGTCTCTAAGAGGAAGTGTTTTCCACATTCAGCCTCTGATTTAATTTTTACAGAACAGTTGATTGAAAAACACATGCACACCCACAGCCACTTTCACTCACACTTGCACATATACACCCTCATGTTTATTCATGCTCAGACAAATGCACTCATTGGACATCAATCCCGACTATCTACACGTGCACCCTCACATGAGTCTTTCTCTTCCCTTCTCTCTCTCCCCTTTCCCCTTTCTCTCTCTCACTCTTATATACACACAACTTACTTAAACATCCAAAATGCCACCACTTTTTAACCCCTCTCAGAAAACTAACAATTTGTATTGTAGGAAAATGGAATCAAAATATGAAATTATGATGTATTCCATAAACATGAATTTGATAACACTTGATGTTTGTAAATTACATGTCATGTCATACAGAAACACAAATTAATTTTTAATTTTTAAAGTTGCATTTGTTTATTCAATTGTAGACTCTAATACTATGATAATGTTTATGCATAATCATTTTAGTGAAAAGGTGACAATCATTTTCATTACAAAATATAAATTAAACTATAACTTTATTGTTTTCCTAACAAGACAATGTTTACTCTGGTGAAAGTTCTTCAATTTATAATTTATGAAAGTTAAACAAACACTGCTAAACAAAATACTCCTGATCAACAACAAAGCAGTAACAGCAAATAAGTAAAAAATAACTTTTAAAAAGTATGCTTAAATTTTGTCTGACCAGAAAACAATAACATACCCCATCTTGTTCTTTTAGTATTTAAGTGGCTGCAAAACAATAAATATTTCTCTGTTATGTTTCAAACTATAAAACAACCACTTGCTATAGCGGAGAATTGTTCGTGCTGTAGAAAATAGTAAAATATTTAATATTGTATGATTAAGTTCATTAATGTTGAAATAAGAAATGTATTAATTTGAAAACCTGAAATACTTCAGAAGCATTATTACAAAATTTATACTTAAATTTAAATAACATTTATAATTTTTTACTCATAAAAACAATATGCGCCAGGCATAGAGGAACTTCAAGCCACAGAAATATATAATACAATAAAAGTCAACTATATTATTACCTTGCAGGGATATTAAATATTGATATTTTATTAGTTATTTTCCTAGGCCTATACACACATACACGCACCCATACTTTAAACATTGAATATTTAGTATACATAGATTTTCTATAATATCATGTGTCACATAACACATATTTGAAACATTTCCTCAGTTATGAAATATTTTTCTAAAACAGACTTGATAAACTTTTTCCTGGCCACGTCAAAGATCTGTGAGCAATAGAATAGCGAGACTTCTACTCTCCATGGAACAGCTACATTTCAAGTTTGGTTCTATAGAATTAACCCTGTGATAAGCTGGTGTACAAAATATAGGGAGGGTTGGCTGTTAAATCCAAATGTTAAGATGTTAAATGTTAAAAAAAAAAAAATACCTTGAGAATGTGTGAAAAGGAGAAACACTTAAGGATTAAAGGGAAGAAAATTACATTGCCTTGTTATACCCCAGTTAGTTTTTTTCAAAAAGTAGTTTATCTGATCAATTAATCACCAAAATATTCTTAAAAATATGTTTTTTTCCTGTTAATTCAAATCTGGTCACTGTCTTTATTATTGTTCTATTTTCTCCTCCTAGAATTGGTAGATAATTCAGGGTGTAACTGCTCATTGTGTTGGAAAATTCAGATTCAAAGAGAAGGACTTAGAAGGCTGTTACAAGGTTCCTCTCAGCCGAATCCATGGTCTTCAAATTATCTTTCAACAGGTTTGTAATGGTTTTTGTCCTTTCACTTACTAATATAAAAAGCAAAAATTGTTAATCCATGTCAATAATTTGTTTTACACATTCATGTTCATGAATATTGATGGAGAAAAATATTCACCAGAAGCCCATCCAAAATTTTTAATGATGCCCGACTCTTAGATATCTTTTTGATAAAGAATAATAAAAATCAGAGGAACTATATTACATAATTTAGGTGAGATTGTTTTAACATATCCACAAACTGAAAACATGATCAATATTACACATTCATATTCATAATACACAGAGGAAGTAGTTGTATAAAATCCATTTGGACATGCTTAAAGCGTCCCTCTGGGCAATTTCCATGTTGCACCTTTATCGTTATATTTAGAATTCTGTTGGATATAATGATGCATGAACTGTCCATAACATCTGCTAACCTAGAAAAAATTTCCCTAGTGGTATTTCTTTAATATTGTATCAAATCTATTTATATTGTTAAAGGTTGTCTCATGACAATTTTATAAAATATCCATGAAATTATCTGATGCTATCAGGCTTCCCAAGATGTTATCCCCATGGATTTTACAACCTGAACATTTCCAGTTTTTATTTTAGAATTGGGGACAGATTCCATGCATCTATGTCAGATATTAGAATCTCTCTCTCTGGATTTGTTTTTACTTTTTTACAAGACACCCTTTCATAGGAACTTTTGTTAAAGTAACCTCTTCAGCATGATGATCTGCTCAGGTGAAAAATTTCAACTGTTGTTTTTGTTTTTTTTAAATAAAAATTGATGTGATAGCATTATACATACAAATAATTGCATAAGATAGGCAGATAATTTGCTTAATTTATCCCAGTAACAATTATTCTGCGGCATGGAGAATATGTTTTGGCTCTTGGATCAAGAGATAAGCTATAGTCTTGGTCGGGTAGTTTAGTTGGTTAGAACATTGTCCTGATACACCAAGGTTGCAGGTTCCATCCCTGGTCAGGGCACATACAACAATAAGCCAATTAATACACAAATAAATGGAACAAATAAATCGATGTTTCTCTCTCTCCCTCTCTCTCTCAAATCAATAAAAAAAATAGGCCACATTATCTGGCTACACAAATATTTTAAAATAATAAACTATAATAAGCAATGGGTCTTTGAGGTGTGCAATTCTGTTGAGGTGATACCCATAAAGCACAATCTAAATGTTCAAATATATAAAATATAGTATAGATAATTGGGGAAGACAATCAGAAATAAGCTCAGCTCCAAATATTATGCTTAAAATTATGGAGTCTTTTGCCAATAGGGGTTCTGCAATCATATTTAATTATTGGGTTATTTCTTGAGACATTCAGAATGTATATATATTAATGTCAAGATTTGAATTTGTCAGGACAAAAACAATTTTGAACTTATAATAGTTTTCTGCAGGATATTTTATCTGGCAGTTCCATTTGTAAATTAATTTACTATTAAACTTACAGAGATTGTGTCACAGAGAATAAAGGAGTATTTTTCTAATTATGGTCTCAATTGATAGCTTAGGAACACGTGGAAGAACGTAATATTGGCAAACTTCCTCACTTCACGAGTGATTTTATCACTTCAGGCAATCTGATATTGATATAGAGTTTGATAGATATAATAACACCAATGCGAATAAGAATACTGTATTTTGTACATCTATATTCATGAAAAATTTTCTATGGAAATTTAGAGGAAAGATATCAAAATTGTTAGGTGGTAAGATCTCTCTCAAAGTGACATTATTTTATGATTTCTTAGTATCTGTCCTCCTGTTTCTTAATCAATAGTGAACATTAATTTTTTCAATGACCTTTATGCTTTTAATCACAAGTATCTACTTTTAATGTCTATAGGTATTCATATACAAATATTTCCAGTTCTTGAAAGACAGAATAAAATCAGTCCTGTTTTCTTTTAGGAAACAGTAATTTTATCAGTGTCATAAGTTTGTTTTGATTTTCATATATTTTTTTAACTTTTTAGTTCTTATTGAAAATGTTTAGCCCCTTGAAGGTCTTCTCATTTAGCAAGCACCTGCCCATTCTAATTTAATTTTCCAACCAAGTCTCCTTTTCAGATCGGAGCCCACTTACAAAAAAGAGAGTGATGGATATTAGATCTATCCTAGAGCATTGTTGGAAATATTCCTTGATTCTTTTTTTTTTTTAAAGTTCCTTTTTAATTAATATTGTTCCCCTACAACTTTGAATCTTTTCCAATCTATTGTTAAGGAAAAGACACCTGAAATTATCTATGTAGTTCATTTACTGTTTTGTTTATTTGTTTTTGCCCTCTATCAAGGACAAGGACTATTTGTTTAAAAACTTTAAACTAACAAAATAAATTTAGCAAAGACAGCTCAATTACATAAATAATTCAAAGCTGAGATTTCTACTGAATCATTTATCTGGCTGTAAAAAAAAAGAATTTGGGCCAAAGTACTTAGTAATAAGGCCTGCATGTCCAAAGTTTTAATAGAATGCTTTCAAGTGGCACTCTTCAAAATAATCTTGATGGAAGCTTTAGTTATTAAAGAAAGAAGCTACCATTCAGTATCAGAAACAAAACCTTGAGTTTATTATTTGCCAAAGAAGAAAGATATGCATTGTAGATACCGTGTAGCCTGGCATAGCACATTGTCTTCTATAAGGTTATCGGAAGTATAGAGGTCAAGGAATGGCAGCCTTTCAGAAGAGTGGGATTGCCACTGATTGATACTCTCTGTTACAGTTACTCATGGACAGCTATTCTTGATTATGAAGTGCTTAAATCTAGTCTCAGTGGTTACAAGTTGCTATGGTTAAAGAATAAGGAGTCCTTTCCTTTTAAGAACAAATAAGAACACCTATGTAGTCCAAGACTATGGAGTAAATCAGAGAGAGCAATTTACTGGTCAATTACAGATAACCATAGAATTATTTTGATTATTGGCATTTATTGTGATTTGTCTCTTTAGAAGAATTAAATCACATATAGCTATGGTGGTTAGGTTTTTCTTTCCTACATATGGATGTTGGGGGTAAAGGACTAAAGACCTTCCACAGAGGGTCTAGTGAGAGCTTGACTTGATGTGTGTGTGTGTGTGTGTGTGCGTGTGTGTGTGCGCGCGCACGCGGTGCACACATGTACATATTCATATTCCAAATGTTTCATAAAGCCACTGTGATTTATGTTACATAGTGCCTGGCCAAAAACAGCTTTGATTAATTTGGCCCAGGAATTTGCAGGACACCCCACACACTCATAATTAAAAAGGCATTAAAACTCTGTGCCTGTTGCCCTGGCTGGTTTGGCTCAGTGGTTAGAGCGTCGGCCCACGGACCGGAGAGTCCCGGGTTCGGTTCCCGCTAAGGGCACGTACCTCGGTTGCAGTTTGTCCCCGCCCCGGTTGGGGTCATGTGGGTGGCAGCCACCCGATGTGTCTGTCTCACATCGATGTTTCTCTCTCTCTGTTCCCCCCTCTCTCCCTCCCGCTCTATCTGAGGATAAGTGCATAAGTGCAAAAATGTCCTTGAGTGAGGATAAAAAACAAAAAACAAAAAAACCTCTGTGCCTGTTTAGTCCATCCCTAGCTAAAAAGCCTAAACTGGTAATTCACCCTACCCCTAAAACACACCACCTCTGAGCTCTCCACCACAATAAAATGCACCATAATTCACATAGATACTCAGGCCAAAAAAAAAATTTGACAAATCATGTCTGCTCTATTTTCTCATATTCCAAAACATATGCAAGTCTGCGTAGCTCTGTTTTTAAATATGTTCACAATTTTCATCACTCACATCCTCCCTTGCCTAATCCATGGGAATGGTTTCCTGTTTCTCAGTATGCACCTGCTTTCCATTCCTCATTCTGTTCTTATTCAGCATTCACATTGAGTTGCCTTTAAACTAAATATTATTTTGACACTTTTCTATTGAAACCTCTAATGTTCCTCAGCTATCCCAATTAAAATACAATTAAAAGAAACTCTGGATGCTGGCAACTTCTTCATTCGCATCTTCCACTAATGTTTCTGATTCTAATCCACCCATTCCTTGTACACATCACGTAAACAATCAACACAGCGCCTCTTACATACACTTACTGTTTTCTCTGGAATATTCATCTCAATATATCTATGTAGCTTACTTCTTTATTTTATATATATCTTTTTTTAGACCTTCCAACATAAGACATCCCTTGCTCTCTTCCCCCTCTTGCTTTCTTAATGCATCACTACCTAAAATATTTTATATTTATTTACTTATATATTACTTCCATGTCTCATTGAGGAATTTTTTTCTCCTTTTTCATTGTTGTAAGCCCAGCACCAATAAAAATTTGGAACATAGTGACTCTTTTATAATGCATCACCTGAGCTAAAATAAGTACTGACCAACGAACAGCTTATCCTAGAACTTCTAGTGGAAGACTGGGGAGCAGGGTTGGACATACGTTGTCCCTTCTCTCTGACACAGCACCCATTAAATGGAACTCTAGCTCCTTATTGCAAGTGGCTGGTGTTGAGCATGCAAATCAAGCTGAATCAAGGAAATGGGCCAGGATGGGCCTTAATGAACTGATGTAAAATACATGTGGAAACAACACTCTTTAATAGAGATTTTTTTTTAATCCATCCATTTGAGTCATACAGTTCTTTTCTCTGGTAAACAACAAACACACAGAATAGAACTTAAAATTCCTGGGAATAGTCTCCTAATGAGGAATTTTCCATGTTCAGGTGTAATGCTAACCGCTGTTGACTGGTCTCGGTGAACTGCTCCTTGAACTGTGAGAACATGTGTAGTCCCATGGCGACCACTTAACTCATCATTCCCCAGTTAAGAAACTACATGGAAATAAAGAAAATATTTAACATATCAATGTAAAAAAGTTGGAATTTTTGTTTAGTTGTTAAATTATAACAGGTTAATCCTATATATCTACTCTTTAATTATTCATGAAAATTTTATCAAAGGCTTAGATTGTTTTGTTAAGGAAAACAGGGGTCCCTTTTGGATCCAAAATATCTTTTATAGTTACTCATTTTTAAGACCAGTAATAAAAGAAAATTACTTTTTGACATGCTAAAATTTCATCATGTACTCCCAGATTTATGAATGTTGTTCACTCACTCCTAGATAATTGTGGTTTCTGTTCTTGGTGTTTTCAATATAATACCTACTAAAATGAACATTATTCAGACTAGCTTCTCAATAAAAGTCCTTTAAAAATCAAAGTAAAGACATAAATAAAAAATTAGCTGACTTTAGTAAACAGGATATTCATATAATTATTTTCTTTCCACCCAACAGTACACTTCCAACTGTATCTGGTCATTTCTCCCTTTTATAACTGCCCAGAATGCCTAGCCACTCTTCCATTTCAAAGATAAATTATATATTTTGGATAGTAGCCCTTTGTCCATTATATGGTTTGCAAACATTTCTCGTATTCTTTCATTTGCTTTTTCATTTATGGTTACTTTCTCTGTGCAGAGGCTTTTAAGTTTGATGTAGTCTCATATGTTGATTTTTACTTTTATTGTTTGTGCTTTTGCTGTCAAATCCAAAAAAATGATTGTCAAGACCAATGTTGTGGAGCTTATTCCCTAGGTTTTCTTCCAGGAGTTTTAAAGCACTGAGCCTTAAGTTTAAGTCTTTTGTCCATTTCCAGTCAATTTTTGTGAGTAGTATAAGACAGGAGTCCACTTTCATTGTTCTTCATGCGTTTAGCCAGATTTCTAACACTATTCATGCAAGTTGGTTCAACCACTATGGAAAATATGGAGGTTTCTTAAAAAATTAAAAAATAGAGCTACCGTATGATCTTACATATCCACTTTTGGGTATATATTCAGAGGGGGAAAAAAGGATTTCAAAGAAATATATGCACTCCCATGTTGATGGTGGCATGACTCACAATAGCCAAGAAATAAAAACAACCTAAATGCCCTTCCAGGGATGAACAGCCAAAGGAGATGGCAGCCATGAGAAAGGAGGTCATCTACCATTTGTGACAACACATGAATTGTGAGCACATCATGCTAAGTGAGGTAAGTCAGGCACAGACCAGTCTAGTATGAGATCACTTATCACGTAATCTAAGAAAACCAAAGTAGTAAAACAGAGAGTAAAATGGTAGTACTAGGTAATAGGGATTGGGGAACTAGGACAGATGTTCTTTAAGGGTACAAAGTTACAATAAGTAGTGAAAAACCTTAGAGATCTAATACACAGTGTAGTGAATATAGACAACAGCATTATGTTATAATCAACAAACTTGCTATGAGACTAGAACTGAATGATTCTAACCACTGAAAAATAATAATCATGTAATGTGACAGGTGTTAATTATTGTTACAGTGATAATTATGTTACAACATATAAATGTAACAAATTAACATATTGTACACCTTAAATTGACAATTTTTGTTACATAATATCAAATCTTTTAAAATATCAACTAAATAATTATATGTAGGAAAAAAACCACATGGAGAATATTTGTGTGTGTGTGAATGATTAGATGGAAATGGTCTCTAATTAAATCATCATGATAATCTAATGAAAACATCATTATATGTACTGATTATTAACAAATACAGATGTTAGGCAGTAGTTACCCACAATGCCATGTTCAGAAAAATTTTTTTTCAAATATCTTGTTTTTTTTTTTGTTTAGTTCAAAACATTTTTTTAAAATTTATCTTTCTTGTTGAGATTATTACAGATGTCCCCCTTTGTGTTCCCTCCTTCCCCCCTCCCCCTCCTGCCCCACACTATGGTCTGTGTCCATGGGCAATGCATATAAGTATATAAATTATTTGGTTATAACTAGAGAGATTAATCGAATGTTTTTGGAGGTTAGGGGACATAATAGTTTTTATGCTCCCTGCCCCGCCCCTGTGTCTTCTATAATTGCATGTGCTCCTCAGTAGTGCTCTGAAGACGGCCAGTCCAGAGATAAGAGAGAGATGATTCTGCACGTCTCTTCATAACTCCTCTTTCAGTAACATCATAATTATAGTTGGAAACCCATTGTGATGGAATTATTTACACTATGTAAATTGGCAAACATTACAAATCAGAGTTGAGAATTTTGTTTGTTTTTATGAGGGAGTGCACAATTTACCACCACAACTAACAAAAAATGTATATTGAATCAATGTTTAAATTAATTTCTTTATTGAAAAATGCCTGATATTAAAATAGTTTATTTTCAAAGCCTTTGGACTTTAGAGTTCACAAAGGACAGATGGTTTGGGGACTAATTTGATGTGACCAACATATTTCATGAATTATAAAAAGATGTCTGTTCTGATGATGAAAAACAATCTAAACTTCATATTTCTATATATGTAATAACACGGTATATCACAATTCTATAATATTTATAAATAAATAAAGTACACAAGCCATTTATTCTTTAGTATTATTAAAACTAAAATAAAATTCTAATGTTTGGAAGTCCGTTCTTAGCTCGTAAAAGGCTCATTTTGCATGTCAGAAATGCATTTTACAAGAAGTGCGAGTCTAGGTTAACAACAAAATATTCCCAGTGTAATTTTTATTATTCACTAGCTTGTGTTTTAAAATGTGACATGAAACTTATAAACCATATTTTATTATTTAATGAATTTTTTGAAATAGAGGGAATTTTTTTCTCTCCTGAGAAATTAAACCTGCCTACTTACATTTTAATACTTCTAATATTAATGTACTAGAGGATTTTTGAAATCCTACTGCATTCAAATATAACTAAACGGACTCAGTTATGTTGTTTTATATTATAGGTAGAAGCAAAGAAATTAGTTTCCTTTTAGGTATTAAATATTCTCTAGTATTTAGTAGCTGTAATTTCATAACCCATTTATGAAATATGAGAACAAGTTACAAATTATACCTAATCTAATATGAAGAATAAGTTTATATTTTCAATTATGTATGTGGAATATAATTCTTAACAGTTTTGATAAAAAATCTTTTTAGTTTGTCTGACAATGATAGAGAAAAGATGGACATATTTCCAGTTCCAATCCGAATTTCCAAGATTCTTCATTATTAATAATATACTATTGAATAAGTGTTGAGCATGGGCTTTGGCTTTGCTGCTTACTACCTCTGGGATCTGAAGGGAATTGTTTAAGCTCTCCATCCTTATTTCCTCAACAGTTACATGAGAATAATCACAGTACAAAGCTCATAAGGTTTTCAATCAGATTAAATAAGAATATGTGTAAGATATTTAGAACAATGTCTGGCACATTAATTAAGAGGCTCTAAATAAATGTAAGCTCTTGAAAGTTTTTTCTTTTTTCCTTCCCATTTCTCAATACATTCTGAAATGACTGTTATGAGATTATCCATCTCATGAAAATTGGTATTGATGGGCTGAAATTTAACAAAGACTTGGAAATATTTTCATTGTTTTAAATAACAGCAATACCAACTGAATGTTATTAAGCAGCAAATTTTCATTCATACATGTTAATTATACTTTGCCACTAAGTTCTTTATACTTTGTATCTGCTAAATCATTTAAATTTTCATTCATACATGTTAATTACACTTCACCACTAAGTTCTTTATACTTTGTATCCGCTAAATCATTTCTTTCTATTTGTAGCTCTTACCCAGACACAGAGATTTGTCTTTGACTCCTGTCTCCTGTCAATAGGTTTATTAAGTCCACATTCCAAAAGAGATACTTCTACTATTAAAATTAATAATGATACAATATTTTGTTAAAAAGGAAAACTACAGAGAACTCACTACAAATGTGTTTCAAGTTTTTTTAATGAACAAGTATAAATAAAATATAAATTGTTTATGTTTTAGTTAATTGTTATTTTTTTCTTTGTATTAAATTTGTAAAAGTAAATTATAAATAATTATAGTTTTCAAAATATAGCTTATCCTTGAATCACTTAAGGAATGGATAAAATGAACAGCTTTGCCTTACTTTAAGATACTCATAATTATAATTTATTTCAATTCTCTTTTCTGATCCTTTTGATATAAAGTTTGATGGTTCGATTCCCAGTGAGGGCACATGCCCAGGTATACTGGCTTGATCTCCAGTAGGGGGCACAGAAGGCAGAGAGTTGGTGTTTCACTCTAACATTAATGTTCTTTTCTCTCTCCCTATCCCTTCCTCTCCCTCTAAAAATCACTAAAAAGCCCAGCTGGTGTGGCTCAATGGATTGAGCATAGTCCCATGGACTGAGAGGTCCTGGTTTGATTCCCAGTCAGGACAAAGGCCTGGGTTGCGGGCTGCATCTGGGGTGGGGGGTGCAGGAAGCAGCCAATCATTGTTTCTGTCTCACATCAACGTTTCTATCCCTCTCTCCCTTCCTCTTACTCTAGAAAAACAAGAAAGATATAGTTTTAAAAAAATAACAATAAAAAATAAATAAGAATCAATAGAAATATCCTAAAAAAAAATAAATTCACCCAAACATTATGTTTAAGTATTAAAAATTAAGAAACATTTTAATCAGAATTTAGCAATAATTCCCACTTCTATGTAAGTCTATTAATTCTAGCAAAATTCCACTTATTCCCATGAAACATATGCTTCATAATAATTAAAAATTCAGTATTAAATTACTCCAAACTTGAAATTGAAGAGTCTATACATAGCATTATTGCATGGTTATTCCTGGGTTATTGAGACTCTTCTGGATGTTTAGTGAACAATAAAGCTTTTTGGTTAATTAATAAAAGCATATCAGAAATATATGAGTGTAACTATTTTTATATAATTTTACTGTAAAATAAAAATAGTAGAATAGAGTATAATTAATTTTGATAAATCTAAGGCAAGGAACACAGACTATGCATATCATATCCTACAAAATACTTACTCAAGAAAAAGTAATACATTTGTGTGATTTTCAATAAAGAGGAGGTTTCAGAAGGTTTACAATAATATTCAATGTGAAAAAAAGTTATTTATCTGAAAGAAAACATCTGGAGATTCAAGTTTTAGATTTCTTGCTATATTTGAAGGTGTTCTTTTTTTTTCTTTTCTTTTTTTTAAAATATTTTGAGTGTTGAGATTTTCTACATAAATACTTTGTATTTGTTTATTTTACTCAGTGGGTGGATGGTAATTTTTTTTACTTGTCAATTTTTTAAATGGGTCATTAATAAATTAATCAGTTATTTTCTTTTTTTAAAAAATATAATTTCAACTGATAGCTATTAGAGTTTGGAAATTTTGTCATCTGAATTTTTGAAAAAATATAGAAAAGTTATTTTAATGATAACTCATTACAAAGAAAAACTAAAGCTATTCTTATCTTGATATTTAAATGTGACAATTTTTTCTTTAGTTGGCTATATTATATTTTCTTTCACTCAAATTTATTTGATTTTCATATATTTGTAAATGCTTTCAAAGATATCAGGTACAAAATTATGACACGATTCCTATTTTTGTTACTACAGGAAAGAATGCATGTCCTATAGTTGCTAGATGTTGAGGTAATACTTAGAAACCTTGTATTTTAGTTCTGAGCCTTGAAGTTTTGTAGCTCAGTAATCTTGTAAAAAGTTAATGTATTACTTTATTTTAAAGGAAATATATTATCACTCCTAAGAATTTATATTGATAAATAAAAATGCTAATATGGTAAGTGCTTTTTGTAACTTGTATGGTTCTGTGTACAAGTTATTATTTATATATCTCATTCTTCATCTAAAAATAAAGTGCCATCAAAGATATTTTAATAGGTATGTTTCTTCTTGGAAGCTCTAAAAGTACAATAGAAATTGATGCACCAAAATGATAGCCAAAAGACTGCAATAAAATCTTGCTTGATGGATTTTATGTTTGTTTTATGCACATCACATTTTGAAAGTACTCCAAATAGTTATCACTTTTGCTACAAATGAAAGGAATGGGCTATGAATGACAATTGGCATACAGATTTTTTTACTGTGAAGATTATGTTTTTATAGAAATTTTAGAAGGAATATGTTTAAAACTAAATATATGCACACACGCTCATAGTCATATACAGTAAATGTGGAGCCAGAGTTTGATGAAAATATGCATATGTTATGAGATATTGAAACCAAGCAGTGGTCTCTGGGTCTGGGTTTGTTGTCTCAAAAAATCAAAGAATTAGTTCATGGATCAAGGGTAAGTGAAAAGGAAAGTTTATTTGGAAGATAGACAGAGTCCCCACGGTGGGGAGGGGACCCAAATGGGTTGCCCACGGGGCTCTGTAGTTTAGGGGTACATATATACCTTGCTAGCCTCTGACTGGTCCTTCTAAGGAATTCTGCCTTAGCAACATCCATACATTTTAAAGCATGTGTTTCCCTCCTGACTGGGTTCAGCCCTAGGTCATCTATAGGGGTTTTAGCAGCTTTCCTTTCTATGATAATTTCAACTTCTCCCAGACTGTTAGTGAGGAGGAGGGGAAACACCCTTGGAGAAACCCTGTGCTTGTTTTTGGCTTCTCCCCCAAATCCAACCTTGGTTTCCTATAGTCCTTTCTAAGGTAAGCTGGCTTTCTACAAAGGAAGCATACTCCATAGTTTCACAGCAGAACGCATTCAGCAATCCTGTTGTCTTGCTTGAAACCAACCTTTCTGGTGTGTGTGTGTGTGTGTGTGTGTGTGTGTGTGTGTGTGAGCTTCTAATTTGTATTTGTGTAAATGGGGATAGGAGTTTCTGGCCTTGGGGACATAATTTGCCCTGTTGGTTTTATTTTTATTTTGAGATATAGAGTCCAAATAAACCTCCAGATATCTGTGTACTGGGTTGCCTGCCTGTGTGCTGAGCTCCAAGTCATCTCAAACTTCCCCCAAGTCTCAGCTTTCCCTTCCCATGGTCCCATCCCTCGCTGCCTAACCTGCCTCTATCTCCGCAATATAATACATTCTATTATATACCATTCTGTTTTGGTCATCTTTTAACTTCTGATTATAATGTCAGAATGATTTTGTGACCTCTGCTTTGGGAGAAATATGCAGGTATTTTTTTATATTAAGAAAAAAATCTGTTTCTGTTTGTTTTGTTTTGTTTTTTAATCTCCAATTACAGTTTACATTCAATTTATTTTGTATTAGTTTTAGGTGTACAGCATAGTGGTTAGACAATCATATACTTTACAAAGTGTGCCCCCCAGACATTTTCAGTACCTACCTGGCACCATAAATGGTTATTATAATATTATTGATTATATTTCTATACTGTACTTTACATTACCATTACTATTTTATAACTACCAATTTGTGCTTAATCCCTTCAATTTTATCACCTAATAAGTTTTGTTTTGTTTTTCATACATTCATGGGAACATTACAAAGATAAATTGATGCCCAGTATGCAAGATTGCCCCTGAATTATCATCTAAATTTTTTCTACTCAATACCAACACTTGTCTCTCTGATCACACTTTCAAAACTAGTTTGATTCAGTAAGAAATTTAAAAATATCACTTTCATTATCTAGATAATATTTTTAACCAAAAATTAATTCTTTTTATTTTAATAACATGCACCCAAACCTAAATCTAAATGATATAACCTGAGTATACCAGCATAAGAATAGTTAAGAGCACAGCCTGCTATTCAGATTTGCACTCCAGCTATTCCAGCTATTCTTGGGTGAGTTCTTCTATTTCTCTGGTCTCAATTTACTTAATTATAAAATGGAGATATAAATAACATGGACTTTGTAGGGTATTAATGAGAATTGAATGAGTTGAGCCCATTCATTTCCTGAAACAATAAGTTCTACATGTGTTAACTTTTATTATTTTTGTCTATAATTTGTTTATTGCTGGTAAATACTTTGAGATACACTTTTTTTTTTTTTTTTTTTTTTTTTTTTTTTTTTTTTTTTTTGCTGACCCCTACATTTATTTATTTTAAATTTTTTCAATTACAGGTGACATATAATATTGTATTTGTTTCAGGTGTACAACCTAGTGTTATAAACCCAAATGGATCTTAGATATTTGCTTAGACCATACTTCATCCCATCAATAAGCTTTCCTTTTGCAAACCTACTGAAAGAAACTACATATTTACCAAGTTCATCAAGATGTAAAAACAATTTTCACACTTATTTCTTACTATTTTAAACTGTCATTTTTTTTTTATCCAATGTTTTATTTTAGGCTCTGTCCATCCTTAGACAATAAACCTGTACTCTGCTTTATAGTGAAAAATATAGTGATAGCTATGTATGAATGAAAGAATGATAGATGAAAGGAAAATCTCTTTAAATATTTAATATAGTATATTAAACAGGTAAAAGTAGGCATAAAAATAGCATATCAACTTAAAATAACAAGCCTATGTAGTTGTTTGTGAACCATAACAATGTGCAAATAGCTTTATAAAACTGTATGTTTAAATCTAAACTTTTAAAAAATAAACTTTGTAGCTCAAATTCTTTATACATTTCATTGTTTATACGCTTATTGCAAAATAACTATTTAAAAAGAGTAATTTTTTTACAAAATATCATCTGCTTCTAAAACAGAAGGTGTGAGTTACCTCCTGCTCTGTATCTCACCACCCCAACATTGAAACAAGTATCTAATTTCTTCAGTCCTGTGAATTAGTTCTTTTCCCTGCTCTGTGCTCAGCTTAGTTCTGCATCTTGACCTGATACATTCTTTTATTATTATTTTTTATCCTCACCTGAGGACATTTTTGCATTTATTTTCAGACAGAGCAGGAGGGAGAGAGGGTGGAAGAGAGAGAGAGAAACATCGATATGAGAGAGAGACACCAAGTAGTTGCCACCCACACAACCCCAACCAGAGCCAGGGACAAACTGCAACCGAGGAACGTGCCCTTAGCGGGAACCGAACCCGGGACTCTCTGGTCCACAGGCTGACACTCTAACCACTGAGCCAAACCGACCAGGGCTTGACCTGACATATTCTTGAAGTTAACTTCAGTTGTGATCATCTAAGATTGCCTCATTCACATGTCTCCTGTTTGGTGGTGACTACCCCCCATTCCATGCCAGCTGTATTGACATATAATCAACATATAACATAGTGTAAGTTTGAGCTGTGCAATGTGTTGATTTACTAAACAAATATTGTAAAATGTTTTAGCACATTGAGTCAGCTAACACATCCATCACATCACATGATTACCATTTCTCTCCTGTGGTGACATTTAAGATCTACTCTCTTTTACACACACACACACACACACACACACACGTATGACCCTTTAACGAGTCTCTTTTCCTCTCTTTGCATGTAGCCTCTCATCCTCACAAAGACTATACAAGGCTTCTTTGCATAGTCTTCTCAGAGATTATGGAAAAATTTGGTAAGAGCCAAAGAGACACCTTGAGGACTGTTCGCAGAATTCCTACATCAATCTTGTGGATTCTATTGGTAAAAGTGAGTCATAATGTAAGCTAAGATCCAATGTAGTACAGAAATAGTCCTTATTTCCTTATAGTAAAATCATCAAAGTCATGCTTCAAAGGGTGTGCATAGAAGGGTAGAACAAATTGAGGGACATGTGTGCGATGCACCACATGCTATATCTCAAGCTAATAGTATTAGGGGATTTATTAAATGAAAAATAAAATCCTTATGCACCCCATGACATGATTATTTAAAATAATTCAATTACATATCCACTAACATAACTTGTTCTTAAAACCCTAACTTTTATACAATTTTATTTAAAATTAATTTATTAATTACATATGACAAAATTAAAAACCTAAAAATCTAATTAAATATATTATTTTAATATTATTAATGTTATTTTCTTGCTGGGTTCAATTCTTCAATCTGGATTTAACAGAACAAATATGCATCAATATTCGCTTGTTGTTGACTGGATTCTTTCTTTTTATCTTAAGGCTGATTAACCATCATATTAATCAATCTTATTATAGAATAATAAATACTTCCATTTCAACAAGTTACTGTAACTAATTATTTTCTAAGCTTGGAAGAGGCAATCTATTTAATACCCAGAATAATGTACCCAGGAAAACATATTGTTCTATGAACATTTCTTCGTGGACTATTTTAATGGGCATATTGTTTTGTTTGTTCAGCATATGCCACCTATTCTTCTTGCAATATTTTTAATTTTGGTGAAAGGTTTTTCCATTCCTGGTTCAGATGATTCATGTTTGTCTGACTCTACCCCTTTATTCTAACGATGGGCATATTGTCTAAGGCTGCCCATGAAATGTATTCTCTCCCCCTCTGAACATCTCATGGTTTAGGCCTGGCCCAGTAAGTCAACTTGGCCTAAGTAGAGTCAGACTACTTACGTTGAACAGAAATATTGATGTCTTGGTATTTGTTTTTCCTGGAGCCATCGGTGGCAATGGTATCTGCTCTGAGGGCTTAGCTTACCCTGATACTGAAGCCAGTATACCTGAAAACAGAGCTGAAGTATGTAAGACACAGTGTCTTGGCGACATGTACAATGCCCAGAGCACAGCATGCTTGACAGAACAGCCACCTCTGGACCTTGTATGTCCATCAACAACTAAGTTTTCAGTTTTGTTTAAGTCATTTAGCATTTTTTGTTTGTGCCAGATTATTTCATTTATTTATTTATTTTTAAATTTCTTTTTAATTATAGTTGATATACAATATTATATTAGTTTCATATGTACAACACAGTGATTGGTTTTCAATGACAAGCCACATATACAGCATCAAAAATAAAATGTTTGTCAAGATTCTCACATGATATAATATCACAAGGGGGTAGAAGCAAATAGAGAATTAGTGCAGTAAATCTGTTGACATTGTGGAGATAGTACTAAGGGCTCATTTTTACTTGAATGTCTACTCTGTAATGAGAATTTTCTATCATTGCCTTTTGCTATTTGGAAACCTTTGTTTGTTGGTAGAGCATGTCATAGTGTCATTTACATTTTAATTGACATGGACGCAAATTAAATTAAATTAATTAATTTTATTTACTTCAATTAAAGTATAATGTTGCTTCACATTTTCATTTTATTTTGTTAAAACAAAATTTCACTAATACACTTTATAGGATTAAACGAAAATATTTTCAGTCAGGTCTATCAGGGCAAAGACAGCAGAATTCAGTATTAGCAACTGACAATTTCAGTTAATGTTAGTGTCAAGTCGTATGAGTATATGAGCAGTGAGGTATGTTTGCAAACCCATTAGAGTGTGTTGCAGGAAATGGTTATCAACTTTATAAAAAGTTTTAGATAACTAGTTAAATACTTTTCATTATCCAAAAAGATTTGAAAAACCTAATTTGATTAATCTACTTTAGATATAGCCATAGGTAAATGATTTTGTCTATTAATAAATGACAATTTTCATTTTCACATTGTCATATTTTCAACTTTTTAATGAATTTATTAATATTGGCAACTGTGCTAAAGAGACTTCTATTCATCCATTTAAAACAATCTCTAAGTAAATGGCCTCCAACTGAGTATCAACACAAGGAAGGATACTGTACATTTCAGTTCCACAGTCAAAAGTACACACCACCACAGGAAACTAGAAAACTGTCTAAACTTTGAATCAAAACAAACTAAGCCTGTCTCAACACAACCAGTAATACATGCTTTATGGATTCTCCCCTGCACAACAGAGCCAAATATTGTCTAAGGACATTTTGTAAAAACATGTGTCGATACAAAGGAAAGAAGGTAAAGAAGATTTGGTTGAAGAAAAGAAGGTACTGGGAGGGTTAAAAGAAATTTTAACAGAAATAAGTAAACATAACTTTCCAGGATATACCTTTTTGTTTCTAAGAAAACTAACACAAATTGTATCGATTTATAATCGTCTACATTTCTAAATAATCGTCATAAAATGTTCTTTAAATTATATTCCACATATTTTTTCTGTTTCATTATTTGTTTTTCTTTTATTTGGAGATGCCAATCCTAAGCATGTAGGACATACACATTTAGTGGGTTTACCATGAGCAAAAAACAATTGTCTACATTAAGCATATCCTAATGAAAGTTTATGGATATTAAGTATAAAAAAAATACCATTTAAAGAGTCAAACAAAGTTTTCTAATTGTTTTTAAGTGAAAAAAAAATCCAGGCTATCAAACATTCCACAAAAACAATAAAAGCATATAAGAACTCAGGAATAACTACAGGATGTTCAGTAGGAAAATGTGAAAAGCAAAAACTTGTATTGAGAACACGGTATTATTCAAATATAAATTCAATAGTTCTGATAAACCATACCGAGGAATATTGTTTCCATGATGCTTCTTGAGAAAAACACTTAAAAGATTAACCATCTTCAAATAAAAATAATGTGTGCAGTGCAGCAAAAGACCAGAGGTAAGTAATGATGCATTAACCTCAGAGCGCAGATGAAAACCGATATGGTCGATAATAGAATACTGTGTGTGTGTGTGTGTGCGCGCTCGCGCGCAAGCATGCACCGTTTCTCAGCCAGTGTCAGTCAGAATATTCTAAGAAAAAGTTTAACAGAATGAAAGTAGAAGATAGACTATAAAATAATATTGCTTAATGCTTTTGTGGTAATAGTTGGAATCCAAAAATGATCACAAAAATATAGCAAATGAAGAAGGTTAAAAGTATATTTAAAAGTATGAAGGTGATCACAAAGATCAATAATTATTTTGATTAAAACTCAGTGGTGGAAGACAGACAATGAAGGGAAGGTAAAAAGAAAAATACTGACAGAAAATAAAAAATATATATAAATGTATATATGGTATCAGAGATCTCCAAGCTCACACTCAGATACAGTGATTTACTAGGAGGACCGACAGCACCAATAACAATTAAAAATAATTATTGGGGAAAAAAAGAATTACAAAGATTGATACATAATCTCATGACTCTTAGTAAAAATCTTTTTAAAGATAAAAA
Organism: Tadarida brasiliensis; assembly: GCA_030848825.1. NCBI lineage: Eukaryota > Metazoa > Chordata > Mammalia > Chiroptera > Molossidae > Tadarida > Tadarida brasiliensis. The sequence continues at coordinate 19,058,940 of CM061258.1, forward strand.
CAACCACCAAAGAATTGATTAAAAAAGACAAAATCATGATACTATATGTGAATACATTTTAATACTGTATATAATGGATAATTCTCTAGAAACAATATACAATTTTCTAGAAAAAATATATTATGTTCCTTTCTCTGTGTGTGTAAAAGCTAAAGAATTCTATTTATTTACATATAATTATATTAATGTGTGTGAAAATATTAGGTATAATATATAATATGAGAAAAGATCCATTTTACACTTTAAAAAACAAGAAATAAAATACTTAGGAAAACTAACAAAAACTATGCATGCTTTATAAAAAATATAAAACTGCAAAAACTATTCATAAAGAATTAATTTGACTAAAATGATATTTAATTAGAGTGTTTCAAACTAGATTTTATAATTTGCCTCCACTTTCTCGACTTACGAGTCTAATTTAAAAGTCAAGAATATTTGAGTTCCTGGTATAAGATAGTTGTGGTGTCTGTCTCTGGCTGAGCAATATTCACTCCAAAAATGTATTCCAAGTTCTCTCTCTCTTCCCACCCCCTCGTGCGATACATCTGCCTTAGAAATAGCAAGCAGGAACAAAGCTTGCATTTGAAAAACAGCAGGAATAGAGACTCATTTGTTGTTGCACAAAGATTTCTGTCAGGCCAACAAAAAGGATGCTAACCTCCTCTGGTGGACAGTAACGCCTCCATCTAAATGCTTCGATGGTTGGTCTCATGCTTTGAAAACTCTCACAGTCAGAATGTTCACCACAGAATAGCAATCTGACAAGTGGGTGTGCTTAATGTCACTTATCTACACAAAAGGCTAAAAATTCTCCCAAGCAGTCTCCGATAAACAGTATCTCTTCTCACTAATATTTCAATTATCTGGTTTATTGTTTAATGAAAATATTTTTTTTTTCAAGAAAGCAATGCTGTCTGCATGCTATTGGTATTCAGAAATGTCTATAAAATTAAAATATAGTTAATGTAATGCTTATGTAGAAAATAATCCACGTAGCCTATAAAATCAACTTAATTTAGAAGTCATGCTAATTTCAGTCTTCAAGATGTCTATAGAGTGTACAATGAAACTTGATGCTGTGAAAAACAAGACTCTGATCTGAGTCTCGGAATCAAGTGTCTGGTTACTTTTGTCAATGTATGTGATAAATCAGCATTATTATTAATGTGTTCAATATTAAAATATGTTATACCATAGAGGAAAAAAATCATAAATTTGAAGTCAAGCTGCTAGGTTTAAATTCTGGATACTCAACATATGACCGTGAATTCAGGTAAATTACATACATTTTTATACTCAGTTTTCATTTGTAGGATGAGGATAATACAAGTAACTTCTGAAATAATAGCTGTGAGAATTAAAGAAAAAAACTCTGAAGTAATCCCAGGGGTATTTACCACCTAATCAGCACTGGGTAAGTGTTAGGGGTTTTATTACTGACATCATTATTATCATTACCATTATTATCCCTCTGACCAATATTTCATAATAAATTGATTAGCCACAGAGCACTGAAAGATAATTACATTGCCTGGTTCTTTTAATTCAATTTTGTCCATTTTTGTCCCTTTTAATCATTCATGGCAATCAAAAAAATTGAGATAGATCTTACAGTTCCTTGAATTGCCATCCCAATTGTGCTTCTAACTTGCTAGTCATAGGCCATGTCAATTTTTGAAATGTCTGGTTTTTTAAAAAAATAAAAGCACTATGGCTATCAACTTCAAGTTCGAGATAGAAGAGCGAGCGCATAGTAAGGTATACCCACTTCTTACTGCTTAAAACACAGTAATGTAGTAGGAATGTATTTAAAGTACTCTAAAATACATTTCCAAATGCCAGGACAACACAGAGAAATCTCCAGAGCTAGGAGAAGTCTGTAACACTGAGCGCAGGAGAAATAAAGTTACACAAGGGGTGCAGTGCAGACCTCGAAGGCAGACATTAGGAGCTGTAGTCGGAAAGCCTTTGTTAGGACGCTCTGGGGCCACTGCTTCAGAGGACCTCAGAGAAACCACGGGCAGCTTCCTCTGGCAGATCCAAAGATTACGCACAAATGGGAACCAGGCTAACTTGTTCAACCTTAGCCATGTTTGCAGTAAAATATTCATCACCCGTTCCTCACCAAGCTGATCTAAAGGAAAAACTGATTCAAGGTAGGAGAATACTTAAAGATCAGAATAACAACACACATACACAAACTAAATATAAACCACCACTATCACGGAGTCACCTCCTGGAAAAGTATTATCCAGGAATAATAAACCCAAAGCAAAGAAAAACATACACACGTACACATATCTTCACACAGGAAGTGAGAACATTGAAAATTATGAAAAACATTGTAGTTACTTCCAAAGATATGAGAATTCATACACAATATATGAAAATATGGAGCAATGGTAAAAGAACAAAATTTAAATATATTTAAAATTTAAAAGAAATAAAATATATTCACATTGCCCACTGAACATAAATAAGGATTATGTATCAAAAGCCTCATGTTTAAAATAATCAAGGAGGAATATATCACAATTATACTAATAATGGCTAAATTATTTGAGGACTTAACACATTCCGCCTTTTCTAAGCCTTTTATATTCTATATCTCATTTAATCCCTACAAAACCATATTATTAGCCTCTTTTTTACAAATAATGAAAGTGAGTCAAAAGGTGATAGAATGGCAAACACAACAGGAGAGTCTTTGACAGCACATTTAAATGTACAATTTTAATATCCACTTGACAGGAATCATACAATAGCTAAAAGCAAGACACATTGTATTCTGTAAAGCTGCCTTTATAGTGGGTAAGCCACCCTGAAAATGTTCAAGTGACCTGCCTTGATGCTGGAGTAATGCACAGAGAAGAGAATGGTTAGCATATCCTTTTCTTTCCCATAGGTCCGTGTTTCAGCTGAGTATCTGACATGAATTGTGATTAGCTCTTGTTATTAAAAAATAACAAAAACTGCAATGTTGACAAAAATGTGCTAAGTGTAATAACGTAGAGAGATATTTTCGGATCAATCCTTTAGAGAAAGCAAATATATAAGCTGTGGCAAAACATTCGGTGCCAAATATATATATATATTGTTTTGTTTTATTAATTTAAGAGTTCTAGAAACATTTGCAAAATAATTTTGGTTGTAAATCTCAGCACAAATATTTCCATGACAAAGAAGTATCTGGATTTTAAATGAATGTCTTTCTCGTTTCTTTTATGGCTTTTCTATTTTAAGGTAGGGTGATAGCTTCTGCCATTCATGATTCAGACTTACGCCTCACAGGAGACCTCAAACAGTCATCAATTGGGTTACTCCAGATTCCCAGAAGGTGATACTCTTTTTCATTTTCTGCAAATAATATATTAAAACCATTTTGATCATTCTTCAAATCCAATAACCAATGTGATTTTAGATAAATATAGAGCTATAATTTCTGATCTATTTGTTTCCTTTCTTTTCACCTCTCATACAGTTTAAAAGTATGTACAAGCTTCAAAAAGGACCACACAAGTTTTTTTCTAGCAGTGACCACACGTAAAGTGTTGACCCTTTTGACACTCTCATTTTAGATATCCAGGGCTCTCTTTCTACTCCCTCTTCTCTCAATCTTTTCCCCCACTTCCCCAGCCCATTACTTTTCCATGAAACATTGCCTCAGCTCTCTGACAAGGTGTTCAGTGGGCACATATCTTCCTTTTACTGGCATGCTTATTCCTCATTATATCAGCAATTTTCAACCTTTTCCATCTCTTGGCACAAATAAACTAATTAGTAAAATTTTGTGGCATGCCAAAAAATATATTTCCTGCCAATCTAACAAAAAAAAAAAAAAAAAAGGTATAATTTAGATTCACTCACGGTGGATGGCTATTGTTGTGTTGGCTGTTGTCATTTTTTATTTGGCATTCTAAGGGAAAAGAGGTCAGTGCCCCTAACTAAATAGTCAGGTATTGCATGTTTTAAAAATTCTTGCCGCACATTGGTTGAAAATTGCTTCATTATATTAATATATAAATAAATACATGGTCATTTATTAATGGCTATGGAGAACTGACCAGTCCTCCTTCCAGTTAATGTGTGAGTCTAACAGGGATTTTTGAGGTCTCTCGCACATCTTGACAACCCTCTCAGTCTGAGGCAGGTGTTATCTGACCCAGTGAAAGAGTGAAAGAGGATGTTCAAGGGCTCTGACTAGCCAGTGAACTAGCTACTTCAGGGCAAGTACGTCTTAGGGCAACTATCAAACATATACTCAAGTCAGCAATTTATTTCTATAGCTAAATGGTAATTTGCTCCTCCATTAGAGAAAAACGAATTCAATTGACAGAGCTCACCTTTCCCCATGGTCCGTTAAAAAGGGATGGCTAGAAAAGCCCCATAGGATGCCATGGAAACAGATGTGTTATCTATGTATGTACCCCGGATATCAGGCTAAATTTGTTAACATCTGACTCTGCTATGTCTGGATCAGGAACCCTAACATTTACTGGGGTGAGTACACTATCCTTCTCCAATCAAAGACCTTTATTTTCACTTCCTATAATTGCTTTTTTTGTCTGTTTTCCTACAAGTTCTGTGAAGGAAGTCTGTCCCTTCACTTTATTTTATTTGTTTAATGTTTTTTTCCTTCATTGATTATAGAGAGAGAGGAAGTGAGAGGGAGAGAGAGATAGAAACATCGATGAGAGAGAACATCAATTGGCCACCTCCTGCATGCTCCCCACTGGAGATTGGGCCCACATCCTGGGCATGTGTCCTGACAGGGAATCGAACTGGTGACCTCTTGGTGCATGGGTCGATGCTCAACCACTGAGCCACACTGGCCGGACTGTCCCTTCACTTTATTTGCCACTGAGCACAGAGCTTGAGAGCACAGGAGATGTTAGTAAATATAAATGGAATGGGACTGCTTTAAAATATATCTCTGGCCCAGCCGGTGTGACTCAGTGATTGAGCATTGAATCAATAGGTTGCTGGTTCAATTCCTGGTCAGGGCACATGCCCAGGAGGTGGGCCCGATCCCTAGTGGGGAGCATGCAGGAGGCGGCCAGTTGATGTTCTCTCTCATCAATGTATCTATCTCTCTCCTTCTCCCTTCCTCTCTCTCTAACATCAATAAAGAAAAATAAAAATAAAAATAAATAAATAAAATATATCTCTGCACCCCCCCAACCCACTCACCTAAACCCAACATTCATTACAGGTTTAAGTAGTCTAGGGGAGTGGTTCTTAACCTGTGGGTCGTGACCCCTTTGGGGGTCAAACGACCCTTTGACAGGGGTTGCCTAAGACATAACAGTAGCAAAATTGTAGTTATGAAGTAGCAATGAAAATAATTTTATGATTGGGGGTCACCACAACATGAGGAGCTGTATTAAAGGGTCGTGGCATTAGGAAGGTTGAGAATCACTGGTAGAGTGTTTAAGACAGTCACTGTTTGACTTCAAGCAATCTGGTAATAGGCATATTTCTTTCCCTTTGTTTTATTTGAACATCCAAAAGATGTCAAAATGTCACACAACTAGAGGTAAACCTCCCTGAACTAGTGCTACTGTATCAGTGACATGTAACCCTCAGGAATGGCCCTGTCAGGACTAGGAACCCTCAGCGCAGCCATGAGGCCCTCAAGGCACAGGACCTCACTGTGCTCATGGTAATAAACCACATTTTCTGTGACATCCCATTCAGAATCGTCTATGTGGTCACAGGGGTGCAATGGTCAACTCATCAGACAACAGACTCCGTATGGCCAAGTTCAACAAAATCAGGGATTTACTTAGCTTTAGAGAAAAGATAGAAACAGCAAGTCACTTCCGTAAACTCAGAAAATTCTCCTTCCAGTGAAAACAGCACATTTGTGGGTAAGATGGAACATATTTGAAATAGAGAAAATTTCCTGAGGTAATGTGGCCCGTAAAATATGGGAAATAATGTCTGAGCAGGAAAATTAGGTTTGTTTACATGAAATGACTGGGGGAAAAAGGTATTGTAAATTGGAAAAGCGTACCATGAAACAGCAGGTCGATGTTTGAATTCTTAAATAAAATCTTAAATGAGATCATTTTAAAATATTTGTTTATAGCTTGATAAATTCAGCTTTGGGCATATGTGAACACAAGATGAATTTAAATGGGCTTTGAAAAAATGAGGAACAAATCATGCTGATTTTAAAAATTACCAAAAATCTTCTATATACTATCTCTCTTGTGATAGTACACATATGATATAAAGCTCTGCATTTGGGGCAGGGTTGGAGGGATCTGAAGTAGCAAACAGTCATATGGTAAACAGATAAATTATGCAAATATATTTGGATGATAAATGCATATTTATTCCACTCTTCATAGATGAAAAACATAAAATATAGATATGACAAATTCCTTCAAAAGTACCTTATAAACACCTGCAGTTTTGATCAAGTAAATGTAACACCAAAAAAGACTTTACTGACATAAACAAAAACAAAAACCCAAAACATAGCTTTTGTAATATTCTCAGAAGAACAAATGTAATGTCACTAAAGAAAAAAATAATTTAAAAATTTTGTAAAGGGAAATTGAATTTGTGCCACACAGGAAAATATAGTCCTAAATCAAAATGTTTATTATAAACCATTTTCATAAAGATGGGTCCTCATGTAATATGGGTATTTAAAATATTCCCTTTTCAAAAAAAAAAAAAAAAAAGACCTCAAAGACACTATAGACACTTTGGATTTCTTACAGATGCTTTTCTTTTCTTCCCCTCTAAATGTTTTCTCTCCTAGAATATGGTTCAGATGGAAGGAAAAGTAAGCTCAACAAAAATTTGGAGATATTCTCCCCAGACTATTTTGTTCCCAGTTTTTATAATTTTATTTGATAATTCAACTATAATTTTTGTTGATAAAAGAAAAGAGATCAATAGAATATGACATTAATTAAATGTGTTCATTTTAAATATTGATATTTTGCATTTTAATCTTGACTTGATTTAAAATCCAATCCAGGATATGAAGTAAGGAAGGATGATGAAAGATAAAGTAATTCTCTGATCTTGGTGACCTAAACTTGCCATTAACTAACTAATTTATGGCTTAGTGAAAGATTTTAAATCTCAATTATCAAAAATACTTTGAAGGTTTCAAAGTATTAATATTTGGCAATATCCCAAATGTAAGACCCCCCCAAAAATAAATAGCCATTTATTTGAGAGCTGTTGGCCCTCTGCCTTGTTTGAATAATACATTTGAATCCTATGCCAGCAATTAACAGCAAATTTAGGCAAATGTCCAAATATTATCATCTAAAGGCTTTTACTACATTTATTACAGGTCATTATATTCATTATCTCATATAACCTTCAAAAAGAGTTGACGCAGAGGTTATCTCCTTTTCTACAAAGTGACTGGCGCTCAGAGCAGGACAACACTTTCCCCAGGTGGACAGTGCTGTATTTTGACTCAAATAAGTTACATCAAAACTCCACCCTTGTTCATTTGGGTTTCACTGAAGAGTAAGTTGGAATATTAAAAAGTTAACAAAGTTTACATTATCACAATTTTCTTTATATATCTTTTAAAGCATTAAGTAGGTCCCTTCTGTAAAAGGAACACTATTATTTCACATGCACTTTTTAAATAATCTGAGTATAAATACCTGTGGAAACAAAACTCAGAAGAAAATATTTGTGTTAATATTACATTTACTACTATAGGAGTAGCTAGACAAAAAAAAATACATAGAATGGGAGTGAAAGTATTTTTATTTGTTCCTACAAAAGCATATATAATGCATTTATTTTATAGGGTTCTGGACTAATAAAAGCATTTTGAATTTATATATGTTTCTTTTCTCTCCATGTTACCATTCTAGACCAGTTTTTCACTTAGTAAATTTTATCAGTGATGAAAGTTTATTCCTACCTGTTTCAGGATTCTTATTTAAGAACTGCGTTATACAATTATATGATTATTTACAACTATTCATGTGTTTGTCCATTCTTGGTACATTTTGGGTAATTCATTAGTTAAGGAGATACATTTAATATTGCTAAGCCGATAAATTCAGTTGATAGTGTACATTTTCCAACAGATATTTATATACCTGCCTTTAACTTTTCTGAAAGAAATGGGTAATATTGGATGGCAACTGGAAAAATTAAGTCAAAATGGCAGAATAGATTGTAGCTTGTATGTTTGATTTATCTTGTCCTTGTTAAAACCAATCCATGACAGCAGCTGCTTATTTCATCTGGATATAATGCCAAATACAGCCCTGCTAATATAAAGAACTGGTATACTTTTTTACTTTAAAGTTTTATTTCAGTGTTGCTTTCATACTTGTATTGTTTTCTGTGAACGAGTTTATTCTTTTATTTATTTTTCTTAATTAGACTATAGTCAAACAAAAAATATGACAATTATGTCTAGTACAATGATTTCTGGACTATGTTTCTCCATATTAATTGTAGCACAGATCCCTCTCCATACTTCTGAGCAACCACCTGTCAAGCTTTGTTGTATTCCCTTCTAAAGTCTGGTCCCAGACTTTTTCTGCAACTACCTTCAGGTTACTGCCCTTTCCGCTCAAGAACAGAGGTTCCGAAGTACCTGGGAGTATAGTCTACACACTGGTCCCCAACGACTACTGCTGGAGTAGGGAGCTCAGCTCTCACGCCTGGCGTTAGACCACATTCTGAGGCATAACTTCCACTGTGGGACAGCTGCATGATCACAGTAAAACTGGGACTCACCTAAACCTACATGTATTCTTGGTTTCTTCCTCTTGACCTGCTTCTCCCCCTCTCCTATACTTTTTTTTTCCCCTTGAAGCAAATGCTTAATAAATCACTTGCATGAGGATCTTTATCTAAGGTTTGATTCTAAGAAATCCAAATTACAATGATATTATACCTTACTTCTCCCAAAGCTGAATATTAACTAATACAATGCGGACTGAGTGACAGTATGTGCTATGATTCCTAGTCATGGAGAGTACATTGGTGGTACCTGGATCAGACTGAGGTTGAGAGCCGCAAACCCAAATAACAGTGGGATCAAGAAGGTCAAGGTTTCTCCCTCGAACATATATACAGGCAATTCAGGGTTAGCATTGAATTTATTGACCATCTGGGACAAATGTTCCTTCTATTTTCTATCCTTTTCAAGAAGAAAATGTATTTATTCTAATCAAATATGGTTGAGTCTACTTTACAAAATTTCAGAAGTTTCAAGAAAAAGAGGAGACAATTCACTGCTTAAATACACATTTCAATAGTTTAAAACGTCACCTTTGGACTGAGATTGTCATCACAAGGACAAGCTTTGTGAGAAAGAAGGGTGGGAAATCTAGCTTTTATTTTGGGTAGGCATATGCCTAGTAAATGTTGACAGAGTGCATTAAATAGAGAATGATGGGAGAATGGATATTGGGGAAGAAAGGACAGCATCTGCCACAGAAAGTTAAAAGAAAATGGAATATATCTTTTAAGCATTGAATATATCATATAGGAGTGTTTTAGGCATTCCAAAAATGTCAGCTGAAAATATCTCAGCCTTCTTTATAACCAGTTAACTGCACTTTTTTTGTTGTTGTTATTTTAATTGAAGTAATAAGTCTAAAATATAAAAAAAATAAATAAATTTGAAACAAATCTAAAAGGCATAAAAGTCTGTTAAATGCCTGCAGATGACTTTTAAAGCTAATCAGTGTATTCTAGCATTCAACTCATTATCCCCAAAGTCTGTCTGAGTCAAGATTTCCTCTCCAGCAAAAATTCATTCTTGTTATATTACTCTAAAGAACTGTTTCAGCTACTTAAATAGACAGAGATGTTGGTCTCCTTTGTGTTGTGATTTTGCAGGAAGATTCCCATGAACAAATATTTTGAAACCATCAACTCAGGCATCTAACATTTAGCAAGTCTGTTTAGAAATACGTTTACTGAGAAAAATTAGCATTTTACATAGTGAAAATATCTGTATCTAGAAACATGTTTTTGTTGAAATGAGAAATGTTCAATGTCACTCAGACTTCAAAGAGAGTCTCAGAAGCCCTAACACTAATTCTCTCATCAGGTTTTTAGAGAAATGTACCTTATTAATATAGTCTATTTAATGAAATGTGGTTTAAAATTACCGGTTCACTTGTGATTTATAAGGGTTTTAAACTCCATAAAAGCAAGGAGAGTATGGGACCTGTTGTATTCATATTTTATCTCTAGCACATAAGGTAGTGCCTGACCTAAAGTAGAAATTTGATAAATATTTGTTGAATTAAGTATTAACACAACAGTGTGTTAATGGATAAAGAGTGGATACTAGTATTCCACTTTCAGTGCTCCAAAATGGGAGGAATAATCTCATTATACTAGCTAGAAAATTTCAGTTGTCAGAAATTCTAAGTTTACTCCCCTGCAATGTTAAAATTACTTTCTTTATGACACAAATAGCAAAGGACACTTAAAAATGACAGCATACAGCCCTGGCCAGGTGGCTCAGTTGGTTGGGTTGCTGTCCTGTACACCAAAAGTCTGCGCCTCCATTGGGGTCAGGGCACCTCCCTAGGTGCGGTTTCAATCCCCAGTCGGGGCACCTACTGGAGGCAACCGATCGATGTTTGGCTCTTACAGTGACGTTTCTTTCTCTCTCTCTTCCTTCCTCTCTCTCTAAAATGAATTGAAAAAATATCTGTGGGTGGGGATTAGAAAAAATGAGAGCATACATTTTCTAAAAGTTCGTGTATTATTGCTTAGTGTGTGTTCTCTGTGCCACTCTAAATGATAAAAACCCGGAGGTCAACACCATCTCTCTCCATTTATCTATAGACATATATATATATTTATAGACATATTCTCTAAGATATCATGGAGGGTTTAGTGTCTATTTATGAATACATAGATGAATGAGTAAATTTTAAAAAGGTTTAATCTAGTGAACAAAATAAACTGATGGACAACAAAGAACCGGAGGCATGGATACATGGAACAGACTGACAGATGTCAGAGGGGAGGAAAGTGTGGAGGACTGGATGAAGGAAGGTGAAGAGATTAGCAACAGAAAATATATGCATAGCCCTTAGACACAGACAACAGTGTGGTGATGGCGGGGAAGGAGGTGGGGGCCAGGTGGATGTGGGCAAAGGGGGTGAGGAATGGGGGACATCGGTCAACAATAAAAATAAATAGAAAATAAAGAGGCTTAATGAATAAAATTATAAGAAAACTATTTTGCTGGCACAAATAGATGTGCAGTCATTAGAGATTATACTCCGGGAGTTATTGTATACTCAGAAGAATCGTTTCTCTGACCAAAGAGGAGGTACTCCCGCTTTCTGGTGAGAGTCTCAATGAGCTGTGCTGGCAAACGACACCTGGACCCGTGGCTAACATGTGTAGTCAGATCTCAGGGGTAGAACACCAAAGGGCATTGGATGGTCTTTGGATTAGGTCCTCACAATAGAGCTAGAATTCAGCAGGAATTAACCCAGACACAAAGAGTTCAAATAATCGATGACTGCAAACGTAGAGAATGGAATTGAATAGAACTATTAATTTCAAACCACTGGAAGAAAGTACCTATGGGAAGGAACTCTCTGGTGTACAGAGCATGACAGGCAATCACTCAAAGTCTGAAACATCTCGACATATGTTTACAAAGCTCTAGCATATGTTACGCATGCAATATGTTGTCCATAGTTTTTAATATTGCAATATGTACCTGCCAACAAGTTACTTATAATTGGCAAGTATATTTTTTCCTCTATAGCTTACATTTTTCTTTATATTTAAACCTGCTATTCACTCTCTACAAGTCCTTTGATCTTAGTCTCTGGCACAATGACAGTGTTGCTTTAAAGGAAGAACTCAAAAACCTAGACTTTCAGCAGGGAGACTAACTAAAAAAAGGATCCAAGTTGAAAAAATAGAAACTTATGGAGTAGAAAGCTGGATGTATATGTAAAAAAAAATTAGCTATGGCGTTACAATATTGTTATATATCTAATGGTTATCATTTGTATGAAATAAGTGTAATATTATTAATATAATGCAAATGTACCACTTCCTTGCTTTCAATATAGACAGAATTTCACATATCAAGTGACAACTAATTTATATAGTTAGTTTTACTTATGATTTCATATTATTTAACCATATTTTATGATGACAAAGTAATAAATAATTTAGAAGCAAAATATAATATTAGAAAATTGTGGATTTGTTGCTACTTCACTAAAAACTGTCATATGTTATGCTTAAAACACAATAACAAGGAAAGTAACCTTAACCTACAAAATTGTTTTGTTTAAAAGTTTTCAGTATATTGGAAGCAGCATAATCAATTGCTACATGCACCATTTTTGGTTTGCTTCAGTAATGCTGCAGCCCTCTAATAAATATCATTCAAATTGATTTTAAGTATGGGTAATAAGGAAACTCACATTTGGATTATCTTTTATAGAAGACAGAATAACACAAGATGAATACAAATGTGATCAGAGATGTGTGTCAGCTCAATCAGAGTCACCCATGGTGAGAACGAGTCATGGAGTGAGAATCTAAAGTCATTGCTTGTCTTCCTTTTAAAATGATAATCTACTAGCTGGGATGAGAGTGGGATGCTCCCAGGCATGCCTTAATTCACTGGATAATGGCTATGCTTTTATGGCAGAAATTCAAGTCAGAAGAAGGACTGAAAGCATACTCAGTGGGAAGTAACTGTACTTCCCAGAGCTGATACACTTTGAACTGAGGTAAGTTGAGGAAAAAATGGAAATCAGGCATCCTACTGTATCTGTATCAAGTACTCACACTTATAAATGTAATGGATATTGATGACTGCCCACTGAGATGAATGGCTGAAGAAGAAAAGAGATAATTTCAGCCCTTCTTGATTCCACATTATTCTACTCATGAGTACTGCTTGAAAGCGAGTAAAATGATCCCAGAATACCGTTACCTCTGGAATGTATCTAATTGGATAAATGGCAGCAGGTCATGGTTCGCACTGATGGAGAGGTAGTTACAGTTATGATGTATTTTTGTTTAAGAAAGCTTTGTAATGTTCAGTGAATTCTGTTATTTTTTAGAGACTATGATAATAATGCTTTTATCCTTATTTCTTCAGACATGTATTTCCACTTCAAGCACTGTAACCAAAACCTATCATATTCCATTATCAGTGAAAAACTATAGGATAAAACCTACCTTAAATAAGAAAAAAATAAATAAAGCCTTTGTGTATCCTATAATATTTATCTAGTACTGAGTTATCCTTCAGAAAATAAATATATAATTTTAATGAGGTATGCATAACACTTTATTTCTACATATTTAATAATTTTCCTTATGATTATTGATAAGTATAGTACAAAATAAAATGCAGAAAACTTTGCATACATGCTTTATTTGTATTTAAACATTTAACAAAAAAATACTTTTGTGATTAGGTTTTTAATGTCAAAATATAAGGGTTTCCCATACAAATCCAGTCAGTGTATACAATGTGATGGAAGAAAATGAACAATTTCTATGACAAGAATAGGACAGCTAGCCAAGTAGCTCAGCTGGTCGAGCATCTTCCCATACACCAAAAAGGATGGGGACTCAATCTCCAGTCCAGGTGCGTAAGATAGACAACTAATCAATGTTTCTCTCGCACATCAATGTCCCCCCTCCCCATCTTTGTCTCTCTCTCAAATCAATAAAATATATATTTTGGGGGGTTAGGATTAAAAAAAGAAGAACAGGACTAATGTTCTAGATTTTTGTGGTCTTATGCCTTTTGTTATTTTCTAGTTGATTTGCAAAGTTTTTGTCATTTTGGATATGATATTGTTTAAATAACCGTATAAAGAAAAGGAAGGTGGCCCTGGTCGGTTTGGCTCAGTGGTTAGAGCATCCGTCCATGGATCAGAGAGTCATGGGTTCAGTTCCCGCTAAGGACACGTACCTCGGTTGCAGTTTGTCCCCCGCCCCAGTTGGGGTCGTGTGGGTGGCAACCACTCTATGTGTCTCTCTCACATGGATGTTTCTCTCTCTCTCTTCCTCCCTCTCACCCTCCTGCTCTATCTGAAGATAAATGCAAAAATGTCCTCGGGTGAGGATAAAAAAAAAAAAAAAAGAAAAAAGAAAAGGAAGGCAAAGATCATTCATTTTTATTCCATTTTAAATGGGATAAATTTGATTTCATTTCTCAATATTATAATGGTAAACTATATTATGCATAGTACTTGAATTATGCATATAATATTCTAAAATTATTTTAAATCAAAATTTAGTAATTTAAAATTTGTGGAAGTGGTTTGTTTACTAGATACTTAGTGAAAAAAATGTGTGATTCGATATTAAGAACAATATTCAGTTTTAAATGAAACACAAATGTTTGTGCGTAATTAACATTTATGTGTATTCAGAATTATTTGACACAATTCATGCTTTGTGTGTACACACACCTATACACATACCTTCTAACTGAATTACCCTGTAGTTACACTTAAGAACAACACATTAAGTTATTTTATTTTATTTTGAACTTGTGGCTTGCTTCCAGTTGGACTAAAGTTTCATTCTCTAAGGAGATTATACAAAGGAAAACTGACCCCTGAGTCACTCTGTATCACAAGAAGAGCACTGGGTTGCTTTGTTTAAGTTACTTACACCTGGAGCAAGTGGATCTAAAGCCAGATATCCCCAACAGTGAGAAGGAATTGGGAGAATAGGAAGACCTCCTGATAAAGAGAAGCTGAGAGTTTTTCACTGTCCCTACTGTAACTCCCACCCCATGTATATACTAATGATGATGTATATGTATTCATGAAATATGTGGGGGGCTGAGAAAATTGTATCTACATCTGGAAACATTTCATTCTGTCTTCTGCTTTATGTAGCTCAAAGCATAAATATGTTTCCATATGCTCTTTCATAAAGGAAACCTACTATATTTTAACTATTTCTATGCCATTTTTCATCAGTACTATAACAGGCCCACCTTGAAGGTGACTTTTATGAATGTGTTATGATCTAAAATTATGATTAACACAATCCAAATAAAAAGTTAATCAACAGTAATATTTTTAAATGGTTTTCTATATAAAGGAATAAAAAGAAAAATAGAGATTATTTTCTTTACTTCTGTACTCTATTTCTCCAAAGGCCCAGTCAATATTTCTTAAATATGTATGTATATTGATAAATAAATTAGTACATAAGAAACCGACAATTTCAATTTGCTCCAAATAAGTAATCAAAGATCTTACTTTTTTCCAATCAATAAAATTTTTAAAAAGTATAAGTATTTGAAAAATTTTAAGAAATCCTATATGTTGTAAAAGGAAATCTAGAGTTTTCTAGTTTGATAAATAAAAAAATTGTGTATCTTCTTCAGCTTGATTACAAGAAACGACTCTTGTACAGGATTATAATGATTGAATCTAGTTGTAGCAAAGCGATCACAAGGGTCAGTTTAATAGATTATTTTTAAATAAACTTTGTAAATATTTACTCAATTCACCAATATTTTCAATGACCTAGATTAAAAATGTGCTACTGCCCTGGCCGGTTTGGCTCAGCGGTTAGAACGTCGGCCTGCGGTCCAGAGAGATCCGGGTTCGGTTCCCGCTAAGGGCACATACCTCGGTTGCAGTTTGTCCCCGGTCCCTGGTTCGGTCGTGCGGGAGGCAGCCACTCGACGTGTCCCTTTCACATCAATGTTTCTCTCTCTCTCTCTCTTCCTCTCTCTCCCTCCCACTCTGTCTGAACAAAAAATGGAAAACTGTCCTCATGTGAGGATTAAAAAAAAAAAAAGTGCTACTAATAATATTTGTATTCAAATGTAAATTACCTAAGTCACCAAAAATATATTTAAGCAAATATAAAAGACATGAGGTAGTTCCAATAGATGGTATGAATTTTAATGAGTTTATATGATAATAGAGTAAAAAGTCATAATAAAAACATATTAATTATATTAATATAATTAATGTATTCAACATATATATGTAAGGAATATTTCCGATGTATCTTCCAAGACTTTAAAATACAAAGGAACATTTCTACAAGTCCTATCCTTTGACATTTATTAAAAATCAAAATAGTTTCATAATAAACTTAATTCTCTGACAATGTTTTTCAGTATATCCTTATAAATTGCATCTTTTCAGTATACATCTGAGCTTTGACATGATATTTATAGAATCATTCTTCTGTAGAGGTCCAACATACAACTTTAGTATTTCTTACTTTTTTATAGTAGCATGCATTATAATTATTTTTAAATAGGTATAGTATGCAAATAAATTCCATCCACCCATCTTCACCAAGACCACAACCCCAGTTTTATTGTGATCGTTTTTCCAATCCTTTACTTGACTCTATCCTTACCAGTGACTACATAAATGGGGTTGGTTTGAGTAAACAAAGTGGACCTTGCAAAGTAAAGAACAGTCTTAAACTAATCTTTCTTTTCCCACTACTAAACAACCACAAAGAGAGATTGAATGTCATTGTGTATATTCTATACGTTTTTTAACACTTTAAAAAAAATACGTTTCTATTGACTTTTTTTTTTAAGAGAGAGGAAAGGAGAGAGAGAGAGAGAGAAATATCAATGAGAGAGAAAAACGTCAATCAGCTGCCTCCTGCACGCCCCCTACTGGGGATTGAGCTGGCAAACCAGGCATGTGCCCTGACCAGAATCGAACTGGGACCTCTCAGTCCATAGGACAACGTTCAATCCACTGAGCCATACCAGTCGGGTGATATACTATATTTTCTTAGGTAAGAACATATCTAACCTACATTTAATTCAATTAGAATACAATACACAGAGATTCTGATTAAGATTTTATTATACTTTAAGATGATAAATAGTTGGCTCTTACGTAAGTTTGTTACTTCTCAGATTGTCCATGCTCTTATTTGCATAAAACTTCCATGTATAGATTTGGCAAGTGAAAAATTCTGCATACACTAATCAACAGATTTTAGTACTTAGAATTTAAAGCTATAAATTTTGCTGACTATAGCCAAACGTGGTACTTTGAGTTTTTTTATATAATGAAAAAATATAATATGTGATTATCTTAAGAAGAAATTCCAGCAGAATGGCTCTATTATATTAAATTACTCATAATTGCTTGCATAGCTCTCAAGACAGCCAAAGTTCTCTTATCATATGGTGCTTAATAATTTAACAGTGGAATTGACCTCTTTTCCTAGGAAGGAGAACCTTTGCAATTTAACCTGTTTCTACAAAGTTAGGATTTTATGTTTTAAAAGTGTGAACTGCGATTTAGGGAAGGCCATGCTACAATAAAAAAACATCTAATGATTTCTGTAGTGGAACCTCTGTTCCTAAGAGACCCAGGGATCCAGGCTGACAGCTAGTCTGCCACCTTGGCCATGGCAATATCTGGACCACGTGAGCTACCTCAGTTGCTGCAACAGGGAGAGACAAAGGGATATATGCATGTGTCTCTCTTCAAGGGACATACAGCATTATCATTCAGACCTCACTGGCCAGAATAAGGACCATGACTTTGCCTAACTACAAGGAGGACAAGAAAATACGGTAAACAAAATATAATTAGTGTTGTCATTGCGATCATTTGTATAGTAAATAGAGGAAAAGGGGCAATTAAAACAGGAATCACAGATTACTATAATATAGGTGTTTCTCTGCTAGAAGGAAGCATCCTTTAAAATATAATGAATTGCTTCAAATATCCATAATTATACTTTACCTTTACATGTCTGTATCTAGAGCTGGCTAATGGTAAGTGCTTAGCCAAACTGAACATCATAATATAAAAGCCCTTCAATATATTATTCCTGATAATTTTCTCAAGATCTCTGTGGCAGATGTTTAAAAATAGATCTGTGTTCTGTGATTTAAGAAGATCTCCTGAAAATACCTCTCCCCCAAATTTTCTTCCTTAATTTCCACAACACTAAACTTTCTATAATTAAAAATAGGAGTATAGTATTATGTTATTTTTCACTCTTAATTTGTGACTTACAAATTTAAATTTTTATTTTACAAATTTTTTTTTATCCTCACCCGAGGACATTTTTGCATTTATCTTCAGATAGAGTGGGAGGGAGAGAAGGGGAAAGAGAGAGAGAAACATCGATGTGAGAGAGACACATCAAGTGGTTGCCTCCCACACGACCCAAACCAGGGCTGGGCACAAACTACAACTGAGGTACATGCCCTTAGCGGGAACTGAACCCGGGTCTCTCTGGTCTGCAGGCCGACACTCTAACCGCTGAGCCAAATTTAAGAATGTTATCCAATATTAAATTATCATTGCCTCCAGTAAAGATAAGAGATGAAACCAATACAAGCTCTTAAAATTGTGAAATGCATGTTCATATTAAATAATCAGCTATATCATTATGGAAGTAATGGTATAGCTATATCGTTGGGTCAGGTAGGCAGCAAGAATGAAGAGAGATTAAAAGGGCAGAGAAATATATCTATACAGAAAGTCTCCAAAACAGACTTTATGTTAATATTGTTGTTAATCAATCCTGATTATATTATGATCAATCTTAACATATTACAAAAGAAATGTAAAGCTACAAAAACACTACATTCTCTGAACTTAATGTAAAGGAAAAAAAAAAATGATGCCAGGAAAACAAACTGTCACTTTTTGCCACTAGGAGTATAAATTCTTAAAGTGCTTTTTTTATTATTATTATTATTAATTACATCATTGCCTACCAAAACTCCTCATTTATGCATGGCACTAATTCCAATAGTTTTTGCACAATTGTAGAAAAATGTACAAATATGCATATCACTGCATTGCTTTTTATACCGAAATGTCACAACCAACCTTAAAAAGGAATAACATAATAAATTATGGAACATGTATTCTATGAACTACTACAAAGCTTTCAGAAAGTTGCATAGAAAGTAACTTGATGTAGAAATATTCCTGGCAAGGAAGACTCTCTAAGGCGTAGGGTTAAGTGGTAGAAGTACCTAGTAAAGTTGCTATCATAGCTAATATTTATTGGGTTCTTTCTGCACGTTGAATATTGTTAAAAACATGTCAAATGTATTACATTTACATTCTCACAATCACCACATAGTGTAGGTATAACTAGAAGTCTCTTTTTACAGATGAGAAAACAGAGTCACTGAGAGGTTTGGGTCTTGCATGAGACTGCAGGACTAGTGAGGGGTGAAACTTGGAAACAAATCAAGGCAGCCTGTTCCCCAGCCTGTTATTCACACTGGGATATACAGAAAGTCCCCAAGCAGAGGTGCTGATATATGGAAAACCGGTTGTGTCCAAGACGCCACTGCAAAGCAGCAGACAGAGGACAGCCTTTTTAATCAGTACTGCTCCCTGGACTGCATCTTTGTATTTTAAAATAAAGCCTAACTCTACCTCACAATGTGAATACAAATGAATTCTCAGTGTAATTTAGTTTCATGCAACCCAGATCCACATTTGTGGCCAAGAAATTGAAGTTTGTCAAGAAAGTGGAGATGAACATGCGTGTTTAACATTCTGAATCTACCAAAGCTTACTAGTTAAGTATATGACTAGAATCGTTTTAGTGGAATATAATAGAGTAGAAAAAGTGTGTGTGTATATCTATATCATCTATATCTATATCTATATCTCATCTATATCTATATCCTATATGAGTTTCAAATAAAGTTAAAAATTATCCTATTTAAGTAAAAAAAAATCTTGTAGCTATCTATATATGTACACAAATGTTTTATAAGAAACGGCAGGATAAACATCAAACTTCCTGTGACAGAAGCAGAACACAGGCTCCACAAAAGCTGCCGCTGTGCCTGCCTTGTGCAATGTTCTCTTCTCTAGCAACAGCGCGTTTGGGGGTGAGGCACTTGATACCTATTTGTTACTGACTCACTGAGTGATGGACTGACTGACATATTCAGTGACTGCCTTTGTATAGAGGAGTACGTTTGAGAGTAGCTTATTTGAGTTTTAATATTATTTGATTCTTTGAAAATGAAACTATGTTAATGTATTACTTATACATTTTATGCCATAATAACAGATTTTAAAAATGATCTCTAAAGACAAGTAAGTTAGCGTTTCCTAAGCATTTTAAGTTCATGCTACCTTAATGTATCAGTAGAATTTCTAGGCCAGCCCTAATATTAAAAAAAAAAAAAAAATACTTCAAAGTTCTGTATTTTAGTAAGTATTTTGTTTACTGAATCTAGTAAACATTTAAGTCTGAACCACTTAATATATTAGTTTACATGATGTTTGACAGATGTTGCTATATTTCCTTTGGCAATGTAAAATGCGTTGGGGCACACTTCTAAGGTCACCGAGGTTCCCAGGGGCACGTGGGCACGCATTTGGGAGCCACAGTATTATATTATAACAATATTTAATTTCCTTCGTTGGACAAAATATGTAAAGCATGCAGATTTTAAAATGTCTAATGCAAATTGACTTAATGTAGAATTCTTTTTAAAATAATTAACTTAGAATAAATAATTAACAGAATTAATATTTTTATTGTTAATAAGATTGGTACCTATGCCCTAGGATACTGTATTTTTTCAAGTTTTAATAATAATAATTTTGGTTAGGGGTTTCATGCTTTTCTGACCTGCGTAGTAATTGTCTATTTTATGATGGCTTTGCTCTGATTTTAGGAAAATAAGTTAAATATATAGTTCTTTGAATATTGCTTATTGCTTTCATAACCTATTCATTTCTCTATCAATAGTTATGTTAACATGTCAAAATGAACCATGAACTTGATAGCATCTATAATAACTACTTGAATAGTGACTATTATAAAACTAAAAAAAGACACTGAAGAATATTTCAGGTTTTATCATTTTAAAATGCATTGTTTTCCTTATAATGTGTCATCATTTTATGATGTGGGGAAGCCATAAGCCTGCCTTCTCCAGAAATTAAATAATAGATATATTAATGATCACACTGACGTAAAATAATATCTTAAAAACCATGTATGTAAGTTTGTGGTTCTTAATTATTTAACATTCGAAGTTGAAAGACAACTAATGTATAGTAGATATACTAAATTACCTGACCCATAATTTAATAGTAGTGTTTTCATAAATGAATTAACTTCTTTGTAACTTCTCCCTGTGATATAAAGTAAAGATGATATTCCTCACAAGTCAATGCCTGGCACCAGTAAGTCATTAAACTGGTAAGTACAAAGTGTTTTAAAAGCTTAAGTAATGAAAAGCCCTTTTTTAATAAAGTTGAAACAATCTTGTTTCTGAAAAATTAAATTGATCATCTGTTATTGTACTTAATTGGTTGACATTTCACCAATATTTACTCAGGAAAATATTTACCAATAATTTTCCATAATGTGTCAATCATGGTAGCTAGCCCTGGAGATGCATAATTGAGTAAGACAAACAAATGTGGCCACCCTGGAGCTTCCTTTTCCATTATACGTCTGATAGGTGAGGATACAGAGTATTACTTACATACAAAATTGATAAACATGAAATTTCAGAGAGTGATCAATATGGCTATCAATCAGCATGAGAAAATAGTGACTGGGAAGTTACCTTAGGTAAAATGGCCAGGGTAATGAGGCAACATATGAACAAAGTGCTAAATGATGAAGATGAACCAGTCACATCCTCGCGAAATAGATTCCCTTGCAGAGGAATCAGCAGAAAGGAAGACCAAGAGATGGGAACACACCCGGCATAACTGAGGAGTAAGAAGAATATTCGTGTTAGCTAAGGACATAGAGAGGAAGTGTGCAGAGGTTTCACTGTAAGAGGAGGCAGACATCAGAATTCTACATCATGACAGAAAGGTTGGATTTGTTCTAATTCCAGTGGAAAGCCTTTGAGTGATTTTAATGACAGGTTTGATATGCTTTAATATCTTTAGAGCAGCCATCCAAATCTAACTAATTGTTAGGCTCTTGTATTAGATTAAGTAAAAGATATAGACATATAATAAATAGAATTAGTGAAAATGGAAGAAAATAAACTCATTTGGGAAATATTTTGCAGAGACCAGGAGAATGCATTTTTGGGGAGTAGTTGTGAAGATTAATTCAGGATAAATGATGCCTTGTGTTTAAGACATAATGTGAGAATGACTCAATCTTGAACTGATGGAAGGGAGTGGAGAGGGAGCAGTTCAAGGATCCTCTTTTGGGCACATAAATACTTGATACCTATTACATTTCCAAAAGAAGATTCTGAGTAGTCTGTTGGATATATGGACATATGAATCTGGAAATCAGGGGAGATATCAAGATGATAGCTATAAATCTGGCAATCATCAGAATGTAGATTATTTTAAAGCCTTGAGGCTGGATGACTATGCAATATGAGAAGAAAAGTACCCAAGACGAAGCACTGAAGTACTCCACTATTTTGAGACCTAGAAGGAAAGCCTGAGCTTAATAAATTTTGGAGACTGACTGAAAATAAATTTCAAATGGTCTCAGTACTTTGTTATAGACAGTTGTTAAACATTTGAGATGAAAATGTAAATTGTAGAGACTAAAAGTGAAACCTAATACAACATTTTATAGGCAGTTTGTCCAGAAACAGTTTAATTTCTGATATTATTTAGGTTGGCATTTAGTTTATTTGCTCGCTTAATAATAGTTATAGTATTTTCCAACTATCTAATCATATTGTAACACAGTATATAAATGTATCAAATCAATAGGTTGAACACCTTAAACTTGTACAATGTTAGATGTCAATTATATCTCAATTTTTAAAAATTCAGATTTTCTTTGTTGTTTGTTGTTTTTTAATTTTGTCCTTTTCTATATTTTTTGTTTGTTTTTTTGGGAACTTCCTAGTGCCTATTTCAACTATCTAAACCAGCAATGTTCAACCGTTTTCATCTCATGGCACATACAAACTAACTACTAAACTTCTGTGGCACATCAAAAAATATAATTTTTGCCTATCTGCCAAAAAAATAGGTATAATTTTGATTTATTCATACTAATGGCTACTCTGTCAGTTGTTGTCATTTTTTATATTTCATAATCTAAGGGAAAAGAGGTCAGTGCCCCTGACCGAGCAGTCAGGTACTGCATGTTTTAAACATTCTTTCAGCCCACCGGTGTCAGGGGCACACTGGTTGAAAATCACTGCTCTAAATGATAAAATGCCATTCTAAAACTTGAAAAGCACTGAGGGAAATTCCAGCATATTTTATTCTATATTTATTTCTCCAATATTGGTGTAAAGAAATAGAGTAAATACATAGTGAAAATAGCTTAAAATCCAAATCAAGATTTTTGCCCTTTGATAAATTAAAAATTTGAATTAAATATTATCTCAGGTTAACAAAATCTTTAATTTTGGCATCTATGTCCCATAGCAGGAAAGTAGCACAAAAAAAGAACCAGAAAAATTTCTAGGTCAATTTCTTTGATGATCCCATTTATCATGGTTACTAAAATTTTACCCTGTGGGAAAAAGTAGAGTTGACATAGCAATATTTCATAGGCATTATAGTCTTTGGAAAATTGCCTAATTCAAAAGTATGATAATTTGGTTATAGTTGATTAGGCTATCTAAACAATATCTGCTATTATCTGCTGCTTGTCTTTAAGTAATCTAAAGAAAGGACATAAAACAAACAGAAAATATTCACATTTCAAAATGAATATTTTTTTCTCCTCTGAAATATAGCTGTGCATATTTTAATTGATTTAAATGCAGTTTTTAAGCTAACTGTATTCTGGATTGAAGGTGAGTATTTTGCATGGCAGTTAATCACTTTTCAACAGTTACAGTTATTTGATTTGTATATACAAATAAGAAGCTATCTTACTGGCCTTTTTATTGCTATAGTATGTTAGTATTAATTATTTATAACACATTTTAACAAATTTATTTGACCTGTGTTGTTGACTCTCAAAGCTGTGAAGGTTTACTTGGAACCTTTATTGAGTCTCATCAGTCCCAGCATTGTGCCAAATAATTGAACATTCATACTGCTGTTTTAAATTATTTTTGGAAATTGTTTCTATGCTCATTAATTCAAATAAACGTATTTGATAATAATCTGAATTGTCAACTCCAAACATTCTACTATCTTCATTGCAGTAATTTCATTAACATGAAGATCTGTAAGTCTATGGCAAGTAATAGATATGATTTGCCATCATCTTTCCTTTTATACACTTCTATTTGGAGAGTTTCTGAGGTTCATTTCAATCACATGGTGGTACCTCCTGTTCTTCTAGCCTAATTAATATTCACCAGTGCATGAATCTGTAAATCTTATGATTTTTTTTTCTAATCTCCAATAAAAGTTTAGGTTACTAAGTGCAGAAATTAAAAGTCTGATGGAGTTTATGTGGCATTTTTATTGCATCTTATTGCTAAATGCTAATCCCTGTTCTTGAAGATTTTGTCGTTATTTATCTACATTTTTTGGAGGCAAGCAATGCAAAATGACTTGTGCAGGCTGAGTCACTCCGAGGAGTATGACTGGAGACAGCATATTAGTATTGCTTGACAAAGCAACGCATTATTCAAGCACTGAAAAGGAGAAGAAATTGTATTTGAGTGAATGGAAAAGGAGAGTCAGAAGAGGAAAACATCAGTACAAACTATCACAACTAGAAAATTGAATGAAAAGAATGAAGTCCAAATTCTAGGAGGAATACCAAATACGAGCCTGCCACACTACTTATCAGCTGCACACAGGCCAAGCTCCTCAAGGAAATCCAATTTGCTCAGAGGAAGTGACCAAACAGATAGAGCCAGGCAAATGATCCGATGTTCCCTGTAACAAAACATACCAGGGAAGCAGCTTTCCACATCTGAAATGCTTCCTACAAGGCTTGTCATTTATAAGAAACTGCTCATTTTAAAATGGCCCCAAAATCATTAATTTGTTCAGAGTTATTATTATATATTACTTTTTTTTTTTTAAAGTAGGTAATGAAAAAAGGTACTGACCACTGAAATAGTGAATTAACATTTTCTCAAGTACTTAACTGTTTAAAACCTGTAACAGTTTGCCCTGGCCAGTGACTTAGTTAGCTGGTGTATCTTCCTGTACACCAAAAAGATTGCAGGTTCAATTCCAGGTCAGGGCACATACCTACGTTTCAGTTTGATCTCCAGTTGGGGCATTTAAAAAAAAATTAGAACCAATTCACGTTTCTCTCTCACATCGATGCTTTTCTCTCTCTCTCAAATCAATAAACGTTTTCTCTGGTGAGGATAAAAACAAAACAAAACCTGTAGTAGTTTATTCTAAAATATTTGAAAATATATTTTTGATCATTTAAAGAAATCCAAACCTAATTAGGGAAAGCAGAAATAAAACAGTTTGGCAAAAGGTATTTCAGATGAATAATTCAAAAGTGAATGTAGACAATATGGACCACAGGATAGCATTGCCCTAAAAGACATATGCTATAATGATGGAAGTGTGGCTGATATGGCAATGATCTACAAAAAATGACCAAAGTTGTAGGAAATGAAAGAATATTGTCCCAATAATCTTAGACATAAGAAAAAATGATGTACAGCTACTGAAAACAAAAAGATGCTGGGTTAATAAAATTTTTTTCATAATGGAGGTGATTTACATAGTACAATAATATCCAAAGTTGGTCATAAAATTGCCAAATTTCAAGGCAAGTACATCAACAGAGATGATGCTGAGTTAGTATAATCATAGGAACCTTATAATAGACTGGTATGTATGTGTTATACAAGCTTTTATCATTAATTATATCAATTTGGAAACAAATAAAGAGAAATTGTGCTGTGGATTCACAGTTCACTCTTCATATATTTACATGTAGACCAGAATGACGTTCCTTTATTTCACGTTTCTTTCAATTCTAATTTGCTTTGTTCACCATTTCCATAGTTGCTGTATAACTGTTTCAATGGTACCTCTATGGTTATTAGCCGCCTATGTGCACAGTAGAGATTAATTGCACCACAGTTATTTAAAAGTACTGCAGCATCAAAAATTCTTGAAAGCATTTGTAGGCTTAATGTTGTGCAAAATGATCTATTAGCTATAACTATATTTAAGCCTATGTTGTCTTTATGCTGAAATGGAACCATTTTTCAGCTCGATGGAAAAAATGCACAAGTATCCTCAAAGTATTATTTTCTAATGTGTATGAATTAATATCCTGACAATAAATTTCTCTTAAAGCAATTACATATATTTTTATGGTTTATTTCATCTATAGTATAGTTCCACCTATAGTCTCTTGCTAAATGTGGAAGTATGCAAAACTAGTGATTTTCTTCTCCTATATAGAAATGTATTTATAATTTCTAATGTATTATATTCCCCAAATACGTACTTGAAGTGATCAGAAGAATACAATGGGTAGGTATTAGTTTATATTGAGTCTTTCCAGATTTTTTAAAAAATTTAGAAACAATTGACTTTATATGCATGAATCTAACCCACTTATATTTGTTCGGTGCATATTAGATGCCAAGCACAATTTGAAGACCTGGGAATTCATCTCTGAACAATACAGTCCTCTCCTCCCAGAAAGCTTGTATCTCTGAGAGATGTGCAAACAAACAACATGGATAAATGATCAAATACCCAAATAAAATATATGAGGTTGTGACTCACACTCCACAAACAATTAAAATAGGGTAATTTGATAAGATGTAAATGACAAATGTAGATTGGTTTGATATGGGAGAGTTCTTTGACAATATCATATATATGCTAAGATATGCATAATAAACCAGAGGTCATAAACACTACCAGATATAAGGGCATTTCAAGAAAAGCAAATAGATAATATCGTTTTGTGACAGATATGTCAAGTTGTACTGAAACTGTCTGTGTCCTGTCTCTTCAGAACTGTGAGATTTATATCTCCTCATTTCCTTTCCACTGAGGAATACAGGTGTCTAAATTTGGGACAAATATGTGTAAGCAGAAGTCGCATATAGTAGATTCCAGGAGCCCTCTTTATGGATAACCGGCTTGTGTCCTTTGCCATTTCTTTGTCTCTTCTCACATCTTTTTGTCAAAAAGAGGAGATGTCTGAACTTAAACTCTAACTACCATGCTGTACCATGAAGCTGAGGGTCCATATCTTCATTGTTAAGCATTTAGTGGAAGTAATTTGACTCCTCTCTGAGAATGAAGAGAATTTCATGAAATACAAGCACCATATAAACTTTGGACTGATAACCAAAGAGGTGTTTCAGGGCATGAGAGGGGCCATGGTTAACTCAGCTTTTTCCTTGGACAGCTGAGTTCTCAATTTAATCGTTATGCATGGAATTGTTCAACAAAAATAGCACAGAGAGAAAAACTTAGAGAACTCTGCAGTGGAAAGGGTAAAAAAAAAAAGTTGTAAATGTTTATTGGTTATGCCCAGCAAAATGATCAGACAGTGGACTTCTAGAAAAGTCACAATGGGTCATTTTTCTTGCCTTGCACATGAAAACAAAGAATTCAGGCAGACCCAGAATAAGGGTATTACTGATATGCTTTAAATAAAATAGAGGCACCCCAGCTGATGTGGCTCAGTGATCGACCCATGCACCAAGAGGTCGCTGGTTCGATTCCTGGTCAGGGCACATGCCCAGGTTGTGGATCAAAACCCCAGTGGGGGGCATGCAAGAGATGCCCAGTCGATGTTCTCTCGCATTGATGTTTCTATTTCTCTCTCCCTCTCCTTTCATCTCTCTCTACAATCAATAAAGAAAAAAATAAATAAAATAAAATAGAGCAGTCTTACAGAGAAAATGTTATTTGATTTCAAAGTTTACTTTGACGACTACTTGCAATAAAACTAGTTAGATGTGAGAGTTAGGTAGTATTGATGAAATACTATTAAGTGGCAGGAAAGTAACTGCCATCTAAAATGTTTCACAAACATTTTTATACACACACACACACACACACACACACACACATACATGTATATAATGTATTCTGAAATGCAGACATTGTATATGTATAATGTATGTGTAGCAAAAATAAATTAATCAAAGGCAATTTAAATAATTTAAATTTAAATGAATTTCCCAAGGTAAAGATTAGGAGAACTAGGAAAAGAATTGGAATTGATTCATATGATTTATTATACACTACCTATCTATATAAGATTAACTACAAAATGGTAGCAGTCCATTAAAAAAAAATCCAACTACTCTCAGTAAAAAATCATAATAATGACTAGTTAGTGGAGGATATATGTGTATATAAAATAATTATATTAGAATACATATTTTGTCACTATTACCTGAGATAGCAGTTACCGACCCCTAAAAGAATGTTGCAATGTGCAAAATGTATTCCCTATTTAACTTCAATAATATAAATTTCTTCATCTATAATATTTAGAATATAATGGTATTATAAAATTAAATAGTGACTATACATCAGAGTTTGAAAAATAGTACTAAATATTAGATGTTTAATTTTTATATAAATAATAAACTTAATGAAGATGATTAACTATTTACTTAAAAGGATATAATCACAAAGCTATAGAAAAATAATCATTTTCTATTACCAAAATCACTAAGACAATCAAATATTCTTTATCTTATATAAATGTCTTAAATATATATTTATAGTTTAATGTAAATATATATTTATGTATGTATTTAAATATATAACATATAGATGTATGCATATAAATATACATAATATATGTATAAATTTGAGGACAAAAACATACATCAAGAAGATATATTAGAATATAATGGGCACTTCATATTACAATGGGCTTCAAAATATCTCATGTATTTCTCTTAATCTTTTATGTGTTGACTTGCTATTAGATATGGGCTTTTTTTCATCCTAAAGTTAATTTTGTTTTATAATTTTATTTTTATCAATTATTTTGGAGGGTCGAAAAGATATATTTATGAAAAAGTTGCTAAATTCCATTAAGTTTACTGAAATTTAGTATAATCTAGTTATGGAAAATGATGGCAACATTAATAGTAAGATATCATCGACCTGGCTCAGTGGTTAGAGCATCAGCCTGGGCCCCGAAGGGTCCCAGGTTTGATTCCCGGTCAAGGGCACGTGCCTGGGTTGGAGGTTCAATCCTTCCCAGGTCGGACACATGTGGGAGGTGGCCAACTGATGTGTCTCTTTCACATCGATATTTCTCTCTCTTTCTGTGTCTTTCCCCCTCCCTACTTCCCTTCTACTCTCCCTAAAAGTCAATGGAAAAAGTATCCTCGGGTGAGGATTAACAAAATAAATAATAAAATAAAATACTAAGATATCATCAAAGTATTATTTTTCATGGTGAACATATTTTGAATTATATAAAAGGTTTTATTATCTCACTTGAAAAGTCTATTATACTTTATTTTCAAAATAACAAAAGTATAGTTGAATAAAAGCATTGTGTTATTTTGTAATCTCACTTCATTAGCATTACCTGAACTGTCTCTGGAACACCTTGTTAGGTCATGTGGGGGGAAAGAGGCAAACAACTATTTTCTTTTTCACAGCATCTCATTTCTAACTAAAAATAGTGTTGTAGTTTGATTCCACATTTTTATGCTAAAAAGATTTCATTACTTGTGGCTGTGTCAAAAATGTATATTGCAACATTAAATACAAACCAAAAAGATTTTAATTAACATTGTTTTCTGGTGCCAAAAGGGAAAGATATCTCCCATAAACTTTTCTTGCAGCATTTTCTTAGAAAAAAATGTATTTTTAAATTGTTCCCCTGTCTCTTTGAATGTATTTAAATATTTTAAAAAGTTAAATAAGCCTCTTGCCAATCTTACATTTTCAGTCTCTCTTGGGGAACTTGGAGATTTCTAGTTGAAATGTGAACACGAAGGAGGGTGGGATTCTAGTGGGAGTTTAACAGAGGTACTTCACTCTAAGTTGTAACTTGTGCTTGTTGAAAAGACACGAAGTTTTAGATTGCCTTTGGAGAAAGGCAGCATATACTTGGTGGATTCTATCTGTCTGGCTATAATAAAAGGGTGAGATTTCTTTTTGTCTTTGCAACCTTCTCAGCAGATTAGTTGTGATACACTCATGACAGTCGGCTTTAGTGTCTATTCAGTAATAAAACTTTTATTTTTTTTCTTCATTTCGTGATTAGGTTTACTAGATTGGCAGCGGACTTTATTTTTAATTATATTTGTCCAACAGTTTGACAATGAGAATGAGTGTGGTCTGGCAGTTCCTGAATTGAATAGACCAGCTGAGCGTCTTGCGGTGATACCACAGTAAGGTAAGAGATCCCCAATTATAAAACATCTTCCTCTGGCTCTTTGCTTTTTTGAAACAATAAGCATTTTTTTTTCTTTATTGATTTGTAGAGAGAGAGGAATCAAGAGGGAGAAAGAGACAGAAACATCGATGAGAGAGAACATTGATTGGCCGCCTCCTGCATGCCCCCCACTGGGGATTTGGCCCACAACCTGGGCATGTGCCTTGACTGGTAATCGAACTGGCAACCTCTTGGTGCATGGGTCAATGCTCAACCATTGAGCCACACCAGCTGGGGAAACAATAAGCATTTTGAGAAAACATTCCAAGTTAAGATTTTATGATAAAGTAAGCATCAGTAATATGGACTCTTAAATTCTGTCAAGATCGACATTCATTTTGATGGTGCAAAAAGATGGTAATCCAGGTTGGTATAGGTGGACATATACAATTTCAGTCTCAGAGTTCTCTGAAGGTGGTGGCTCTGATTTAGATGAAATAAGTTATTTATGAGGGTTCTTAGAAGAAAATTGTCCTAAGCAAATATAAGGCTGGTATTTTAGGGTGAATATCATTCTAAAAGAAAAGTGAAAAATAGATAGCCAGAAGAAAATATTGAGAGAAATAGGAGATAAAATGTGGAAGATGGATGGTAGAAAGAAACTCTTGGAAAGACAGAAATGGCCAGGACAAAGGATTCAGAAAATCACAGAGCTGCTGAACCCTCACCTAGGAAATAACTGGCAAACAGCTTGAAATTGATGGATTGAGGGTACCTCAGAGGTAGGAACTGGTGAAATATATTAGTAATTTCCTTTTATGCTAACTTATCCTTGCTGTTGCTAGTAGATAGGGGTGCTATTTATTCCAATGATTTTCAACTAGTGTGCCTCAAGAATTTTTAAAACATGAAATATCTGACTATTTAGTCAAGGGCACTGACCTCTTTTCTGTTAGACTGTCAAATAAAAAATTACAACAGCCAACATAACAATAGCCACCTGGGTGAATGAATCAAAAGTATACTTTTTTAAGGTCAGATCTGCAAAAGAAATCACCAACAAAACAAAAAGGCAACTAGCCAAATGGGAAAGATATTTGCAAACAACAGATTCAACAAGGGGTTAATAACCAAAATATATACAGAGCTCATACAACTCAATACCAAACAAACAATCCAATTAAAAAATGGGCAGAGGACTTGAACTGACACTTCTCCCAAGAAGACATACAAATGGCCAAAAGATATATGAAAAGATGCTCATCATTACTAGTTATTATAGAAATGCAAAACTACACTGAGATACCACTTCACACCTGTTCGAATGGTTATTATCAACAATACAAGTAATAACAAGGGTTAGAGAGGTTGTGGAGAAAAAGGAACCCTCGTTCACTGATAGTGGGAATGTAAACAGGTACAGCCATTATGGAAAACTACAGACGTTCCTCAAAAAATTAATAGAGTTACCATATGACCCAGCAACTCCTCTTCAGGATATCTACCAGAATAATTTAAAACATGTATTCACAGCATTATTCATGGCGGCCAAGACATGAAATGACAAAAATCTCCTTAGATAGATAATTGGATAAAGAAGATGTGTTACATATATACAATGGAATAATACTCAGCCACAAGTAAATATGAAATACTGCCATTGGCGACAACATGGATGAATCCTGGGAATATCACGCTAACTGAAAGAAGTCAGACAGAAAAAGTCAAGAACCATATGATTTCACTTACACATGGGATATAAAACAAAGCAACAATTGAACAGGCAAGAAAAACAAACAAACAAAAATTCACAGACACAGACAACAGTATGGTGATTACCAGAGGGAAGGTGGGGTGTGGGGTTAGTAAGTGGTAAAGTGGGTCAAATATATGGTGACAAAAAAAGATTTGAGTTTGGGTGGTAGACACTCAATGCAATATACTGATGATGTACAATAGAATTATACACTTGAAACATGTATGATTTTATTAACCAATGTCACCCCAATAAATTTAATTAAAAAGAAAAGGAAGTTGAGAGTCAAGTAGAGATTAATAGCATATTTCTCTATTCTTCTTCAAGTAGTGGCACTGAGAATGCCTGAATGCCTCCAAGCAGGTAAATAGAAGACATATTTTGCAAAACGCTCAAGCCTTGCCTTGGGTTGGTTACCTGACAAATGCATAGGACTCAGCAATCCTCAGCACACTGTCAGACTAGCCATGACTGAGCACTGTTTTCGAATTATAATATTTAGTCAGGAAATGCATTTCCCTAAACCTTGCTACATTAAAAAAAAATTTTTTTTTCTTTATTGATTTTTTAGAGAGAGAGGAAGGGAGAGGGAGAGAGAGATCTAGAAACATCGATGAGAGAGAACATTGATTGGCCGCCTCCTGCATGCTCCCCACTGGGGATTGGGCCCACAACCTGGGCATGTGCCCTGACTGGGAATCGAACTGGTGACCTCTTGGTACATGGGTTGATGCTCAACCAGTGAGCCACACCGGCCAGGCCCTTGCTACATTTTTTAAACCAGATCCTGATCAAACAGATTATCATGACTGTACAGTGATAATCAAAGGCTCCAGTCCCTGACTGAATGTATCTGATATGTGTGTTCCAAATACAGACATGAAAAATATCATCATGTTTACTTATTGGTCATGTGCTCACAATAACAATGGCCAACTTAAGTTTCCGTGGTGAGCTCTTTTGAAATTTTGAAGGCTTATGTTTTGGTTGAAATTAAGTGGGCACAAACAGCTTAATTTATGGCAGTTACATGAGTTAAAATTATTGGTTTGGGATTTTAAGTTATCTAGATATGGACAGATAGAATGATAGATGCATACATATATACATACATACACATTCATACATAGAGTGTGTGTGAGAGAAAGTGTGTGTTTGGTGTCTACCATATAACACAGGGAACATTTGTAAAAATACGGGATTCTTGACTTTGATGGGAACTAAAATGTCTCATGGAAAATAGCCGAATTGTGAGAGGGTTTACAACTAATTGTCTACTTAAACGTCAGCAGTGCACTTTAGAGCCAACATAGGGCAGAATGACAACATTTTAAAAGGCAATGATTTTGCTGACAAATCTAAAACAAACAAACAAACTAAAACACTGTTAAAACATGGCAGAGTTCAAAGTCCCACTTTTAACACAGTAAGAAATTTTTGTTCATTAAAAAAAAAATGCTTCACAAAGGAAATGAACAAATGGATTTAGAAAGAAGATACAAGAAATTCAATGGCTACAGGGAACGATCAGATGAAATAAATAATTCCAAATCCACATTTTTTAATTTGCTTGTTTAAAGTTGTTGTTAGCAATAACACTGTCTGAGTAAATAGACTTACTACACTTACGAAAAGTTGAAACTATTCAAAGCATATTAAAGAGACATGCTATTTTTCAGCAGAATTCTTTACAGTCTATTCCCAAGGTACATGCAAAACATTTCCCTGCCAACTTTACAGGTAAGCTGGTGGCAGTTGGCTTTCATAGGATCAATGCCTACAGATGGTAAGATATTTGGTCTAATTATGGGTTTGTATGATGTCCAGATGATGACACAAAGTCCCTCTTCAAAAGCTGATTGTCAGACAGTAGTAATAGCTCTTAATAACACAAAATTCTATTTTTGGGATATCATAACATATTGAATCAGACAGAGGAATTACTTTTATTTGTACTGTCATCCAGGCATTAGACAAAGATTCATCTTGGCTATCATACTTCTCTATCCTCAGTCCTTTGGACAAATAAAATGGATAAACCAAGCTCTAAAACAAAACAAAACCCAACAACTACAATTAAAAATAATTCCACAATCTGTTGGCTAAGTTTCAACAGTCCACGAGGTTAAAATGATACGGAGCTTTACTACCAGCCTTGTCAAAATCCAAAGTAATCCTACAGGCAAAAACAGAACCTCTCGTTGAATTTATATTTGACAGATCTACAAATTGGGTCTGAGACTTATCCTGTCCCTGACTTAACTGAATTCTCTCAATCATTCTCAATATTTAACAAGGGACTCTCTCTTCCCGAGAAACCAGGGACATACTATCAAAAGGACCCAGAAGTACCCACCAGAAGAAATCTGTCACCTTTATCTATTGGTATATTTCACATACATAAACATATTCCAAGGAAAGATGGGCTGTCCCCATGCTGAGAAGGGGCCTTTAAAGTACCGTTGATCATTCAGAAACCTACTAAAGTGAAATTAATACCCAGTTGGATTGATGCTTCCCACAGGAAGCTACAGTCTCTGGAGGACTGGACTGTGGTTTCTATAAAGTACTTGCAATCTGAGTTTTCCTGAGTAACTGATACTAGTCATGAACTGAACAAAAAGGAGCTATTCCAGAGAACTTACTACTAGTCTCATAGTTTACCTTACTCTCCCTATTCACTTCAATTGCTTTTAAGGATCTTGTTTAACTAGAAAACAGACATTTGACTTGTTACACTATTTTTTCTTCCTGTGCTCCCAGTAATGATTCCTGTGTTCTGAGACTACAAGTGTACCAGAAAAGATAGAAAGACATAAAAAAGAACAATTTCTAATTAGCAGACAAACAAAAACCTAGCATTTATTGACAGAGGCGGGAATGAGAGGTCCAATGTCATTTGATTAACATTGGGATGTAAGTGTTCTCCAGTAAAAGTACAGATAGATAAACAAGGTGGATGCCTATTATTCATGGAGATGTAATTGACTGTTATCGTAATATAGCTATTGATTCTGACCTATGTGAAAAATTGCCCATAGGTTGTACTTGTCGTAATGATTTAAAACAATTAGAACTCTGCACATCAAACACTGAAATTTCAATATGGACACGTCAATGAATGCCTCATAAGAAAAGAAGACTTCCATACTGGATAATGGCCATAAGTGTGTTTGTGTTTCACATCTGGAAAGAATTATGTGTAAGGGTAGAATAATTACCAAAGCACCTAGATTAATGTATAATTGTAATGTTACTTATGTGATTGATGGAAACTTAAGAGTAATTTATTGTTCTTTATAAAAAAAATCACAAACCCTTAGATAAAAATTTTGATTGTCCATCCATCTACAGGGTTAAAGCAATAAAGACATTCCAAGATTTTGTGCTGTTAATGTATAACAAAGGAAAACTTTTACACATTGTTGATCAAGAATCTGCTTTAGTCAATCATCATTAGTATATTTAAAGGTAATTCCCCAAGGTAAATATTGTACTTGATTTTTAAAATTCATCCTATTGTAATCCAGTAATTGTTTTGCTTTGTATTTTATTAGGGACTTGCTAGATAGATATCCAGATTTCTCTGTAACTACCCAGAGAAAGATGAAATAACAGTGGAGATGGTGAAAAAAAAAT
The DNA here is from genome assembly GCA_030848825.1 of Tadarida brasiliensis. Classification (NCBI taxonomy): domain Eukaryota; kingdom Metazoa; phylum Chordata; class Mammalia; order Chiroptera; family Molossidae; genus Tadarida; species Tadarida brasiliensis. The sequence goes on from CM061258.1 coordinate 19,094,530, forward strand.
GTAGTGTCACTATCAAATAGGAACAAATAGGAGACGTTGCAAAGATAAATACAAATCTAAACATAATAATAAATTTAGATTTTCCCTAGTGCCAAAGGGAAAGAGAAACAACTCTCTCCTTCTTTTAGCATTTTCTTTTTAAAAATTTAGTTGTAAATTGTTTTTCTATATCTTTGAGATATATGCAGTTTTTAGAAAATATATAAATGAGTTTCTTGCCAGTTTTGCATCCCAGAGGTATTTTTCTTGAAGGTCTTGGAATGTAAACATCAAGGAGGGTGGCAACCTGTAATCTACTCTCTGTGGGAGTTTAGCCAAGGCACTTGACTCTAAGTTGTAACTTCTGCTTGTCAGAAAGATACAAGTAAATGCAGCTGCGAAAATAAACTTATTTTCTGAAACTGAAACCAATAAATAAGAGTGAAAATGCATTTTAGAATATTGGCCATGTTTACAAGAATAAAATCAATAGCACAATATTTGTCTTCCTAACATACCCTCTACTGGGTTTTCCATATACCCTTAATAACAGTAAAGTATACAAAGTATCTTATTGTTTACCTTAGTAAGATTTATCATCACAGTGTCTTTGTGTAAGTGCCTTGTACATGTGCAGAATTTCTATTTAAAAAAAATTATTTAGATCAATAATATACAGGTGTAGGCAAAAGTAGGTTTACAGTTAGTTGTTCATATGGAAAAGTATATAATACAAGATTAAATAATATAAGAATAAACTCTGCATACTCACAACTGTAAACCTAGTTTGGTACACCTCTGTAATTTTTATATTTTATAAACTGTTGTTTCTAGTAAGTGTTCTCAAATATCTTGGGAAAAGCTAATTCTGGTGAAGTCCCCGCAATCAGATGATTTCTCAAAACTCCACCTTTTAAAGGCATGGCTTCCAATAGCTCAAGAGGCATTTGTTCAGTAGCAGTAGTATACTTGCTCATGTTTTCATAGTATATAATAAAGTATTATACTGTATTAATATATGAATACTATAGGGCATTGTTAAAATAAACAAGTGAATTTTTAATAAATTTAGTTTCTGACAAAAAGTTTGAAATTGTTATATATTTAAGACAAAATTTTCTACATCTACTTCTAAATAGTGCCAATGGAAAGTGAGTCTACAGCTGTTGACAAGAGAAGTAATTACTGCTCAAATTATTGTGTCCATGGCATCTAGTGTGCACCTGTATAGCTCACAATTTCCTTTGATAAAACTACACATTCAACTTCAGTACATATTAGCTTTTATGCCACTAGATGTAAAAATATTTTCTATGAATTTACTCGCTCTTATAAATTACTATTGAACAAATTTGTCAATGTTTTTTCCAAATATGAAGAATCCAATGGATCCAATAAAGGAAGAGAAGAAGATGCTACAACTGGGCTACGAAAGAACAGACAGAGCATCAGTGCAGCACTTTCCTCCCTCCATCTGCATCGTTCAGAATCAGAACCTAGTCCAGAAGTCTGTGTGCTGTGAAGGGGATTAGATACATGAATTTCTTGAGATAATGAATATGAAAGTAGGTACTTGACCAATTCAGGTAACAGGTTTTATGTATATTCATGCAAATATCATTTTGATACACTAAATTGTGATTACTCAATGGGACTGATTCCCTTTGGAAACTGAATACAATAGCAGTTCATTACATTGGCTAGGTCAGAATTTACAATAATTTATTGTTTTAATCATATTAATGGTACTCTGACTTTGTTCCTGAGAAATAAAAAGCTTATGTTTTCCACTTAATAGAGAGTCAATGTACATTTTTTAAAATATGCTTTTTTAAATTGGCTTTTTAGAGAGAAAGGAAGGGAGAGAGAAACATTGATGTGAGAGAAACATCAGTTGGCTGCCTCCTGATCACCCTCTGCTGGGGACTGAGCCTGCAACCCGGGCATGTGATCTGACCCGGAATTGGACCAAGACCTCTCAGTCCATGGGACGATGCTCAATCCACTGAGCCACACTGGCTGGTCTAAAAAGAGTCAATGTAGAGGAGAGACAAAGACTGCACATATTTTAAACTAAGAAACCCAGTTAAACAAATTTATAATGTCAATTTGAAAAAAAAAAAAAAAAAGAAGTGGTGCAACATTAGTCATACTACAGATAAGGCAATTTTACTTTGCGTTCAGACTTCTAAATAGTTTCATGCAGTTCATTCTAATTCTAGTATAACCTGAACGATAAAGATAGGCATAACTTCAAAAAGATATACTGTCTAATTCTGGAGGGAAAAAATAAACATGATATATTTCATAAGCTGTGCCACTCTACAATTTGCAGTTGTGGGGTCCTTTTGAATATGAAAATCTGGAGACAATTTAAAGGTAAATATAACCAGCCTGTTTTAGAGAATTTTAGCAACCCCCCCCCCACTTCACCCCATTATAATTTCTGGAGCACCATGAATTCTAGAATATGAATACACTGTTCCTGCAGCCAAGCTTTGAGTCTTACATTTAGGCAAATGCCTAATTTATATTTCCACCTGCATTTCTCAGGCATTTCAGTAATTTCAATGACTTTACATGACATGCCATTGAAAATAAAGAACTGAGATGACAGGGAGCTAACAGGTGGATGCTTGGGGTAGTAACATAGTAAATGATATGTCCAGGAGTGACAATGGACATGGAAATTATTAAAGTTAAAGTAGTAAACGCTGCAACAGAGTTATGTTTATACTTCTATGAGGCCACAGATATAAATTCCAAGAACCCGGAGAGAACAGAACCAAGGATAAGACCCTAAGTAACACATTTAATGAACAAAGATTTTATACAATTAGAAAATGAAAATATAGTTAGAACATCAGACTCCCTGGTTAGGAAAAGAAAAATGAAAGAGAAGTCAGGGTGCTAAGATCTCCCTGGAGAAAACTGTCAGCCAAACAGATGGTGTCATTAAAAAATGGGGGCTCAAAGGAGCCTTTGACACTGCTGTCTATAAAGAGGAAGATATCTTGAGAAAGAGAGAAAGTGTGTGTGTGTGTGTGTGTGTGTGTGTGTGTGTGTGTGTGTACCAAATGAATATTCTAAATAACAGCACAACTGAATTCATCAATTTCTTTCTAATTTAAAAATTATTTCTGGCCCTGGACAGTTTAGCTTAGCAGTTAGAGCATCTGCCCATGGACCGAAGGGCCAAGGAGTTTTCTTCCTAGTCAAGGGCACTTACCTGGGTTGAAGGTTTGATCCCCAGTCGCAGTTGGGGGTCATGTGGGAGGCAAGCAATTGATGTGTTTCTCTCACATCAATGTTTCCCTCTCTCTCTCTCTCTCTCTCTCTCTCTCTCTCTCTCTCTCTCCCCTTCCCTTCCTTCCACTCTATCTAAAAAAATCAATGGAAGTATATTCTTGGTTGAAGATGAACAAAACAAAACAAAATTATGTCTGTGGTAATGTTTATAATGAAAAAGATATTGGCCTATTTTAATAATGTTGGTTGTTTAAGTTATCCTATGCTTCTATTTGAACTGTATATTTTTATGGAGTGAAAGAAATAAAATATATTTTTGCATTAAGAATGATGGTTTTTAATCATTATTTTTATTTTAATTCATGTTTTTAAATATTTTATTTCTTTCTTACATATTGTTTGGAAAAATTCAGAAAAAACAATAATAAGTGCTTGTTAATCTTCCACGTGTTAATCCCTGCTAATGTGTGCATGCATACACCCTTATGCACACACATACATTTTTATTGATATATAGTGATATCGTCAGTTGCATACATTTTGATCATGTTATTTGTTCTATAAATTGCAATATAGATTTAATATTTTACTACGCCATTAAATATTTTTTAAAAACATAATTTTCATGGCTGCATCAAAGCCTGTAAAATCTCTGGTATATAATCTCTTGTTCCAATTCCCTCTATTGGATTTGTGGGCTGTTACCAGTATTGGTCATTTAATATAACTGTAAAATAGACAAATAAAATATGCATTGTAAAAATCAGTGGTCTTTGGAAAATATGCATGTACATTTTAATTATATATATATATATATATATATATATATATATATATATATATCAAAATGTATCAAAGGAAAAGAGAGAAAGTCAAACTTGGTGCAAAGAGGGTTTAGGCAGTAATGATGTCATAGGACCTCAATTTACCCTATAGGAAGCTCTGAAGCTGTGATGAGCCTTCAGAGAGTTCCAAATGTGGAGCTAGAGTACTGGGCTATTGTATTAGTCCCTGAGGCCTGCCTTTAAAAAATACCACACATTCAGTGGCTTAACAACAGAAATTTGTTTTCTCAGTTTTGGAAGTTTTAAGTTCAAAATCAAGATGTTAGAAGGTTTGCTTTCTCCTGAGACCTCTCTGGCTTGTAGAGGGCTACCGAATTGTATTCTCAAATGGCTTTTTTTTTCTATGCACATATATCCCTGGTTCTCTCTCTTCTAAGGACAACAGTCCTAGTGGATTAGCTCCCTACCTTTATGATCTCATTTAACCTTAACTGCCTCTTTAAAGGCTTTTTTCTCCAAACACAGCCACATTGAGGGTTAGGGCTTTAACATATGAATTTTGAGGGGACACAGTTCAGTTCACAACAGCTGTTACAGTCCTGCGCTGTTCAGTCTTCACATGTGAGTTGCTCTGGGAAGTGGGCAATTCCCTGGTCTGGGTGATGCTGTTCAGCTCAGTTGGTTGTTTTCCCCAATTCTGAATTATATAATTGAAATGAACATGCTTAGCAATTGCCAAATACATCATATTTATTCTTTTATTCAGAGTAAAATTAGTTATAGTAGGAAGATCCAAATGCAAGAACTTAAAACTGTTTCCCCTCCACCAAGGTAGTAAATCAAAAATTTAAATTTCTCAGGGACAATGGCAGATCAAATAATCTTAAAGATATAAGACTAGCAGCATCCCTTGGCAATTCTGTGAAGTCTCTATTTTTTATTGCTAATGGCTGCTGATGTATCTGCTAGGTTTAATCATTGGTGTATTAATAATTGGACAGATTTCTTTAAGTGTCTGGAACTAATAAGTCCCTGGATCTCTTCTGAGAGCTGTGTGTGAGTATTAGGACATGCCCTCAACACTCATTCAAGTAGCTGAGACTTCTACCTAGCCATCTCTTCCTGCTTGTGCAGCATCTCCAGGTCAGCCAGAGATGAGAGCCTGTAAGGTTTTTCTGTGTCTGTGTACAGCCCTTCACATGTGCATAAACTTCTAGACTCTGAGGAATGTCACGTAGTTCATCTAAGCCTCCATGTACATCTCATTCCCCAGCTTTTCCTTTGGTTAGCCTATTTTTGCTCCACCTGTTACATGCCAACTCAGAAATCCATGATTTTAAACAATCTATTTCATGTATTTATTTATTTTTGCCAACATCTCTAGGGCAAAGGCTTCTTGCCCTGGAAGACGTTCAATTCAGAATGAAAACAGCCTTGCAATGAGGATCTGCCATGGAACCACTGAACATAAAACAGTGCCAGTGCTCTTGGAACAGGGCTTTGAAGGAGGTCAAACCCTGTTCTTCCCCCTTCAGTGGCTACCAGGCTGCTGGTTTTCAAGTCCACCACAGAGCTGGGTCTTGGGATTTAGAAACAAAACAAGTAAAACACCACACAAAAGGCCACTAACACTGGGATTCAGCTGTATTTTTAAATAAACATTCGCCAGTTGACGTAAGCCTTTGGTTAATTTCCAGAATTGTGGAAAAGTTGGCTTTGATCATTTTTGCCACTTTTCCCATTGTTGTCATCGAATAATTTTTAGGGGTCTTAACCATTTTCACTGACATCACTCCTTGCATGTACACTACCAATACATTTTTATGTAAATAAATTATATAAATAGAAATTAATGGAAAAGAATGACATAAAATAATATTGAATTTTAGGTTAAAAAGTCATTTATTTATGTAACTCAAAGTTGAAATTTAAAATGACTATATTGAAAATTTTCAATCATTCATATTTTATGTAAATTCAGCTTTACTTGATATTTTATAACATCCTCGTGTACTATATTTATTTTGATATATTATTAGGTTTAAAAACAGGTAAGTTATTTTAGGAAAGTCATACTCTATTTCACAAGATTTAAATGAGATGTTGTTAATATCCTTTTTATTCTAACCGTAATTTTGTTTTCTATTAGTTCCTATTTTCTTTTTTACAAGTTAAACACAATTTCATCTCTTTCTCATTAAAAAACTCTTTTTAAAGCTAGAGTAAGTTTATGTTGCTTGTCTGTTATTATTGTTTTCTCTCAATTTTTTTTTTCTTGAGAATACAGTTCCTAAGAGCAGACTAATGAATACTCTGTACACCAACAACAAACAACTGAAAGAGGAGAAACTATTTTCACCATTTGTTTCGTGAGAATAAAGTAAATCAAAGGAATGATTCACAATACTGCAGAAAAGATGAATCTTGTTGATATCAACTAAAAGATGGATGCAGAGGCCGGCGAGTGTGGCTCAGTGGTTGAGCGTTGCTGATTCGATTCCGGGTCAGGGCACATGCCCAGGTTGTGGGCCCAATCCCCGGTGGGGGGCTTGCAGGAGGCAGCCAATTGATGTTCTCTCTCATCAATGTTTTTATATGTCTCACTCTCTCTCCTTTCCTCTCTCTAAAATAAATAAAGAAAAATAAAAAAATACAAAAATAAAAGATGGATGCAGAAATGTCATTAGTCATCTAAATATGGTGATAGTCATGTTAAAGACTGAAGAAATATCTTTGCATATACACCTTTTTTACTTAGTATTTTTTCTTAGTAATAAAATAAAGGAGAAACCCTATCTCTAAAAATATTTTCACCAGAAAAAATAAAACTTTATTTTTAGAAGTGAAGGCATATTGAATGTAAGTATTTTGTTGTTGTTGTTAATCCTCATCCAAGAATGTTTTTCCATTGATTTTAGAGAGAGTGGAGGAGGAGGAGGAGAGAGGGAGAGAGAGAGAGAGAGAGAGAGAGAGAGAGAGAGAGAGAGAGAGAGAGAGACATCGATATGAGAGATATACATTGATTGATTGTCTCCTACATGACCCCAAATGGGGTGGATGATTGAACCTGCAACTCAGGTATGTGCCCTTGACCAGGAATCAAACCCAAGACCTTTGGTCCATGGGCCGACAATCTAACCGGCCAGAGCTGAATATATGTATTTTATTTGTATTAAAATGTAATCATTGAATTTATTCTACAAAAGAACATTGATAGATTTATTTCTTTACTTTGGGAGAGGAGATGTATTAAAATAATCTTCCCCCCTTAAGTAAAGATGTGCTAAGTAGTAAATACAATTAAACATTTAAAAATTTCCCTACCAGACTTTATTGTTCATTATCATTATCAAATATATAACTAAAGACAAAGTATATGCAACAATGCATAACAATTTATTAGCTATTATAGTCATAAATTCACACATTTCTCATCAGTTCCAAAAGATCTAACCTGCTAAAACCTGCTTCTAAATTCACAGGTTTTTACATCATTTAAATATATGCATTTAAATATATGTAAAACTTTCTTTAAAAAAGAATACTTTAGAAAACACAGGCAAAACTAATTTATAAAGATCTTTCTAATTTGCTTAAGGGATTAAACACATAGCTGAATGCCAAAGGGAGAACTCGCTTTGAAAACAGAAATATTGGCTTGAATCATTTAATAATAGTAAGTATAGAAAAGAAAATCAAAATTATATTTTATTTTCTATACTTTTGCTTATTAGAGATTGTAGATCATGCCCCATGCAATGCCTTCAAGGAAGCTATTTTAATATGTGTTGCTTTAAATTTCAATGTGTGAAGGAAATCTCGCTCTAAAATTGTCAGTTGGATTTTTAATCAGCCTATGTGCTAAGACATAATTAAGCTGGTTACTTTTCTTCTATATATTTCTGAGATACTTTAACCACTTCTGGTATCAAAATATCAAAATATGTATCATATATATCTTATACTGTATCTTATACTGGTTTTGTTTCCCTGGTTGATCCCTGGCGGGGGGGGGGGGGGATTATATATATATATATATATATAGTTGTTGGGACTAGCTATACAAGTCTGCAATTTGTAGGGGATGTCAGGAATGCTAAAATGAGATACTGGTGTCTGCTAAAGCTGCAGTTTACACACAGAATTCCCTCTTCAGGGAAGTGTCAGTTCAGTTCTTAAGGCCTTCAATAATGGAATCAGGTCCATCTACATCAGCGATTCTCAACCTGTGGGTCGCGACCCCTTTGGGGGTTGAACGACCCTTTCACAGGGGTTGCCTAAGACATAACAGTAGCAAAATTACAGTTATGAAGTAGCAACGAAAATATTTTTATGGTTGGGGGTCACCACAACATGAGGAACTATATTAAAGGGTCACGGCAATAGGAAGGTTGAGAACCACTGATCTACATCATCTAGAACAATCTTACTTAAAGTCAGTTTATTTGGACTTGAATCACCTTTACAAAATACCTTCACAATACCACCTAGATTAGTGTTCGATTCAAAACCTGGGGATTTTAGCCTCAACAAGTTGACATGTAAAACTGATCATCAAAGCTTACATCTTCTTAATTTGGCATCCATACACATCTCTTTGATCCATAATTAATCTTCAAATAAAGACAAAAATAATGGACTATCTCTACTTAATATGATGTAACTATCCCAAACACACCTGAAAACATGCTAACCTTTTCCTCAGCAGAGGCTGCAGCTTTGGGGTGATGTTTGCTCTCCTCCTTTTATATCCTATAACTTAAATATTGTGACAAAACTATTATTAATACATCCTATGCTAGATGGTAATAAAATGAAATAAAATAAAAATATTTTATTTTTACACATTTTTATTTAAAATTTCAGAGCAAATACTTATTATAGTCCTCATTTCAGCAACAACTAATGTGGTGTTAGCTGGTACTTATAACTACCTTCTTCACTACCATCCCATATTCCCTTTGCCCTCAGCAAGCACTTCAGCTAGTCATGGATCTTTTCATGGTAAGAGTGAACTAAAGCTTAATTTCAAGAGTTTGCATTACAAGAAGTCCTGTTTCAATTGGATTATTAAAGTTTGCCATTGACTTTAATCACAGACCATGGTAAGGGATCCCTAAGGAATCTCCTGTGTTCCAAGTAGACATTTGCTTATCTCCATTTTATAATAATAACACAATTTTCCCTTGGATATCATGAAAAAATCATCCCATCCAGTACAATAACTTCCTTTTGTATTGTTGACACTATTACCGATGTCCCTCATTTTCCCCTTCTCCCAGCCCCCGCCCTCCAGTCTTCACCACATTGGTGTCTGTGTCCATGGACTATGCATATATGCTTATATGTTCTTCGGTGAGCTCTTCTAGTCCTCCCCAGCCCCCTTCCTTCTGAGATCTGTCGGCCCGTTCCATGTATCCATGCTTCTGGTCCTACTGTTCATCAGTTTATTTTGTTCATTTTATTGACTATTGATTTAGAGGCAATGGAAATTCAAAATGGCTGAATGGCAGTTAAACTTTTACATTATTTTTGTCTCCCCTGGCCAAAACATTTATCCCTTTGGAATGTTCACTTCTAAATCATCAGAGCCTAAGATTGTGAGAATCAGAAAAAAATGTTTTGCTAGTGGATCACTAGTAAGTGGAGTCATTTCCACTTTCACACATTGATTTTTGGACCTTTAACTCTTTGCAATGGGTGTAACATCACTAAATGAATTAGATGTCATTGATTTAGAGCATGTAGAGCACCCTGGAAGACATTTCCTCAGCCTCACAAGGCATTGCCAACTAGTTGGTGCTATAAGTATGTCTTCAAAAGGTCACTTACATTTTCTATCTAGCCAAGTGCTTCAGTATTATGGGAAATACGACATGAATAGTACATTGGATAAGGATAAGTCCATTGTCATACTTTATTTTCTGCAAAGTGAGTTTTTTGACCATAAGAAATGCTGTATAGACTATCAAGATAGTAGATTAGGCATTTGGTAGGTCTACAACTGTTGGTTTTGACAAAATTTTTTCATTCAGGAAGGTAAATCTTACCAGCGTAAGTAATCCAGGAAGTGTTGCCATTCCATGATGGAAACAGTTCATTGCAGTCAACCAGCCACTAAGTAGCTGTCTGACCACCGCTGGGAATGCAGGTCATATGTGGGACTTAGTGTTATTCTCTGCTGCTAGTAAATTAGTCGTTCAGCAGTGGCTAGAGCAAGGTTGGCCTTATTCAGAATGGATTATTTTACACATCTGCTTATTAAAACTCTCCCTGCTAAAGTCACATTTTGGTAATAATTCACAGTGAACACATATATCTTCAGATTGTTTCATATTCAAAGAGGACTATCCACATACATCTTCCCCAGATCTTCTTGACATCAATTTCCCAATTATATTTCTTCCAAGCCCCTGACTAGTCAGCCAAACCACTGACCACAGCCCATTAAAATCATTATTTCTGGTGACTTATCCTTCTAGGCTAACTGAACAACCAGATGCACCACATGAAGGTCTGCCTACTGAGAGAAAGTTACCACTGTCCTGCAGAGCTGTCCTAGAAAGGGGCTGTGGTGTTCTAATTGTCAACATTCAAGTGGTGCCTCTACATTGTGCAGGAGCATCTGTCAGCCAGGCCACGGTCTTCCCTTTCACCATTGACTACTTACAAGGACTTTCTATGAGTACATGGGTACAGAGCAAGACAAAGCAAGTGCTGTAGTAGCAGTAAGGGCCAGGTAAACGTGGGTCCCTTTCTCATTCCATTTACTGGTGCTTTCAGGGTCTGCTTTAGCCCGATTTCATATATACCATTTCCATTTGACAAAGGAACACTCAACATTATGACGGGAGGGTCAGATGACACCCAGTTCATAATGCACAGCTCAGATTGTTTGGTAAATGGTGGCCCACATCATTAAGCCCTTGGTTGTACAGAGGCCCAGAAGCTGGCCCAAAAGCTGTCTCTCAAAAGAATAGTTATTCATAGAGGTTGGCAGAGTTTTGCTCCTAAGAGTCAGCACTGTGATTCACTACACAGGCCTTCCATGGGTTCAAAACTACAACGATCTCTCTATGCCAATTCAAGCATCATTTGATCTGCTAGATCATACTGTTCACATCGGGGAGTATCTTGCATAACAGTATGGACTCATTTTGGAGCTCTTATTTTGAGTCCTCCTTAAAAATACAAGTTTGGGGGGCTTCTTGGATCAGAGTAACACACCCAAGTGAGATATATTTTGCTTCCTAAGTTCAGAGGCCCACTAGGTATTGTAACTTAAAAAAAAAAAAATTGAGGGGGGGAGGGTTGTAGAAATAGCCAGATATGACAATTTATTCTACACCTTAGAAAGGATATCTTAATATGTTCACACTACTGGACGACTAGAAATTCCCCTGGGGTGTAAGACTCCTCTATGGGATTTATTTCCCACCCTACGACATAAAAAGTTCCTATCAATATGTCTATAGTAGTTGCTATTTCTTGCACACCAGGTCCAACCAGTATAGAAACATCAGTGTAATAAACATGATTTCTTGTGGAAGGGAAAAAATTATTAAGTCTCTGAAATTATGACCCGGAGCTGTGGAGTTAATATACCCCTAACATGCTATAGTCAAAGTGGATTATTGGCTTTGCTAGTTGAACGCGAACTATTTCTGATGATTGTTACTAACAGGTATAGAGAAAAATAAACAAATTAACAATAACCCCAACATTTGTCTGAGTATAGCTACACACCATGCATCAGGGTATGTGTTAAGTTGCTCAAGCAATAAATTCTCATTTGAAATAGCATTTGCAATTGAAGTAATCAACTGATTAATTTTATGATTACTGTCATTGTACGCATTCATCTGTTTCTTCATGAGCCAAACAGGCATGTTGAATGGGATGTGGGAGGAATCCCAACCCTCACACCTTTCAGGTCCTCAGTGGTGGTGCTAAAAGGCTCTGCAGGATGTGGCATCGCTGTTCATTACCATTTCTGCAGGTAGAAGCAGCTCTAGTGGTTCCCGCTTGGTCTTTTGTACCATTACAGCTTTCACTCCACAGGCCAAGGAACCAATGTGGAGATTCTGCTGGTTGCTGAATATGTTTTTCAACTATGCTTTCAAGAACAGAAAGAATAACTATAGAATTGGTTCAGAGATCCACTGGGCCCACTGGAGACAGACTGGAGTTAAAACTCCTTTGATGACCTAACCTCCAAAAGCTCCTCCTACCACTGATAGGCTCCCACCTTTTGTTTTTGTTCCCAGGAATTAATTGCAATTACCCTGTGTCTAGTGATTTTAGAAAAGTGTGACTATGTCCCTTTTCCCTAATGCACAGTCACCCTGGTAAATTTCTGTAGTCCCTACGAAGAGGTCTGGGAGATGGATTAACAGTATACGTTTTGACTGTTTAGTGGAGTCTTTTTCCAAGGGGACTCAGCCTCCCTTTCATTGAAAGGGTTCTGTATCTGTAAAATGACTCAAATCTGAGAACTGATATAAGGACCGTGACTCAGTTTTGATGATTCAAGTTAGATTTCTGCACATTCAGTCTTGATGATAAGGACCCCATTGATGCTGGTGTGTGATGTGATGAGAACCCTTGGAGTATAGGAGTAGTATCACAATTACTGACATTTTTTCATGAGGGACAACATGGAGCATCAATATATGCGGAAGCAGTGCAGCTGAACAGAACCTAGTTGTAATTAGTCCAGAAGAAATAACACAATTCCAGCTCAAGAGCAAAACACAGTGATGCTACAGATACAGCTGGTAGACACAGCTGGTGGTTATTTCCCACACTCCCCTGCATTACTGAGATGAAAAGAACAGCGGGCAAAACACTCACATTGGTTCTGTGGCCTGTGGAGTTCCAGCCATTATTTTAGAAAAAGTCAAGCTAGATCTATCCCATCTATACCTCTTGGAATAATATGTGAAACAAAACACAAATAAATGACAAAAAAGAATGATAATAACAATAGATTTCAAAATATGTACCTGAGCCTAAAAGCTCAGGAAGAAATTTACAGTTTTAAATCTATATATGAGAAAAGGGATAAGTCTGAAAATATGTGATATATTCTCTATATCAAAAGTTTACAGGGAAAACAAACTAAAATAAAATATGAAGAACTAAATAATAAAGGTAAAAGCAGAAAATTAAGACTGGTAGCACACAATGGAGCAAACCAAAGAAAATAGTTTTTTTAATTGATAACACTACAGCAAAATTAATACAAAGTGAAAGTGCAGATCATATTATCATACAGCAGGACAAATAGTATATCCTAGAGAACACAGAGGCATTCAAAATAAAATAAGTCCATGTTAAGAACAGCTTTACCCCAATAAATATAAAAATTAGATTTAATTTTTTAAAATTTCCTCCAAAGCACAACTAAATAAGACGGAATAAAGAAAGGTTATAGATTTCATCTGATTCACATTAAATAAGCTGTTGTTAAATATTCCCATTCCCCCAAAACCAGCACAACTTTATACCTTCACTGGTGAAACATTTGAAATTATTTAATGAGTAAATAATACCAACTTCACAAAAATTTTAATAGAAAGAGAAGAAATAGTTCCCAATACTTCTATGAGGTGAGCGTAACCTACCTTAGTCATAACCCTAACATAGACATTACAGGAAATGAACATTATCTCCTGAACATAGATACAAAAATGCAAACATAATACTGCAAAGCCAAATCTAACATTAAATAAAAAGGTAAGTCAGAGATAAGCTGTTTTCATACCAGAAGTATCTATTAGAATAATATTCAAAATTCAATTAACATAACAAAGACAGAAGCAGAAATATTATGATAAAAGCCAGCATATCACCCACATGCATTTTAGTAAAAATGCTGACAACCAAGACAACAACATTTCAAAAGGAGCCAGAGTCAAGCTACTCATACCATACAAAAGAAGCCCAATACAATCAACAGCTGAGTACTCAACAGTTACAATGAAGTTCAGAAGGTAATGCAAAGACATAGTCAAATTCTTAAAGAATCAGTCAACCAGGTATCTTAAAAATGGCAGAACTATCTTTCAAAAATTGAAAGCAACAGGATTATAGTTTCAACACTGACATAAGAAAGCTTGGACGTTAACAATCCCACCCTTACAAGAGAAATTCTGACCAAATTGAGAATCAATAACTTTTCTTGGAGCCATCAGATAAAGAAAATCAAAGGCCAAACTGACAGTCTGACATCTGGAGAAAGGGGCAGTTACAGAGAACCATAGATAAGACTTACCTAAAGCAGAACTTACTGGAGTCGTTAACTGGTAGTGAGGCAGGTTGGTAAGAAGCTAGGAAAATTCCTTGGCAAGTGGGATGGGGAAACCGAGACAGACAGCTGAACAAACTGGCTGAGCAATTCACAGCCAGAGACAGAAGGTCACCTCCCTAGAGATAACATCTAGGCCTCAGTTGCATTTCAGCTCCAGGAGATGCCACTGCCGACATCAGGACCAGCTGCATTGATTAATGAAACCTGCCCTGGTACCGACCAATCAGTGGAGACCACGACCCTGAAAGAACCCTCCCCGCAAGCTGATGAATATTCTGTTAAGACCCTCCCCTGAGACCTCCTCTAAGAGTTCCACCCTCAAAAAACTTTAGGACCGAGAACCCAGAGCACTCTCCATCCCAGAAGCATGCCCACGCCTTTCCCCTCCCCCTCCCTCTTTTCTTCCCCCACAGGCATTCACTTCCTAAGCAATAAGGGACCTCCAGAGGCTGAGGCTTGCAACCAGGACAGCAATGGGCAGTGGCAATTCATCCCAGGCAAACCCCATGAATCGGTCCCCCAAACCCCTTTTGCTCTGACTTCTTAATCAGCCAAGCAGACTAGGCTCATTTCCCCAGCTCTTCCTTTGTCTCACTGTCCCCAGCTTTAATAAATGTTCTCTAAAATTCACCTGGACTCATACTGTGAAATCTTTCCTGCACAAAATCAAGAACGCACACACTACTCGCTGGCCCCAGGCAGACCCACTCAGGGCCAGGTCCCCTTTCTGGTAACAGTAGAAACACATAAGTGGTCATTTTGACAAACTGCTGAAGAATGTATATGAAATAGAGTGAGTGGATCTCATGAAGTTTGCAGTCCTTGGGGAACCCCATATTGTCGTGCCGTTTATCCCTAAGTCGCCCACAAGATTCTCAAATATCAAGATACATACCTCCGGCAGGAAAAGAAGAAAGTAAACCTTTTTTTTTTTAAATCTTCACTCAAGGAGTGGTTACAGCTGAAAGAGATACAGGGTTCAGGGTTTCTAACAGAGGGTCTTAGAGAAAACAAGAGACACCTGAATTGTGAAGCCTCGTGCACTTAAAGCTGTAGCAAATATTAAAAACAGCCCAATGTTAACCATATCACCATAAAATTTCACATGAAAGTCTTCTGTACATGAGTTCCTATGACCCAATATTGTGGGCTGAATTGTATCCTCCACAAGATACTTGATTTCTCACTCCTAACATCTAGGAACATGTCCTCATTTGTAAATAGGGTTTTGCAG
This sequence comes from Tadarida brasiliensis, assembly GCA_030848825.1. Lineage (NCBI taxonomy): Eukaryota > Metazoa > Chordata > Mammalia > Chiroptera > Molossidae > Tadarida > Tadarida brasiliensis. The sequence continues at coordinate 19,110,089 of CM061258.1, forward strand.
CCCTAATCAAGTTAATGAGGTCATGCTTAATTACAGGGGGCCCTAATCCAGTAACTGGTGTCTTCACAAGAGGAGGGCACTTTGAACACAGAGACACATGGGGACAATGCCATGTGACAATGGAGGCAGGTATCAGAGGGATGCGTCTGCAAAACAAGAAACACCAAGAGTTCTGGTAACCACAGGGAGGCTACGGAAAGGCAGGAAGGATACTCCGCTAGAAACTTTCTGGTGTGAACGGCCCTTTCAACAACTTTGTTATGGACTTCTAGCTTCCAAAACTATGAGAGGATAAATAAATGTCTGTTTACAGTCACTCCGGTTGTGGGATTGTGGTGTGTTGTTCTGGAAGTCCTCAGATACTAATACAGATTTTGGTGACGAGAGTGAAGTACTCTTGTTACAAATATTTAAACATTTTGAAGTAATTTGGAATTGGATAATGATTAGCATCTAGAAGTGTTTTTTTAGGTTCAAGATAGAAAATTATTCTAAAGTTTGCAAGGCAAAACACACAGAATACTCATAACAATAAAACTAGAACAACAAAGTTGGATAACTGATACTACCTGATGTCAAGATTTACGATATAAGTAGCAATGATCAAGACATTGGTATTGGCAAAACATAGACATCTAGATCAATGGGAAAGAATTGAGAGTCCAGATATAAATCTATATAAATATATGTTATTAAATTTTGACTAAGTCACAAAGAAAATTCAATGGAGAAAAAAAATAGTCTGTTCATCAAATGGAGCTAGAAAAATTGGCATCCAAATGCAAATTAAGGTAAATCTTGACCAAGGACCTACAAATCTGACAAAAATGAACTCAAAATAGATTGTAGTCTTAAATGTAAAATGCAAAAATACCAAAACTCTAAAAGAAAACAAGAGAAAATCTAACTGACCTTAGGTTTGTCAGTGAGTTTTTAGATATAAAAGCAAAATCAAGATCAATGGAAAAAACTAAAACAGAAAAGTTGTACTTTACACATTTAAAATCTTCTACTCTGTGAAAAACACTATTAAGAGAATGAAAATCAAACTACAGTTAGGAAAGTTTGCAAAACCGCTATCTGACAAAGAACCTGTATCCAAAACATATATAGAACTTTTAAAACTCACAATAAAAAAATAAAACAGCCTAATTAAAAAAAAAAAGTGGGCAAAAGATCTAAATAGACACCTTATCAAAAAAATATGCAGTTAAAAAGATATTCAAAATAATCTGTCATATGGGAATTGCAAAATTAAACAACAATCAGATACACCTAATAGAACACCTGCAATAATAATAATCTTTAAAAAAATCTATGAGTCTGTCTCTATTTTGCTTGTTAGTTCAGTTTGTTTATTAAATTCCACATATGAGTGAAATCATATGGTATTTGTCTTTCTCTGACAAGCAAAATAGAGGCAGACTCATAGATAGAGAGCAGGCAGAAAGCTTGGTGGGGGGGCTTTGGGGGTGTGAAAGGATTTAGCAAAAAAGAAAGAAAGAGAAAGAACTCATAGACACTCTGTGGTTATTGTGGGGAGGGCAGTTGTGGGTGGAGGTGAGAAAGGGTAGAAGGGGGAAAAATGGTGATCGAAAAAAATGAAATAAAAATAAATTAATTAATTAATTTTTTAAAAAGACCAATCAGGGTAGGTCTTTGGATAAAAAACATTAATAACAGTAATAAAAAAAATCTAACATTACCAAATGCTGACGAGGTTACGGAATGCCATGACACTCATTCATTGTTGTGAGAATACAAGTTCTAGCCACTTCCGAAAGCAATCTGGCACTTTCTTTTGAAAATATAAACATAGTTTTACCACACAATCCAGCAATTGTGCTTCTATATATTTACCCCAGTGACTTGAAATTTATTTCCTCACAAAACGCTGCACAGAAATGTTCCTAGCATATTTATTCATAATCAAAACAATCAAGATGTCCTTCAGTATTCTAATGGATAAACAAACTGGGGTGCATCCATACAATGGGGTACTTTCAGTGATAAAAGGAAATAAGCAATCAAGCCATGGGAAGACATAAACAAATCTTAATTTCTTAAAGTAGCAAAACCTAACTTCAAAATAAAAGAAGCCAGTTTTGAATGGCTACCTAGTGTATGATTCCAGTTATATGTCATTTGGAAAAAGAAAAGTCTGGTTGAAGGTATATATTTGAGATTTCCCCCCCAATATATGATATTTAAAATTGTAAAAAAATAATACCAACCATGTATTTTATTATGTGTGTATATTTATGTGTATATAAACATGTATATGCTTATTTATAAGTGAAATAAATGATAGCAATAATACAAGGGATGGGTGGAAGGAATTATAATTATTTTGTTATTATAAGGTACACTGTCTATGGAGTGGTATAATGTTATTTGAAAGGGGAATTAGATTAGCTATAATGTATATTGAACACTCTAGGGCAACCACTAAAAAAAAAAAATTAAGAATTATAACTGGTATTGTAAGAGAGAAGAGAAAATAAAATCACATAAAATGCTCAATTACAACCGCATATGGCAAAAAGAGTAGAACACAAAAACTAGGAAAAAAGAACAAGGATGACAAATAAAAAACATTAATGAATATGGTAGGTAATCCAAATAGATCAATAATCCCTTTAAACACCAATGGTCAATGCACTGGTTAAAAGAGAGTGCCAGAGTGAATTAAAAAATGAGATCCAATTATATGTTGTCTACAGGAAACCCACTTTAAATATAAAGAGACTCATAGAATAAGAGCAAACGTGGAGAAAGATATACCAAGCTCACACTAATCAAAACAAAGCAGAAGTAGATATGTTCATTTCAGACAGAGCCGACTCAAAGCGAGGAAAGTTATCAGAGATAAAATATAATGGAGTATCTATCATGCTTTAGTAAAATGTTCAAATAAAATACCCACTATAGTACCGTTTGTAAATTGTATGCACATAAGTTGAACCCTTTATATAAAAATTGTTTATATGTGAAAACATATATATGCATGTGAATGTGTGTGTTTGCATGTGTGCAGAATACATTTTTCCTTAACATAAATAGAAAAATAAGCGGCTTGATACATCTCATCATTTTGATTGGAGTAGTTTATAAGAAAAGTACTCTATTTATTTGACTCATAATTTTGTGTAGTACCTGATTCTTTTTAATTCATCCTAATTTTAACTGATTTTAATCTGGTCTAGTGCCTGAATTTTTATCTCATTTGTAATTATTTTTACAATATTAATTAATTTCAATAATAATCAGAGACAAATTTAATAGTTTCTAGAAGTTTACCAATATTATTTAAATTATGAGATAATTTTAAAAAGCAGGTTAGAGTAGAGAAAAAAATAAAAATAGGAAAAGAAATCTTATTTATTACACTTTAACATGCTATTACAAAATGAGTAAAACCTGACCTCCTCCAAGAGAGAATTCAGGCTTAAAAGAAAAGTGAGACCATTGAATTGTCTTCAAGTGCACCTGATGGGGGAAAGGACCTGGACATTGTTTGTTTGCGACTTTAGGAAGAATACAAAGCAATCTAGCCATATGGCATGGACATTAAAGTTTTACTCTCTCCCCTTTTTCAGGTTGAATATGTAACATTAAGGAAACAATATTGTGAAATGAAAACTATGTGGTACGAACTGGCAAACAAAGATATTGCAAGTAAGAATATCAATATTTTTCTTTAAAATATAGGAAAAATTCTTAAAATAATACAACTATTTAGAGATAGTGCTAGCTAGCATTTACATTGAGCTGATTTATTTGCAAAATCAATGGTCTTTACATTGTAGTGTGCTCCTTGTCATTTTACTATTTTTATCCTCAAAGAAGATATAAGATAACACTGATCTTTTGTATCAACCCACAATAATTATCCTAAAATATTGCCAGAACATCTCCATAATGCCTAAAGACACAATGACTTGGAACTGATGATTATAAAACACAAATAACATAAGATTTCTGGTGAAAGAATAGCTCTTCTCAAATACAGAGTATCAACTGATTTTGAGAAATACATTTTATATACTTCAAAAGCTGCCTAGGTTTTGCAAAGGCTGGATTAAAGTCAATTATCTCTGGGCCTTCTAAAACATAAACTGTTAAGTGTCTCACAACAAAATGGAGTTTGCTAAGCAAAAGCACTAACATCCAAGCGCATAGCAAAAAATAATTCAGGGATACTTGAAAGACACTATTCAGATGACTATTTCTAGATGACTATATCCAGATGACTATTTCTTCCAAGTTCTATAGTTTTGGTAGTAGCTATAAAACGAATGTAGTCCAATCCTCATAGTATTTTAGTACTTGGAAGAAACATTGAACAGTTTTCTTATCACTTTGTAATTGTGAGAAATTTTCATAAGGAGTAAAGTGACGCAACTAGCAATTATCAAAGGACCAGTAAGAAGGTTAAAAGCTTATGCTATTTTTAGTGTATATGTACTCATTAACATATATGCAGATGTGTATATACTAGTATACAAGTATATGTGTATTTAGTGTACAGAATAGTGCATAGGAACGCTATTCTTTCACACACATTATCTTTATATCTTTTAACAGCCTTATAAAGACCCATGTTCCTTCTGTAATCTAAGGCCAATCTCTACTTCTGTGATTGGAGTTCTATGCCTACAGATGTTCATTCTGTTCTTCCTATAGTCAATTTTTCCTATCAGTGGCTTGTAGACTTGCTTTGTTTCTTATATAGCAAAGAAAGAAAACCCATGACTATTTCTCATCATTTCCTACCAAAATCCAATTTTTTCCACACTCACTATTCCACGCAAGTAACTCCCCCTGTATTTCTGCATTAACTACATCTATTTCCTGTTGAATATTTTGTTTTTCATGTAGCATCACTATCTCCTGTTTTGTTTTTGCAAGAATACAGTTTGCTGGGTTTTTTTTTTTTTTTCTACCTCTATTTCTCAAACTCATCAACACATTTATTCTTCTCTTATGTATGGTATTAAGTTAATTGCTCACGATTTTCACTGAAGAAGAGAAGCAGAAATAAACGTTTCCGCATGTTAGCAGCACACATGTGCCTGTCAGCTACGCACTCAACTTCTTCAAACCGCTGATGAAAGTAGTTGTACCTATTTATCACTCATTGTTTGCCTCACTCTACTTTGGACTCCCTCTGTCTTACTGCCTCAAAATACACTTTGCTAAAATCAATAGTGACTTACTTGATACTGAATCCTGCTGTTTATATATGTTGACCACACTCTCCTAGAAGCCCTCACTTTTCTTGGCTTCTCTGATTTAATCCGTCTTTTATGTCACTGTACTTGCCCTTCTTCCTGATTTTTTTTTCTTTGTCTTTTTGGATTCCTTTGAATCTTGTTTGTGAAATAAGATTCTCCTTATTTCAAATATTTTTTCCAGAATAAACACCATTCATGTCAGTGAATTCAATTATTACTTTTGTCACGTTTATCTCTCATTAATACTTCTAGCCCAACTCTGTCCTCCGAGCTTCATACCTACGTATCTCTGTTCCTCTATGACACCTTCCTTTGAAGCCTCATTTCACCTTAAAAGCAACAAGTACAAAATACAACTCATAAAATTCCCTTCCCAAATGTTGTGGTCTAGCAGGGTTCCCCCTCTTAATACATAACACCACCATAATTATTTAAAATTGAGAACCTAGGTGCCAAATTCAACATTTCCCTGTCTCTTTTCATGTTTATTCAAGCCATCAACACTTCTTAGACATTTTATGACTTAAATATCCCTTGAATCTATCAGCTTTTCTTCTTTACTATCTGGCCATTTCCAGCTACCCTAGTCCTTAGTTTGAAATATTGCACCTACCCAGTGGGATTATTTAGTCTATCACAGTATATAGAAAGCTGACCCTAACTAAGCTATTTTCTATGTGTCAAGTAGAGTCATCTTATCAAAATTCAGATCTTATTATATTACCCTGCTTAAATATCTTATTTTCATTTGTTCTTAGATAAAACTGTGTTCAGTTAGAAAACAAGAGTAGATAGTCTGACTCTACCTATCTGGCTAGTCTTATCCAAACATATTCCCATCTTGATTCCAGTGTTCCAAGTATACTACATTCATTTTATTTCCTTTTATGTTTTCTGTTTCCTCTGGCACTGGGCCTTTGCACATGCCCACTTCTCTCAACCTAGAACTCTCCCACTCATTCCTCCATTTGCCAGTTTAGTTCCCATTTTGTCCTTAATTTCAACTCTATCATTTCATCAGGTAATTCTTTTTGATCTCCCTAACGATATATTTTTTTCATAATACATTTTCATAAGACCACATTTCTTTCAATTTAGTACTCTATAAATAAATTTTTATTTTTATTTATTTGTGTGATTATTTGATAAATATTGGTTCCTTAGTAGATTCTAAGCTAGATTAGGTCAAAAGCAACCTGACAGATAGAAAATGGTCCTTAAATGTTTGTAAAATAAATTAATAAGTGAACAAATGGATGATGAAATTATTTCCATGACACTTACTAAATGTCTTATTATTCTCACATACATGTTACTATGCCATGCATTTTCATGGTATTCTAATAGTATGTCATACAGTGTGAAATGGCTTTGTGTTTTCAAAAATCAAACACCTATGTCAGATATTCCTATTTATTAATAATATTTAATCCCAAGTACTATCCATGCCAACTTTATAAGAAATTTGAGGGCATAGATCTGAAAGCTCTATATTTGTAGTTAGATCCCCAGGTAAAGAGAATAATTGTTCTAAATTTTTCTAGAAATAGAGTTTTTCTCTCTGTACTGGTTTAGTAGGGGAAACTCTTACTTCCATATTAATTTATGCCTAGTGGTGCAGTCAGGTAAAATGCTTTCTGCATACCATATGTCTTTCCAGTGTTACTAATCAACACTAGGTAGAAAATAGAAATGTCAAAAGGTTAAAAGAAACTCCTTAATTGACAGTATTGCTACTCAGTTAAAAGACATCTGGGGACATTAGTCAGTAGGACCAGCCTCAGAATAAATTAGTGGATTAACAAGAGATATGGCTATTCAGGGAATTGCATGAGAAGATAATAAAATACTTGGGAAGTTTTAATGATTAAATTTTCCCCCAGGAAAAGTTCTGCTGAACAATCATTAAAAGTAGTCTCTAACATCTCTTTACATTTTTTATAGTTCCTCCCAGTGATTCAAATGTGAAGAATCCCATTTCTAAAAAGCAATGTAATGATAGTTATAAGAGGGACTGCAGGAGTAGTTATGCCTAAAAAGACACAGGTGGCATTTTAAGGTTCCTTTAAAGAGCAGACCTTTTTTGAAATAAAGTGCATGCCAACTTATATTCCAATATTGGTTAAATCAAGCATGTAATGAATGCATATCATGCTCCAGACATTCTCTTAGGAGCTATCTTGTTTAATTTGTATAACACTCTTTTTTCCTATTCATAATGCAAAGAAAGGAAACTGAGGCACAGCTGAGTGGAATGCATGAGTGGGCTTTCATAGCCAAGACGGGGCTGAGCCAAGGTCCAATGAACTGACTCCAAACTCTTGGTATGTTTCATTATCCCATATGCTCCCTAGAAATGCCAAGGCATTTTTTCACTTAGAGGAAAGATAAAATGTTAATACCCACAAGACTATATCTCTGTTCTACACTGTGCATAATAACTAATAAAACTGCTTACATTTTAAATTATTCTCTGTCACAATGTTACCACTTAACCTGAGAAGAACACACTCATTTACATTCTAAGGGCAGTTTGCAATTTGAATTAAACATAAGTGTACAGAAGAAAGGCATCCCATGATGTTTTCCAGGAAGTTAGCTTCTAAGCACTTATTAACTAATATCTTTTCTTGGCAGATAAGTGGTAAACTAATATGGATTGTGCTGTCAGTAGAAACTGAACTGAGGGCTATTCCGCATCCTAGCCTCAGCTACAGAAGCTGTATGACCTTGGTCAAGTTGCCATTTTATGTTTCTATCTCAGACTCTTAAACTTTCGTCAGGAAGGGATTGACAAGATCATCTATTGTTATTTTAAGCTTTAAAATCATGTTTAAAAAGTAAACTGATTAGCCCAGCCAGTGTGGCTCAGTAGTTGAGCATCAACCTATGCACCAAGAGGTCGCTGGTTCGATTCCCAGTCAGGGCACATGCCCAGGTTGTGGGCCCAATTCCCAGTGGGGGGCATGCAGGAGGCAGCCAATCGATGTTATCTCTCATCGATGTTTCTATCTCTCCCTCTCCCTTCCTCTCTCTCTAAAATCAATAAAGAAAAAATTTTTTTAAGTAAACTGATTATAGAACCCTTGTCACAAAATTCACAATCCTGGTTTCCCCATCTCCATTAATCGAGCCACTTGGTCAGTCCACAAACCAGACAACATTATCACTTCATTCCTTTCCCTTATCTCCTGTGGAATAATAAGACATGTGCAGAAAGAAGGTTTTACTGAGCAACTCACACAGGCTCTTATCACATGGACGCACTGTGGATTGTTCTTCCATAAAGGCTTGCTATCCCACTGCTACTCGACATTATCATAACAGATGTGTGGAGGCAGTGAATTTTGTTAGCACTCAAATGACCAGGCAGGTAGGATGGGCGCTTTCTGACCTTGGGTGCTAGCTGCTCAGGAAATAAACCAGCTATTCAGTAGAGTTTCATACCAGGGCCTGAATTTCCATAGCACTCCACAACACCTTTTGAAAAAGCTGCCCGATGATCCAGGAAGTGAATTGACTTTGTGGCTTTTTAATGTCTAACTCATGTATTTAAAGGTACAGAAAGTTATTTATTTTTCACTTCCAACATCTGGCCTGAACTTGATTACTTTTCCTCATCTCCACAACTGCCACGCCAATCAAAACCTACCTGATCACAAATACGTTTAACTGCTCCTTGGTTAATCAGATATGGTCCACTTTTCCTCATAAGGCAAAATGATTGATACCAATTCATCCTTTGTCACTCATTCATATGTAACACAAAGTCCACATTTTAGCATTGTCCCCTTCCCCCATTCTGAGTCAGCCACACTAGTTCCTCTGTGTCCTCCAAGGTAAACCAGTTCTCATCTTAGTTTCCGAGCTCTTCTTACTCTTCTATCCATGATTTTTGTGATTGCCTCATGTCATCATTCATGTCTCAGTCCCCAGAAAGTCCTTCCCTGAACACTTGTTTAAAGTTGTTCAACTCTCTGCTCCTCCCCAATCATCGCCCTGTTTTATTTTATTAATGTTACTGATCATGGTCTTATATTATTACTTATATTTAACATCAATATATATATATTTTTTACACTAGGTTGTATACTGCACAAGAACACAAGACTTATTTGATTATGGATTCCTAATAAATTTATTATAATATAGACAAGATTACACGGTAGAGAAATTGAGAGGAAGAGAGTTTGAGGAGTGAAGGAGCAGCCAAGCAGCAAATACAGCCAGAGACATCTGTGACCCTGGGACATGGCATTTATCTTGATTAATGTATGTGTTCATATTTGTATGTAATGTATGTCTGATGTAAATTATATGACCTTTATGATCGCTTCCTACTATAATAATACATCTTTATGTGTATTCCTTTTTTTAAAAAAAAATGTTTTCTAAATTGATTTTTTAGGGAGAGAGAGATAGAAACATCGATATGAGAGGAAAAATATCTATCGGCTGCCTCCTGCACGCCCCCTACTGGGGATTGAGCCTGCAACCTGGGCACATGTCGTGACTGGGAATCGAACCAGGACCTCTCAGTCCATGGGACAACACTCAATCCACTGAGCAACACCACCGGCAAGGCTTTATGTGTATTTTTATATAGATAAAAATACTACCTTCAGAACAAAATAATCACATCAAGGTTATTTTTTTAAAGTATTAAAGATAGAATGCTGAACTTGTTCCTTTAAAATTAATATTTGCTTAATAAAGAGGTGAGGAAATAAAGTAGCATTTCTTCAAAATGCTACTGTTGGTTTTATATATAGATAAAAATACTCAGGCACTTAGATCTGGTTTTGTTTCACTCTACAGAAAGTTTGAGATGTGAAGTAGTGTGACTTGACGTCTTTTACACATCACAGTAGGTTATTTGCTGATGCAAGTTGATTTAGACTTCTTGTAACCTTATTTCTTGCTATAAAATAAAATATTGGAACTTGGCTTGTGAGTAGCAGAAATTCTTTAGAATTGCTCCCTCAAGAGCATGGGTTCTCAATAGAATGTTGTTTTGAAAAGATGAATAGTATTGCTGGAACATAGAAATCCTTATTGAGATATAGTTTTGTTTTGTTGTATTGTAGTGTTATGTTGTCTTTTTCTCCAAGCATTATTTGGAATATTAGTCTAAAACGATTCTAAAACTTAGCTGAAACAAAAGACAGAAAGAAGAATAGTAAACTAACAGTGATAAAGTTCCAAAAGCAGAAACAGAAAGTAGTCAAGGGAGAAATATTAACTAAAATTGCTAAAGAAAAGAAAATAAATTGATAAAAGAAATGTCACTTTAAGACATCAGAATAAAATGAAAGACAGATAGGTTTCAATTTAATGACTGCTTGGTGGCTTATATGAAATGGATCCATTTTCCCAGTCTAACTTTTAATAGAAAATCATCTATATCCAAGACAAGGCTAAATTTTGAGTTAAAGAAAACTTTGCACAATAAAGACTTCACATAAAAACTTAAAAATATATAGTTTATAAGGCTAAGATATTATAGGTTTTATTTGGCATTTTTCATTGTTTTTGGATCCATATTAAACTTAATAAATCAAAGGCTGTTAATGAAATTAACTATGTGTTTTTTCCTACATGTTTAAAGATTTTTGACTCATTTTATGATTGTGATCACGTAAGTCACCAGTAAAGGTGTCATCATTTAATACAACAGAAATCTAATTTTAGTTCACTTTATTTTTGAAAAATGTTCTTAGTAGTAGTATAACAGTGTTTGTTGTCCATGGTTCAGAAAATGATATGAGATGTCAAAATTTTAAGTATTTTTATGATAATCTTTGAAAATATGATAGAAAAGACTGTGTAGGAATAGCTTGCTTTCTCTACCAGTATTCACCTTTCCACCACTAATACATTTCTTTTTAATCCTCACCTGAGGATATATGAGAGGGAGAGAGAGAAAGACAGACCGATGTGAAAGAGAAATATTGATGGGTTGTTTCCAAAAGCTCCCTGACTGGGGATCGAACCCACGACATAGGTATGTGCCCTGACCAGGAATCGAATCCACAACCTTTTTGGCATGGGAGAGGACACTCCAACCAACTGAGACACCTGGCCAGGACCAACACTAATCAATTTTAACATTTCTCACATAGTTTCCATGTAAGATCTTGTCTATCAAACAATACGATTTATTGATATAAATCTTTTTTCTTAACATTACATATGCCATGTGTCTTAAATGTTAATCAACATAAAGAATTGCTGTTGTTATAATAATGTAACATTTAATATCAAAAGCAAAATCACGTTGCTTTTTTTTTTGTACGTGCCCCTAGCGGAAACCGAACCCGGGACTCTCTGGTCTGCAGGCCAACGCTCCAACGGCAGAGCCAAACCGGCCAGGGCAAAATCACGTTTCTTATTAACTTAAATGACCTTATTTTCATGAATTCTATAGAATTGCACTTTAATATTTATGGGAACTGATGAGAATATTTAGGTTATCAAATAATCTTATATTTAATAAAACTAATGCTGGTAATGTAATATTCATTATAAGGACATCAATGACATAGGACAGTGGTTCTCAACCTGTGGGTCATGACCCCTTTGGGGGTCGAACGACCCTTTTACAGGGGTCGCCTAAGACCATCGGAAAACACATATTTCCAATGGTCTTAGGAACCGAGACACTGCTCCTCTATCTGTCTCCAGGCAGGACGCCCACAGGCAGATACGCCCACATATGAGTACCCGGCGTGATGACATCATCGCGCCAACCCCATCACATACACCCTGTACAAATACAGGTGTATGCGACAGGGTTGGCACTATAATGTACTTATGCAGACCAGTCACACATGTGTAGAGAGCAGCTACTGTGTAGAAAGCAGCTACTCTGTTAAAAGCAGCTACTGTGTTGAACACAGCAGTAATGCAGGGTAAATGTAAAATCATGTACTGTAAAATCATTAACTACTGCAAAAAAAAATATCTGTACCATGGGAACTTAATCTGGATGCTAATCGGTCTTTTTATATTCAGCTGTGGTTGATGTGAATACTGCCCCCTTGTGATAGTAACAGGTATGTAAAAAAAACAACACAAAGAATGGTAAATCATAGGAAACTTTAATGAACTGTATTGACTAAACTATGTCATGTATCATCTTTTGTATTATTAAAGCTATTGTTATATATTATTTTCATTAGCAAACCATTCCATGACAATGGATCATGTAGAGAAGAGCATTAAGAAAAGAAAATATAGTGAGGATTTTTTACGGTATGGTTTTACCTCAATAATTACAGCAGGAATTGAGAAACCGTAATGTGTTATTTGTTGTGAAGTTCTATCAGCCAAATCTATGAAGCCGAACAAACTAAAACGCCATTTTGATAGCAAGCATCCGAGCTTTGCTGGCAAGGATACCAACTATTTTAGAATCAAAGCTGATGGACTCAAGAAAGCCAGACTTGACACTGGTGGCAAGTACCACAAACGAGACGTAGCAGCCGTTGAAGCTTCATATTTGGTGGCACTCAGAATTGCCAGAGCTATGAAACCTCACACCATTGCTGAGGATTTACTGTTGCCAGTGGCCAAAGACATTGTTCGAGTTATGATCGGAGACAAATTTGTTACGAAATTGAATGCAATTTTTTTATCTAATGACACTGTCCGCAGAAGAATAGATGAGATGTCTGCTGATATTCTTGATCAGGAAATTAAATCTGCTCCACTTCCAATATTTAGCATCCAGCTTGATGAATCCACAGACGTTGCAAACTGTTCATAGTTACTGGTTTATGAGAGGTATATTAATGATGGCGATTTTAAAGATGAGTTTCTTTTTTGCAAACCTCCTGAGATGACAACTACTGCATGTGATGTATTTGACACAGTTGGTTCATTTCTGAAAGAGCATAAGATCTCTTGGGAAAAGGTTTGTGGTGTTTGCGCAGATGGTGTTCCAGCTATGCTAGGGTGTCGATGTGGATTTCAACGTTTGGTACTGAATGAGTCACCAAACTCATCAGAACTCACTGTATGATTCATCGGCAAATATTAGCAATGAAGACGCTGCCACAAGAATTACAAAAAGTAATGAAAAACAACATAAGTTCTGTCAATTTTGTAAAGGCGAGCACTTTAAACAGTCGACTGTTTTTGCAACTGTGCAATGAGTTGGATGCGCCAAACAATGCTCTTCTATTTCACACTGAAGTGAGACAGTTGTCAACAGGAAAAGTTTTAAAACATGTTTTTGAGCTTCGTGATGAACTCAAAACGTTTTGTAATCAGAAAACAAGACCGCAGTTCAAAGCACTTTTCAGCGATAAAAGTGAACTGCAGAAAATAGCTTACTTGGTTGACATCTTTGCCATCTTGAATGAGTTAAATTTATCACTGCAAGGACCAAATGCAACATGCCTCGATTTGTCTGAAAAGATCTGATCATTCCAAATGAAACTTCAGCTTTGTCCAAAAAAATTGGATGAAAATAAAATTTACATGTTGCCTACCTTATCTGCTTTCTTTGAGGAACATGACATTGAACCAGACCAAAGTATTACAATGATAATTTCTGTGAAAGAACACTTGCACATGCTTGCAGACGAAATTTCATCATACTTTCCAAATCTACCTGACACCTCATTGGCACTTGCCAGAAGCCCATTCACAAAGTTGAAGATGTTCCTGAGACAGCACAAGAGTTCATTGAACTTATTAACAGCGATGCAGCGAGAACTGATTTCTCTACAATGCCAGTTACAAAATTCTGGATCAATTGTTTGCAGTCATATCCTGTTCCGTCTGAGACTGTGTTGCGCCTTCTTCTTCCATTTCCAACAACATGTCTTTGTGAAACAGCGTTTTCCAGCTTGTTGGTTATCAAGTCTAAATACAGAAGTAGACTTGTTGTGGAAGATGATCTTCGTTGTGCTCTTGCAGAGACTGCCCCGAGAATTTCTGATCTGGTGAGAAAGAAGCAATCTCAACCTTTGCACTGACGTTGGCTTTTTACGCATACTGTCACAAAATGTAGCAATGTAGTTTACTGTTGTTATTAACACTGTTTTGTTTTTTTTTTTCCATTTTGATGGTTGTTTTTTTTAAATTTATTTTTGTTACAGATGTTTCTCCTTTTTTCCCCATTGACACCCTCCTCCCCATCCCCCCACCCCGTCCCCAGCTTTGTTGTCCATGTCCATCAGTTATGCATACATGCGTATAAGTTCTGTGGTTTATCTCTTCCCTCCCCCTACCCCCTCTTCTGAGGGTTGTCAGTCTGTACCCTACTTCTGCGATCTTTCTTTCTTACAGCTGCATAGTACTCCATTGAGTATATGTACCACAGCCTTTTTATCCATTCATCCACTGATGGACACTTGGACTGGAGCCCAAGTGTCCATCAGTGGATGAATGTATATTAACACTGTTACCCATGCTACACCATGCTTCAAGACAAAATTAAATTTATTTGTAATTAGAAATAAATATTTCACAATATATAATTACATATTTTTTGTGATTAATCACTATGCTTTAATTCTGTTCAATTTGTAATAATGAAAATACATCCTGCATATCAGATATTTACATTATGATTCATAACAGTAGCAAAATTACAGGTATGAAGTAGCAACGAAAATAATTTTATGGTTGGGGGTCACCACAACATGAGGAACTGTATTAAAGGGTCGAGGCATTAGGAAGGTTGAGAACTACTGACATAGGATTTAGGACCCACGCTGATCCAATTTGACCTCTTCTTAACTAGCTACATCTGCAAAAATCCTTATTTCCAAACAAGGACACCTTCCGAGGTTCCATAAATTTGAGTATACAATATTCAACCCACTGCATATGGCTTGAAAAACAATTAAAAATCAACCTAATTGCACTAAACCCAACAATTTTACAGCCAGTTCTAACAATTGTTCAAGAAACAAATATTTTCTTATAGAAAATGGTCAAGAGTCTAGAGTAAGAAATCTACCCTCCTTATATGAAACCCATATGATATAGATACCAAACTGGACTAGAAAACCACTTTGTCCAGCAAAGAAAAAGGGAAGGCTGACCCCAATTGTGAACGTAGCCCCTCATATATTTTTTAAAGTATTAGAATGATACAAGTCATGCTTTAAATACATGGTCATCAACATCAGAAAGAGTTTATCATGGAAAGGGGATTTCATATACAATTGAACACATAACAGATTAAAGGAAATAAAGCATTGCTTCTTAAATAAAAAATTGCTAACTTGATAAAAATTCCTATCTACACAGAATAAGTTATATTTAGCAAACCAAATATAGAGGAGATATTTCTTAGTATAATGCTGTGTGTTTAGGTTAAAAAAAAAAGTAAAATAATAAAACAAGCTTTAAATTGAGGACATATGCCTAATCAGTGTCCATTTGTTATCTTTTAATGTTAAAGATAAATTTAAGCCAGTGTTTAAATGTTTTCTGTCTAGGAAAAGAAGATGTGTAATATTTATAATGGTGGAATAATCAGTGTAAGTTTATGTTTAGTAAGTGACCCATCAAAGGTAGAGATGTCCTATATTTGATTCAAATAAATTTCCTCTAACAAGCATCCTTGTACTACAGAAATTTTGGAATTAAACACCGAAGTAATTTTACCCTTGCAGGTAATGGTTGTTTTTCATGGGAGGTTTCCACAAATTTTTTGCACCTAATTGCATAATATCACAGAAAAGCTTCTTTTTCTTTTTGTCCCTGGGGAAAAATAAGCATAAATGCAATTTGTTGAACACAATTAAAGAACATTTAATTTAACTCAAGAAATTCATGCAACTTGCAGTTACCCTTGTGTAATCATCCTCTTACATTCTCCCTTACTTTTACAACCAGGCACAATAGTACTCTGACACTTAATATATTCAGAGTATTATATAAACAAGTTTTATTTCCTCCCAAGTTTTGCCATCAAATGTAAAAGAGATTTGTGACCTTCAGTTTCTTTTCATTTTAAGCAAGAATGAATCAGGATATTTGAATCTGATCATTTTCAAGTCTATATTCCCATTCCAGTGCTTCCTTTGAAGCACTTTGCTTCCTAATCTAACGTTCTGAGTAGAAACATTCTCCTGATTATCTCAACCTAATTTCTAAATGTTTACACTATTTCTTCAATAAATATTTTTGGTTTTCATTAGTAGCATAGCCTAGGTAGCATTTTATCATCACTGGCCACATGTAAGGCAGATGTATTACACTGTGTAATGTACGTTTTAATTTCCTCTATAATTTACCGTATCAAGGACACAATTCTGCTCATTAATCTGGTGTGATACTGCTCTTCCCTTTCTGACAAAACTAGTAAAATCTTGGATAATTTCTGAATTTATCAAGAATGTATGTTGAATGATCTTTAATACAGTGCGTACTCCTTCATTATTCAACTAATATCCAAAGATAAAGTATTATCAACCACATTTCTATTTTAATCATGTCCTGAGAGTTAGACTAATACTAAATTCCTTTATATTGTTGGTCTTTCCTTCCCCAAAAGTGATCACACATCCCATATGTTGGGAGTGCCAGCATTTTTTTTTAATGCCATGAGCCTCATACTCTCTGGAAAGCCATGGACATGCACATATCCTAGAAAACAAATGAATCCCCTCATGAGTTGCCATAACTTCTTTCTTGGAGTACATGAACTTGGGTGCGTTCTGTCAAGAGGGGAGAGGTCTTACTATCATTAAGGTGACCCTAAATGGAGGTCTGATTATAGGTAACTAGGAGAATAAAACACCTCTTTTTTTATTTGTGACCCCCCAAAAGTGTTTGGGGCATGTTAGACCTTATAAATTGTACCAGGTGCGTGGAAATTCAATATATAACAATTAGCACATGAAAGATAAATCAACAGCCAATCAATACCACAAGGCAAAGATCTTGAATAAAATGATATAAAATATGAATTGTTTAGTTATATTTTATATCATTTTGTTCAAATGACTTGTTGTTTGATACATTGTTTAATGTATTCCATAGATGAGATATCTCCCAAAATACTGTCTTTCCTCATATGTGGATTGCTCAATCATTTTGGAAAATCAAAAATAAAATAAAACAAAAAAGGCTAGTAATTAGGAGCACTTAAAAAATAACATCTCTAACTCTCAGGATATAATTAGGACAGAAATAGTCACTAAAATATGCCCCTCTAAATAAATAAATAAATAAATAAATAAATAAATAAATAAATAAATAAATAAATAAATAAACAAACAAGCAAACAAACAAACAAACAAATAAATAAATAAATAAATAAATAAATAAATAAATAAACCATATAGCTCCGGCTGGTTTGGCTCAATTGTTAGAGCATTGACCTGTGGACCAAAGTGTTGTGGGTTTGATTCCCAGGCAAGGGTACATGCCTGGGTTGCAGGTTTGATCCCTGGTCCTGGTCAGTGTTCTGTGGGAGGCAACCAACCAATGTGTTTCTCTCACAGTGATGTTTCTCTCTCTCTCTCTCCCCCTCCTTCTCTCCCTTCCACTCCATCTAAAAACTCATATCCTTGGGTAAGGATTAACAAAAAACAAACAAAAAATATAAGTAAATAAATAAACCATATAGAAATATATAGATAATTTCTTTAAAGTTTTCAGCATACAGTATGGGAAAAGGCTGAGAAATATCTAGTTGAGAACATCCTTTTCAGCCTTTAACAGCTCATCAAAATGATAATTATACGAAAAATCCCCTCTAGAGCCAGGAAAACTCTCCTAGCCTGGTGAGGGGAGACAATTTCCAAATCAAACACCCACTACCATGAAATACCTGTAGTCAGGCATCTGTTTTTAATGACTTAATTATGTCAATATTGGGGTTTCCAAATGTCAATTAATTAGATACTCCATAGGAAGACTTATACAGACTTCAGAGTAAAATGTACTCACTCAAATAATCAGATTTCTATAAAATATGTTTATAATAGAAAGTTTGATACTGCAGCAGTACATGTATGTTTCCTAATTAACCCTACAAAATAGAATACATTTTAAAATTATTAATGGGGTGAGGGGGTGGAGGTGGAAGAGGGCATAGAGGGGATAAATGGATATGAAAAAAAATAAAACAAAATAAAATAAAATGAGCAAGGAATATATATCAAACAGAGAGACCATAAATATAATACATATTATTTACATCATTTCTCTTTGCTTCTCTTGTATTTTCTGTTTCAGATAGGTTGATGTGTAATTTGGTGCACAGATATTCCCAACTAATGATCAGGGTCTTTAACACATCACTCTCAGCCAAGTTTACAAAAAATAAGTAAGGATATAAAAATATATAAACAACATAATCAGTAAGCTAATTCTTTTGGATACATATTGCTTTGTACTGAATTGCACCCTAACCCCATTCATATGTTGAACATATAAACAGCAATGTAAGGATATTTGGAGATAGGGCCTTTGGGAAGTATTAGGTCATGAAGGAAGGACCCTTGTGATGGGATTAATGGCCTTATAAGAAGAGATCATATGAGCATATAGTGAGAAGGTGGCCACCTACAAGCCATGAGAAGAGGCCTTAGAATAAAACCTACCTTACCAGCACCTTGATCTTGGATTTCCCAGTCTCAAGAACTTCGAGAAATAAATATCTGTGGTTCAAGCCAAAAAATAAAATACAATTATTAATACGTATATCAAAATTCACACATTCACACATCAAATATACTATCTAATTTGCCATAAACTTGGTATCAAATTTGCAATAAAGTGTTAAATAGATTAAAGGAGTTACTCTTTCTTGCCTTGAATGCATAGTGAAGTATAAAAGATACTGGCTCTAATTAGCAAAGCATTTCTCTATGTACTTTATTCACTGAAGACTTGTGCATAGCCTGGTGTTGGCTTTGAAAAGCATGTTTCTGTTGCAATAAAAACAACCCTCAGAACCTTCTGAGTCTTGTCTTGTTTTAGGGAGTTATTGTGTTATCTACCTCATGATGAAGAGAAAGAAATTCCAATTTTTTGGAAAAAAAAATAATAATTGCACCAGCCTGGCCAGTGTGGTTCAGTGATTGAGTATCGACCCATGCACCAAGAGGTTGCCAGTTTGATTCCCGGTCAGGGCATGCCCAGGCTGTAGGCCCAGTCCCTAGTGGGGGCATGCAGGAGGCAGCCAATTGATGTTCTCTCTCATCAATGTTTCTATCTCTCTCCCTCTCCCTTCCTCTCTCTCTAAAAATCAATAAAGAAAAAAAATAAAAATAAAAAATAATTGCACACTAATATATAGACTGAGACCAATAATTTGATCTGATTTTGATTTCTTGTATGATGTTTCTTTAATAAATTAAATAATCCACAATAAAAATATGAGCCTTTTTATTAAATCCAACCCTCCTCTACACTCTGCTACCTGTCCAGACCCCTAGGTGCTTGACATCCACATAGGTGAGCTTATCATTAATCATGTCTTTGTTTCATAACTCCCATTCACATAGTACTCATGGTCTTCATTATGCAACATAAATTAGTTTAAAATTGTTAATGAAAGTCCATAAATTGTATATGTTGTAGAAAGTCTGTACTTTATTTTTTTTTTTTTCAATAAGGGACTAATTTACTAGATATTATACATTTTCTGATGGGAGTATTGTCATCATCAATTTTAAGAGTCTGAGGAAATGGAGAAAAAACTTCAGACAGATTTTAAAACTTTATCAAAAGTATAATAAGCGCTAGCCAGGTGGTTCGGTTGGTTGGAGCATGGTCCTGTGCACCAGAAGTGTCATGGGTTCTATTCCCGATCAGGGTACATATCTAGGTTGTGGATTTGGTCCCAGTTGGGGCACAAATAGGAGGCAACCGATTAATGCTTCTCTGACATTGATATTTCTCTCTTAATCTCTCTCTCTCTCTTCCTCTCTGTAAAATCAATAAACATATCCTTGGGTGAGGATTAAAATAAAAAGTATTACACAACTATAGAAAGTACATTAAAGAGAAAATAGTTTAAGTCTAGAGCTTTCATTCATTTAAAAAAAAAAGGTTCTCTAAGGGAATAATTTGTGATTAAATTTCATTTGGTTCTGGTTCTTATTTGGCTACTGTTTATACTATAGTAATAGAAAATGTACTATTAAAACTCTTGTTGTATTAGTATGGCTAATAATTCACAGGGGATACCTGTCAAAATCCATGTTTTTAAGTTCTTACAGATATTCCTAATGAAAGTAGACAGTTGCCTACTTTCTATTACAACTCTATGTTGCCCAAACTATTTACAGTTGAAAATATATAATATTGATTTTAAACAAAAACGTAACTGGTCATAATCACTCAAAAAGCAAGTTATAAATGTCATGCTAAATATTGTTAAAAATATATTCATCTATTCTAGTATGCTAAGGTAGCAATGGTCTCCAAAAGTTTTAATTTAATATTCCCTAATCTTTTAAATCTCTTATGTAATTTCACATGTGTAGTGATTCATGTAGTACTCTGTTCATTGAATATTATCAAGGAGGGGTTAAAGCAAAGCTATATACATGTTTAGTGTTACTTCAAATATATTTTTTTGGACAACTGACTGAATGGGAAACCATATTTGCCAATAATACATCTGTTAAGTTGTTAATATAAAAAATTTATAAAGAACTTTTACAACTCAACACCAAAAATCCAAATAACCCAATTAAAAAGTGGGCAAAGTATCTGAATAGACACTTCTCCAAAGAGGACATACAGATGGCAAATAGACATATGAAAAGATGCCCAATGTCACTAATCATCAGACAAATGCAAATTAAAATTAAAATGAGCTATCACCTCACACCTACGGAATGGCTATCATCAATAAATAAACAAACAACAAGTGTGGGCCAGGATGTGGGGAAAAGGGAAGACTAGAGCACTGCTGGTGGGGATGCAGACTGGTGTAGGCACTGTGGAAATAGTATGGAATTTCCTCAAAAAAATTAAGAGTAGAACTGCCTTATAACTCAGTGATTCCAATTCTGAGAGTATATCCGAAGCAACCCCACTCATTTGAATGAATATATGCACCCCGATGTTCATCGAAGCATTATTTACAATAGCCACGATTTGGAAGCAGCCCATGTGCCCATAACTATATGAGTGGATAAAAAAGCCATGGTACATTTACACAATGGAATACTACTCTGCATAATAAAGAAGGAAATCTTACCTTTTGAGACAGCATGGATGGACCTCGAGAGTATTATGCTAAGTAAATTAAGCCTGTGAGAGAAAGGCAAATTCCATATGATTTCACTTATGTGTGGAATTTAATGAACAAAATAAACAGACAAACAAAAAAGACTTGTAAAAACAGAAAACAGACTGACAGCTTTCAGAAGGAGGGAGCTTTTGGGGTGCTGAGTGAAAAAGGTGAAGGGATTAAAAATACTCATAGACATGATAACAGTATGGGGATTACAAGAGGGAAAGGGGAGTGGGGAAGGTCGGAGAGGGTAAAGGGGGGATACATGGTGATGGAAGGAGACTTCACTTTGGATGGTGAACACACAATACAATGTACAATTGATATATTATAGAACTGTACACTTAAAACTTGTATAATTTTATTAACCAATGTCACCCCAATAAATTCAATAAAAGTGAAATAAAATAGTTTTCTTGTCTACAAAGATCCAGAAGGGCATGAAATCATTGTGAGTCTACTTTAGATTTAAATTTTACTGTAATATTATTATAATTATTATTATTTTTTAATCCTCACCAGAGGATATTTTTCCATTGATTTTTAGATAGAGTGGGAGGAGGGAAGGGGGAGAGAGAGAGAGAGAGAGATTGATGAGAGAGAGAGACATATCGATTGGTTGTCTCCCACACGACCCCAAGCAGGGCTGGGATTGTACCTGCAACCAAGGTATGTGTCCTTGATGGGGAGTCAAACCCAAGACTCTTCAGTCCACAGACCAATGCTCCAACCACTGAGCCAAACCCAATATGTTCTTGGTGCTTTTATAAAATGCTGATATGATATTTAAATGACTATCATAAATTCTTCCAGATCAAAGCCTACTAACAGAATTAGATATCACTAGCTGTATAATAGAAGTGTTCCTTTATAAAAACATCAAGGTGAGATAAACATAAGAAATGGTCACATACATGAATATCACATGGGGAACTAATTTTAAGTAGGTATTAAGTACTGTGAGAGACTCTCACCCTGAGAATAACCAGATCTTGCAAAGATCTTGCTTCTAGTTCCAGGCCTGAGGTCACTTAACAAGAGGTATGGGGCTTGCTGAGGCCAGATGCTGCTTGTTGGAGAGATTTTAGGAAAATCTGAGGCAGGAGCCAAAACAGGCCAATCCTATGGTAAATCCACTGGAAAGAGCTTGAGTGGGCCCGAAAGTTGGGTAGGGCAGGGCCTCAGGGAATCACCAGGGCAGGGCAAACAGTGTAAGCCAGTTTGCTGGAGTCCCAAATATGGGGCCTGTCTGCCTGCCCTGTGGGGGAAGGGGTCACCAAAGGAACAATGGCCTCCGCCAACATGTCTGTCCTGGAGGAAGCTGCCTCTCCAGCCCTCACCACGATGCCAAACAACTCAGGTCTTCCCCATATTTCTCTGGTGTCTTTCAAGCTGCCTCCCCCACGCTGGAGCCTGGAAGGAGTGAGTCTGAGTAAGTCCGTGCAGAGACCCTTTCAGAGGAACTGCCTGGGGCTCCAGAAGCCTCAGTCTCCCTCAGCCTCAGTCAGTTCCTGCTGGTTTTTCCAGTCAGAAGTGATGGGGATTCTCTTCCTGGTACTGGAACCCTGAGCTGGGGAGGCCAGTCTCTATGAGGCTTCTTTAATTTGTAGTTGTAGGAATTCCATTCAGCTTGATTTCAGGCAGCTCTGAATTGTTCTGTAGTTTAGTTGTAATTTTGATGTGGTTGTGATAGGAGGTGAGTACTGTGTTTACCTACACCACCATCTTGACCGGAAGTCTGAAATGTCTCTTTTAAGGGATCAGTTCTCCCTCCATCTATTCTTTTCCTTACAATTTAGCTGTTGACGACTCAGGCTGTCTAACCTGCAGTTTTCTACTACGTGGATTTTGCTCTTGGTGCATATCAACACATTGAAATGCATTCATTCTCAATGCAAACAATCACCTGTTTTTTAAAAAAATAAGCTGTATGCAAGTCATGTTCTTAAAGGGGCACAACCCACCACAATCACATTCTCCTGAGTGTGTGGGCAAAGGGAGCTCTCACAAGAGAGGTAATGAGGCAGTGAGGTAAACATGATCTGGGGGAGCTCTCTGTAAAACTAGCGATTTATGAAAAAACTTTTTGTAATGGAAGTGTCCTGGGAATGCTTCCCTTTAAGGTCTTCCAATATAGTTTGTTTTGAAGTGATGATGCTCCCCTAAATGATAGAGAAGTACCCCAAAATTGCTTCTTTACCTAATGCTAAATATTAAAGTTAGAATTAAGAGCACTAAGGAGCTAGCAGCAGGCAAACTTCGGGGAGAGGAAAATGTGGGTCTCTCTGAGGGCAAACATTAAGTGAACTTAAAGCAGCAGCAGTGAATTAAGATAAAAAACTTCTAGCAAGTAGTAAAGTGAGATCCCACAGTCTGGTTCTCTGGTCTCTCTCTCTTTCTCTCCCATTTACACACTGCACTCACTGAATCAGGTCATTCATTGAAGCCAAGAAACTCCCAACTTGATGGTGTTTCTGGTTGCTGTCAAAAGTAGATTCTCTGTAGGAAAGTGTCCTCATTTTAAGCTCATAGGACACATATTAAAAGATGAAGGAATGAGTTCCTGTGCAGAAATCATGAAACACAGAAGAAAGAAAAGTATTTGGAGTTTGGGTCACCAGAAACAGACAAGCAAAATACAATAACAAACAAATCTAGACCCTTAAAGACTGAAGACTTAAGTATCCTGTATTAGGCTTCTCCTAAAAAACAGAACCAATAGGATATATATCGATGATTCAGTGTATATACGTACACACACAGAGGTGACAATCATTAAGAGTTATAATCAAGGAAACTAATTGTATTTAGTAATAAAAATAAAATGTTTTCTTTTTTAATATATATGTTATTGGCTCACATGATTACAGAGGCTGAAGGTTCCACAATCTGCCATCTGCCATCTGTAATCTAGGTAGGAAGAGACCCAGGAGAGCTGGTGGTGTAGTTTAAAGGCCTGAAAGTCTAAGTCAATGGTTTACATTCCAGCTTGAGTCTGAAGGTCTGAGAACTGGCAGTACAGAGGACAGGAATAGGTCAATGTCTTAGTTCAGTCAGGCAGACAGTGAATTTGACCATTTTCCACCTTCTTGTTCTATTTAGGTCCTCAACAGATCAGATGATGCCCACCCACACTGGAGGAGTCCACCAATTCAAAAGCTAAACTCTTCCCAAGACACTCTCATAGACACACCCAGAAGTAATGTTTAATCAGATATGAGGACATCCTTTGTCCCAGTCAAGTTCATACATAAAATTAACATATCATATTTGTTTAATATATTTCAAAGTAGCCATCACATATATTTAAAAATATGCTGTCCACAAAAGTACCATAAGACAAAGAGCCTATACTTAGACATCTGTCACTCAGAAGGTATAGTCATGTAGAATATTTTTACCCCTATAGAGACTAATTTGCATAAAGGAGATGGGAGAATGAGTGCAGAATGAGGGGGAGACAGTATGAAATAGCTAAAAAGCACCCTATCTTCCTTCCCACTGAATGTCTTAGCAGCTCAGCCATGCCAAAGCTGAATATGAATATTTTTACTTTTCCACCACCCCCTGTCCAACACTCCTGACTTCAGGTTGAAATCTGTGTAGTTTCAGACAAATTAAATCCATATCCTAGCCGGTTTAAGCCAATCTCAATCTATACATTTTTTCTTCTTGGAATGAGCAGTGCAGAGATCAGCATGTAACTTATGATGTGCAACCAAATATGGAAGGTATTTATGAGGCCTGGATCAGCTGCTCCAATGGAAGCCAACACATAAGAAAGGATAGATAGAGTCAAGCAAACCAGAAAGACATTGTGGTGGTGGGGCCTCCCAAAAACAAAGTTGGTAATTTTTTATTCATAAACTCCCTTCCTTATTTAAGCCAGTTTAAGTTTTCACATTTTTTATAACGAAAAAATTCCAATGAATACATACGCAATTGGATTTCTTTTTGTTTTTAATTTTTTTTCTTTATTGATTTTTAAAGAGAGGGGAAGGGAGAGGGACAGAGAGATAGAAACATCGATGAAAGAGAACATCAATTGACTGCCTCCTGTATAACCCCCCACTGGGAATTTGGCCCACAATCTGGGCATGTGCCTTGACCAAGAATCGAACCAGCGACCTCTTGATGCATGGGTTGACGCTCAACCACTGAGGCACACTGGCTGGGTGCAATTGGATTTCTTATGTATGAATTTATTTTTTTATAACACCTCATTTTTGGTTTTTGTTTTTTGTTTTTGTTTGATCCTCACCTGAGGATATTTTTTTTTAACATTAATTTTCAGAAAGAGGTAGAGGGAGAGAGGAAGAGAGAGAGAAACATCAATGTGAGAGAGACATATCAATTAGTTGCTTCCCTTACAACTCCAACCGGGGCCGGGGATGAACCACAACTGAGGTATGTGCCCTTGGCTGGAATCAAACCTGGGATTCATTGGTCCGCAGGCGACGCTCTTACCGCTGAGCCAAACCAGCCAGGGCAACACTTCATTTTTGTAAGGCTATATTCTATGTGAGACATTAGCTACCAATACCTTGAGTATTATATGCATACAGCTAGCAAACTGTTTTTTCTTCACCACAAAAGTTTATAAAAGTGCAGTGTAGGATTGATTTAAATAAATTATTTTAACATACTCATGTAATAAAGGCAACAAGATAGTCCAAAGGCCATGATAGATTTCTCATTTTTTAGTTTGTCTAAGGAAACTTTCTAGTCCAATAGGCCAAGGGCATTATCATAAGTCCTTTAGATATAAGTAACTAAGAAACTCCAGAAAGCTGATAACCATTCTCTTCAAGTGCACACATAAGGAGATAGGGATGGCTTTGCTGAATCAGCATAGTATTATGAACTGACAATCAGCCTGAAGAAGACAGCTCATTAGCAACCTAAACCAGGAAAACACCACAGAGAACTAAAGATCTCCATGGGTGACACAGAGTGAAAGCTGTCAGTGAAGACAGCTTCTTCTTCAGCACAATTGCCTCTAACAGAAAAGTTAATGGGAAAAAATAGCAAACCAGATCAATAAAATCAGCATGACCTTCAAGATGGCAGGAGGCAGAGCATGTTATCAAACCAAGTTAATGGTTTTTGAGCAGTCAGAGACTCCACTTATTTTCAGGATTTTGTTATTTGTATCTGACATGGACATTACATACACAATTTTTGAAACATAATTATTTAAGAATTGACCAAACATGTTCTATGTTTGACAGACAATGACAACAAACAATCATTTAGGTCATCTAAGGATTAAAAAGGCAGAGATTGTTTAAAAACATCTTTCAGTGTATCAAATAAAACAATATTTTTTAATTGATGTTTTAGAGAGAGAGGAAGGGAGAGAGATAGAAACATCCATGTGAGAGAAAAACATCGATTGGCTGCCTCCTGCACTCCCCCCATTGGGGATCAAGCCCACAACCCAGGCATGTGCCCTGACCGGGAATCAAACTGGGACCTCTCAGTCCATGGGAGGACACTCAGTCCACTGAGCCACACCAGCCAGACAAAACAATAATTTTTAATGAAAAAAAAAGGAGTAGGTGTGGTATCAGTATGGTTTATGTTAGAAAAATAAAGCGGGAGTATTTGTTCAAAAGCATAGATATGATTTACAACTTCACCAAGAAGAAAATGTCAAATAACTGAATAATATTTATAATTTATTATTCAAATACCTAATATAAAATGAAAGAGTAACTTTAGGTTTACTAATTTGTATGATATAATTCTCCACTTTGTTTAAATTTGTAAATTGTAAACAGAAGCAAAAGTACAATGTAACCAATAGTCAGTTAAGGTGCAAATTAATATATAGAAATAGAAGCACATATACATAGAAATATGTATATATATAAATATATGAAATGTAAGTTTTGTGTGCAGAATCAACATATGTACACATACAGATGAAAGGGATATTGTATGTAGATATATGCATATAAAACATGTTTATGTCTATGTATATATATTTATATGTATATTTCCATATTATAAATGATATGTAATAGGTTACTGCATTTAAATATAAAGTAGGATTTATGTTTGTAGGAAGGTACAAAAAACTGACATCACCTCCAATCTAAATAACAAATCTTAGAAAAAATAATACTTTTTAACATTTGCCTTATAACAACTGACATGCATTTACCTGAGCAAAAATAATAGCTAAATATAAAATAAGTTCAAAATACCACAAATAGACTTCTGATAACACTTTGACACAAAAACCTTATGAGCCTCGAT
The DNA here is from genome assembly GCA_030848825.1 of Tadarida brasiliensis. Classification (NCBI taxonomy): domain Eukaryota; kingdom Metazoa; phylum Chordata; class Mammalia; order Chiroptera; family Molossidae; genus Tadarida; species Tadarida brasiliensis. The sequence goes on from CM061258.1 coordinate 19,137,812, forward strand.
AAAAACTGCAGTTAAAAATGTTTCATTCCATAAAAAATAATATGGAAAAAATTCCAGTAGTATAGAAATACTCTAAATATATATGAATGTATTTTTTATAGTGGCTCTTCCAGATCAATCTAGAATAAAATAAAATATGATCATTGGAAAACAAACCTTAAGTGCTAGGTACAATATTTTTTAATAGAAAGCATGCATGTATAACAATGAAATACACTACAAAAATGACCATAAGCAGTCAAACCTTTTCTAAAATTACAGTTCACTTCTTTGTCAGATACTATTGCAAATCCCAAATCTCTTTCTTTATGAATATAGAAACAGAAGTTACATGCCATCTATAGGGGCCTTAGTGGCTTCCTTTTTTTCAATGTCTTGTACTTTTCTGCGAACAGGTCCTTTACTTCTTTGGTTAAGTTTATTCCTAGGTATCTTAGTTTTTTGCTGCAATGGTAAATGGGATTGTTTTTTTAGTTTCTCTTTCTGTGTGTTCATTATTGGTGTATAAAAATGCCAATGATTTCTGGATGTTAAGTTTGTATCCTGCTAATTTGCCAAATTCATTTATTAAATCTAGTAGTTTTTTGATGGAGTCTTTAGGGTTTTCTATGTACAATATCATGTCATCTGTGAATAATGACAGTTTCACTTCCTTTCCAATTTGGATCCCTTTTATTTTTTCTTCTTGTCTGACTGCTGTGGCTAAGACTTCCAGTACTATGTTAAATAAGAGTGGTGAAAGTGGACATCCGTGTCTTGTTCCTGTTCTTAAGGGAAATGCTTTTAGTTTTTGCCCATTGAGTATGATGTTGGCAGTAGGTGTGTCATAAATGGTCTTTATTATGTTGAGATATGATCCTTCTATTCCCAATTTGCTGACAGTTTTTATCAAAAATGAATGCTGGGTTTTGTCAAATGCTTTTTCAGCATCTATTGATATGATTACATGATTTTTTTTTTCTTTTTTATCCTCACCTGAAGAAGTTTTTGCATTTATCTTCAGATAGAATGGGACAGAGAGAGGGAGGAAGAGAGAGAGAGAAACATCGATGTGAGAGAGACACATCGAGTGGTTGCCACCCACACGACACCAACCAGGGCCGGGGACAAAATGCAACCTAGGTACGTGCCCTTAGCGGGAATCAAACCCGGGACTCTCTGGTCCATGGGCTGATGCTCTAACTTCTGAGCCATACTGGCCATGGATGATCACATAATTTTTATCTTTCATCTTATTTATGTGGTGTATCACATTTATTGATTTATGAATATTGTACCAACCTTGCATCCCTGGGATAAATCCCACTTGGTCGTGGTGTATGATTTTTAAATATATTGCTGGATTCGATTTGATAAGATTTTGTTGAGGATTTTGTCATATGTTCATCAGGGCTATTGGCCTGTAATTTTCTTTTCTGTAGTGCTTTTATTTGGTTTGGGGATTAGAATTATGCTGGCCTCATAAAAAGAACTTGGGAGTCATGCAGAAAACTACAGGACATTAAAAAAGAAATAGAGGAAGATATAAAAAAGTGGAAGCATATACCTTGTTCATGGATTGGAAGAATTAACATCATTAAAATGTCCATACTACCCAAAGCCATCTACACATTCAATGCAATCCCCATTAAAATACTAACGGCATATTTCATAGAACTAGAACAAAAACTTCAAAAGTTTATATGAAACCATAAAAGACCCCAAATAGCCACAGCAATCTTGAAAAAGAACAAAGTAGGAGGGATTACAATACCGGATATCAGGTGATACTACAAAGCCATTGTAATCAAAACAGCCTGGTACTGGCACAAGAACAGGCATATAGGTCAATGGAACAGAACAGAGAACCCAGAAATTGACCCAACACATTATGCTCAATTAATATTAGGAGGACCGGAAAGTAATGTCGTTAAAGTAATGACATGTTAAGGGCGGAAGTGGGAGCAAATCCGTGTCAGACAATCGAGGAACTGTCAAACACTCTTAACCAACCTTGGTCGACCATCCAAGAACATTTGCAGCAGATTGGTAAAGTAAGCAGAGCAGGTGTTTGGGTCCCGCATAATCTGTCTGAAGAAAACAAAGCTAACTGGTCCACCACATGCAACTTATTGCTTCAGCGGCACAATACAGAACCGTTTTTTGATCGCTTGATCACTGGAGATGAAAGATGGGTCTTTTATGATGATCCAAAACGCAAAAGGCAGTGACTCTCTCCAAAAGAATCGCCACGAAGTACAGCTAAGCCAGGTTTACACCCCAAAAAGGTACTTTTGTGTGTTTGGTGGAGTATTTGCAGGGTTGTTCATTTTGAAGTGCTGAAACCTGGACAAACTGAATGCAGACTTTTACTGTGAACAATTGGATCGAGTAAATCAATCTTTAATTGAAAAGTGCCTGGCGATTGTCACCAGAAAAGGCGTTATTCTGCAACATGATAATGCAAGACCGCACTGCGCAAGACAAACCCTGGAAAAAATTAATGAATTGGGGTGGGAGGTATTGCCTCACCCACCATACTCACCTGATATTGCGCCATCGGATTTCCATTTATTCCGCTTGCTACAACATTTTCTAAGTGGCAAAAAATTTGAAAATTTGGATGATGTCCAAAATGCCATCTCCAGATATTTTGCTCAAAAACCAATTGATTTTTATCGATCCGGCATTGAAAATTTGCACACTAGATGGCAAAAGGTTGTTGATAACGAGGGTAATTACATCATTGATTAAAAATAAAACCTTGTTAAAAATGTATCTGTTTGAATTTAATGTAAAAAAGCGACATTACTTTCTGGTCCCCTTAATATTTGACAAAGGTGGCAAGAGCTTACAATGGAGTGAAGGCAGCCTCTTCAATAAATGGTGTTGGAAAAATTGGACAGCTACATGCAAAAAAATGAAACTAGACCACCAACTTACACCATACACAAGAATAAACTCAAAATGGATAAAAGACTTAAATGTGACTCATGAATCCATACAAGCCCTAGAAGAAAATGTAGGCAACAAAATTTCAGACATCACATGCAGAATTTTCACTGATGCTACTCCTATGGCAAGAGAAACAAAGGAAAAAATGAACACATGGGGCTACATCAAACTAAAAAGCTCTGCACAGCAAAAGAAACAAGCATCAAAATGGAAAGGGAGCCCTGGCCGATTTGGCTCAGCGGTTGGAGCGTCGGCCTGCAGACCAGAGAGTTCCGGGTTCGGTTCCTGCTAGGGGCACATCCAAAAAAAAAAGGAAAGGGAACCCACTCTATGGGAGAGTATAACTGCCAATGATACATCAGATAAGGGGTTAATTTCCAAAATACATAGAGTATCATACAACTCAACAAAAGGAAGACAAAGAATCCAATTAAAAATGGGCAGAGGACCTAAATAGACACCTCTCCAAACAGCTCATACAAATGGCCAAGAGACATATGAAAAAATGCTCAACATCACTAATCATGAGAGATACCATCAACAAATCATCAAATCACAAGTGTTGGGGAGAGTGTAGAGAAAAGGAGACTCTAGTACACTGCTGATGGGAATGCAGACTGGTGCAGTCACTATTGAAAACAATATGGTGTTTCCTCAAAAAATTAAAAATGGAACTGCCATTTGACCGAGTGATCCCACTTCTAGGAATATATGCTAAGAAATCTGAAACTCCAATCAGAAAGAATATATGCACCCCTATGTTCATAGCAGCACTATTTACAATTGCTAAGATCTGGAAAAAGTCCAGGTGTCCATCAATAGATGAGTGGATATTCATCAAATATTCCACAAATATTCACTTATTTGTGGAATATAATGAATAAAATAAGGTGATGAACAAAATAGACCCAGAGACATAGAAGTAGGGTTCAGACTAACAGACTTCAGAGGAGGGCGTGGGGTGGGGGTGGGGGTGGGGGTGAGGGAAGAGATAAACCAAAGAACTTAAGCATATAAGCATAACCAATGGACAGAGACAACAATGGGCAGGAACAGGAGGAGGGTGTCAATGGGGGAATAAGAAGAAACATCTGTAACAAAAAATATATTAATTAAATAAAATAAATAAAAAGCATTTTCAAGGCAAAAATTTGTTAGAAGAGTAGCATCGTTTATAGTACTGCCTCCCTTAACTGAAAACAGGTGCATTCTCATATCTGCTTCCAGATTCACTATTTTATACCATGTTATTTTAGTTGAATGACATTAAAAACGAGCCATCCTATAGAGATATGTAGTTGGAAAATGGCAAGTTTTTCAAAGCCTTTTCAAATAATTGCGAACATTCTTTGATATTATAACAAATGTAACATGGTATCTGGTCAACGATGACATCTATTGGCCCACCTTGTGCTTTGAATGGATCTTTACACTGACATGATTTTTAAAAAATTGTTATTAATCCTTTCTAATCCTTAAGACTTACATGCTATACTTGTGGTGTAACTGAGCGTGGATGAGTAGATCATTAGTGATATGGCATTGATGACACTCCAGTGTATCTACTCATAATCTAGAGTCTAAGTGTGGGTAAAATAACTCTCCAGAGAGTTTTGAAAACATTTATATAATAAAAAAAAATTATGCTGGAATTTCTTGGACATATGACGAAGCTACAAGAAGTCTGAAAAGCTTAGCCCTGCCCTGAGATTGTGATCTAGCTCTATGCATGCTGACAATCATCAGCAAACAGAGTGATTACTGATAGAAGAACGGGAGAGAGAGACATAGGATGTGTGTTCATACGTATTTCCCAGGCTGAAACCTGTGAATAATTAAAGTGAAACTTATTTCATGCACATTGTGTGTGTGTGTGTGTGTTAGAATGCCTATTATAATGCCTATTATTGCCAATCTTTACGTTCAGGTCTCCATGAGACAGATTCAAGTAGTAAGGAAGAAATAATTACAACCCAAGAATGACAGAGAGCTGGATGAAAAGCTGAAGAGATTAAGCAAAGCAGAACAACAACAAAAAAAATCACCTCATATACACTGATAACAGTATGGTGATTACCAGAGGGAAAGGGAAAGGGGGTGGGGGGAGATAGAAGAAGGTTAAGGGGAATTAATTGTGATGAAGGAAACTTGACTTGGAGTGGTGAACACAGCACAATACACAGATGATGTATTATAGAATTGTACACCGAAAACTTATATAATTTTATTAACCAATGTCACCTCAATAAATTCAATAAAAATTAAAAAAAAAAAACTAAATTTGTGGTCCCTATTAAATATCTTTTATGCATTTGTACACGGCATTTTTATTTTATTTTTTTGAAATCACATAAAACCTTTTATGGAATGTGGAAGGATGTGTGCATGAAAAGAGTTATATCCATCATTTTAGAATATGACAGTTATGTAATTATTAAGAAATGTAAATCAAAAGTCATTTATGTTTTCTAGAATCGACTCCGCTTGATAACGCTAAACACCGCCACTGCCTTCTCCCTCAGAATGTTTCTATCTGTTTAAAAATATACATCCTACATAAAATCTATAGGGAATTTAATTTGTTCTAGAGAGAAATCTCAAGCCTGCTTCTAGGGTTGAAATTTTAAATGGGAAGCTAATGATATTCAATATTCCAGTGTATGATTATAAATAACAATCTAAAAGATACAGCAGAATTGAATTTTGACCTCTTATTCACCTCTGAATAAAAATGATAAAAGACCATTGGGACTAAGGAATTTAAACTGAAAGAAAAAAAATCAATAAAATTAAGTAGAAGTTTCTCAGTAACCTGGAGTGTATCTTTATGTCTGTACTAAACTGCATTTAAAGTACTTTTTTTTTTTTTTGCATTGACAAAATGCTCTTTACATTATTATAGAAAGAAAAAAAAACTTTCATAATCATTTCCGGTTAATATCTTTGAAGAAAATTACTTAGCTTTTTAGAATTTTTGCAGTGTTATTTAGTTAAAGTCACTTCGATAATACTTGAAAGATTACACTTTAAGAAATAATTTTTCTGTTTACTATTTTCTGGTCTAGTTCAAAAACTTACTCCTTTGTAGTCTTAGTGATTGCTTATTTTTTCAAATTTCTTAATCACGCAGTTGTTTATTTCTCTAGGTCAGAAATGTTGCTGTGAATATATTTTAAGTATCTTGCTACAGTCACTTCAAACTGAAGCAATGCTAATTTTTTATGCTCTTAATTATATTCTAAATCATTGAACATATATGTATGTATATACATAAATATGCATATATGCACATATGTGCATCTCTAAACACATATATTTCAATTTGAAAGCTACATATGCCTAGATTTTGAATGTTGAATTTGATGTGTAAAGGATTTAAAAGTTATAAAAGCATGCTCTCCAAATGATACTTAGCTCAAAAAGTCATATTGCCCTATGGGCTGACTTCATCTCATAGATATACTTTGTTGGATGTAGTTATCAATATTTTAAATGGGAAGGTTTTACTTACATACCCCATAGGCCTTTGAGATTTTGACTTTTGTTCTTCTTTGACTTATTTATGAGAAAAGTTGAGGAGGTGGGAAAGAAGCAGAATTCACATTGTTGAAAAATGAAATATTTCAATATGCCAGTAGAAGAAGTTTCTATAATTTGTGGCTGTTACAAAAAAAAAGAAAAGGTTAAGAATTGGTATATACCTATCTTAAGTAGCCCAAGATACTATAACAAAACACCATAGAGTGGGAGGCTTAAACAACAGGCATTTATTTCTCACAAATCTGGAGACTAGGAAGTCCAAGATCGAGGTGCAAACCACTTTGCTTCCTGGTGAGAGCTCTCTTCTTGACCTGCATGTAACAGTATTCTTGGTGTTCTCTCACACCAGAGAGATCTTCCTCATATCTTTTCTCACAAGGATATTAATTCTATTCTTGGAGCTCTACCCTCATAACTTCATCTAAACCTAACTACTTCCCAAGGTGCATCTCTTCACATTGGGAATTAGGTCTTCAGCCTATGAAATCAGGGGGCACATAAATACTCAGTCAATAGCAATACTAATAAAAACTACTTTTGCTTCTCTTCCTTAAAACCATAAAGACAATGCAAAAGATTTTCTACATTTTCTAACTTAGAAGAGATTTTCTAATAAACCTTCAGAATGGGAGATTCTTAAAATCATTCAAAATGACTGAGGATTTGATCTTATGATAAACAACCCTAAAAGTGCAATTTCCTATTACCTTTTCTTCAATTCTGTATGTTGTATAAAATCAATAAGCATAATATCACCCTCTAGATCAAGTTTGGAAATATAGTGACCATGGGAATGAGAAGTAACAGAATACAGGTTTCACAAAAAGCAGAATCACAACAGTGAGAGGTAAAAGTAAATGGCCACCCTGCACTGAATGACTTAATCCACCCATATCTACCCAAAATAGCATAAATTCCAGTCCTTTCTTAACAAGTAACCACAAAATGCACATCATATTTCCATATTATTCCGAAATTTAGCTGTTGCTGAACCTGGGGAAGTTATGGAACTGCCCTTCCTGTCACCAATCAATCTGTTCTTAGGAGAAAAAGCTGGTATCTAGATCTGCTGGGATCATTGCCAGAAGAGGTATCCACACTTGTTCCACCTTGTTCCATCCCCCACAGTACACTCAAAATTCAAGTGCTCATAAAATCTCAACTCTTTATGTCCAGACTGCTCCTTGCTTTCAGGGTAAAGAACAGATTCTTCTGCTGACCCTACCAGTATTGGATAGGTTCCCCTGAGGAGGTATGCCACATGTCACTGTCATGAACTTGACAATGCTCCAGGAATCACTTGCATAAGAAGCAGAACCAAGGAGGAGAATTTGTAAATGTGCATAGTCAAAGTGGTTTTTGGGAAGCTATTTTCCTTTAATAAATTACATTTAAAATACTTTTGCCTATATTTAAAGATGAGGCTCCTGAGAAAGAGCCATAGGATGGATCTCTGTGTCTTTACCCACAGTCACACCTGAGAGGGTGAGGTGACAGAAGCAGCAATAAATAACACGAACCATTAGAAAGCCTTTCATATGAACTAATTTATTCTTCTCAATTAGTTTATAAATCAAAAATTACTATTGTCCTCTTATGTGGATGGAAATTGAGCCTTTATGGTTATGTATGTAAGTTCAACAGGAGTATAAATCTAGTAAGGGCCAAGATAACAATCTGGTTTTATATCATTTCAAAAATATATTCTCTTAGTAACTTTACTATTCTTTTTCCTTCTAGAGAATACAGAGTTGACACTTCCTGATAGGAATTCTTGATATTTTGATTATAGATCCAGTAGGCTTTAAAATAACATCAGAATTACTTCCTTTTTGACATTTTCACTTTCTTTCCTTCTGATTGACTCTTAGCTCTTCTTCTTCCACCATATATTTACAAACTCGAACCACTCTCTTTCTTCTCTGTCTCCTCTTTCTCTTCCTCTTCCTCCTCCTCCTCTACTTCCTTCTCTTCTTTCTTGACCTTTTACATTTTTTCTTATTCTAAGGAATTATATGACTCATGGATCCCCTTTATACTCGGACCTCAAGGGATTTATTTCTGCATTCTATTCTGGGCAAAAACATTGTCCTCCTCTGTTCTGTGCAGCATAAGCAACCCAAAGTGGAATGTTCTCCACTGACAGTGAGGAGATAGAGGCAGGTTAGGCAGCGAGGGACAGGACCATGGGAAAGGAAGGCTGAGACACCTGGGAAGTTTGAGATGACGCGGAGCTCAGCACACAGGCAGGTAACCCAGTACACAGCATATCTGAAGGCTTACTTGGACTCTACAGATCTCAAAATAAAACTAAAACCAGCATGGCAAATTCTGCCCCCAAGGCCAGCAACTCCCAGCCCCCATTTATAGAAATGCAAATTAAAAGCTCCTGGAAGGCACATGTGGCTCTGTGGTTGAGCCACCCATGCACGAAGAGGTCCCAGGTTCGACTCCCAGTCAGTGCACATGCCCAGGTTGTGGGCCTGATCCCTAGTGGGGGTCATGCAGAAGGCCACCAATCAATGTTTCTATCTCTCTCTCCCTTTCCCTTCCTCTCTCTCTGAAATCAATAAAGAAAAAGAAAATGCTCCTGGAAGGAGCACAGATCCATTACATAATAAAAAACCCGGTAAGGCCGGTTTCATGTAAGAGGAGAACAGCAATTGTATCCATTCCTTTCTCTGGGACCCTGATGGGTCTGCAAAGGAATTTTATTTACTGTTAAAGAATATAGTGCTGATTAGTCTGACCTATTTCAATTAATATATCTACCGATTTCAAGCAAGGCGAGAGGATTGCTGAATGGGTTCTGCTGCAAAGCTATAGAGTGTGCTCCTATTGCAGAAAGTAAGGTCACCTTACAAAGGATTATAGAAAACCAAAATTGTATTTGTGGGAGAAACCAGAAGTAAGTAAGTATAGGGTTGCTCCAAGCACATTTCTCCTCTTCCTCACTAATAGTCTGGGAGAAGTTGAAGTTATCATAAAAAGGGAAGTCACTAAGGCCCCTATAGATGACCTAGGGCTGAACCCAATCAGGTGGAAAACACAAGCTTTAAAATGTATGGATGTTGCTAAGGCAGAACTCCTTGGAAGGACCAATCAGAGGCTAGCAAGACATATATCTACTCCTAGACAACAGAGCCCCACAGGCAACTCACTTGGGTCCCCTCCCTGCTGCAGGGAATCTGTCTACCTTTCAAATAATCTTTCCTTCTGCTTACCCTTGGTCCGTGAACTCATTCTTGGATTTTGGGAGACAAGGAACCCAAACATCGCTGTTTGGTTTCAGCACGTTGGGAAGGACAAATCAGTGCAATAACTTTAGGACTAAACTTCTTCAAAAATTGTGATTTAAATTGAGTTATAGTTCTGCTATTTATGCTAAATTAGAACAATTTACATATATTTAATCAAGTTACTTAAATAATTATTTCCCTATCACTTTCTGCCTCCTGGGGTTCTTACACTTTACTTTGCAATTATAATTCTAGGCATTATTGGGTGGGAAATTCTTTAATTGAGGAGATGTATAACCAATTTCGTGATTATAAGGAACAGTAAATGTCCCGATATTTAAATACAAACAGAGCACACAGGTCACAGCCTACATTCCTAGACCACAGAGCTAGGTGTCAAATATACAAAGTCTCTCCAGATTGTTGTAAATGGGGTTAGAAATATAAGTTGTGTAAATTGTGGGGTCCTGAAATGAATAGAGCTGTGATTTTCAACCAGTGTGTGGAAAGACTTTTTCAAACATGCAAAACCTGACTATTTAGTCAGGGCACTGACCTCTTTTCTCTTAGATTGTCAAATAAAAAATAAAAATAAAAATGACAACAGCCAACCCAACAATAGCCATCTGGTGTGAATGAATCGAAATCATACCTTTTATTTTTTTGTCTGATGAGCAAAAAATATAATTTTGGGGGGGTGCTGCAGAATTTTAGTAATTAGATTATGTGTGTCATGAGATGAATAAGTTTGAAAATTCCTGGAATAGAGAAAGCCTAATCGACTGCAGGCTAGTTGTTGCAAAGTTGGGTCATAGGAAGTAAACATGTAACTATGGGCTTCATTATTATTTGATTTCACTGTACCTTACTATAAACATTATTACATATGTCTAAATAACAAAACAGTTAATGTGGCCTATTCTACAAGTACAGATATTTAGATACAAGCAAGTAAAACTGATTTCCTATCTATAAAATTGACACAGTTGTTTTGTATCCGTTTTAGCAGCATCCTCTTTCAATTCATTTTTCTCTACAAATATTTCTAACACCATGTGTGTGATCATTCTCAATCACTCTTTCATTTTCCCCCAATGGCCCATCGAAGAAAACACAAACACATCTATATGTCTCACATCACTGTCTCGCATTACTCTATTAAATTTGGATCAGAATCTCTATTTCATATCACTATTACATTTGTATAGAAGAATCAGAAATCCATATCTCTTAATCTTCTGTTGTGGTGATTTATTTCTATTGCTTCATACATAGCTAACTATTTTATGTATCAATTATACACATTTGTCATTTTAAACCAGAATTTACCATTTCTAACTTGGCATCTTATCAGTATTTTAAGAATGATCAGTATTTTAAGACAATGCTAAAACATTGTCTTTTGCGAATAATCTTTCATTTCTGCATGAATTAATTCAGAATATTTCAAAATTTCTGGGACAATTACAACGTGCAGTCAAAATGAAGACCCACTGATAACTCAAGTGAGCAGTAAAAATAATTTCTCTGAAGACTGATTTCTGAGTGCCCTGTGTCTTTCTTTGATAATAGACAATTATCTAGGTTTTCTATACTCAATTCCTTCAAGCTGTACCATTCATATATATATATATATATATACATATATATATATATATATATGTATATATATATATATATATATATCTTATTCAGCCCAATCTCTACCACTCCACTCCTAAAAAATGAGAAAAAAAAGAATTAGAGTTTAAATCAAACATCTTCTTCCACACAGCTATAAGGTTTTTCTCAGATTGTAACAAAAAATGTTTTAGAAGGATATTCATATAAAAATTCTTCTCACATCTCACCACTCTCTTTATTTTCTAGCTCTACATCCTTGAAATGAAACACATTTGGATCTGAAATAATTTTGAAAATAATGCATACTTATGGGGATTTTTCTTTAGTAGTATCATTGATTAGTGATTTATTTGTATTAAATTGGGGAGTCAATAAACTGTGGCCATGGGCTAAGTCTACCTCATTATTACCCGTTTCTCCCACTTCTCCATATCACCCATGATTACATGAGTGAGACATTAGCTGGACTAGATATTTACAGTAGAAGTGTGAAACAGTTTTATATTCATTGAGATTCATGAAATTAATACTTAAAGTCTAATTTCTAGAGGTTTGTACTGACTCCTGCAAAATTTTGTGCATCAGTACTTCCTTATTATTATTTTAATCACTACAGTACCATCGAAAACCAAGCATCTTGGCAAACTCTCTATAAGTACATTCGTGCCAATGTCTTTTGTAATCACATTAACATGCCATTTGATCAAAATTCTAAACTGATGCATCCAAATGAATTTTGACTTGCCTTATAACAAAATAGTTGTGAGTAACTTATGTGTAATTATTATAATGACAAAGTAATAAAATTTTAATTCATGCCTTTAATCCAAAGTAGCAAGGTTTAATAGATATTAAAAGTCATTGACTCATGAAAGTATAATGTGAGATCCTAAATTAGGTCCTAGGACAGAAAAAAAGACTTCAATGGAAAAAGCTAGTGAACTCAAAATAAAGTTTGTAGTTTAGTTTATAGTATTCTATCAATATTATTATTATTTTCATTCTGATCATTATAATATAGTTAACGATAGGAAATTTGGATGAAGAATGTTTGAACACTGTACATTTTGGCTAATATTCTGGAAATCTAAAATTATTTAAAACTAACAAGTTAAAAAAGTCATTGCTGTTCCATTCTACCTTTGGATAGTTCCAAAAGTTAAAAAAAAAGTTTTTGTTATGTGTCATTATTTGTCTTCCTGAAGCTTCCACCCATACATTCTAATTTTATCTCTTGAGACACTATATAACACACTTAAGATCTTCCTTGTGATGGATGGCTTCAGATATTAAAATGGACTTACCATATCACCAAAATGTGAAATTTTCCAAGTTAAACACTCTCTAGTGCTTCATTTTTATCATGTAAAAGGTTTTTAATACCTTCATCATTGAGTCCCTTTCTTTCTAAAAGTGAAGGTACAGAATCTGCTTTTTCTAAGGGCTGTGCTTGACAGCAGTGCCCCTTCCCAGATGTAGGCACGCTTGACAGAAACACTTCTTCAGGAAGATCCTCAATGGCTAGGCAGTGTCTCCATCAACTGTCAAACCTCCTAGAGACAGGAGTTCCAGGCAGCTTGTGAAATTAACAGTGACAGGTCTTGTTAATGTTAGCTAGTAATGTAAGTAGCAATTTCCAGCAGTATTCGGGGCTTTTAAAAATTTCCTTGGGTGACTGGTATTTTTGGGTAGATCTTTTAAAACTTGCCATTGCTGTAATAATATACCTAGTCAGAAGTTTCTTAGACCAGGGGATTCATGTGGCTATGAAACCCATTGCCTTAATTTACTCAGGCTGCTATAACAAAATACCACAGACTGGATTGCTTAAACAACAGATACATATTTCTGAAGTTCTAGATACTACGAAGTGCAAAATCAAGGCTGCCAGCCAATTTGCTTTCTGGTGAGAGCTCTCTTCCTGGTTTGTAGGCAGCTGCCTTCTCGCTGTGTCCTCATATCGTAGGCACATGGGAAGAGGACTCTTGTGTCTCTTTATCTCTCTTTTTTATTTAATTTTATGTTTTTCTTAAATTTATTGGAGTGCCACTTGTTAATATGATTATATAGATTTCCATGATGCATGATCTGTACATTGTATTGTGCATGCATCACCCAAGGTCAAGTCATCTTCCATCACCTTCCACCACCCGCCCCCAACTCCCTTCCTTCTGGCAACCATCACACTGTTGACTGTGTTTGTTTCAATTTTTATATCCCACATAAGAGAGAAATCATAGGGTTCTTAGATTTTTATGACTGACTCATTTTGCTTAGCATAATATTCTTAAGGTCCATCCATGTTGTTGCAAATGGTAGTATTTTATCTTTTCTATGGTTATGCAATATTCCATTGCATATATGTTTCACATCTTCTCTATCCAATCATGTATCAAAGGACACTTTGGTTGTTTCCATGTCTTGGCCACTGTAAACAGTGATGCAATGAACATAGATGTGCATATATCTTTGTGAATAAATGTGTGTATGTTTTTGTTTGTTTGTTTGTTTGTATTTTTCTTTTAGTTTTTCAGGTAGATACCAAGAAGAGGGATTGCTGGATCATATTATAATTCTATTTTTATTTTTTTGAGAAATTGCCATACTGTTTTCCGTAGTGATTGTAACAGTTTACATTCCCACCAGCAGTGAATGAGGGTTTCTTTTTCTCTATAACCTCTCCAACACTTGTTATTACTCGTCTTGTTGATATTAGCCATTATAACAGGTGTTAGGTGGTATCTCATTGTAGTTTCCATTTGCATTTACCTAATAGCTAGTGAAGTTGAGTACCTTTTCATGTATCTGTTGGCCATTTGTATGTCTTCTTGGAAGAAGTATCTGTTCAGGTCCTCTGCCCATTTTTTAAATGCATTGCATGTTTGTTTGGTGTTGAGTTGTAGAGTTCTTTCTATATTTTGGATATTAACCCCTTGCTGAAGCTGTTGTTTGAAAATATCATCTCCCATTCATTGGTTGCCTTTTTGTTTAGTCTGTGGTTTATTTTGCTGTGCAGAAGCTTTTTAGTTTGATATAGTCCCATTCATTTATTTTTGCCTTTACTTTCCTTGCCTTTGTGGTCAAATTCATAAAATATTCTCTAGGACCAAGGTCTATGAACTTAGTACTTATTCTTTCTTCTATGTAATTTCTTGTTTCAGATATTATATTTAGGTCTTTCATTCATTTTGAATTAATTTTTGTACATGGGGAAAAACAGAACTAAATAGAGAAACTGACAAGAACACAATTATAGTAAGGGACAAAAACACTCCATTGACAGCTCTAGATAGATTATCCAAACAGAAAATCAATAAATACATATTGGCCTTACATGACATTAGACCAAATGGACATAATTGCATTTACAGAGGCATTTATTCCAGAACATCATATTATACATTCTTCTCCATCATACAAGAAACATTCTCAGGATAAACCATATGTTGGGTCACAAAAGTAGCACAACAAATTTCTGAATGTTGAAATCATACCACATATTCTCTGGCCACAGTACTTTGAAATTAGAAATCAACTTCAAAAAGAAAGTAAAGATATCAATAAATATTTGTAGACTAAACAACATACCACTAAAAAATGGCTGGGCCAAATAAAATATAAAAAATGAGATCTTTTTCTCTTAATAAAGGCACCAGTTATATCAGACCAACCTCCAAATGACCTCATTTAATCTTCATCACCTCCTTAAAAGCCGAATCTCCAGTAAGGTCATATGAGTAGGGGCATTACAGCTTCAGCATATAAATTTGGGGGACAAAATTTAATCCCTTGGCACCCAAAAGTCACGTCCTTGCATGAATCATACATTTATTCTACCCCAACAATTCCAGAAACCATAACTGATTTCAGCATCAACTGTAACAAGTTTCATCTAAATATCATATAAATCAGGTATAAATGAGACTCAAAGTGTTATTTATCTTAAGAAAAAATTTGTCTCTGTGAAACTGTGAACCAGATAAGTTATGTGCTTCCCAAATACATGGTGAGCAGGTATAAGATACATCTTCTAATTAAAAAAGGAAGAGGTGATGGGTCCCAAGCCAATCTCAATCCTAGCAAGGCAAATTCCATTATATTTTAAGGCTTGAGAATATTCTTCTTCAGATTGAAACTCTGTCCTCCAGGGTCACTGCAATGGCAGAGACACCCCTACAGCTCTGTGGGTTGCCCTGTCCCTGCAGCTCTTGCAAGGGGAGTATTCCCTCCCATGAGGCACTGTACAAAAACATCCTGGTCTTCTGAAACCACAGGGAAACTGTCCTCCATTTACCAATATGATGTTCTTCATTTCTAAGACTTCACTTGTCTCTAGTGTCCATATTTCTAACATGCACCTCAAAACCTTTCTAGCCTCTACCAGTTACCTAGTTCCAAAGATACTTCCACATGTTTAGGTATTTGTTACAGCAGCACTCCACTTTTCAGCTCCAAAACTCGCATTAGTTAGGATTTTCCAAAGAGATAGAACCAACAATATATTTCATGTATTATAAGGTATTGGCTCAATTGATTATGGAAGATCTTGAAGCCTCAAGATCTCAGTTGGCAAGCTGAAGATCCAGGGAGCCAAAGGTGTACATTCAAGTCTGAAAGCTGGCAGGCTCAAGAGCCAAGAAGAGCTGATGTTTCAGTTGGAGTCCAAGGGCAGGAAAAGACCCATGACCCATTTCAAGCACTCAGGTAGCAGGAGTTCCCTTTTGCATGCAGGAGGGTCAGCCTCTTTGTTCTGTTTAGACCTTCAACTGATTGGATGAAGTCAATCTCCATTAGGGAGGGCAATCTGCTTCCCTCAATCTACGAACTAAAATGTTCATCTCATTCAGAACACTCTCACAGACACACACATAATAATGTTTGACCAAATATCTCGGCATCTCATGACCCAGTCAAGTTGACACATAAAACTAATCATCACACTCATGCAATCTAAATTTTGTTTGTGAGATGTATGTTTCTCTGGATAGAATGGCCATAGCCTTCCATTAGACCATTCTCAGAAAAACAAAAACAAATAAAACAAAATGAATATTACAAACAACTGGTAAATGGTTACAATATAAATGGGTGCTTCCCATATTTTCTAGTGACAACTACAGTGAGGCTTGTTTCCAGAAAGTTGTATTCCTGAAATAATACTCCTTATGTAACAGCATCTTAGCTGCCACTGAAGTTTTCTTTAAGAGAGATCATTGAATCACTCTGCATTCAGGTAAACAATTATTTCCAAATCAGTGCCCTTCCAAAGTTTGTAGTAAAGATATCTAAAGCTTCTATGGGGAGTATAAATTCAGGTAACTAGAGGAATTGATAGAAATCTCATTTTCTATCTATGTGGCAGCTTCTAAACAAAAATAATTTGATTCAAACATTAACTCATATCCTAAATATTTCTGTGCATACTACAGTTTTCTAATTTAGAAATGTTTTATATGTTTTCTTTCTTTATTTTTTAGATTGTTTTCCAAAGGAGCTCATAACAAGCTAGGCATAATAGTTATATTGTCCTACACTGATTAAATAGCACAGGGTTAGGGCTTTTTCATTAAAAAAAAAATTTTTTTTTCTTTTATTGATTTTAGAGTGAGAGGGAGAGAAAGATAGAAACATCGATGACAGAGAACATCAATTGGCTGCCTCCTGCATGCCCCGCACTGGGGATTGGGCCCAAAACCTGGGCATGTACCCTGGCTGGGAATTGACCTGGCAACCTCTTGGTGCATGGATTGATGCTCAACCACTGACCCACACCGGCCAGGCTACGGTAGGGCTTTTGAATGTTTAGTAGACGTCCCTGTGAAGTTAGCTGAAAAAAAAAATGTGTTTTTTTTGTGAGCTGGTTATTTAAAAATTTCCTCTATTCCTTCCTTGAAAATTGATCTGTTTAAAAATTTCATCTTTGGGGCCATTTATAGAAACTATATTTTTCTATGAAATTATAAATTTGAAAAATAATTGCATGAAGTTTTGGAAATATAAATTTATAAATATATTACATTATTCTTGCTCTAATAATGATTTCCCTTTGTAATTTCTTTTATTTATAATTCTTTTTAATTCATTAGGTTAGTGAATGATTTGTCAATTTTGTAAATATTTTTTAACATAGCATTTCATTCATTTAACAGCTCCATTTTATGGGTATTTTAGGTAATTAATTTCTGACTTTTTATATCATTCCTAATTTCTGCTTTATTTTTTGGTTTACATTGTTGAAATTTCATATATTTTTTGAAGTTGTTACTTAATTCATTTACTTTACATTCGTTCATTTTGTTTGTGTGAATATTTACCACTACTCTACCCTAATGGAGTCTCATGAATTCCGGCACACATTATAGTCATTAAAACTTTCTAAGAGATTATTTTCCCTTTGTCCTAAGTGTTTAATTGAATGGGAAATTCATCAGTGTTGCTAATTAATATCTTATTAATATCTTATTTTTTATATTTTGATCATACACTTTTATTACTTTGTGATATCTATTAATATAGGTTAAAATAGCTTTTGTAAATGTTCATGTTTTCTGGAAAACAAGTTGTATTTTTTAGTATAAAGATACAAATGTAAATATACACATGTAAATATAACTATGAACATATTCACATATGTGAAATAGATTGTTGATCATGTTACTTCATATTAAATATTTTTTGTGAAAGAGAGGAATTGATTCTAGTATTTACATAGGAATATAAAAAGAATAAATAGTAAGAATAATCCTAAATAAATGTGCTATAGTGAGAGGTTAGAAGACATTCTACTAGATAATAAAATACACACTTACGATAAAGATACCCCATGTTATGAACTAAATGTTTGTATTCCCACAAATTTTTTATTTTGAAGCCCCCAATGTAACTTTATTTGGATATAGGAACTTCAAGAAAGTAATTAAGTTTAAATGAGATCACAAGGGTAAGATCTTTATTGGATAGGATTAGTATACTTACAAGAGACATCAGGGAGAGCTAGCATGCTCTTGCCCATACCCCCCGCCCCTTCTATCATGTGTGCACACGCCAAGGAAGGACTTTGTGAGAACACAGAGAGAAGATGCCCATCTACAAGCTACAAAGAGACCTCTCAGCAGGAACTGAATTAGCCAGCACCATGATCTTGGACTCCCCAGCCTCCGGAATTGTGAGAAGTTAATTTATTGTTTAAGCCACCAACCTTACAGT
Source organism: Tadarida brasiliensis (assembly GCA_030848825.1). Classification (NCBI taxonomy): domain Eukaryota; kingdom Metazoa; phylum Chordata; class Mammalia; order Chiroptera; family Molossidae; genus Tadarida; species Tadarida brasiliensis. The sequence goes on from CM061258.1 coordinate 19,156,354, forward strand.
ATTTTGTCACAACAGTCTGAGTAGACTTATAGATCCCATAATAAAACATGGCTCCTGACTAATGTTAACACCAATGAAATAGAGTAGAAATCCTGATATAAAACCAAATTTCATGTGAAACATTAAAAAATGTATCTATACTTGAACATATATTATTTACCTTATGTGTGAAATACATAGTTTTGAATTTAGGAATCTTAGATGAAATTAATTTTCCATCATGTTTCTGATATTAAGTCTAGATTTTAAAGGGATAGAATAGCATAAACCCATCCTGGTTTGCAGGGAAAGAAGTTAAGCAGCTGGCAGGGAATCCATGTTTCTCAAAATAACGAGGGCAAGTTGTCAGACAAAGGTGTTTTGGAGAAAGAAGGCTGGTGTCTTTGTCTTATTTTTTGTAAATATATCTTGATCTTCCAATAAATAAGCTCTGATATTTGCTAGGAGGAGAGTACTATCTATGGATTAGTCTTAGCAGAATGACCATGCTTTAGGATTGCTTATAGTAAACAAACTTAGAATCTATGGATTTATGAGGCACGACTCCCTGGAAAATGTCACACAAGCCCTGAAATCATCTGGGTATAAAACAAAGGTGCTTCACAAGCTACACTCCCCTTGTTGGGTAAGATGACCCACACATTACACTTAGTGACCTCACCTTCACACTGGACCAGACGTAATGTGCCCAGTGTAAGACAGGGCCACCAAGGAGCTAGCAGCACATGCCAGATCTCTCTCACCTTTACCTTTGCTTCTTGCATGGTTCTATCTTTCAGATTATTAGAATTTAATGCTGCACATTTTCTCTGATTTGTGTGTCAGATCTGACAATTGAATTTTGAGTCAGTTTTTATTGGCATTGTGAATAAAACTGCTTTATAGACTCATAAATCATAATGACTAGGGCACTTTTAAGAAGAAAAGTGTGGGGCCATGGCCAGTGTGGCTTGGTGACTAGAGCATTGGTCCTCGCACCGAAGGGTCTCAGGTTTGATTCCCAGTCAAGCACAGGTATCTTGGTTGCAGGATTGATCCCCAGCCCAGTCTGGGTGTGTGCAGGAAGCAACCAATCTCTCTCTCTCCCTCTCTCCCCGCCCCCTCCCTTCCACTGTCTCTAAAAATCAATGGAAAAATATCCTCAGGTGAAGATTAACCAAAAGAAAAAAACAAAAAGGAGCCCAGCTGGTGTGGCTCAGTGGTTGAGCATTGACCTATGCACCAATAGGTCGCTGGTTTGATTCCTGGTCAGGGTACAGTGCCCAGATTATGGGCCCAATCCCCAGCATGGGGCATGCTGGAGGTGGCCAACTGATGTTCTCTCTCATTGATGTTCTATCTCTCTCTCCCTCTCCCTTCCTCTCTCTCTAAAAATCAATAAAGGGAAAAAAAATTTTTTTTAAAAAAAGGAAAACTGTGGGGATGAAAAAATGTAATGAGGCTCTGACAATAGAATTCTACCTAACCATACTTTGTATGAGGGAAATGATGGAGTCAATTCATGTGGGACATCTTATCAGTGGAATTTGGAAAAAATAGATCTAGTGGAATTGGCTAAATACATTGATAGACAGTATAAAACCAATGGAAAGTAGGCAGATTTTCTATCTGTTGGTTTTTAGTATTGCCTCTGGTCTAGTCTGAAAATCTAAAAGTGGGAGAAAATTTTGTATGTAAGACTAATTTTTCCTATCACTGGAAAACTCTCTTAATCTTTTGGCTTAACTAATCTTATGGCTGTGGAGGGATGTGATATACACTTACAAAGTAATACAATTAAGGTCATCTATTATCTGTAAGAATATACAGATATCTGGATGCCAAGGAGAGTCTTCTTTTAAATAGCTGCATCATTTTATAGAACAATACTAGCTGAAACCTGATGAATTATTCAGGCACGTGTTCTGAGAATTAATGTTCAGAAGGCACATGACGAATTTTCAATTCTTCTAAATGAAATGGGTTAGTTGAGTGGATGGATCCTCAACAGATATCAAATTTTTATGGGTAGGAGTTTCCAGGCATATGCTAGCTAATTTGCAGCAGTAGATAAATAACAACTATTGGCACATCTACCCTCAGAGGAATAACTGCCCCATCTTTTCCCACATGCAAATGGAATCCTTCCTAAGTGGTTGAAATGTTAGCAATATAAGTGACTTTATACTGCCTTTGTGATGATCATAGAGACAAACTTAATTTAATGTCATTAACAGGATGTTGATTAATGTGGTGATAAGGTGGGCTTCTCAACATTGAGTGCCTTGTAAAAATGTGCTCTTGGGAAGCCAGGGGAATATACAGCAGGTAGAGTCATAACTGACTTAGTTAATGTACAGAGGGAATCCATAATGGTGGAAAAATCCACACCTCACAACAGAAAGGAAGCATGAAGAGGAAACTTGAAAAGACAAGTGAGGAAATGACAGAGTATCTAGGTGGATTTGTTTATTTTCCTTTTTAAAATGAAGTGAAGAAAAGTACATATATGGAATTTTTCTATTAAGAGTTTGACAGCTTATCATCAAAGTTTGATTGGTGAAGGGAGCAGATCCCCTCCCACTCCATGGCAAATTCCCTCTCTATATTCTAGTCTGAAAGAATTGAAATCCAATTATGAGGATCATGATTTATAACAGATAATTCTCAAAGAAGGTGGTGAATTTATTGCTTCAATTAAAGCCATAGAATCTAAAAAAAAAGACTGAATGAAAGGCCAAGATCTTACCCTACCATTGAGAGTGAAATAAAAGTAGAATATTAGGCTGATTTCTATAGTTCAAGGTAAGTGGCTTTTGAGTAGTAAACAAGAGAGGGAACAACATAGCAAAGCTCACTCATCAAGTATGAAAGAATACACGAAAGGGGGCAGAGTTCAAGGGGAATGTATTGCCTTCAGGAGTAGGTTGATTAACAGGCCAAAGTCAAGGATAGACACTTCTTTTTATTTTATTTTTGAAATATTTTTAGCAGTGAAAGAAGTACCAGGCTGCTACTTTCAGTGCTTCATTTAAATACTCAAAGATTCTTAGGATAAAGTCAATAGCATTGATGTATAATTAGGAAAATAGACTCAGAATAAAAATCTCTGTGGGAATTTAAAGAGGTGAAGTGTGTAATGTAGATGACCCATAACAACAGCAACAAAACACAGTTGTAGACCCAGAAAAGATTAAAAGTCTAAATCAGATGCTTTAGATAAAACCAAGCAGCAGTGTTTGGGTTCACTGACTCACAAAATCCAAGAGTGAATTCACAGACCAAGGGTAAGAGAAAGGAAACTTTATTTGAAAATAGACTCTCTGTAGATGGGATGGGACCCAAATGGGTTGCCCACTGGGCTCTGTTGTTTAGAGGTAGATATATGTCTTGCTAGCCTCTGATTGGTCTTTCAAGTTATTCTGCTTTAGCAACATTCAAACATTTTAAAGCTTGTGTTTCCCCCTCCTGACTGGGTTCAGCCCTAGGTCAACTATAGGGGCCCTAGTGGCTTCCCTTTTTATGATAATTTCAACTTCTTCCAGGGTATTAGTGAAGAAGAGAGGAAATGCCCTTGGAGCAACCCTATGCTTGCTTTGGTTTCTCCCCCAAATCCAGCCTTGGTTTCCTATAATCCTTTTTAAGGTGACCTTACTTTCTGCAATAGGAACACAACTCTATAGTTTTGTAGCAGAACTCATTCAGCAATCCTGTTGCCTTGCTTGAAATCGGTAGATGTATTAACTGAAATAGGTCAGACTCACTAGCACTATATTCTTTAACAGTAAATAAAATTCCTTTGCAAACCCATCAGGGTCCCAGAGAAAGGAATGGATACAATTGCTGTTCCTCTCTTGCATGAAACCAGTCCTTCCAGGTTTGTTTGTTTTTTTTTCTTATGTAATTGACCAATGATCCTTGCAGGAGCTTTTAATTTGCATTTCTATAAATAGGGACTTCGAGTTTTTGGCCTAGGAGGCATAATCGCCCTGTTGATTTTAGTTTTATTTTGAGATCTGTAGAGTCCATATAAACCTGCAGAAATATTGTGTACTGGGTTGCCTGCTGTGTGCTGAGCTCCAAGTCATCTCAAACTTCCCAGTGTCTCAGCCTTCCCTTCCCATGGTCCCATCCCTCACTGCCTAACCTGCCTCTTTCTCCTCATAGATGACCACCACCACCACCAACAACAACAACAACAACAAAACACAGTTGTAGACCCAGAAAACAATAAAATGCTAAATCAGATGCTTTGGTTATATCCTTAAAGGTAGCTGCCTGTTTCTTGATGTGTGAATAATTAGACTTTGCACATGATGAACTAAGAGTTGACACAAACCCATGGACCAAATCACCAAACAATGAGATTACTGGGCCAGGGAACTCTGCCCCATGTTCAGGAAAGACATCACTTGAAAACAACTGTAAATAAAACTTCCCAAGGACAAGAGTCAAGACATTACATTAGACCTCTCCTCTAGCCTCAAGTAGGTGTTAACATAAATGATACCTTTTTATTGGAACCTTTGCTTATCCCATAATAGAACCAGCTTTGAAGAATGCAATTTAAGGTCTTTAATAGCAAACTCTATAATTTGGCCTACCTGGATGAATTTCTTTCTGATCAACATAAAGGTGTACAATTCACACCTACAGTTTACAAAAATGAATAAGAAAAGGTGGTATTATACTGATATACATAAGCCTTACTGCCCCTAGAGCAGTGACCTCATTGAAAATGGAACGGGCCATTGAAATTATTCTTACTAAAAAAAGCTTGTAAAAAGTTTTGCTTTGTTGGTTAAATTAATTTGTGTTGAATTTGAATATCAAAGAAAGATTTCTAAAATCATGGTGGGAGAGAATGCAATTGAACAACTGTATAACTTTATCTCCTCAAAGCAATTTTTTTTTCTTTTGTTTTCCTGATCTAGTGTTCCCAGACCTGAGATTAAATAAACATTCCCAAGAAAGTTGATTCCCCAAATATCACATCAATAACATTATTGTTGACAGTGTGCATTCCAGAGATACTTTAAGGTTGGGTCACAAACTTACCTCATCTAGCCTCATTAAGGCTAATTGTGAATTCCCCCATTGCTAAGGCAGTTCTATGGTTCTTTTGCCAAAGCTCATGCTATGTGTCTGGGGGTGAGTGTGGATCAAGAGACATTTTCAGTGAAAGTAGTGTTATTATTAGCTTGTAGTACATTGTACACCTGCTGAGCTGGAAAGTCTGATTTAGGAAGAAGGTAGAATGCATATAGTCAAAATTACCCTGTTTAGTAGGGCAAATTATTGTTTTCCAATGAAAGATTCAAATCCTGGTGGTCTTTTTGTTAACTGGCTTATCATTCTGTAAAAAATTTTGTAGAACAAATAAACCACACACAAAACCTCTGAAAAATATATGGCAAGGGCATGTTAGACTGCAAGGAATATAGTTGGGAGAAAAGAGTTAAAGCAGCTCGACTATGATTCATCTCTCTATTGAATACTGGAGGAATGTTCCTGGGGAAAGAGGTAGATGACCTGATCTAATCTCCTTGTAAATGCATTAACTGAAGCTCTCCTTAAATAGACTACTAAATTGTCTAGAAGAAAGGAGAATCCTTATTTATAAAAACTCTTAGTAGAATATCTTTGACCTATGATTCCTTATGGTAAACAAAACTAAAATCTAAAGATTTCGGTAAACATGATTTCCTGAAAATATTATAAAAACCCTAGGCACTCTGGGTATAAAATGGAGATGTTTCATAACCTAAGTGGTCCCTATTGTGTGAAGGGACATATAAGCCTCAGAGTTCTTTTGCTTGGGTCCAGAGCTGTGTCCAATGTAAGAACAGGAGACAAAGAATGGCCCCAAATCTCTCAGCTCCATCTGACACTCTTTACTTGCCTGCTTCTTTCATATTGTTACTAAAGCTTGATCCTGAGTAAGAGCTCTGATTTGAGTAAACCTGATTTGACAATCTATCCACTTCATTCACTCACATACACATATCAGTTTTTCCTTTATATAAACCTGTACTACTTCCTCATGCAAATGGGCTTTTTCTTCATCTTTCAAATTTAAATATTACAACCAGATTGTCAAAATTCTGGAGTCACATTTCATTCATGTTGTCTTGCCCTATGTGAGGATTTTTGATTTAGAAAGCCAAGTTTAGTTTGCTTTTTATTTGCTTCCACATCGTAAACAAACTTGTTAAAATGTTATTTTGATTCTTGTAATCTTTTCTTTCCCATTGTACAAATTTTCAGTTTGCTTTATCTTTATTCTTTTTTTACTTTTCTCATTTTAATTCACTTTAAAATACCTCCCCTTTCAGTGGGGGGGGGGGGGGGGAAGCACCTTGACAATGTTTGCAACCTTAGTGCTTTGATTTGTTACACCATTAAATTGATTTCTCACCATCTTCAAAATGAGTTTAAAACACTGGTCATATTTTCTAACTTTAGTGATGACATTATCTGATTTAAAATTTTTATCTTTTAGAGAGCAGTTCTTTTATATTTTTAATAATAAAAATTATAAAATGTTCCTAAACATTATTTTTGCATTAATTCAAATTATTATTGATCTACTTCTCTGATATTTTTTATTTTAAAATAATACTTTCATCTGTCTGATTATTTATTCTTTCAAATAAAATCTTCTATTTGATCAGTAATTTAAAATTGAAAGGAATTTTGTTTGTGATTTAATTCCTGTAAAAATTGTTTAGAACTAGGTAAGGGATAAAGAAAATGTTGAAATAAAAGTTTAATTTTTCCAATTCAGTGAACCAACTAAGAGGAGTAAACAGAGAATCTTGAGGGATGTCGGTTGCAGAACCATTGCTGTTATGATGAAGAACTATGTAAAATTTTGTGTAGCTGTTAACAGTAAACTGGTAGTATTTTCTTTGATTTATTCCCTTTATTGTGGAAAAGGTGAGACACAGTATCTTTGCTCTGTATGGCATCCAGTCTCAGTGGGTTCACTAACTTACTCCAATATGTACTCTTAATAAAGGTATGTATTACAATCTTTATTTTTCTATAACATCATTGTTTTTAATGTTAATCTAAGAGGGGGGTCCAGAATTAAATACCAATCCCTAAGTCACTAAGCAGCCTAGAAGTAGTATATTGTAAATTGACATTCTAAGAATATTGTATCATCCTTGCTGAAAACATAATTGCTTAATAAGGACCACACATTGTTTGAATGACTCTATGTGCATTATCTCATTTAATTTTCACAACCTTATGAAATAATATAATAGATAATAGATGGTTGGTTTCCAGCAACAATGAACCTTTTTGTCTTCTTGGTATACTCTGCTACTCTAGAAACTGAACACCATCTTCCAGGAAAGCTACTCCACTTCCGGTTCATAGTGTGAAGCCCTTTATGTAGGTTAAGTTAATCATAATGGTCCATTTACCTGACAACACTACATTTTACTGGGGTAGGCATTTGATCTTACCTGGTCCAATCATAATAAATTTAGGTCATTTTCTGGGAAGGTAGGAAATGCCCTAGGGACGGAATGATTGGTGTTTTAAGGACTAAACTTCACACAGTCATTTTTGTTATTATAAACAGCACATAAAGTGCTTGTGCTTGATTAAAGCCAAAACTCAAAGAAACAAAGAATTTAAAAGGAAGCAGAACTCTGATTATATTGTGAAATGTTGGGTCAAACTGTGCCTGATTAGGGAAAACGAATAACCCACTCAGGCGTGCACACCAGCAGGTAGCAAAATTGAATGTTGAATTCTTCACTCATTTGTTTCAACATTTTCAAATACTATGTTAGGTAGAACACATGGTCCTTGAAAATAATGCAAAATAATAGGAAACATTTATTTATATCTTATTTAATTTATATATTCATGTATTTAAATTTGTACAGGGTAGCTTAGTATAGCATCTATTTCATTGATTAAGCCTTAGTTAATTATTTTTGGAGTTTCCAGGGTTTCCTTGTATATGTTATAAACAGTCTACTCAGCTACCTAGTTTTCTGACTTAGTTTCTTTCCTCTTATGCTATTTAACAACCCTGCCCTATCTCTTGCCATTGAATACCAATAACTTTGGTGATTGTTATCATCTTTGATGATTTTCCTTTTTTCTATGCCAGCCTATTTAGTGTTCTATGGCACAAGAATGGAAAATGTCCCTTTAGTCATAAAAGAGTGTTGCTTGGAAACTTGTGTCTTATAAATTTTCTCATGGAAATACAACACCTCATAAAATTATGAGATAGATTCAGTTTCATTCATGGAGACAATCTATGATAAATTACATGTTTTCTACTCAACCCCATTTTAACCTAGCGCACAAGAAATTTCTTTTCTTCATCCAACAAATTCCCACATAAACTGACTCCGTAAGTACACATCAGGTAATTTGTAAGACATGTGGACACAAGAGGGATTCATTTTGAGAATCTGCTTCAGTTGCAAAATAAAAGAACAAAATCTGCTTGTGATGTGTATTCAAGAAAATTGAAACCTTGGGTTGATTTAAGAGAAATAATTCTATAAAAGGCCATTGTAACAAAACACTAAAAGAATCAATAAATGTGGGCAGCTTTTGTTGCAAATTTGTGCTTTCAAAATGCCTCGGCAAAATTAAAATCTACTACATTTTATACTGGAATAAAGCAAGCTATTCGATAAGCAAAATGATGCTCACAAATTAATTAGATAAAAGTATATAATAGAGAAACTTTAGCAATAATCCCATAGGACTTTATACATTCGGTTAACAGTAAGGAATCACTATATGCACTGACATGATATGTATTAATGTTAAGACCACAAAGTCTTTCAAAAATTACAGTTTATACCTGAAAGGGGAGTAGACACTTAGAGTGCCCAGAATAGTCATGTGTTTTTAAAGGCAACAGACCATAAAGTGAATGCTGCAGAAAATAAAGGGGGCATATGGAAGGAGAGTATCCTCACCTATTCACTATAAATAAAGATTATACTGAGTAAATACATACTGTCATTAGTGCACATAAAAAATGAAATAGCAATATTGAACACCTTTATAGTTTTATGCAACATAAACTTTGTTTTTCGTTGTTAACCACTGACGTATCTCCATGGTTATAACTGTTTTCTCTCACTGTGCAGTAATAGGAATTAGTCAGAAAGCAATGGAAGAATCATAAGATCACTGTTCTAATTCTTGTATTAAAGAATAGTGATACAACTTATATAAATAATAACTGTGAACCTTAATGTCCTCAATTATCGATTTTTATTTAAATGGTTATATAACTCCTACACCACCTACTTTACGTCTCATTTTGGAAAATAAAATACACTAATTCATGTGAAATGCTTTTAAATCACAGGGTGCTTCATTGGTAGATACTTTTGTTTCAATGTTCTAAAATAACACTACAGCTCAGATTGCAGACCTCTTTGCCATAATGATCTGTTGAAGAATTTTGGGTACGTGTGCCAAAGAGTTATTACTAATGCTAGTTCTACACCTGTACAAAATTTTCAACAACTCTGTGGTGTAATATGAACAGGATTTTAGTGAAAGAGAGAGACTGAGAGCATGGAGAATTCTCCAGAAATACTTTTATAGTCATAAGGTAAGCCAACTCCTTGACCCAATAGGAATACAAGAAATATTCGATTTGTCAAAACATATTCAAATATAATTAGATGTAATTTTACACAATTATTTTGCCATACTTATTCATTAAAATATGTGTTATTTAGCTTTCATTAATTCACTTTTTAATAGAAAGAACAACACAAAAGATGAGAAGTAGAGATTGAAATCGCAATGCACAGGTCCAGGGTTCAGTGCTGGGACTCAGTGTCGTACAATAGTTAATAAAGCTTCTCCCCTCACATAATTTATATTTCCATCCACGAAAGCACATGTTCATGATTTCCCAATGCTGTGTTATTTTTAGTGTTACCTAGACTCCCATCTCTAACACAGCTTTTTTTGGCACGAGATTTCCTGTCCCAAGTAATGGATCACTTCGTCTTTGAGACACACATGGGCTCAAAAACCATCCCTAAGGTGGATTTCCAAGTTTCATAATGGAAATTTTGTAGAGATTAGGCATCAGCTCATTTTATTAAAAATAATTCTTGAATGCAATACTCAGATTTCTATAACTCTTGCTGGCTGTTCTAACTGGTTGCATCAGTTTTCTTCTTGAATAAAGATATTCTAAACTTCTTTAGAAGCTAGGAAAAACCTAATGGGTGATTTTATTTTTATTTCATTGTACTTTTTGGGAATATTTGACTTCATTGTATTATTTTCTAACCACTGTGTATTTCCCAAATACTGTCAATTTAAATAGGGTTGGAAGAGTCAATTGTTTTTTCCAAATAGAACAAACTTCACTTGTTCTTTTCCCGGATCTTTATACATTTTCAAGAAAATTATTACAAGAGCAGTTTCCCCATACTCTGTGAGTTAGAATAGTGATATGGGAAATAATACTCTAAGCATAGTATCCTTTTTTCAGTTCAAAGATAAACTTTGAGAATCCACGGAATTGGGGAAATTTCTGTATTTTACATAAGTGGAACATCATTCCTTCAGACTTTGAGCTCAATCAGCCTTTTGTGTGTCATCTCCCAGGACAGGGATATTATTAAATAGGGTCCCTTTGGATTCTGGATTCTGACTCACGCTCCTTTCTTGATTCCTGCAGGTCTCAGTATTAAAGATGAACACAAGATTCAGCAGGTATCCACAGGTAAATGACTCACATGAAGTTATCACCACTAAAAGCAACCAGCCTTCCCTAGCAGATGGATGAGATCGCTGGCTTGTCATAAGATGACTGATTTGAATAAGTAGAAAATATGGTATATGAAGCGTTTAACTTAGGTGAATAATTACTTATACCCAAAGTCCACTTTATAAAATTCTAACAGCAATATAAGGTCCTAAAGATTTAAATACTGCAATTATAAATCTGATGATTTTTCTCTTTACTATCATGTTATGTGGGTATTAATGAACTTTGATAACAAGGGACACATAATATGGTTCCTTTTTGCAGAATTACTGCACCATGTGTATATTATTCTGGCTTCGCCCTGCAGTTCAAATTTGGGCTGTGCAGCCTGAACAGGTGCAAAGTGATGAGCTCTGTAAGCAGCTCTCCCCACACTGTGGGACTGGTTGAGAACCATTCGATGGATATGTTCCTACTTTGCCAAGAGGAAAATCTCCCCAAACAGGAACAGATGTTAATATGGGCACATGTTCTGTAACAATAAAACTTATATTTAAACATTTATAGGAATTCTTTTCTTCCTCCAAATGCTTCAGCATTCTATTTTATGCAAGATTCATTTTGCTGCAGAATTTCTGTCATTTCAAGGTAAGCAATAAATGCTACATAATAGACCATGATAATAGTTTATAAAAACTGGATTTAGAGCAGTGGTTCTCAACCTTCCTAATGCCGTGACCATTTCATACAGTTCCTCATGTTGTGGTGACCCCCAACCATAAAATTATTTTCGTTGCTACTTCATAACTGTAATTTTGCTACTGTTATGTCTTAGGCGACCTCTGTGAAAGGGTCGTTTGATCCCCAAAGGGGTCAAAACCCACAGGTTGAGAACAGCTGATTTAGAGTAATACTAGACTAAAAAAGTACATGAAACACACACACACACACACACACACACACACACACACACACAGGGTGGGGCAAAAGTAGGTTTACAGTTGTGAGTATGTGAAACAGTCTTTTCTTGTATTATTATTTATTAATTATTGTACTATTTTCCACACACACACACACACACACACATAAATCTGTGAAATAGCCTTTATACAAAGTTGATCATCAAAGTTATTCACACTCTCAGGTTGACTTCCAATACATTTTAACTCTTTAATAATTTCCATCGCTACAAGTTTTTGGATTTATTTAAATGAACTCTGGAAAGTGCATTTTAAAGCTGTTTTTGTTTTGTTTTGTTTTGTTTTTAGTCAAATATAAATCAAATAAATTATTTTAGGGCATGATGTTAATATTGAGTTGTCACTAGTTTTGGAATACTTTCTTAGTTGTTCTATATTATCCTTTCCCTTTTAATAAATAAATTTATTAATATTAATAGTGACTAACAAAAATAGTGATTTGAGTCTATTTTATTCGTGGAGTACTGGTATAGCACAGCATATTTTGAAGATAGTTATCAATTTAAATATATATTCCAGAAACTGCCATGTATGCAGTTTTAGATGGGACAAATTGAAATTTAACTTTAGAAATTGATATATGTATGCATATTAGCACATATGTAAACATACATTATTGCTTCTTTGTTTTACATTTACCATATATATATTTTTTTTATTTGGAAAACATTTAAATTATTGAAATAGAAGAAATTTTTAGAATTTCAAAAAAAATGATGGTTTCAATATGTAAACTTGTCAATTTCTCTTTCTGAAGTGGTAACTATGTCCTGCATTGTTTATGAGTTTAAATATACATTCACAGAAAATATTTAAATTCAATGCACTGTGTATGTCATCAAAAGAGCTGAATGAGAAAAACAAATATATAAACTTAAAATAATTTTTCATCTAGTATGCAATATATATATTTGATTAATTGAAAACAAATTATTTAGAGTCATTTTCATATAAACTTAAATATACTTCTTTAGACAAACAAGTATACAAAATGATATTATGTCAAATGTCAGATATTTCCCAAGTTATGGTAGGTATTTAATGTCAGAATGTGGGCAAACAATCTGAACACTATAAATCTCAGCTTCTAGAGCCGAAGGGAAATTAAATACTACTTTACAGCAAGAATGTTAGGGGCAAAAGACTGTGTGCAATGGGAGCCCTTTAAAGAACAGATTGTAGTTTTGAGACCTCATTTAAGTCTTTAATCCATTTTGAATTTATTCTTGTGTATGCTTTTTTGCATGTATCTGTCCAATTTTCCCAATACCATTTATTGGATAGACTGGTTTTACCCCACTGCATGTTCTTGCCTCATTTGTCAAATATTAATTGAACATATAGACATGGGTTTATTTCTGGGCTCTCTACTCTGTTTTGTTGATCTATAAGCCCGTTTTTATGCTAGTACCATGTTGTTTTGATTACTATGGCCTTGTAGCGTAGTATGATACTCAGATAGCAGGACACCTTCAGCTTTCTCCTTCTTCTTCTTCAAGATTGCTGAAGCTATTTGGGGGTCTTTTGTGGTTTCATATAAAATTTTGGAATATTTGTTCTATTTCTGTGAGCTATGCTATTGCTATTTTAAAAGGAATTGTGTTGAATCTATAGATTGCTTTGGGTAGTATGTACATTTTAATGATATTCTTCCAATCCATGAATATGGTATATGCCTCCACTTATTTGTATCTCCCTCAATTTCTTTCTAACGTATCCTATAATCTTCCAATTCAGGTGTTTTACCTCCTTGGTTAAATTTATTCATAGGTACATTATTTTGTTGTTGCAACTGTAAATGGGATTATTTTCTTAGTTTCTCTTTCTGATAGTTCATTATTGATATATAAAAATGCCACCAATTTCTGAAGATTAATTTTATCTCCTCCTACTTTACTGAATTCATTTATTAGTTCTAATATTTTTGAGGGGAGTCTTTAGGGTTTTTCTATACAGTATTTTGTGTTGGTGAGGATATGGAGATAAGGGGCCCCCTGTGCACTATAGGTGGGAAGGCAGATGGGTGCAGCCACTATGGAAAAAATATGGAGTTTCTTCAAAAAAATTAAAAATGGAACTGCGTTATGGCCCAGTGAATCCACTTCTGGGAATATATCCAAAGAAACCCAAAACACTAATTCAAAAGAATATACGCACCCCTATGTTCATTGCAGCGTTATTTATAATAACCAAGATTTAAAAAGCAGCACCAGCATCCATCAGTGGATGAGTCCATAAAAAAGCTGTAGTGCATTTACACAATGGAATACTACTTGACCGTATAAAAGAAGGAAATCTTACTTTTTGTGACAAGTGGATGGATCTTGAGAGTATTATGCTAAATGAAATAAGCTAGTCAGAGAAAGATAAGTACCATATGATTTCACTTATATGTGGAATCTAATAAAAAAACAAACACTAAAAAACAGACATAATAAAATAAAAACAGACTCATAGATACAGAAAACAGACTGACAGCTATAATTAGTCACTGTGGGTTTATTCGAACAATTGTTCACAGGCAAGGTGGACACATAACTTTACAAGCAGCTGTAGTAGTAGTTTCAGATTGATTTGAAGGGACTACATCTCCTTTTATTCTGCATTGAATTCAAGGAATTTTATTTTGGCTAGAAGGAAAAGAACACTGGCTCTCGAAACTTAGCAATTGAACATATATTTAGAGTGTGGTCTTTGACTAAATGAGGATAGATTAGTATGCTATATCGTTGGTAATCAAAGTGCTAATGCAAAAGGAAAAAAAAAAGATATAAATCAAATAGGGATTTGAACACAAGGGTTCAAAAGATCAATAAAGACTGCAACTCAGAACAACAAAAGGAAAGGATCCTGACTAAGACAATGTTTCCATCTAGCCTTACTAAAGAGTTTCAGCAATTCCTTAGTGTTTAAGGATTGTTAGCACAAACACACATACGTAACATTTTAATTTGACATTTATTAATTTGGGTCTTTGTCAGTCACTAGTAAGTGGTAAAGTGTGTGGCAAAAGTAGGTTAATAGTTATTGGAACGGGAAATAAAGCAGAAACGTCTGTAACAAAAATAAATTAATTAATAATAATAAAAGAAAATAATACAATGATAAACAAATAATACAGTAGTAAACTGTGTTTCATGTATTCACAGCAGTAAACTACTTTTGCCCCACCCTGTACATCATGTATTCCATGATCATAATGTCATTCTTAACAAGTTCTGTATTGCCTCTCTAAGTTCTAAGTTATTGAGCCTGCTCAGATATTGTCTTATTTAAACTGGATTGATTGAGATGAATAACTCAAGAGAATTAAGTTGAAATGAAGAGAAATACATGGCTAATAATATTACTCCTTGAGTGCAACATGTATTACAGTGACATTAAACCTTTTCCTTATATTTTGCATGAATTCAGGAAATGGGCACTGCAACCTACTGCAATAAGGAAAAAAAAAGAATGGATTATTAGAACCTAATAATATGTAGGTGACATCATTTCAAGTGCAAATTTAAATTTACTTGGGTAATATTGATGAAGTAGTGAACTTGAATGAGTTAAGGCCTTTACTCCTACCATTAAGAGGGTTCCTTGGGAGGGAAAATGGAAAAGGTAGACATACCCCTGATAGGAAGATGAGATATAAATTGACTATATTTTACAAGCAGGAACTGAGATAATGTAAAAGACAGACTTTATCTCTTTACAGTAAAAAGTTTCAACTTGTAAGATACTGGATGATGAATTTGTTAATTCAGTGACAAATTCACTAGCAGTTTGAACAAGTTAATTGATGAAATTAATCCAGATTACTATTTCATTATGTGCATACTCAACTCCACGTGAACAGGTATAGTGCACTGAAACTACATTTAATCTTTATCATAGAAAATGATATAAGAGAAGAAAGAGTTAACCTGTTTCTACTGAGAACATTTGGCACTGATTTTTTAACAGGGGAACAAAATTTAACAGTTGTACCAAATTAATAGCTTATAAAGCATTCATTTATTTTCTAAAAAGTGACCAATTACAGATAATGCATGGCTTACTTTTATCTTAATCCCCTAATATTGTAGGTTTTAGAGGGAAACATTTAACTACTATATCCTGCTAAATTTGTTCCAGATCTTACTATGTAATTACTTTGTGTTGCCCCTTAGAAAAGCAATTTAATTCAGCCTTCTATTTCTTTAAAACAGGCCAGTAACTTCCTCTTTGCTTTTGGAGTTAGGGAACTTTTCAGATATATTTAGAAGATACAGAAAGTGTTTCAGAAAGTGTAAACAAGATTGTTAAATTAGGAGAGAAACACATGAGACATTTTAACATGGTCACAATTTACTACAGAATTTCTCTAAAGAAGAGAATTTCATGATTACCAATCACCTAACTTGCAAATTTATTTACTGCTAAACACTGTTGTTGAAAATATCCTCTCTGGTTTCTAACAAGGAGCATCTTTGAAAGAAAATTCTCTACATTTTGAAAGCAGTGTAAAGGGGGCAAAATGAATTCACATTTTGTATTTTTTTCTCATCAAATCTTTAATGATGTAACAATATCTTTACTGAAGGTACACCCCTTTTTCTGTTACTCATATTTGACTGAGTTCAATTTCCCTGAACTATTTCAAGAGGCTCCTCAGGAAAAGGTAGAGTAAAAAGAAAGTTTTCAAACTTGGCCAATCAATGCTCCCCCGTCTATTGCTACTGTCAAGAATGCTTCTTTTTAGCATGGAACTTGGTGTAGCAACTGCTCCTCTGATAAAAGAATCCAACCTGGGAAGAAAAGCTTGTACAGCAACTGAGTTTCTCTGTTGTCTTTTCAGACTATCTTGAGGACCACCATTACAAAGAGACTCAGATTTCTAAGGGGAAGCACTGCATTTATTTTTGTGAATTTTATTTTGCTGGAGCTTTTGGAGCTTTCTGAAAATTAAGATGTTAGGGTGACTCGATAAACTTCTTGCTTTCTCTATTGACTTTCACTACTACTTGAACCTTATTTTATCCCCATTCTGGAAATAGCCGTTTCCTTTCTGAGTGGGATCCTCTCCTTCCCTGAGTTACTATTTACTCTCCCAAGGCGAGATCCTGCCTATCTCCCAGCTCTTGTCTACTCCTTGAGGATTCCAGACTTGGGTAAGGGCTCCATCTTTTGCATAACTTATTTGAAATATCTCAGGTTACCATGGTCTCCTAGTTACTCTGAAAATGGAAATTTTTAGTTTGTGTTTCTGGAAAAGTTGCAAATTTCTGAACCAAACTGTCCCTATGTTTTATAGATATCAAAAGTCTTTATAGGCATGGCTTTATATGAAAATTTATGGAGAAAATTTATTTCCAAAGGATCAGTAGGATGTTATAGGGATCTCAAATTTTATGGGTTGAATTCTTACTCAGAATTTGAAAAGATTTTCCGAAGAGTCCATGAGTAATCTTCAATTTAAATATGAAGTCTAGGAAGGGTAGATGAGTATTTAGGGTCATTTAATTAAAATGCCTAGCAAATATTTGAAAGTTGTTAACTAAAATATAGTTATCACCAATTCTAGACACTTTCAGAGTCTACTTCTGGTATTCCTATATGTTTGGATAATCCCTATACTCTACTGTATTTTTTTTTTTTTACTTTTTTTTTCTTTATTGATTTTTAGAGAGAGAGGAAGGGAGAGGGAGAGAGAGACAGAAACATTGATGAGAGAGAACACTGACCAGTGACTTCCCGGTGCATGGGTTGACACTCAACCACTGAGCCACACCAGCCGAGCTATACTCTACTGCATTCTGTCACACATCACAAACACTTGCTAGAATTAGTCTGATTATCTGTATTTCAACTTTACCAAATAATAAACCCTTTGAGAGTAAGCCTCATATTCTCTTTACCTTACTGGTCTGGCATAAAGGAAACTTCCTGCAATAAAGTATATGAACATAAAACAGTCCTTCTTCAATTTAGCACCCATCTCTAATTTTGCATTCTGTCCATATTGTCTTCAAGTTTTTTCCCCTATAGACCTTACCAACATTTAAATTGTATTTTAATTATCTCTTCCAAGAATATTTCTGCTAGAAATACACCTCATGTGGGTTGGGATATTTTTGTCTTTTTCTACTTATATCTTAAATAGTGTCTACTTCATAGCAATGCTCACTAAATATTTCTTTTGTGAATAAATAAATGTAGAGAAAAAAATGAATGAATGAGACAAAAAGTAAAGGGGTTATGGATGGACAAACATTCACAAAAATAACCTTAATAAAGAAAACTTAAACAAATATAAACTTTACACCACAGGTTACAAAATGGTATCCTGTTGACTTCTTTTGTTTGGTCCACACAGAATTTTTTTGGATATGTTGTTGATAACTGATTCCATGTTTGATAAAAAAAAGATTTTTTCATTGTTTAAAAAATGTAATATTTGGCTACAATCAATATCATTCCCTTGTGGCTACAGAACAAAGGTCCTATGTGTGCACTTCGATGTGTAGTTCATAATATGATCGTTCTAGAATCAGTAGTGATCATGGCCTTAGGCAAGATAAAAACCCATTTAAGAACACATTTGTCAGATTGGTGTTTAAATAGGAGTTGTTTGAGGAAATCTTAATGTCTCTATTTAAACATACTACTGGGACCTATTGGGGAGATGGAAGTTCAATTGGATAGCCTTTTTTTTTCTTTTAATATTTTTTGTTTAGTGACTTTAGAGAGAGAGAAAAGGAGAGGGAGAGAGAGAGAGAAACATTGATGAGAGAGAACATCAATTGGCTACCTCCTGCATGTCTCTCACTGGGGATTGGACCCACAACCCAGGCATGTGCCCTAATCAGGAATTGAACTGGTGACCTCTTGGTCAATGCTCAACCACTGAGCCACACCAACTGGGCTTGGATATCTTTTAAAAGAGTAGAACATTATTCACTTGGAGAAGTGAAATGTGTGCCTTGGTTACTATTAGCAGTGTCTGAAACTCCAAAGGAATAAGTTGAGTCCTGTAGACCATAATCTTGATTTATATTTTGAGTGTCTATATGACAAGAGATTCCCAGGGACAACTTTTAGGTAATGACCCAAAAGTTTATAAAATGTGCAGATGGGGCCATTTGCTGACCAGGACATCCATTGCTAAGATGACTGCCTGAAGTTTGGCCAATTATGCTGACTTTGGGTCCCATTCTTTATTCAGGACATCCTCATTAAGGGATGAAAAACAGCTACATTTTATTTAGCTCCATTATTTATGGTGGTGGCAATGCCTTTCACACAGTCTATGAACTCCCATTAACTCAGTTAATCCCAAGGGATTTCCCCAAGTAGCCAATGGCAATTGTGGAGGTGTGACCTCCAGCACATGGCATCTTGCCAAAGATGGAGAACAGTGCAGACTATCCCAATCCTACAGATAGAATGTGTCAGAAGACCCAGGTTTAGCTTCATCCTGAATCAAGGAAGTCTTGGTAGCCTTGCTGGGTTTGTGAGGTGCTGTTTCCATGGCCCACGGCATAATAGGTGGTAGGGCACACAGGCTCAGGATCTCTGTTCTCTCTGTTTCCCATTATGTGGCAGCAATTTTCGCTTAAATAGGGTGTAGCATTAAAGTGAGAAGGGCAGTCTCCTGAGCCAGAAGCCCATGAACAAAAGGTCATCAGAGGTGCCCCAGAGACTCCAGGACACATGACATGAGGTTGTTCAAGTCTCTACAGTGTGGCACTAATAGGAGTGTCTGTAGATTTTAATTTGGACAGATTTTAGAGTTTTTGTTAGAGATAGCACCATTTATAGTGGACAGCTTTGTAGGTAGCAACATCAATGAGATTAAGTAAAATTTGTAAATGAGAAATGTGTTGCCTCCAGAACTCAAAAGAAATGAAAAGATATTAAACATGTAGATACTTAATGTGTGTGTCAAATGAAATTCCTTGGGGGAAGCTGTCTTCAATGTAATGTCATATGTGTGCTCTTGGAGAAAGTTGGATGTAGTTAAATGTTTGCCTATAAAATATTATGTGCAATAACAAGGCTGCTAAGGTAGCCCATGGGTATTCTGGAAAAGGTGTATTGTGTCCTTTGGAGGTGAAGCTGAACTGCAGCTAAGAGAATATTCAAATAGGCACTGAATAGAATGTATTAACTGAAACTAAAGGAGCAAAACTTTAGCAGCTGTTGGCTAAATGGAGTTAGTAACTTCAATAATATTTGGTATTGGGTTTGGAGACCTTAATGGATGGGACCTCAGCATTAATCTTGCAACAATCCACCATGACACATCTTTTTTCTTTTTAGGGTTAGGAACAGGCAAAATTGGACTTTCAAATGGAGAAGCAGTGAAGATAATCAAGTAGTCATTAATTAGGCCTTATATAATAAGTTTAATGCTTGAAGCCCATATTTCAACTTACATTGAACCATCTCAACCAAATGGGGGTGTCCATGGAGTCTCATTTTGGCAAACCAATTTGTAATTGCCAAAGGGTTAATTTAATTTTAATTTAGTTCTCATTGTGTCAGAGTGTTTATGACCAGTATGGACTATTATAGGGAAATGGGTACTATGTGGAAAATTTAGGTAAAGCTATAGTTAAGATGAGTTATATGTATTTTTCTGTATCACATTTAATTACTCTCCTCAAATTATATAAGGTGTCATGTTTAAATTCAGTGGATTCTCCTGGTAAATCTGTAATTTGAACCCCAGAATTGATTAATCCATGAAGCATTATCAATTGGTACATTTTAATTTAGCTTATGTTAAGTGTAATTTAGAATTCTGTTAAAGAGTCACAAAAGCCAATCAGTTCCCTTTTTATCCTTATGTTCTATAAATTCTTTTAGCAAGTTTCAGATTTCCAACTGGGTCAAATTATTCATATATGATAATTTATTTTTAATTTTTAAAATTGTTTCCCTTTATATTTAAGTTTATTTAATTTATTTCTTTAAAAAAAATAACTCCTCATGTGGAACTTGTGGGTGTTGAAAGGAAAAAGGGGAGGGGGAAGCAGTCTAGTCAACTCTCATTTTAAGGATTCCCTACCCACCTCCCAGGTATTAAGATTTGACTCCCGGCCAGTGTGGCTCAGTGGTTGAGCGTCGACCCATGCACCAAGAGGTCACTGGTTCAATTCCCGGGCAGGGCACATGCCCAGGTTGTGGGATCATCCCCAGCGGGGGCGTGTAGGAGGTGGCCAATTGATGTTCTCTCTCATCAATGTTTCTATCTCTCTTTCCTTCTCCCTTCCTCTCTCTCTAAAATCAATAAAGGAAAAAATGTTAAAAAAAATTTGAACTTGGAGACCTAAAGCAGTCTCTCCTTGGGACAGGGCAGGCTGCACCCTTGTCTGAAGTATCAGAACCTGGATATATGGATATGCAGAGGCACTCGCTAAGGCCCAAGCATTCTGGCTAGAGGTTCTGTACTATCAGAGCAATTGTGTAACTTTGGAAGATGTTGGGGTTGGGGTGGGAGGTATAGGGTTGTGATGTTTGTTCTTTTGCCCCAGAGGGCCCCTTTGATTGAACATTGAGATACTGGGTCCATGGGTGTAACCCACAGTACTCCTGAGGATCTGAGTATTTCACTGGTGACAGCAGCGAAGTATGAAGCAGTAAAGAAGACAGATAGCTGCTACGCCCAACTCAGAGTCATCACTAATGAGGCCAAGGTACCATTTCCCAACCAACACCTTCCTCTACAATGGCTGCTGGAAACACATGGACCAACCAGGGTTCTGTCCCAAATAATAATAAAGGAACACCAATGCCAAAGGCATGGCAGCTCCTGCAATAGGCCTCCAGGAAATACATGCTGAGTTTGAAACCCACCGGAACCAGACCATGGAAAGTATGGCTCCAGTGGCCCATCACTTCTCCTGCTCTACAGTGGCCCCATCTGAAACAAGTACCTAGCCACCAGTTTAGAAATTCTCACCATTTGTTTTGAATATTCCCATGCTAAAGAGACGTGACAATCACCAGTAAACACAACAGTGATCAACAAGGCTCAAGCATGAGCTGGTCCTCAAGAACAGCTCTCTCCCATGCAGCTCTCACTGTGGTTTGCAGACACTAGTCATCCGAGAGCAGTCCCCAAGATGCTATCCAAGAGTCTGTGGTCATGGTCACACTATTCTGTTCACAGTGCAAATGTTTTGTAAAGTTTAAAGATTTTTTTGATGGTGGAATGCAACACAGATACTCAGGTAGATGAGAGGCAGAACTCTGTTATTTACAGCTCCAAGCAGAGAAGGTTGCAGGCAGAGCTACACAAGGGATTACAGTCAGTGACATAGTAACTACAAACTGGAGCTTAGGGGAAGTTAATTCATATCGCAGACACAAAAATGGCTTGAAAGGAAAATGGAAAAAAGAAGTAGAAGGTCTCACTCCAGCAGGATGCAGTGGATAGCCTATACACATAAAAATTACAAGACTTTAACAAATTATATTGCTCCATTGGGAGAGAGGGCATTTGACAGAGATTCTAAGGGGTTTAAATAAAGAAGAAGGATTGATCAGGAGAAATTAATAGGTTTTTGTTTGTTTGTTTGTTTGTTTGTTTTTTCTTGGAATTCATGGTTTAATGCAATGGCTCAAGTTCCTAAAAGTCACTTAATAATCTTCTAAATTGGCTAAATAAATCCTGGTTTCAATGTTGACCTACAGTTAATGGGACTGTAATGCCAATATATCACTCTATACTATGATGCAATTGGTAAAAATGTTTAGGTTGATGGGAGTGTTAAAATTGATCTATTATATGCAGTCTGCTCAATCACCCTTTATTCGCATTACATGGGAGAGCAAGCCTGAAAAAAATTCACCTTTTACCAAGGAATGAAGAAATGCTTTGATGAAAGGGCCACGACAATCCTTGAATGGGCTTCTGGTGACCAAATTCTGCAAGGTAGAGATGTTGGTGGGAGATGCCACCAACATGGTTTGACTGATCTCAGTAGGAATAATGGGATCATTTATAGGTAGGAGCCAGTATTTGTCTTTAACTCTTAGAAACCTAATGGGAACAATTAGAGCCATAAACCACATCATGTGAGTTATTGATTGATTGATTGATTGCTCTTCAAGGATAAAAGTGTTGGGTAATTTTTTTTGCTGGGGTTTTGGATATGAATGAGATTACCAAACTAATATGGTATGTATTGACATATATAAGAAGAAAAAAATTACATCTGGGAAGGAGAAACCTTACTGGAATCATCATAGTGCAGATTTATGGACTCTCAAAGCATTTCAAAAATATGAAGCCAGCTTATAGACCTTGAGCCTCTCAATTAGGGGAAGCCAGAATCCACCTGAGGAAGAACTTGAATCACAGTCACAGATATAGACTTTGAATTTTCATGGAACCCTTCTCAGGAGGAAAGGAAATATCCAATCTTGTAAAGAATATTTTCTCCTGGCTTTGAACTGTTTCTGGAAACAAATGATGAAGTGGAGACTCGGGGAGGTCAGGTGATTAATAGAGCCTTAACCCAGATCACCTCCAGTGCATTCGATAGTCATTTCTCTCAACTCAAAATGCACAGAAGGTGCAGACACAGAAATAACTGTCTGAATTCCCGCACTGGTCCTCCAGTGCATGGAGGGAGGGCTGTGATGGTAGAAGGGCCAAGTAGAAACCACTGGAAATTGTACCTGCCCACACTTGACTTGCTAGAAAGCAAAACAAAACAAAAATATCACACCCCTAGAGGAATTACAAACATTAGTGCCACCATCAATGACTTGAAATATGCAAGAGTGCTAATGCCTACAACATCCCTATTTAATATGCCTATTTGGATAGTGTAAAGCCAGATGTATCAAGGAGAATGACAGTCGATTATCACCCACCTAATTAGGTAGTGATTCCAATCACAGCTGCATTTCCAGATATGGTATTTCCCCTGGAGAAAATTAACACAGAACCTGACACCTGGTATACAGACAGCTATTGAAATAGAAATGCACTGTCCCCCCATCTCTGCCAGCAAAGAAAAACATAAGCAGTTTGCTGTCACATAATAAATACAAGACAATATCCTTCCTGTCTTGTCCCAGGGCTATGTCAACTACCCAGCTCCATCATAAAATATTTTTGAATTGGGATATGTGTTGTCTTGATACTGCACAGAATGCAACACTGGTCCATTGTATTCCTGATTGTATGATTATTTCAAGACAGAAATAGCATCCTAGATCCTTAGTACATACATAGGAGTGCTAAAGGGTGACAAATAAACCCCCTCAATATTCAGGGATCTGTGAACTTGATGAAATATTTTGGAGTCAAATGGTCTGGGCCCTGTTTATCTATGTTGTAGAAAGTAAAACAAATGGTTGCACCTGTCAACAACCACTATCAACAAACAAGCACAATACTTAATGGGTCTTGTTTATGGATTTTGAAGGCAATATATATCACATTTGGTTGCATTATTACAATTCACATGCTGGGTAATATGAAAAGCTCCTAAATCTGAGTTGAGCCTAGAGCCTCGCCACTTGGACCTTAGGTCCCAGAAACCTATTGTTATTAAAAGAGTCTGTGTCAGAGAGATACATTTCACAGAAACCTGACAACCCACGGTGAGAGATTAGGAGTCCTAAATCATAGGATTTGGGAGTAAGGCCATATGCTTTCCTATTGACAAATTATTCCCCATTTGCATTATTGTCTGTCTCATACTGGGCTTTGTTTGTGAATAAGTTACCTTGCACAACAACAACAAACAGAGGACTTTGCTGATGTGATTAAGGATTCTGAGGTAGAAACGTTTTACTGGATTATCTAGGTGGGCCCAATATAATTACAGGGTCCTATTAAGAGCAAAGCAAGAGTTTCAATGTTAGAAAAAAGAGATAACAGAAGTAGAGGTTAGGAGAGGGAGAGAGAGAGAGAGAGCAAGATCTATATATCTATATCTATATCTATATCTATCATCTATAGCTATATCTATAACTATTTCTATGTCTATCTATCATCCATCTATTATCTATCTATCTATCTGAGAGGAGGGAGATTGGAAGGTGCTACAGTGCAGATTTTGAAGATGAAGAATAGTGTCATGAGCCAGGGAACGCAGGTGCCCTCTGAAGTCTAGGAAAGATTATCACTAAAAGCCTGCAGCCCTGTCAAAATCTTGGTTTTTGGAATTCTGACACCTAGAATTGTAAGAAAATTATATTGTTTAAGCCACTCAGTTTGTGGTTATTTGTTACAGTGACAATAGGAAATTAATACAATGATTAACACAAAATCATTATTCAATTTCAACAGCTCATTTTACAGAGATTGTTAATTGATTCATAAAATAAATAAATGTCTACATACAAAATACATAAATTTATACATACATAAATACTATCATAAATTTAAAAATAGATATGCACAAAGTATTAAATTATATGTTAGAAAAGATATTAAGAGACAGGGCCTGAGTAGGTCCTGAAAGCTAAAAAGCAAATAAATAAGCAACAACAAACAAACAAAAACCTACATGAGCAGATGTTACAGATCCCTGCCTTGGATCTCCCTTTGCTTTTCATTTTTCCTCTAAGCTCACATCTGTGGCCTCTGCTCAAAAATAAAACAGAGAACAGCATGGACCTGATTTGTGAATGTATCTGAATGTTCTGCTGTCACCAGACAGAAATGAGTGACTTCCTCCTTACAGTCCCACCCAAGGGTAGCTTTAATAGACAATGGAGAAGTGAAATTATCCTGTGGACAGAACTTGGAATGGTAAGCTGGTTGTTCGATCTCTGAAAGGAAAGAATGCCTGATGTAGAGTTCTATGGAATACAAAGTAATATTGGAACATTGTGTGGAATGTTTTGGGGAAATGTGTGTGAATGCAGGGGCACAGAGTGTGAATATATTTATATTGTATGTAAATGAATACTAGAGAGCATTTACTGCAAAGAAATCATGCAGTCATCAGATGGGTAAGATGACCAGCACTATAAATATTACCTTCTTCTTCCAGACTCCCCAGTGCTTACTCAATATCCTCATGTATAAAGTTGTAATGGAGACAAGGACAGGGGATAGGCATGAGCTGGACAACATGGACTTCTCATCAAAGCTAATCTGGATAGTACCACAGTTGAGTGTGCAACGTGCTTATAGCAGACGCTAATGCCAAATCCATGAGGTATTCCATTTACCTGGGGAAAACGGCTGACTGTCTGCAGGAAATTTGATTACATATTTCCTTTTTGAAGGAACATGGTGGGGAAATTTGATTCCAAAGCAGTTGCATTATCTATTTCTGTGGTTTCACACATATATTTCCTCTGATCACTGGAACATTTTACAAATAAATGAAGTATGGCAATGGATTAATAATCACAGAGTTAATTGCCTCAAATGTGTCATCACCTTGAAAAACTGGCTTAGTGGAAGGGTGAAGTACCCTGCTGAAGTCTGAGTTAAAGTGCCTGCAAAGTTGGGATGTCATTCCATAGGGTATCAGTTATCTCTTCCATAATCAGAATACCTAGTTCTGGGAACCAAGGAATGGAGGTGACAATCAATTATGTGATTACCTAAATCACTTGGAGAATGTTGTTTTGTTTTCAAGCTCACAACTTTAGGCTTGGTTAGCTTGGAGGTCTTTGAACAATAAAGGAATGCTTTCACTGGGGAAAAATGTCAGAATGCTATTGAATTAAAAATATGTGACTGTCATCCAGCCAGTTTGGGTTTCTCATATTGTTGAATGAATGTGAAGAGGAGAATAGCTGTTAGGGAGATTGATCCTAATCACCAGAGGGAAACCGGTTTCTGATACACTGATATATGGAACATAGCAGGACGGTGCCTGGAACACTAGGTATTGACTGGGAGTCCCTATTACTGCTTTCTTACTTAATAACTCTGGTTAATAGAAACCTCAGGAAAATAGAAAATAATTCCAATAGAGTAGGTTAGGTTCACCCCATTGGTTAAAAAGTTCATCAAGTTGTTTGACTGCTTGAGAGAAAGAGAAGTAATAAGAGTAGTAGGAATATAGAGACATGCTTACAAATGGAATTCTGATCATCTAAAGAAGTGAAGACTGTACTATATTAATGATTGGTTCTTCCCATCACCTTAACCTCACCGCCTTATATGGAGAGCACTAATGATGTTTAATAGATTCAGTTTCAGGTGAAAGTTGAACTCAGTTGACATCAGTGAATGCTGATGTGGCAGCTGCTGGACTTCATGTTCTCCTGTGTTGTAAAAATTAAATTTTCACCAGAGTGAAATATAAGAAAGAATGCTGAGGGGTAGTGGAATAGACTGTTTTGGAAATTCCCCCTTCGTGTTTCTCAGTTCATTCTCCATTTTCTACATCTTTTCTCTGCTCTGGGAGGCTGACCTGTATAGACTACATGGGATTCCTTGCTCTCTTGCTACTGATGATTAGAACAACTGGAAATACTAGGAGATTTGAGAGACAGTGAATAGTGAAGCTGTGATATTTATTCTCTTGGTTCACTATACTAGTGGTTGCTTAGGCTCCTCTAATGCTATACAAAAATCTCAGCTTCTGAAAAGGCAGCTCTCTCTGAAGGCTACCTGTCCTGGTTTCCAGTGACCTTGCTCTCTTATTATCTCTCAAGGGCTATGGGTAATTACAGCATCCTGGGGCCCTGCACTTTCCCTTTTGATTTCCCTATACTTGTGCCATACAATAGTGCCTTTAATGAATGCTTCTCAGAGTTGGCTAATTTGAGTTAGCACTCTTTTTTCCTAGAATGCTGACAGATAAACATCGCTGTACCACACACCACATGTGTTAATGAATCTGGATGTAAAGGGGAAATGACTTTAAACGTATACTTTATTTTTCACTTGATAAAATTTCTGCATTTAAAAGGTGTTAGTGCCCTGGCCGGTTTAGTTCAGCGGTTAGAGCGTCAACCTGTGGACCAAAGAGTTGCAGGTTTGATTCTGGTCTAGGGCATGTACCTTGGTTGGGTTCGGTCCCCAGCCCTGGTCATGGTTGTGCAGGAGGCAACCAATCGATGTGTCTCTCTCACATCGATGTTTCTCTCTCTCCTTCCCACTCTATCTGAAGATAAATGGAAAGATATCCTCAGGTGAGGATTTAAAAAAGAAGTAAAATAAATAAACAAATAAATAAATAACAGGTGTTAGCATTTTGTCTCTGCAATATAAAAAGGCACCAAGAATTATCAATACTAGGGTGAAGCCCAACCAAAGACCTTGCTTCACACGAATGGAGTAATGGTCAACTTGTTCCTAGAAAATCCTAGTTGTTGTGAAGGGGTTAAGATGGAAATACTTTGAAGATAGATGTTTAGTACAGTATTAGGAGAGATAAATAGTTCAAATAATTTATAATTTGTGTTATATTTGACTAAACAGTTCTTTTTCAAAATGTCATTTTACTTACTAATATAAGTCAGAAAGATTTACTCATAGTGAATGTTCCAACTTGGCACTCTGGATGCTTTCTAGGAACAGAAAGTACCCCAAAGGGGGCTAACAGCTTATGTTTCATGAAAATACCTAATACTATATACCACATAATTATGCTTTTTCTCTTTTTTGCTTGCTGTAAATTTGAACTGAGTAAAAGAATAACTTGAGTAATAATCTGGTTTGAGGTGATTAATTTCTGAAGCTAGAAAACATTTTAGTAAGATTCCCCAAAAATGACTTGGGAACACTTGGACAGGTAATCAGAAGATTTGAGGTAGTTAGTAGTATCCACTAATATGACACTGGGAGATCATTTAAAATAATAATTTAAGACTACACTATGATGAAAGATGTCCAGTAAAAAGAAGAGACAGAAATATAAGAGAATGATAAAAGTTTAAAATGAGTGTAAGGTGTGCACAGCTATTAAAAAGGAGCATCTAGGTACTATGAAGAGAGTTTATAAAAAAAGCTTGCAGAAATTCAGACTGATGATGAGTCTGAGAAAGATTAAGAGTTAAGTTAAAGTTCAAGAAAAGGTAGTCTATTTTTCAAATAATACTATGTATTTAGAAGCAGGTGTTAAATGGTTCAACACACATAGACGATTAAGTGATTGTGTCATATGACTGGAGAAGGTTCTTCGTGTGGAGTAAAGGTGGGCTCAAAAACGGAAAGTTAAACAAATGTAAAGTCATGGGAAAAGTGTGTGTTTAAGACAAGGAGTGAGAAAATCCTATTGAAATCATGGGGGCCACATAATAATTTTAATAATAATTTGTAGTCAATTTCCAAATTTTAGAATACCAAATGACTAGCAATTGCACTCCCGGCCACATATTCAAGAAGACTATGCATATATATATATAATCTCCACAAAAAACAATCTGAGAAATAAATATAAAATACAGTCAAGGAGTCTAAATATATGTATATATAAATATGTATGATTATTCTTTAATCAACCAATAAAATAACACAAAAAATATATTGCTAATAAGCTAAAAAAAAATGTTGCTAATTAGCTAGAAAAACATACACTTAATCCAAAGGAAGAAAGATAAAGAGGAAATGGGTACAAGGATTGGGTAAGACCAATAGTAAACAACTATCAAAATTGTAGATTTAAGCTCAACGGTATCAATAATCCCTTTATGTGCAAGTGTCCTTTACGTAAAAGACAAAGATCAAACTGCATGCTGTCTAAAGAATAATGATTTCAAATATAAAGACTCCAGCAGGTTAAAAGTAGAGGATGGGAAAATGTGACCATGCTTACTAATCAAAGCTGCGATGACTATATTAATACCATAAAAGGTATATTTCAAAGCAAATTTTAACAGTGATAACGAGGGACATTTTATAATGGTAAAGTGATCAATTTTCAAGAGAATATTACTATTCTAGACATTTATGAACTTAACCATACAATTTAAAATTATAAGAAGTAAAGAAAAATGAGATAGCCTTTAGAATAAACAAATCCATAGGATTTCAATGAACCTTTCCCCACCATAATAGATAGAAAAGTAAATAGAAAAATCAGCAAGAACAGACTTCAATAACACTATATACCAGCTTTACCTGATTAAATTATTTTAAACATTTTTATCCATAACAAAACTTAGATTATTTTTAAGTGCACTAAAAATAATTACCAAGATAGAACATATTTGGGTTCTTAAAACAAATCTCATTATATAAGAAATGACAGAAATATTGCAATGTGTGTTCTCTGACCACTAGGCAATTAAATTGGAAAACAATAACAGGATAATATATAGAAATTCCCAAATATTGAAAAAATAAGTACATTCTTTTAAATAACTCACTGATAAAAGAGCAAATCAAAAAGGGACATTAGAACATATTTTTAATGGAATTAACATGAAAACACAATATATCAAAGTTTGTGGGATGCCACTAAAATAGCACGTGAGGAGAAATTTATAGCAATAAGCCCTATATTAGGACAGAGAAAAGGTTCTTATATCAATGCTTTCTGTAACAAATTTAAAAACAACAGAAAATAGAGCAAATTTAATCCAAAGTAGAAAGAGAAAAGAAATAATAAATTTGAAAGTACGAATCAGTAAAATAAAAACATGGTGATTTGGATTACTTCAAAGTTAATATTTGTTCATTGAAAGACACTACAAAAATGAAAATACAAGATGCAGACTTGGAAAAAATACTTGGACATTACATATCAAATAAAGTATCCAGGTATAAAAACAAGTACAGCCCAGCCAGTGTGGCTCAGTGGTTGAGTGTCGACCCATGGACCAAGAGGTCACCAATTTGATTCCTGGTCAGGGCACATGCCTGGGTTGTGGTCTCCATGGGTGTGCAGGAGGCAGCCAACCACTGTTTCTCTCTCATCTATGTTTCTATCTCTCTCTCCCTCTCCCTTCCTCTCTCTCTAAAAAATCAATAAAACATATTTTTTTTAAAGTACAAAATAATTAGAAGAAACTGAATAAGGCATGAGCATAATACTTGAACTGACACTTGAGCAAAGATGGTAAAGAGATGGCAAAAGTGCACATGAGAAGAGGCTAACGTCCAAGTCACAGGGGAAATAAAAATTCAATACACAGTGCAATATCATCACATATCTTTTGAAAGTCTAATGTTCCAAAAGGCCAATTGTTGGTGACAATGAAGAACAAGTGGAAATCTCAAATCCTGCTGGTGGGATTGTAAGAGGGTACAACTGCTTTGGAAAACAGTTTGGCAGTTTCTCAAAAGGTTAAACATCCACCTACCACAGGATCTAACTAAAGCATATGTCCACACAAGGACTAGTACATTAGTATTTATACGAACTTAACCGGGAGTGGGGAGTAGGGGTAATAAGCAAAAATCAGGAATCAACAAACAGCCATCAACTGGTGAATGAATGAACATACTGCATCATACCCGTGTTACAGACAACTAACCAGGAGTGAACCCTGCAACAATATGCGATAACATGAGTCATTCTTAAAGTCATATGCTAGCAAACAAAGCATGCATAATGTAGGAATCCAATTGTATAAATCCCATGTAATCTAGAGTGAGAGAAAGCACTTCAGCTGTAAAAGGTCATTTCCAGGAGGGAGAAGGTGGAAGGGACTACAAAAGGCACATTGGTGGTGATGGAATTATTCAGTGTCTTTATTGTTGAGGAAGTTTTATGGGTCTATGCATACGTCAAAATTTGGTGAAGTGTATACTTTAAACAAATATGGTTTATAAATGGCAATTATAACTCAATAAAGGTTTTAAATATTGTTATCTCGAAGAAGCACTAGATTTGACAGGTAAATTTTTTTTTACCACTCATCCATATACAGATAATGTCAATAATATAAAATCTCTTGCAGAAAATAAAGAGGTGCCCAGTCGGCCGGTGTCGCTCAGTTGGTTGAGCATCATTCCATACACCAGGAAGTTGCTGGTTCAATTCCTAGTCAGGGCACATGCCAGAGCTGTGGGCTCAATCCCCAGTAAGAGGCATGCAGGAGGCAGCCAATTGATGTTTTTGTCTCTCATTTATGTTTCTTTCTCTCTCTCCTTTCTGTTCTCTGAAATCAATAAAAACATATTTAAAAAAATAAAGGAAAAGAAAGAGGTGAGGAACACATCTAATTTATTTAGTTAACGTAGATTATACCAAAAATAAATTCAAAGTTAAATATATTATAATCATTTTAACCATTTTCTCCCCCATATTTTAATACCATTTAGTTAAGACATTATATCAACTATGTGTGATGTGTTTCAATGACAACCTGTCAAAAAGCAGTCATATTAAAGAAAGCAGAGAGATGTCTGGCCGGGGTGGCTCAGTGGTTGAACGTCGACCCATGCACCAAGAGATCGCTGGTTTGATTCCTGGTCAGGACACATGCCCAGGTTGTGGGCCCAATCCCCAGTGGGGGCATGGAGGAAGCAGCCAATCGATGTTCTCTCTCATCGATGTTTCTATCTCTCTCTCCTTCTCATTTCCTCTCTCTCTAAAATCAATAAAAGAAAAAAAAATTAAAAAAGAAAAGAGTCAAACAATGACTGAACATGTGGTCTGTGATGAAGTGATAATCACCCATATTATCATTGCAGGCAGAGACATGGAGAACATGTTGCATACTGAACATAGGCAGACTTGTGGTCAAGAGATTTTCATTTGTAATACTTTCATAATTGTTTCCTTTTCCAGACCAGGAAGTGAAATATAGAACAGGAAGATCAGCCTTCTGTAACAATTCATAGAGAAGCATTCATTAATCATCACAATTCTCCCCACTTCTCTCTTTGCAAATGAGTTGTGTAACTTCTTTACGCTAAAACAAATTATTCCATTTGGGAAGACCAAAAGAGTGGGAAGACAGGCATATCATAAACACACTCAAATTTACCTGAGTCAATATTAAGTGAAAGAGTCTGAGAAAATACATATATTTTATAAAAGACAATTGCAATTCCTAAAATCGTGTGTTAACGAAATACTTTGCTTTCTTTGACAAATGTTCTTGAAGTTAAATCCTTTCATAGCCAAACTAGAGAGCAAGCAGTCTGTTTAATGTTTTTGGGAGGGCCCTTCCCTATCCCAAACTCAGCGCTTACCATGTAGCTTTAAAATCAGTCCGAGCACAAGAAGTATTTATTGAATTGAGGTGAAATATTAGATCTGGTGTGGGCACTCACCAGAGTATAACTACTCCTGTTCATATTTGGTTTTTGTCACTTTTCATTTGGATTATCAGTAATTATATTGACATCATTTCACTTGGCTTTGGAATTTAGGAATTCAACACAAGAGTTGAACTCTTTCATGAACTCTTGTGGATATTGTATTTCTTGGTGTATTTCAGGATATCTTAATATATACAAATATAGATAATAGTCTATATATCTTACTTAAGGGCAGATGGAGAACAAAGGCTTGACTCTAAAATTATATTTCTCCTTTGGGAAAAGAAAATTAATCCAACAAAGTACATCTCACTGAAAGAACTGGGGGGAAAACTTTAAAATAAATAGTTGGTGAATACAGAAATTGGTTATAATAGGCAAATTACTGAGAGTGCTTTAGAAATTGGTCATTCTTCATACCAAATACATTTAACATAGAAAGCATATATTTTTTCTATGTGAAATATCAAAGGACTTCATTGTAGCAGTTTATATATATATGATTCTCCTCCTTCTCTCCCTCCCTCTTTCCCTTTCTGACTTTTAGTTTGTGCTGTTAATAACTCTCCAAAAAACTCTATGCCAAATTAAGCCGTAGGCACAGTTTGAGGAGGGAGATAAAATGTTTGACAATTCCCCATTCCATATATGTGTACATAATTTTTGAATTGTGACATCATAAACAGGAGGGCATCAAAGTAATCTCCAAATGCAAAGTGGCAGGAAGCTCCAAGAAGACGTAGATTGCTTGCTGTAGCCTATAAACCATGTGATAACAGAGGGATCTTCTGTTGAAAATGAAATTTATAAAGAATATTTTATTCTCTGCCGTAAGAAAACCCCATATTTCACTCATCGAAAAGAAGAAGGGAGAGTTGCCTGGAATTGCATAATAAAATGTCAGCACTGAATGGTGATTAAAAATACCATCTAAATTCTACTTGGGCAGGGCACTTGAGAATCCAGATCAAATAGGCCACGTATCAAGAGAACAGACTAAATGTCACAATGTTTCATAGTGACAGATTAGGTAAGTGCCACAGAAATATACAGGCCTGAAAGAAGAATTGCTAAGCAGACATCTGAAAACATGCTTCATAAGCATTATTCTAAATAAACAGGAACATTTTACATGGTGGTATTTTTCATTAATGTGTTTGTAGGATCTGTTCAGTTTTTTCTTGATTTTTAGTATAACCTCCAAGAAAACAACCCATCATATTCCAGCACTCTGTGATTTCTCTTAAATATGATGCTAAAGAAGCCCAGGCTTAGATGTAAAAACAGGGTGTTTCTCTATAAATTTGATGCCTTCATCCTGAAATGTTTTTCCATCATCATTTTTTGTTCTTTTGTTACCTTAAATGTTATTCTCCAAAAAATCCAGTCTTACAATAAAATTTTATTAATAATTAATTTAGCATATATTGAGAAAAGAACTTAGAATTTTGAAGATGTTAGGGGATAGGATAACCAAACAATATTTGACAAGGGCCAGTCACTTTTAAGAGTGAAATAGAGGAAATTTATCATAAGAGTAATAGATTTGACCATCACCGCCCCCCACCACACACACACACACACACACACACACACACACACTATTCTCTACAAATGCAGATTAACCTTAAATTCTTCACACCTATTCCACTCAGAATAAAATGAGTGATTTATTTTTTCTTTATATGTCTGAATTCAGATTATCTCCTTTTCCTTTGATTTCCCCTACATTGCTGCTTTCAGATATCTGTGGTGTTGCTGCCTAGTACACCAGCTCAATGGTGTTATGTATGATTAATATGATAAAAAAAATACATAATGCTGTGATCTACAACTAATCATGATTTTCTGTTTGTATTGGAGTACTGTGAGTAAAATGCACTAATCTTAAAACTGAAATTTTTATTTTGCAGACATTCATGTAATTAGGGAAAAAAGATAAAAAAGAATTCCAGGACCACAGATGGTTCCCTCTTGCTGCATTCCAGTTAATACTCACCCCAAGTTAATCAATATTCTGGCTTCTGTCAAAAATGATTAACTTTGCCTGTCCTTGAACGCATATTAATAGAATCAAATAGTATAATTTTATTTACATTGCCATGTAGCATTTTACCACTAAAATATATCACACTATACTACAATATTATCTTTTATAAATTAATAGCCATATTTTTATAGCAGCTTAATGTTTACTGAAGCTGATCAGATAGTGTCTATGTCCTGCCTTTTCCCTTTGCCCTCATAGCTTCCTGTTATTAATACCTGGCAGTATGGTACATTTGCCACACTTTATTAAGCAATGTTACTATGTCATTATTGACTAAAGTCAATAGTTTATGTTATGATTCACTGTTTGTGTTGTACACTATGTTTTGACAAAATATTATGTGTCCACCATTAATTACAGTATCATACAGAAGAGGTTCACTGGCTGAAAGCTTCCTGTACTCATCTATTCATCCATCCCTCCTCCCCCCAAACCCCAGGGAATTACTAACCTTTTATTCTCTATCGAATGCAGCCTTTCCAGAATATTATACACTTGGAATAATAAAATATGTAGCCTTTTCAAACTGGCTTCTTTTACTCAGCAGTATGCACTTAAGTTTCCTCTGTATCTTTCTTGGTTTGACGGCTCATTTATTTTCTATGGCTGAATAAAATCCCATTGTAGGGATTTATCACTGTTTGTTTATCCATTCATCCCTTGAAAGATATTGTGGTTGCTTCCATTTATTTGGAAATTATGGATAAAGCTGGTGACTGTAAACATTCACGTGGAACCTTTTGTGTACACCTGAGTTTTCAACTCATTTAGGTAAATATCTAGGATAGGATTGTTAGATCATATAATAAGACTATTGTAGCTTGTAAAAACTACCCAACTGTCTTCCAAAGTGAGTGTACCATTTAGAGTTTCTATTAGAAAATGAATGAGAATTCCTGTTGCTTCACAAACTCACCAGAATTTGATGTTGTCAGTTAGGTTTTAATATAGTCATGGATATGTCTCAGTTTCAATCTGCCATATAAGTGTTCCATCTTATCCTTTCTGAGACTGGTTTCTTTTCTTTCCTTTCATAACAGTCTTGAATTAATTGAGAAGTTTTCTTTTACTATCATACTTCCTCCTCTTTTAGCTTATTAATTATACCTTTGTTTATTACTCTTTTAGCCATTATAGGAGAAATAAAAACATGAATCCTTGACTTATTACACTGTATCTTAAATTAGTGCTTTTACCACTTTTCATACAATGCTTGGGTCTTACATCCCAGTAATTTAAGAATGATAAGATCTATACCTATTTACCCACATCCCACCAGTAATGCTATCTTTGTCATATATTTTAATACAATACACTTTAATCCACTATTACTATTATTATATTACACAGTTAATTCTATTTAACTTTATCCATATAGTTTATCTTCCTTATGCTTTTCATTACTTCCAGTTGTTCAGCAGTTTCATGTGATATACTTTTACTTTCACCTGAAGAAATTTCTTTAATGTTTCTTTTGAGATTGCTTTCCTGATAAGTTATCATGGTTTTTTGTTTGTTTTTGTCAGCCATGTCTCTATTTACTGTCACTTAACAGTATTTTTACCATTACTTATATTTGTTATAGAATTCTGGTTCATTATCTTTTACGTATGTTAAAAACTTCATTTTTTCATCTTAGAGCTTATAGGATTTACAGTCGGTCCTCATTCATCGTGGTTAATCAGTTCCAGACTCTACCGCGATACATGAATTTCCGCGAAGTAGGATTCTTTATTTATAAATCGAATGTTTTCGCAGTTAGAGCATAGAAAACCTGTTTATTACCTTCTAAATATGTTTTTTAACATTATTAGAGCCCTCTAGACATGAAATAACACCTTTTAGTCACCATTACACTCGTATTACCCAATATATTAGGCAAAATAAGAGAAAATAAGACATATTAGATGTTATAAATATATTATTATTACTGTACATTTAATTACACACACACACAGTTACACACAACCACTAACCTATGAAAATAGTGCAACTTGTTTGATGATGAAGCGATGAAGATGAAGAGATGTGCTGCACAGCAAAGAAGAGCAAGGTTACTGCTCCTCTGAAGGCACGACCTCAGTGGGAGAGTCTTCAGGTGGTGCAGTATCTTCAGCAGGTGCGTTGTCGTCTTATTCTGCTGAAGGAGCACTAGGAGTAGGCAGTGGGTGTCTGGGTGCGCGGCTGAAGAACATCATCATAGGCAGTTGCTGGCGCTCTCTTTTCATATGTGTGAGGAGGCTTTTGTAGGGTTCTATTGCTCCATCAGGTGCATTCTGGAACCACAATGCACGCATCATTTGTGGGTCCCATTTGCCAATCATGTCCTGTACTACCTTAATAATTCTCACGACTTGTGAGAGACGCTCAAGTATAAGGCCGACTTCCTCCTCCTGACCCCCAGGAACCTCTGGCTGCTCTTCCTCCTCCTACTCGCAGACATAGTCATCTCCACCAGATCCTTGTCAGTTAAGGGATCCTGTTCTGGAGGATACTCACCCTCCTCAAGGAGCTTCTGGAACGTGTTGTTCACGTAGTCCTCTGCTGCAGGCTGGTCAGCAGAGACAGCTTCTCCATGGAGAATGACACTCTTCAGATGATACCTCTTCTGGAACTTCTCAAACCAACCCTTGCTCGCTGTGAAATCCATGAATGTTGCAGAAGAGGGTCCTGGTTGAGGTTCGTCCACCATAAAGCGCTGATAGAGCTGCCTTGCCTTTACCTGGATGACCAGCGAATCGAACAGATTGTTTTTCTTGCGGCTGTTGCTGATCCAAATGGCTAGGGCAGACTCCGTTTTCACTATGAACTTATTACAACTTGTCACAATGTGCTCTGCTTCCTTGTTGAAAGAGGCAGTAGCTGTTGCACGGATGTTCTTTTCATCTTTATGGATGGAGCGAACGGTAGACTCATTCAAGTCATAAAGTAATGGCAGGCAACCTCCACGATTTTCTTGCCATCTTTGATCATATCCAAGAGTTTCACCTTCTCCTGGATGGTAAGCATCTTCCTCCAGCGCTTAGTTTCATCATCAGAGGGCTTAGAAGAAGCAGCACGTTTAGGAGCCATCGTGGGGCTTAGATAAAAGTTCTCAGAAATCGCAAACACAAGAGCAAAGATGCTTCCGATGCGTAGCGATGCAGAAGCGTGTATGAGAGAAAGGAACTTGCATGAGGCTGAGCCAATCAGTGGCCAGGATAGGAAGAGGATAGGACAGCCAATCAGTGAACATCACGCTCTGATTGATTTGGTTTCACCACACCCGACTTTTTGGAAAAAAGTTATTGCCCACACACAAGGAGTGGTGGAGTGGTTGCACCTGGCATTGAAGGATTTGCGGGGGTGCTCGAATACATAGGCCTACAGTCCATACGTACAGTAATTTTAATTGTAATACAGGGGTGTATAATTGACTCAGACAACTGAGCACACGCTGTATCATTTTCACTGTCTTGATCAACTTTTTAATAAATATATTTGAAAAAACCGCGATAGACGGAAGCTGTGAAAGTTGAAGTGCGAAGTGGCAAGGGACGACTGTATGTTGAAAAGGAGGGCGTTGTTCTTATTGCTTCTCTTTTGATGGTAATGTCTTGCTTCCTTTGGTTGATATTAAGATTATCTCTGGCTGTCTATCAGGATTAGTATTACTGTGTGTGTGGTAGACTTAAAAAGTGGTCCCATTCCTCAATATATCATTCACTTTCTAATCCCCAGAACCTATAAATAATATCTACTGTGACAAGTGAGGAGATTATGTTAAGGATTTTGAAGAAGAGTTTATCCTAAATTATCCAGGTGGGCTTTAAATGCAATGACATGTATCCTTACAAGAGAGAGACAGAGGTTGTTTTGACACAGACACACAGAAAGAGAAAAAAAAAAAGGCAATGGGAAGAGGGAGGTAGTGACTGGAGTGATGCAGCCACAAGCCGAGGAAAGCCAGGCAGACACCAGAGACCTTGAACATGCAAAAAATAGACTCTTCTGATCACCTCCAGAGGGAGCACCTCTGCCCTGCTGGCACGTTGATTTCAGGCTTTTGCCCTCCAGAACTTTAAGACAATAACTTTATGTTATTTTAGGCCACCAAGTTTGTGGCATCTTGATCATCTAAGAGTAAAGTTCAGTCATCTGTTTTCTTCTCCTGCTATTCATGTTTATTGGTAAAGTTTTGTATCAGGTTTGATCATTTTTTATTGAATGCACACGTTGTGAATGAATAAATGTAGAGCCTCTAGATGCTATTCACTTCCACTCAGGATGATTTCTTTTTTTTTATGTGACTGACAAAGAGTTTACAAGGAGATAATGAAAACCAGTGGAGGGTGGTGCATTGCTAGATTGCCTGGACTCTGGGGGCCTAAGCCACAAAGGGTGTCAAAAGTATTCCAATGCTTTATTTTTAGGCTTCTTAGAAATCCCTGAACCCACATATTTATGTCTCAAGACACATGAGAGTATTGAATACTCTGCTTAGAATTTGATCCTTTAAGCTGCATCTAGTACCTTAGTTTCTCCACATCTTTCCAAGCGGCTGTACCACTTAGGTGGACACTTTTTCATCAAGGGGAAACTGCAAGCATGATGGAAGTCTTACCCCTCTGCAGTTTTCTGTTCTTCATATTCTAGCTCTCTGGTGTCTCTAAACGCTAAATTTTGTTTCCCTAATCCAAGTAGTCTGCCACAGGTACCAGTCTTTGATTTAGTTTGGTATCTATGTCCATAGTGAAAATCAGATTTCCTAGAGAGAAAATATTGTCTTGAATGCCGGTTTCAAATCAGGATGATTTTCTTTTTTCCTGAAATTTTGTCCTCTTGTCCCCTAGTTACATTAATTGTTCTCTGTTACTTGTAAACAATTGTTGCTGTCTTTTTTTTTTTTTTTTTACTTTATTCACCTTTTATTACTACTCTCAGCCAAGATTAGTTTGATATCAGCTATTTCATCATAGTCTGTAGCAGAATCCTAGAACTGATGTTTTCTTTGTTTTTGTTCTTTTCATGAAACAGCTATGGCAATGTACTGAATATAAAATGAATGCCTAAATGTTAAATAAATTAGAATACAATACTTTTGGTTAAAGCTACACTTTTTATGACTAAATTTTATTCCTCTAAATTAAATTCTCACAAAATTATCAAAATTTTTATTTTAGATAAACCTTGTTGAAAAATATGTTGTATATCTGGGTAGCCTGTGGAAATTAGGTCAATGTTAATAATTTTTGTACTTTTGGCATCTGTCAATAAGTTATTTAAAATAGATAAATGATATTTGAGTACTTGTTTGAATCTATGAAAGTGAGAGAGAAAATTTAAGCAACATATGAGGTATTAGTTGACTATGGCATTTTAAATGACAAAAATCAAATAATGGTAGAATGCCATTTTATGTGAGAAAAGTCAAGTAAATTTGTAGTATCATTTTATAAATTATTTTAATATAATTAGGCATCTATTTCATATATTGGAATAATCATTCTTAGTTTGCTTTCAGTAATATGTTAGGTGTTTCCACACCCCCAGCTCTTTCCATGTCATTTATAGCAAGTTTCTATTTCTCTTTAGCAGAAGCAGTTTAACTGCCACTAACAGATAAATTGCTACAAGTGTGTTCCATCTGGGTCCATTACAGAGCTTCAGGGATAAAGAGATTTTATTGGAAACAAAAGAAATTTCTGACTGATGCAATGGCTGGTGAAATCCACCAGGGGTACTCAAAATACAGAAAAAGGCAAGATTTTAAAACACGATTTGGTCAAGGAGATTAATAGAAATCTTTGAAGCACAGAAATGGATCAACCATTGGATATATTTGGATGATTTTGACAGCAACCATATGGAGAACTGGTAACAGAATTGCAGCTTCTAGTGCTGTGTTGAAACCAGCATGTGGTTACGGGCTTGGTGCATTCCATAAATGAGTCTTTGTCCTACTTACAAATAATCCTATAAATTAAGAGTAAAAATGGCCTTGCATTACATGTCCAAGTCCCAGCACATGGCTAGAAACTTTCCTAGAGAGCCCTTATATCATTTAGCATTTTACTTTATTTTTTATAAATTAGGTATCACTAAGTGGTTTAACTGACTAAAATTTAATTTTCTTCACTGTGTTGAATGGTTTATGACCTACAGCTATTAAAAGATCAAAATTCCTTTCTCCTGGGCTCTTCTTAACATACAATTTCATCTTCATAATTTTAAGGGGATTGCTCCACCTTTGGGTACCATTTTCACATTCTATCAGGTAAAAGGATGAGACATGCACAAGTTGATTTTGTCCCTTTTTATACAGACAAAAAAAAAAATGCTTTCAAAAGCATACCACATTTTCCTTACATATCATTGGGCAGAAGTACACACATGGCTAGATGAGGCTACAAGGAAGTCGGGTTTATCAAGGTAGATGCACTCGTAAGCTTTCATTTGCTACACATCCCTTACAATTACTTGCCCAGGTCCTAGCAACATGTTCTCCAATGACTCAGAGAGGATTACCACTGTGGAAGCCCATGCACACACCATGCACAATTCTTTACGATATGGTTTGGCTATGAGTTACAAAGACCTGAAACACAGTGGATAAACACAGTGCAGATGTGTTTCTTTTTCAGTTACTGTATCCTGGATTGATATGGCAACATCTCTTCCAAAGAATTTCAGGTATCATGTCTATTTCACCATTCCTAGCTATGACCTTCAACTTAGTAATTCAAAATGGACTTCATTTCCTCAATAAAATAATATGGACCAAGTGTCAGCTTTTTCTTGCAGAAGGTTCCTGCAGGCCACTAAATAGCATTTCTGCTCATATTCAATGTGCTGAGATTTAGTCACTTGGTATATTCACCATCAAGGGAGGATGAGAAATGAAGTTTTATCAAAAATCAGCTAATACATAGATATTCATGGCCTGAGCAGAACTGGCTGTCTCTGCTATAACAATATTTTAATACAAAAGTGGACATTTCCACCCAGCTCTTGGAATAAGTGCATGTAAACGTCCGAGGAAATCTATACCTTTCCCAGTGCTACACAAGGGATGGAAATGTACTTTTGTACAGTCTAGTATGGTAGCAAGCAGCCACATCTGGCTACTGAGTTTAGATTGACTGAGTAACTTAATATTTGTTTTTATTTAATTTTAGTTAAATTAAATTTAAATAGCCACATGTTAATGGCAGCTACCATACTTAACTATGCAGGCCTAGACCTTCCCACGAAAGGTATTAAGTTCCTCAAATGTGAATCATCCTCTGGCAATGAAGGTAAATCTTCAAACCACTTTCACAAGAACACAGAAAATAAT
Source organism: Tadarida brasiliensis (assembly GCA_030848825.1). Lineage (NCBI taxonomy): Eukaryota > Metazoa > Chordata > Mammalia > Chiroptera > Molossidae > Tadarida > Tadarida brasiliensis. The sequence goes on from CM061258.1 coordinate 19,198,534, forward strand.
TTGAAGATCCATCAAGGTATGTTTATATCAATACTTGGCTCTCTACATTTTCATTTTGTCATTATGTTATACTTACATGTGATGGGAAACTATACAATCCAAAGATCCAGAGGTGGTGGTTGACTGAGTAAATTTGAAATTAGAATGAAAAATGGCATACAAGGTTTTTTCAAGCTGTGAGTGTGTGTGTGTGTGTGTGTGTGTGTGTGTGTGTGTGTAAGGCAGAGCATTAACCCAGGTTTTCAGAGAATAAGAATACATCCCCAAACACCCTTCCACCTTGTCTTCTCCTCTGTCAGATCCTTATATAAATCTGCTGCAAAGGTGACCTGCAAAGCTATAACTTACTGAAATGAGCCCTCAGAGTTTTGCTCAAGATCTGCAGCCCACAATGAAAGATTATTGATGTTTTCAGCAGAAAAGCTGTCAATTAGATGTACAGTTTGCCATAACAGCTCCAGGGTATAAACCTGAACTCTTCTGTGAATTTACTGGATCTACTTTGCAGCCACAGGGCCAAGAACACAACTCTCCATTTGCTTCGGGAGATCCAGATGTTCGCCTTATTTGGATGTGTGCCGGAAATTGGAATGTGAGTTTGATGCATGTTGGCCTTATAGCATTTTGGGGTTTTAGCCTGACTGCTTATTTTTAAAAGTTTGTTTATTTTTTCTGTCTCTAAAGTGATATATGTTCAGTGTGGCTAATTTAGAATGTATGAAAAATATGAACAAAATTATAGTTACTTGTAATTCTACAACATAGTGATAATGACTGTTATCATATTCCCTCCAAGTTGAGAAAACTGCTATTTTCATTAACTTTGCTTTACTATGAAATGTTTTAAAAGTGTTTTCTTCCTCATCTCTGCTCCCTCATTTATCATTCATACTTCTCAATGCACTGCCATCTGGCTCCCTCCTGTCAATCCACTGTAGCCTTTGTTGCCAAGGTCACCAATAGTTTTTGTCACTAATTTGAATGGACACTATTCAGTCTTTATCTTACTAGAATTCTCTGCAACAGTTTAGAATCCTGCCACCTAGGGAAGATTATAAAGCTGCTGAATCATGCTGCTTCTAAATCATTGCTGAAGCTTTTTACACTATACCCAGTGAAATTTTTGTACCAAGAAGAAAATTAGGACTAAGTCAATTTTGTCTCAAATGCTAGTTTACCTCAAAAATTCCCAAAGCCGCAAGTATATCTGTTCAATTCCTATAAAGTAGCCATCTGTCCCACTGCTTTTTGCTCATTATCTACCCATGGTAGATCATGTCTCAGAACATGTCATTATGGAAAGGGAGCCAGTCAAATGGTCAACCACACCCAATACAGGAATAGATATACAGTAGTCCCCTATACCTGCAGGGCATGTGTTTCAATACGCTCAGAAGATGCCTGAAACCCTCAGATAGTACCAGTCCCTATATATACTATGTGTTTTACCCTATACATACATAGCTTTTCACTTAAACTTTAAGGAAGCACTTCACAGTTTCTCTCTGGCATATCCAAATCGCCACCATCACTACTCTTGCAATTTGGGTCCCTTAGTAAGTAAAATAAGGGTTACTGGAACACAAGCACTTTGATACCATGACAATCGATCTGATAACCCAGACAGCTACTAGGTAACGAATTGGGAAGCATACAGAGTATGGATATGCTGCACAAAGGGATGATTCATGTCTCTGGCTGGGTGGAGCAGGGCAGCACCAGATTTCATTATGCTACTCAGAAAGGCGCACAGTTTAGAACTTCACAATTCTTTATCTCTGACTATAGATAACTGAAAACCATTGATATGGGGGCACTACTGTGTAAGTGACATCAGTCTTCTTGAATTCGATTTATTCAGAGCGGTGATTACTACACCTCATGAGCAGCACCAACCAGAGACATTTGGGGACACTGATGTAAATGTGATACATTTTAAGTACTTTAAGCATAGAAAAGCTGAGGCCCATTTTTGCACATGGGAAGAACCTTGCTGGAACTTAATGCTAACACAAAAGAGAGAAAAGTGGAAGCCAAAGAGAGCAAAAGACACCTGATAACATAGCTCGAGACCTGAAATCTAGCTTATTCTTGGTCTTAACTTAAATGAGTCAATAACTTTCCCTCCCTCTCTCCCTTCCTTCCTCCCTCTCTCCCTTCCTTCCTCCCTCCCTCCCTTCCTCCCTCCCTCCCTTCCTTCCTTCCTGCCTTCTTTTCCTTCTTCCTTCCCATCATATATCTGTTTGTCTATCTATTTATCTATCATCTACCTAATCAAGGTGTTAAAGCAAAAGAGTACTAACAGTCCCAAAGCACTGTTCCTAAACCCTTCTCATATCTTCATACAAACAAACTCACAATGCTCATTTTTGCCACGTTTCCTCTATTTCATCTGGAAGTCTTGAGCCATAATTACATAAATCATATTCATTTTAGATTTCTCTATTCATTTCTCTGCTTTCCCTTCCCTTTTCTGAAAACTGGCTGATAATTTGAGGACCTGCAGCTGTCCAAGCTGCTTACTTTGGCCAGCACTAGCCCCACCAGGACGCCTTGTTAAAACACAATTGTGGGGCCCCACCCCAGAATCTCTGGCTATTTGTTCTGGGGTGAGACCCAAGAATTTGCATTTATGAAAGTGTTGCTGCTGCTGACTTTGTGAGCATAGTTTTACTAGTGATTGAGACAGAGTGATGACTTCTAAGCTTCTTATATGCCAAATGAAAAACTAGAAGTCTAAATCAGACTTTATCAAGTATGTGTGAAGACAGACCAACAGCCTCCTCTTCTCTAAAGGTACTGCATAATAACAGCCCTTACAAAACTGAAAGAAGTAACACTAATTTGAACATAAAAAGGAACAGTTAAGCAAACCACATTTATATTGAATCAAAAGTAATAAATCAATGAAAATAAAATTATAAAGATTTTGGCAGTTAGTTGAAAATATATTCATATAGCAATAAAAACACAGCCTTTAAAACTGATATGATTAAAATGTATAAAGCAAATATTAATAAACAAACCAACAAACATAACTACACAAAAATACGTTCCTATAAAAATAACATTTAAAATGTTAACCATTCTTTGGGTTTTGTGATTAAGGTATTTTTAATGCAAAATCATCACATAATTTCTGAATTTCCTATATTGAAACTGTTGCAGTTACCATAAAGATTATTTCTTTACAGGTTTGGAAAAGGCTAATGTAGTAAGCATGACTGCTCACTCCTTGAACATCTCCAAGGGAACCTGAAATCATGACTGACCCTTGGGCAACTCCTGGGAATGTGGCCCTCAGAAGGTTTTTAATGTTAATGACTGAGGTTTTTGTTGTTTACACCTAGAAAAATGTGCCATGCTGTACCAGCTTGTCAGGTTTGCTTTGCACAAAGGAAAAGATTGATAATGTGCACTTTGTTTGGTTGTTGGGAGTCTTGACTTTCGGTTGCCATGGCTGGGATTATAATAGGATGGGCCCATGTGACCTGCCTTCCATAAATCCCCAGATTCTTAGACTTTAATGGGCAAAGACATTCTGCACGTATTCCTATAGTCTGCTTCTAGAAAGAAAGCATGTTCTGTGTGGCCCTAGACAAGGATGAATTTGGAAGCCTGTCTCTTTTCTTTCCGGACTCTACCCAATATATTTTTGTTTTCTGCTGCTTCTGTTCTGTGCCTGTTACTGTAATAAATCTAAACCATGAATGCAACTTGCTATTTATGGAGTCTTATGTGTTCTTCCAGTGAATCATCAAGATTCACAGTGAATCATCAAATTTAAGGTGGTCATTTAATCTCCAAACAATATCTATATGTTTGTATGAGTGTGTGTATGTGTGTGTGTGTGTGTGTGTGTGTGTGTGATGAACACACAGTAAATTATTATCTAATAATTTATTCTACCTCTATTACAGGTAAATTAAACATTTTATTAGAAATATAAAGGATTAAGTGTACAAATTATTAAATAATTTAATCAGTCATACCTGTTAAGTTCTCCAAAATTTTTATTCATTTGTGCATGTTTATTCAATAAATATTTGTTAAATAAATATACTATATGCTATGTGCTTGGTGTATAATACATAAATAGCCCTATCTTCATTTTTACAGTTCTTGTTTGCAAAGGATAAATACACATACACAGAACACTGTAATGCAGAGTTAAAAGTTACACCAATAAAGGAAATTATCATTTTCGTTATTGTTATTGCTAGTTTATATTTGATGCAGTTACTCTGTGCCAGCCAGTATTTTAAGAATTACCATGTAACATTTCCATATTTCATTTAGTAATCATATAAATCCCTGTATGTCTAATTATGATTCAAATTTTGCAGATGCAGTACTGAGTCACTAAAAGATTGAGTTTGTATGATGCTTTGAGACTTGCAAAGCATCTTAAGGCCAGTTAACTGAACACGGTAATTTGAACCCAGACAGTTTATCCTGATCCAAAAAGACATACTTTTCACTACATCAATACATCAAATTGTTTCAAAAATATAGAGATCTCAAGCTTTTTGGGGCTGGTTGAAAAAAGCATCATAGATTAACTAACCTATATATTTACAAAGACCCAAAGTATGTGTAGAACAACTTTTTAAAAAGGCATTGGGGTTTGTGGGAAGGAAGAAGATAAGTGCTCTAGACAGAGGGACTAGCATGTGCAAAGATTCCACTCTGAAAGCAGGGATGGTGTTAAGGACCTGTTCTTAGAAGGGCCCCACACTTGGGTTTAATGATCTGAGGTTGTCATCTTGAAATGCTTAATTACTTTATCTTTGAATTTATGCTTAAGAGAAGTCTGGTGAGACAATAGAGCATTTGCAGAGTGCTCTTACTATCTCCCAGACTCCCTGGATAGGTCTATAGCTACTCCCCTATCCCTGGAGCCCAGACACCCCAGATGGCTTCACTTTTATAGCCCTGATCCAGTGAACTCTGCCACACTTAGCTTTGGGTGAGGATCTGGTTATGAGTTCAGGGAGGGTCATTAGCAAGCATCCCTTCAGCCTGAGGAGAGCATGACAGCCATCTCTACCATGGGATAGTAGTGCCACACCGGTTCCCACTGCGACATGGTGGAAGTAAGCCTCTTGACTATCACTGATCCATATACATGTCCTGGCACAGAGGTTCCAATCCCTTGGGTATTCCTCTATGGGTAAGGAGATGAAACCATTAATCAACTAAGTGGCAAATGATAAACAACATGATGGGTAAATAGAGAGGCCTTGGAAGAAAGGAAGCACTTTCATATCTTAATACCATCAATGGCACTGTTTGCCAGCTATTAGGACAAGGGTTCCAGCAGTCTTTCATTTTGCACTGAGCTTCTTAAATTTTGTTGTGGCCCCACGTGGGAGTCTGTGGTATGCCACACTTTAATAATGGAAAGACTCTCAGTATGAATGTTTCAGATAGCCTTTAATGATATAATTAAATTCTGGAGAGCAAAAGTAAAAACACATTAGATCATATCAAGAAGTTATATTCTAAATATGTTTTTTTTATTGATTTCTTAGAGAGAGAGAGGAAAGGAGAGAGAGATAGAAACATTGATGTGAGAGAAAAACATCGAACAGCTGCCTCCTGCATGTCCCCCACTGGGGATCAAGCCTGCAACCCAGGCATGTGCCCTGACTGGGAGTCGAACCGGGACCTCTCAGTTCATGGGAAGATGTTCAATCCACTGATCCACACCACCTGGGCTCAAGAAGTTATATTCTAATAGTAATGATGAGTAAGTAAAATGTTTTAGGCATAAGAATCTGGGGAACGTTTGGGAAACAGTTGGCTAATATTCAGTTATATCTTTGAGATGGATTTTATGGAACCAAAACTAGGACCAAGAAGGCCTGTAAGATACCATTCTTCTCATTTAGATGGTAGGTTGTTATGGCCTGAACAGAGTGAATGACAATGAAGCAGATGATGGACTGATATAAAAATTTTGAAATAATGGAGTGAAATTTTAGAATAAGATGGTATGGGGAATGTTTCAGGATTAAGAAATACAATATTGTATTCTGGCTTAGCCATTTAAGTATATGGATGTATTATGTATTGAAATGGTGGCAAAATCTTACCTAGAGATATAGTTTTAAAATTACTCGACATAAAAATGAGTCGTTAAGCAATGATATATATTATATCACCTAGGGCTGTTTGTTATTTTAAGAGACAGAAATGACTGAGCCATTATTTCTAAATCTATGCTGCCTACTATAGTAATCACTATTCACATATGGTTATTCTTTTTTTTTTTTTTTACTTAAGATTACATAAAATTTAAAAATCACTTCCTCAGATACACTAGTCACATTTTAAGAGCTCAATAGCCACAAGTTGCTACTTGGCTACTGTTTTGGATGGTGGAGATTATAGAACATTCCCATCATCACAAAATATTCTAATGGATAGCATTGCCTAAAACTTCTAGATTTCATGGATAGACAAAAGGATAGTAGTTACACAAGACTGGAGATCAGTGGCTAGAAAAATAGGAAGAAGTGATGGGAAAGAAAAGAGAAAATGAGTGTTTTCCAAAGGGAGAATGCCCAACCACCTCACATGCTGATGGGAGCTCCAACAGCATTAGAATTAAAATGGTCCTTTCTCAGTCCCAAAACCTTTCACTGGCTTTATTACCTACCGTCACAATCAAGCTTACTAACTGGCTAGAAAACGCTTAAACAACTGAGATTTAGAAGTTGCCTTTGGTATGTATATGAATTCAAGAAACTTTGATAAATTTTGCTTCCTAATTTTTCTACATTCAATAAGCACGGGTACTGTACACTTTAAGAAAGTGTAAAGAGCAAAATATAAACAGATCATGTTTAAATATTGAAACAACAAATTTTCAAAGTCTGTTTTGTTCGTAGAAGCAGAGTAAGATATATGTACAAGGGACCATTTCCAGGAAAAGTTAATGGTTATTAATATTGCTAACTAGGAATAATGCTGTTATTACAGTATACGAAGAGTGGGCCTTATTAACAAACATATTCCCTTTCTGTACTTTAAAGGTGTTGCTAAAGTTGAGGCTGCAGTTCTCATATTTTATTCTTTGAAATACTGGTTTGTAGAAAATAGTTTTGAGAGGCACTAAGCTCTATTTCACTTGCTTTTATTTTAGGGTGAGGGTCCTTAAAACTATATTTTATACCTCTTGTTACACATAATTGTCTTATTTCTAGAGACTTTTGTTCATTTTATATTATGTTGGTAGTATTTTATTTCCATATAGGCTTTATACATTTCTTCTTTCAATATATAATATTGAATATCCCTCTTGTTTTTAATATTTGATATAGAATTACTTTTGTAGCTGCCTGTGAATGCCTTATTCTCCTGACATTTACCAACCTTCTTTATTTTCTCCCCTTTTTTGGCTTGAAGATCTGTTTATGTCAAGAAAATATTTTCACATTGTAAAATGATATTTTTTTTCTTGAGAAAAAAAGAAACTGAATGTGTAGGAATAAGACAAGCCAAGGAGAAAAAGAGGGGTTAGTGCATATTAATGACATATACACATCTAGAAGCAAAAACACAGATATTTATGTGTACATCTACATATCCACAGATACACGTATACAAATATTTACATATACACATAAATAAGTGCATTTAAAGTCAACACAAAAAAGGATTTGGAGTAACAGTAATCCATTTAATGAGAAATATAATAATCATTAAAGACAAAGAAAATGTAATTAGGGAAGTGAAAACTGATTTAGGATTTATAAGGCATAATTATAATTTCATAAAATTTATTTTTATGTGATACTTATTAAAGCAGTTTATGATTTATAGAAATGAACTTATATTTAGCATGAAAGCAAATTATTAAAATTAATGAAAGTATAAGATCATTTATAAAAAATAATTTTGAAATCCATATGGCAAATAAAAAGTAAAAGCTAAGAAAATGCTATGTGTAATCTATCATGCTTATTTGACTTTGAAAAAGCTGCTTAACTTAATGAAAACTGTAAATTCTATTAAAACTTTTAATTTGCTTATGTACATGATTTTTTAAAGTGGAAATTATAACCTTTCTCACTAAATATATGAGCTTTGTGACAAGAAAAGGCAATCAGAGAATGAAATAATCAAAACATTTATATGAGTCGATACTTCATTATTTTTCTTAATTGATTTTCCCCATATTGACATGGTATAAGAAACAAATACTGTAAAATTCAGTGTGCCAAGGTGTGTTTTTATAATGCAGCATTGAATCTGAGTGAATATATCTAAAATAGAAATATTATCTGTGCAGTATTATGAAAAATTTAGCAATAGATAAAATATCTTTGGAAATGGAAGCCAATAGATAAAGATTTTTTAAATCCTTATTAATATTTGTCTTGTTGGAGTTATTCAGATGAAAAATAATCAAAGAAAATCTACTTTTGAGTGGTGTGCAACCTTGAGTATACCACTGGACTGTGCATTGCAGTGCACCCTGGAATCACAAGCTTAGGTTAAAATCCTCTTGCCTTCTTGCTACTAGTACCTTTGGGAAGATTTCTTTTCCATCCTTCTGTCATTTGCAAAGTGGAGATAATAATACATAACCCACACAATCATTGTATTCAATAATACACTTACAACATTTAGTGTAGAATATTGTACTAAGTATCTATATATCATTTCTCTTAAGTATATTCAAAGCACATGCAAATAAGTGGGTAGGGTTTGATAGTAAATTGTTAAACAGGAATTTTTCTTTGGTGTATTTCTGTTACTTACTATTATTAATAATAAAGATGCTTGTAGTCAGTAAAATGTGTATATTATTTTGAAAGACACCCTTGTAAGGTAACAGTGAAGACAGAAGATGTTTGCACAAGATAAAGATTATGTGAACATTGTGAAATATTGTGAATAATTAAAATATTTACACAATAAAATGATCAAGCAAATAAGTTTAACTATATTTAATATATTATTTATTCCTAAGAGTTCATTTTTTTTTTTCAAACTGGGGAGAAAAAGATAGTAAGTAGAATCTCACTGAGACATAATTTTCTAGACTGAAATTTGAATCTGAATGAGCCTACTCACCAAGTTTCCTTTGGCTATCCTTTCAAAAGGACTGTTCATTGTCATTTTATATTCATTGAGCAATCCAACTTTAAACTGAAAAAGGAAATCTAAATTATCAGAGGTACAAGAATGCAGATTGGTGATGTGGCTCTTTGTATATAAAACAATATTTTTTCTACTAAATAGAATAATCCTCATTTTTTTTAGAACTTCAAATGACATTTTATTTCTTATATTATTTGAATAATACACACATATGAACAAACTAAATAAAGCCACTGATTAATACATAATTATTCGTTGTTCTTTTTTTTTTTTTAAATGGTGAAATAAAAAATCTATTCATTTTCAATATCCCTGCATAGCAATGTTTCATTGTGTGCATACATACTTTTGGATATTTATATGACCTATAATTTCTATGAAACAATGTGAATTCCCAAATTAACCATCCATTCTTTAGTCAGCATCATTAAGGGCTTACATTCTCAGACACTGTAACATTGTAAATAGATGTGCTTAGGGAAAAAAACAACATGATTGAGAATATTTTGAGCATAAGGCTAATTTCACATTTGCTTGTGTGTGATTTCATCTGCAAGAATCACTAGGTGATCAGAGAAAGTTCCACCAGCAGAATCGAACCTTCTAGGAATACAAAAAAGAACACACATACACATACACACAAACATACAAACACACTCAGCATCAAACTACTACTTACTTCAGTTCATTGAATGTGCTATAAGCCGTGCTCATTCATATCTGCTGTTATAACTTAACACCTAATTTCAGATAACCCTTCCATAACTTATTTATATTATATATGAAAAATAACTAAAAGGCTACAACTCCTCTGACATCCACTTACAAAACATGTCAAGATGTTCCCAGGGTAAAATACTGTATTTATCATATGCATTTAACTGTTAACATGTGTAAATCTGTGTGCTATCATTTTATTAGGTTACTATCAATTTTGTGTTTGTGTCACTGGAAATGTTTCTGATGGTTTGCCCCTAACTCTATTTACCCTGTGCACAATTGTGTATAGTGGGGTGACCTTTAGGAGCATCTATTGTCATATTGCATAATTGACTGTAAAATTGACTTCATCTGTCCAAATGCAATAGAGGGAATGGAAGCCATCATTTAGCTTGGTAGGATGGATAACTGGGACTTGATTAAGAAAATTCTAATGTAAATTTTTTTAAAAATACAATGATGAGAATAAGATTGTATTCCTTACTTTGACATATTTATCTATAATATCTGTGGTTTCAGAGCTGACCATGTTTTCTTGAATTCTTCCTCAGTCATTTTCAGGTCCTGAAATTTGTCATCATTTCAAGAAGCCACAGAACACACCTATTCAGATGTGATTGTTCAAGATTTCCTGGTGGGTATATACTTCCCAGTACCCACAAAATTCAATTCACAAAATGGACATATATTAATAAATGTATAACATACTAAACACCGAATTTTGTGATGTCAACAAGCAAGGTAATTTGAGGAGTTTCAGGATACTAATCATATTGAATTAGAGTCTACCCTAATGATCACATTTAACCTCAATTACCTCTTTAAATATCCTATTTTGAAATATAGCCATATTCTCAGGTAGTAGAAGTAGGGACTTCAACACATAAATTTGTGTAGGGGCATGCAAAATTCAGACCATAACACTATATATCACAAAACAACAGCAACAATAATGATAATAATAATAAGAAGAATATATTAACCAAGATAAAATGAGCAAACATTTTACCAAGGGAGGAACATTCAATACTTTACATAGTTTTTCTTAATTATTTATATAATTAATAATCTAAAATTTTAGAGAGTTAACTTGAAGTAGATTGTGTGTGTGGTCCACGTTCACACATATTAACAGATGTTTTACTTTGACTGTTTTCTATAATGTTTTTTATAATGCTGTTATGCTGACTTCATAAAGGAATTCAAATAAGTTATTTTCTTTATTCTTTAATGACAAAAAAAAATGGTATGCAATATTTTTGAAGTGTCCGTTTCTTTGAATGACAGTAAAAGTCTCCCTTGTTTTCTGAACATAAATGTTACTACAGGGATATATGAGGCCAACAGAATGTATAATATCTTTTTAGATATTTACCTCTTCTGTGAAACAAAAAGATTATTTCCTTAATTTTAACATTTATTAAGCATACTCATATTTTCCTGATTGATTTTAAATGTGTCAGTTGTTTGAAAATACAGTTGTACATTATAGTCATTTATTTATAAAATTAAAAAAATTACATCTTAAAGTGTTTTAATTTATTATATAATGATAATTCTATTTTTGGAATTCCCTTTTGTCTCCCTACAGTTATTTTCCCCTAATTTTTATTTTTTTGTTTCCTTTTCATTTTTCATCAAATTCTAAAATATATTCTTTACAGGCATAAGTTTATTTTTAGCTAACTTTGATCTGTTTCTTTCTATTATATGTTTAACATAAATTTTGTTAAATCAAATAACTGAAATAGGTATATCTTCTTTTTATTGAATCATTGCAGTGCATTTACATCTAAATTATTCTCTTTAGCACTTTATTTTCATTATATATCTTATTTAGATATTTCTAAAATTATTCCATTTTCTTTATAATGAGGTGTCATTATCTGCTTAAAATTTTGTTCAATCATGAAAATTTTCTTCTGTTATATGTTCTTAATCTAGGTTTTTTGGTGTTTTTTTTTTTAATCCTCACTCAAGGATATTTTTCCATTGCTTTTTAGATAGAGTGGAAAGGAGGGAGAGAGAGAGAAAAACATCGATGTGAGAGAGACACATCAATTGGTTGCCTCCTGCACAACCTCCACCAGGACCAGGGATCAAACCCGCAACCCAGGTACGTGCCCTTGACCAGCAATCAAACCCATGACCCTTCGGTCCGCAGGCTGATGCTCTAACCATTGAGCAAAACTGGCCAGGGCTTAATCTAGCATTTTTACTTAAAGTTCTTGTTTATTCCATTTTTACTGTAACATTTATGCATAGATGTACTATTTTCTGCTTAACAGCAATATTGGAATAGGGACTGATTATACCACTATTTACTCATCACAAATATTTGTATTGAGGCAATAACCTAGGGTAGGTAGCTGGTAAGTTTAAGTTTTGTATAATTTTTAGAATAGATTCTCTCTCATTATTTAAGTCTTCTTTCAATAGGCTGTAAGTCTCCCAGCATTTTGGGAACTCTGTTTGGGATGTGCTCCAGGTAGATCATGCCACTGACAAAAGTCCAGTCTGAGTGCTCACTTTGGTGATTTAGAGTGCATTCATTACTCTTCAACTGACTCAGGAAAGCAATTACAGAGGTCACTGGCACTTTATTTCTTTTCCCCATGATCTCACCCCCAAGCCATTTTTCTTGTTTACTATTGTCTGTGATGTGGTAATGGGTCAAACTAGGAGTTCTTCCTCTTTTCCAAGCTCCATCCACATCTTTAAACCAATAATGAATCATTGGTAATTTTTTTCCCCTTTTCAGGACAATTTTACTTAGTTGCATTCAAATTTTACCCCAAATTTAGCATTTTGATAGATATTACTGAATTTTATTCTTCATAGTTGTATCTTTTATAATTTAGTTTAATATGGATGTTTCCCAATTTTGTATTATCTCTGCTTGTTTGTAGAAAAATAGAGAGAATGAAAATGGCTACATTCTACTATCTTTACCAAATTATTACATATTAAAATTTTGGTGCTTATTTTAAATAACTATAAACTGTATTTGCACTCAAACTAATCAGTTACATTTTATGATTGTGACTATCTATATTCACCCTTGTAAAATATAAAGGGTACAGTATGTAATAATATCCATATGTGTAAATAAAATCTACATAATTTTTCAGATGTGTCTTCTAATCTTCTATTTCATCACTTAAAAATACAATAGAGTTCTTTGTATATTTTTAAAAAATAATGTTTCCAAGACACTTTTTTTGACAGGGTATATTCCAACTAACTTCTTTCCTCCTCCGCTTTGTTATGGTGAAAAAAAAAATCTATAAAATTTAGCTTTTCAGAAATTAGACTGCACAGAAATGCTTTTTCTTATATCTGGCGATATAGGTAAGGAAGTTCTAAAGCAATAAGTTTTGCAATAGTGCCTGAAACCAATAACTTAGTTTATTTAGATGTTCTTATTTAAATAACTGTTGATTGTTACTGAGCTATGTAGCAACTGATTGGTAATAAGTCCACAATTTCCCTAGTCCTCAATTCTTTGAAATATCACCTAATCAGGGAAAGATAATTATCAAAAGGTTTTATAAATCTGAATCCTAAAAACAGAAAGTTATTGTAATTGAGTTTGGAAAAGCTCCTTACTTTCAATTCCTCCTAGCTTTCTTCCTGTGAGGACCCCCACACACAGTAATTACAGGCTGCAGAGTCGTTGCCCTGGTGTGGACAAGCATCTCCCGCTCCTGTCTGCAGGCTCACTGCAGGCCATGTTGGGCCTGAAAGCTGGCACACTCTGCCATGAGGTGTGCGGAGAAACCCCATAACTGTGCTGCTACTACATGGTAGAAAATTGTTCTCCCAACATACTGATCTATCACTACCAAGATACAAGATATATAAATAGCTTCACTTTTGCTATATTAATTTGTAGGGCTTTTTTTGTGTGTCTTTTTTTTAAACATTTTAAATGGAAATTTAAGCACATACACACACACACACAGAGAGAGAGAAAGAAAGAGAGAGAGAGAGAGAGAGAGAGAGAGAGAGAGAGAGAATATAGTAAGCATCTATATCCTCACCATTATTCCTATCCAAGAATTATCGATGTTTTCACCATCTTATTTGTTCTATTTTCTGTGCTTTGCAATTGTGCTGCTTACCTCAAAGCAAGCCCATGACTTTGTTACGTGTTTCCTATAAATGCCTCAGTATGAATATTTAACTGAGAAAGAATTTAATTTATAAATCCTCCATGACTAGTATCATGTACCACTGGCTAAACTGTGTAATTTCTCCCACAGTACTCTCTTACCTCTATCTTTCACCATAGCTGGATCATCATTATTCTATCTAGTTTCCTGCAACAATGCCCCTGTTTTCTCAATACCATTTTATGTTTGTGGTTTATTAAAATATAACCATTTTTTCTTTGTTGTCTGTGAGTATGCTGCAGATCCTTAAAAAAAAAGTGTACTCTCTTTTACTGGAAATCTGTATTAGTCATGTTCTCCAGAGAAACAGAACAAGTAGGATGAGTACATATACAGAAAGTTATTTATTATAAGGAAATGGATCACACAATTATAGAAACTGGCATGACCAAAATCTGCATAGTGGGCCAGCAAGCTGAAGACTCAGAAAGGCTGATTATCCAATTCAGTTTTGAAGACTACCTACTGAAAAATCCTCTCTTACCCTGGGTAGAGTCATTTTATTCTATCAGAACATCAACTGATTGAATGAAGTCCACCAACATTAAGGAGAGCAATCTGCTTTACTCAAACTTCACCAATATAAATGTTAATCTCATTTGAAAACAACCTCACAAAAACACCTAGAATAATGTTTGGCCAACTATTTGGGCATGGTGGCCCAGTCAAATTGACAAATAAAATTATCCATTTCAGGCTCCAAGTTTCATCGTTATATGTAACATCTCCTTTACTTATTAGGACTATGTGGTTTAGGTCTATTCTACCCATAAAGCTTTTTCTTCACTTTTTATATTTAGATAAGAGAAGAATATGAAAGACATCTATTGTTACCATCTTTTTTTTTTCTTATATCTCCTCCAGTTTTAGATTTATAGAAATTGGAATATGCTGGTTTTTATATGACTAATTGATACTATACTCTGTATAAACTTTCTTTTTATTTGTAACCTGTGCCATAAAGTCATATTTTGTCTTATTTAATGATATATGGTCCAAATCTACCTTGTCAAATATCAAGACTATGATCCCTAGATTTATCTATATTTTTCTCATATATATTTGATCATCAGTTTAGCTTTGGCTTTTTAAACATCTCTAGGTGTATTACTTCCATATAGAATGGTTTTAGATTTTGCTTTGATAATAAATCTGAAAATATTTTTTGATTGATGAGTTAAGGCTTTTTATATTCATTTTATTAAGATTATTGACAATTTTTATCACATTCCCATCATATAATTTTACATGTTATTTATTTGTAATCTACTCTTCAGTGGTCTTTATTATGTGCTTATTTGTACTGTCTATTTCTTAAAGTATATATTTCATTTTTAGTAAAGATTTCTATATTTTCCTAATGATTACGTTTAAACTAACACTTCTATAATATATCCTTAGTCTCCTCTTGTTTAATAGTGTTTATTGTTTTTCTAATCTAAGCAATGATTAAATTATCTATTAACTTTGTTTCCTCATTTCCTCTTATTTACTCAGAACCTGGTTTATAACTAGTTAATAGTAATTATAAGACTTGCAGAAAAAATACTTCATTTTAGACATATTCTATCCATTCTCCTCTCACAAGTTTATTTTATTTTATTTTCTTCCTCACCTGAGGAGGATATGTTTTTATTAATTTTAGAGAGAGCAAGGTGGGGGGAGAGATCAGTTGTCTCCTTGTACACTCTGACTGGGGATCGAACCCACAACCCAAGTATGTGACCTAATCAGGAATGGAATTCACAACCTTTCAGTGCGTGGGATGACACCCCAACCAACTAAGCCACCCATCAGGGCTCTTTTCTCAAGTTTTGATAGTTGTATTGGCTCTATCTTATCAGAGTAAGTATCTATAATCTTTTATTTGTAACTATTTTAATCATTTGCCAAATAAATATGTGTAGAGATCACCAAAAGTCTTTATTTTAACATTTTTTTCTACTCATTTTGGCTGTTTAAAGATCTTTCAATAGTTGATTCTTTAGGAAGACTCAAAAGAAAATATTCTATGAACTCTTCATGTTAATATGTGTCCTTTAAATTTGAATATGAGTGTTTTTTAATATATTCTTGGTTTACAATATCTTTCTCTGATTATCTTAAATAAGTTACTTCATTGTTTTCTGAAATGAAGAGCTGCTGCTGAAAAGTATTATTACCTGGTAAGATTTTTGATTGTTTGCTTTTATTTTTATTTTATAATTAACTTGAATTTTTATTTTTAACCTATTTGCAAAGAATCCCTGGTGTCCTTTCAAAATTTAGCTTCATTTTTAAAAGAACTAGTTAATTAATTTAGCTTTTAATATCTGTTCTAATACAATTTCTGTATAGTATTTTTGAATTGGTTTTGGTTTTCCCCTTTAGAGACTCATTCTTTGATTATATGCAATGAGTCTTCTGCTCTTGGAATAACATTATACCTGCCAATGTTTCCTTTTTATTAATACATTTTTCTTCTTTTTAAAAATCCTTTCTTGAAATTTCTGTTGTATTTTTTAGTGTTCTATTCCTCCAGTTTTAGTTCTATTTTTAAAAAATGGTGTTTTTTGCACTTCTATGTCAGATTCATGAGTTTAATCATTTAATTTCATTGTATTACTAATTCTGATTTACCTTTCCCTCATACACATTGCAGATTTTTCTTCATTCCTGTTAGTTAATTTTAAGATATTTAGGTGAAATCTATCTTTGTTTTGAGGGCAAGTAATTTTTATGTGCTTTCATGATATCAAAGGGCCCCCAGAATTCAATTTCTTATATTAAATGAGCACAGATGTTTTAATTATCTTTTACTTTGATAATTTCTTTTTTTTAAATTTTTTTTCTTTATTGATTTTAGAGAGAGATGAAGGGAAAGGGAGAGAGAGATAGAAACATCGATGAGAGAGAACATCGACTGGCTGCCTCCTGCATGCCCCCCACTGAGATTTGGCCCGCAACCTGGGCATGTGCCCTGACCGGGACTCAAACTGGCAACCTCTTGGTGCATGGGTCGACGTTCAACCACTGAGTCACATCAGCCAGACTACTTTGATAGTTTTAGGAGAATATATATGTGCTTGAATTTTCAAGTTAGGTATACCTCAGAGTAGATGTCTTTGTGACACCAAATACTAGTATAAATGCTAGTATTATTTTACCTTTTGTTTTTAACTTCACATTTTGCTTGTATACATTAACAACAAATTATTTGAAAAAGAAATAAAGAAAATAATATCAATTATAGTAACATCAAAAACAATTAAATATTTAAGAATATTTATCCAATAAGGTGAAAAGTCTCTGCACTGAAACTATAAGACACTGATGAAGGAAATTAAAGATGATGTATATAAATGGAAATATACACATGTTCATCAATCAAAAAAATTAATATTGTTAAAATGTCCATTCTTCTGAAAGCCATCTATAGATTCAATGCAATCCCCATCAAGATTCCAATGACATTTTTGACAGAAATAGCAAAAAACAATCTTACATTTCATATAGAACCACAAATGACCCTGAATAGCCAAAATAATCCTGAAAAAAATACCACAAGGATGGAGGCATCACTCTTCCTGATTTCAAACTATATTATAAAGCTATTGTAATCAAAATAGTATAATACCAGCACAAAATCAGACACATAGAACAATTGAACAAATAAGGAGCCACCCCCCCCAAAAAAAACATGCATATACAGTCAACTAATATTGGACAAGGGAGTTCAGAACACTCAATAGAGAAAAGACAATCTCTTCAATAAATGGAACTAGATACTCACTGGATACTCACA
Organism: Tadarida brasiliensis; assembly: GCA_030848825.1. Taxonomy (NCBI): domain Eukaryota; kingdom Metazoa; phylum Chordata; class Mammalia; order Chiroptera; family Molossidae; genus Tadarida; species Tadarida brasiliensis. Next base: position 19,216,327 of record CM061258.1, read on the forward strand.
TGCAGTAGAATTAAATAAGACCCCTATCTTATACCATTCACAAAAACTACCTCAAGATGGTTTAAAGACTTAAATGTAAGACCTGACCCATAAAACTCCTAGAAGAAAATATAGGAAATATAGGAAAATATAGGAAACCAAACCATAGAACATTAACAACTTTCACAAACACTGTAGCATCTGGAATCAAATGAAGGAAAAAAAATTTTTTTTTCATGATTCTCAGGCCTCCAGCAGAAACCGTAAGTGGACTTTTCATAAACAGGACAGGGAGATGTAGGGATATGAATAGGCTATGGGAGCAGGGGACTGGGTCAGTGGAGACATTATTACACACCACATAAAAGCAAGAAAGGAGAGTTTAGAGAGAACTGTGCTTAAGAGCACATTTATTTTCTATCACTTTCTCTCCGGGAGCCCAAAGCAGCAGGGAAGGCAAAGAAGGCAGTAACCACCAAATCACAGCCAAGAGAGCCTAGATAGAGGCTTAATTTGGGGTCAGATTGCCCACTAAATTTAATAACATTTAGGTACATGTGCTTACATATTAATAATGATAGTACAGGCAGGGTGTTGGGGAAAGCAAACAATTAAAATATGTTAACTAGCTCAGCTCATTCTGCCTACATTCACTCTTAATTCAACATTTTAACAACATAAAAATACTAGACAAAAAATAGGAACATTTTTTATAAGTGATATTCAGAAAGAGAATGCATTCTTGAGTGAAAAAATAGAAATCGAACAATTGTATTTGTACAGATTTTTATAAACCACAATCCTGAGTGTTCCACTACTCTGTGTGTATAATAATAAGAGATTGCTGAAAGTGCAGAAAAGTAATATGCATGGAAAAGTTAATTCCATGCATATTATCTAACTTTCATTAATATGTCTTAACTAATATATATCTAGTAATTAGTATTTAATAATATTTATAACATTAGTTTATAAACACAATTTAAAAGGATTTGTTGAGAACTTACAATACTGAGCAAGGTCTGATAAAAATATATCCTGAGCACTTACAATCTTTCCACTCCTGAACACTTTTCTCCTTGTCCTGGGACTGATCCAGTAAAGTTTCTAAATCCTTAAATATTTCCTTTACCAATGTTCCTTCAAAACCCTAACGCTTACTCTCATACATTTCAAGCAATATTTCAGAGCTCTGAGAGTAGGTTTTCCTTACTGAAAGTTTGCAAGAGCAGTGTCTATACAATTCCCCAATTTTTGTACAATCCAGACTATTATTTCATATATACACACACATTCGCAAAGATATGAGAGAAAGAGAGAAGGGGGGGGGGCTTTCTATCTGCAAACAAGTAAAAATGTCATTGGTTCTTTTTTTCTTACAATGAACTGTGTTTTTGTATGTAAATGAGGTACAAACTAAAAAGTTTGAGTAGAGTCATGCACTACATAAGGACGTTTCAATCAATGATGGTCTGCATATAAGAAGATTGTCTCATAAGATTATCATGGAGCTAAAATATTCCCATCACCTACTGAGTGGTTGCTGTCTAGTGGTCTAATGTCGTGGAGCAATACATTACTGTTCTGTGCTGGTCTCAGTCCATCAATAGTAATACCATTGGCTAGAAATGACTGAGGGGCACTCACCTGGGCCCCAGTGAGCTTCTCACAGATATGTTCCTTTTTTACACCAATGTTAGGACTGGACTGACCCTTCTGGTTCTTATTAAGATTGCAAGACACCCTTCAGTCACAACTATTAGATAACTTTGAAGGAAAAAAGAGTTCATTACTTTATAGGCCCTGGACTGTCCAAGGCACATCAGAGGGCACACAGCAGTGTAGTGGAGAGAGAGAGAGAGAGACAGAGAGAGAGAGGCAGGGAGAGACAGACAGAGAGAGAGAGGCAGAGAGAGAGTAAGAGAGGCAGAGAGAGAGAGAGGCTGAGAGAGACAGACAGAGAGAGAGGCAGGGAGAGACAGAGAAGAGAGAGAGAGGCAGAGAGAGAGAAAGAGAGGCAGAGAGAGAGAGAGGCTGAGAGAGACAGAGAGAGAGAGAGGCAGAGAAAGAGAGGCTGAGAGAGACAGACAGAGAGAGAGAGAGAGGCAGAGAGCGAGAGGCTGAGAGAGACACACACACAGAGAGAGAGAGAGGCAGAGAGAGAGGCTGAGAGAGACACACACAGAGAGAGAGAGAGAGGCAGAGAGAGAGGCTGAGAGAGACACACACAGAGAGAAAATGGGCTTGGGGTTCTGCTTTTATTGGGGACCTAGGGTTTTGTGGGTTCACTCTTTATTGATAAATCTGAACCACAAGAACGGGAATTTAACGCACAGGAAGAATAAAAAACCAAGTCACCCAAATGTTCAATTCTAGAAATCAACTAAGATCTCTAAAACAGAAGCCTCGGGGTGGGGGTGGGGGGGGATGTCTTGGTACTTTATCTAGTCTGTGGCTGGCACTGTATGTATTGGAGATAGTGTTTGTTGAAGTGGCTGAGTCCATGAAGTGGATACCTCAGCAATCAAAGCTTAAGGCGGGCACTTTCATTATAGGGTTCATACTACAATTAATTTTTGTCCATTTGTGGTGATACTGGTGTCAACAAGCCTACTGTGCTGCCAATGTAATAGAAGTATAGAACGTACAATTATAGTAGTAGGCCATACGATCTAGGTTTGTGTAAGTGCACTCCACAATGTCCACACAATGACAACATCGCCTAACTGCATTGCTCAGAACTATCTCCATCATTAAGCTGCACATGATTCAATCGTCAGGGAAAAAATGCCAGAAAATCAATGAAGGGGAAGCTCTTCCCCTTCATTTATACTTAGAGAACAGAAAGGAGAGCCATCAGAAGTGAAGACTCGGGAGGCAGAGGAGGATAGACACAATATAGTGCACTGGAAACCGAGGGGAAGAGAACTTCCTAAGGCCATCTACTATGAGCATTTAATACCACAAGGAGTTTTCCTCTTTCACCTCCCTCACTACCATTTCACACAAGACTCAGAGGGATCCTTTCATAATTTACATCAAACTATGGATCTCTTGCGCTAATCTATAAATGACTTCACATATCTCACTTGAAACAGTCCAAAATTCTTTCTTTGATCTCTTCTCACTGTGAGTCTATGACACTCTCCCTTCAACCACATATTTGACTCTCTCTCTGTAAGTTCCTTGAGCAGACCAAACTTGCCTGTGCCTTGGTCCCATGGTCTCCCCCTTCTCTGAAGAGAATGTTGTCCTTTTCTGCAGATTTTGGCAGAAGGGGTGTCACCTTTAAGATATTTATTCACTTGCCAGGTTTTGTTTATTCATAGTGCTTATTATCATGTGAAAGATCATTTATCTTTCGCCCTGGCCGGTTTGGCTCAGCGGTTAGAGCGTCGGCCTGCAGTCCAGAGACACCCAGGTTCGGTTCCCGCTAAGGGCATGTACCTCGGTAGCAGTTTGTCCCTGGCCCTGGTTGGTCGTGCGGATGGCAGCCACTCGATGTGTCCCTTTCATGTTGATGTTTCTCTCTCTCTCTCTTCCTCTCTCTCCCTTCCACTCTATCTGAACAAAAAATGAAAAAATGTCCTCGGGTGAGGATAAAAAAAAAAAAAAAGATCATTTATCTTTCTGCTAAGTTCTATCTACCTTATTTGACTGGAAGTTTTCTAAGATCAATGACCAATCTCTTTTGTTCAATTCAGTATAGTCAACAAATGTTTGTTGAATGCATGAATGGATGATGGTGTCATTTTTAGCTTTTCATGTATGTAATTATAACATTTAAACCAATTTCAACAGTCAGTAAGAAACATTCCGAAGACAGTATGTATGTAATTGTGTGTGTCAAGTAGATGACTTGAATTAATCTTCTTGCTTAATAACTATAGTTCCATGGTAAGAAACAGGAATGTTAATCAGCAATATCATCTTAGATAAAAGCATGTTAAACACATGGAGTAATTGCTTCACTGCAGATAAAAATTTTTATGAATCAAAAGCAACATATCAAGAGACTAATTGTTCAAACAAAATATTTATAAAAGCCAGAAAGGAGCATGAGTGGAAAGAAGAAGGATTTGATATAGGTTAAAAATACAGGTATTTTGCAATGGAGGAAAATCCTCAGATAACCTAAAAATTATCAATTAGATAAGTACAATCTCTCTACAGGTATTAAGAAAAATACAACAGATTTAGAGCTGACATCAGGGGGAATATAAGAAAAGGTTGTTTGTGGATTAGAAGGGCCCACCCAGAGGCGGTGAGCGTGCAGTGAGGCCCATCACATTACGCTGACCACTGGGAAACCATGGAAAAGAGCCTGGAAGAGAGCCAGAGAAAGTAGACAGTGTAATTTAATTGTTAGATGTTGGCTTTGGTGCCAGTAGAAGGATTGGAAGTTTTTGATGGGAACAGAAAGCCTAATTATACCAAGTTCACAAACATTGTCTGACCAATTATTAAGAGAACTAATTTTGAATCACCCAATTATAAGCAGCATTTACATTTTTGCAGAAGTGAAATAAACTAAGGAAGTGCTAAAATGCTTTTGAAATAGCTTCTATTCTTAACATAAAGATTTCATATTGTCCCAGCAAAATAGATGAAATGACCAAATATTCACATAATCTTTCTTCAGTATTTATACTCCTCTATTCCACTGATTGCTAGGCTGAGAATGCTCTGCAACCTTTTCCTCCCCACAAGCACACACTAACCATCACACACCATAACCTGCACATTTCCAACGTTCTTTACTGTTTGATTCTCCAATGGAAACATGACTCGTCCAGCTTCTGTGCGGCCAAGCTCTGTCTTATTCTCATCTAAGTGTGTACATGTTAACTAATCTGTGGTGATTGTATCTAAAATGCTGATCTGACACTGGTTGTGTTAGAATATTTCTAAAATGTTATTAGAGAAAGAGGTCATATGATAAATAATAAACACAAGATTAATTCCTCTATCAGTTCTGATCCACCTTATTAATAGCCTACTGCTTAGAATGGGGAGGGGCAGAGGGCGGTTTTGAAGTAAACTATGGAAATATTAGTGGAACCATAAAACTGTTATTGAATATATAAGTCTTATGCTCCAATGATTCTTGACTTGTGGTAGTAAAGTCTTTTACATTTTAATGAGTAAGGCTAAAATTAATAAAGAGCACACATCGCTCTAGAAACATATTATAATGTGGCATGGTAGAACACTCCTAATAACAATGATTATTCTTTATTTGTAGCATTATAAGAAGTAGATTCCATTATAAACTATTAATGTCTCCTGATAATTAGTAATTAACTTAGTCTGTAAAATCAATCTGAAATCTCTTTTTCACCTTTATTATTATTCTTTTAAAATATTATGACTTATTTCATATTTAGAACATTAAATGTATATTGTTATATTTTTTGAGAAAAAATATTCTAGTACTCTATTTGTAATATTTGAACTAAACAGTACTAGTTTCTAAAGATTTACATTTTTTTTTCAAAAGTGGGTGTTTTATAAATGGGTTGATCAATTACGATATTATCAACCATACAGTTCTAATTGTGATTTATTAATAAGATCTAGAAAATGGCCATTATTCTGTCAGACAATTTAAAAACACAGATTATAATATGTATGACAAACAGTTGCTTGTTTATTTATTTATATTTTTCAAAAGAATGAGTAGCTAAATAAAAATCAGTTTACAGGAGAGAACTGGCGATGGATAATGAATGACTGAACAAACCAACACTGAAAAGGTAACAGTCGTGCTACAAATCAGCAAAAGTTAAAGGTTTTCAATGACCTTTCTATCACCTGGATAGATCTCAGAGTTAATATTATAAACAACAGGAGCAGGTAATCATATTGAAGCAGCTTAGATAAGAGCATAAAATATACTGACCAGGGTAATTCCTCTGACACTCCACTCTCTCACTTCATGTGTATCAGGCCTGATGCAGAGGCTCACCTGCAAAGAACAATAGACATAAGAGATCTGAGATAAGAACTCGGAGGTAGTATAGCAACAGGTATACAGCACTTTATATCTTCAATAATCTCTATATTTCTCTAACCATCACCGGACTGTGCTCCTGTTAAAGGTTCCACAAATAATGCCTAAGAGGCTAAAGTCCATAGGTGTACATGTCAGACCAGCTGAAGCCAGGTCACGTGTTTTCTCCTTTTAGGAGAGAACATGAACCTTTTAACAATGACATGACATTACAAAAGACTTTTGCATAGCTTCACTTTATACATATTTAGGCATGGCTGTATATGACAAGTGGAAAATAAATGTGTTGAATTAATATGTTATCTTTTCATGGAATTTGCATCAATTTAATATATCCTTAATAGTTATCTTCAAAAGCATTCTGAACTTCTAATATGCTATAGTTCTCTGCTCTCAGCCCAAATGGAAAGGATGAAGGCCTCAAAGCAGTTTATATCTTCACCTGAGGAATTACTTTTTAAGTATCCCATGACTAAAGTTATTTTTTAGAAAATCATGAAATACCTCTACATATACAAAAGATGGACATCTGCTTTCAGTTCAATTTTTCAACATCTAAGGTTTTTAATTGAGGTATTTTTAAAAGTATATTTATTTTCCAGAGGCTCAGTCATTTTGTTTTTCCCCTAAGTAATACATGAATTCACAGGCATTTTTCTATTGTTTGCTAATTTCTTCTGTGTTGGTGATAATTAGGCCTTATTATCCCCTATTGGGGTAATCAAATTTTGGTTCATATGTTAGCTATCTACAATGTCAAAATTATATGGAGTTTTATATTATTTTCATAATAGATTTACTGATTTAGCCTAAAGATACAGTCTACTGTTATAATTGACATTCATTTGAATTTATTTCTGTTAAATTTGTTTCGGGTAATCTACAACTCTCTTAAGTTTTTTTTTCCTTTTTTTTTTTCCATTTCTCTTTGTTATAGTACCTGTTTTATTAGCTTCATGTTTTTTCTTGTGAATGCCTCATCAATTTTTAAAACACATTCTTTTCAAGTTAAAGAAAATTACATATTTAGAGTCTCTTAACCAAGTATAACCTAATTGACCCTATTTTTTTTAGTTTTGACTACAATTTTCTTCTGATTTTTACACACTGTCATAGAGAACATTTTCTGAGTTCCTCCCCCCAAAAAACAACAAAAGAACAATGACAAACAGTAACTTCAGACACATGGCAAAGTGAAATTATCTCAAGAGACTGGAGTTTAAAAGCAAAATCAGAGAAAATAGAGTACAAAAAGTGGATAAAAGGAGATTAAAGATGATAAAAAGGTGCTTTTAAATGGCCCAAGGAAAAATCATTACATTCATATTTTCTATTTTAGTAACCAGTGTGAACCTGCCTGTGGAAGACTAATATACTCTTATCTGAAGTTATTTAAAAGTTTAGTTATTATCTCATTAATTGTAGGCAAATATAAAAACATCCTATGGAATGATTTACAAAAAGAAACTTGAAAATCATCTAAAAGGTTCACAGACATATTTGTACACACAGACACACACACACACACACACATACACAAGCAATGATGGACCTAAAAATATCAGAGCAAACCATAAATATATTTATTCTCAGTAAAGAGCTATTGGTAATAAAACTATGAATGTCAACTACTACTTTCATAGAATTAAAGCTTACCTTGACTGAGTATTTTTTAATATGTTATTTAGGGCTATTCACATTTACCTCTATACTTTATCTACAGTAACATGTTGGTTATTTTTATTTGTAAAAGGCTTATATATTGCATATTTAAATCAATTCCTTTATATTAAAATCCATATTCAGATTTATCCCATTTATATGAGTCTGAAACTTAGATATGACATAAAAAATAAACATTATTAAATAGTGTCCTCATATTCTAGGAAAAGCTTGACTAAGCTAATTTGAGATCACATTAAATCATACGTGCATGTTGTATTTCAGAATTAGCAAGAGAAGAAAGCCATATAAAGAGAAAGCTGTTTTTCTGACAGTGATACGACATTAGTGAAGAATACTGTCAGCAGGGTTCTAGGGAATATATATTAAAATTACTATAGAAAATACAGTTAAAGCACAGGTAAATGTGCTATAGTAACCAAATGTGTACAGTCTTACTCATTCTATAACATAAAGTGATACAGGCAGGTAGGTCCTTTGCTATTTCCCTTTAGTAATTTGGTCTCTTTTATTTTCCCCCTCGTGATGGTCCCACTGATCATCTCTTCCACTAGATGTCAGGCAAGAGGAGGGAGTGGTAGTGAATCTAACACTAAGAAGACCATTATTTCTTAAAATGTTTAAATTGATGACTAAATGCAGTAAACTGAATAGCGATCATGCATAGGGAAGATAAAATGCTCTTACAATTAGTTTGAATAAACATCCATATTCATTTTAGATAATATTAGTATTTATTTTATCTTCCTCTGGGAAATGTTCTGTTTAGAAAGTTTACTTTTATGTATGCTTTCCTAAAACAACAAGTACAGCTCCTTTGTAGCACTCGACAAAATTTTAACTGAATAAATAATTTGGTCAAGGTTGATTTAATGCATACCCACAACCACCTCCCAAATATAAATCTTGTAAGGTAAGGACGAAGTCTGGTTTGTTAATTTCTTTACTGACTCAGAATAAGACATTGGGAAGATGGTAAACTTCAAAAAATAGTATTGAAAACGTGACAATATACAAAAAGGAATAAATATGAATTACTGAATGACTGACATTGTAGAGTTATCCATTTCAAATATGAAAGCAGTCTAGATTTATTGTTTGGACTCAATTCATACATTTTTCTTAGCCAAAAAGATTCACAAGAATAATATATGAAGGCTTTGTGGTCTCTTTATTAAGCCAGCTGTAATATTTTGGTTAAGATATCCTCAGAAGGTCACAGTAATAACAGTACTGATACCTAATGGAAGAGACCCAAAAGTTGGAAATTAGAAAGATGTATTCTACGTCAGAACCCAGCCATGTGAGCTCTCTGAGCACATTATTCATACTTGAGCATGTCACAGTTTATTATGTTGCATGCAATTCTTGTCATGAGAACTTTAAAACTGCATAACAGAACATAACTTACTATCTTTGGTGCTTCTTTCCCAATTAATGTTCCATCGAATTCACTACCTCTTCTCCCTAACGGGTGGGGAACATCCGGCCCCCAGGCTATATAAGGTTTACAAAATCAATACCAGCTAACATCACACACCTCACCAAATTAGCCTGACCAGATATAGCAGGCTAATTTTTAAGTCGATAATTTTGTATGGTTCGTGAATAATGTTAAAAATATCCAAATGGCCCTTGGCAGAAAATAATTTCTCCACCCTAGCCAGTGATATCTCCCTCATTCTGAATAGCTGGGAAGATTTTCCTATTGATTCCTCAGGGGACAGGGACATCTACAAATTGCCTTCTCAGTAAAGTGTCCCCCAATTACCTAGATCTATAATTGCTCAGTCCTGTATTTTTCTCACTGCACATTTTGTAATCTCTGCAATTATACTTAGTAAATTATATTGCATCTTAAGAGTTTATATGTATGTTTCTCCCTAGCTATTGAATCCCCTTACAAAATGGGGCATCTATGTATCTATAGTACTTTGAAGAGTTCTTGACATGAGTTAGACTCCTAGTAAATTTGTCAAATAAATTAATAAAGTAATAAAGTTCATTTAAGTTGAAGGAGAGCTAAAGAACGTCAACATTTGGAGTAGGTATTGAAATGGTATAATCAATCAATGATTTAGTCCCACTAAATTATGTAATGGAGTATAAGATAATAATTAGATTTTAAGAGTTATATCCCCATTTTACTTCAATGATTTGATAATTAGCTATTTACCTTCAGAGCTATGGCATATCTTATTTTGCTTGTTTTCAGGAATAATTTTCATTTGCTTCATGACCTCTTATTCCATTTTCCTCTGATGCCTTCACCACTACACAACAAATATTTCTTCTTTAGGACTTTTTGTTCTTTTTCAGAATTTAACAGTTAGACTGAAATATATATGTGGTAATTCATCCATCAAGAATGAATTTAACATTAGTGAACTCCATATTTTCATCATATTGCCTTCCATATACAGAAAAACAGGGTTATAATTTATTATAAAATATGAAGTTTAAAATGAATTATTCCTGCTCACAGTAAAACTAGTATTTCCTACTTTGAGAAAATTCTATTATGGTAACAATTGTATAAAATTAGAATCAAGAATTAAAGAATAACTTTTGTATGGAAAAAGAAAATAGTTTTGTAAGCTTTTTCTTGGGGCACTGATTAAATGGAAGACCAAGACTTCCAGGAGAATGAGCATGTGTTATGAATCCAGGCACACTCATTGTCCTTTCTCAAATGTATTTTTAACTTCTTGCTTTTAAAGTTAAACTACATCCACATATTGAAGAATGGTTTGGTCTTTCCAATTAAAATAAAAAACAATACAAATCACAAACACACACACTCAGAGGAATAACAAAATATGTTTTTTTCCCCAAACTCTACCCTGCTGCTAGCTACTATTTTCCTCTAAAGTTCTATACTTATGATTTCTCTTTCACAACTCTTATTGACATACCACATCACTGAACCTAAATTTTTATCCCTAAAATTTCCATTGACATTCATATTGCCAAATTCAATAAACATATCACTTTTCACATTTGGATTATCTCAACAAATAAAAATATAAATTAATAAATTAATGAAGTAGAATTACAAATTTCCTAATAGAATAATCTTAGGAAAGTTGACCTCTAAATTTATGTTGCCATATAGAGTAAAGGAACAATGTACCTTATATTGAAAGATTGTTATGAAAATTGCATTTCACTATCTGTTAAAGAAGTACTTAAAAATATATAATAAAAAAAAATTTTTAAGGTCCTTAAGAACATTCAGGGTAAAGTCCAAAAATACTTTATAAATTATTCAGCAGAAAGCATTGCTTAGGAAATAATCAAAGGGAGAAGTTTGCACGTTTTCTTTCTTATTATGTGGTAAACCATTCCTCACTGCATAAAAAGTGTTGTGTGTGTGTGTGTGTGTGTGTGTGCGTGTGTGTGTGTGTGTGTTCTTATAAGTTTCAATTATTGAGGCTATATATTATTCAAGTGAAAAATGCTTATGCATTGTCTTGAATGAAATTTTTTGTCTACCCATATCAGAGAATCTTAACAATCTTTAAGTGGCTAAAAGAAACTCTCTGTGAATTATTAGCACCATGGTATATCTTAGTAAGCTTACTGCCCCAAAATATTCTGTTCGTTTAAAAAAAATTTTTTTTATTATTGATTTGAGAGAGAAAGAGAGATTTGTTGTTCCACATATTTACGTATACTTGGGTTGATTCTTAGATGTGCCCTGACCAAGGATCTAACAAACAACCTTGACATATTAGGATGACACTCTAACCAACTGAGCTATCCGGCAGGGTAAAAACTCTGTTCTTTTTCTCACACAGAAAATGGGGAAGCTGAGACATTAGCATCATGTTACATATTCATGGTATATCCTCACAATTAGCATACCTATTGTTGAACTAAAACTAGTGGTAGCTATTTCAGAATGAATAAAAACTTTACTGACAACGAGACTATCTGCTATCATTTCCTGCCTGCCTTGTATAAAATAATGTGATTAAAGCTGTAGTCGTATGAATATAATCCATGTTATAGGGAAATTATTTTCATTTTCCACACATATATATTTAAGCTTGTGCACTGCTGTTATTATTTATTCATAAAACTTTTCAAAATAAAAATAAAGCCAGCAGGTTACATAAGCAACGGTAAGCTAACATTTGACAAGGAAAACATTTCACCAAAATTGCATTACACAGTTGAGGAGTTGAAGACAACACTGTCACCCCTCAAAATGCACTGACAATGTTTATTTAGAAACTGAAGTTTGGAATTACAGCAGATGTTCAAGAGGCATATGCTCTGCATATAAAGGAAGCATTAGGATAAGTCTCGGTATCTGTAATATAGAGCAAACATTCTGATCTGAAATACATGATGATGCCAAGATCGAGGGCCCGGTGCGAAATGGAAGCTAATACTGGAGTATCTGGACTACTAGTACAAATGTGTTATAAAAGAAAAGTAGTAAGTTGTTTTTAAAAAACATTTAACACTTAAGCATTTATAGATAACTATATATCAAGAATTTTCTAGGTGTCAGGATATCAGAGATGAAAAAGACATAGACAAGTCCTTTCTGATATAGATCTTAGATGATAATGGGGGAGTTAGAAAGCAGTATACATAGTAGTTTGTGTGTGCATGTGTGGAAAATAGAAATATGGAAAATATTATCTTTAAGTAATTGTCATTTACATTAAGTTGATATAAAAAATATGCTGTTTGCAAAGCTATGGATTGCATCCAATGTATTTCTGTGTGTCAATGATACAAACATGATTTTTAAAAATTATATAATGTAACTGAAAGAAAACTATCAAATGCCTAGGCAAAAATTCTAACAAAAATAAAGCATTGTTGCAAGACTTTAATGAAGACCTAAATCAATAGATAGTTGCTTAAAGTATTAAAGTCGCATTAATGTCAAGATATAATTTTACTCAAACTTGTCTATTGATGAATGCAGTCTCAATATGAATAATTAATACTGAGATATCTTCATATGTTTAATGAGACTATTTTAAAAGTACACAGTCAATGAAGTTGACAATTTTGGAAAAATAAAAAATTATTTTTAAAATAAAATTATAGCCCAGCCAGTGTGGCTCAGTGTCTGAGCGTTGACCCATCCACAAAGGTCGCCGGTTCAATTCCTGGTCAGGGCACATGCCCAGGTTGTGGGCCAAATCCCCAGTGGGGGGCATGCAGGAGGCGGCCACTCAATGTTCTCTCTCACTGATGTCTCTACCTCTCTCTCCCTCTCCCTTTCTCTCTCTAAAAATCAATAAAGGAAAAAAAATTAAGAATAAAATAAAATTATAAAAACTGTCACACAGTGATAAGGAAGTATAAGTGGCTATAAACATTTCTAGCAAATCCATCAGTTTAAGGGAACTCGTCATAATCAATTGTGCTACACTTTACATATACAATTTGGGGAAGAAAATTAATAACAAACATATTTTGTAAAAATAGAGCGAATAAACTTTTTGTATCAGAAAATTTGTGAGATACTTTTTTTCAATCTGGCCAAAGCTATGAGTGAAATATCTTCTGAAATAGAAGTGAAAGAGAGTTAAAAAAAATTTTTTTTTCTTTATTGATTCTTTTAGAGCAGTGGTTCTCAACCTGTGGGTCGCGACCCCTTTGGGGGTCGAACGACCCTTTCACAGGGGTTGCCTAAGACATAACAGTAGCAAAATTACAGTTATGAAGTAGCAACGAAAATAATTTTATGGTTGGGGGTCACCACAACATGAGGAACTGTATTAAAGTGTCATGGCATTAGGAAGATTGAGAATCACTGTTTTAGAGAGAGAGGAAGGGAGAGGGAGAGAGAGATAAAAACACCGATGAGAGAGAACATCGATTGTGAGACAGAACAGCGATTGGCGCCTCCTGCATGCCCCCAGCTGGGGGATCGGGACCACAACCTGGGCATGTGCCCTGACTAGGAATCAAACCGGCGACCTCTTGGTGCATGGGTCAACGCTCAACCACTGAGCCACACTGGCCAAGCAGTGAAAGAGATTTTAAAGATGTGATAGCATTTTCTAGATGGAAAAAAAAAAAAAAAGGTACTTGAATGTAACTTTTGTATTAAGAAATGCAGAAGTTCTTAGCTGACACACATTCATTTTTCATACATTTGTATAAACATCTACAAGCTGCTCAGCCTCCAATTACTTTTTTTATTGCTTTATAGGGCAAGTGCTATATTCTGAAAGACTTATGCCTGGTATTAATTTGTATTTTGTGTTTTACAAGGAAAATTAATCCCCAAAGTAATAATGCAAAATGACTATTATGACTTAAATAAATATCGCTAAATTTGAGAAACACAGCTGTGTCATTATGCAAAAAGGCATTCTTTTTACCAGTCAGTGAAGATACAAAAAAGAAGAAAATTAAATAATATCTTGACATCAAAAAAAACTTTTTCCAAATTTTAATATATTGCTTCCAAAGTTTGAACCCAGTTATATAGAGTTGACTAAGTCCAACAATTATCCAAAGATATCTAGTTTTACTCTTTGAAGTAATTAAATATATAATCTTTTTCAGTATTTATAGGAAAGTTCACAATATCTTGACCAAACAAGATGTATAATTTATATGATGAAGATATTATTCCAAATGTGCTTTATCATTGTAGGTATGATATGTATGATATGTGAGTATTTTACCTCAGGCAGTGCAAAAAATTAAAAGATTACCAAACTTTTATTCTTAAATTCAATTTTAAAATGGAAAAATATATATATATAGTCCATAGACAAAATTTAAAATGTTCAAAATAATATACTTATAAATATGCCATCTCTGTATAATGACAACATAAAAGATGTTTTAATTTTATACAGATATATTGGAAATAGCTATCATTACTTAATATACACGTTTAGAATGCTTATCAAACATTGCTAAATTAGCAGAGAAAAGTTCTAACGAGATACAAAAGTAACTTTGTGTCCCCACTATACATTAAGATAATATCAAATAGAAAAGCAGCAGTGATTAGCAGATATTTTAATAAAATTATGATCATACACTATTTTAATAGTCCAAGAGATAACTTCTAGTACAACTATTTGATCTCTTAATATATTATACATAATTTCATAATGTTAATATTATTTGAATATATGTTTAAAAGTCTTAATTATAGAATGCTTCTGTGAGAATTCTGTATGGTTACATTTTGATCAATCCCACAGTGTATCTTTATATATTTTTAATTGTCAAAACAAAATTAAAGTCAGTATGTTGTGTTGTGAAACAATGAGCAAAATTATATATATTTTTTACAGGTATATCTATACACAAATGTATACCATGTATACAAGGTGGGACAAAAGTAGGTTTACAATTATCTGTAGGGAAAATAATACAATAATTAGTAAATAATACAAGAATAAACTCTGTGTTTACAGTTGTGAGGACACTTTTCCCCAACCTGTATATATATATGTACATGTATATATGTGCATATTTATGGCTAATGAGTTAAACAGAATGGCAGTGGTTTTGATATCAGAATGAAGTGCAGGTGTTCATTAATTTTCTCATCCCTCAAATGAATTTAGTTGATTTTTCTACTTAATTATCTCGTTCAAACTTGGAAACTACTTGACTTTGTACTCTATCACACTGCATTTTCTTCTCTACCTGAGTTCTCAAGGAACATCCAATAATGACAGGAGTGTTGTGTGAATGTGTGTAGACCAGTAGTAATAGCACAGGCTGTGGAACTAGTCAGAAACATGTCTCTCATTCTAGCCTAGATACCACCTTTAATATCAGAACACACTTGTTATTAATTGTATTTATTTTTCTTTTATCAAACATTGTTTCTTATATTTTTAAGCATTTGCCAAATATATGTTTATACATGAAGGGGAAGTGGGTGAACAAACAAATGTGTATGTTTACTCTTACAGAATTAGACTTTGATAAATTATGTGGTTTTCTTTTTGTATATTTTTGTTTCTCCTGATTGCTGTTGCTGTTTTCAAAATGCGTGCATTCACTGGCCTTCTTAATAGGAAATGCCTCTCATTTTCAGGGACTTATTGAGAGGATGCAGGTGATGACTTACAATAATAGCAATAATGATAATGATGGAAAAATAAGACTATGTGGTCTTTCTACTTAAGGAATGTATGCTACGAAAGTTACCACAAACACAGAAAGAGGAGATTAATGTACATTATAGCCTAGAAACCTCATGGTATTTCTCTCCCTCTCTCATTCTCTCCAGGTATCAACAATATTTAGAAAAGTCTTCTTAAATGAAGTGATTAACAAGCTTATTCTTAGAAACAAAAAAATATTTACTCCTTCAATGGTTGGGGTGGTGGGTAGCAAGTAGGAGATGAAATTGAGAACGAATACCAGGGTCAGTTGTGGAAGGCATTATGTCAACTTATTTAGGTTAGATTATACCTCATAGTTAGTGATTTATTTTTTTTTTAAGATTTTTTTTTCTTTATTGATTTTAGAGTGAGGAAGGGAGAGAGAGAGACAGAAACATCAATGAGAGAGAAGATCAATTGGCTGCCTCCTGCATGCCCCCCACTGGGGATTGGGCCCACAACCTGGGCATGTGCCCTGACTAAAAATCAAACCAGTGACCTCTTGGTGCATGGGTCGATGCTCAACCACTGAGACACACTGGCCAGGCGTGGTGATTAATTTTATATAGAGAGGTGGCTTTGGACGTGAGTATTTGATTAACAAATTTCTTACCTAAAACTGAAAAACAAATTAAAGAATTTATTAGTTTCAGTGGATCAATATTCCACAGCAACTTAAAAAGAAAACTAGTCAGTAATATAACATAATTCAAGAGTGAATCTATATTTCTTAAGTTTGCCTTTATTATTGCGACCATGCTGGTGTCTTACCTATGCTGTCTTTAAAAAAATCTGTCCATACATTTTTATTTTTTCCAATTTTATTGAGATACAACTGACATACAACACTGTATACATTTAACATGTGCAGTGTAATGACTTCACATGGGTGTATACTATGAAATGAAACCACAATAAGTTTCGTTGACATCAATCACCTCATCCAGTTACAATTATTTTCCTTGTGATGAGAATTTTTATGATTTATTTTAGCAACTTTCAAATACAGTATTGTTAACTATAGTCATCATGTGGTACATTCCATTCCAGTACTTATTTATTGTATAACTGGACCTTTGTACCTTTTGACCTCCTTCACCCAATTGCCCCATTTCCTTCCTCTGGCAATCACCAATCTGACCTCTTTTCTGTAAGTTCATTCTTTTTAGATTCCACATATAAGTGAGATTATATACCATTGCCCTTCTCTGTCTGAGTTGCTTCACCTAGTAGAATGCCCTCAAGTTCATCAACACTGTTACAAAGGGCAGGGTTTTCTTTTTTATGGTTGAATATTATAATATAAAAATATAACATATTTCCTCTATCAATTCATCTGTCAATGGACACTTAGTCTGTGTCCATGTCTTGGCAATTGTAAACAAGGCTGCAATGAACATAGGGGTGCAGGTAATTCCTCAACATAGTGATTTTCTTTCCTTCAGATATATACCCAGAGTGGAATTGCTGGACCATGGTAGTTCTACTTTTAATTTTTTGAGGAACCTTTACACTGCTTTCCACAGTGATTGTATCCATTTACATCCCCACCAACAGTGCACAATTATTCCCTTTTCTCCATATCCTCCCCAGCATTTGTTATCTCTTTTTGATGATAAGCATTCTAACAGGTGTGAGGTAATATCTCACTGGGATTTGGATTTGCATTTCCCTAATGATTTAGTGATGTTGAACACCTTTTCGTGTACCTATTGGCCACTTAAGTATGTGCTTGAGGGTTGGTGGTTGGGTTGTGGGGAGATAGTTGTTTTTAGTTAAGGCACCAAGCAGTCTGAGCTTATGAAATGCATGTCTAAGGCATTTTTGAGAAATATCCAAGGACACACACACACACACACACACACACACACACACAAAACAACACAATTTTGATGCAATGAGAAGGTGAGTCTATGCAGGAGTTTTAAGTAGGGGATTGAAATATTTTGTTGGCAGGCAAACATAAGAATGGTTTAGCAAACAATCATATATTTCTCCAAAATATTCAATTAGCATACTCTTTGAATACAGAACATAATTGCATGCACTTCCCTATTATCAACTTAACTCTGAGGCCTGTCTGTTCACAGGGCCCCTACTTCCCACTTCATGTCTGTTCAGTGAATGGGAAACCACGCTATAGTTCAATTACTCTAAATGCCTTTACTTTTTGGACCATTTATATGAGTGAAAGCATATTTACTCTAGCTGTTTCTTTCATAGCATAAAGACAGTGTTTTGATAAGGTATTGCAATTCATTCTTATTAATTATAAAAGCTATACAATAAACATTTACTTTAGGGTCAAAGTGGCCATAAGCTAAGTCTTATTCAAATGTAGGAAAATCTGAACATCCTCCAGAGATAAACTTGAAATCAGACCTAAATTCAAACTATGACTCCAACACTTACACTTCTATGTAATACTTTCCTACATGTCTTCATTTTGTCTCTTAGACTGGCAGCATGCCTCTTGCTGTACTGGGTTCTTCAGGCTTCTCCAGAGAAAAAGAACAAATAGGATGCAATGTATGCAGAGAGAGAAATTTATTTTCAGGAATTGGGTCACACATTTGTGAGGGCTGGCAAATCCAAAACCTATAATTTAGTCTGGAATGCTAAAAGTCCATGGAAAGGTTAATGTTGTAGTTGCGTCAGAGGCAATCTGGAGGCAGAATTCTCTGCTGGAGGATCCCAATCTGTTTTCTGTTAAGGCCTTCAGATTATGGAGGCAAGTCTGCTGCACTCAAAGCTGGCTTATTTAAATGTTAATCCCATCTAAAAATAAATGCCTTCACTGCCCTGGCAGGTGTGGCTCAGTTGGTTGGATCCTTGTCACATACAACTAAAGGCGGCAGGTTTGATTCCTGGTCAGGGCACATAGCCAGGTTGTGGGTTTGGTCAGGGCAAAAAGATTCTCTCTCTCAAATCAATAAAAATTTAAAACATAATTTTTAAAAAATGTTTTCATAATAACATCCAGATTGTTATTTTACCAAATGTCTGAGTACCCTGGCCCAGCCATGTTGACATACAAAATTACTTATCACATATACCTAATACTAAAGTAAGGTGGCCTAACGAATGCCTAATTTTTTCCAAACATTTAGGATGCAGAGCTTAATAGGGATTGATGAACATACAGGTGAACCAGCTAAGGCTAATTGAGCCTTTGGTTGTATATGCTCAAAGTCGGAGAATAAAACAAGGTACCAATGGCAAATGTTTCTGTTATAAAGGGAAGGAAAAAGGAAAATTCATTTTGAAAAAAATTACTAGAAAGAAAGAAATTTTAGAAAGATAGGCGGAAATATGTCCATATTAGTGAATCAAACTGTGTTGCTAACTTTTGGTCTTATTAGACAAAGTATGCCTTATCAATTTTATCTTCTTTGTTAATATATCTATGTTATTTATATTTCATAGCATAAAAATAAGTTTCAAGTTTATATTTTTTGATACATGAAGGGTTGATAGCCCTTGATTTAAAACTTGAATGGTTAGGTATTTCTGTATTTTAATAACCCACTTTAAACAGATGCTACCATCTGCTTTTAAAGCCTCTAGGAAAATTTCAGCGAGGTTTAAATTATAAAGAGTACAACTTATTTCTCATTAAAAAGAGGGAGGAACAAATGATGTAGTAACATTATTTAGAACAATTTGTTAATGTTCCTCCAATTAAATGAATGTCAATCAAAATTGGTTATAGAGATTCCACAAAACTGAGTTCATTTTATGCTCAGTTGTTTCCAACATTTTGCCTTTGGACTTGAATGTTCTAAAAATCTTTACTTTTTGTGTACTTATATGCTATACAAAAGAGGAAAAATAAAACAAAGTAACAAGACGAAGAAAGGTGAAGATATGATATCCAGTAAAAAGAAAATGCAATCTGGAAGAAAAATAAAAGAAATACTCAGGACAATGTAAAATCATCCTAGAGAAATCAACCCATGCAAACAATTAATAGAAAGACATAAACATCTAGAAGAAGAGACCAAGAAAAATATAATAGAATATCTGATATAGACTATTTCATAGATGTTACAGAATTTATCAACCAGCTAGGAATAAATTAGTGAAAAGAAAAATATGTAAAATTATGTTCATGACCTCATAGGACAATTATTCACTCCTAAACAATTACCATACAATAAAATGAATGTGATATTACTTCACTTGGAAGTGAATAATGTTTAAAATTATAACAATTATATAATACATATTGATATAACCAAAAGTTGATATTAAATTATATTGGGAGGACAGGAGAAAATGAGTGTTTATGTTTTTATTAAGATGTGTAATAGTAAAATCCACATGAACTATTTGAGGGATAATAAAAAATGTACATAATTAAAGTTAAAAAATAATTCTGTAAGTCAGTAAGTTATTTAAAAGAGGTAAGCCCTGGCCAGTTTGGCTCAGCAGTTAGAGTGTCGGCCCGTGGACCCGAGAGTCCTGGGTTCGGTTCCAGCTAAGGGCATGTACCTCAGTTGCGGTTCGTCCCAGCCCTGGTTGGGGTTGTGTAGGTGGCAACCAGTTGATGTGTCTCTCTCACATCAATGTCTCTCTCTCTCCCCCTCCCACTCTGTCTGAAGATAAATGTAAAAATATCCTTGGGTGAGGATTAAAAAATAAATAAATAAAAGGAGGTAAATAGCAGAGGTAAGGGGATAGTGATGGTCAAGGATAACTCCATTTCCTGTACGTCTACACTCGGAGCTGTGTGTTTCCTCGGTCAGTTCTACATATTCAATGTTAGTGCAAGAGCTCCAATGACAAATGGCCAGTGCTCTTTACTGAAGTCCTTTATCTCCCCCAAATCAGTCTTCTCTAACTTAGCTTTAGTTTTCATGTTTTTCCCACATTACTAATGGCTAAGATGATATACATTCTCCAGAATTTTCTCTATATGTTACAGATAGATTGTGGTCTGACAGGTGAGTTACAGTTGAAGCTTTTCCAATAAGTTGTTTTTTAATTAGCTCTTTGGTAATTAGAGAAACAGTCTGAGATTATTTAGAGGAAAGACAAATCATCCTGTCTTCAGAACAGGTGTCTGAAGAAGAGGAAAGGCAGAACTTCAGATTGGAAAATTGCAGCCTTCTCTTCCCTAGCCTATCTGGTAATTTTATCTGGCATCTTGTATTGAAAGTTAATGATTTCTTCATATTAAATTTACCTGGTATTTTAACTTTATCTGGCATCTGTATTGAAAGTGAATGATCTCTTCATATCACATTTCAAACTATATTTTCTCTAAATATATAACTATATTATAAATACTATTATATACTGAATTTATGTTTATAAATTTAATTAAATTATTTACGTATAACATATATTTAAAGCATATATATATAGTATATATATGGCTTTGAGATATTAGGATTGGGGAAGATTATATTTTCAAGATGGCTTATGACATTTTTTTAAAAAAATTGTATGCTTAATAATCACTCTTCCTTAAAATTTACACAAAGCCTTTGGTACAAAAAAATAGTAGTTACTTATTGAGGACAACTTTAAGAACTGTAGCCAACAGTCAACCATTTGCTGCATGTCCACTTGGCTATTATGAATTTAACTCATTGCTCATGTTAGGGTTTATATTGTTCTATCCAACTTAAGAACCACTTTCAAATTGACAAGTATCAGACAAAATGATTGCCCCCTAGGTGGTGGTAAATTTTATTTCAGTCATTCACTATAAGGAAAGACTCCTGACTCATCCTATTTGGAATACAAAATTTCCTTCCTTCTTCAAATTTCACTGAGCCATAACAAAGTACAGCATATTTTAAAATTTCATACAGATCAGCAAGTATATAAAGGGAAAACAGCATTGGGAAGACAAAAGACAAAGCCTCACAATTTTACTTTAAAACTCATTAGAGTACTGAATTTATTCACAACCCTATCATGATGAGTATGCTAGAATTTTTATGAAAATTCTTAGCTAAATAGCAGGAGAGAGTTCTTCCCCATGCCAGACACTATACTGAATGATTCACTTTATGATGGAAAGATTCAGATCTCAACAAGATAGACACAATTTTTTATGATTTATATTAAAAATTATTTCCCTTTTGTTGTTTCACTCAAGATAATGCTCCCTCAGACTTCTGCTCATTATTTTTCTTTTCTTTAACTGTTTCACATATCTGAGCAGTGATGATTCCTCCTGCTAAGAGTAGTAGACAAGTAGGGATTCATTCATTGTGATATTGCATGGATGGGTCCTTTCTACTTTGATTAGTAAAAGTGAAACAAACTATTTAAATAAGTAGTTTTAAAAAATATGTTTATTGGATTGACATAAAACTAACATTTAATGAGAATATCATGTGTTTAGTAGATATGAAACAGTGTATTTCATCTAGCTAGTTATCCTCCTGATTCTTGGTTGACATTCATTTGTCTGCATCTGCTTTCCAATATGTCTGTCTCTGAAAACAGACTCAGTCAAAAGAGAGCTAGTTAAGCAGCCCCTGATACAGATTTTTGTAGCTCAGTCTCGGAATTAAAAAATATCATTTTTCTGCATTCTATTGATCAAAGCAGTCAGAAAAGCACATCAGGTACAAGGGAAGGGTGAATGAAGTTAAGGGTCTATTTTCTGTAAACCTATTTATAATGCAGTACACAGGTTTTTAGATTGTCAATGATAAAGCCAAATTGTTTGATTAGAACATTTAAATCATCATCAAAAAATGTAATGTAGCTCAGGCCAGTGTGGCTCAGTGGTTAGAATACTGGCCTGCACACTGAAGGGTCATGGGTTCAATTCCTGGTCTAGGGCATGTACCTGGGTTGCAGGTTCGATCCTAGCCCTGGTCAAGGCGCATGTGGGAGACAACCAATTGATGTGTCTCTCACACATCAAAGTTGCTCTCTCTCTCTCTCTCTCTCTCTCTCTCTCTCTCTCTCTCTTTCTCTCTCTCTCTTTTCCCCCCTTCCTCCCTTTCACTCTCTCTAAAAATCAATGGATAAAATATCCTCGGGTGGAGATTTCAAAAAAATGTAATTTAAACTAGCAAGATCTTAGTATTAACATAATAACTTTCTCAAGCAGTTCTTAAGCAAAATTCCATAGGTATCCGAAATCCACCTATGACCCAAAGGCCTTCTTAGCTATATAATCCATTGCTGAAATGAAGAGTATATCTAATCTAAGAACCAACATTTTCAGAGCTGTGGATGTCACCACTCTTGTCCACAGTCACAGTTACACCTATCTGGCGAAATGGAGGAATGCTCCTGGCAACGGCAGCTCTGATCCATGAGAGCAGGTCTATTTGAACTTTACAAGCATTGATCTTTTCCCTGTTTCCAAATTAAACCTTTTACTGCATCATATTCCTAGTCCATTAATATACTGACATATGTTTAAATTACATGACATGTCACCCTAATTGCTACAAACTGTATCACTTATCTCTTATTTCCTTTCCACTTCTAACTGCACCATTTAGCTTACTAAACTAACACCCTCCTGCTGATTTCTCAGGATCCTATCTTTCCTAACACCAACCAATGCTGTTGTCATCAGTGATTATTTCTAAGGACATAATGATTGTATCATATTGTTTCACCTCTCAGAAACATTTAGTGGCCTTTTTGTACTCTATTAAAGAAAAAAAAAAAAAAAACCCTACACTTGTCACTATTTCTATTGCAAAGTGCATATGCACATGAAAGATATGGCCTTTGTATTCTCCATGCCTCCATACTCCCTTCCGTCAAATCTGCTTCACAAGAATCTACTCTCACATGTGTTATTGAGGAGACACTAAACAAATTTAAGGAATTTAAAATTGAGGAATTCCTACAAGGCTGGTGTTTCTCTACCAGTAATTTGTTATTTTGTCAGTTATTTGAATCATTCCCAGATTGAATATTCAATCTCATACGGTATATAGAAACCTGAGGTAGGCACTTTCCATTGTTTGTATACAGAAACAATATTTATCGGGCAGGCAGTATGTGCCAAATACCATATTAAAAGGTATTAATACAACAGTGCCTTCAAAATAGCCTCTCATTTTTTAATCTAGTGCAGACAACCAATCTTCAGATAGGAAGAAGAATAAAGCAACTACTAAGAGAAAGAGAGACAGTGTTGTTAAGCAGGTGGAAAATGGTAGCTTGTACTTTGGTTTCTGGTTGTTTCCAGTTCCTTGTTCCAGACTTTCATTGAGGCTGGCTTTTATTTGTCTTTTTTTTTATGTGAGATCTTGGAAATCATTTTCGTAGATGAGCTCATTGGTCTCTTAACCAATATAAAATATGCAAGGTGTTCCCAGTTTCTCATACATTGTTGGTTCCCTGCTTCTGTACACTAGCACTGCTAAAACCAGTGATGGGATATGAACTGAATCGCTTTTTGACTTTGGGAATTTGAATGTCCACTCTATTGATACTTTATTTTGCAGCCAACTTTGATTTGTATTTCACAAGGGGCTATCTAATCAGTCAGTCTCATACCATAAGCTCCAAGGCTAAAGGGTGATATTCCCCTCTTAAAATATTCTGTTTCCTGGCAACCTGCCTCCTCTTTGCAGGTGCAAGCATTTAGTGTAACTAGCTGTAAGAGAATATTAAAGAGTTAAAGTGATGAGACAAAGATATTTTAGGATTTGTGAGATAAGCACAAGGGATATCGGACCTTATGAGGTCAAATACATCTTTATGCAAAGTGATTAAGATTTGGTCATCAGAGATCATCTGCCAAGCAAAGATAGTCTATTTATCTTTTATTAAATGTGTTGTCCTACAACCAAATGATTCCTAACTGCAGGGATTACTGTTAGAATAATATATGTATTCCGTAAAATAAGTTAAGAACACCACATTACTTTTTTCTTTGATACCATATCCCCACAGAGATCCTCATTCACTAATTTCCCCGTTTCACTAACACAAATCCCACACGCACTGAAATTAGATCATTTTCTGGTCATTCATTTAATATAGAATATATGTTTTGTCTGCTTGTCAATTCGTGATTTAATGGGCCATCTCCTCTTCCTTCATTTATAATTGGAGTCTCATATTCTCCGGATACCTTCCTTGACTACACACTCCTCCCTGATTCATGTTCATATTTTTTTTCTTAAATCTCTCTCTTTAAGTCTGGCTATAGCACCCTTTCCATACTTAGACCACAATATCAATAAAATGTTGTATAACTTCTTTAAATGTTATTTGCCTATTTATGTCACTAGTCTGAGAGTGTGGAAAATGAATTCTATAAATTCTGGAATTCTCTGTATATTTGGCAGATATCAGGCATTTGGTAATTATTTGTTGAATGAAAGAATTTCTGCCTCAACCATACTGGTTGATGTGAAGTCATCGCATCCTTTTAGAACTAAGTTCTATATCGCTACCTTTAACACTACGCTGGATTTGAATTTCAGCATAGCAGCTGACAGTAGAGCTTTGAGAAAGCCTTTTTATACCAATAAACCCTAGTTTTATCACCTATAATAATAAATAGCCAGTTTAGATGATTTCATATTTAATGTCATCATATTACCAAAGATGGATGGGAAAATGGAGAAAAGAACAATGTATACAAAGTGTATAAGGTAAAACTGCAACATAACTGACCCCGTACCTTAACTCCATAGGTATGTGGACAGCCTTTATTTTATAAGGTGTGTAGTTATATTATAATAATGTAGAGCGTAAAGGATACTGATGAATAGGAGACAATATAGGGAATAAACAAGAGAACCACATCATCCTTATTTTATTCCCCATCTATGTCCCACACTCCCCTGATCACTGCCTTATATATCCTCTTATTGTTTACTGTATCTTCACTTTTCTAACTTCCTCTAAGGGTGGCCAGTGCTAGGCCTTTGTTTAGATTGAGTTATTTCATTTTCGTTTGTTGTGTCTACATATTCATCTTTAATCTAGTTTTCATTTCTCTTGTACTTTCTACCTATTTTCCATGTTGTTAAGAATCAACTTAAGAGCTTTAGCATACGTAGTAATGGAAGACGGAAAAGAAAATTATGGTAAACAGAAAGTTACAGCAAAAATAATTCCTCAAAGAATCTCCATTCCTCCCATTTGTATTTCAAAAATTGAGTACTACAATTTATCAATGAAGAATGATTTAAATTTGATTAATCCCATTTGAGCTAGAATTATTTCAAAATAAAATTTATAAAACTATTTAAAATTTTTATGATAATACAGAATGGGGCAAAAGTAGGTTTACATTTGTGAGTACACGAAACACATAGCTTATACTTGTATTATTATTTATTGTATTATTTTTCATACAAAAAAAAAAAAAAACCCTGTAAATCTACTTTTGCCCCACCCTGTATTGTATAAAATTTGGGTACACAAAAGTTGTTACTGTTACATTTTTTTCTTATTTCCAAAAGTGAGAAGACCAAGAGCTCATAGCAAAAATATTTTGCCTCTTTGATGTTAAAGAGTTAATATAGTTTTAAAATGATCTTTTAAGATATAAAAGCATGCTTAGCTTTATTAATAATCAGAAAAATAGAAATTAAATTCACAGTGGGGGTCTACAGTACTGACTGATCCAGCCTGAAAATATCAGCACTGAATTTAGGGTAGTTATTAGGGTTAGGGTTAGGGTTATGCCTTCATTCAGGTTCCATATTGCTTACCAGTTCTTTGCCTCCAAAGAAACCAAACCATGCATTTGGTCTTATGAGGCCTCTTCAAATTAGCCTCATAATTTGTATTTATCTTCATAATTTTTACTATTAAATGTAGATTATTATGTCATATTGCCCTCTCTGGTTTGTAAAATCTTCACATATTTAGTGCAACCAAGTTTATTTCCTTATACTAAAGAAGTGTTGATTGAATGATTAATTTACCCATCTACTTTAATTAGCATGATCAAGATTTTAAGTTAATTATTCCCCTTTTTTTCAAGAGTTAAATCTCCATTCCCTGTTTATGGTTCCCAGGCCCCATTTATCATTTAACTTTCTGCAAGTTTATACATATCAACCTTCAGTAAAGCTCTTGGATTCCACTTATTGTACTTTATTAATAGGCATGGTAGCTGAGTAGTAGGGGAGATATTTCTATGAAGACGACACAGAGGGGATGCCATTCTTACCTTACAGCTATCAAGCTTCTTTCACATGATCATTCTGTTTAATCACCACTGAAATAAAGATTATTATTGTTCATTTTATTCTTCAAAAGAAAGAAAAAAATCTTACTTATTTTAAAGTACATACTTCAAAACACACAGTTATTTTCAGGCATTACTTTACTTCTGTAAAATGCATAAGTCTACCCAACATATTAATCCGCATGCATTCCTTTGAATTTTTTGATCCTTTATTTAGCTAAATCTACATGTCAAGATAGTAAGTATGAATGATTGCTTCTCTGTATTCTTTGAAATAACTCTTTTTTTGAAGATTTTTTATCAATACAAACATCTAACTAGATTAAATTCCAATTTAAGTAATTAAGAGGAACCACTTTGGAATAAGTAAATGATACCTCATACTAATTATGAAACCAAATCAACAATTCTGTAACTTTATAATATTGTCTAGTTTTTCAGCTAGATCAGGTGCTAATTATTTAAATATTTAACAATACTAGACCCTGTCAAAAATTCCTCAATGATTACAGAATCTTTTGAATAACAAGGCAATAAAATCTTTTAAGTATAGTACAAATATGTGCTCTAAAAAATAAAGCAAAATTCAAATTGGAGTTCTAGAAACAAATGAGAGTGTAATGCCAAATACACAAAATTTTCCCCTGAGAGATGATGCATTACTTTGATGACATCAGTCAGACAAGGTGTTGCATGAGTTATTTCCTCTAGTTTCTCTCATTTATCCTTCACTTGCCAGTAAATGTGAGAAATAGTTTTTTTCTGGACTGATATTCTTACATGAAGTTTATTGTTTGCTCTCAGTTCCTGGGGCTTTGAACATGCATGCATCTATTTTTGCAAGAAAATGATGGCATAATTAATTTTTGAATAGTAATGTTCTCTGAGTAATTATTCAGTAAATAATCATCTAGCATTATTCACAACTGCATATACTTGCAAATGAAACAGTTATACTTGGAAATCTTATCAGAGGCATATCAACACATTAATAATGAATTTTTTAATGTAATTTTGTATTTGTTTATAATTTCAATTTTTATTTCCTTGTATTAAGGATATTTATTATATTCATTGTCACCCAGGACCAGGATTTTTTTTTAAATTACTGTGAAAGTTGCCATTGGGATTTTGACAGGGATAGCACTGAATCTGTATATTGCTTTGGATAGTATAAAAGTTTTAACAATAGTAAGTCTTTGGAATCTATGAACACGGTATGTCTTTCTAGTTATGTGTATCTTCTATAATTTCTTTCATCAATATTTTGTAGTTTTCAGTGTATAAAGCTTTCATTTCTTTGGTTAATTTACATTTTTATTCTTTTTGATGCTATTGAAAATGGGATTTTTTTTAGGTTAGTTCATTGTTAATACATAGAAACACAACTGACTGTTGTATGTTTAATTTGCATCTTGCAACTTGACTTAATTTGTTTATTAGTTCAAAGAGTATTTTGTGGATGCAGCCTTTGGGTTTTCTACATATCGGTTCATGTCATCTGCAAACATGTAATTTTGCTCCTTCTTCCCAATTTGGATGCTTTTTATTTATTTCCTCACCTCATTGGCCTGACCAGGACTTCCAGTGCTATATTAGATAGAAGTGGTGACAGTGGGCATCCTTGCCTTGCTTTTAATCTTAGAGAACACATTTTCAGTCTTTCATGACAGTATGGTGTTAGCTACAGATGTTTTTTATATGTCGCATGTTTACATAACTGAGTATCAAGTTTTGTCAAATTAATTTTCTGAGTTTGTTGAGATAATCATATGATGTTTATCCTTTATTTTGTCCTTGTGTTGTATCACATTATTTGATTTGCTTATGTTGAACAATCCTTATGCCCCAGGGATAAATCCCACGTTGTCATGATGTATGATCATTTTAATGTGCCATTGATTTTGATTTGATGATTTGGAACCACATAAGACTCAAAATAATCAAATCAATCTTTAGAAAGAAGAACTATGCCAAGGTCATTACATTTCCTAATTTTAAAATATATTATTAAGATAGAAGAATTAAAACAGTATGGTACTAGCAAACATTAGACATATAAACCACTGGAAGAGAAAAAGAGTGCAGAAATAAACACATGGATGTATGGCCAACTGAATTTTGACAAAGAGTGGCAAGATCACACAATGGGAAATAATATATATTTTTTTAATAATGGTAGGAAAACTGGATATGTGTGTGTAAAATGAGAATGGACCCTTATTTTACACCATACACAATAATTAATTCAAAATAGATTAAAGACTTAAATCTAAGATGTGAAACTATAAAACTCCTAGAAGAAAACTTAAGAAAAAAACTTTATAACATTGTTCTTGGCAATGATTTCTTGGATATGACACAAAATCACAAATAACAAAAGGAAAAAAAGACAAATGGGACTATCTCAATCTAAAATGCTTCTGCATAGCAAAGGAAATAATCAATGTAGTAACAAGAAAACCTATGAAATTGAGAAAAATTGCAAATTATATATCTTATAAAAGACAAATCTCCAACATATATGAATAATTCCTACAACTTAATAACACAAAAACAAATAACCCTGATTAAAAATTGGGTAAAAGATTTGAATGAACATTCCTCAAAAAATATATATATAAATTACCAAAGGTATGTGAAACTATATTAAACATGATTAGTTATCAGAGAAATGCAAATAAAAACTATAATGAGGTACCACTTACCAACTGTTAAAATGGCTATTATAAAAAAATTATATATATATAAAATATGTGTGCGTGTGTGTGTGTGTGTGTGTGTTGGTAAAGATGAGGAGGAAATGAAATGTTGATGTGAATATAAAATGGTGCAGGCATTATCTAAAATAGTATAGAGAGTTCTCAAAAATTAAAAATAGAACTACCATATGAACCAGAAATCCAATATCAGGGTAGTTTTCCAAAAGAATTAACACCAGAATCTGTGAGAGTTACCTGCACTTCCTTGTTCATTGCAGCATTATTCACAACAGCCAAGATATGGAAAAAACCTAAGTCTATCAGTAGATGATTGGATAAAGTAAATGTAGTATATGCATACAATGGAATATAATTCATCCATTAAAAGGAAGTAAATCCCACCAATCTGAAAGACATTATGCTAAGTGAAATAAGGCAATCACAGAAGAACAAATTCTGAATAACTGCTCTTACATGAGACTTAAGATAGTCAAACTTATAGAAACAGAGTATAATGGTGGTTTGCCAGGAACAGCTAAGGAGAGAATGGGAATTTGCTGTTTGGTGGGTAGTTAGCAAACGGCTGTTTGCTGTTACACAAGATAAATAGGTTCTAGATATCTGCTGTATAATATAATTTCTATGGTTAGCAATACTCTATTGTATACCTAAATTTTTGTCAAGAGAGTAGATGTCATGCTAAGTGTTCTCTCTGAATAATAATAATTAAATAAAAGGTTATCCATGCCTAGCCCATAACTAAGGTAGAAGGTTATCCATTGAAATTTATGTATTTACTGAATATAGTATTAACAGTTAGTGGTCTCTGATAACAATAAACATAAGTACATAACTTGAATTCTACACTTGTTAAAATACAAATCTATTAGTATTGCATTAAATCAGCAAAGTTATAGTAGACCTAAATAGCACAATCAATAACCATGACCTAATTGGCATTTTTAAAACACTCCATTCACCACTCCACAACAACATAATACATACTTTCTTTTTTTAATTTTAATTTATCTTTATTGTTGAAAGTATTACAGATGTCCCTCTTTTTTCCCCTATTCTCATTCTCCTCCCCGCCCCCCCCCCCCCAATCTTCACCACACTATTGTCTGTGTCCATTGGTTATGCATATATGCATATCAGTTCTTTGGTTATCTCTTCCCACCCCTGCCCCTACCCCTACCCCCACTCCCCTTCCCTCTGAGGACTGTCAGTCTGTTCTTTACTTCAGCGTCTCTGGATCTGTTCTGTTCGTCAGTTTATTTTGTTCATTATATTCCACAAATAAGTGAGATCATGTGATACTTTTCTTTCTCTGACTGCCTTATTTCACTTAGCAAAAACACTCTACAGGTCCTTCCATGTTGTCTCAAAGGGTAAGAGATCTTTCTTTCTTACACCTGTACCATATTCCATTGTGTAAATGTGCCACAGCTTTTTTATCCACTCATCTACTGACGGACACTTGAGCTGTTTCCAGATCTTAGCTATTGTAAATAGCTGCTATGAACATAGGGGTACATAAATCTTTCTAATTGGTATTTCAGGCTTCTTTGGATATATTCCTAGATGTGGGATCACTGGGTCAAATGACAGTTCCATTTTTAATTTCTTGAGGAAATATCACAGTGCTTTCCAAAGCAGCTGCACCAGTCTGCATTCACACCAGCAGTGTACCCTTTTCTCCACTTCCTCGCCAGCACTTATTGTTTGATGATTTGTTGATGGCAGCCATTTTGGCAGGTGTGAGATAATACCTCATATTCATTTTAATTTACATCTCTCTGATGATTAGTGACGTTGAGCATTTTTTCATATGTCTCTTGGTCATTTGTATGTCCTCTTTGGAGAAGTGTCTATTCAGGTCCTCTGCCCATTTTTTAATTGGTTGTCTTCCTTTTGTTGAGTTGTATGAGTACTTTATATATTTTGGAAATTAACCCCTTATCGGATGTATCATTGGCAAATATCTTCTCCCATATGGAATACATATTCTTTTGAAGGGCTCACTGAATAATCAAAAGAGGCCATGTTCTGAGCCATAAATCACATCTGAATGAATTTAATAGGTTTCATATAATGCAAGACATGATTTCTGAGACTAATAAAATTAGCTTAGAAATCAATAACATATAAGCATATCTCAAAATGCCCCAAATTGTGAATAGTAAATAACACACACATTTAACCAACTAACGAGTGAAAAAGAACTCAGAAGAAAGTTTTTTGAACTAAATAAAAATGAAAACAACATATCAAAATTTATGGGATGCCACTAAAACAGCACTTAGGAATAACTTATAGCGCTAAACACCAGTACTGGATATAAAGTTGTCAAATTACTGTCAGGAAATCAGTAAAGACATAGATATGAGCAACTCTATCAGCCAAATTGACCTAATAGGCATTGGTAAACATACCACCCCAAAGGAATGTAGAGTATACACTCTTTCAAGTGCACATGAACTATTATAGGTAAATGAATAAACAAACTGTGATACATAATGGAATACTGCTTAGCAATACAAATAAATAAAATATGTACTGGAAAACACAGATGAATCTTAAAACACTTAAAATGAGTTAAAGAAGCCAAACAGAGTACAATCTGTATGATTCTATTGATATGAAATTATAAGAAATACAAGCAAATGTATAATGAGAATAAATAGTTCAGTGTTTAGCTGGAGAGCAGGGCAGTTTGTGCAGGGAGAGGAGGAAAACAGGGGATAATACAAAAGGGCTCAAGGAAACTTTGGTGAATTAATGAATATGTTTATTTTCAATGATGGATTCATAGGTGTATACATATATCAAAATATCACATACAAAATATAAAGAAGCACCATGTGTTATAGTCTTTATTAAGAGATGTATTTTTATATGAAGGATAAAGGTAATAACAAGATTAGTCACAAACTTCTTTTGGAAAGGTAAAATATCTCATTATGAGTAAGCCAACATATTTTTCTCATTTGTGATGAGTTCTCAAATGACTCTTTTTTTTTTCCTTTATTGATTTTAGAGAGAGAGGAAGGGAGAGGGAGAGATAGAAACATCTATGAGAGAGAACATCGATTGGCCGCCTCCTGCATGTCCCCCACTGGGGATCGGGCCCACAATCTGGGCACGTGCCCTGACCTGGAATCTAACCAGTGACTTCTTGGTGCATGGGTCGACACTCAATCACTGAGCCACACTGGTCAGACTCTCAAATAACTCTTTATTGAAGATGGAAAGACTTACATAAACATTTAAGTACACATAAAAAATTAACAGACCATGCAATAAATTCACAAAACAGTTGCAGAAAACCAAGTCAAACACAATTTCTGAATCTGAAAATGTATGTATTGTGCAATGTCTTCTATAAGCAGAAAAGCTCACACTAAAATGAAGTATCTTTCAAGTTTAGACAAAAAATATTTTTTAAGATATTGGGAATTTTGTGTTCTAGAAAGAATAATAAGAATTATGTAAAGTTCAAAAAGCCAGCATATTGATCTAAAATATTTACTAAAACATTGAAAATTTATTAAAATAAAAATGTGTTATATGTAATTAAAATGATCATAGAGCAGATTGTGTTTCATCTTACATACAAGTGCTTAAAGGGAATTTGTGGGAATCAGTACGTGAAAGTATTACTAAAAGTAAGAGGAAAGTCCTAGCCCTGGCTGGGTGGCTCAGTTGGTTGGAGTGTCATCCTATACACCAAAAGGTTTTGGGTCCCACTCCCAGTCAAGGCATATACCTAGGTTGCAGAGTCTATCTTCAGTCAGGGCTCTTATGGGAGACAACTGATTGATATTTCTCTCGTTTCTCTCTAACATCGATGTCTCTCTCTTTCACCCATTCTTTCTCTCTAAAATCAATGGACATATCCTCGGATGAGAATTAAATTTAAATATATATATATGGAATATTAATATTAAATTTAAATATATATGGAAAGTCTTAAGGTGTTAAGTGGAAAATAATACAGACTTAGTTGTTATCTAATTTGACTTGAAGAATAAGCCTTTATTTTTTTTCCTTGGTAGATGCATACTGATTTAAAGACATCTGTGTGTCATAAAACCAAAAGCATAATGCTGAGTTCATACTTTTGTTTCAGGATTAATAAGGCACCATAGTAAGTGGCACCTATTCTAACTGATGCTAAAGTAAAAGCAGGTATACTACTCTTGCAAACAGCTAAACTTGCATTTATAATCTAGTTAGGTATTAGTAATCAGAAATTGCTTGGTTTGGAACATTACATTATTTTTTACAGGAAAGAAAGGCATTTTCAAGTGTAGCCCAAAAAAGTAAGTCAGTGGAGTTTCTGACACATTTTAGATAATGGTCAGAAGAGAGGTATGCCAAGAACTCACTACTTTGATAATCATTTTTAATGAGATTTTGAAACAATAAACAATGTCACAAAGCTGAAAAACAAAGATAGAATAACTATGGCAATATTGCAATAGAAATGATATTATGAATGAAGAGCATTGTTCATATTTACTGTAATGAAAAAACTGGGAAACTCCAAAGCTGTTAACATCCCAACTAAGTGAAAGTTTACTCTATTTAATTTATCAGACTCTGAGTAAATTATTCAGGATAGCAGTTTCTTTACAAAAATGTTAAAGCATCTAGAAAAGGTACTTAGTGAAACTTTCAACCTCATTAAAGCCATTTCCCTAGGCACATTCTGAAACCACCTAGCCAGGAGTCCAGAAAATAGTATTAGTTTTGCTTTGAGAAAGCAAAAATAAAGACAAATTCCAACTTTTATTCAGGATAATCTTAGTGCCAACTTGTTCATTTCTATTCCAAAAATTCACGGGATTAAACAAGTTGGCTGTTCTATTTATCTATTCAAGCATCTTTTAAAATGTGATTTTAGGAAGTACATTTCTGGACAATAAAAACCACAGTAAATTAAAAAATAAAACCAATACTTTAAAATACCCGAAGATATTTTGTTTGGTTTGGTTTTACTGTTTGTTTCTTGTTTATCATTTCAGAGTGTACTTTCAATCTATGTTCAATAGTATTTTGGTTGCGTAGTGATTTTTTGCTCTATTACAAATGCTTGCTTTTCAAACAAAAAAATATTACCATATTGAAGTTTTACCCTCATAACTATCTAGACCTTAAATCATACTGAACTTATTCCATCTCGCCTCTGGATAAATAGAGCAGGTCATGCTTTAGAGAAAGGAAGGATGTTGGTTTAAACAGATGGCATTGTGTCCTCTCTGATTCAAGAGGAACCATGGCAACAAGCAAAGAGGGGGTGTTGCTTAGCAACTGGAAACATTAATGAAGAGATTTCCAAACTCTGTTTAGGGGGAAAAAAGTGCTTTGGAAAAACTTCAGGACTTGGCATAAACGTACACCAAAATTCATTTATGAAACATGCTGAGTACATAATTACAACTATGGAAAGACTAATCCTTTATAAAGGAAAAATATCAAATAAGTGACTTACTGGACATTTTCTCTAAAAGTAATACTTTTATATTAATAACAGCACTTATGACTAAATATAGCAAAAATATTAAAACCACATGTCTTGAGATGTAATAATAAGAAAAGCTAGGCTAATTACAAAGTCTATTACTGTCATATATTGCAATACAACCTGAGATTTGAGGTAGGATCAGGAATTTTTCGAGCTGAGCTGCAGTGATGTCCTACATCTGCTAATATACATGATAGCATCACCCAAAACATTTCAGGGGGTCCCCCTCAAGCTAGAAGAGGCACTGCAGTTGCAAGCTGTCAATGTCTGTATTGGCTAAAAATATATTTTTCCTTTAAAAATATCTTTCTTATTAGCATTTTCCCCTGTATTATGTCTTAAAGTTAATCTTGGAAAAAATGGCTAATGTAATGTATATCTTTTAGTTCAGTTATAAAAATAGAGCCAAACTGGGTCTTTAACAAAGGTGTGTAACTACTTTATTATAATTGTGTTTCATTTGTTCCTGTATCAAAAATATACATTTTAATAGATAGGCCATGTCAGGTTTGACACAAAAATAAATATATACATTTTATTATTCAATATATGTTTTTACAAGGGTCTATCAATGTATTAGTACTGATTTTATAATGATTACTACATCATCAATTTCATATCTTAAAACATATTATTCTCCAATGTTTTATAGGTTCTACTAACTATAAAGCAGCAACACTGTGCTAGGTACTATGGCAAACCTTAAACATACTGCAAAGGAAAAACATCCCTCTGTGTTTCTCCTCCACTGTGACTCCGGTCACCAAATGTGTGGTGGCTTTTTTATAACAAGCAACCCTGAAACACCATCTGGGTGTCCTACAATTTAACTCAGTTCTGAGACTATCCACCTGGAGATGGCATCCATTGCACAGGTAAGGGCTCAGTTTTATAGGACTGTGCCCCACTTCAGATGCCAATGACACACACATCCAGATTGTTACCTGTGCTTCCAACAGACCGGCTGTAACTCAAGGGTTCTCCCACAACCCCTTCCTTTGCTAGAGCGACTCACAGAACTCAGGGAAACATTTCACTTCCTACACAGTCAACACTCGATTTTGCGGGTCTAGATTTAATATACTTTGGATTTAACGGATGAAGTTTCCAGTCGATATGTCATATGTGAAAATTAACACCCTGTTAATTTTTAAATGCTTTTAATCAAGGTTTGCTTATGATGAAAATAACAGGTTATTTTTTGTTATTAATTCACTGTTATTTTTTTTAACAAATATTAGCAAATAGGCCATATGTTGGAAAAAAAAAAAAAAAACCTAGTAATTTTGTTATATATCTACAACTATAGCCTACATTTTAAATCGAATGGTCACCGCTGTAAAACAATGTTTGGGAATGATTAGCACGTGGTCACCCCACACTGAGCACTACCATGGTTTCTTCTGTGGCGTGGTGTGACTTTCTGCAGCAGTTTTAACACGTGGCCCATGTTCCACAGGCTTTAAGCCACTCCCCAGCCCTGGGCATTTGTTTACCCTCGGAGACTGGTGAAGGCACGCATTTACTAGACCTATTCAGTATACATTTAAAATTACTGTAATACATGTAGAAAACTTTTCTGGGAAATTAAACTTTTCATCCCTTATCTTAATTACACAACTTGTCTACATAAGTAAAAACAGGTAAACTAACTTGTCAATTTTTAAACATATGCATTCAGAAAGCCAACTTTATATATAACAGACGTTCGCTTTACCAGACACCCCTCGCCGCAATTAGTCTATGTCAAGATTTCACTGTATTAACCAAGGTTAACCATCAGGGCATCAGTACAGCCTACTACTTTTAAACATGGTCTCTAACCCTGAAACGCGTTAGTTCAAAACTCACCTCTGTGCAATCTTGTGCAAGTTATTAAATCTCTGTGCTCTCCAGTTTCTTCATTATAAAATGTGCCTAAGAGTACTTATTACTTTTAAATTAATTAAACAAGGAGGCCATGAGACTGTGTGGTGGCCTAGTAAGCAAACCAAAACCTAAGCTTGCAAATATCTCGAGGTAAAGAAATTAAACAGAGGGACGACCAATCACCAACAGCCATCTAGACTTTACCTACAGCCAATCACTCATTTCCTTGCTTTGCTTAGGCTTTTCCGCATAAAGGCACCTCCCCAGCTCCCGCCTGAGTGCTTCCACCTGCAGTCCTTCTGGGTAGGTGTTCCCTGATTCAGACTGGGCAATGATCAAATAAACTCTTCAACACTTTACTGTGTCTCAGTTTATATTTTACCACTACTAAAGGCTGGTAGGGATTAATAAACATAAAGCACGAGTAAATGGATTGTAAGAATTGAATGAATTAATGTATAGCAGGTCCTCAAATTATGTCCTTTCTTTTAAGGACGGTTCGTTATAACAAAGATGAGAAATAAAAGTCAGTTCCCTCCAGGGCCTCTGTGTGTGTGTGTGTGTGTGTGTGTGTGTGTGTGTGTGTGTGTGTGTGTGTGTGTGAATTGCATGTTCTCCCCATGTGTGCCTCAGTTTTCTGCGGTAAGTGTGGGTGTGGGTGTGAGAGGCTCAGAGGTGGAAGCATATCCAGTCCTGGGTTGGGTCCCACCTTTTACCCTGAGCTGCCAGGAGAGACTCAGGCCGCCCACTACTCTGAACTGGAACAAGGCTGGAAAATGATAATCTTACTTGTTTCTATCAATCTTTCTTAAATGTATATATAAAGCTCACATTTATTTCAGCGTTTAATATTAGAAGTGTTTTGAGTCTTTATTTAGAAGTTTGTTGATGTTTTTGTGACCAGAAATATGCTGTAGAAACTGAAGTCTTGTTTATATCAGCAATGAGAAAATTGTTTTCGCCATGTGGCCTTTCTCGTGAAGTTGCAGTTTCCAGGAACCGAATGGGGAAGTTAAGTGAGGACGTAGTGCACACAAAGTTCTGGATGCTGCATTGATGTGTTCTTAGTTGTTAGTTTTTGTTTGTTTTGTTTTTATATTGGCATTATTTGTTTATATTATTATCTGGTACGTTATCTATAAAATAAGGGCCTCTTCTAGGGTTTAAATGCAGTTTTGATTAGCACAAAAAGCGACTGATTTAATAAAAGTTACTCGTCCGCCGGTGTGGCTCAGTGCTTGACCGTGGACCCATGCACCAAGAGGTCACTGGTTCGATTCCCGTCAGGGCACATGCCCAGGCCCGATCTCCAGTGGGGGGCATGCAGGAGGTGGACAATCAATATTCTCTCTCATCAATATTTCTATCTCTCTCTCCTTCTCATTTCCTCTCTTTCTAAAATCAATAAAGGGAAAAAAAATTTTAAATAAAAGTTACTCAATGTGTTATATTAGTTTACCAATGGAATAGGAAATGTTTAGCATTAAAACATTTTAAAAGCATTTTAAATATGTATCAGTTTAAAATTTTCTTTTTATGTATAAAATAAGATTCATCCAAAGTAAAGAAGATCTGTGATTTTCTTCTTAGCTCATTTTATTTGTTATGTTCCAGACATAATGCTATGTATTTTAACCATATTACCCCTCTTCTGCATCCCCCAAAATATATTAGCTAGAAATTACTAATTCTTCATAAATTGCCTAAATTGTACATCTAAGAAAGTGGCAGTATCTGAATTCACATGTGCATCAGTTTTCTACTGCTGCATAACTAATTATCACCAACTTAAAAGATTAAAGCAATACTCATTTACTGTCTCACAGTAGGTCAGGATTAAATAGGCTGGACTGAGTTCTGTTAGGGTCTCACAGGCTGAAATCAAAGTGTTGATGGGGCCAAGCACTTGCCTAGAGGCTCTGGAGAAGAACCTGCTTCCAGAAAACACTTGCTTGTGACTGTAAATCCGAGGTACCCATTTTTTTGCCAGCTGTCATCTGGAGGCCACCCTTTACCCTAGAGGCTGCCTGATGTCCTGCTACATGGCCTCTCTACCTTCAAAGCAATCAGTGGGGCATCTTTCTCCCAGCCATAATCTAATTTCCTTTTTGCTACCAGCCAGAGATAACTATCTATTTTAATGGGCACTGTGATTAGATTAGGCCTACCCAAATAATCTCACCATTTTAAGGTTAACTGATTAACAACCTTTGTTACATCTACCAAATTAATTTTACCCTGTGATGTAACATAATCATGAAGTAACATCTGTTCCTATTTCTGAATTCTACCCATGATTAAAGGGGAAACAATTATGCAAGGGAAGGGTCATGGGGGGTTAATTTAGACCTCTGGCTACCCTGCACCCTTGGAGATCATTCTCTTAAACACTATGTGATAATGGGGGACCATTCCAAGGTGGTCTTAATATCTGTTTGAATACATGGTAGGGTAAACAGGCATTAGAAGAATCTATTTAGCTAGATATACAAATAGATAAAAATAGAATTACCCCTGCCTTCATGAGTTTATGTTGTATCAAATATCATTGTCCCTCATGCTTTGAGAATACTGTCAATATATCCAAATGAGTTGGCTTTTTTGGCTCTAGATTTAAGATCCAGATGTATCATTGCAAACTGTAAAATTAATCTCACAGAGCTCTCTTTGTTCTGAGTTGTACAATATTTAGTCTGTCATAAAAACCAATATGTAATTATATACTGTGTTGGACATAAACAATGTACCCACTTAATTATTTTCTTAATTTCATCTGCTCAATAAGATGTTTCTATTGTTAGGAAAAAAATTAATTTGTCATCATTTCTCTGTTTGTTTCCAGTAATAATCATAACTTTTATTATCTAGAAATTATCAGAATCAACATCTGATGAAACAACACAGAAACATAAAACCTAAAATTAGTGATACTGATTGACATGTGTGGAAAGTTTATCCTTATTCTCTGAAAATGTAAGCTATATGAGAGAAGTATGAGTCTCACTGAGTAGGTGTCACGAATATACAGAACAGTGCCCACAGTATATCACTGCCCCCGCAAAAAAATAAAATAAAATAAAGGTTTCAAGTAAAAATTAGAATACATTTGGATTTATTTTATAAATTAATTAAATAAACAAATTCAAATGATCCTCAATAGTTTAGCATGCAGATACTATATATATATATATGTGTATATATATATATATATATATTAGAATAGATTATATGTATGCTAGTTTAAAAATTACGTTCAGGACACTTTTTATCCTACTAAAATCTTCAACATAATTAACACTACTGTTGCTTATTTTTTATGTCAATTTGACAAACCTTTGCTGTATATTTTGCTGGACAATTACTGTAAATGAAATCTAATTCCGTTAAGCTGCACAGTCTATTAGATATTTCTCACATTATGCTTATGAATCTGTGAAATACTTAGAAATAAAAAGAGGTCATGTGTCCCAAGGTTCATGTATAGATTTTTTTTCCTTAGGTATTTATCTTCTTAAGATTTTTAATCCTGTATATTTTTTATTGTTTAAAAAAATGTCCCCTAGAATTACATGGAATGAAAGAGACATACCTTAAAACCACTAAATTAAAAATTGCAATTGAAGACCAGGATTTCATAGTTTTGTTTGTCTTCTCTAGTGATTTTAATGCACAGTCAGACTTCAGAACCAATCCATATATGAGCAGAAAAATTTCATAATCAAAGAATAAAAAAGGATAAACACTCCTCCTAAATTAATGCAAAGAACAAAACAACAAACAACATTTCCTCCTTTCTATCATTTATTCACTCGACAAGATTAACTCCACCTATGGAACAAGAGTGATTACGTAAGTCATTGAAAATAAAAAACTAATAAGACTCAGAATATGTTCTCAAGAATTTCACAGTCTGCTAATAATTCATATCAATCACATACCAATCACTAGCTTTATGTGAAAGCTCATACATTGTTTTATTTAAGTTCATTTTCACAAGTTGGTAGGTGTACTTATGTTATAAAGTTAAGAATAATGATGATTCTTATTTCAGCCTTTTTAAGGTAACACTGAATATAAGTGTTTATATTAGAATTTGATTTAGCTCTAGTTGATTCCTGGGAAGGAAGAACACACAATCCAGAGCTAATGCAGGGAAACTTTCCCCATTCAAAAAAAGATGTGAACTCAATGAACAACTAGCATTCATCTAAGGAAATTCTAATTGTAGATGTAAAACATGGCAACATAATGCCTGAAACAAGAGATAAACAGAACAACATTTACAAAGAAACCTGTAAACACAAATATTTCAAAATTTTTATAAAAATGTAAATAGAACCAAGTTGTATAAAAAAAAAATATGAGACTGTGCCTAATGAAAGTTTGTTATAAAACAAAAACAATCAGAAATATGGAAAATTAAATAATAAATATTGACACGACCAAGATGAAACCAAGTGATGTGCAGATTCGTTGTCTCACAAAATCGAAGAATGAGTTCATGGACCTAGGATAAGTGAAAGGAAAGTGTATTTGAAAGACAGACAGAGTCCCCACAGAGGGGAGAGGACCCAAGTGGGTTGCCCATGGGGCTCTGTTGTCTAGGGGTAGATACATACTTTGCTAGCCTCTGATTGGTCCTTTCAAGGAATTCTGCTTCAGCAACATCCATACATTTTAAAGCTGTGTTTCCTACCTGACTGGGTTCAGCCCTGGGTCATCTGTAGGGGCCTTAGTGGCTTCCCTTTTTATGATAATTTCAACTTCTCCCAGACTATTAGTGAGGAGGAGGGGAAACACCCCTGGAGCAACCCTGTGCTTGCTTCTGGTTTCTCCCCCAAATCCAATCTTGGTTTCCTATAATCCTTTTTAAGATGACTTGGCTTTCTACAATGGAAACACACTTCATAGTTTCGCAGCAGAACTCATTCAGCAATCCTGTTGCTTTGCTTGAAATCAGCCTTTCTGTTTTTTGTTGTTGTTATGTAGTTGACTTGTGCTCCTTCCAGGAGCTTCTAATTCGCATTTCTATAAATGGGGGCTGGGAGTTTCTGGCTTTGGGGGCAGAATTTGCCATGCTGGTTTTAGTTTTATTTTGAGATCTGTGGAGTCCAAATACACTCCCAGATATGCTGTGCACTGGGTTGCCTGCCTGTGTGCTGAGCTCCAGGTCATCTCAAACTTCCCACGTGTCTCAGCCTTCCCTTCCCATGGTCCATCCCTCACTGCCTATCCTGCCTCTATCACCTCAAAATCAGCAACAACTAATTAAGATGAGGATAGAGAAGATGCAGCAAGAAGGAAAGTCATATGTTAAACTGTATCACAGTATGCACAAAAGAAACAAGGAAGGGGAATATGAAAAAAGTTTAGATTAATAGTGTCAACCCAAAATCTTCTAATTACTTCTAATTAGATTTCTAAAAGAAAGAACAGTGAGCTGGAGAGACAGGCAACCTTGTAAAGAAATAAAAGCCTCACATTTTACATAATAAAAGGGGTCTTCAGAATTCAAGTCTGTAATGAGATACTTCAAACAAAAACTACAACAACCAATATAATATGTGCAAACAAATTCCACCAACAGCAAACATATAGACATTGCAAGGAAACTGGAATCTATTAGGAGTAAACAGAAAATCCTAGTAGTTACTAAAGAGAGAATGAATTACATACGACAAATAAGAATTGGTTTTGTAGTATGGTGATTTGGGGGGAGATAGAGGATGGGTAGAGGTGGAAGAGGTCATAGAGAGGATACATGGTGATGGAAAACATTACATTAAATTAAACAAAAAAATCAGTTTTGTTTGTTGCAGAGCAAATGTTGAGTAATAATGTCAGGGCCCACGCATGGGATATATAAGTGATAGAACGGATGAAAATTGCTGCCCCCTGCCAATCTTTTATTTAGGGAAAGGAGATAGAGTACAAACCATACAGATATGCACATTACAGTGTAATGGAAACTGATTAGTTCTCAGGAGGGATTATGGGAGAATGGAATGAGGATGAGGGCATGGATTAAGTAAACTGAATTAGATTGTAAGGGGCAGGCAGAGTTTAGGATATTCTTCTTTGAGAAAGTGACATTGAGCAAAGGCATGAAGGAAGTGGGGTAGATATCTATGTCTAAGTGAAGATTATTACAATCAGAGGAAATAAAGTTTCCTACTGTAAAAACGAACAACAGTAGTTTACCAAACATAGTTGAATAAGAGGCCAGTATGTTTAGAACAAGTATAAATGGATAATAGGGGATAAGCTTAGAGAAAGATCATGTTTTTAGATCATGAAGGCCTTTTTAGGTGACTATAAAGATTTGGACTTTTATTTTGGGTGAAATGAGGAGTTTGGGGAAGATTCTAAATAAAGGCATGAACATCATCAGACTTAGATTGTTAAAGGACCATTATCAATATTTTGTTAAGAATAGATTTTAGTACTGGTCAGTTTGGCTCAGTGGTTAGAGTGTTGGCCCAGAGGCTGAAGGGTCGAGGGTTCGATTCCTGGTCAAGGGCATGTACCAGGGTTGCAGGTTTGATCCTGGCCCTGGTCAGGATCATGCAGGAGGCAACCAATTGATGTATCTCTCTTACATCAATGTTTCTCTCTCTCTCCCTCTCCCTCTCTCTCCTTCCCTCCTTCCTTCCACTCTATCTAAAAATCAATGGAAAGATATCCCTGAGTGAGGATTAATAACAACAAAAAAGAATAGATTTTAAGAATTGGACAAAGATGAAAGGAGGAAGCCCAGATAGGAGACAACTGTAGTTGTTCATCTAAGAGATTGTGGTGACACACACTGGCAAGGTATGAGGAAAATGGTAAGAAGTAGCTAAATCCTACATTTTAACAAATGAACTGA
Source organism: Tadarida brasiliensis (assembly GCA_030848825.1). Taxonomy (NCBI): domain Eukaryota; kingdom Metazoa; phylum Chordata; class Mammalia; order Chiroptera; family Molossidae; genus Tadarida; species Tadarida brasiliensis. The sequence goes on from CM061258.1 coordinate 19,260,237, forward strand.
ATGTGGAAGAATGTATTCCAAAATGGCTCTCAGTAGAAACATAGATTTGTTATCAACTGGAATAAAAGAGGCCTAGGGTGGAGAAGATTTGGAGCAGAAGATCAGACTTCCATCTTAAATTAGAATGTATTTAATATGTAAAAGGAGAACTCAGGGAAGAAGTTAGATATACGTGCTGAGTTCCAGAGAGAGCTTTGTGCTGAAGATATAAATTTGGAAGTTATTGTTCTGTAAAACATATTCAAGATGTGATAGCAAGCATATTAGTCCATCAATGGTCTTAGGGGAGGTGGATAAAAAAAGAACATCTTCACAAAGTCATAGGATACTCCAAAGTTAAGATATCTGGAAGAGGAGGAATAACCAATAAAAAGACTTTGAGGTGGTGGCTGGTGACATAGGAGAAAAACTAATATGATGTGTTATCATAATGATTAAGTTTTATTAAGAACTGAGTGATTAACTCTGATAACTACTGCTGTTAGTTTAGATAAAGTGAGAACTGAGAATTGGCCCATCATTTTGATGACCTTGACCAAAGCAAGTTAGATTGTTTGGTGAAAGAAAAAGTATTTAAATAAAGAATAGGAGAAGAAAACTGGAGCAAATGTGTATAGTTTATTGATTTGAGAAGTTTTGTTTGAAGGGAGAGAAGCAAAATGTAGAGTATATAAATTGTGAGTAGGGAGGTATGCTGATATGCTGATATGCAGATGAATCCAGAGAAGTTCTCTTTCAAGTGTTTCAATTTCCTTAATAAAAGTAACCTTATCAATTTACCAAAAAGATAGAGAAGGTGATATTTGTCCCTGGAGGAGAGAAGAATAGTGAAGTAATTGTTAAGATAGCAGAAAATTTAATGAAATATAAAAAAATATAGTAACGATGCCCAGAAACATGAAGGCACATTTAAGGTTCCAGATTTGAATTTAAAGTGTGTTTTTTCACATTCCAAAGTGCTGCACTAACGGAGGCTCAGAAAAGTGGAGACAATATATTTCCATGGAATGATTGTCCCCTGCAAGCGAGATGAAGTGAGAGAAGCAAGGGACAATGACTATGATTTTAATCTGGTTAGGGTGGGACAAGATGATTTCATAGAATTTTGGAAGAGAGAAAAGTTGGTTTGATCAATGGACTGAAGTTTCCAGAGACATCAAAAATTCCTGGAGATTGTGGTACTAGAGAGAGTAAGTTGGCAAAGAGTTGGGAATAATGGTTTCTTGTGGTTACTACTGTAAATAGGAATAGAAGGCAGAGTGTCATGGTGTACTCAGGGCAGAAGGCGTTGTGACAATCAGGGAGAAAGGCGAGGTAAATATCCATAGCTCACACTTAATCCTACTCAGTGGTCTTGAACTCATTAAATGAAAGCAGAAAGTGTAAATGAGGTATGGGTTTGGACTGATTAAAAAGTTTACTTGTGGCCCGGCCAGTGTGGCTCAGTGGTTGAGCATTGACCCATACACCAAGAGGTTGCCAGTTTGATTCCCAATCAGGGCAGATGCTCAGGTTGTGGGCCAAATCCCCAGTGAGGGGCATGCAGGAGGCAGCCAATCGATGTTCTCTCTCATCGATGTTTCTATCTCTCTCTCCCTTCCTCTCTCTCTAAAATCAATAAGGAAAGAAAAAAAAATTTTTTTTAAATAAAAAAATAAAGAGGTTACTTCTGACAGCTGCCAGGGGAGAACAGATTCACAGGGAGTGTGCAGAAGCTTTGCTGATGGTGTTTGCTGTGTGCAGAGCTTCTTCACAACCTACAGGCAGAAGGTCTGGGGAAGATTGGGCTAGTCTGGGAGGGTAGAGCACAGACAGCCTGAGTCCTCCCATGGATTTAGGAGTGCTAACGACAATTTAAAGAGTGTATGATGAACTATGGTGATTTCTAAAGGTGGGAGTAGGGTTACAACGTCACCCTGGCTGAGCCCCTTTACTTGCGAATCCAATGGGTCTTTATTAATCAGCACTTGGCTAGGTTTACCACTGTTTTTTTTGTTTCTTTCACCACCGATTATCTCTTTCTTCTCTTTCTCTGTCTATCTCTCCCCTTCATCTCTCTCTCTCTTTCTGCCTCTCTTTCTCTTTTTTTCTCTCTCAAACATACATATATGTTCACAAAGAATATAATTAAACAGAGAATTTTTCCTGGTTGTTAAATGTCTAAACCTATGATTTTGCTGTTTCGACTTCTTGTTAATTTAATATAAAGAATTCAACCAAACTAAAAGAAAACAAAAACATATGTTTTGATCGAGTTGCCTTTGACTCATCTTTCTTCAAGGTATATGACTCGTTTTCGCACATCACCTCTGGTAACTTGATAGTGTAGAGCATATAGTTGCTATTAGAGTGAGAATAAAAATTGACACCTCTTTATCCCACACAATATTAAGGTATAAAATTCATGCACATCTTTCAGTAGTAGTTTCATTACAGTTATACAATTACTAGCCAGAAATTGAAGTGGACAAATGACGACATCAGGAGTGAGATATCCCAAGGAGAGAAATAATGTCAAAATAATTACATGGTTCACAGTCAAGGCTGTATGGTTATTAGCAACTCTAGAAAAGCTAATTAAGTCAAAAATTGTGTTTAAGCCAGTTAAGTCGGAGTGTTTCTATGGCTTCTGAACAAATAGGTAACACCTAAGAGCTGAAAATGTACTCATTAATCAAAGGAACTGAAAATTATATCACACTGATTAAAACCACATGTAGTAAAAATGCCTGTTTAGTTTTCTTTTAAAATGAGATCTTAGAAAAAGAAGAACTGCCACAAACTTTAATTTGTTCCTACCACCGGACAAGCTTTTCATTTTATTATTCTCTCACAACTATTTTTGATAATTACCTAATTTTCTTCAACTCCTCAGTCTCTCACTTAAAAAAAAAAATCAATACCCATTACTAGTTTTTAAATTAGAAAAAAATAACACTTCTTTAAAATATAGACCCACCTTCAAGTATAAAGACTGAAAACAGGAAAAATTAGAACGTGCAGCGGAGTACCAATTTAAGAAAAGAGCTGACTTGCAACATGTCCTCACCACTTAAAGCTTACTCTCTTAGGTTTAAACAACTTTGCCCTTGAGTATTTCAAAGATTTTATTTAGAAAAAAAATAAAACAATAGAAATTTGTGACTGGACAACTATAGCAGAATCCTATGCTATGGAGGAAAAGAAAGCAGATTTTGAGGAATGAAAAGGGACATTATGGTGTTAGTGTTGATTATAAAAACTTGCTACTTTTTATAACCCACTAATCTTGGTCCTTTACCGGGCTGCCTTAATGGCTGTGGTTTATTCTGGAATGTTCTGCTGCAAAATTTTCCCTGGATACTCTTCAGATTCTTATGAAATAAGTACAACCTGATAAATTAACTTATCAAAAGTTTCCGTACCCCAACTTGAATTCAATCAATAACAAATTTAAGAGGAGGGTATTAATAATTACTCAGAAAAATACTTGTTTTCAAAAATATTTAAAATATTCTTTTAAAACTGAAGTATGTCAAATTTAACTCACTACTCAAATAAAAAGTAGAGGCCATTTTGGAATTATATATTTATATTGAACATTATAAACATTAAACAAATTAGAAGTGGTACAATGCATATCTCTTAAAAGGAGACAGTAGGATTCTTTCCATGAGCCTATATATCCATTAGGAAAGGATACCTAAAGAGTAGAAATGGAGATTCGGTCATATCTTTATCCTTGCAGTAGTGTCTTGTCAATCTCTTCAAATATAAATATGTTAATATATGCATTATATATATATATATATATATATATATATATATATATATGTGTGTGTGTGTGTGTGTGTGTGTGTGTGTGTATGTATGTATGAAGAACATATATGCATACACTTCAATATAGCCAAACTAGCTGATATACTTTAAAATTTATTCTAGTCCAGCTGATGTGGCTCAGTGGTTGAGCATCAAGCCATGCACCAAGAGGTCGCCAGTTCGATTCTCAGTCAGGACATATGCCCAGTTTGTGGGCCCGATTCCCAGTGGGGGGCATGCAGGAGGCAGCCAATCAATATTCTCTCTCATTATTGTTTCTATCTCTCTCTCCTTCTCACTTCCTCTCTATAAAATCAACAAAGGAAAAATATTTTAAAATTTATTCTAAGTTTTTAGTGCTATTCCATATTTGAATTTTTCATTATGCATAGAATTTGGTGGCAAGTGTATATTGTCTATACTTAAAAATTACTAGCACAAACTTGTTTGGGGGCAATAGTTCAACACGCATTTCAATGGCCCTTAAGTCTCTGAGATTGAGCTAGTCTTTAGAGGATACAAACTGGAAGAGGATGAGTTCTGTAATCTGACACATCTTTCTTTTATTCCTGGCTTTTAAAGTCATTAGATGTGTGACTTTGAACAAGTTACTTAAATTTTCTTAATACCTGTGTTTCGTCTTTCAAGTGGGGACAATAATATCTATCATATAGAGAAATTTTGAGAATTGGAGATAATTTATTTCAAACAAATGACAATGTATTTGCCACAAAAGGGAATTTAAAAATTTCTATATCTTGAGATACTCAGAGCTTCCTTCAGTGGTTTTATCTTGGGCAGTACACACAAGCACCTGAAGAGCTTTTAAATGTTGAAATGGTCATGCCAATCTCTAGATTGATTAAATCAGAATCTCTGTAGGAGGGTTCCAAGCACTGGCATCTACCTAAAACTTCTCACATGACTACAAATAGCAACCAGATTTGAGAACCACCGATCTAATAGAAGGCAAACTGGCACTTTTACTTTATTATTACTAGTCTTAATCATTCCTTGGTTGTATGGAGAAACAAAAAATAATTTTCCCTCTACCTTTCTTGGTTCTCAGCTGAGACAGATTAGCAGGATAAAAGCAAACAGAAGTTTAAAAACATGTATCCCTCATTTGAGAGAGATCGAATAAAACTGAGTAAGTCCCAGAAAGACCTAAGCTGCCATCATAAATAACATCCACCGCTAAAGACAGAAGAAGACATTGAAAGTGGGAACGCCAGTTATGGGAGGGGACAGGAAAAACACTGTAAAGAAGGTAAGGTTGTTATGCGGACCTAAGTCCTTGTCTTGTCCATTAAGTTTCTAGAGATTGAGATTTAGATCCTTCTTTCCTTGTACAGAGAGAAAGTCACCCTGACAAATGGAAATTTTCCTTATAAATGTAAATGTCTCTTACAAAAAAAGTAACTTCTGTTTTGAGAGCTTTTCCCATGTCTGCTTGCTTCCTAAAAATAATCAGCCTAAATTAATCTTTATGAAAGAGAGGCCTATTCTGAGATTGTATATCCTTCTCACCTTCAGTTATAACTATGGAACACATTCAGTGTTAACCACCCTGAATGCGGTCAATAACAAAAGCAGCTTTACAGTTAACAAATAGTGAAAGAGAGGTAACTTGTGAAAAAGTCAAATGAATTTAAAAGTGAGAGAAAATATGATGAATCTCTTCAACTTAAATTTTCATTAAAAGGAAAATAATAGTCAAGAAGCAGTATTTTTCAAAAGAAAGTAAGGAATAACAGTATTAGCGCTGTTACTGCCATAACTAGCTGTAATAGGAAGAAAGCAAAAGGAAGGCCAGACACTACAGGCATGGTCATCTGGGCAGCTTCACCAGGAAGCTGCAACTTCACACTCCCGGGGAACTGCCAGTCCAGGAAGATGAGCGCATGTGCAGTGAAGCCAGGGTGAGTAGGGAAGGTACTTGCCTGTCAGTCTAACCTGGAATAAGATAACTGGCTAGGGGGTGGAGCCACTGAAAGCACAGGTAATCCTGAAGACTTCATTGGTTAAGCTCCCAGTTAAAATCCACAAAGAAGTCTCTCTCTCTTGTTCCTCTTGCTTTGCTTCTGCTTCCTTACACTGGCTTGCTCCGTGACCCATGCTAGCTGCCCTGTGGACCTAGAAGCTGCATGGCCCATGGACATGCAAACCCCACACACAATGGACTCAGCTGGGAGCACAAACTAAGCTAGCCAGATGCTGGATGGGACTGGGCCTTAGTATGGAGCAAAGACTCTGGGCAGTGGCTTTAATCATAATTCGCTATAGACTTTTTCCATGGTGGGAAGGAGGGAGATGGGACCTTGGAAAGAAAACTTCTTCATCAATAAAGCTTTCCAAAATACCTCATCCTCCCGTGGGGGCCTCGGGAAATTCTTATTCCCATAGCATCCCAAAAGCTCCACTTCTGCCAGCAATAAGTGGGGACACAGAAGATACCCCACCAATAACAGCACTATATGGGAGGAAAATTTCTCCTCTATTCTTTAGGGTTTTTTTCAGCTGGTTTAAGAATTTAATTCACATAAGATAGATTAATAGGAGAAAACACAAATTTAATTTCATACATACAAAAGCCCCAAAGGTAAGAGACTCAAGGGTAAATTGGGCTTTTGGTGTTTATATGCCATCCTGAGTTAAGGGTGGATAGGGTCTGGGGCTTCAAAGGACAGGAGGGTAATTCACCAGACAGTTGCAGCAGGGAGGATGGAGGACGGTGAGTGGAGGTAGGAGAGGGCACAGAGAGGATAAATGGTGATGGAAAAAATAAAGTAAAAATAATTACCAAAAAAAAAAAAAAAAAGAGTAGATGTTTGGTAATTAGATGTTTGCACTTACATGCAGATCGTTCTTTCAAAATAAAAAGTTCTTTTTTTTTAATCCTCACCTGAGGACATTTTTTTTTTTTTTTTTTTTTTTTTTTTTGCATTTATCTTCAGATAGAGCAGGAGGGAGAGAGGGAGAAACATTGGCAGAAACATCATCGATGTGAGAGAGACACACCGAGTGGCTGCCACCCACATGACCCCAACCGAGGCCCCACCCACATGACCCCAACCGGGGCTGGGGACAAACTGCAACCAAGGCACGTGCCCTTAGCGGGAACTGAACCCGGGACTCTCTGGTCCACGGGCTGACTCTCTAACCACTGAGCCAGACCGGCCAGGGCCAAAAGTTCTCTCTTATAATAGCTTTCTCTCTGGGCCAGTCTCCCTATTGAAATTCTTTTAGGCAGTTAGGAGAGAGGTAAACATTTTCTGTTAGTCAGCTGGGTCTTGATTGCCTCCATCTCATAATAATGCACATGCAAAATGGCACATGTTTGGGGGGCATATTTGCTTTCTTTCAGTACAGTCCTTTCATAAATTTATATAATTCTGATCAAAATAGAAGGCAAGTGCTAAATTTCCAAAGTTATATATAATGATGCAACAAACATGTGATTACATATGTGAAATGGGTACTTTTGCATGTAATCTGTAATTTGCTATTGTTTAATTTGAAGGTTAGTTAAATTACTTCATTTGCCTGAAGAATTTTAGGTTGCTTTTTTTTTGTTTACCATTTAAGATGTTCTAAATTTATTCATCTATATTTGCCTACATATTTAAAAACTGATTTTACTTCAATATATATCTACTCCATATGGATTCCATATAACCACGACACTTTTAGTAGCTTTATGAAATAAAATTAGCTAGATTACAAATGTTTCATGTATGATTTTATAAAATAAATTATGAATTATTAAAAACATTGGGAAAATATTCTAATACAAAGACAGAAGTGAAATTTAAAAAAGAGTATATTGGACATCTGCTACCTCTCCTCTTTGATGAAATACATACAAGCACACACACAATACAGGATGCCTTTGTTTACACAGCAATTTGAAGAATGACTTGATTATCTTTCATTTTAAAATGTAATAGAAATATATATATAAATTTATTTGTAAATAAAATATTTGTTTATGTATAACATTTTCTTTAGGGTTAGTATATATACTGCCATACATTCTGCATGTATCTTATTATAATATCCAACCCTGGAGCACATTTTCTTATAATTTCTCTTCTAACATTCTAATGATATGGTAGACCTATGCTAACTTAAGGGTGGAACTTACTGTTTACTAGAGCAGTCATTTATTAAATAGCACCCTGTGGACTTAAAAATCAAACACACTTCTTCGAATCTATCCCTTTTAGGCAAGAATTAGATTTTCCACACACAAAGCCTGTAGCTCATTAAATACATCTGTCTGCAGATTTGCATTTTAAAAAAATATTACATACACACACACATACAGAATACTGTCCTCATAAAATGTACACATCTGAAAACTTGGAATCCACAAATATTTTACTTTACAGTACAAGAGAAATTTTACAAAGGTAAATATGATAAGGATTTTCAGACAGGAATGTTATCCTGGATTATCCAGGTTGGTCCAATGTAATCACAAAAGGTCTTAAAAATGCAAATGAGAGACAAAAGACGAGTCAATGTCAGAATGGTGTGATATGAGAAAGAAGACTGACCATTGCTAACTAAAGATGGAAGATACAAGTCAAAAAATGTGGGCAGCCTCTGGAAGCTGGAACAGACAAGTAAACAGATTTCTCCATAAAGCTTCCAGAGGGAGCACAGCCTTTCCAACACTTTGATTTGGCCCAATTAAACCCATTTGGGGTTCTAATCTTAGAACTATAAAGAATGCATTTGTGTTTTTTTCAAATCACTAAGTTTAGATAATTCGTTATAGCAACAAAAGGAATATATTACATGTGTGTATAATTGCTGTGTTATATGCACATATACATAATACATAGTACACACATTAATTAATTAATTATTAATTAATATTTGCATAGCATTGTTAAAGAATACTTCTTAACATGAAGGATGATATTCTGACCTACCATTCTATGAAATTTTCTCAACTGAAGTTCAGGTAGATTTGGAAGCAAAAATCCTAGAAAGTCAGAGGAAGAAACTACATACACATCATGATTGTATTTTCTATTATTATTATTTCCATTATTATAATTATTCTTTTAAATCAAGCATCTGCCTGTATGCAGTAAACATCTTTGAGAGAAAGTCATATTCTCTTCTAAGATCTGGAATTGTAGACAGAAACTTACAAGCCAACTATCTAATGGGGGTTGAGGAGCCAATAATAGTGACATCATGAACTGTCCTTTATCAAGTCCTTTTTTTAAAAAATATTTTTTTCTTTATTGATTTTAGAGAGAGAGGAAAGGGAGAGGGAGAGATAGAAACATTGATGAAAGAGAACATCGATTGCCCACCTCCTGCACACCCCAACTGGGGATCTAGCCCACAACTTGGGCATGTGCTCTGACCGGGAATCCAGCTGGTGACCTCTTGTTGCATGGGTTGATGCTTAATCACTGAGCCACACCGGCTGGGCATATCAAGTCCTTTTGAATAAAAAGAAAAGGGTTTGGAATGGATTTCAGAGTGCTTTTATTGAACAGTATATTTGAAACACTAGATTCTCAGTTAACCAATTCTAGCTATCTTTTGAGAATGGTTAACTAGTAAGAATAGTTTGCCCTTGAATAAGTTAGTCGGTTTATGCTTTTTCATCTGTAAAATCAGAATGGTAACATCAATTTCAAAGTTAATTGTAAAGATAAAGAGACAATATAAAATAAGATGATTATTCTGATACATAACACATGACCCAAATGTTTGATTCCTTTGTTTGTCCCCACAGTGCCTTGTATTATATTGAGTAGACACAATAAAAATGATATATTATAAAATTAAGTAAAATAAGTCTTTATTGGCTGACTTTAAAAAGTATATAGATGCTTGGCCGTTGTGGCTCAGTGGATTGAGTGTCTTCCCATGGGCTAAGAGGTCCCAATTCAATTTCCAGTCAGGGCACATGCCCAGGTTACAGGCTCAATCCCCAGTAGGGGGCATGCAGGAGGCAGTCGATCAATATTTCTCTCTCACAGGATGTTTCTATCTCTCTCTCCCTTCCTCTCTCTCTAAAAAATAAAAAATAAAAATTTAAAAATTAAAAAAAAAAAGGTGTATAGAAACTTGAGATTTAATAAAATATTCTAGGAAATCTCAGCATGAATGATGGAAGTTTTTCTACATTTAAATTCTATATTTCATTTAAGCAGATAATCTGTTCATTTTACATTAACTTAAATATCCATGTTACTCCAGGAGTATATTTTGTTTACAGAAATGAGGAACATGAAAAATATCAGATCTACCAAAATGTCTATGCTTCCTTTGATTTTAAGCTTTATTATATAGCTTATTTTTCATAAAGAGACAAGCTCTTGAGAACAGATGTAACTGGCAATAGAGAAATATAATTTTGTTCTTCAAATTAATATTTGTGAAAAACAACACTTGAAAAATACTAGGGACACCCCAATTATTTTCTACTTGAGTTTTATTTCTTTGAATACACTGTCAGTTATATAATCACCAGAAAATATAAAAATAATCTTTCTAGACCACTGCTGGAAGTTACTAGTTTGAACTATTTTCTTTTTTATAGTCAAGCTTTTATTTCAGAATTAGGCACATTTTTAATAAAAAAGTCTGTTTATTCTATAAAGTCACACTAAAAGCCATTTCATTTAGTAAGTCTGCTCATTGATATCTTAGGTTAAGCTTTTAATGTGGCCTAGGTAATTTATAAGTTGTTATTGTATTTATAAGATATTGAATTGAATGGGTCATTTTGTGTTTGCTAATTAACATTTAGCAAAGAGAGGCTCCTACCCTCTCCCTGAGACTAAGAGATAGGGGCCTCTGTCTTCCTTGATTATTACATTTTATAAGAATGGTACCAGGTCTGTGAATAAAACAGACCTGAGTTGTGAAACTGGCAAAAGGCTGGGCAACGATTTATATCTCAAAGGGGTAGAGAAGGAAATTACAATAAAGAAAGTATAAGCTCTAAGACAAGGGAATCAGAGGCCAGTCATCGGATGAAACCTGTCTAACATTCAGTCAATCTGTGGGGAATGGTAAGGCCTTCTTGCTCAGTATCTGTGAAAAGCTGGCAAGGCACTTACCTCTATTCATGGAGAAACCCTGGGCACCCATGGTGAGGAATTCTCTTCTCAGGAAGAGAGAACATAGGCTTGCAGCGTCCCATGAAACGTGGCTGGTTCTGAGTACACCATGGCTTATTGCTCCGCATCCCTCTGTTCTGGCTTCTCTTCCACTGCTTGTCCCCTGGGTCCTGTGATGAAGCTGGAGAAGTCTGTAACAAGAAAGAAATAAATAGGTCATTAAAATAACTGTGAGGTAATTAGCGCTTAGGGCAACTTCCAAATTGTTGTCATTGTAATGGTGTGAGATAAAAGCCAAGAAGAAATGGCCTTTCTGTAGTTCAGTGAGGTGATTATGGGGACAGAATGAGGACTGGTGGTGTTAGGGGAGCAGAGGCCTGGGCAGGGAGGAGAATCAAGAACCCAGTGGAAAGCTTAACTATTTGCAAGTAAAAAAAGATTTCTAAAACAACTTGTATATGGAATAAAAAAGAGACATGAATATAATTTTTAAAAAAATTATAAGCAGCATTTAAATATGTTTTGCCTATAAATTTGAATAGGAAAAGATAATAATAACCCAGGGTAACAGGAAGCCACAATAGCACTGACCGGGATTTGAGCCAAGCAGATTCTCTCAGGAGAAGAGAAGGAAAAAAGCTAAAATAGAATTTGCCGAGATGTCAATGGATCAATGCCACAACTTATCCCAGAATTATAGGTTGGTATACATATGAAACACTTAAGTTTTTTGGTCCTCAAAAAACTTGGAAGGATGTCTGTATGAAGATTTACACAGTTCTTTAGGTAGTACCCAAATCACTCCTCTATGACCCTTCCTACACCCAGTCTAATTCTATACAGAGAAATCTGTGACATAAGCCATATTCATCATAGATCAAAGTTGATGAGAATCAATCACCGTCTTTTATGATGATACTGTTTTATGCATTTAAGAGAGAATTGCAATAAAAAGAAAAAATATATAACTTGGAATAGTCAGATAAACTATTCTGCTTATGACTGTCTTTGATTGTCTTAGGAACATTAAATTGCATGTATTTTAAGCCACAATGAAAAGAACAGGATATGCGTAATGCTAAACTGCATGATACTCCCAATAAATCTCTGCTTTTGGGAGAAGTAATTACTAATGCTCTTCTGAACTTTTGGTACCTGCTATTAACCCAGTAGGAAATATTAAATTGTAACTTACCCTGAAGTCAACCACTCACAGAAATTAATGGATTCCTTCTTCTAAGAGAAATAATAACATTCTTCTACTCCTTCTTTTGAGCTAGAGGGGCTGAACGTTGTATATAAATAGTACGTGTATTGTTTTCAGTTAAGTAGTTTTTTAGGGGGTGTATTATTTCATTTAAACCAGTGTAAAGTAAAATGAAAGTAGTAGGTGGTAGGTATGTACAATATTTTTACTTTAAATCTTGTTATTTTGTACTCGTACTAAATGTTGACTAAGTATGATAGGGATCAGCAAAACAGGTATTTGTAAGCCTTTTATTTAGAACATTCACAAAGAAATAGAAAACAGTTTGTGTCTGTTTTCAAATAATACCCACTGGCTACTCATTGTACCTTCTCATGAGCATAATTTGTAGAGTTAATGACTGAATACTTTAGAGAAGTACAACTAAATCAGTCACATGTTGGTAGAGCAATTTATTATATACATTTATATCACTTTCTGATTGAATACTTGGGAGTAAACAGAGGAGCTGTAATTTAAGAGAAAACTGTACTTAGAATTTCAGAAAATAACAAATGATTTTGATTTAAGAAAAAAAATGCTACTGAAATAGCACTGAGTTTTGTGTGTGTGCACGTGTGCACGTCTGAATAACTGCATTTCTGCCTCCCAAACTATTAGTAATGTTCCAGAGAACATTGTTACATGACTCAAGACAATAAATTTGTAAAGCAGCTAACACTGAATATCTTCTCTGAAATAGTCTGAAATTAATTTGTGGGGTGGGCATACAGGTGGTGATTGATGGATAAATGAGGAATTGACTGTTGTTATAGGGACGAACTAAAGGATCAAGGTCCAGAGAAATTGAAAGTTCACAATTTGAAACGGTAATGCAGAATTTAGAATTGAAAAGGATCTTGCCTGGATCTGTTTATATGAAACAAATAGATCCAAGAACATTGTTATTTGTCTCAATATCTCATTTTTCCAGTTCTTTGTACATATGGATATACGGGATGACAGAAATCTTTCTCAAGGAATTTTGTATAGTTAGTGCCAATTTCTGATATATGTATAATGATACACATAATACAATGTCTTACATACTCAAGTGGGAGACATTTCCTTAAAAGCATACATGATGGCCCTGGCCGGTTTGGCTCAGTAATTAGAGTGTGGGCCCTTGGACCAAAGAGTTGCGGATTCGATTCCAGTCAAGGGCATGTACCTCGGTTGCTGTTCATCCCTGGCCTTGGTCAGGTCATGCGGGAGGCAACCAGTTGATGTGTCTCTCTCACACTGATGTCTCTCTCTTTCTCTCTCTCTCTCCCTCCCTCTCTCCCACTCTATCTGATAATAAATAGAAAAATATCCTCGGGTGAAAATTAAAATAAATAGATAAATAAATAAATAAACAAATAAATAACTAAATAAATAAAAAATAAAAGTATACACGATGCCATTAAAAAAAAGGAAAAATCTTACATGAAAATGTCAATTTCTTTCCTTTTGTTTTATCCTTATTTAATCAATATTGTGAATTATGTTTCACAGCAACTCCACGGAAATATCCCTGTGTTTCATAGACACTTGTAAGGAAGTCATAAATTTGCTTAATGCAATATAAGACATACTGTGAGAGCTTAATAAATACTTGTTAACTTGCTGACTAAAATAAAATATACCCTTTCTCATGAGAAAGCAATTTCTGAAAATATATTGAAAACATTCTAATTGAAATTATTCTAAAAATGTTTTGAATTAGTGAATACCAATTTACAGGCAAGAACCTTCATCAAAGATTTATAGCAGTTAAATTAAGTAATCTAAATATATATATATATATGTGTGTATATGTGTATGTGTGTATATAACTATACTACATGGTGACAGTAGATGTTGACTTGCACATTTTATTCCTACTTAATGTGATTTTTGTCATGCATTTTATACTAATCAAAACTCATGTTGAAAATAAGATACTAAAAAATGCAACACTAAAATAATTTTAACACCATTCAGAAACACCAAGTCAATGAATATATGCAAAACCATGAGATAGTAAAGCATAAGTAGTAAGTAATAAATAAATATTAACATTAAAAAATTAAATCAACTTTATTGAGGTATCATTTATATATTAAAAGCAGCATCCATTTTAATGGTACTTTTAAAATGAGTTTTGATAACTCTATATACCATGCTATTCACCACCCCAATCAAGATAGAAAGCATTTTTATAACCTCCAAAAGTTTTCTTTATTCTTTCCCAAGTAATGCCAGCTATGCTTTCTCAGACTGTAGATTAATTTCCTTTTCTACAATCATATAAATGAAATTTAACATGGGGATATATCTGGCTTGTTTTACCCAATAATATATGTCATAAATGCTTTTGAATGTATCAATAGTTCACAACTTTCTATTGCTGAAATATATTCCAACGTATTGATATTTTTAATTCTTTCAACTCTTTATTGGCATTTGGGTCATTAATAGATTTTAGCTACTCTGAATAATGTTGCTATGGACTTTCGTTGTGAGTCTTTGTGTGCGTACGTATTTTCACTTATTTTGGATAAATATGTATGAGTGGAATCACCGAGTCATATGGTAAGTGTGTACTTTATTTTATTTTTTTGCATTTTTAAATTTATTGATGGCCTGAGTTTTATTATAGTCTCTTTCTATAGCCCTATTAAATATAATTTAGCATCAATATCTAAGAAAGAAACACTACATTTAAGCAGCAGGTAGATTCATTTTAACCACTAACATTTTGTGTCTATGAGATAACGGAAATAACAATAAAGTATGGGGCTCATAGGTAATGCTGGCAGCTGGGGAAGAGTTGTCTTTCTCTTAATTTGGAATGGAAAACTTTATTTCTATTGCTCTTGTCACTCAGAATGCATTCATAAGCTTTCTCTCTCAAGCTGCTGGCACACTGTACACTCAGATAATTGGGGTGGGGGGGATTATGTTTACTAATTTTAATGATTTGTGAGTAGCTGAGAAGTATATGCATTTAATGTAGTTGAACAAGTTCTTTACTTTGAACACTCAAATCTGCTACTGAGAGATCTAACATTTCATTATCAATGCATCTGCTCTGAAACAAACAGGTTATCACTGGAACACTAAAGCTGATGAAAACACCACTGAAATGAAAGTGAGAGAAGAGCTAAGAATATCAAAGAGATGACTTTACTCACCACTATAAGTTTTCACCAAACTGTGGGTGGTGGAATAAATGGTTAATAGCGGAATACTCATACCACGACACATAGAACACACACAAGAGGCAACACACTTAATTTGTATTATTTGTTTAGAATTCTATACAGAATTTTTAGAGATCAAGTTGACAGCATCTAACTGTTAGAAAATAATGCCTTTAAATTAAAAAGATAAACTGTCAACTAAGGTCAGGCAGGTGAATTTAAACAATGTATTTACTATCTTGGTGCCCATGGGCATATGGACTAAGCATTTTTTAAAATACATTATGCTCCCAACACAAGGTCAATTCTAAGTTGGATATCTTACTCTCTATACAAGTATATAATTGATTTTAGTTAACAATTAATCTAAACAATGTCATATATATGTTTAGCTTGATAACAGTTTTGCATTCTACTTAAAGATATGTTCAAATTGTAAGATGCTAGAGATTCATCTTTGTTTAGCTAGTAACAATAAGGAGTCAAAAATTATGGATTAATTGCAATTTCATAAAACATAACCTATAGAATATAATTCAAAATATTCAAGCATGATCTGACAGTATTGATAGAAAGACTTCCAGCAAAAAACAGTTAATTAGCACTGAATCATGATGTTACTATCTTTGAGCATGATCCTTTAGCTGTGAACTGTCAATAGGCCATATGTAAATGATGAAAAGAATGTGATAGCCTTGACACATTTTCAGCTTCATTAAGGATGCAACTGGTCTTATCTGTATCATTAATGGATCAGTGGGAAAATGTTCTCAGCTACATTATAAAATATAGTTGTTAATTCATTATTGATTAACATTATATTTATGTCTAATGTAAAGTCTAGGTTATATCATTCAACAGGGAGTTATTGATATAGTAAATAGAATTATTTTCATTAAATTTGAAAAATACCCATTTGTTAATTTGAATGAAAATATTTAGTGAAGTATATTTTTTAAAAATTTTATCATACTACTTTATTTCTGGTAGAGCCCAGTATCAATTAAGTCATCTTGACATGAAATGATTAAAACAGTATAATATGGAACAGCTTGATATGAACGTCACACACAGAAGTGAAACAGCATCACCTATTTAGTGTTCTTTCCAGAAATTATTGACCATAATCTAGTCAAAAGGAGTTGATTCACAGTGCAGGACTTTTTTCATGAAACCTGGTCTGGACTTTCAAAATTTTTAAAAAATATATGTTTTTTCTTTATTGATTTAAGAGGGAGAGGAAGGGAGAGGGAGAGATAGAAATAACAATGAGAGAGAACATCTATTGGCCACCTCCTGCATGCCCCCCACTGGGAATCAGAACCACAACCTGGGCATGTGCCCTGACCAAGAATCAAAGCAACGACCTCTTGATGTATGGGTTGACGCTCAACCACTGAGTCACACCGGCCGGGCTGGACTTTCAAATTTTTAATATCATGAAGAACAGGGAGCAGCAATGGGAATAATTTAGGTTGTGAAAGATGAGACTTCATAGAAACATACAATCCATGAATCTGTATTGAAAAAATAAAAAGATATAAAAATATTGTGGAGGCAGCTCAGGAAATCTAAGACTAAATATTTTGTTTGATTGTATCAGCATTAATTTTTATCAATAATGCATAGTAAATGTGTTATGATTACAAGAAGCTAATGTCCTTTTTCTTGAGAGATGCATGACAAAAGCTTTTTGGGGCTGAAGGTCCTGCCCTTTGTAATGATTTAACAAAAGAAAAGATAGAGAGAGGTGGAACAGGTTGGGCAATTTCTTAACATTTGATGTTTCTGCTTTAAGGGTGTATAAGGGTTTATTGTGCATTCAAATTAAAAAAAAATACAAATAAATAATTTAATTAAAAATACACAGAAATATTTTTTTTTCCTTTCAGACATTTTTAATTTCATGTGTACTAAGTAGAGAAAAGTATTCCATATGATAAACAAAAGCCTTAGCCTGGGACTTCCTGTCAAGATGGCGGTGTAGGTAAACACGGTATCGCATCCTCCCACAACCACATCAAAGTTACAACTAAACTACAAAACACCATCAATCAGAACCACCTGACATTGAGCTGAATGGAAGTCCTACAACTACGAGATTAAAGAAGCAGCCACACAGAGACTGGTAGGAGGGTGGAGGCGCGACTGGCTGGTCCCACACCCATATGTGGCAGATAAAAATCAGGAGGGATACCTCGGCTGGGAAGGTCCTCCCTGAGGACTGAGGGGTCCCATCCCGCACCAGGCATCCAGCACAGGGTTCCAGTGCCAAGAAGAGGATCCCCATAACTTCTGGCTGTAAAACCAGCAGGAACTGAGGCTGAGGGAAGCTGAGGCTTCTGGAGCCCCAGGCAGCTCCTCTTAAAGGGCCCATGCACAGACTTACTTGGACTTGCACCCTCCAGGCTCCAGCATTGGGGAGGCAACTCGAAAGGTACCAAAAACATACAGGGAAGAATCCAGCTGTTTGGCATTGGGGCGAGGGCTGGAGAGGCGGCTTTCTCCTGGAAAGACGTGCTGTCAGAGGCCCTTGTTCCTTTGGTGAGCCCTTCCCCCACAGGGCAGGCAGACTGCCACCATATCTGGGACTCCAGCAACCTGGCTCACACTGTTTGCCCCACCCTGGTGATTCCCCGAGGCCCTGCCCCACCCAGCTTTCAGGCCCACCCAAGCTATTGCCAGTTGCTTTACCAAAGAAATGGGCTGTCTTGGATCCTGCTTCAGATTTTCCTAAATTCTTTCAAACAAGCAGCATCTGGTCTCAGCAAACCCCATACCTCTCCTTAAGTGGCCCCAGCCCTGGCACAAGAAGCAGCCAGCCTTGGTTCACAACTTGGCTTTTTTTAGGCACCTCCAAGCCCAGCACAAGAAGCAGCCATCTGCTGACTGCCTTGTAGCGTATGCCTGGTGGCCCCGGGTAGAACACCAGGCAGTGGCTGACCTTGCCCCAAAGCCAGCACACCCAGTGGACAGCTTCAGAACACTGCGAAGCACCACCACCCAACCACCTCCACAAGTGACACACTCAAGGAATGGACTCAGTGGGTACCAGAGCCCTGCTGAAATAAATCTTGCTCTGTGTGGTGGGCCCTGCATAGCTGATCATCCAAGGTAGTCAGAGGTTGGTGGATAGTGGGCACAGCCAGTCCTTGCAGCTGATCAGCCTGAGTAAAACCCTCTCATTGATGTGCCAACAGCAATCAAGACTCAATTACAACAGAAAGGTATAAAGTCCACACGAGGGGTGCACCTCGAGGGCCCAGCTGGGAGATCAGGGATCTGTGCCATTGGATCTACAGGACACCTACTACAATAGGCCATCCTAGGAAGCCCAGGAGACATAGCAACTCTACCTAATACATAGAAACAAACACAGGGAGAAAGCCAAAATGAGAAGACAAAGAAACAGATCCCAAATGAAAGAACAGAACAAAACTCCAGGAAAAGAACTAAGCAAAATGGAGATAAGCAACCTAACAGATGCAGAATTCAAAGCACTGCTTATAAGGATGCTCAGTGAACTTAGTAAGAACTTCTGTGAACTTAGTGAGGACCTCAAGAGCATAAAAAAGGACCAGTCAGAAATGAAGGAGGCACTAACTGAAATAAAAAATAATGTAGAGATTCAATAGTAGAGTAGGTAAAGCCAAGAAGCAAACCATCGATTTGGAATATAAGGAAGCAAAAAACACCCAATCAGAACAGCAAAAAGGAAAAAGAATCCAAAAATATGAGGATAGTATAAGGGGCCTCTGGGACAACTTCAAGCGTACCAACATTCGCATCTTGGGGGTAAGAGAGAGAACAAGTAATTGAAAATCTATTTGAAACAATAATGACAGAAAACTTCCCTAACCTGGTGAAGGAAACAGACATACAAGTCCAGGAAACACAGAGAGTCCCAAACAAGATGAACCCCAAGAGGCCCACACCAAGAAAGGGAAAAGCAGTTAGTTACCTACAAGGGAGTTCCCATAAGACTGTCAGCTGATTCTTCAAAAGAAACTTTGCAGGCCTGAAGGGAGTGACAAGAAGTATTCAGAGTGATGAAAAGCAAGAACCTACAACCAAGATTAGTCTATCCTGCAAAGCTATCATTTAAAATTGATGGCCAGCCCTGGCCGGTTTGGCTCAGCGGTTAGAGCGTCGGCCTGCGGTCCAGAGAGACCCGGGTTCGGTTCCCGCTAAGGGCATGTACTTCGGTTGCAGTTTGTCCCCGGCCCTGGTTGGTCGTGCGGGTGGCAGCCACTCGATGTGTCCCTTTCACGTCGATGTTTCTCTCTCTCTCTCTCTTCCTCTCTCTCCCTCCCACTCTATCTGGACAAAAAATGAAAAAATGTCCTCAGGTGAGGATAAAAAAAATAAATGAATAAAAATAAAATAAAATTGATGGCCAAACAGTCTGAGGAACAGGGTAGTCCCAGAGAGGTGGAAGTAGGGTACCGACTGACAATTGCCAGAAGAGGGGGTGGGGGAGGGGAGTGATGAACCACAGAACTTGTACGCATGTACTCATAACCAATGGACATGGACAACAAAACTGGGGACGGGGCAGGGAGGGAGGGGGAGGAGGGTGTTAATGGGGGAAAAAGGAGAAACATCTGTAACAAAAGTAAATTTAAAAAAAATAATAATAAAATAAAATAAAATAAAATTGATGGCCATATGAGGAGTATCCCAGATAAGAAAAAGCTAAAGGAGTTCATCACCACCAAACCATTATTATATGAAGTGTTGAAGGGTCTTCTTGAAGAAAAAGAAGATCAAAAATATGAACAAACAAAATGGCAATAAATACATATGTATTGACAATTGAATCTACAAACAAAATGAACAAGCAGAGCAGAAACATTCTCATAGATACAGAGAACATTTTGTTGGTTGCCAGATGGGAGGAGGGTTGGTTGGGGGAATGGGTGAAAAAGGTGAAGGGATTAAGTAGTACAAATTGGTTGTTAGACTGACAAACCTCAAAGGGAAGGCAGGTGGGGGGTGGGAAGAAATAAACCAAAGAACTTATATGCTTATATGCATAACCAATGGACACAGACAACAGTATGGGGAAAGGCAGGAGGGGGGACGGGAGTGGGGAGGAGGGGATCAATAGGGGGAAAAGGAGGAACATCTGTACTATATTCAACAATGAAGATAAGTTAAAAAAAAAAAAATGCTGATCCTAACCTGTTAAATGGATTTAATGACCCAAGACATGTAGTTTGAAAAATAATATATATATATATATATATATATATATATATATATATATATATATATATAAAAGCCTTAGCCTGGCTGGTGTGGCTCAGTGGATTGAGCACCATCCCATGGACTGAGAGGTCCTGGTTCAATTCTTGGTCAGGGCACATGCCCGGGTTGCAGTTCCGATCCCCAGTAGGGGGCATACAGGAGGCAGCTGATCAATGCTGCACTCTTACATCAATGTTTCTATCTCTCTTTTCTCTCTCTTAAAAAAAAAAAATCAATTAAAACATATTTTAAAAGCCTTAAAAAACAAAATTTTGCCTTCACTACTTCTCAAGAGATTTCACACTTCTCAAATACCCTGTAATACACATCTGTGCTTCACTGGTAACTACCATCACAAATTTTCTCACATTAAAAAAAAAGACAATGTACAGGAATAAAATATTGAATTAAGATGAAAATGACATTAGTTCTTTTTGCTAATTTTAGCCTGTTGATAAAAATGTAGACTAAAAAATGGCTTCTGTTGTTGCCAATGTCTTGGTTTTGGCATCACCCTGTTTGACCTCTGATTTTTCATTCTTTAGAAACAAATTCCCTGCATTCCATTCACCCACTTATTTTTGCTCTTATATCCATTTCACCCTGAAACTTCTGTTACTGTGACATCAGTGTAACCCACGTTGTCAAACACTCAGTGTTCATTCCTCAACTCAGTTCTTATATTTTTTATCAAAGCCTACTATAGAAGTGTTTCCTTTCCTTGCATTCACTGAACAAATTATTTCCATTGATAATCCTCCTTCTTAGTCCTTTTTATAGAATTGGTCTACTTTAGCAGCCATTTATTGTTGGCTCTTGTTAAGATTCAGTCCTGGATTTGATTTCCTTTCACAATATAGCACTCCTGTGTACATACACAGCTTCCATTACTACACACGGGCAAATCGGTATCTCTAGCCTAAACATACTTTTTAGTCCTCTAACTTACATAGAAATGCCTCCTCTCGTTTTTTATTTGAATGCTTCAAGAACAACTAAAATCAAACATGTGCAGAACTATAGCATAATGCCCTAGTCACAAATCTGCTTGAGTGATGGTCAGAAAGCAACCTGATCTCCTGGTACAGTGATTTTCAACCGGTGTGCTGAAAGAATTTTTAAAACATTCAATTCCTGACTATTTAGTTAGCAGCACTGACCTCTTTTTCCTTAGATTGTCAAATAAAATAAAAAAAATGTCAACAGCCAGCACAATAGCCGTCCTGTGTGAGTGAGTCAAAATTTTACCTAATTTTTGGTCAGATTTACAAAAAAAATTCAGATTTTTTTGGTGAAACTCAGAATTTCAGTAATTAGTTTATGTGTGCCATGAGGTGAAAGAGGCTGAAAGTCACTGTCCTAGTGTGACTAATTTTGTCTCCTGGGAATACGTTGTCAGGTTTTCCCTGACCTCAAAGGCTTTGTCACATTAATAATCACAATTAATCTCGGCAGTGTATATAATTTAGAGATAGAAACTCAGTTTTATTATCTCCACTTACTTTAGCATTTTATTGACTTATGGGCTCAGTTTCTTTTTTGGTATTTAACAGACTTATTAACGTAAGAATTTCATTGGGTTATTTTAACTTTATTTCACATATTTCTTAATAAACATTGTGTTGTTTTTTTATGTTGGACATATGCAAATCTAAATTTTTTTTATTTTTTTGGAGAAGGGAACATGGACAAAGATGCTTCTTAATTTCATATGTAAAGTAGAAAGCAAAAATAAATATTATTGTGTTGTTATTAAGTTAACTTGGTCTTATGTTCCTAGTGCTATTGATACAATGGGAATTAGAATTAAAGTATTTTAGATTATAAATATTTAGACCCTACTCTTAATTTTTAAGCCTTAAATATTACTGTAATTTGTTTATTTGGAAAGAATGTGAATATTTAAGTTAAAAAGATATGAATTAAACATTAAGTACTGTTATTTAGCTTGTTGTTATTCTGTAACAAAATATTTTCAGTTCCTAGTTTTTGTAAGAAATAATATAAAGAATATCTATATTTAAGATTAGATTGACTATGTATTGATTGCTTTCAGATTTATTAAAGGGCAGTAAATAGTAGTAATTACTGATAATACTATTAATAATTCTATTTCAATTTCTAATATTATCATGTGAGTTTTACTAATTTTTACTTTCCATTCATGCTTGTACGATTAACACATCTGAACTTACTGTCTCCTCAACTTTGAATTGAGTTTAGAATTTTAAAAAAATGATTGCATGCAATATTAATAATATAAAATTTATTTCTGTAATATTTTGTTGTTGCCTGTGAGAATTTTAAGACATTCTTAGAAGGTGATAAAAATAAGAAAACATTTGCCTTCCATATTAATTTCAGTTTTTTGTTTTTCTTTCAATCATTGTTTTGTGACCTA
Source organism: Tadarida brasiliensis (assembly GCA_030848825.1). NCBI lineage: Eukaryota > Metazoa > Chordata > Mammalia > Chiroptera > Molossidae > Tadarida > Tadarida brasiliensis. Next base: position 19,283,199 of record CM061258.1, read on the forward strand.
CATTGTATAAATCCATCATTAACAAAATAGAAACAAGGGTGCTATCAAAATTAAGATCTGCTAAGATGTGTCTTATCTATTAGAATTTCTCCTGAGAAAAGCTGTCATCCTCCCTTTAGTTCTAAATCTTCTGTGAGAGATCTGGGTACTTACAATACTCCTGGCTGGCATGGCATTTATGTTGCCATTCACAGTGACAGATGTACATTAACCAAGTTGTCAATTCCTAAACACAAAGTTTATTTTAATATATATTTGTTTGAACTATTTCTTCTAGAGCAAGATATAACATCATGCAAATATTGCTCTATAAAATATTTGTCATGAATAATACAAAGTCACTTGTATTTCAATCATAGCATTAATTTGAAATAGCAATTGATAGGAATTTTCTCTGCGAATGAAGTAAACTCATACCATAATTAGGTTTCTTTGTACTATGATATAGATACCTCCCAAATATCTTCTTTCAATTCTGAAGCAGATCATGTAGAAAACTTTTGCTAGGAGCAGGGAAGAGTAGTATTCATTGATGCTACGATGACGAGCTTCAGTCCACTCTGTCGAAATTCCCTACTCATAGTTCTTCCCAGGAGTCAACCTCTCTGTTCTCTACATCCAACCTGTTAGTGATGATAATATTGACTATATTGCCCTACTCCTTTCTGAGTTTAAATTCATAGAGAATTGCTGAATATTCCAGACCATTACCAATATTTAATTAGAAACAGAGGTATGGAAGTAGTAAACTTAGCCTCAGGGTGCGTTTCTGACTTTATAAGTGTCTTTGAACTGCAATTCCAAGTATCAAAAACAGAGTATAGCATTACTATTATTAGTTTTACCTAGACCATTGCAAACCCCTTCTCACTATTTTTTATGGCTATAAAGGCTATATTCTTACTTTAGTCTAAGACATTTTATACGTTATTTCTAAATTATACTATCTAATTTAGCAGTTTAATTGTATTAATTCTTCAACATAACCACTGACAATGACTTCCTCCTTTCTGGGTTTACAGATTATGGGATATCAGTTACAAATTAGCATAGAGCTTAACCCAAACAGATCAAAGCTTAAAAGTTGCAAAATACTAAATGGCTTTTCTGAAGTTATACAGCTCAAAACAACAGATTTAAATCTTGATTTATGTCATCATACAAGCATTATTCTTTTCACCTTTCCATTCTACCATAATTGTATAAATGTCATTTATTTAGTCTTCACTTCATCTGATACCATCTCTCTATGTAAACTAGTCTATCTTTACCTTAATAGAAAATTTCTTTTCTACTCATATTATATTCTTCATTTTATCCTTTCATGTTTTGGGAGTCTGTATAATGCTTTTCTTGTTATACTCTCATAAAACACCAGCATCAGTGCCTAAACAATTCTATTTCCTCAGGAACTGTTTAAAGGTTGTGTGAATATATAAGCAAATATTTTCAATATTTACTTTAAAAATATAACTCAAAAACACACACCAGTATGGACATTCAATAATCTTATGTTTTGACTCATTTCTAGTATTCTAGTGTTGGCAGAAATTATAATATTTGTATAATATTATTCATGCACTGTGTAAACTATTTTTGTCTTGGAAATATTAAATTCAATTTCTTATCCAGTCAAGTTTCAGTACAGAGTTAAATGTACAATAGGTAGGCTTAGGAAGTGTCTCTATTAATTATATCTACTACAATTTTTTGTCTTTCAATGAAAATGAAGCTTACATTGTGGAAAAAATTTTAAAAGGAGACACGATTGTGGTGAACCAAATACTTTTTTTGTCAAAGAAATTTATTTAACCTCTACATGTGACCTGCTTTCGCTGGGGAAAATTAAGTTTCTGTGCGAGAAAACTATAAAAATCAATTTTGATGTTTATTTACTTCAGCTTAAGAAATAAAAAATGTCAAGTATTACAGTCCTTCCAAAATAGACAAGTTTGAAAATGGTTTTTGTGTGTCGAGACTGTAAAAACAATGTTCAATGATCAATCCTAAATTACTTTGACAAAAAGCAAACCTGAAACTGTCTGCAATAAGTTCTGAAATAACTCATGTCTTTAACAATTAAATACATGAGAGAAACACATCATACATAAAAATGTATAATTTATTGGAGATATGAAATCAAATCTAACAGAAAGATGTTAAAATTCAAGACACCGCTAGTTTGTCCTAGTGTTTTGTGGACAATTTAAAGCGAATTTGAAATAACAAAAATTCAATATCAAATAGAGTGAAATATTTTATATCAGAGATAAAATTCAGAAATAAGGGCCACTAAGAGTTTCTTCCTCATTCTCCCAGACCACTGCCATCCACAATTACTGAGTTACCTTCCCAATACCTGTCTGGCTCCAGCTGCCTCATTTACAATACAGAAATAATAATTCATTTTTGTCTTAGCATTTAAGAATTTTAAAAAATGAATGTATTAGCCCAACCAGTGTGGCTCAGTGGTTGAGCATCGACCCATGCACCAAGAGGTCGCCAGTTTGATTCCTGGTCAGGGCACATGCCCAGGTTGTGGGCCCGATCCCCAGTGGGGGACATGCAGGAGGCGGCCAATTGATGTTCTCTCTCATCGATGTTTCTATCTCTCTCAAATCAATAAAGGAAAAAAAAAAAAAAAGAATGTATTAGAGATCTTTGCTAACTTTAAAATCACTGATTCTTTAGTAAAATTTATGTCTACTAGGAAACTGTTTTGATCTAGCATTCCTATGCTCTAATTTATTGTCAAGCATTTAAAAACTTATGTAAGAAACAAGGTAGATTTTTTTTAATTACATTTATTTACTTATTATGTATTGCCAGGTACATTTCATTAAATATTTTAGAACAAATACTGAGTGGTAGTTCAAAACATTTTAATTCTTATTTAAAATTGTCTTGCTATATTACATGTCACAGATATAATACATATATATAAATTTTTTTTATCCTCACCAAAGGACATTTTTCCATTTTTTTTCAAATAGAGAGGGAGGAAGAGAGAGAGTGAGAGAGAAACGTTGACATGAAAGGGACACATTGACTGGTTGCCTCCCACACAACCCAACCAGGGCCAGGGACAAATCGCAACTGAGGTATGTGCACTTGACTGGAATCGAACCCACGACTCATTGGTCCACAGGCCGACACACTAACCGCTGAGCCAAACCGTTCAGGGCAACACAGATATGTTTTTAAATCATGACCAAAACCTGTAAATTCTAACAAATATAAATATTGCTCCATTTTTCAGTGGAAGAGCATAAAAGAGTTTCTTATTCCTACTTCCCATTGTTTAGAAGGAATTTAGAAGAAATTATTTTGAAGGATTTTCAGTGGTGGGAAGGAAAGATTGATGGTGTCCATAGGACACAAGGGAGAAAGAGGCAGGAGAGAAAAAGAAAATCAAAGTATTTTATTAGTATAATCAACTCAAAGAAATCCAGACAAAACAAAAACTTCAGGATAGTGTAACTTGTGGTCATCTCTGTTCTGTACTCTGAGAATGCGTTAGTCTCTGAAATCACACATAAATCTGTATCAATATTAGCAAGTAAATCATTTCCATGTATTATTGTTTTTGACAGCACCATGTATGATTATCTTGCAAGTTTACATAAGCAGCTTATATTGTAAAGCATGTACTACACTCGCATGGTTTTAAAAAGAATGAATTTTAGAACCAGACTGCTCAAGTTGAAATCCGAGTTGTGTACTTACAATTTTTGTATTTGAAAAGTAATATCAAGAGCAATGCCTACCTATCAAAACATGAAGGTAATCTGAAACTAAAATGTATGTATACATACACACACACACTTACACACACATGCACACAGACACTTGTATATCACATGAATCTGTTTTGCTTGGAACAATACCTGGGCACACAGTAGGTGCTATAAAATATGCTATTACTTTCAATATTTCTACCAATGGAGATATTACTCCTCAGAGAATGCAAAAGTAATACATTATTTAAGTTTGGTTTAAAATAAAACTTCTGATATGATTATGACTAAGCAATATATACCTCATTAATTAAAAGAGACAAATTAATATATATAAGTAATTGAAGCACATTTATGTCAAAATCAATATGTTTTATTAGACATGTGATATGATACACTTTTGATTTCACAAAGTTAATATCACGTTAATTAGATGATGATGACATAACCATTGCAATGCCTCATTGTCCTGATATTGTTTTGTTGCTAAAATTGCTTCCATTTTCTTATAGTACAACTCTGACTGCAAGATAGAATAATTTGGTTTTCTGATTATACTAAAAGTAAAGGCTAAAATGCTATTGATGTTTTAATTAAATTTTCTGAATAGTAATACAAAGTTTATGATTTTCCCCAAGAATTACACAATCAATCACAATTGTACTTACATTGTATAATGTACAAAGGTAATTCTAATATTATTTTTAGAGAACTATGCATAGTGGTACTATCTTTGATTGCATAGATTTCTAAGTCAATCAAATACAAATGATTCTTTTCTGTTGAAAATGAAAGCTTCCTCCTCCTTACTCCTTGTTGCTTAAATTGTTTTCATTTTCTATGGTACAATTCTGACTACAAGATAGAATGTTTTTGTGATTACTTGCCTAATTTGCATACACATATAGAAACAGATAAAATTTAGAGATAATAGAGACATAAAGATAGGAATAAGGATAGTGATAGATATATATGCAGTACAAAAAAGATAACATGTCTTAGTTTACTTCTCATAGTGGATATATTAAATATCTTTTGGACCATTATTTGATGAGCCCACTTTAATGAAAACTCCATGATTTCAAAAATCTTTAGCTCTTTATTATTGTTATTAATATTTTCACTGATTTTCCTGTAAAGCATTAAAAAGTAGCTGAAATGCCCTGGCCAGTTTTGCTCAGTGGTTAGAGCATCGGCCTGCTGACCAATGAGTCACGGGTTCGATTCTGGTCAAGGGCATATACCTCGGTTTTGGTTTGTTCCTGGCCCTGGTCGGGGTCGTGCAGGAGGCATCCATTTGATGTGTCCCGTTCTCGTCAATGTTTCTCTCTCTCTCTCCCTCCCTCCCACTCTATCTGAAGATAAATAGAAAAAATATCCTTGGGTGAGGATTAAAAAATAATAATAATAATAAAATGTAGCTGAAATAATGTAAGCAATCATTTTTTAATGAAAATGCTACAGATTAACTTCCTAGGTATAAATAATCTGACCAAATTATGCAAATAAGAATTCTGAATATTATGATTTGATATAATATAAGATCACCTGCTGGAAACTGCTGGAACACATTAGGCCCGGTCTAGGAGAGTAAGTTTGCAGTCTATATGAACATGGCTGTCTATTAGTTTTCTAGAACTGCCATAACAACATACCAAAAAGTGGGTGGCTTAAAACAACTAAAACTTAGTTTCTCACAGTTCTGGAGAACAGAAGTCCAAAGTCAAGGTGTCAGTAGGGCCATACTTCTGTTATTTATAGAGGAAGGTTTCTTCTTTGCTCTCCCAGCTTCTAGTTGCCACAGACACTGCTTGGCTTGTGGCAGCATAATTTCAATCTTTGCCTCCAACTTCAGATGGCATTCTTCCAGGATTTCTCCCCGTGTCCAGATTTCCCCTTCAGGAAGAACATCAGCCATATTGGATTAGAGCCCACCCTAATAATCTTATTTTAACTTAATTACCTCTGTAAAGATCCCATTTCCAAATAAGGTCCAATTTGAAGTACTGGAATTTAGGACTTCAATATTTCTTTATTTGGAGACAAAATATAAACCATAGTAGGCTTTAATGTTCATACAAGAGGGTCTTTTTCTTCCTGTTTTCTAGCTCTAATAACTGGACCTGGTTAGACAATTACATTTGAAGTTGAAGGCAATGTTGTATTCCATTTGTTGAGAAAATTAAACATGGTACATATTAAAAATATTTCTTGAGTGAATTAATTACCTTCATGTTGTCATGAAATAGAATCATAAAAATTTAAAAGCAATGGAGTAAATACTCCACTGTTTCATATATATATATATATATATATATATATATATATATATATATTTTAAAAGCTACATCTATAGTTCTGTATTTTAATAAGTTCAAATTCAATATGGTACTAAATTCATTGGAAACTTGACAGATTTTCAGACCAGTTGAATAATATATTCAGATGGCCTATTAAATCAGGGTGTTATTTTTAAGAAAAAATACATAAATTGGACTTTATAGCTACATACTTTGTATTGGATGCCAAATTATAAGGTGGTCATATATCAAAGCTTCACGTGATTTTGCATTGGTTGATATGACTATTTTCTAGGGTTTCTAGATTAAAAAAAAAAAAACTCAGCTAAATTAAACAACAAATAATGTATTTGGTAATCCTATTTGTTTCCTTTACTGGCAAGGTGATTTATATTTTATTATTTTTGTAAGAATAAATTTTAGAGAAGTTGTGGTAAGTACAATCTACTTTGATAAGGTAGGGAAAAGAAAACAGAGAAATAGAATTAGTAGAAAATAAATCACTTTGCAGTTTAAGATAACCTTTTGTTATGAGGTTAAGTTCAGAATTTAGAACTTTATGGGAGCTGTAAACATACACTAAGCAACTAAAATGCAGTTCAAATTTACACCTTTAAAATTTATTTTGATTTAATTATCTGTTATAAAAATATCAGTTCTTTGCAGCTAGTTTTTAAATAGATCACCCCTCAAACAATAAACAGTTCACCCAAAAAATCCAATACAATTAGAATCCAGGATTGTATTTATATTAATAAAAGCAATTCTAATTGTCTAAGAACTTAAGTAATGTAAATTTTATGAGAAGGAGTAGAGTAAATTTATATAAAGAAAATACTTTTAAAGAATAAAAATGAAGATGGCAGCGTAGGTAAACGCGGTCTCGCCTCCTCTCACAACCACATCAAAATTACAGCTAAACTACAGAACAACCATCAATCAGAACTGCCTGACATCGAGCTGAATGGAAGTCCTGCAACTACAGAATTAAAGAAGCCACATGGAGACTGGTAGGAGGGTGGAGGCACCACGGGCTGGTTCCACACCCACGTGTGATGGATAAAAATCAGGAGGACACCTCGGCTGGGAAGGTCCTCCCTGAGGACTGAGGGGTCCCCGTCTCACACCAGGCCCCCAGCTCAGGGTTCTAGTGCCAGCAAGAGAATCTCCATAACTTCTGGCTGTAAAAACCAGCGGGGCCCTGGCCAGTTAGGCTCAGCGGTTAGAGCGTCGGCCTGCGGTCCAGAGAGTACCGGGTTGGGTTCCTGCTAAGGGCACATACCTCGGTTGCAGTTTGTCCCTGGCCCCAGTTGGAGTCTTGTGGGGGGCAGCCACTCGATGTGTTTTTCTCTCCCTCCCTCCCACTCTATCTGAACAAAAATGGAAAATGTCCTCGGGTGAGGATGAAAAAAAAAGGAAGAAAGCCCTGGCCGGTTTGGCTCAGCGGTTGGAGTGTCGGCCTGCAGACCAGAGAGTCCTGGGTTCGGTTCCCGCTAGGGGCACATACCAAAAAACAAAAACAAAAACATAACCAGCGGAACTGAGGCTGAGGGAGGTTGTGGCTTCTGTAGCCCCCAGGCAGCTCCTCTTAAAGGGCCCGCACACAGACTTACTTGGACTTGCTCCCTCTGGGCTCCATCAAGGGGGAGGCGGCTTGAAAGTCACCAGAGACATATAGGGAAGAATTTAATTGTTTGACACTGGGGCGAGAGCTGGAGGGGCAGCTTTCTCCTGGACAGACTTGCAGTAGGAGGCCATTGTTCCTTTGGTGAGCCCTTCCCTGGGGGAGCAGACAGCTGCCATATCTGGGACTCCAGCAACCTGGCTCACACTGTTTTCCCTGCCCTGGTGATTCCCTGGGCCCTGCCCCACCCAACCTTCGGCCCACCCAGGCTGTTTCCAGTCTCTTTACCATAGGATTGGCCTGTCTTGGATCCTGCTTCAGATTTTCCTAAAATCTCTCAAGCAGCATCTGGTCTCAGCAATCCCCATACCTCTGGTTAAGTGGCCTCAGGCCTGGCACTAGAAGCAGCCAGCCTTGGTTCACAACTTGGCTTTTCCTGGACACCTCCAAGCCCAGCACAAAAAGCAGCCATGAGCAGATCACTGTGTAGCTTATGCTGGGTGGCCCCGGATAGAACACAGGCAGAGGCTGACCTTGCCCCAGAGCCAGCACACCCAGTGGACAGCTTCAGAACACTGCGAAGCACCACCACTCCATCACCTTCGCAAGTGACACACTCAATGAGTAGACTCAGTGGCTACCGGAGCCCTGCTATAGTAAGTCTTGCTCTGTGTGGTGGGCCCCTACACAGCTGATCCTCCAAGGTAGTCAGAGACCAGTGGTCAGTGGGCACAGCCAGTCCTTGCAGCTGATCAGCCTGAGTAAATCCCTCCCACTGACGTGCCAACAACAATCAAGACTCAAGGAGGATGTCTGGGGGGGGTGGGGAGGAGAAACATTTGTAACAAAAATGAATTAATAAAAATTACAAAGAAAAAAAAAAAGACTCAATTACAACAGAAGGGTGTATAGTCCACACTAGGAGTGCAACTCAAAGGCCCAGCTGGGGTGATCAGGGAGGCTGTGCCACTGGATCCTACAGGACACCTACAGCAATAGTCCACCCTAAGAATACTAGGAGACATAGCAACTCTACTTAATAGAAACAAACAGTGAAGCAGCCAAAATGAGGAGACAAAAAAACATGTACCAAGTGAAAGAACAGAACAAAATTCCAGGAAAAGAAATACACAAAATGGAGATAAGCAATCAATCAGATGCTGAGTTCAAAACACTGGTTATAAGGATGCTCAAGGAACTTAGTGAGAACATCAACAACATAAAAAAGGACCAGTCAGAAATGAAGGATGCACTAACTAAAATAAAGAATAATTACAGGGAATCAATAGTAGAGTAGGTGAAGCCAAGAAGCAAACCATCGATTTGGAATATAAGGAAGTAAAAAACACCCAATCAGAACAGCAAAAAAAAAAAAAAAAAAAAAAAGAATTTTAAAAAAATGAGGACAGTGTAAGGAGCCTCTGGGACAACTTCAAGCATACCAACATTTTCATCATGGGGGTGCCAGAAGGAGAAAAGAGAGAGCAAGAAATTGAAAAGCTATTTGAAAAAATAATGACAGAAAACTTCCCTAACTTGGTGAAGGAAACAGACATACAAGTCCAGGAAGCACAGAGAATCCTAAACAAGATGAACCCAAAGAGGTCCACACCAAGACACATCATCATCAAAATGCCAAAGGTTAAATACAAAGAGAGAATCTTAAAAGCAGTAAGAGAAAAGCATTTATTTACCTACAAAGGAGCTCCCATAAGACTGTTAGTAAATTTCTCAAAAGAAACTTTGCAGGCCAGAAAGGAGTGGCAACAGATATTCAAAGGGATGAAAAGCAATGACCTACAACCAAGATTACTCTATCCTGCAAAGCTATCATTTAGAATTGATGGACATATAAAGAGTTTCCCAGACAAGAAAAAGTTAAAGGAGTTAATCATCACCAACCAGTATTATATGAAATGTTGAAGGGTCTTGTTGAAGGAGAAGAACAAAAATATAAACAATAATATGGCAATTAATACATATCTATCAACAATTGAATCTACAAACAAAATGAGCAAGCAGAACAGAAACAGACATAGATATAGATAACATTTTGTTGCTTGCCAAATGGGAGGAAGTTGGGGGGATGGGTGAAGAAGATGAAAGAATTAAGTACAAATTGGTTATTAGACTGATGAACCTCAAAGGGAAGGGGGGAGGGAGGGCAGGAAGAGATAAACCCAAAGAACTTCTATGCATATATGCATAAACAATGGACACAAAAAATAGGGTGGGGAAGGCAGGAGGGGTCGGGATTATGGAGGAGGGAGTCAATGAGGGGGAAAAGGGGGAACATCTGTAATACATTCAACAATAAAGATAAGTTTTAAAAAAAAGAATGGAAAAAAAATGTGGCTGAGGTTTGAATAATAACTAGGTAAAAAATGTGTGTGTGTGTGTGTGTGTGTATATGTGTGTATGTGTATGTTGGGGTGTACTTTAAAAATAACATATAAGCCCTGGCTGGTTTGGCTCCAATTGGTTGGGCATCATCCTGTGCACAAAAAGGTTGCTAGTTTGATTCCTGGTCGGGGCACATCCCCAGGTTGCAGGCTCAATCCCCAGTAGGGGGCATAGAGGAGGCAGCCTATCAATCTTTCTCTCTCACATAGGTGTTTCTCTCTCCCTCTCCCTCTCTCTCCCTTTAAAAAAATCAATAAATAATCTTTAAAAATTAAATCAATAAAATAAAATGCCTTGATGGTATTCCATCCTTTAAAAAAAAAAAAACATAAGGAGGAAAGGAAGATATAGAATGGTCCATTCTCAAGCAGAAGTGCATAACACTTACATCATTTGAACAGTGAAACTGAGTTGTAGATAAGAAATCAGAGATCGAAAATTAAATAAAAATGGAAACATTTTCTCCTGCTTTATAATTTTCTTATTTTATCTGAGTTCATAAGTACCTCAGAGTTAAAGTATCCAACACTAGCCTCCTGATCCTCATTCCTCAATCCCTGCCCAACCCAGAATACACCTTCCAGTGTCTTCTCTCTCAGTAAATAACACCACCTATCCTGCAGTTCATGCCAACACACTGTTGCATACTATTCCATTTTTCTTTCTTATTTTCATTTGCTATGACTTTCTCACCACCTGATTTATAGATACATATAGATATATAGATAGATATAGATATAGATATAGATAGATATAGATATAGATATAGATATAGATATATTTGTAAGAAGTTGGTTTATTGTCTCTCTCCCAAATGAAGTGTAAGGACAGAATTTTCATTGTTTTTTTTGTTTGTTTTTGTTTTTTTTTCTGCCTGTATCAGAGTTTCTAAACAATGTCTGGTACAAAATGAACACTCAGAAATATAAATCAGTTCTAAATAAACAGATAAAGTAAATCTCACTATATTTGTATGAATATTTTCATTAATGACTTACTTTTTGTTATATCTAAGTTATATTTGCTTTTATACTTCACTAGTATTACTGTTGCTTTAAACATATACATATTTATTGTTTTAAACATTATACCATAACTAATGTTAATTATATAGTTTTGATATTAGAAAATGCTTTTTCCTTTATTCCCACCAGTTTTGTATATATTTAAGATGTTATTTATACATTCATAGATTTAAAATGCCATATATATATATACACATATATATATAACCACGATTAAGCTAATTGACATATACATCACCTCACAGTTACATTTTTTATTTTTTTAGAACACTTGAAATCTACTATCAGAGCAAATGGCAAGTATACAATATATTGTTAACTATAGTCATTATGCTGTAAATTAGGTTTCTAGAACTTATTCATTTTGTAAATGAAAGTTTATATAATTTGAACATGTCCTCATTTTCCCACTCCCCAATAACCATTGATCTACTCTCTGTTTTTATGTGTTTGACTGTTTTAGATTCAACACATAAGTGAGATCATGCAGTATTTGTCTTTCCTATGCCTGGTTTATTTCATTTAGCATAATATACTCCAGATCCATCTATGTTGTTGCAAATGTCAGAATTTTCTTCTTTTTAGAGACTGAATAATAGTCCATTGTATATTCATACATATATATGAACTTGTATATCCACAATAAAACTTTATACAATGGAAATATATGTATATTCATTCATTGACAAACACAGATTATTTTCATGTCTTGGCTATTGTGAAAAAAGCTGGAATGACCATGGAGTGCTCTTCAAGACAGTGGTTTTATTTCCTTTGAATAAAATACCAAAAAAAGGGGGATATCTGGATCATACAGTAGTTCTATTTTTTTGTTGTTGTTAATCCTCACTCAAGGATATTTTTCCATTGATGTTTAGATAGGGTGGAAGGGAAGGAAGAAGAGACAAAAAGAAAGAGAAACATTGATGTAAGAAGGACACATCAATTGGTTGCCTCCCACATGACTCCAACCAGAGCTGGGGATCAAACCTGCAACCCAGGTACGTGCCCTTGACTGGGAATTGAACCCATGACCCTTCAGTGCTCAGGCCAATGCTCTAACCACTGAGCCAAACCAGCCAGGGCTGGTAGTTTTATTTTTAATTTTTTGAGAACCTCCATCCTGTTTTCATAGTGGCTGTAACAATTTATATTCCAACCAACAGTGCACAGGGTTCCCTTTTCTATACATCCTCTCCAATTCTTGTTATCTTTCATCTTTTTGATAATCACCATTCTAACAAGGGTGAGCATATATCTCATTATGGCTCTTGCTTTGCATTTCCCTTATGATTAGTGTTATTGAGTACCTTTTCATGTACTTGCTGGCCAGGTCCCCAGACTGATGGCACTGGAGATCTTAATCGAGTGAGGTCCCATAACTGTTGCCAAATAGGGGGACTGGAACAAGAAGAGTGCATGAGTGTGGTCCCTTCTGGGTCTTGTAGCAAGGTCTGGGTTCCTTGGTAGATCAGGCTGGTTGCAAACCATGGCCTAGTGAGGCTGGAATCAAATCTTTTGGGGGGTGGGGCTATATTTGGACTGTAGACAGGACCCCCCTGGCAAGCTTGCCACAGGGGCACAAGTTTGCTTCTTCAAAGCAGCTCCCCTTGTTTTCAGTTTCACTAGGGCTTTTTTCAGCTCCCTACCTGGATCCCAAACCTCCCACCATGGCTCTTTTGCTCATGGATGGCTACCAGATTATTTTCTATATGGGCTACCATAAGCTTGGGTTCTCTAATTCTGCCATGCAACTGACATCAGTCTCTAGGAAGTGCTTTTTTATGTACTCAAAATATGTAGCTGAATTTTGAATTTTGTGATATATTTTTTCTGAAGAAAATATAGAACACGTTAGAAAACATATTAATAATTCAAGAATTCCTGTGCTTCACTGAGATTCTCACTCTTTCCCTTAAATAATGTTGGAAAAATCATTACTCAAATTTTATCTTGAGTTTTCCATTATTTAGACTAAATGAACATTTCCAAGCACATTTATTATTAACCTGGAGTGATTTCTAAGATCCTTCTCATTTCATATTAATTTACATTTAGATTGATGGGCCTTTGAGAACATTGTAGGAGGGGGGACCTATTCTCAAGAGTAACTAATTTACTACACATCAATTGCGATGAAATTATACCTGCAGAAAACTGGTCTCATTTATCTATATTGTTTGTTTTCTGTACTGCTATCAAGGAAAAATGACACTTTGTTCTTTTACCTAATTGATATATATTCTACTAGGTATAAATATATTATTTGGCACACCAAGAGAAAAGATAAGTAGTATGATATTAAGGCTCTGATTTTATTCAGAACTTAATATCATAGCTCACTTTGTGGCTTTATATAATACTGGAGAAATAAATATGTCATGTAAATAATAAATTTAGAATAAGAAAAGTATAAACAGAAGTAGTAAAGCAAAGCAAATATACACACCTAAAGAACCAACATAATTGTTTAATAGAACTTCAATTGTTATTTTGATTTACAAAGTAAAATAGGAAACAACGCACTGAAACTGCTTTAATTACTGAATTCGTAATCATTCTCTTGTAGAATGTTATATATTATTATCAGAGATAATTCAGAAAATAAATAATTTCTGTGGGATATAATACAAAACACCAAAGTATTTAAGAATAATTATGCATATAAAAATAGCGATGTCTGTCTGCCCTGGCCGGTTTGGCTCAGCAGTTAGAGTGTCGGCCTGTGGACCAAACCGGTCAAGGGTACAATACCTTGGTTGCAGTTTGTCCCCAACCCTGGTTGGGGTCCTGTGAGAGGCAGCCACTCAATGTGTCCCTCTCATGTCAATATTTCTCTTTCTCTCCCTCTCACTCTATCTGAACAAAAATGGAAAAATATCCTCGGGTGAGGATTAAAAAAAAAATTAAAATAGTGATGTCCCCTTCGTATTAAAAAAATGACTTTGTGCCATGGCCAGTTTGGCTCAGCTGTTAAGAGCGTCGGCCTGCGGACCAATGAGTTGCGGGTTTGATTCCGGTCAAGGGCAAGAACCTCGGTTGTGGTTCGTCCCCGGCCCTGGTTGGAGTTGTGCGGGAGGCAACCAGTCGATGTGTCTCTCTCACATCAATGCTTTTCTCTCTCTCTCTCCCTCTCTCTCCCTCCCACTCTGGAAAAATGTCCTTGGTGAGGATTAAAAAAAAAATGAGTTTGACATATGTCTGAATAGAAACCCACTCATATTTGTTATAATGGTAGAGTTCATTGATACCTCTATCAAATATAAAATGCCTCATGAACATGTTAAAAACCCGCTCCTGCAACTTATAAAGGACAAATGAGTTTCAAATTTCTGCATCAAAGAGTCTTGGCAAACCATATTTTATTTTTATTAAAAAAATTTTTTTTCTTTATTGATTTTAGAGAGAAAGAGAAAGGGAGAGGGAGAGAGAGATAGAAACATCGATGAAAGAGAACACTGATTGGCCGCCTCCTCCATGCCCCCCACTGGGGATTTGGCCCACAACCTGGGCATGTGCCCTCACAGGGAATCGAAATGATGACTTCTTAGTGCATGGGTCAATGCTCAACCACTGAGCCCCACTGGCTGAGCTACAATCCATTTTTTATAACACTACATTTAAAGCATACATACTAATTGCTAATTCTCTCTGACACAAGTATGTACAGGTAAGTTGACTAAACTACATTACACCTGAGCTCTGAGTAAAAATCTTTAAAATATTAGACACAATAAAACAACAACAACAAAAAAAAACACCTCTTAGGAGAAAAGATGATAAATAGACACAGCATGACAGAGAAATCAAAAGCATTTAATATGCAACACATATATCGTCTAAACATATCAGATATACTGGTCAGTTTTACCTACACAAAACCCCCAAAAATGTATTCCATAGCTATGTAGGATCAAATGACTTTCAACATAATTATAACATGCAACAGATATAAATATGCAAATCAGAGATGAATATAAAGTCTTCACATTTCCAGGAATGTTATTTTTAGCTTACTCTCAGTGAATTTTATATTTGCTAACACATTATTTTAGCAATTAATCATTGAATATGTGACTTTTAAAATGTTCTTATGCAATTCTTTCCCAAATTATTGAATATCAGTGCTTACTTGACCTTTTTTTTTGCTTTATTAAGTTCAAATATGAAGATTTCTATCATGATATTTGAGTTTGATCTACTCTTTAAACAGAATATTCTATGGATATAAGGTTTTATGGAAATATTGGACATTTTCAAATTAGATTTATTGAACAATGTTGGGTTATTTCTCTTCTATTAATTTCTGAAAATATTTAAATTTATTTTCAGATAATAGAACTTTGAGATTTAATCTAAGACTGAAGTAACCACTAAAAAAGTAGAATTAAAGTTCTATTGCCATTAGAATCTAATATCTCTTTTGCTGAAGTCAACATTTATTCACAGAAATTTAAAAATTTTAGTATAGGTTTTACCCTTAACTACTGGGTAGGCATTTCAAATTAATTTCAAGTAAACGTATGAATTTACTAACTCATTCTTTTTTGGCACTAAGCCAATTATCTCATTTATGAAAGATAATTTTATGTAGGGACTATAAAATATGATCAACATTTTTATTATGAATAATATGGCATCCAATAATTAAGTCCTTTCATTAATATTTTTTCTATCTTGCTTCTAATTACTAAAATGGAGCTAATTGAGACATTTATCAATGCACCTATTTACCCTCTCCTCTTTTACTGTGGTGAAAACAATTGAAATCTTTTTTCTTAGCAAATTTTGAGTATACAATACATTATTAATAACTGTGGTCATCATGCTGTACATTAGGTCCTATTGATTATTTAATTATCTCATATATGGTTTAGGTAAGTCATAATGTTTTATCAGCTCTGTTAATAATTCAGAGGTTTAGATTTTTATGTGCATGACTGTATTTGTGTATTTGCATGTAGATTATTATGTTTCTCAATATTTCAGAATTTAAAATTCATAAATGACATATTTTTAAGATCCTAGAATACTAATTCTTATTTTATGCTTAACCCAAACACAAATTTGGTAATGTAAATTATTGTCAGTCTGAAGATAAAGGGATCATATACAGTGTAGTGAGTATCTGCCATGTTTCTGACTATCCATCAAATGAATATCCTTAGTTATAATTGGAAAATTACCAGTTTTATGGTTTTACATACCGAAGTATGACCCAGAAATAGAAATTCCTAGAATCATTGTTAGTTGGTATGCAGACGTGCAAATGAGGACTCTCAAATCAGAAAAATCCCCAAAACTCAAGTTTAGAAACAGCAAGGTGATAGAAGCTTCTCGACACTTATTTTAGTTAACGGTCAAACTGCCAGATCTTGATGGCAGCAGGATGACAGTCTGGTATTCTGCCGATTTCAATATTGAATACTGGAAAGGCAATAGCTCCAGTTGGGACAGCTGGACAACAACAGCAGTTTCATCTTGGGTCATTTTTAATATGTGGTCTTTGGCACACTTCCTTAAGATTGTTTTCTATCCCTCACAACAATTATCTGAATGACCTAATATCCTTGTACTTAATCTGTATTTGCTTATTCACAGAGTCGGATTCTGTTGCTTGCTACCAAGACTTGTACATGAAACAGAAAAATCTCATATCCACTAAAGACTGTGCTTGTTATAAGCTATCAGTGACCGAAGATCTGACAGTAACTTGAAAATAGTTCTTTCTTTCCTCCTCTTAATGTCCTAAGATGTCCAGAAAGACAGTATCACTGCATTGATCCAAAAGCCCAAAGCTGCCCTGGCCGGTTTGGCTCAGCGGTTGGAGTGTCGGCCCGCGGACCAGAGAGTCCTGGTTCGGTTCCCGCTAGGGGCACGTACCTCGGTTGCGGTTTGTCCCCGGCCCCAGTTGGGGTCGTGTGGGTGGCAACCAGTCAATGTGTCTCTCTCACATCTATGTTTCTCTCTCTCTCTTCCTCACTCTCTCCCTCCCGCTCTATCTGAAGATAAATGCAAAAATGTCCTCAGGTGAGGATAAAAGAAAAAAAAAAAGCCGAAAGCTGACAGTGCCAAGATTCCTGTATTGCTCTTAGCTATGTGGGTCACATGATGATGATTATAAGTTCAGCCATGTAGACAGACTTCCTTTAGTAAGAGAAGTTAAAAAAGAAAATGCAAAGGGAACTAGGAGGCAGGCATATTAGGGCTACAGAACTTTAGTAGAATGTTCCAGCAGAGGTGCTTGTGCCTAATTGGCACATATTGTGTCACAGAGCCACCGTAATTGCAACATAGGCCAAACACTTAGTGTAATAGTTGGGGACATTGCTGCCCCAAATTAAACTGTAATGAGTGTTTAAATAAAAATCTAGCTTGACTAGATCATTCAGGAAAACAAAGATAACAAAGAAACACTCTCGTTATTTTACACCAAAATTTATTTAATACAGAATCTTGTATTTATAATAATAACAGAAGTATAGAGGAATAGGTATATATTTTTTTATTTTTAGGAATGAACTTTAAATATTATATCAACAGAACTAGCCCACTACAGGCTATGCTTCTTCTCCTTCAGTCAGAAAACTGCTAACGGAACTGCTGACCCTCAGTCATACTCCATTAGCAATCATCTTGGAATCAGGATGAAAATGTGAATGCCACTGCTCCAGCCCTAATGGATGGCTCTCATGTATTTTCCAACACTAGCACTTGAGCTAGTCCTAATTTAAGTCTTATATGGAACCAAATGAAACAGAACCAAAGTCACATCAGAAAGACCATCTGAAGAGAAGTTTAAACATATAAGCCTCTGCTATACAGAAACACATACCAGAAACCTGTAGTGAGATATAGGGCCATATCTAGTATACTTCTTTCTTCAAATCCATAATTCTTACAGTGACTAAAGAGGGGAGAAGTGAACATTAAACATTTAATTTTTTTTATTCTGCTTAAAATTCTAAGTTCCCAACTGAGCATGTGAGGTTCTGCCAAACCTTTTCCTACCAACATCCCTTGTACCATCTCTGACAATCTTAGACATCTTACCGTTCTCTAAACAAACCTCTGTTTCCCAGATCCTTAAATGTAATGTTTAGTACTTCACCCGTTTCGTGTTTTCCCAGCTAAATGCCATGCCCTTCTCAAGGTCAGCTGTGCTATGACACTGCTGGCTTCCTCACTGGAAACCCTCTCACTTTTCTTTCTTTCTCCTTCAGAACATTTCCCAATACTCTTTGACTATATCTATACACTTGCCTCATTTTGTTTTAATTATCTCGATGGGAAACTTGTCTTTCCTATGATATTATGAGTTACTTGAGGAATGGATTCATGTTCACTTAAATGCTGGGAACACATTGCCTATTGCCTGACCCTTGCAAGTTGTCAATAAACACTTATGAGAGGAAAACAAAATCAATCGACAAGACCACCTTCAGGAATAACAATGATTAGCAATTTTAAAGAAAAGCTATTATCCAAATGTTATTTGATTTTGTGTGTGTGTGTGTGTGTGTGTGTGTGTGTGTGTGTGTTTTAAACTATGAAGAATACCTGAAATAAACTTGGTGGTTAAAATAAATTCTTTGTACATAAGTAAAAATGTATTTATACTTGTGAAAATAAGAATCAAGACCTTGTTATACTGAGCAATACACTCCACTTTCTTTACATTATTTATATGTTCTCATACCATAAAATGTTAGTTACTTGCATAAACTAAATATGTTTTAATATCTTGTGTTATAACGTGCGTTGTCTATGTCTGCAGTAAGATAAAATGTTGAAGAATTTTTTTAAAGTAATGTAAGACTGGAAATTTTTTAGACAATCTTTTGACCTGATTTAGAAATCATAATTTTTAAAATGCTACAGTTACATTCTATATAAGTAGCAAAGTCTTCTACCAAGAAATATATTTTCTTCAAAAAGATTGTGACATATTTATTTACACCTTTTTTGTTTCACTATCAAAATTATAGAATTTGTCTATTTTCTCTAGAGAAAAAAGTAACAGTAACTAACTCTTTATTTAAAGTTTCTAAGAAATAACAAATGAAAAAGAATGCCCTCTTGTGTGATTAGTTACAGTCCTTGGAAGATCTCACAACAATTACATGTCTTCATTAACTAGACATATACTTTTCCTCCACTCTCTAAATTCTATTAAAAGTAAAATAGAAGGGGAAAAGGGGGAAATTTTACCTTTTGTGACACCATGGATGGACCTGGAGAGCATTATGCCAAGTGAAATAAGCCAGTCAGAGAAAGGCAGGTACAATATCATTTCACTTATATGTGGAATCTA
Source organism: Tadarida brasiliensis (assembly GCA_030848825.1). Taxonomy (NCBI): domain Eukaryota; kingdom Metazoa; phylum Chordata; class Mammalia; order Chiroptera; family Molossidae; genus Tadarida; species Tadarida brasiliensis. The sequence continues at coordinate 19,302,602 of CM061258.1, forward strand.
ATGGACAAAATGAACTAAGAAGCAAAATAGAGACAGACTCATAGATAGAGAGCAGGCTGCCAGCTTTCGGAAGTCGGGGTGGAAGGTGAAATGATTGAGCCAAAAAGAAAAAAGAGAGAAAGAACTCTTGGACACAGACAGCAGTGTGACAGTTGTCGGGAGGAGTGGGGATGGAGGGAGGGAGGGAAGGGTAGAGTGGGGACACATGGTGATGGACGGAGACCTGACTTGGGGTAGTGAGCACAATACAGTGTACAGATAATGTGTCATAGCATTGTGCACCTGAAACCTGTATAATTTTTTAAACCAGTGTTACCCCCAATAAATTCAATAAAAAGGAAAATAGAAGTGCAGTATCCATATGTATTTACAGCTGCTAACCTGTCTTTTAGAAAATGCTCTCTAACAAAAAAGTAACTTCTCAGAAGTTATTTAGTCTACTCTGTTATTACTTTGATTAGTGATTTTGAAAATTAATTCTTAAAAAAACTACTCTAATACACTGCCATCCCAACAGTGGATTTAAAAAAAAATCCACTAACAAGTTATCCCAACGTGGACTTATTTCATGTGGAGCAATCAGCAATCATTTTCATGTGAATACCACCCAGTATTTTCTCCCAAGGAAAGGAGTCCTGTCGATATTTTTGGCAATCAGAGCTTAGGGACAGATCTTTTCTGAAACTTTCATATGGTCGTGTAGATTTTTCGTACTGGTTGCTTTTCCCTGAGCATTAGAATTCTGGACTCTAGAGGCTGGAGTAAAAGCGTGGTATAAATGTAATTGAGTTTTTAAAGGTTTCGCTAAAGTTCAGCAGGGATTTAAAATGAAGAATTTCAAGCCAACTTGGCTATAAATAAATTATGTTCTTTAATGTTTGAACCAAGCACTTTTTTTTTTGGTCAGCAGAAGAAAAAAAATCATTATTGAAAAAAATAAAATATGACTGATAAGTCAAAATAGTTTACATTCTTGCCTTCCTGTTTTTGTTACTAGATGTCAGAGTTCTTATGAAATTACTCCTACTTCGCTTTTATCATTGAGGGTTACATGGGATCCAAATTAAACTATTTCAAATACAGATGCTTTAAATTATTCAGCTCAAATGAGTTTGTGGAAAGAAAAAATACATATACACACATACATATATACATAAACATATATATATATATATATATAAACACACACATATATACACATATGCATAAATACATATATAATTGCCATTATTGTTCCTTATTCTTATATAATATATTTAAATATTAATATCAGTAAAATAAATAAGAAATAACATCCTATAAGACAACTAAAAGTCAATGTACATGTACTAGATATAGTGGTAGAGAAATATTTATAATGTTTATGACTGAATAAAGAATAGAGAACTTTTGCCTGGCCGGTGTGGCTCAGTGGTTGAGCGTCGACCCAGCACCACGAGGTCGCTGGTTCGATTCCCGGTCAGGGCACATGCCCAGGTTGTGGGCCCGATCCCCAGTGGGGGGCATGCAGGAGGCAGCCAATCGATGTTCTCTCTCATCGATGTTTCTATCTCTCTCTCCCTCTCCCTTCCTCTCTCTCTAAAATCAATAAAGAAAAAAATTAAAAAAAAAAAAAAGAATAGAGAACTTTTGAAACAATTAAAAAAATATTAAGTTAGTCTGGCCAGTGTGGCTCAGTGGTTCAGCGTCGACCCATGCACCAAGAGGTCGATGGTTCGATTCCCAGTCAGGACACATGACCAGGTTGCGGGCCTGGTCCCCAGTGGGGGGCATGCAGGAGGCAGCCAATCGATGTTCTCTCTCATTGATGTTTCTATCTCTCTTTCCCTCTCCCTTCCTCTCTCTCTAAAATCAATAAAGGAAAAAAAAAAAAGAATATTAAGTTATATGGTCATTCTGGTTATAGTTCTTATATAATTGATTTTATATGAAAGGTAGCAATTAAAGTCACCAGAACTCTCATACTGTGCCGATTTAAAAGTGAAAACTTATACAGATTTCTTAGAAGTCAGAATCACCACTGAGCATTGGTTTCTGCTGTACAGGAGCAGTCATCAATACAAAACCTCTACTCTTGTGTAGAATTTACAGTGCATAAAAGATGTTGATTTAAATCTGAGTCAAGAAGTCATTTCTTCATTAACACTAAAAAATACATAAGCTATTAGATCATTTAAAAATTGTTTTGTTGTTTTCTTATCTATTTAATGAGTATTTTCCATTAGAAACCCCATCTGGCTCCATACATAGTTATTACATTATTATTGACTATATTTCCTATATTGTAACTCACATTTCTGTGAATATTCTGTAACTACCAATTTGTACATCTTAATCCCTTCACCTTTTTCACCCAGTCCCCAAATCCCTCATTTATTTGTTTAGTGATTTTTAGAGAGAGAGAAAGGGAGAGGGAGAGGGAGATAGAAACATCGATCAGAGAGCACAACAATCGGCTGCCTCCTGCATGCCCCCACTGGGGATCAGGCCCACAACCTGGACATGTGCCCTGACTGGGAATCGAACTGGCAACCTCTTGGTTCATGGGTCGATGCTCAACCACTGAGCTATGCCAGCCAGGCCCCCATTTATCTTTAAAGCATGCATACTTATGTCTAAAATTGTCATAAAAATAAACTCATGAGTGTTAACTTGTTTATGGTAGTACTACTATTATTGTTGTAGTACAGTGAGTACTTCAAATAAGACTATTCTACCACCACTACTACCACTATTTAAAGAGAAGGATGAATAATAATATTGGCATTTTTGTCCATGGTAAAACTTGAATTGTCCTCAACATTTTACATGTATTACCTCTGACATAAGCAAAAAATTATGTCAGAATACCATTAGGTTTAAATATGAGATCTAGAAGAAAAACAGACATATCATTGTAAAAAAAATATCAAAAAGTCCTCATATTTTATAATCCTGTAGTTACAATTAATCATAACCACTATTTATATAGATACTGTTGAATAATAGCAATGAAAAATCAAAATATATAATCCTACTTAATCAAACCTGTAAAATGATTTCTCATTTTTGTACCACTAACAAATGTCAGGGCAACAAATATTTTCACCATATAAATTTTCCCCTATGTCAATTTTGCAGTTCATCACAAAATTGGAGTTAACATCAACAGTGTCATGAGCTGATTGATGCCTTGTTGGAATTTTTTTCAAAAGTATATTTGAAAGAAGAGTAAATATACTGTTTTTTTTTTTTCTTTTTTGTATGTTGATATAAAAAAAAACCAACAAAAAAAACCTGATAAAACATGCACTATCAGTCAAAATTTTATTTTGACATCTAACAATTTCTTTAAGTATATTTCAATGAAAAAATGAACGTAGACAAATAAAATCTTTGCACATTTAAAAATAAAATTTTTTTCTTTTATTGATTTTAGAGAGAGAGGAAGGGAGAGGGAGAGAGAGATAGAAACACCAATGAGAAAATACATTGATTGGCCGCCTCCTGTATGCCCCCCACTAGGGATCGGGCCCACAACCTGGGCATGTGCCCTGACCAGGAATCGAACTGGCGTCCTCTTGGTGCATGGGTCGACCACTGAGCCACACTGGCCGGGCATCTTTGCACATTTTAATTTGTAAATTTAGAAATGATAATAAAACATATTCTAGATATTTCAAAATGTAAATCCTAATTTTGAAAAGAAAATTGGGTAAATTTGAGGTATATAAGTAAACATTAGTCTAAAAATAGCTGAATTAATTAAAATATATAATAGATTATTTTTGTTTCTTTTTTATTTAAGTAGTGGTTAAACAAAAGATTTATCTTTATTATGAATATACATTTTGATGGTCATGATGTATCATTGCACACATAATCAGATGTATTTCTGTCTCACTGAATTTCCTACTAGTTAGTATTTGCCAGACAAGAGTTAGCTGTGTAGTTCAATACTATTTTAAATAATCTACAGCCTTATAATCAAATTCACTTTATGTATTTTGCCTCTAACACTTTTTGAAAAACTTATTATGAGAACTATGTTTAGTAGAATGTACAATAAATGGTTTTTTATCAGTTTTACTCCTTCACTTGAGATTAAAGCATAAATATAATCATTATAAGGATAATTGCTATTTGACGTTCTAGTCTCATAGAAAAAAAAAATTCCATCTCTGGTTGCCTTTCAGAGCTAATATTTCAAGTGTCATGTCTTATTATATTGGATATGGCTTTGGATTTGCTCCATTGTGTTACCCACATTATGTTTATATTATATTCTTGACAAAACTCTATGATAAATCCACAAAAGTTTGAACAGCATGATTCTGTTCCTTCCCTATGGATAATATAGGCCAAAAGGGATACTTGCAGGAAGGACATACAAATCCCCCAAAATAAATATTTGGTTGGGGATCATGAATCATTATGAAACCATATTTGACCAGTGTCTCCATTTGAGGAAAAATGCATATTAATGAAATTTTCCACTTAAAAGCCAGAGAATCCTAAACATTAGTTAATCTGTTATTCATTTCAAATCCTAACTAAGATTATGGATGGCTCAAATATTCTGCTTGATTTCACAATTATGTTGGATGTCTATATGTTCCTTATACATTTGTGTTCAAGGAAAAATGCTCTGCTAACAGATAATGCCTTTTTATAGGCAGATCTGAGTTAAGTTTACTGACACTTCATTTACTTCATTGTTCCAATGTAATTGATTCTTATATATCTACTAGTAAAAGTAAATAATAAAATAAAATATAGAATAAAAATATAAACCTACGAGTGCAAAGCAAATGAAGTTCTAACTTGAGAGCTAATTTGAAAGCCTAGTATGAATTCAGTGCACATTACAAAATTAGAAAAAAAAAAATGACTAAGAGGTTGTATTGTTTTATCTAGATTATAATGAAAGAAAATTAGAAGCCTATTTCACTTATGAATACTGATTCAACTGAATTCCTATATATTAAGAACTATGCATTCTGACAGCTCTGGGAGGCTGGGGATTGAGAAAAAAAAAAAAAAAAGGAGAAAGAACTCATGGACATGGACAACAGTGTGGTGATTTTGGGAAGGGGTGGTGGTGGGTAGAGGTGATAGTGGGTATATGGGGGATAAATGGTGATAAAAAAATAAAATAAGAAAAATGTAAATATAAAATAATGGAAATTATACACTCTATTAGGATTATTGAGATGATTGTATTGCAACCTATTTGTAAACTGCTCAGTAGAGCCTTTCCTGATATATAGTAAGTGTTAGAAAATGAAAGCATTTCTTAATAAATTAATGGCATTGGACCTCATTTCAATATTCAAAAATAATAATAATCAACCAATCTTGTATCCTTGGGTGGCCCCCCCAAAAGAACTATGCATTCTGATTCAATAGTGTATTAAATAATAAAGATCATGATCAAGTAACATTTAACCTGTAAATGCAAGGTTCTTTTCACATCAGAAAACCTAAGAAAATTAATATGTACAGTTAGTTATATGATCATTTCAAATGATGCAAATAAATTATTTCATAAATTTGAACACTTATTTATGCCTTAAAATATTTAGCAAAAAAAAAGTATGAAAGGAATTATTTAACTTGTTAATGGTTACATATAAATAACACAGCAAACATGCTTATTAAAATATATTTTAGACGTATTTTTTTAGAGCAAAAAAAAAGAGTGTTCACTATCGTGGAATTGTTTGCATTGGAGATATTACAAAAAGAAAAGAAAAAAATATTGTGAAGATTAGAAGAGGAGGGATGTACTGTCCTTATTTTCTGATAATATCTTTTAAATTGAGGTAAACATAGTATATAACATTATGTAAGTTTCAGGTGTACAGCATTCTAATTTGACATCTATATAAACTACAAATCGATGTCCATCAAAAGACAAGTTATGTTGCCCTGGCTGATTTGGCTCAGTGGTTGGAGAGTTGGCCCACAGACCAAAGAGTCTCAGGTTTGATTCCAGTCAAGGGCATGTGCCTCAATTGCATTTTAGTCCCCGGCCTTGGTCAGGGTCCTGCAGGAGCCAGCCAATTGATGTGTTTCTCTCACATCAATGTTTCTCTCTCTCTCTCTCTCTCTCTCTCTTTCTATCTCTCTCCCCCTCCCACTCTATCTGAAGATAAATGGAAAAATATCCTCGGGCGAGGATTAAAAAAAAAAAGACAAATTATTTTAATAGTTCATAATAATCAACAGATTTAATTTCACAGATCTAGAACAAACATTCCAAAAATGTATACAGAATCATAAAAGACTCCAGATTGCCTTGGCAATCCTGAGAAAGAATAAGAAAGTTGGAGGAATCAAAATACCAGATATCAAACTATATTGCAAAGCCACTGTAACCAAAACAGACTGATACTGGCACAAGAACGGGAATATAGATCAATGGAACAGAATGGAGAGCCCAGAAATCAGCCCACAGTTTTATGGTCAATTAATATTTGATAAAGGAGGTGAAGTATACAATGAGTAAAAACAGTCTCTTCAATAAATGATGCTGGGAAAATTGGAGAGCTACATGCAAAAAAATGAAACTAGACCACCAATTTATACCATACACAAAAATAAAATCAAAATGGATAAAAGATTTAAATGTAGGTAGCAGAACCATAAATATCCTAGAAGAAAACATAGGCAGTAAAATCGCAGAAATCTCTTAATAGCAGTATTTTTGACAATATATCTCCTAAGGCAAGGGAAACAAAGAAAAATATAAACAAATAAGACCACATCAAACTAAAAAGCCTCTGCACAGCAAAAGAAACCATCAACAAAATATTTTAAAAACCCACTCTATGGGAGAACATATTAGCCAATGATATATCTGATAAGGGATTAATTTCCAAAATATATAAAGGACTTATATGACTCAACACCAGGAAGACAAAAAATGCAATTGAAAAATAGACAGAGGACCTGAATACACACTTCTCCAAATAGGACATACAGATGGCCAATAGACATATGAAATAAATGCTTGTCACTAATCATCAGAGAGATGCAAATTAAAACTACAATGAGGTATCACTTCACACCTGCCAGAATGGCTACCATCAATAAATCAATGAGCAACAAGTGCTAGAGAGGATGTGGGAAAAAGGAAACCTTAGTACATTGGTGATGGGAATGCAGATTGGTGCATCCACTGTGAGAAACAGTATGGAGTTTCCTCAAAAAATTAAAAATGGAACTGCCATTTCACCCAGTGATACCACTTCTTGAAATACATCCTAAGAATCCTGAAACACCAATCAGAAAAAAATATATGCACCCCTATGTTCATGGCAGTGTTACTTACAATAGCCAAGAGCTAGAAACAGCCCAAGTGCCCATCAGTAGATGAGTGGATAAAAAAGCAGTGGTACATTTACACAATGGAATATTACACAGCTGTAAAAAAGAAGGAATGCTTACCCTTTGCCACAGCATGAATGGACCTGGGGATTATTATGCTAAGTGAAATAAGACAGTCAGAGAAAAACAAATACCAAATGATATCACTGATATGTGGAATCTAAAATAAACTGATGAACAAAATGAAACCAGAGGCATGAATACATGGAAGAGACTACCAACTGTCAGAGAGAAAGGGAGTAGGGGGAACTGGATGAAAGAGGGGAACACATTAGCCAAAGAACATAAGTGCATAGTTCATGGACACAGACAACAGTGTGGTGAAGACTGTGGGAGCCATGGGGGCCAGGCAGAGGTGGGCAAAGGGGAAGAAAATTGGGGACATCTGTAATAGTGTCAACAACAAAAAAACTGATTAAATAAATAAAGGTATTTAGCAAATATTTCAAATAAAGTATGATATTACAATATGAATAGCCTTATCTCTAATCAACAAGAAAATATAAAATATAAAAATATACCTCTAAGTAACAATACAAACCATAAGTGTGTAATAATTAACTTCAGGGAGAATATAGAAGGATTGTATAAAATAAGTTTAAATTACAATAATGTTAAAAAAGCCTAGGCTAAATGAGATAACACTTTACCAGATACATAACCCACATGGAAAAAGGGCATCTATTTGGTATCACTCCCCTCTAGTCGTCCTGTTTGATCTAAAAATGGGGAGGAGGTGAAGAGCTATGGAACACTTGTCAAGGTTAAAATGCCAAGACACAGGCCCAGTAAAAGACTGAGAATTAATTATACAATTTTAGATAAATTCTACTCCCCACTGCCTATCTAATTACCACATCAACAATGCTCAATGATTAATATGTGGAAGACTTGAATGGAAAAAGTACAACACAGGCACAAATAGATGATGAATGTAGGCAAAGAGAGATAAACTCTAAGAACATTTTCTAAAAAATAAGAAAAAGAAATTAAAACAACAATACTGTGATAGAAATGAAGCATGCCTCTGATGGATTCATCAGCAGACTGGATTTGGCCAAGGAAAGGATCAGGAAGCTTGAAGATCCTTTAATAGCAACTCCCCTAATAAAATGCAGACATAAAAAAGAAAATAATAAAAACACAACAGAATATTTAAGAACTGTGGAACAATTTCAAAAAGTAATGTAATCCCACTTATAATTGGAATATCAGAAGGGGAAGAAAGAGAAATAAGGCAGAAAAATTTTATAAAAATAAAGACTGAGAACTTAACAAAATCAGATCTAGGAAGTTTAGAAAATATGAAGCAGAATTATAAGAACAATACAACTCAGTTTATCATATTTAAATTCAGAATGACAATAACAAAGAGAGAAATCTTAAAAGAATCCAGAGAAAATAAACACTTTACCTAGATAAGAACAAGGGTAGAAATTACAGTGGATTGTTCATCAAAATCATATAAAAATAAGAGGAATATTTAAAGTGTTGAAATAAAATACCCTTAACCTAGAGTTCTATATCTAATAAAACTATTCTTCACAGGTGAAGAAGAAACAAAGTTTCCCAAACAAATAAAAAATTGAGGGAAATACTTGTCAACTGACCTGTTCTCCAAGAAATGTTAAAATAAATTTTCAAAGAGAAGAATGATTATATAAGTCAGAAACGACACAAAGAAAGAGTGTTGAAGAAGGAATAAATGCAGATAAAACAACATTTTGGTTTTCTTATTCTTAATTACTCAAAATGATAACTCTTTAAAGTAATGATAGCACCACTGTATTGGGTAGTAATAAAACATGAATAACTGACATGAACGAAAGCAATGTTATAAATGACAGGAAATAAAATTTGAGAATACATTTTTATAAAGTTCCACACTATATGTGAAGGAACATAGGGTTATTTGAAGGTGGACTTATATTATTTAAAAATTTTATTGGAAGCTCTAGGAAAACCACTGAATAAGTATGTGTGTGTGTGTGTGTGTGTGTGTGTGTGTGTGTGTATAAAGAAAAATTGATACTATAATAGTGAATATAAAAAGGAATCATTTAAATGTTCAGTTTACACCAGAGAAGGCAGAAAAGAGCCAGGAGAGTTGAAGAGAGAAAGAACTAATGCAAGGAATAGAAACAGTTTCAAACATGGCAGATTTTTACATAATGATACCAATAATCACTTTAAATGTCAATGGTTTAAGCATATCAATTAAATAACAGAGAATGTCCAAGTGAATTTTTAAAAAATGATTTAACTATATGGTATCTATATGAAACCCAATTAATAAATGAATAGTCACATAGGCTGAAGGTTACAGGATGGACAAGGACACATACCACTAACTTGAATCAAAATAACTGGAGTAGTTATATTATTTTCAGGAGAAAAAATAGATTCCATAGAGAGGAAAAATATTGATGCAAAAGAGAAGTATTATATAATTATAAATAAGTCAATTCTCCAAAAAAACATAACAGTCCTAAGCATGCATGCATCTAACAACAGATCTCCAGACTACATGTGCAAATCTGAAAGTGGAAATAGACACACCCACGAGTACAGCTGAAAACTTAAAAAACTTGATATAGATGACATTGATAATATACACCATCAAACAACAGCAGGTTACCATCCTTCTCAAGTTTGCATGGACTAGTTATCCAGATAGACTACATTCTGTGTCATAACACATACTTTTAAAAGTTTTAATGGATAGAAAATAAATAAAGTATACCTTAGAACACATGGAATTAGACTAGAAATCAATAAAGAAAATATAGCTGAAAAATCGTCCAAATATTAGGAAATTAAATAACACATCTGTAAATAACAATGGTCTCAAGAGAGTTTAACAAATATTTTGAACTAAATAAAACTAAAAATACAATATACAGTCGTCCCTCATCACTTCCGCTTCGACTTTCGCGGCTTCACTCTATCGCGGTTTTTTCCAAATATATTTATTAAAAAGTTGATCGAGACAGTGAAAATGATACAGTGCACACTCAGTTGTCTGAGTCAATTATACACCCCTGTATTAAAATTAAAATTAAAATTAAAATTACTGTACGTATGGACTGAAGGCCTATGTATTCGAGCACCCCAGGAATCCTTCAACGCCAGCTGCAACCGCTCGACCACTCCTTGTGTGTGGGCAATAACTTTTTCCCAAAAAATCTGGTGTGGTGAAACCAAGCCAATCAGAGGGTGCTGTTCACTGATTGGCTATCCTATCCTCTTCCTATACTGGCCACTGATTGGCTCAGCCTCATGAAGTTTGTTTCTCTCATACACGCTTCTACATCGCTACACATTGGAAGCATCTTTGCTCTTGTAAGTGTTTGCGATTTCTGAGAACTTTTATCTAAGTCCCACGTGCTGCTTCTTCTAAGTCCTCTGACGATGAAACTAAGTGCCGGAGGAAGATGCTTACCATCCAGGAGAAGGTGAAACTCTTATATATGATCAAAGATGGCAAGAAAATCGTGGAGGTTACCTGCCATTACAACTTGAATGAGTCTACCGTTTGCTCCATTCGTAAAGATGAAAAAAACATCCGTGCAACGGCTACTGCCTCTTTCAACAAGGAAGCAAAGTGCATCATGACAAGTCGCAATAAGTTCATAGTGAAAAAGGAGTCTGCCCTAGCCGTTTGGATCAGCGACAGCCGCAAGAAAAACATTCCGTTGGATTCGCTGGTCATCCGGGAGAAGGCAAAGCAGCTCTATCAGCGCTTTATGGCAGACGAACCTCAACCAGGAACCTCTTCTGCAATGTTCATGGATTTCACGGCGAGCAAGGGTTGGTTCGAGAAGTTCCAGAAGAGGTATCATCTGAAGAGTATCATTCTCCATGGAGAAGCTGTCTCTGCTGACCAGCCTGCAGCAGAGGACTACGTGAACAACACGTTCCAGAAGATCCTTGAGGAGGGCGAGTATCATCCAGAACAGGTGTCCTTAACTGATGAAGATCTGGTGGAGATGACTAAGTCTGTGAGTGAGAGGGATGGAAGAGCAGCCAGAGGTTGCTGGGGGTCAGGAGGAGGAAGTTGGCCTTACACTTGAGCATCTCTCGAAAGTCATGAAAACTATTAAGGTAGTACAGGACATGACTGGCGAATGGGACCCATAAATGATGCGTGCATTGCGGTTCCAGAATGCACCTGATGGAGCAATAGAACCCTACAAAAGCCTCCTCACGCATATGAAAAGACAGCACCAGCAACTGCCTATCATGATGTTCTTCAGCCACGCACCCAGACACCCACTGCCTACTCCTAGTACTCCTTCAGCAGAAAAAGACAATAACGCACCTGATGAAGATACTGCACCACCTGAAGACTCTACTGAGGTCGTGCCTTCAGAGGAGCAGTAACCTTGCTCTTCTTTGCTGTGCACTACATCTCTCATCTTCATCGCTTCATCATCGAACAAGTTGCACTATTTTCATAGGTTAGTGGTTGTGTGTAAGAACTATGTGTGTGTGTGTGTGATTAAATGTATAATAATAATAATATATTTGTAATGGCTAGTATGTCTTATTTTCTCTTATTTTGTCTAATATATTGGGTAATATGAGTGTAATTGTGACTAAAGGGTGTTATTTCATGTCTAGAGGGCTCTTATAATGTTAAAAAAATGTATTTAAAAGGTCGTAAACAGGTTTTCTATGCTCTAACTGTGAAAATATTCGATTTATAAATAAAGAATCCTACTTCGTGGAAATTCATTTATCGTGGTAGAGTCTGGAACTGATTAACCGCGATAAACAAGGGCCGACTGTATCTACATTTGTGGATGACACTGAAATCAGTCATTAAAGGAAAATATAACAGAAAAAAAGAAAGATTTAAAATTAGTAATCTGAGACCCACCTTAGGTTTAAAAAGTTAAGCCTAAAGCCTGGGAAAGAAAATAAACAATAAAAATTAAATGAGAAATAAATGAAAATAGAAAAACAACAGAGAACATTAATGAAACTAAAAGATGTATCTTTCAAAAGACTAATAAAAACTATAAATATCTAGCCAAGTTATACAAGAAGGAAAAAAAAAACACTTATCAGAAATGGTCAGTTCATGATTATTGATCTCATGGACATAAAACAGATAATAGAGAATTAGCACAAACAACTCTAGGCCCATAAATGTAATAACTTAGATGAAATATATAAATTCCATGAAAGACACAAAATCAAAACTCACACAGGGATTAAACAGAAATATGAATGTCTTCATTTATTAAATGAATTCTATTAAAAATTAATAGCCTTCCAAAAATTATTATTAGGCCTAGACGGTTTCACTGTTAAATTCTACCAAACATTTAATAGAGAAACAATACCGATTCTACACAATCTCTTTTAGGAAATAGAAGCAGAAGGAACACTTCTTAATTTATTCCACTAGGGCAATAATCCCCTATTACCAAACCAGATAAAGATACAAAAAAGAAAAACTACAGATTAATATTTTTCATTAACAAATCTGCAAATGTCTTCAACAATTCAAATGTCATCCAAAAAATATAACAATGACTTAATAAAACCACTGAGATTTATCGTAGGTATATGAGACTGATTTAGCATTTGAAAATCAATCTGTGTAATCTACCACATCAACAGACTAAAGAAGAAAAATCATATGATCATATTTATTGAAACCAAAAAAGAATTTGACAAAATCAAATATCCACTCATGATAAAAAATTTAAAATACAAAAACTTTTAACTGAAGAGAATAAAGAACATTTTTATTTTGATGAAAATAATCTATATAACCCTGGAGCAATATTAAACATAGTGATGAGAATTTGGACACTTTCTCCCTAAAGCAATGACAAGGTAAGAGTATTTTCTCTCATATCTATTCAGTATTATACTGGAGTCCCAGATAATTCAATAGTATAAGAAAATAAAACTCATCATTTGATAATGACATAATTGTTTATATAGTAAATCCCAAAGAACTGACAAAAAATTCTTGGAACTTCAGGTATGTAAAGCAAAGTTACATGATTAAAATTACTCTATGAACTTATTGCTTTCCTACAATAGCAATAAAAACACTGGAATTTTAACTTTAACACAATCACGTTTATAAAAGAACTAATAAATAAATTAATGCTTATATATACATCTAACAAAATGTGGAAAACTACAGAACTCTCATAAAGGAAATGAAAAGACCTAAATTTATGGAAAGATATTCTATGTTCATTTATTGAAAGATTCAATATCATTCAGTTTTCAGTTATGCCTAATTTTATCTATGGATTCAATATAAATTTAGTCAAAATCTCAGCAAGCTGCAGATATTTACAAATTCATTGTAAAGTTTACATGTACAGTCATAAGACCTAAAATAGCCAACACAATACTGAGGAAGAGGAATAAAGTTCATGGACTCACACTACCCAATTTCACTGACTAATTATAAAGTTAAACTAAACAAGATAATGTGTATAGTATTGGCAAAGAAATAGACCCAAGATCAAGGTAACAAAAGATAGAGCCAGCCTGGCCAGTGTAGCTCAGTGGTTGAGTGCTGACCCATGCACCAAGAGGTCGCCGGTTCGATTCCCAGTCAGGGCACATGCCCAGGTTGTGGGCCCAATCCCCAGTGGGGGGCATACAGGAGGCAGCCAATTAATGTTCTCTCTCATCGATGTTTCTCTCTCTCTCTCCCTCTCCCTTCCTCTCTCTCTAAAATCAATAAAGAAAAAAAAATTAAAAAAAAAAAAGATAGAGCCAAGAAATTTACTCACAGAAATATAGTCAACAAAAATATAGTCCTTGACAGAGGAGCAAAGGCAATTCAGTGTAGAAAGGAGAGGGTTTTTAAGAAATTTTGATGGATTAATTGAACATCTATATGCCAAAACATTAAACCCAGGCATGAACCTCACACCTTTGTCAAAAACGTATTCAAAATATACCATAGACCTAAATGTAAAATGAAAAATTGTAAAAGTTCCAGAAGAAAACATAGCAGAACATTTTTGACTTAAGTTTGGTGATGAGTTTTAAAGAAAAACACCAAAAGCACAATTCATTAAAGAAAAAATAGATCAATTAGACTTCTTTAAAATTAAACATTTATTCTCTGTTAAGGACACTATTGATAGAATAAGAAGACAAGACAAAAGTAAGAAAAAATATTTGCAAAACACACATATGATAAAGGACTTGTATCAAAAATATAAAACCAATTCATAGAATTTAATTATAGGAAATCAAATAGCACAATTAAAAACGAGCAAATGATAGGCCCATGTGTGAGGTGAAAAGTTAAGTAACCAAGGAAGATATACAGAGGATAAATACACATATGAAAAGATTCTCACCACTATTTATAATTAGGAAACTGCAAATTAAAACAGCAAGGAGAAACCATGACACACCTATTTGGATAGGTTAAATTTAAAACCTACTGATGAGGATGCAAATAACAGAAACTCTCATTCATTGCTAATGGAATGCAGAGTAATATAGCCACCTTGGAAGACAGTCTTGTAGGTTTTTACAAAGGTAAATATAGTCTTACTGTATGATCACACTCCTAGGTATTTACATAGAATATTATAAAAAATGTGTTCCATATACAAGACTGTACATGACTGATTATAGCAGCATTTTTCAGTTGCCCTCACCCCTCTCAAACTGGAAACAACCAAGATGCCCTTGCATCGATGAATGGATAAACAGTACATTCATGCAATGGAATACTATCCAGTGATAAAAATAAATGAGCAATCAACACATGAAACAACATACATGAATCTTAAATACATATTACTAAGTGAAGGAAGCTAATCTGGAACAACTATATGCCGTATGATTCTAATTATATGTTATGAAAAACTCAGAAACTCTTATAGAGAAGTACAGATTGGTGCATGGGGATGTAAAGTACAGCATAGAGAATATAGTCAATAATATTGTAATAACTATATATGGTGCTAGGTGGGTACTGGAAATATTACAGGTAACACTTTGTAAAGTATATGATTGTCTAACCACTATGTTGTATACCTGAAACTAATACAAAATAATATTGAATGTAAATTATAATAAAAAAAAAACTATAAAGGTTGTTTGCCAGTGGTATAGGGAGAAGGGGTAGGAAGGGAAAATTGAGTAGGTGTTGTTTATCTGGATTTTTCCTTTAATTTTGCTTCTTTTACATTTTGATCAACCTGTATGTTAATATCATTTCCACTCGAAGTTTCCTGAATATTCTTCTCCTGGATGACCTTGCAAACTACACATTAGTTGCATTAAATAGCCAGTATGATAGAAGTTAAGATTTAATTACATATACATTAAAATAACTATTTATAAATGTTGTTTCTTCAGCAAATATGTAGACTACACAGTGGGTAAAATCTTTCCAAATCCATATTTTGTGACCCTAATACTGTCTATATTCTAGGCATATTATAATAACAAAATGATTTGCCATTGATTATATTGAGGATAGATACGTATTGTTACATTGTAAAACAACAACAACATCCTGAGAGATCCATATTTTATGCACATATAGTTAATCATCTAAAAGTGCTAATTTCATAAAATAAATGATAAATTTACTTCTTAATAAACACTCATGGCAATTTCTTTTTAATTTTACAGGATGTTCATTAAAGCTGGGGACAGTGAAACAAGAAAGGTCTGGGGAAATACGCCTAGGCTGGTCTGCATTCTATCAGTTGTGGAAGGAAGTTAGCAAATTCCCGAATTTCACTGCAGGCTCAAATAAAGTTTGCAATTGTGACCAGTTCTATGATAATTTGTTAACTCCTTCTGTATTTAAAAGCTGAAACTCATCTGGTTTAAGGTTAACTTGATTAGGGCATAAATTTCCAACAGAGAAAGCATGGTTTCACAGACAAATTTTAAAAGTTGATGTGAGTCACAGCAGAGATAAATGTAAGTCTAAATTATATACTTTTCTACTTTTCTCTGTCCACAGCATTTTTTTTCTCTTTTCTGTCTTTATTTTTTTCCCTTTTAAAAATAAAGACTCATTGATTTTTTGGCAGAGAAGCTAGAAAAGAAGACTATCAGCCATGAAGGAGAAAATCTGAGCTATTGGCAAATGCTTAAGTTAAAATGAAGCTAATGTGAAATGGAATTTGCATTCTAGTCATTGCTGTGGTATATAATCACGTACTGTATGCAGTTAAATGAGTCTTTTGTCTGGCTGTAATGAATATCTACATCCATCCTAACAGTTAATGAGGAATAAATGACTTATTATCCACGAATGGCTGTGTCTAAATAGCTCTGCAACAAAAACAGAATATTAAAGTGTGTAGCTAAAATAGATCTTAAATGATAATGAACTTACTTAGGTTATTAATTAATTTTTAAAACATCATAAGGTTCACTGCTTTAGGATGAAATCAGCACTAGACCGAGTTCAAGCACCATGACAAGTTCAAAGTTTGAATTTAAACAGGATTTCAAGGCATATGTGTTTTTGTGTATATGCGTGTAATATGTGTGCATGTGTATATATTTGCACACACATACATATATACACTACATACATATATATAATATATACACACACTGACACACATTTAAAGAAAATGTGTCCTTGCTAAGATATTTTGGCTACCTTAAACATAACAGCGCATGAGTAAGCTTATCTGCCCCAAAGTGCTGCAATTCATGCTTAATACCTTCATTTATAATGTATGTATCTAAGTTTTTAAAAGGCAGAATGCCATATTGAAATATTTGTTTTGAAATTTATGCATATTTTTGAATTAATGAGGGGATTATTTTTGTGAAAATTGAGTATCTTTTAGAGTCTAGTTTTTATAAAGAAATTATAATTTTATTCTTTTTTTCATAATGGTTCATTATATTATTTTACTTAACTAATATGAAATAGATTTTTAAAACAACTTCATCCATAATGCTTTGTGGTGAAAAATGTAAAGGCAGTTTTGCTTAATCTCTAAATGACAATGAGAGCAACTTCTAAAAATGGCTTAATTCAGACATTATGTAAATCACCCCCTCCAACTTCAGAAACTGTTTATTATCATATTATATCACCTAAATAGCTTTTCATGTTTCCATTTCTTTTATATAACAAGATTTCAACTACCTTTATCTTTAGCTCAGGAAACTGCAGTCATCTCCAAATGACCAACCCTGATCCTGTTCTCACCCACATTCTTGTCCTCCTAATCCATTTATCTCCTTGAAGGCAATCTATGAAAATATCATATCTGAGCGTATCTCCCCCATTACTTTCTATTCAAGTCTTCTCATTGCTTTTAGGGTTAGAACCAAATCCTCTTTACCTGTGCTGCTGCTTCTACAAGCTTGCCCTTCTTTGCTCGTTACTGATATACAGTATCTTTGAAATGTTCTTCTACTGAGCCATGCACCATTTCCAGGGAGCTTTTCTTACCCTATTATATTCATACTTCATTTTTCTCTGAATCATCAGTTTTCCAGGGAAAATTACCCTGAAATTTCAGATCAATTAAATATCTGTTGTCTCTTTCCATACATAACCTACACATATCACATATTCAAGATGGTCTATCAATATCAGTAATACATGTTCCAAACTCTTACACTTTATTTCATAAGTAAATGGTTAAAATATCATAAATATAGGAAACTGTGCCTTTCAGAAGCTGAATATTTTCAAGATTAATTGCATTTGGACACAAACTTGGAAGACAGCTGTACATTTGGGTTTAGTTCGAAGTGGTATCATGCTCTTTCTGTCAAATGTCAGTATTCTAAGGTATCTCTAACCTCATATATATAATCACATGGTGTTTGTGGATAAATAAACATTTACTGTGCCCTGCTAAGCACTAAGACAATATTGGAAAACGAGCAATAATATTTTCCTATATAGGTATATAGTTCATGATCAAAGTAAAGGTAAGACTATAGATAAAATAGATCAAAAACAAATTTGTATGATTATTCATGAAAAAATTCACAAAGAGAATTCATGGTTTTGAAGATGGTAATTTTCACTGCTTATAATGATATTATCATACTAATTTTCACAGTGGAATGACAAAACTGAGAAGTAACATTCTTAGTTTGTACCCTCAGAACTGAAAAAAGAAATTTATTTGAACTAAATTTAAAAGTAAAACAAAAGTGCAATTCCTTGTGGTAAAAAGACTTTACCCATAGAGAAAAAATGATCACTGTGTCTGGAAAAGTCTAGTAGACATAATGCATTTAGACATGCGTAGGCCAAATGAAAAGTATATCAGATGTTTCTGGGTTAAGCAATGGTAGGAAGGAGGGATTGAAAGTGCAAGGATATAGTGCACATGCCATATTTTTATGAATTTCTATCTGATAATAATTGCTAACGATAGGCATAGATTTAAACCAGTGACCCTCATATGAGAATCTGTTACCTGTCCCAAATTTTTGAGTAGTCAGTATTCAAATTAGGTTGAATTTACATTTTAAAAATAAAATTTTTCATAAGACTATCTGAAAAGCTAATCGATTCTGAAAGTAAACTTCCCAACTTGGCCACAGAACCAAAGTTAAAATAGAAATGGTAGTCTAGGACAAGCCCAGCAAACACAAGTCAAGGAGGATATTTCACAAGCATATTTATTTACAAGGCTTCTTTACATCATGCGATGTTAATGGTTAAAGATAAAATGATGATTTTTCGACCAGGAATAGAAAATTTATTGTAATTATTTTTACTTCTACTTTATTTTCTTCTAAGACTCACAATTTGTTAAAATAATTATTTTAATAATAATGGGAAATATCTCATAAAGTGAAATTTAGAGACTTTCATATTTCTACATACTTAAAGCCAGGCAAAACCTTCTTGTAAATACCATATACATAATTTGTATTTAATAATGAAGGTGATCAATATATTCGGATTTAGAAGTAAAAATATAATATTCAACTCTAGGGTAAGAGGTTAAACAATATGCAACATATAATTCACCTATATACTTTTCATTGTATAAAGTCTTTCAGGGTCCATATATTATAACCATGCTTTGATTATTTTTTCCCACAAACATGTTCAAAAAAACAAAGTTGTTTTAACTGATGCTTTTTAAATATTCCCTAATCAAGTGGTACACACTGCACAATTTATCTCTCTTACAGATATTTTGAGTGTTCTAGCTAAATTTATTTAATCATAAAATTTCTTTTTTTTTTTTTAATCCTTACCTGAGGATATTTTTTTCCATTTATTTTCAGACAGAGTGGGAGGGAGAGAGAGAGAGAAACATCTTTGTGAGAGAGACACATCGATTGGTTGCCTCCCACACAACCCTGACCAGGGCTGGGGACTGAACTGCATCCGAGGTATGTGCCCTTGACCAGAATCGAACCTCCGACTTTTCGGTCCATGAGCCAACGCTCTAACCACTTCACCCTTACTACACAATCAAAGATATCCTAGGACTTCTAATGCTAGCAGCACTACTCACATTAGTACTATTCTCCCCTGCTCTGTTAGGAGACCCCAACAACTACACCTCAGCTAATCCCCTTAATACTCCCCTACACATCAAGCCAGAATGATACTTATTATTCGCCTATGCAATCCTACGACCAATCCCAAACAAACTAGGAGGTGTCCTAGCCCTGGTCCTATCCATCCTCATTCTAATAATCGTCCCAATTCTCCACACCTCTAAACAACGAAGCATAACCTTCCAACCCCTTAGCCTATGCCTATTCTGACTACTAGTAGCAGATCTACTAACCCTTACATGAATTGGAGGCCAGCCAGTGGAATACCTATACGTTATTATTGGTCAACTAGCATCCATCCTATATTTCTCCATCATCCTAGTACTAAAACCATAACAAGTCTTATAGGAAACCATTTACTAAAATGAAGAGTCTCTGTAGTATATTTATTACCCCGGTCTTGTAAACCAGAAAAGGAGAACAATAATTCTCCCAAAGACTTCAAGGAAAAAGCTTACACCTCACCATCAGCACCCAAAGCTGAAATTCTGATTAAACTATTCCTTGGTTACAAAACACTGCTTATCATACAATCGACTAGTTTTGCTAAACTAGCCAGGGCATAAAATTTATTTTCTGAACTTTTTTATAGTAATTAATAAATAATGTCATAATATTATTATAATGCATCTTAAAACAAATCTATTAAAAATTATGTTAAATTTCTTTTTTATTGAATTTATTGGGGTGACATTAGTTAATAAAATTATACAGGTATCAGGTATACAATTCCATGATATATCACCTGCATATTGTATTGTGTGTTTACCACTCCAAGTTAAGTCTCCTTCCATCACCATTTATCTCCCTTTACCTCTTCTACCTCCCCCAATGACCCCTTCCCTCTGGCAATCACCATACTGTCGTCTGTATCTATGACTCTTACTTTTTTTTCTTCGCTTAATCCCTTCACCCTTCTCACCAAGCCCCCAATCCCTGCCCCTCTGACAATTTTCAGTCTGTTCTCTGTATCCATGAATTTAATCCAATTAAGACGTAGGCAAAGGACCTGAATAGTCACTTCTGCAAAGAGGACATCCAGATGGCCAATAGATATATGAAAGAGTGCTCCTCGCCTGGCATGTGTGGCTCAGTGGTTGAGCATTGACCCATGCACCAAGAGGTTGCTGGTTCGATTCCCAGTAAGGGCACATGCCCAGGTTGTGGGCCCAGTTCCCAATGGGGGTCATGCAGGAGGCGGCCAATCCACATTCTTTCTCATTGATGTTTCCATCTCTCTCTCTAAAATCAATTAAAAAAAAAAAAAAGAATGCTCCTCATCACTAATCACCAGAGAAATACAAATTGATTTTATTTTCTTTAAAATACAAGGTGGGGCAAAAGTAGGTATACAGTTGTGAGTATGCAAAACAGTTTATTCTTGTATTATTATTTATTAATTATTGTATTATTTTCATATGAACAACTGTAAACCTACTTTTGCCCCACCCTGTAATAGTGATACAAAAATAGACGAATATATGTTTTGTAGATTTCTATATTTTAAGGAAAGCTGAAGAAAATTAGGACACCTAAACACACATTCTGAGTGCAATGTTCTAATGATTGCTTGAACTACACACATACACAAAGATACATTATCTGCTGACAGCCTTTATTTCCATAGAATGACATTTTGGAACACACATGTTAAAATTGTGTTAGGACTCTCATGAAATGAGATTTTATCAGAGGTGGAAAAAGTGAAAGGTTAAGTAAATTAACATATTCCTTAAACTATCCTTAGGAAAAAACATGAAAACCATAAAGGATCTAATATTAACATTTCAGATTGAAATTATGGTATTGATTTAGACTTTTCTCACCAGGTTCCCTCCTAAAATATAACTGTCCATAAACTACTCTAGTTTACAATCATAAGAGGCTTTTAACAATACGTATGAAAATAGACCATAGGAAAGGACGCACAGATAATGTCTTCTAAATCGTTCCGTTCTTTGCATAGCAAATTGGTTCTAAGTTATAAAAGCAACATTTCACTTCACATGCATGTCAAATGTTACATATATCTGTTCAGGAAGCTGGGTCTTAAAGGAGAAAAATCAAAGAGAAAAAGTATGTGTAAATATACATATATATTTAAAAACAAACATACAACAACAAACTATAAAACATCCCTTAACTTCCTCATTTAGCACAACTTTCAAATAACTATTTGATATTGGGGTTCTTTATTACTTAGGCATAAATGCAGGTCTAAACGTGGCTGCTCCACTCGTTATCGTCCCTTGGCAACTAAAGAAAACTGTTCTTCAGAGGGGAGCTCTGAGAATCGTCAGGGCCATTTATGCACTTGCAAGATGGTCATTTTCCCCCCAAAGAATACAATACTGCTTGAAGCTGGTGAAATTAATACCTAAAAAAAATGGATCCCGAGGACAGTAAGATTTATTTCACTGCTTTTAGAATTTAGTTGGGCATTAAGATTAAATTTAAAGATTTATTAGGTGTTATTTTTATTTTTGTTGCTTGATTTATTGGTTAGTTGGTTTACTTTTAATCTCCTAGGAACTTCTTTGTTTTTCTATACATTGATGTTACTTACATATTCTTGAGGCTTACCAGGGATCGTATTATTTCTTCTGGGGTATTTAAATCATATTGATTTACAACAAAAATCCCTAAAAAGCTATGAGAAATAATATATCTTAGTGAGCAGAAGTTGGGCTCTGAAGTTAGACATTGTAGTGTAGAATACTACAGTTACCAGTTGGGATTACATAACCAGGGAAGTAACTTAACTTCTTTTTACTTTAGGTTGCTCATCTGTAGAGTTACTTATCTGCCAGGGTTATTATATGAGTGAAAATTAATTCTCCTAAAATGTAGATGCGTGGCATATCTGAACACTCAAAAATGTACTTATTTTCCACTTTGTTGAAAAAACAAAGCTGTCTCTTACAAATCTATAAATTTTAATACTATTTTTATCACTAGTATTTGATATTATTTTAATAAACAAACAAAAATCATACATTGAACTTATTTTTGTAATGCAAAGAAATTTTCTATAATGACAAATACTTTGCTTTCCATTTAAGTGCATTATATTATAGTCTCACACGAGTTTTACATTTCTTATATAGGTTTTCACATATACCTTAAGTCAAATATTAACAGGAGAACTATGACTTGGAAAGCAAACACTTGGGGATCTTTATTTAAATGTATGCTAGTTTTAAAGATTATTTATTATTTGTGTAGTATGCACTTACATGACAGTGGGATTTCAGCGATGTTTTCTGTGCGGCAGACTTTTCACATTACATTGCAAATATATCTTATATTTTAGTCACAGCTGGTAGGCAGTATTAAATAGTAATATTTCTTTTCCTGAAAATGGCCAGGAGAGACATTACAGCTTCAGCAGTTTCTTGAACATTTATCATTATTTTATTATACTGCACCATAATATATTTCTTCAGTCTTGTACTTAGGCATCTGTGCTCACTTAAAGGACCCCAAAGGTATTTGTATATTTGACCTATTTTGATGATCTCACTCAGGAGTCCACAGTTTTTCACATTTTCCCCAAATTTATTAACAGCAAGTTACTGCCTAGTACTATAATCAACTATTTACATCTTCAAATTGATTTTAACAAATTCCTTTGTTCAGTTATTTTGTACATCTGAACCATGAAAAATGGTTAACAAGAATGTCTCCATTTTTTTATGGCTTCATTTAACTATAGTAATAAACTCTAATAATGTGTTAAGGGAAAATTTTTGGAAGTGGCAGGTAAGTTAATAAGGACAAATAGATTATCCCCTTTTATGTTTGATTGATGACAAATCTTTGAAGACACAGATAGGTGGATCTACTTCTTTATACATCTATATAGAATACTAAACTATAACATGAATTAGGAATAATGCATAAATGCATAGCTCTTTCATAACTGCTAAAAACTTTAGATTGTAATATTCTAAAGCCTCCTGCAACTCTCTGAGATTCAATAAAGTCTTTTTGTACCAGGAAAACTGATTATCATTTCATCAAACTTGTTTGGGAAATGCTACTTGATGTTATCTCACCTCCTAGACATTTTTATTTGACACTTATTTCCTTTCTTATGTCACACTAAAGAAGATTGGATATATCCAGCAAATTTTTTATTTCAGTGTAAATTTATTTCCAAAGAAGAGTACCCAGAGTGATTGTAAAAAATAACAATAATAATAATAAATAACTGGAAAAATTGTTCACTGCAATTTGTGTTTAACAACATATAACTCTACTAGAAGTGGTGAATTTTGGTAATTGTTTCTGGACAGCTACATCAACAAGTATCTCCCATATTCCTTTTCTAACTTCTTGAGGAACAAATTCAATGTGAAGATCAGGATAGTAGGATGAATGGCTGAGAGATTAACATTAAGCAACAAATACACCAGGAACTTATTCATCCAGTCCCACTTATGTTCATGTTACTCTCCTCTCTTCTTTCTTCTCTCCTCCCTTACCAATTATATATGTCAGACATAGAGAGTGACTTTCAATTTCTCTAAAATCTCACATGGTTCTACAATTTGTCCATTTAATTAAGTTTACTCCCCTTACCAGGAAATAGTTTTAGTCCCGATTTGGTACATCTATGTCCACCTTGTTTTTGTAATAAAGTATGGTTAACTTATTTGCAAAGTATCAGTGTTTCAGCTTATAGCAATATTTACTAAATTATTTGAAGAATAACAAATTTTATATTAATAAATCAAAATTCCAAGACTGCATCCCATATTGTCTAGATAACTAAATTACTGAGTAAATAATTTCTGCTGGAGTGAAAATTCCCCAAATCTTTTTAACAAATCAATAACCTTTGCACGTAGACACATTATCTTTAATTGCTCCGCCCAAAGTCTCTTTGCCCAAGTCTGTCTCTATAGCACCTTATCCATCATACAGTGTTCATACCATTTTCAAAATACAGACTATCTTTGCTATTTACAACAACAAAGGCAAAAGGGCAATGGTGCTAGATTACCAGGCACCATTCATGACAGGAAAGTCTCCTGATAAACTGCAAAAAGAGAATGAAATTTGGACACTAAAGGTGTAAAGTTAACCTACAGTCTGAAAAACAATTAATGCAGCAAAGAGAGATAACTACAAGTCAGCACAGATGGAAGCAAAGATAGAACTAACCTGGTGTGAGTTAAATAATTAAGAAATAAGATTCTTTTACTGAGAATGCAATATATTCTGCCATTGGAAGAGTAAAGATTATTTCAAAGATTGTTTTATGTTAGAAAAATAACCAAGAAACATTATTATTTTCTTGTTAAAGATAATCTTCTTACATAAAATATGTTTGTTAAAATGTAGGATTTTATTAGCAGCCAGTAAGAAACGATGTCATGGTAAAAATCATCCTGACACAATTTTCAGTGGAAGAGTTACATTCTTTAACATTCAAACAATTTCAGGTCAAAGCTTCTGTGGTTTGTTAAGTCAAAGCTTGTATAAATTATGGTATATATAAAAAGCCATGATATATTATATTCACATGAAAAAATAAGTAGTTTGAAATGTCCATGGAATGCATTTCATGGTTAGAGTAGCCATGAGCTTCTTTTAAGTAATAGGGAGATAAATAATACAATAGTGTTAGAATTTGTTTAAAGTAACGTAGAAGATTAATATCTATATTTATTTTATGAAGACAATGTTTAATTCACAAGAAACAGTAATCTTGGTATATATTTTATAGAGAAATCTCTCTCTCTCTCTCTCTCTTTTTTTTTTTTTTTTTTTTTGGTCTAAGTCACTATTAATTAGTTAATCCTTTTGCAGCAAACTAGAAGATAATTTTTAGATGATCTTTGTGTTGTTGTTTTCAGAGGAGAAAGTTCATAAAAAGAACAAGTGTTGTGTTTGAATGACCGAGTGTCTTGTATATCAAATATATCTTTTATAGGCATTGCATACTTTATAGTTTGAGAAAGTCGTGAGCCTACTTCTGTTCTTATTTCATTAGGAATCTGACATCAGCAACACAGGGGCTTAACTTGTCATGAAAAAAACAACAACAACCTATTTTATATAAGAAAAAGTAAATTAGTGTGCCTAGAAATGAACATACCTTGATTAAAACAAAAAATACAACACGCCTTCACTTTCAATGACCTTATTTACTAGACAAGCAATTTTCACTAAACAGTGATTCTAAGCTCATCTGAGGGAAGAAAGAAAGAGTATTTTGAATTGGTTTAGTTCAACTAAGAGTTCTGAAGCATAATTTATAAAGTATTGTATGTCAGAGTGTGCAGACTAAATAGGAAAAGCAGATGGTGACAATGAAATAGCCAAACATTTTTAAAAGATGGCTTTTTGTATAATTTATACATTTATTTTCATATAGAATAAGGTAAGCTAAACACATTACATTATATTTTTATATTCTTGAACTAATTTCTAAAATTCAAACAATAAATGTGTTTAAAACACAAACATCATTTCTCACTAAATAAATTAAAATGATTACTTAAAACTAACAGCAGATGAGATAGAGACTTCTGGTCAGGATGACGGCATAGGTAAACGAGATCTCGCCTCCTCCCACAGCCACATCAAAATTACAACTAAACTACAGAACAACCATCCTTCAGAACCACCTGACATCGAGCTGAATGGAAGTCCTACAACTACGAAATTAAAGAAGTCACACCGAGACTGGTAGGAGGGCAGAGGCAGACGGGCTGGTCCCACACCCACGTGTGGCGGATAAAAATCAGGAGGATACCTCAGCTGGGAAGGTCCTACCTGAGGAGAAAGGGGTCCCTGTCCCACACCAGGCCCCCCAGCTCAGGGTTCCAGTGCCAGGAAGAGAAGTCCCCATAACTTCTGGCTGTAAAACCAGCGGGAACTGAGGCTGAGGGAGGCTGAGGCTTCTAGAGCCCCAGGCAGCTCCTCTTAAAGGGCCCACACACGGACTTACTGGGACTCGCACCCTCTGGGCTCCAGCATGGGGGAGGCAGCTTGAAAGGTACCGGAGATATACTGGGAAGAACTGAGTTGTTTGGCATCTGGACGAGGACTAGAGAGGCAGTTTTCTCCTGGTCAGACTTGCTGGCAAAGGCCGTTGTTCCTTTGGTGAGCCCTTCCCTGAGGCACAGACAGCCACCATATCTGGGACTCCAGCAACCTGGGCTCACACTGTTTGCCCCACCCTGGTGATTCCCTGAGGCACCCCCACACCCAACTTTCAGGCCCACTCAACCTGTTTCCAGTGGCTTTACCATAGCATTGGCCTATTTTGGCTAATTTCCTGCTTCAGATTTTCCTAAATTCTCTCAAACAAGCAGCATCTGGCTAAGCGAGCCCCATACCTCTCGTTAAGTGGCCCCAGGCCCAGCACTAAACACAGCCAGCCTTGGTTCACAATTTGGCTTCACCTGAGCATCTCCAAGCCCAGCAAAAGAAGCAGCCATCAGCAGATCACTTTGTAGTGTATGCCTGGTAGCCTTGGGTAGAACACCAGGCAGTGGCTGACCTTGCCCCAGAGCCAGGACACCCAGCGGACAGCTTCAGACCACATCAAAGCACCACCACCCAATCACCTCCATAAGTGACACACTCAAAGAATGGACTCAGTGGGTACCAGATCCTTGCTCTGTGTGGTGGGCCCCTGCACAGCTGATCATCCAAGGTAGTCAGAGGTTGGTGGATAGTGGGCACAGCCAGTCCTTGCAGCTGATCAGCCTGAGTAAAACCCTCTCATTGATATGTCAACAGCAATCAAGACTCAATTACAACAGAAAGGTGTAAAGTCCACACGAGGGGTACACCTCAAGGGCCCAGCTGGGAGATCAGGAGGCTGTGCCACTGGACCCTACAGGACACATACTACAACAAGCCACCCTAGGAAGCCCAGGAGACATAGCAACCCTACCTAATACATAGAAACAAACACAGGGAGGCAGCCAAAATGAGGAGACAAAGAAACAGGTCCCAAATGAAAGAACAGAACAAAACTCCAGGAAAATAACTAAGTGAAATGGAGATAAGCAACCTAACAGATGCAGAGTTCAAAACACTGCTTATGAGGATGCTCAATGAACTTAGTGAGAACTTCAGTGAACTTAGTGAGGACCTCAAGAACATAAAAAAGGACCAGTCAGAAATAAAGGAGGCACTAACTGAAATAAATAATAATGTACAACCCTGGCCAGTTTGGCTCAGCAGTTGGAGCGTTGGCCTGCAGACCCGAGAGTCCTGGGTTCGTTTCCTGCTAGGGGCACGTACCAAAAAAAAAAAAAAAAAAAAAAAAAAGAATAATGTACAGAGATTCATTATATAGTAGAGTAGGTATAGCCAAGAAGCAAACCAGCAATTTGGAATATAAGGAAGCAAAAAAACACCCAATCAGAACAGCAAAACGAAAAAAGCACCCCCAAAAATGAGGATAATATAAGGAGCCTTTGGGACAACTTCAAATGTACCAACATTCATATCATGAGAGTGCCAGAAGGAGAAGAGAGAGGGCAAGGAATTGAAAACCTTTAAAAAAAATAATGACAGAAAATTTCCCTAACTTGGTGAAGGAAACAGACATACATGCCCAGGTAGCACAGAAAGTCCCAAACAAGATGAACTCAAAGAGGTCCACACCAAGACACATCATCGTCAAAATGCAAAAGGTTAAAGACAAAGAGAGAATCTTAAAAGCAGCAAGAGAAAAGCAGTTAGTTACCTACAACGGAGCTCCCAGAAGGTGGTCAGCTGATTTCTCAAAAGAAACTTTGGCCAGGAGGGAGTGGCAAGAAATATTTAAAGTGATGAAAAGAAAGGACTTACAACCAAGAGTACTCTATCCTGCAAAGCTATCATTTAGACTCAATGGACATATAAAGAGCTTCCCAGATAAAAAAAGCTAAAGAAGTTCATCACCACCAAACCAGTATTATATGAAATGTTGACGGGTCTTCTTGAAGAAGAAGATAAAAAAATATGAACAATAAAATGGCAATAAATACATATCTATCAACAATTGAATCTACAAACAAAATGAGCAAGCAGAACAGAAACAGTCTCACAGATACAGAGAACTTTTTGTTGGTTGCCAGATGGGAGGGGAGTTGGGTGAAAATGAAGGGATTAGGAAGTACAAATTGATTCTTAGACTGATGACCTCAAAGGGAAGAGGGGAGGTGGGGCGGGAAGAGAGAAACCAAAGAATTTATATACATATATGCATAACCAATGGACACAGACAATAGTGTGGGGAAAGCAGGAGGAGGGTGGGGTTGGGGAGGAGGGGTCAAGGGGCGAAAAAAGAGGAACATCTGTAATGCATTCAACAATAAAGATGTTTAAAAAAAACAAAAAACTAAATAACACCAGTGAAAATAAAATAAACTGAACTGTGTCTATTTTAATATTACATACATTTAGTATTTATTTTTATTAATAAAATTAATTCTGTATTATAACTAATGAATATTAAATGTAAATATAAACATCACATTGTATTGATATTTTATATTCAGTGCTTAAAACAATTAATCATTTATGCTCAAGTATTCTTTTTTTACAGCTTTATTAATGTATAATTGATATACAAAAAGCTATGTATATCTAATGTATACAACTTGATGAGTCTGGACATATGTATACACCCAAATATTATGCTTAATTACTTTTTTTTTTTTTAATTCTCACCCGAGGATGTTTTTCTATTTATCCTCAGATAAAGTGGGAGGGAGAGAGAGGGAGAAAAATAGAGAAAGAGAGAAACATTGATGTGAGAGAGACACATCAACTGGTTGTCTCCCGCACGACCCGCAACCAATGTACATGACCTTGGCCGGAATCTTACCCACGACTCATTGGTCCACAGGCCGACGCTCTAACTGCTCAGCCAAACCAGCCAGGGCTCAATTACTCTTAAGGATTCTGTTTATACAAACTATAAACATACAAACTATATATGAGTTTTACAAGCATAAATTGAACATTATACATTTCTCTATGTGTAATAGATAACCCAAAAAGTAAAAATAAAAATAAAAAACTGACACTGTAAACAACTCACTAATCATTGCATCAGTAATCAACAATCTGAGTTTTAGAATACTAATGCATCCTGGGCAAATAAGCTTTATTCTCTGGGTGTTGGCTTCCTCAACAGACAAAAAAATTAATTGAATTAAATCTTTTCAGCTTTAATATAATTCTATAATTTTAACTGACCACATTTAGAATAAGAAGCTGGATACAGCTGAATAAAAGGCAACTGATAATTGACTGAGGAAGAGACATTTATTTCTACCTCATACCCATGACTTGGCATTGAAATATTTTGCTGTAAGTGGCCCTGGGACATAAATGAAAACTCAGAGCAAATTATATTTTGTTTTCCTCTTTAATTCAGGATAAAAAGTACATATTTCTAGTTACAGAAAATAAAGAATAATATATGTCTTACATGCTTGACTTTGTAACTGAAATAAGTACCTACTACTCTTATATGCAATAGGATTTAAATACCAAGTGAAAATGCTCCATACCTAATAAATAGACAAGCTTTGTAATCAATGTAAATATAAGACATATACAATTAATAAAAATCTGACTCCCTGAATTTTATTCATGAATTAAAATAACAACTTTATATATGAATGAAAGTAAGATTCATAGAATGTTCTTACATTCATTTGCATGTTAAAAAATAACTGGATTATCTGGGCTGTGTATTGGCCCCTAATCTGGAAATGTTCTCACTCTGAAATGCACCTCTGGATTAATTTTGTAAACTACAGTGGTCTCCAGATTGCTGGTTATCATCGAATTAATTCAAGCAAGCCATCCTCAAACATGTTTCTGGGTTGAAGTCAATTATAGAGCCCTTTAAAAAGGAGGTGGTTAAAAGGAAGTGGCCCTGACCTGTTGGTGACATTACCACACATGAATAAATAGCATCAGTGGAACTCACAGAGTTGGCAAACAGTAAATAGGATCAAAATCAGTGACTTAAGAACTGAAGAGTTAGCCCTCATTTTGTTTTATCATATTTAGCATGGATGACAGTTAAATATCCACGTTTACAGACATGAGTGTATTAAACAAGTTACACTTTTTAAAATAGTAAACTGCTTTATCACATCTATATCTTAAAATGGTAATATTATTTATATATAGCTTAATAAATCAATCAAACTATTCAATAATAAGATGATGATTCATTTTCGTGCCTTTTAATATAATTTCATATAAACAATTGTTGAATTTACCATCTTGAAGTACAATATATCTACCAATTATTTTTTATGTTGAAAAGATAATGATGTACTTGTAATGGACTTATTTTTGGATTTACTGAAGTGTATTTCACGTTAAGATTAAGCTTCCTTACACTTACTTATGTTCAGTCATATTTAATCTACAATCAAATATTGTAAATAAGCTACTACATAGCACTTAATTTAACTTGTTAGGTAATCAAAATAATATCAAAGTGTTACTTTCTGGGAAAAAAAAAAGTATCTCCTTAAATGTCTAAACATGAGATCACCAACAACTTTATTTTATAGATAAGAAAAGTGAAGAATGCAGAAATAAGACAATACATAAAATGTGGAAGTAAACATTGCTAGAAGATCGAACAAAGATCCAGATCCCTAAATTCTTACATTAGTATGCTATCTTCTGGGTCTTATTGTGCAAATGCAGTACATTAGACAAATTACTGCCACATGTTTGGTACCTGTGTGTATAACATCTCTGCATTAGGTCTACTTATCAATGTTATTTCAAATGGATATTTTCCCTTCACATCACTTATTTATAATTATAACTGATAAAAAAGGGACTACTTCTGTTATTATTTATTTAATGTTTATCATTTATAAGCTGCATAAGCCTAACGACTACTTCTGTTCAACATTTTTTACATACCATGCTTATGGTTGGGAATCTATAATAGCTAATGAATGGATTAATTAGCAATAGTAGGAGGAAAAGCAGTGTGAAGCCCTGCACGCCTTCCCGTTTGTATTTGTCACTCTATACCCTCCTGCCTACCACTCATCAAGAATATGCTTTTCTTTGGGATGAGGAAATGTTTTGCTTCACTGACACTAAATAATAATATCTAATTAGGAAGGGATTTAAAGATGTCACCAAGGACTTATGTTTATTACTACACATGACATTTTTTTCTGCTTTGGAGATATTTTATTTATGGATTCATTAAATTTTTTTTTTCTTTATTGATATTTAGAGAGATAGGAAGGGAGAGAGAGAGAGAGATAGAAACATTGATGAGATAAAATATTGATTGGCCGCCTCCTGCATGCCCCCCACTGGGGATCGGGCCACAACCTGGGCATGTGCCCTGACTGGAAATTGAACCGGGGACCTCTTGGTGCATGGGTCAACCCTCAACCACTGAACCACACTGGCCAGGCTGGATTTATTTTTTAACTGAAATATTTTGTTCACATATTTCTCTAATCAAGTTTTTCTCTAAATATTTACATTGAAAATTCAGGTCTATTTATTTTATTTTTTCTATGTTTTTATTGATTTTAGAGAGAAAGGAAGGAAGAAGGAAAGATAGAGAAACATCAATGTGGGAGAGAAACATCTATTGGCTGCCTCCTGCACACCCCCTTCTGGGGATTGAGACCACAACCCGACATGTGCCCTGGCCAGAAATCAACCAGTGACCTCTTCATACATGGAACTACACTCAACCAACTGAGCCACACCAGCCAGGTCAGGCTTGTTTTAAATTGCCTTCTATTTTATTAATAAAAAGATCCTCAATATAATACATATACCAAATACATATTTTTATAAAACATATTTTACATTGGCAATGATCGTGTTTATTCTTAAAATGCTGAATAGACTATTATTTCAACCTACTGTGCATATGTCAACCATTTAACACTAAATATTTGACATTCTTAAATATCTTTAATAATATCTTTAAATATTCTTAATTTTCAACATATAATATCCTTTAGAAACCTTGCTTATCTATATCTTGAATAGATTTGTGTTCAGAATCAATAGCTGAGAACTTGGTTTCAAAGAAACAATTATATCACAAAATGGTCAAGGGCATATATCAAACTCTAAGTTATAGAAACAATTTTTTAAATAATTTAAATTGGTTGTAAAAAAATCAAATTTGAATATGATTTGCTGTTCTCAAATAGTACATAATTACATATTTTTTACTAAAATTTAGAAAGCGTTCTATTTATTAATATGTATGAAAATTTATAATAATAGTTTATTTTATTTTTATTTTTATTTGCTCACTGGTGGTAATGAAACAAGAAAAAATAATAATTTTATTATATTCAATTGAGCATCAAGCTCTCCACTGAATAATAATAATTCAAACTAAATCACATTCAACAGGAAGACTACCATTAAAATAAAATGTTTCAATCACTAAAATACAAACTTATTTGTCAGTAAAGTACTTTTGAAATATCTAAGTTGTGGATAGTCCATGCTGTTGCTTCTATTCCCACATTCTAGAGAGGAGAAGATTATGTAAAATTGCATTTTTCTTATTGCAATTAATACAAGTTTTGATAAGCTTCAAATAAAACTGAAAATGCATTTGTTTACAGTTATTCTTGCAGTGACTACAATGTGGTAAAATACAATGCAACTAACTGATACATCTAATTCATTTTAAGTAGATATAATCAAGATGTTTCAACACACACACATTGGTTTTGGGTGGGAATGACACTATTCTGCATTCAATCAAACTACTGATCATTTAGTTATTTATACAAAACACTTTTATTTGATAATGATATTAGAGTTAGATCTTAAAACTTCAGTAGATACCATTGATTATACTTGCTTATTTCATTAATAATAGGTGTTCAGTGATTATAGCTTGCATTTATAAGAATATAATTAAAAAAACACACACAAAAAAAATTTTACTCAGAATGATAGTAAGCAGAACAACGTTCCCCAAAGATGTCCATGTCCTAACCCCCCAAACCTGTGAATATGTTGTTTTACATGACAAAATGGACTTTCTAGATATAATTAAGTCAAGGATCTTGAGGTAGGAAAATTATCTTTGGTAATAGAGTAAGGCAGGAAGGTCAGAGTCTGAGTGAAGATGTAACCACTGACCAGAGGATGGAGCGACAAGCTTTGAAGATGGAAAAAGGGACCATGAGCCAAGGGAAAAGGCAAAGAAATGAATTTTCCCCTAGAGCTTCCAAAAATGCTGATGTGTTTTAGATATCTGAATCCTAAACTGTAAAATAACAAATTTGTGTTGCTTCAAGGACCTAAATTTGTGTTAATTTGTTATGGCAGCAATAGAAAATGAATACAACATCCTCACTGACACTGTTCTAGGTCAATGTTTTTTAGAATTTCCCCTATTAAATGCATCACAAGTCCTGCTGCCCTTGATTTTCTCTCTGGCAGAACTATTCATATCCCTCCCACTTCATGTCTTTCTCTGGTGTTCCATTATGTTTGAGGCATGAAATATTTTCCACTAAGTCTTTGTGCCTATCTCTTGCAACATCAGAAATGTTAAAGTAAGTATTTTTATGTATATATACATTTTTTCTTACAACCAAGAACTTCTTTTCCATTTTGCCTTTGAAGAAGCCTTTCCACTTTCCCCCTCATTAAATTTTACTCATTCTTTAAGACTTACATCAGTAGTCTAAGAAAACTGCCTTCATTGGCTTGGGATCCTTCCTTCAGGGTCCATTGACTCTATAGTTTCCAGTATAGTATCTGACTCACAACAGACACATAATACATCTTCTTTTGAATGTGTATTAAAATTATATTTAATCTAAAAGTCACAGGAAAACGTATTTATATAAAAGAGCAAAGAATAGCTTTATCTCTTAATATAGTAAATAGGTTTTCAAATGTGGTGTGCTATAATTACTGCTCAAATATCATGCTTTTTTTTTTCAAATGAATGAACAGATTTATTCAAATACTATTTAACAAGTGCTGGGAATACTTTATGCATTTACCTACCAACTATGTGGAGGATGAAACTTATTTTCCTAAAAATAAGGTTATATTTGCCATTTTCTTCTCATTTTCTAAAAACTGTAGAGTGGAATTTACCAGAGGCTACATAACATCAAGATACCGACCTGTTAAATATGGAAGCAGATAAATAAATAGCTTTAAGACCTCTCGCTTTTAATTTCTAATACAGTGAATATTGACCTATGTAACCCAT
This sequence comes from Tadarida brasiliensis, assembly GCA_030848825.1. Classification (NCBI taxonomy): domain Eukaryota; kingdom Metazoa; phylum Chordata; class Mammalia; order Chiroptera; family Molossidae; genus Tadarida; species Tadarida brasiliensis. The sequence continues at coordinate 19,337,733 of CM061258.1, forward strand.
CTGAATAAATGTCCTCTGGAGTTTTCAATAATTTTTAAGAAGTCAAAGCAATCCTGAGACTAAAGGGTTTAAAAACTGCTGACACTTGTCAAAGCATATATGTTATACTAGTGTATCTACTCCTAGCTGCACATAAATATACAGGGAGCTTTTTATTTTTATTTTTGTGTGTGTGTTTATTAATTTATTTTTGTTACAGATGTTTTTCCTTTCCCCCCCAGACACCCTCCTCCCTATCCCACCCCCACCAAGCATTGTTGTCTATGTCCATTGGTTACGCATACATGCACATAAGTTCTTTGGTTTATCTAGCTTTTTAAAATCATTATTTCATAGGCTCCATCCATAAAACTTCTGTTAATCTTTGAAGATAGATATGTTCAATTATCTTTTTCTTGTTTGCTTAAGCTAGATGTATCTATTGGTGTTCTTAATTTCATAAGCAGATAAACATAAGTTTCTTGTGCGTATTCCATTTATTTACAACCACACAGAAAGTATTTGCAGAAACCATTGAAAATATACAATGTAGGGTAGAAGGATTTGTAGGAAAACCAAAAATTGAAGAGAATGCATAGTTTAAACCATGATGTTGAACAAGGATAATCATAAAAGTGACAAGAAAGGTAGATGAAATAGAGAAGCCGTTCTGCATTCAGCACCTGAGGATAACTGAAATCATTGAAGAGACTGAGTAATGACTTGACAAAATTTTTATGGGTAAGGGTTGATAGTTTGAATACATTTGAGAATTTCCCCCTTGGTAATCTCTGCAATGTTTCTAAAATGAAAAAATCCCGAGGTGGCATCATCTATATTGTTATTTGAGGATTCTTGCCACTTGAAAATGTGAAAGTCAGCTTTAAAGAATAATTGAGTCTTATATGAAGAGCTAAAATACTAACAAGTAAAAAAAAAAAAAAACATAGCCAAAATAAGTGTACACACTGAAAATTATATCATATATATTATGAATGTATCCTCTTATTAGTAGCCACATATTAATTGCCTTTTTAGCTTTCACTGGTATTGATACTGAGTTGGTTCATATTCCTCTCCATAAAGAGAGTCAAATAGACTTCTATAATAATATTTTACTAGAAATTACTCTCTGAACATTCAATAAGATAAAGCCCCTCCCTCTTGGCAAACTTGAACTTCAGGTGTTAACAAAAATAAGAGTTTAAAAGTTTTATATCTCTTGGTATTTTGCTAGATCAACTTCAAACCATGGGAAATATCTTAAAATCCAGGCCTCACTTTATGTGTCTAGTTTATTACCTAACATGAAATTTAGTATTGACAATGGAAATTTATATTTAGAGAATGTAAAGTATAGGAATCATGAAAAAGAATGAACATGACATTGGTTTAAATCACCCATCTCTTCATAAAAGGTGCATCTGCACTGTGTTTATCTTTTTTAACAGTCATTTTTAAAATCTGAGATAGTGTTAGTTATAGAATGGCAAAACTAGTCCAGAGAGTTCCTGTTAACACGTCAGAGAGGTTCCCTTTATTTTAACATTTTATATAACCATAAAACATTTATCAAAATTAAAGAATCCTCCTTATTACAACACTATTAACTATAGTCAAGAAATTATTTGGATGCATTGCATTTTATACTAATGTCCTTTACAAAACACTCTATTAATGTATGACTGACATGTAAAAAGCTTTATATATTTAATGTATACAACTCCTCCATCAAGGACGCAGACAAATCTATTAGCTCTCCAAGTTTTCTCTCACTCTCTTTATTATGATGTGTGTGTGTGTGTGTGTGTGTGTGTGTGTGTGTGTATGGGAGACAAAACCATAAGATCTATCCTCTTAGCAAAATGTAGGTATACAATAGAGTATTGTATACCTACAATATACAATATTGTAGGTATACAATATGATTATCCTTGTTCAACATCATGGTTTAAACTATGCATTCTCTTCAATTTTTGGTTTTCCTACAAATCCTTCTACCCTACATTGTATATTTTCAATGGTTTCTCTAAATACTTTCTGTGTGGTTGTAAATGTAGGTATACAATAGAGTAGGTATACAAATGTAGAGAACTTATTTACCTTGCATAACTGAAAAAACAGTGTGCACTTTGACCGACTCCACATTTCCCACCTCTTCCCAGCCACCCTTCTGTTCTCTGCTTCTATGAGTTGGACTGCTTTAGATACCTCATAGGAAGTGGAATCATACTACCTGTCCTGTTGTGATGGACCTATTTCACTTAGCATAACATCCTCCAGGAAAACTGAGAATAGCAACAATGAAATGGATAAGAAGAACAATCCCTGTGTTCTCTGCCTTAAATTGCCTTTATCAATTAATTTTGTAGTATTAGTACTGTTTTTCATGCATTGAGTGGGTAATTGTGCATTTTGCTTAGCAAAGATTCCAATCATTTCCTACCACTCCAGAGCTAACACCTTAACTTAAATACCCATAGCTTCTTTTTATTTTTTAATTTAATTTTATTTTATTATCTTTATTGTTGAAAGTATTACAGATCCCCCCCCATTGACCTCTTCCTCCCTGTTGCCACCCCCCTCCTAACTTCCCTACACTATTTTCTGTGTCCATTGGTTATGCATATATGCATATAAGTTCTTTGGTTTATCTCTTAATTGATTTTTTTCCAGCTTTGCCAGAAAATCTTTATAAAAGTAATTATTTCATGTGAATTTCACCTCAAAACTCTCCAATACCTTCCTATTGCAAAGTCAATACCAATGTCCTTTGAAAGTCCTTTTTACCATTTTGAACTTGCATTTCCCTACAGCCTCACTTTTCTCTTCACTCTGGTCTCGCAGGCAGGCCTCCCAGGTGCTCCTCAGAACATCAGGTAAACTCTTATGTTGGTGCATTTACAGTTATAGCTTCTGTCTACTAATCTTTTCTCCCATATAACTATAATCAGGTAACGTAACAATTCTTTCTGGTCTTTTGTCAGATTAAACTTTTACATAATTATTGGGATACCTAAAATATATCCTCACTCCCTATATTCCCTACATGTGTATCCTGTTTTATTTTATGTCTTTTACTTGTAATCATCCCCATGCCATATATTTATCTTGATCATTCTCTGTATCTTCTAGTAAAATACAATTTTCCAAAAGGAAATATTCTTTGTTTGTTTGGTTTCTTATATATATGGGTAGCTGTTAAAAAAAATGAGTCACAGATATTTTTAAATGAATTCATTAAAAATGCATTTATGGTTATAATTTGTGAATTTCAACTATATTTTAAAACAAAAAAATAGCTCTTTTATTTGGAATAACAAAAGAACTTTTGAATGCCATTAACTTTAATTTGTACGTTATCTTACTATTTATTTATAAACCAGAAAGTAAGGTTGTACTTCTCTATGCCTTCAATTCCAAAACTATTTACATAAAACCAAAAGAAATATTTTAATTGGTGCTTGCCAAAAGAAGCTACTGTTTTCTCTAATGAATCCAGGTGTTTAGGTTACGTGACTTTCATTAGATTACTCATGGGATAATCTTCAAACTATCATCATCAAACATTTTCCTTAACTCCCAAGGGTTTTAAAATTATTGTTACAAGTTAAAAGCATATTTGTTATACCTGCAAAACTTTAAACTCTGTACTTTCTTTCTTATTAGAACCTTTTATAAATATATTCATACATTTATTTTTCACCACTTTGTAGAAAGACGAGTGCTTAAATAATAAATAAATATAGCCTTAGCTGAGATGCTAAATATTAAAAAGAAATATCTCTAAAATGTTTCTACTCTAGTAGAGGGTTTGGCAAACTATTGTACATGGACCAAATCCATTCTGCCAGCTGTTTTTGTTAATAACGTTTTACTGGAACAAAGTCAGACCCTTCAACTTATGTATTGTCTGTGGCTGCTTTTATATTGTAATAGTAGAGTTGAGTAATTGCAACAGAGACATATGGCCTGCAAAGCCAATAACATTTGCTATCTGACCCTTTACAGAGAAGATTTGACAACCTTTGTACTGGTGGATGATGAGGATTCAATTGCATGAAATGGAAAGCAGTAAAACTGTATGACTACTTTGAAATTTCTGGAACATTAAAGCCAATGGTCATAAGCCATATTTACAAATATACTCTTGACACTCATAAGAGAAATCAAACATTAAAACTGAGAGTTTTCATGAAGGTTGAGATATATTTTTACCAAGAGTAGATTCAAATGCTATCCCAATTTGGGGATAAACAAATGCAGTAAAATTGGATTGTAACAGATAAAAATGTAAGGATCTATCAAGTAATATTGCTAATATTTTGAATCATGATTTGTTATTTGCCAAGGTACAGCAATATATAGTAAGTCCTCACCTGATGTCACAACTAGGTCCTTGGAAACTAGTTTTAAACAAGACGACATATAATTTTTTTTTTTATCCTCACCAGAGGACATTTCTGCATTTATCTTGAGATAGAGTGAGAAGGAGAGAGGGAGGAAGAGAGAGAGAGAAACATCAACGTGAGAGAGACACATCGACTGGCTGCCACCCACACGACCCCAACCGGGGCCAGGGACAAACTGCAAATGAGGTACGTGCCCTTAGCGGGAACCAAACCCAGGTCTCTCTGGACCATGGGCCGATGCTCTAACTGCTGAGCCAAACCGGCCAGGGCTAAACAAGACGACATATAACAAAACTGACTTTCCTATGGCTAATTGATAAAAATAGGAGTTCCTATAGCATGTTTTTGGTCACAAAAACATCACCAAATTTCTAAACAAAGACCCAAAACACTTCTAATATTAAACACTGAAATAAATGTGAGTTATATATACAGTAAAGAATGATTAATAAAAACAAGTAAGATATTGATTTTCCAACCCGCTTGTTCCAGTTCAGGGTCACAGGTGGCCGGAACCTATCCTGGCAGCTTTGAGTACAAGGCAGGAGCCCACGCTGGACAGGATACCCTTCAGTCCCAGGGCCACTAACCACACCTACACTTGCTTAGACTGAGACAATCTAGACACACTACAATTAGCAGACAGCTGGCTGCACAAAAGTGTATCTCAGCAATATTTTCCTCATACACATTTCCCTGGCCTTCAATTCCCAATGAGTCAAAGATACTGTGGGATTGAGTTCCTATAAGATGATCTGTTTTTCAATATAATGAGTGTTTTACATCTTCTTAGACCCTCTCAATTGTTCCTGAAACTGTGTGTGCACTAGCCCACAAGATAGGTGCAAGTGAGCACTAATAGATCTGCTATACACCAGAGTGCCTATGGAGAGCTTGGATAAATCAAAGGTCAAGATCCCTTTGTGCCCATCAATAGACAAGTAGATAAAAAATCTGTGGTAGCCCTGGCCACTGTGGTTCAGTGGTTAGAGCCTCAGCCTGTGCACTGATGGGTCATGGGTTCAATTCCCAGTCAAGGGCACATACCTGGGTTGCAGGTTTGATCTCTGGCCCCGGTCAGGTACATGCAGCAGGCAACCAATCGATATGTTTCTCTCACATCAATAGTTCTCTCTCTCTCTCACTCTCTCCCTCTTTCCCTGTCTCTAAAATTCAATGGAAAAAATATCCTCAGTGAGGATTACCAAAAAAAAAAAAAAAAGCTGTGGTACATATATACAATAGAATATTACTCGACTACGACGATACAAAAGAATAAAATCTTACCATTAGCAACAGAATGGATGGACCTAGGGGGTACTATGCTCAGTGAAATAAGTCAGGCAGAGAAAAACAAATACCATATGATTTCACTTATATGGGAATTGAATGAACAAACAGAATTGAAACAGACTCATATATACAGAGAGAACTGGTGGTTGCCAGAGGGGAGGGGTTGGGGCACTGGGAGAAAGAGGTGAAGGGACTGGCAAGCACAAATCAGTAGTTACAAAGTAGTCATGGGGAAGTAAGTGAAGCATAGGAAATATAGTCAATAATATGGCGATAACTATGTGTGGTGCCAGTTGGGGTGCTGAAATAACAAGGGAACGCTATGTAAAGTAGATGATTGTCTAACCACAAAGTTGTGCACCCCAAACCAGTACACAATACATAAATAAATAAATTGAAATCCTTTGTATAATCTCCCTACCGGTTCTGGTTTTGCCAACATTTATTCTTGCACTAAAGCTGGCTTTAATCACACTACAAACATCACACAGCACTACAAATGCAAATTGATTAATTCACTATTTTAAAAATCCCTGCTCAGTTCTAGATTAAAATCCTGAAGAAAATGAAAGAATGGGTATAAGAGATGTAATGAAGCAGGAATTGAGGATGCTTATAATATTTTTGTTTGAAAACACCAGTCACATAACCCAATGCACAAAAGATCAGCGGTTCCGACATGTTTTATTTGAGCTGTAATGGGGTATAAAGATCAGTAACGAGGTTGACCTAGGTAATAGCACATGCATGAAACCTGAAGCATGAAGAATGTGTGACATCACCCCAGTGTAAGTTCACATCGCCAGCTCCTTACTGCACTAAGAAAGTATTGTGTCTGTTATGTCCCAAATACTGTGCTTAAGTTTAGCAGGAATAGTCATGCAAAACTGATTTTAATTCATATTATAATTTACCATATGTTTTCCTCATTTATAAGATATCCACACTTCTCTGGGGGAATAGGCTCATCCATTCCCTGAGCATGTCTGAAAACCTTGTGAATCATTCTGTCTCTAGTATCACAAAAAGTTGAAATGGAATATTTTTTTTCCCAAGGAAACGAGTCAAATCATGAAGAAATTTTAAAGAGAAATGTATTGTTGGAAGAGAAAAATAACACTGCTGACTGTCTTGTATGGACACATTAGGATAGAAAGGAGAGAAAGAAAGTGAATTTTATGAGTATGCAGTGGAGTGATGTTTACTGCCTGCTGCTGGACAGTAAACACAGCATATTCTGTAATTTTTATTATGTTCAGCAATCTATGACACGCAAACCTGAGGAAAGAAAGTCTTTGTCCTGGTACACGAAATCCTAAACAATCATTTTGAATATTGAAAATGAAATATTCCCCGCAGAAAGAAGTTTTATATACATAGTCAGCCATATCATTTCCACCCCCCCCGCCCCCGGGGACATGGAGGGCATATTTTTAAGTGTGAATACCAATTTAAATTAAAATTACAATGAATTATAAAGAGTTGAAATAACAAAAACAATTGCTTTTTGAAAACAGTGCAATACTATGATTACAATGGCATGCTTCTGCCTGAGTGGTCCTTTACAATTGTATTCTAAGTATAGTAAAATGGACGTATTGAAAGAATATTAACTCATTTGTGCTGGAGGTGGTACATGTTAAAATATTTGTCCCACTTTGTTTTCAATGTTGTGCTCATATCCTTTGTAACTAAAAGGTTATTTATGTATTTGTTAGAGGTTTTGTTTATCTAGGTATATAAATTGCTAATTTTGATGGATAAGGAACTGAAGACTGATTCAATTGGGCAAATATTCAGAATTTTTATTAGGGTGCCAAGTAGAATTATATATCTGCATTCTTTGATCTGTTTCTGAGGAGAAGATGATTTAAAAAAAAAGGGGGGGGGACTGTCACTAAATATTTCAGTTTATCTGCACGGATCTCAATGAAATCAAATAATGTATTAGAGGCTGAAACTTCATCTAGCAGCATAATATGCTCCTGTCACCTTTTATTAACATGACAAGGTTTAAACCATAATTCATGTGTGCAGGTTTGTTTTTCATTATTCATAGGTATTCTTTATTCCTTAAGATTTCCAGCTCAGAAATTATATTCAAAATTTAGGACAGTACATAAAGCTCTGACAATTACATCAAAGGTATATTTTGTTAGCTGCTGAATAATTTATATTTATAAGAAAAGAGTTCCCATTTCTTCCAAATGCTAATTTTTTTAGTATGTATGGATATATATTTGATATCTAGAAACAAAACAAAATGCTACTACTTTAGCCATATTCTTTATTTTACCTTAACAAAAAGAAATACTGAAATACAAACTTATTTATAATAATGATGGCATTACTTTCTAAAATGTTTTATTTTAGATTCTCCCAAGAAATCCAATTATTTGAGGATGAGCAGCTACATACCTATGAAAAATCCCAACAAATCCACTTGCCTAAATGAAGTAGGTAAGCAAATTCTTGTTTTTATTAAGAGAATATAAACTATAAAATAATATGAGGGAAGACTGATACCTTGATCATAAATTTTTAGAAAAATTAATTACTGTAAATATACAAAAGAAAATCCTGTGAAGAGAAGCATAATGAAGTGTGACTAACCCGGCCAATATTAAAACGCAGTTTATAGCTTCAGATCTGCCCTGGCCAGTTTGCTCAGTGGTTAGAGCATGAGCCCGTGGACCAGAGAGTCCCGGGTTCAGTTCCCACTAAGGGCACGTACCTCAGTTGCAGTTTGTCCCTGGCCCTGGTTGGGGTCGTGTAGGTGGCAACCACTCGATGTGTCTCTCCCACATTGATGTTTCTTTCTCTCTTTCTTCCTCCTTCCCACTCTATCTGAAGATAAATGCAAAAATGTCCTCGGGTGAGGATAAAAAAAAAAAAGCTTCAGATCTTAAAAATATGCAGTACTAAAACATGACTAAATTGATGGACAATGAAATAGAATAGGAAGTCCAGAAATTGACCCAAATGTATGTAGAAATTTACTTTATGACAAAATATCTCAAAACAGTAAACTGCTATGTAGATTATTCTAAAGATTTTACAGGAATTCTATGAGAAGTAAGAGGTGAGTTTAGCAATGGTTGGGGAAAAGATGAATATATTATTTATTTAAAAACTGCAAATAAATACCCCCTCCCTTTCTAATCTATATGTCCTATAGTCATTATTTTCATCTCATTTCACTGGCTAGGACCTCCACCACAATGCTGAATAAAAGCAATCAATGCAGATATCCTTGGTTTGTTCCTGTGCTCTGAAGAAATCAGTCTTTAGTATTAAATTTAATCTTAGTTTAGTGTTTTTTCATAGGTGTTCTTTATCATGTTGAGAAAGTTCCCTTCTCTTTCTAATATACCAAAAAGTGAGACTTTCATTTTTCACACGGATTTCCTGCATGTATTGAGATGATAGTATTTTTTAAATGTTTCTTTACATTGTGAATTACCACAACTAATTTTTGGACATTAAATCCTGTATTGCTTGAATGGACCACATTTAATCACAATGTATTTTAATCTTTATATTTTATTGCATGCAGTTCCAACTGCATAATTTGTGGGATACAGTGCAAAAATAAAATATTGGACCCCTTGTTCAAAAAAGCAAGGAAAGAAAAAGAATACCTCTAAAGGTACTAAATTATACAACTTTCCCCTTTCTTCCTCATTGCTCTCAAAATTACTTACCATAGTAGTTTTTTCTTTGCCATAATACTGTTTTACATAAAAAAAAAAAACTTTTAAATGTAAAATTATTAGCATGGCTTATTTTATTCATTCTTACATTGTGCAATGCCAGTCTTTAATACAGATACTTCATATTTTGTGGCTCATATATGCATATGCATTTCACTCTTACAGAAAAAATAGAGATACTGTAAAATCTAACTCAACTATTGGCTGTTACATCTCCTGACAATGCATATACTACCAAAACTCTCTACCTTTGGCTTACTGATGGGCATGGATGGACTGAAAGAAAAGGAAACTATGAGTTGTTCTATTTTTTCTTACTTCTGTATCATGCATATGACATAGCAATAATCCATACAACAGTCCCCTTGACTCTAACCAAGCTCTTACAATTCTATTAGCCTAAGAAGAAATTCATCTTTTTATTAGCGTACAAAGATAGTGGTTGGTCAAAATGCAGAAGTTCATTTGAAAAGTGCAGCTTCTTGGGGTTGTCTGTGGCGTTGCTTATTCAGGCATAGCTATTGATGAAGGGCACAGAATCTCCATAGCCCCCAGTGCGTGGCTGTTCAGCAAGACTGAAAGCAAATACAAGGTAAGCTGCCATAACAGGTTTACACTGTGCTCACTTTGAATCTCACTCAACTCATCTTGCTAAACTAGTATGCACCGTGGATTCATCAGAATCCTGTGCTCACTGGGTATGTTAATGGAGCATCAAGGAACTGACACGTGGAAATTGTGTGTATCGCCTCTGCTCACATAATTCACACTTTACTTTCAAAACACAATTTCAAAGATAAAATTATTAAACATTTACAGATGATGACATCAGATCCTTACACCAAGCACAGGAAACCGATGAATGCTGGGTTCTGTACAACTACATGAGTTATAGGCCCATGAAATTGCCCTGCTACATATATGATACATATGTTCATGTTCTGCAAGTCAATATACGGTTAAAAAGTGAAAATAATCATTTAAATACTTTGTCCCTCTCTTGTTAATTTTTTTTCAAATTATAAAATGCATCTTATCTTAGTTATTCCTTCAAAAATACATTTTACATTGACTTTTCTCATTTGAACATCACTAGGGAATCATAGCCTTTTTCAAACTCAACTAGTTTCAATTATTATTATTATTGTTAATATTGCTTATATCGTTATTACAACTAGTGACATGTTCAACTATTGAATAATGATAGTCACTTAGCTATCTCTTTTACAATACACTATTATCTTTTGTACCATCCATGTTTTCTAACAACAGTGTTACAAGATCCAACCTGACATTTTCTTTGAATCCTAGGGACATGGATGATCAGTGACATTTAAGGTGTCCCTGTGGGTGACAGTGCAATAAGAGGTATAATGAAAACTCTGGGAATGAACATGGAAGTGACAGCAGGTGCTTTGCTATTGTTCAGCATATAGAATATGGAAAAAGTTGGGGAAAATATTTTATAAAAGACATAGGTTCACATTGATTATTCCAATTAAAGATGTAAAATTTACTGTGCCTATTTTCCTCTCAGATACTATGTTCTATCTATCACCAAAACTTTCTATATAGTAATATTTGAAGAGATGTTTTTGAAAATCCTAGACAGAAAATTATCTTTTTATAGTCTTTAGATTTAATGACAAGGGGTATCATATTTCTATCTCTTCACTTCATTACTAACCACTGCAAAGTGTAGAAATAATTCTGCATTTTAGTCATATATAATTTTATTTTTATGTAATATACTATCTTCAACTTTCAAATGTTATTTATGATGTTTGCATTCTGTTTTGACCTGGATTTGCAAAGTGAATATTTACCTATAAATAGTGATAGTAACCCTATTCGATGGAAAAGGCAAAATTACTAAGAAAAATGTTCCTATTTTGATGTTCCCTTGAACATAAACCAAGTTTTTAAAATTCTGTTGGCCTCTGGAGGAATTAATCTTTTGATTAGCATACAAAATAGAGCAGGATACTTTTCTGAGAAATGATATAATCACAGAGAAACTTAAAGTTAAAAATGTAGCAAATAAGCAGACATATTTGTCACTTTTCACTTTTTTAAGAGAGATCCCAAGGCATTACTGCATTTCTTACTCCTATAGAGATGTAAAATTTTCTTGTTGAAAATCTCAAAACATCTGTTTACTTAGGAGTAGTTCATATTATCATATAGTGACTGTGTTATGGAATACAGCCAGAAACAGTAATAAAAAGCAAAGAGAAAATTATTTAAAGAACGAAAGTAACTGTATATACTGGTGACAAGAGGGAAGAAAATGACTACATGCTTGTCTCAAATAAAGAGATACATTGTAAGTCCAAGGGAAGAGGCAGTATATACTACCTTATACCCTAAGGAGAAAATAGTGTGATACTAGGAAATGAGAGAATGGGAATTTCTAGGGAGTCAGCTTTGGACATTTAAGACCGTATCTTTTAATTGCTGCACATCTATGAAAACAAGCTTGGCACACCAGCTAAAAATCAGAGATTCTATCCCTTAGTAACATCATGATCCTGGGATGATGTCTTTCCATATTCCCATATTTACATAATTAAGAGGGACACACTTTTCTAGGGGAACTGTGATGGATACAGTGATGAGCCTGACATTTTAATTACTCCTCATTGGTAAACCTTTTTTTAATCTTCAGAGTCTAAAGGCACCTTTTCCCATCACAATGATAAGTAATTAGTGGGGAAATTCTTAGAGACTCTATGAATATGTGCTTCCTGATGTGGTAAATGGTATGGTTTCCAAAGACTGATGCAACAGTAGTTTGGTCCCATGTGCTCTTTTACGATGTGCTCCGGCCACTCTCTCATCGATAAGTGGAATCTGATTAGCCTGCCCTTGAATACATTGTGCTTGGGACAGCTTTAACTAGTATGTTATGGGGGTGGAGACACTGTGTGACTTCCAAATCTGCATCAGAGATTATCCAGCTTTTCCTTAGTTTGCTGGAATATGCTCACTTAGAGGACTGAGCCACGAGTTATGAAGTCTTACCTTCTGAAGCCACCTTGCTGTGAAGAATACAAGCAATACTGAGACTACGTAGGGTGTGTCTGCTCCTCGGAAAGTCTAACAGGTATGCCATGGCATCTCACGGTGGTGTTAATTTTCATGTCTCTAATGTTTAATGACATTGAGTATCCTTCCATTTGTCATCTGAACAACGTCTTTTTTCTCCTTCCAGTACGTTAAAGGTGGCAATACACTGAATTTGATGTTGCATTGTTTCTATAGAGAAAGCTGCTGCTAATCTCTTGTGTAATTTTTTTTTTCTCCCTTTGTACCTAATATGTCCTTTTTCTCTCATTCCTTTTAAATCTCTCCTTAACAGTGTTTCCAAGCAATTTGAAGATGATATGCCTTGGTGACAGAGTTCTTGTTCTTGGGATTCTTTGAGCCTCTTTGATATGTGAGTTTGTAGTTTTTATCACATTTGTCAAGTTTTTGTCCATTTCTTCTTGAAGTGTATTTTCCTTATCACTCATCTTCAATGATTTTAATGAAAGACTTTAGTCAGCTTGAAATTATTCTTCACCTCACTGTGACTGTTCCTTTTTTCAGTTTTTTGTTTTTTTTTTTTTTTTCCTGTCTGTGCTTCATTTTAGATATCTCATCCTGAGGAGACAGAGGCAGGTTAGGCAGTGAGGGATGGGACCATGGGAAGGGAAGGCTGAGACACTGGGAAGTTTGAGGTGACTTGGGGCTCAGCACACAGGCAGAACCCAGTACACATCATATCTGGAGATTTATTCACACTCAACAGATCTCAAAATAAAACTAAAATCAACATGGACATTGTGTCCCCAAGGCCAGAAACTCCCAGCCCCCATTTATAGAAATGAAAATTAGAAGCCCCTGGAAGGAGCACAGGTCAATTACGTAACAACAACAAAAAAAAAATCAGAATGGCTGGTTTTAGGCAAGAGGGGAACAGCAACTGTATCCATTCCTTTCTCTGAGACCCTGATAGGTTTGCAAAGAAATATTATTTACTGTTAAAGAATATAGTGCTGGTGATTCTGACCTATTCCAATTAACATACCTACTGGTTTCTGGGAGCAAGGCAACAGGATTGCTGAATGATTGGATTTGGGGTAGAAACCAAAAGCAAGCAAGCACAGGGTTGCTCCAAGGACATTTCTCCTCTTCCTCACTAATAGTCTGGGAGAAGTTGAAGTTATCATAAAAAGGGAAGTCACTAAGGCCCCTATAGATGACCTAGGGCTGAACCCAGTCAGGCAGGAAACACAAGCTTTAAAATGTATGGATGTTGCTAAGGCAGAATTCCTTGGAAGGGCCAATCAGAGGCGAGCAAAGTATATACCTACCCCTAGACAACAGAGCCCCACAGGCAACCCACTTGGGTCCCCTCCCTTCTGCAGGGACTCTGTCTGTCTTCCAAATAAACTTTCCTTTCCCTTAATCCTTGGTTGGTGGACTCATTCTTTGATTTTGCCAGACAAGGAACCTGAGCACTTCCTCTTGTTTTCAATCCCATCACAGTCCTTTACTATTGTAACATCTAATCCCATCAATCCATTTTTTATTGTAAACTCTATAGTTCTATCAAACAGAAGTTTATTTTTTTAATATTCCAAGCTTCTAAACATATTCATTTGTATTCTGACTTTTTGAAAATAGAAAATTTCAGTTATAATAACTTCTAATGTCCTTTTTTTTTTTATTAATTATGTGCCATTTTTAAATATGTTCCATGAGGTTAATGTTTCTTTTCATTATGGGTTATACTTTCTTTCATTTTTACATGCCTGGTAATTTTTAATTAAGTATCTTACATTGTAAATTTTATCTTGTTGCTGATACTTTTGTATTCCAATAAATACCCCTTCGTGCTTTCTGGGACAAAATTAAATTACTTGAAAATAATTGTTGTCTTTATTTCTTGCTTAGTTAGCTGGGATGAAATCAGTGTTTATTTTATAGCTAATTCTGCCTTAATACTAAGGCGAACCTCTCATGAATATTTCACACAAATGTCCTGTATTTATCATTTATACGTCTTTGTTGATGGAAACAGGAACAAAGCCTGGTCCTGAGTGAGAGTAGGACATTGTTCTCTTTGCTCCTTTTGGGCGGTTCTTTCTCATCCTCAGACAGTGTTCTCACATCTTTGCACTGATCATTATTAGTAGAAAACTGAAGTCAGGGCCTCTCTTCATACCTCTGGGATTCTCCTTCTGTTCAACTCTGTCATCTCTACTACTCTGTTCCATAATCCCTAGCTCTTTGCCCTCCACGGACTCCCAACTCTGTCTCCTCACCCCAGCAATATAGACTGGCTCCATTTGGGTGTCCCTGTTTATGACCTAGCAACTTTTTACAGGCATTAAGTTAAGGGAAATCATAGTGTTGTGCCATTTATTTACCTTCTTTCAAGAATTATTGTCTTATATTTCCTGATAGCCAATATATTCAGACATTGTTTCATAAAATGTGTGCATTTCATTTGGGCTGAAAGCAAAAGTAACTGGCTACATTTTTTTTTTTTTAATGTTTGAAATTTTCTGTAAAGATAATAGGAACTCCCAGAATTAAAAGAACATGTACAGGGACAAGGATGTGTGGTCTCAAGAACAGTAACTTTTCCACAGCCTTGTTTAGGCAAAGTTACTGCAGTAAATGTTAATTTATAGTTAATTCTTTCTCTTGTTATTATTTTGTACTATTATTAAATTCTAGAGATCAGCTTAACTTTAGTGATAGGTATAAATGTGTACTATTTGTCTTTATAACTCTGTGTGTGTGTGTGTGTGTGTGTGTGTGTGTGAGAGAGAGAGAGAGAGGGGGGGGGAAGGGAGAGAGAAACCAAGAGAGACTTGACTACAGATGAAGAGAAAACAATCAAAAATGAGAGAAGAGAAGGGGAGGGGAGGGAAGAGGAGGGGAGGGGAGGGAAGGGGAGAAGAGAAAGGAATAGAAAAGAAAAGAAAAAGAAGAAAGAAGAGAAAAGGAAGAGAAAGGAACAGAAGCGGCAGAGTTCTGGGGTGGGGTAAGTGCTGATACAATCCCATACTACACGCTCACTCAAAGACTTACTGGAGAGTTGATTATCCATAAAACAGTTGTTTAAATATTATGGTTTATATTTTTTCATAAATTTTGTCTAATTATATTTTAAAAACAAAGACTAAAGAAATGTTTTGCTAGCTATCAATCTCCAAAAACATCTTCACTAATTACAAATAAGACTTACCTGCTTAGATTTATACACTATTTAACAACTCCATATTGATTTTTTAAAGAAACAAATTTACATGCAAATATATTTATAATATATACACATACATATATGCATATATACCTATACTTATAAACAAAATATTCTGTTATACCTTATATTTTTCATCTTGCTTCATCGCTAACATTCATTTCTGAATATCATAAATATCTTATTTATTATTTTATGTACAAAACCATATGCCACTTAGAATATATCAAGATAAATAAAGCTTCTATTCTAAGAAACAATTAAGTTGACTCTACATTTTTAACAGGAAAAAATGCTGCTTTGAAAATTTTATGTAGATTTGTTTGAGTATTTCTATAAGATAAATTTATAAATATTGAATTACTAGATCAAAGCCTGTGCATTTTAAAATGTAATAAAACGCTCATTAATCTGGTTCACTTGATTTGCCCTAAATTAAAGGATGTCAGAGTCTCCCAAATATTGTATGTTCTCTATATTGCGATGATAAGCCATATAGTTTATGTTATCAGTCTTCTACATGTCTTAGAAAACAAAGCAAAACAAACTATCACAGAGATGAATTGGGCTTCTTCCTCATTTGGTATTTCAGCTGAGGACACAGTTAAAAAGGTAGATTCCCTGTATCTCCAGTTTTAACATGAGTAATTAAACTGTGTAAGCAGTTACCTCCAAAGTGGTTTTACCAACCTGAAATCATTATCAAACTCAATATAGGGTATGTGAAAAATCAATAAAAAAGATGGTTGAAAGTGTTCGCAAGATTCCTATCTTATTATGGCTTTGCGAGGATGTGAAGTTTGCTCTCCACAATTGTAAGCACAGTGAAGACGATACCATGTGACCGATGAATGTGCAGGACATACTCTGTGAGAAATTCCTACTGATAAATTCCAAGGTGAGTGGCTGACTGAAGCTGTCGCAGCAGAAGAGAGAGAGTTGAACTTGAACTTATCCTTTCATAGTTTTCAGCACAAGGACGCTTAAGGTTTGCCAATTCCTAAGTAAATCTTGGGAAACTCATTGTAATTGATAATCTTTAAAGTTACCTAGCCACATGGCTTGCCTGGAGGTGCGAGATGACTACTCAAAGTCTCTGTGGGATAGACTGCTGCAGACGGGGGTCGAGGCGTGTTTATCACAGGAAGGCAATCCTAGATGAGACACATCCTGCCCGAGTACCTGCCAGTAAGTGATCCCGAGGATCTGAATCAACCAAGAGCACTGAAAACCTTCCATGTGACAGAAACAGCTGTAGACTTCCTGAAGCCAGATTTAAAGTAGACAAGCTCTACCTTTACCCCCTCCCTCCTTTTCTTCTAAACTACCCTTTTTCTGGCCCCAACACAAGACAGACTATAAGAGCAACTGTTGAGTTTAGGAGAGTGTGGAACTGCGAAGAAAAAAGAAACCAACTATGACCCTTCTTTTCCGCTATAAGCTTCTTCTCATTTATAGTGAGAAGTAGGGTTTTTTTTTTTTTTTTAACCACTGTTAGATGATATTTGAAAAAAAAATACAACTAAGTTATCTTTATAGCACTCATTTAATTTTAATATATGTCCTATAAGCACAATTGATGTATTGATAAGGGGAATATAAATTTTGCTGTTATACTATAAAAATATAAAAAACATTTACAACATTCTTAGGTCTCTTCCAAGCCCTTTACGTGTTGTGGTGGACAGTGAAAAACGTGTGGTCCCAGCTGCCATTTTTCTTCTTCCTAGTAGGCCACATCCAATGATGTTTTTTTGTTTGTTTGTTTGTTTGTTTATTTATTTTTGTGGGGGGATTGGGGGGGCAGTGGAGGGGTGGGTAAGGACCTGGACATTACAGCTCAACTAGAGAAAACTTTAAAAGGCCAACTTGCTCCCAAGTTCTCCCATATGACCCGGAAGTTCTTGCTCGGCCTGCATTGCCTCTGAGCAACTCCATTGGCCCATTTTGCCTCCTTCTCTTCTGCACAGGTTTGATTCTGCGAGTACTTAAAACATCGCGCCAGTGACATTTGATCCTCAAGTCTACCGCCAGAGGCATCTGATCAGCAATATTAAAACAACTTTGTTCAATAATAAAACAACTCTCTGCTATGGGAATTCTTAAGATTCCTGTTTTAAGATAGGGAAATATAAAGATGAATATATTTTCAAACAAATAAGCAGAATATATAGTGAATATAGAGTAAACATTTATAGTGAATGCTTCCAAACTACTTAGAGACTCTTAAGAAATTTTTAAAAGTATTCTAGTAAGCAGTCCTATGAAGAAAAACAGCACATTTAGATGCATTTTTTTAATGAAATCAACAGGATGCCTATGGAATAAGCAACACTGTTTTTCCAGATAATAATACTTTTCATTTTTCTATATGATCCTTTCTGAAAAGCCAAACATCTGTTTGTCACATCTAATCATCAAGTCTTGACATTTTCTTAGACTACAGACTTATTTGCCTTTTGATATTATGTGTTTTTCGAGGATCAACTCTTACTTCTCAACTTTTAAATACTTTCCCTAGTTCATACCCTACTTCCCCTAACCTAAATGCTACTGAAACCATGCAGTGGTTTGTTGTCTCACAAAATCGAAGAATGAGTTCACAGATCAAGAGTAAGCATAGGAAAGTTTATTTGAAAAATACAGACTCCCCACAGCAGGGAGGGGACCCAATTGGGCTGCGAGTCAGTTGTCTAGGGGTAGATATATATCCTGCTAGCCTCTGATTGGTCCCTTCAAGGAATTCTGCCTTAGCGACATCCATTCATTTTAAAGCTTGTGTTTTCCACCTGACTGGGTTCAGCCCTAGGTCATCCACAGGGGCCTTAGTGGCTTCCCTTTTTATGATAATTTCAACTTCTCACAGACTATTAGTGAGGAGGAGGGGGAAAGCCCTTGGAGCAACCCCATGCTTGCTTTTGGTTTATTTTCTAAGTTCAATTTTGGTTTTCTAATCCTTTTCAAGGTGACTGGCTTCTGCAATAGGAAGACACTCTAGTTTTGCAGAAGAACTCATTCAGCAATCCTATTGCCTTGCTTGAAATCAGCCTTTCTGTTGTTGTTGTTGTTGTGTAATTGACCTGTGTTCCTTTCAGGAGCTCCTAATTTGCATTTCTATAAATGGGGGCTGGGAGTTGCTGGCCTGGGAGCACAATGTCCATGTTGATTTTAGTTTTATTTTGAGATCTGTAGAATCTGAATAAACCTCCAGATATATTGTGTACTGGGTTCTGCCTGTGTGCTGAGCTCCAAGTCATCTCAAACTTCCCGTGTATCTGTCTTATCTTCCCATGGTCCCATCCCTCACTGCCTAACCTGTCTCTGCCTCCTCACTATGAAAATGAAACCCCACTGGGAAACAAAATTATAAAAAATAAGGCTAGGGAAAATCCAAGGAAAAACCAATACTTTTTTTGGTAGCAAAGGAAGAAGTAGTACAGGGTATTCCAATGAGATGACATGGGTTCTCTCTACAGTGAGGGAGGATGGAAATAAAATATCTAAATTCCAATTCCAGGCACCTGCTCACAAAGTTTTATGCTCACGGTGTCTGAATATAAATTAAACTCTAGGATCAACTGAAAAAAGAAATAATTCAGTCTTCTCATCCCAGTCTTGACTAATATACCTCACTACAAGAAAATCCAAAGAGTAAGTCCTGCTTAAATCATTGCTCTTTAAAATCCTAATATATGTAAAGAGCCTGCAAAAGGCATGAAGGAAACAAAATATTAATGTGATGCATTAGAGATTGAGGGTGGGAAACATAAAATTTACAGTGATAAAGATTTTGTCTAAGTTTGTTATTGTAGCATATAATTTTTATTTGGAAAAAAAAAATTTACAAGAGGAGCAAGAATATTTCAAAAAATACATATAAGCTTTTACCCAGTTTATTTCTGTTACCTACACATACATGCACTTTATTATTTACTCTCTCAATGTCTCTCTTTGTTTCTCTACACACACACACACACACACACAGAAACTCAAACATATAATTTTTGAAACATTAGAGAAGTTGAACATATTATATAGCCTTCTGTCCCTAAATATATGTGTTTTTTAACAATAGGAAAATTCATACTACACTTATTAACATTGGTACTATTACTTTCTATCATATAATCTTGTCATTTGAACCATTAATGTCCTTTATAGTTTTTTTTTTCCTTCTATTATTGGCCCCAGTCTAAAATTTGGTATTCTTTGTATACTTTAATGTTGATAGGAGAAAAGGAGGTTTTAGAACTTAATGTGAAGCTTTTAAGTGGTTGTGTGCAGAAAGAGCTCACTCCTTTCATGGCATCAAATTTTCCAGTGACCTAGATGTTTGTTTAAGGATATTCCGGTTATGTATGGAAGTTAGCATCATGAGAAGCAGAATTCAATAAAATGGAAAGCTATTAAATTTAACTTTAATGTTTTTCCCCTGCTGTCTATCCAGGATAGCAGGAAAACATACAGGAAAATGAGATAATGGCATCTTTATATCTAAAATTGTTCCCAAAAGTAGGCTTGTTTTCTCAACAAATGTGTCAATGACTATGTGAAATGTTTGAATATTAATTAATCCACTTTTTTATTTAGTAAATATTCAATGAGTGTTTCCTATATGTTGGGCTTTTTATTGACACACTGAGAACATTCAAATGAGCTCACAAGAAAGCTCCCTGCTGAGAGTAAAATATGAGCTCAGAGAAGGCAGAAACCATATCATCAATGGCATTGTAAGTCTTGATAAGGAGCTCAGAATATGGTATAGATATAATAATAAGTCATTAATGGTTTGGGGCAATACTTTGGCATATATTTTAGAAATATAAATCTCAATACAGTTTTAAAAATACATATTAGAGTGTTTGGTAAATGGACCATAAGTGTTACTACAATTATGTACTCTCTCCACCCCATTTCCCAAACCTCTATCATCATATCCACAATCCTTGAAATGTGTCTTTGCATCAATTCTCCTCATCTCTATTTCTCCATCCTTTCAAACTGGCTGGGTCTTATAACTTTTGCCGATAGAAGTTGGCAGGAGTTTCAATGCTCCAGATCTGAGCCTAAGCCTCATAAGGCATGGCACACTTTTCTCTCACTTGGACCCCTTAGTCATCAGGAAAAGATGCCCGGGCTGGTCTGATGGATGAAGAGACACATGAAACAGAGCCAGTAGGCTAAGCTGAGGTTGTCCTACATCAGTCCATAGCCAGCTAACTGTCAGACATGTGAGCGTTCCAAAGCCAAGATTAGAACTTTTTTGCCAAGCCCAGTAAAGATATTCCAAAATAGTGAGCTCTTCTGTAGACTATGAGCAATAAAAAACGTTTCTTTCTTTAAGCCACTAAGTTTTATTGTAGTTTGTTTTTCATTACTAGCTAAGTGTTGCAGGAAAACAGTGTTACCAAGGAGTACAGTTAGACATGTATTATGACAGTGGAGGCCAGCAAAGATTTTGGCATAAATTAAGGAGCTAATATTAGAAGCAGAGAAAAAACATATTTGCTATTGTTTTGAAGATGAATTCAAGAGGACTTCAAAATCGTATGAATGTGGACCATGACAAAGATTACTAAATATCAAACAAGACTCCTTTTCTGTTTTTCTTCCAGGCAAAAGATAAGGGGTGATATTTCTGTAATCTTGCAACTGACTTTACTTTGCTGATTATCAGTTTTTAATATTGTGATTTGAAAAACATACTTTGAATTGAGTAATTAATTGAACTTCAGATTGAAAAGTATTCTAAAGTGAAGATATATTTCCTATTCATTAATATAATTAATATAATTATTGCACTAACATCTGTGATAATTTGAATTAGCCAATGGATATAATTCTGGAACAATTATTGTTTGTTCTGATATTTATTGCTCTAGTTGGGAAAAAAATATGACATTTTTACTTATTTTATTTTTACTTTGGCATGGAAATTCTTTTTCTGTCTCTCAGTTTATACTTATTTTAAAAATAAAGTATTGGGAAATGATAAAATGCACATGTAAATAAAGATATTTCCTCATGTTTTGATGTACAATGCTACAATCTCAGGGCACATTTCAAGCAATAAGCTACTGATTTTCAGATGCTTTTAAATGTGAGGACATATTTTCAGGACATTTTTTGTATTAAGAAAGCATAATTACCATTTATTTATTTTCTTATTGATGAGCATAACATGGGGAATTATTCTGTGTGTATATATATTATTTGTTGTTATTGAAACTATAAAATGTTATTATGTATCACATAAATTTTCACAAAGTAGAAAAACATGAATAAAGCTTTGGGAAATGCCTTCCCAATGCTTTAAAAAATATCATAACTGCCTTTAAAGAGTTAGGGAAATATAAAGGGTTTCAATGAACTATTTAATTATAAATTCATCATAACACAGAAATAACATTTTACTTTCAATGTCTGTGATGGTTAATTTTATGTGTCAAATTGACTGGGCTATGGATTGCCAGATATTCAGTTAAAAGTTATTCTGGGTCTGTCCGTCAGGGCGTTTCTGATGAACTGAGTAAATTTGAGTGCCCTCGTTAACACAGGTGGGCCTCATCCAACTCGCCCAAGGCCTGAATAGAGCAAAAGCATAATAAAGGAGAATCAGCTCTCTACACTTATCTCTAAACCTAGGACATCGGTCTTCTCTTGCCCTTGGAATAGAACTTACACCATCCACTATCCTAATTTTAGGCATTTGTTCTCAGATTAGAACTATACCATTTGTTTCCTAGCTTGAGGTTAGAGGAACAATAAAGGGCCAGAAATGTATTCACTTATTCTTTCAGCAAAGTAGACTGAACACCTATTAGAAGCCAGAAATAAAAAAAAAAAATATATATATATATATATATATACACACACACACACACACACACATAAAATCTGTGGTTAGATGGTGATTAGTGCAATAGGAAAATACAAACCAGAGGAAGATACATTCTTGAGAATGTGGCATTTGAATAAAAACCTGAAAGAGAAGTACAAGTGAGCAATGTAGATAGTAGATATTTGGGGAGGGGTCTCTCAGGCATGAAAGAGTAGGAATACGGCTCTTGAGGGGAGCACATATTTGCAGTGTATGAGGAACAACTATTAAGTACTGTATCATGTATTGTAGATCATTTTAAGTTTTTGAGGTTTTACTGTGAAAGAGAATGGGAATAGAGGAGAGGAGACTGAACAGCGATTAGCATGATCTGACATTTATTGTAAATATCATTCTAGCTGTTGGATTAGGAATAGTAAGAAGGAATACATGTAAAAGCAGGGAGACTGTCTATTGTAATCATCCAATAGAATAATGATGTGGCTTGTGATAGTGTGTCAGTCAGTGGATATGTAAGAAGTAGTGAGTTTTGGACATATTTTGAAAGTAGAAACAGGTTGGCTAACACACTGTATGTGAGATATAATGGTATGAAGTATGGGAATACTCAAAGATGATTACAATCTGTGTAACTGGGAAGATGGACTTGATACTTACTGCATTAAAAAGACCACAGGTAGAGCAGGTTTTCTGTATAATGCATAATCTTTTGGACATAAGTTAGAAATGTCTAAAAATTCAACAGGAAACAGAGAAGGCAGTTACATATGTGATTTGGGAGCTTATGGGAGAGTTCTGGGTGGAAATATACGTTTGGAATATTTATATGTACAAATGGCACATGAAAGCTATAAATTGGATGAGATTTAAAAGGCACTAAATGCAACCTGGCTGGTGTGGCTCAGTGGATTGAGCATCATTTCATGGACTAAGAGATCCCAGTTCAGTTCCTGGTCAGGGCACATTCCTGGTTGCAGGCTCGATCCTCAGTGGGGTAATCAGGAGGCAGCTGATTGATGTTTCTCTCTCACATCAATGTTTCTGTTTCTCTCTCTCTTCCTCTCTCTATAAAATATCAATAAAATATGTTTTTTAAAAAATAAAAAAATAAATAAAAGGCACTAAATACAGATGCAAAAAATTTTTTCCAATGACTAAACTTTGGACATTCCAATGTTAGAAATAATTAGTTGAGGACCAAAATTTAAAGGAGCCCAAAGAGGAAAACCTTGAGGGTGTACTCTTCTGAAATATAAGTAATATATAGTATTAATATAAAATAAAATAATATAATATAATATATAATATAATATAATATAATACATGCTATATAATATATATTATAAAACATATAATTATATATATTTACTTATACATATATATAAAGAAAAAGAGAAAAACTGGGTAAGTACAAGGAGAACTGAGAAATGACTAATATTCTTTGCAACAAGGCATTAGCATCTTTACTCTGGGACTATTAAGAAAGTTAAAGTCCATTAGGAATGGGTTCAAAGAGTATAAGATAAGAAAAATTTGAGTAGTAACAATATTTTTTTTTTCAAAAAAAAAAAAGGAATTCAAAATTGAAGAATAAAATGGAGCAATAGCTGGAAAAGAAAGTGGCATCAAAAGAGAATTTTATGAAACTACAACTTTTATTTTTTAATGGGAATGATCCAAACGATGTGTCTAGGATGGGCAATGCAGGTGCAGTGTGGGCTGTGGGTAGGTTCAAAGGGGGAGAATTTGCCTTTGCATGGAGCATAGTCAAGTATTCCTAAGTAAAAGGAGTTTGGGGAACTTTCTTGTAACTTGAGAAATCAGAGGAAAAAATGCACTGGGGTAATATGGCACATTTTCCAGGCATCAATTATGGTTCCTTTTAGGCATTATGTTCTCCTGGAATCTATCCTGATTTCTAGTCTCTTGTTCATCCAGTTCTTTCCTAGAAATGATTGTTGTTATAGTTTAGTGACATAGAGAGGAAATTTTTTTTTTTTTAATGGTAGGATTTAGTAAAAACACCAAACATAGTTTTTTGGGTTTTTTAAAAATTATTCCATTTGTCTCCACACAGTTTGAAGGTGTGAGGATTGAGGGTGTTTTTATTAAGGAGAATCTCCAGTCAGTTTCCTTTCCCTATTCTTTGCAAGATATAGTCTCAATTCCCAAGAGTAAACTGACACAGGGACTGAAGACAGACACTACCCAAGGAATGCTTGATTAAGGGACCTAGACAAAAGCAGCATACAGCAATTGGATCAAACCTCAATTTGATTACAAGCTATTTGCAGTCAGATAATATATTAATATATTAGTATTTTATTTTTTATTAAATTTATTGGAGTGACATTGGTTAATAAAATTATATAGGTTTCAAGTGTACACTTTTATGATATCTCATCTGTATATTGCACTGTATTTGACCTTGATCCTTTATTAACCTCTATCCCCCTTCCCTCTGGTAAGCACCATACTGTTTTTAAAAGTATACAAAGAAAGCCTGATTATTCGCTTTTGGGGTTTAGTCTGAATGCAGTCCAGAAAAATAAAAATGTATAATGTGATTTAGCCTAAATTAATATTGGCATTTAGATGCAAAATATCATATTAATATAGATACTAGTTGAGGACTAAAATTTAAAGGAGACCAAAAAGGAAAACATTTCGCTTCATAGTTATTGTATATTTCCCATACATGGTCTTTGGAAACTTTCTCAATGTAGTGGCTGAGAATAGAAAGAATTTGTGTTCACAGGCTTCCTGGAAGAGCACTGTCTCACTATCACCTTTAAATATATTTAGTGTTTTGAAAAACAAAATTTTAGTATCATGGGTTGTCAAATTTTACATGCACTTTATTTGTTCCAAGCTCTTTTGTTAATTAATTATTTGAAGGTGTCAAATAAGCCTCTTTTGCCCAGAAGTCAAGTTAACCTACAGATTTAAGAACCTTTTGAAGTACCATTGATTACTTTATTTCTACCCAATCATACCACTTTATTAATTGACAAATTCAGTGATTCTAATTGAGAATAGGTTACTTAGATACCAATGCAATATATTGCTACTTAAGCCAATTAAAAACATTTTTTCTCCATGCTTCTGATGGTACCTTTTTATTTCTTTTTTAATCTTCAAATCTTAACTTTATTTCATACTGCTCATTTAGATGAGAAAAACTCTATTATCTTTATAACTATTCAATTATAAATTCAGTGAATATTTTTGTTAATGGTTCCATATAAAAATATATTAACATCTTTAATGTGTATATTGTTAAGAATTCACACTTTGCAATATAAAAATAACCTTAATATTTAAAATGCCTCAATCCAATACTTGTTATTATGAAAAAAAAGTGGAGAAAAAAATCAATTCTCTATTTATTTTATACTGCCATTTGCTCTATTTTCCTGTGGAGAATTCATATAGAAGTGAAAGGACAACAAATTGGCAGGTTCAAATAAAAATTTGTACCTTGAGATAAAACAAGAGGCACAAAAAATGACACAGATCATCTTAACCGAAAGCCTCCTGCTGCTCTTGTTATAGGTGGTAATACTATGTGGTCCAAAGATATGAATTAATTACTTTTTTGACACACTGTTGACAATCTATTGCCAGCCTTCTTTCTTGCAGAAAGCCTTTGATATTTGGGAAAATAGGAAGCAAATTGTATTTTACCTTCATTTTTTAACTCTCAGGCATCTCTAAAACAAAATGAGCTGCTTACTCTTAAATTATTTTACATAGTATACTATGAAATGAAAGATTGTTTTGTTACATTATTATTCTCCTATATAAAGATTTTGGATATATTCTCTCTTCTTAATTTCTATTTTATTTTTTAAGCCACAATCTTGTTTCTTTATTTCCAAATTGAAATCTTGGTTTCAGTTCAGATACATGTATCACTACTTTTGTTCAAAGAACCACTAATGCTTTACAGTTTCACTCTTAAACTATTATTTCAACCATGGCATCATATTGATTTTATGATCAAACAATTTTTATACTTTTATTTTTTTATTATTTTATTATGAGAACCATTACTGATCATTGATTCCTATTATCAATTTATACTGTCAAGCCTGCCTCTTCCCTTACATTATTCTCCTCAACTGTCATTCCCTTACTTTCCAAACATGCCTACTGAATATCTATTTTCAGCAACTAATCATATCACCCACTATTTGCCAGACATTGTGCTGAATGCTATATCAATGGATTGGATATTATTTGAATTTTAATTAATAAGAAATTGATATCTGTCAACAAATTATCCAAGATAAGGTGGCAATATCAAGTGAGTTGTAAAATGCATTGTTATGGAGCTTGGGAAATAGATCCAGCTGTAGTAGAGATGGGAAACCCTTTGTATGTCCATTGTAATTAATGTCATCAGAGAATACGGGATCATTCAAAGAGAAGAGAACATAAAGAAGAGGTAAGAGCTTGGATAGAATACCACATAATTTCAGCACTTACATGCCAACTGGAAGAGGAGAACCAAAAATAAGACTGCAAAAGATTACCATCTATAGGAAATCTAGAGTGAAATCAGCATAATGTGATAGCATAGAAGTCAAAAGGATAAAAAGAAAAAGAAGGTTTGATAATGCTAAACAATTTCAGATGGACAGAAGATTTTAAGAAATATCAGGACCTAATTCCATTAATTAAATTTAGTGGCATGAAGATCTTAGGTACATCAAACTCAACTTATCCAAAAATAAACTCTTTAAAAAATATTACCCCCAAATATAAATGTTTTAGAGTAAAAACAAATCTAAAAAATGTTAAAGCATAATAACTTAATTCTAAATGTTTATTTCACTGACCCAAAATAAAAGTCTATATCTATTAGATTAAACATAGGAACTATTTTTGGTGGAGTTGAAGTAAAATGAATATATTATAATATGCTTTACTCATTGCTTCAAGCAGCATTTAGAGATAACAATTCACACTTGATTTTAAGACTTAGGAAATAGAAAATATTGTTATTTTGGAAATTTATACACTGTTAGTTTAATTAAAAAATTGTTAAAATTTATAAAATCAAGAGTTCCTATGTGTTCTAGGAAAATGGAGACCGCTTGAATTAAATCTCTCTATACAACCTCCAAAATAAACAAGTGTATGATCAACAAGGCATAGAAATAAATTCACAGGTCATCCAAAACTTTACCATTACTAAGGTACGGAGGATAACGTGACTTTAAATTACCTATAAGCACAGAAATATGTGGCAAACTCCAACACCGTTACCACTGACTAGAACTTGAACCATTGCTGCAAGTGGATATTGAAATGGAGAGAAGAGAATCATTAAAAGTCAGTGGAAATGAGAATAGTGGAGCAGAAGTCTTAGACAAATCAGGGAACATCACTTTCAAAAAAATAAACATTCAATTTTAAGTGCAACAATTTTGAATACAAGTCAGATATTTGATAGTACATAGCCCTAGCAGAGAAGGAGCATGAAAAGGAGTAAGACCAGAGGTGGCAGCGTTGGGGAGAACTTCTCAAAAGAAAAGAAGATAGAGAATTGGAGCTGTCCCTTTTGAACTTGACAATGAAGGAAAGAAGTAATGAGAGTGTAGTGTTTTGCGAATTACGAGAGCCGCCTGACATACTAACTCTTCCCACTCTCCCATGGATAGCACATACAAAGAAAATATCTATTAAAAACACAAGCAAACAAACCACAGAAACACAACAAAAACAGCAAAACTGCACCTCACTAAGCTGTTAAAATAATTAAAGAGACCCCTGAACTGATGTGGCTCTAATGTCCTGGTAGCCAACATAAACAAACCAAAATCTAAGCTTGTATATGCC
Source organism: Tadarida brasiliensis (assembly GCA_030848825.1). Lineage (NCBI taxonomy): Eukaryota > Metazoa > Chordata > Mammalia > Chiroptera > Molossidae > Tadarida > Tadarida brasiliensis. Next base: position 19,366,077 of record CM061258.1, read on the forward strand.
TCAAGGGTATGAAATCAAAACTTAAGGACTGACGATCACCAACAGACAACTGGCATCAAGGTATAGACAATCAATAATGTCCTTGTCCTGTGTCCACCCTTCCTCTGTACATGTTTCCCCTCAGCTCTTGTGGTGGAGCTTTTCTCACCACTTCCGGTTTGATGCTCTCTGATTAGAATAAATTTTCACTCAGATAAACTCTTAAAATGTTTAATATGCCTCAGTTTATATTTTAACAGAACATAAAAATATCTACAAGTGGAAACACACCTAAGAAATTCTGAAAATTAGGAAAAATTAGTTCCGTTCCATACACAAAACAGAAAATAGAAATCAAAATAACAAGGCTGATGAAAAATTCCATTTTAACATTCTGTACATGACATTCCAAACTGAATTCAGTATCAACAAATAAGTAGTTGAAAATATTAATTTTTAAAAATCCAGCAGGCAAACATCTCTGGTGGGGAGGGTGTTGGGGGAAGGGAGCTTGGAGGGATTGAGGAAAAAAATCCAAAAGGTAAAATTAAAATCTAAGAATACATATGAAAAGTGCCCCCCCTAAAAATATGCACTGAGACTTAACTGAATGCAGAAAAGATATTGAAAAAATTTAAAAAATCAGAAATGAAGAATATACTACAAGTTTCACATTTACATTTAGTTTTTAACTTAAAATTTAAATCAATTAAACTTTATGAATACATTGAAATTAAATTAATTTTAAATGGATTTAATTTTAATTTAGAGTGATATTTTTAAAGGATGATTAAAAATGTCATGATAAAAACTATGAGAATGAAGAATAGATTTTTTAAAAAGATCCAAGAGAATTGTTTCAAATAAAAGACAGACAAGAGGAACCAATCTCTGTATGTATATGATTGTGTATACTAAGAGGTCATAGAGAAGAAAATCAAAGTAACGGAACCTAACTAATACTAAAATTATAACACACAAGCCCAAAGACTTTATATTGGAAGTATCCATACTGTACTTGGGAAAATTAACTGAGTCCATTCAATTCAGAAAAAAATGATTAGGTTTTAAAACCAATGGAGGGAAAAAAAGCCTCAGGCCCCATGGATAAAAGACTAAATTAGTAATAAGGATATGAAAAAATGATAGCAGCTGGCTTCCTCAGAGCAACAAGAAATGCAAAGCAAGTATTGAAACATATTTTTTTTAATGATGGAAGAAAACTATTTTATATTCAGTCAAATTATCCTTCAATTATCAAGAAAAGATCTATAAAATAAATATGTACACATTCTGGCTATGCAGGTCACAGCCCTTTCCAAGAATCTCCTACACTAGAGAATAAGTTTAATCCAATCAAAAAATGATTGGAAAAACTGGCAAAAGGACAGCCTGTGAGGTGGGTGAGGTGTCCCGGGGGACGAGTAGTGTTCTGACCAGATACAGAGGATAAGGGAGAGACAGCAGAGAAACTAGAAAAATAGTTATTGATGTACAGGTCAATAGGTGGGATACAAATTATATCATATGAACTTGACAAACTAAATATTTACAAGATAGTTATAGTCTGGCTGCTGTGGCTCAGTGGTTGAGCCTTGACCCATGCACCAAGAGGTTGCCAGTTCGATTCCCTGTCAGGGCACATGCTCAGGTTGTGGACCCAATCCCCAGTGGGGGGCATGCAGGAGGGGCCAATTGATGTTCTCTCTCATCGATGTTTCTATCTCTCTCTCCTTCTCCCTTCCTCTCTCTCTAAAATTAAAAGGAAAAAAAAGAAAAAAAAGATGGTTAAAAGAAAAAAAATTATAAGGATTATAAAAAATACAAAAAACATAAAAAAATATGCTGACCATTCTGAATACTACGAGTATTAAAAAAAAATTAACATGATGGATACAATTAGAAAGACATAGAGTAACTATAACACATAAACATTGTAATTATAAAATAAAACAGTATGACACAATCACTATGTAGCATACCGAGAATACCAGTAATTTAACTGGGTTTTACTTACTAACTAAAAAAAAACAAAATCCTTCAAATTGAATCTTAAAGCAATTCTCTGCTCTCTTCTTTAAAAGATACTCATTTAATAGAAGTTGAAAATAAAAGAATGGACAGAGATACACAGAGACACATACTAAAAATACCTCAATAATTACTGAATTTATAAACTAGTATGTTTGTCCAACTATACAGCCATGGACATACATTGGTATTGAAAGATTTTTCTAATTATATCAAATTGTACATGGCAAAAATGCACACATATACACAATATTTCTACAAGGACACACTGTAGCTGTCAAATGTCACAAGAAACCTACACTTTAAGTAATGACTTGTTTCTTTGTCACTGAGGGACTTTGTTCCATAAAGGAATAAGTGATCAGAAAAATTAATGTTTGAAATTCTTTTTTTTTAAATCCTCACTCAAAGATATTTTTCCATTTATCTTCAGATAGAGTGGGAGGGAGAGAAAGAGAGAAAGAAAGAAACATCAATGTGAGAGAGACATATTGATTGGTTGCCTCCCACACAACACTGACCAGGGTCAGGGACCAAACCACAACCAAGGTACCTGCCCCTGACCAGAACTGAACTCGCAACTCTTTGGTCTGCAGGCTGACGCTCTAATTGCTGAGCCAAATCAGCCAGGGTTAATGTTTGAAATTCTATCAGTAAGACTGAAACATTTTATTCTGGACTGAAGGATCTTGATTGAATCGTCCTTCATTTAATCCCAGATGTAGATCAGAGTTTCCTGGTCACAACATTCCACATTTGCTTTAACTTTGTAGTTTTTAAGTGCATAGAACCCCCGAGTTCTCTTCATAGTGTAGACCTGATGCTGATCCCTTTAAACATAGTCTTGTTTGACTCTGGCCCATCAAAACACCGTTTCTTCTAAATTATGCCTAAATATTTTGTTTCCCAATCCTATAATTTTTTGTTTTTGTTTGTTGTTGTTTTTTTGTTTTGTTTTGTTTTTAGTGAGACATCCATGTTTTTCTGATATGCAGTCTTCCTGTTTGTAATTAGTCAAGAAACCTGATTTTTTTGGTGTTGGAGGTCACCTGAACTCGGAGAGAGATGAGCTGCTTAGTATTGGGGTAGCCAATTCAAGCAACATTGAACCAAAGTGCAAGTAACAGTGGATGAAGCCTTTGATCACACCTCATGATAGTGTAAGCAGGAGGCAGAGAAGGCACCAATTCCCCGCTATTGTTTTTTTTGCCCATGGAGGGTCAAGCAGGTCAGCAAAGATGTGAGGTTTGTCTATGAAGGAGCCCCAAACCAAGTCTCTGGCAGGTGATGAATCCAGAACTTGGGTGAAGGACCAGGAGAGAGTGCTAAGTGCGGAAAGAGTCACAGGGAATGAAATGTCTTCAAGATTTCCCTCTTCTCTCCCCTCCACACCCAACAGGTCTGCTTGAAGAAGACTTCTGATAAAGGCCTCAGAAATAAAAACCAAGGAATGAAGACCTGTGGACTAGGAATGTGCACACACAAAGAGCATGGTCAGCCAAAGGGGTCTAAATCCTTGACTATATTTCCCTTCTGAGGCTGTGTACCGAGTCTGTTGTATGGAGGCCAGCTTTAATGGTAGGGCCTACCAGTAAAGCCCATGGTTGAGCCTGAAAAATCACCCTAGGTTTTTAACCAGGAGCCATTATCCTCAGTCAGAACACAGTTGTACTCCTTATAGTATTAACTATTTGGTCTAAGGCAGAACATAGAGGTAAATGGATAGACACACTCATAAGCACACACATTCATACACACATACAGTAGACATCTAAACAAAAATAGTTCATGATGGGTATAGGCTGTGGAAAATTCAATTTTTATGCTTGCTTATTTACACATTTTCATTTTTTCTATTGAATTGCTATTACTAAGCAATATTGAACTAACAAAAGCTGAAGAAATGTAAAATAAAGATAAATAGAGCCAGAAAAAAATTTTGTTTAAAATAATAATAACATAAAATCGTTTTATAACTCCACAAAATGCAATAAAATTATTCACTATCTCTGTAATTAAAAGTAATGAACTTGCTTAATGAAAAGCAATTGTCTAAGGAATTTAGAAAAGTCAAAGAAATAAGTACATATACTTAAAAAATAAGACTTTATTTGTCAGAGAAAATACGAATGCAATTTGTCTACATATTCTTGAATAGAGAAGAATGCTTTTCAACAATCCGCATATTTTAAGATTGTTAACGCAGACACTTTTGGGAACATGAAATGCATTTCAGAGTGCATAGACTCCATTCGTTATTTTCTCAATAACATTCCAATTTTCATAATTGAAATACGTACACCTAATCTTCACTTTCTACATACATAATATCTTCTACAAAAATTAAAAAAATAAAGAACTGTTGAATTGTAAAAACTATTAAAGTGGCTTGATGTCTTGTAGGTAAAGAACCTAGATGTATGTATGTTAGTTTTCTATTGATTTGTCATATGAGATAAAGGAAATTTTTGTTTTAACCTGTACATATGCACAAAGGCTTGACTGCTGCAGGCCCTTAAGTCTGCTGAGCCTAAAGGACTCATCTCTGTGAGAACTTGGCCTGGCTTTATGCCCAAACAAGTGACATCATGCTACCATAAAGACCAATCACAAAAGAAATGTTTCTTATATTTTTTTTTCTAATTTTTCAATTATAGTTTACATTTATTATTTTGTATTAGTTTCAGGTATACAGCATAGTGGTTAGACAATCATAAACTTTATTTACTTATTTTTAAAATTTTTTTTTCCTTTATTGATTTTAGAGAGAGAGGGAAAGAGAGATAGAAACATAGATTAGAGAGAACATCAATTGGCCACCTCCTGCATGCCCCCCACTGGGGATCGGGCCCACAAGCCGGGCATGTGTCCTGACTGGGAAGTGAACTGGCGACCTCTTGGTGCATAGGTAGACGCTAAACCACTGAGCCACACCAGCCAGACAGACAATCATGAACTTTATAAAATGTTCTCCCTGATATTGCCAATACCCAGCTGACACCATTCACAGTTATTACAATATTTTTTTACTATATTTTCTATGCTATACTTTTCCTTCTTCTTTTAAAAAAGACCTTTTACCGTTTCATATACTAGTGGATTGGTGGTGATGAAGTCCTTTGGCTTTTCCTTGTCTGGGAAGCTCTTTATCTGTCCTTTGATTCTAAATGATAGCTTTGCTGGATAGAGTAATCATGGTTGTAGATCCTTGCTTCTTATCGCTTTGAATATTTCTTGCCAATCCCCTCTGGCCTGCAAAGTGTTGAGAAATCAGCTGCCAGTCTTATGGGAGCTTCCTTGTAGGCAAATAACTGCTTTATTCTTGCTGCTTTTAAGATTATCTGTATTTAAACTTTGCAATTTTCAATTTTAATCGTGATGTGCTTTGGTGTGGGCCTCTTTGGGTTCATCTTGTTTGGGACTCTCTGCATTTCCTGGACTTGTATGTCTATTTCCTTCACCAATAGGAAAGTTTTTCATCATTATTTTTTCAAATAGGTTTTTAATTTCTTTTTATTTATTTATTTAATTTATTTATTTTTCTTTATTAATTTTAGAGTGAGAGAAAGGGGGAGAGAGAGAGAAACATCGATGAGAGAGATCATTGATTGACTGCCTCCTGCATGTTCCCTACTGGGGATTTGGCCCACAACCTGGGCATGTGCCCTGACCAGGAATCGAACCAGCGACCACTTGATGCATGGGTCGATGCTCAACCACTGAGCCACATTGGCCGGCAGTTTTTAATTTCTTGTTTTCTCACTTCTCCTTTCATCACCCCCATGATGTGAATGTTGTCCCAGAGGCTACTTACACTATCTTCATTTTTTTTAGATTATTTTTTCTTTTTGCTATTCTGATTAGTTGTTTTTTGCTTCTTTATATTCCAGATCGCTGATTTGATTCCCAGCTTCATCTACTCTACTGGCTTTTTTCTCCTGGTTCTGAAAATGACATGTTTTCAAAATAGGTATTGTTTCCTTAATTACAGAATGGAGAAAACAGGTGAAGCAGAGCCTCATCCAATACTTAATATGAGAAAAAATTTGCTGTGTATATTACTTAAATTCTGAATTTATACGTTAATGAAACGTAACCTAGTGAAGTTTTATGGATTCAGAAAGAAGTCCAGTATATTTGAAAAAGGGATAAGCAGCAATAACTCAGACAACACTAATAGATATATTGCTTATAATCTTATCTTAAAAAATTTCTGGCTATGCCATTTATATTGAGGAAAACAAAACAGAATTTTCTGTAATTTTGCATACTAGCTCTAAATTATTATTAATTCCCAGAACCCTACAATATCACTGGAACCCCCAAATAAAATGGAAACATTTGATTTTGTTTACTAATGATATACATTTATCTATGAGAAAAGTTTTTTAAATTGAATTTATTGGGGTGACATTGGTTAATAAAATTATACAGGTTTCAAATGTATAACTCCATAATACATCATCTGTATACTGCATCATATGTTCCTCACCCAAAATCAAGTCTCCCTCTATCACCATTAATCCCCACTTTAACTTCATCTATATATTGATTCTAGTCATACTCATAGTTACCCCCCAAAACCCAAAGCCCATTCTATGATTATTACTCCAGTTTCTGAGTGCAAAATTATAATATTTTAGGTCAGAAACTGTCAGGATCTGTTTTCTTTCTCTTGGTTCCAGCCCAGAAGTTAGGAAATTTAGGAGGATAATCCACTGAGAAAGTGACTGAGTCCTTATATGTAGAGTAAGTAGGAGAAGGTGGGGACAAATCTCTCAAACAGAGGAAGTGGTATGGGCAAGTAAAATAAGGTCACTTTGAGTATGAAACAAAGCCAGTATTATTGGAACATAAAAAGGAAATGATTTTGTGGAATGGGAGGAAGATCTGTGGGTTATCAAGACTATGGCTTTCTGCTAAGAGCTACAAGTATGATTGAGTATATTTTAGCAATGCCACTAGGGTTATATTTTGTATTTGTCTTTTGTTTTTGGGGTATTCTGGATAAGTCAACAGGAGGTAAAATAGGAAATGGTTAGACACATTTCTATTCCTAGACAATTCCAATTTTAATCCCTAGACAACTATAGTGGTATACTTGAAAAAAAAAAAAAGTGGAAGGAGAGATATCTAGAGATAGTAAAGACGAAAATCACAGAGACTTGAGATAAACTGGTTAAGAAAGTAAGGACAAAGTTTTAAAAATTAAACTTGGATTTCTACATGAAAAACTTGATGGATTGTTGTACCCCCCACCATCCAACACACACGTACACACACACTTGATTCTTTTTCCTAGAGATTTTCTATTTTGTTGTCCTGATACAATTTTATTATTTTGGTTTTATAAATAAATATAAATCAATATTATATTTCTCTAAATATATAGTGTAAAATTAGGCCCAGTGGCTGAAATTAGTTATTTTCCACTTTCATCTTTTTTGTCAATGTTCAACATTTTATTGAGTAAAAGTACATATAGAAAATCCTAAGTGTTCCGTTTGATGACTTTTCACAAAGAGAACACACCCTGTAACCAGTGCCCAAATCAAGAAAGAGAACATAAACTGAACCTCAGAAGCCCCCTGGAGCCACCTTTCATTCCCAGCCCACTGTCTCAAGGGTAACTGCTATTCAGACAACTGTCAACATAAGAAACATTCAAACCTGTGAAAAATTTTGTGAGTATATTTGAGCCAAAATTGTTGACAATTGGAGGGAAGCAAATCCTAAAGGATTGAAATTATGCTCCAGAGAATGGTAGTTTTGCACCTTGTTTTACACACTACAATCAAAAGAGAAGTGGGTTAAATGAAATCCATTAATGATAGATTAGGGAGGCAAGAGAATGCAAAGAGGTGGTGGGGCAGAGTGAACCTCTGGGATTGGATTAAAAGTAAAATCATAAACACATGCTTCTTTTATATAGGTGGGTACAGGATAGTTAACAGTCAACAATTAACACAATAACAATGAAGGGATTTGTGGTCTCCATTCTGGTGCACTGGTTGTGCCCTGAGAGTTCTGGAAAAAGGGAAGTTACCCTGACATTCCAAAGGTATATTATCATAGATGCGAAAAGACAATAAGCTCAATTAAGGTGAAAATTGACCTTTGACAGGGAAGATACTGGCCTAGGACATGACTATCTGCCATAAACTGCTTTTAGTTAAAAAGTTTTAATTTCAGGCCATCCTTTATGATTATTTTAGGTCTTTGAGTTTGCAGGACAGCCACATAGGTCTTCTGAGCTTGTCACTTTAGCATGTGGCTCCTTTTCGTCCACACAGCTAACAGTTTAGATTAGTCTTGCTGTTTTTCTCAAATTTATATATGTTGCAAAAAATAGGCAATGTGCTGAGTTTTAATTTTGTTTTTCATGTTGCTTGTTTTAAATTATTTATAGCTTTTAAATGTAATGAAGGTAAGTCAAGTAATTTCATCCTATAACATTTTGACTCAGGCTGTTGTGGACATTCGGCTGATTACTTCTTTGAAAACAATAACTGAAAAAAAAAGCAGAGTGAGAGTAGATTATAAAGAAAATTAAAGGCATGGGCTAAATACAAAATTGTACATATAAGGAAGAGAATTTTCAAGCGAGGTTATATGTGTTTTCATAGTGTTTGAATACTGGATTGCTGGTTTTTACAATAAAATTCTAATTTGCTTCTAGTAAGGCTGTCAGTATATGACAATTCATGATGAGATTCACTTCAGTTTTATCATTACTACAAATAATTTATTATATTATCAAAGAAGAATTTAAATATTTATTGCTTTGCCAGTAGCTGTTTTAAGTTCTTTAATGAGTAATTTTCTCAAGATCAGATAACTAGGTGGTCAGGTTAGGATTCCAGATAAAATGGTGGCTTCAGACACTGCCACACTCTTGATGCAAGATTCTGATAAGAAGTCTTTTAAACAAAAGACTGGATGCAGAATCAATGAAGGCACTGAGTTCAGGAAGCAGACCTGGGTGAATTTTTATACCCTATTCTTAAAAATTAGAAGGAAACTATTTCAGCTAATCCATATTTATAAATACATCTAATTGAACCTTGCCCTTATTTGGAATATTCATTATGCTAATTAATGAGACACTGTTTAACCAATATAACACGTTTTTTTATCCATATGCTAATTGAGAAAGTGCTGATTATCAAATGAAATATGGATAGCAGAAGGATATATAATAGCCCAATCTACAACATGGCTCTTTCTCTTATAAAGCCAGCTGACTGCTCTCAAACTGTGCTTGTTTAATAGAATTTGTGATCTCATCACACTTAGGATTAAACTACAAGTAACTGGCATCTACATAATAAACCTTTCACACCAATTATACCAAATATATGAAATATGTCTTATTTAAGGAAGAAAGGTTGTTATTGATGGGCATAAATATAGTCAAGATTATGTCATTAAAATGCACAGTATTTTTGAAATGAAATGATCCATTTAAAGAAAATTTTCACTAGGATTTTAGCAAGCTAGAACTCTAATAAAACATAAGAAACACTATATTTAACCTATTTTGTAAAAATTGAAATGATTCCTTAGCTGCCATACACAGCAGAATTTCATAGAGCCTATGCACACTAGAGTAGTCAGATTTAATTATAGCTATTTTAAACTGCAAAAAGCTCATCATTTGCAAAGAGAAAATTGATGAATAGAATATGTTATTATTAAATTTTAGGTTATGAGTATATATTGATTTTGAAATGTAGCTTTTGGCAATTTTATCAGGGACCATTCAAACTTTAAAACAATAATTTGAGAAAATATTACTTTGGAGGAATAATGGCAATATCTATAATGTTCATTCTTCCTTGATCTTGGTAGAAGTACCATTCAGGGATTTTAAGAAGTGAAAATGATCTAACTCCATCATTTTTTCAGCTGAAGCTCATTGCTCTTAAACCTCCCTGCCAAGAATCATTGTTGTAGCAATGCATTTAAATGTTACCTGCCCACCCAGTCTGAGGCCATGGATGGGTACAAATAATACCTTAGTATATGATGGGACATGCAATACCTGAAAACAGAGGAAACAGTTTTTACAAGTAAAAAGGATAATATATTAAAAGTAAAAAGATATGGTCAATATTGAAAATGTCTGACTTGAGTACTTTCATGATATGGATACATTTCTTAATCCCTTTGTGTCCATAGAGACCCTTTTTCTGTCCTTTTACTACTTTCAAATTTAAGATTATTTTCCTGGGAGCCTTACACCCCTCATATATTATGTCATAAACTTGACCATTACATAAGATATCAGTTCTACATCACCACTATCCTGACCATTTTTCCAACCTTGTCTTATTAACACTGCCCTTCAGGCTCAATAAGCTACTTGCTATCTCACAAGAAAACTAAGCTCTTTCCCACTGTAGGGCTTTTGCTGTTATGGCTGCTGGAAGGGACTTTTCTCTCTACTTGTCACATGACTGAAACCTTATTCTCCACTGCTCAGCTTAAATATGGATTTGCCAGTGAGGCAATCAGGGACACATGTATCTCAGTGGCTTCACTGGCTGCCGAAATCTGAAGGTCCCTTCATATTCTATTATTCTCTGTTGTTACAGACTGTTTCCAACATCTGTGTATTTTGTGTTTTATCATAAATTGTGCTTTTATTCTGATGGACATAAATAAATATAATGTACATACACAAAAGTTTGCTTACTTGTTCACTGTCTATCACCTCCTTTGCCTTAATTTATATACTCTGTATTGGTCAGTATTTTTTTGTATCAATGGTAAATATGAAGCCTGCCACGTAGAAGGCAAGGAATATTTTGTAATACTTTATGGCTCTCATTAATCACTTTTCATCCTAGGAAGCTTTAAATTACCCCTTTCTTTTCTTTTCTTCTCTTTTTTCTTTTCTTTTCTTTATTGATTTTAGAGAGAGAGGAAGGGAGAGGGAGAGAGAGATAGAAACATCGTTGAGAGAGAATATCGATTGGCTGCCTCCTGCATGCCCCCACTGGGGATTTGGCCCACAGCCTGGGCATGTGCCCTCACCAGGAATCAAACCAGTGACCTCTTGGTGCATGGGTAGACGATCAACCACTGAGCCACACCGGTCAGGCTAAATTACTCCTTTATTTATGTTATAGTTAGGCTTAAAGTTAAAGATTTCTAAAGATTAAACTTTAGTGATTAGAAAATATAGACTCTGGAACAAACACTAAAATATAAGTATTCCCTAAACAGATATGTAAATCTTCATTAATCATTCTCAAAGTATTTTTATAGCATTCTCTCCATCACTTCCTCATTCCTATTTCCCATTACTCCAAACTTGTTTCCTTGCTATTCCCTGAATAAAGATAGAATCTTACAGTATTTGCTCAAATGTCATATTCAATTCGCTCACAAAGATATCACTATTTCTTTCTATAGGTTATTTATTATTTTGCTTAAATGTCACTACTCTCATTATTCGTCCATCTCAGAAGAAAGTATTCTTCCTTTTCATAGATCCGTGTACTTTACCTATCTTTTAGTATTAATCTCAGTTGGAGAATTTAGAAATGAATCAAGAAAAAAAAAAAAGCCTAGAAATTATCCTTAATGAGTATTCTCTCAACACACAAGTTCAATTAAATTTTCCAGATTCCACATATAATTTCATCCACACTCCATCCATTTCTTTATTTTCTATTACCAGTTCCTATTTCATATTGTACTGAAATTCAACAGGCTACCACAACAATATACAAAGGTTTTCCTTTTTCTCTCATCTTGGTCTCCTCAAAATATCTCGAAAAGACACCAGGTTGAACATCTAAAATGCCAATGTGACAGTGTCACCTCTTGAAATAAAACACTTTAGGGCTTCCTATTTTCTTCAAAGTTGAATCTTATCTCTTTGATCTGACAGATGGAAACTCTGGGTCTGCTTCTGGCAGAATTTTCTTTTTCTTCTTCCTTCACTACATTTATTCACTGTCATACTCCAGTCATTCTAAACACTTGAAATTCTCTACAACAGCATTTCTCATGCTCTCCTCCCTTCCTTAACTCTTTTACTTTATGACATTTCAGAGAATATGTCCTAACTCAACCTCATTCACCACATGCTCTCCTAGTATGTAGTTCGTACACTCTAATACTACCTTGTTTTATATATACAGTGTGTGTGCACTTTTAGAATTCTACATGGATTGAATTGCAATCCCACATTTGTCATTCTGCATTGTATGACCTTGAGCAAGATACTGCTCTGTGTCTCGACTTCCTCCTCTGAGATAATAAGGATGAGAATTGAACCTAAATTAACAAACTGTTATAAAAATATAACAAGTCATGTTTGACTCAAGGAAATCATCTACTAAATGCTCCATGCTTACTTTGTTGTGATTACTAATGTGTCATGAACATCTGTCTCTGTGGCTGTCTTTCTCTCCAGATGGTTATCTCTTTGAAAGCAGAACTCATGGCTTGCTCATTTTGGTGTCAGCCCAGTATAGAATAATGACAAGCACATGTACTTATTCAAAATTTGCTTTAATTAAAGTATGAAAGAATGAACAAATTGATTATTTTGAAAATATGAAAACTATGAGTATAGCAGCTTTAATTTATATTTGCTCTTTAATGTTTCTGCATATATTCAATCAATTAATATATATTTAAAAGCATGTAATATTATTTAAAATCTGGATATCTGTGCCTTTTAAGAGCAACCTCTGGAGATAGTATCTCAACTCCAAACAAAAAGCAAAAAACTGGAAAATGACAGGCAGTGAAACTTGAATATGATGCTTACAGACCAGTTTTGCCATTGACTGCAGCTTATTTCTATTCTAGTCTAGATTTTAGCTACTTTTCTGTCATATGAGCTCTGTGATCCAAAAGGAAATATTTTTCAAACTTTGAAATATTTAGGGATAACTTTGAGGTGATGAGGAGAAGAAGTAGTGAACACTCAGAGATCACACTGCATTTGTTATTTACTCATGAAAATGGATGAATGCTTATTTGCATATGATTTTGCTGAGGTCTGCAAATGGAAAAGTAGTGGTGACTTTGACAAATTGGCCAATCTAGCGTATTTTTTAAAGCTCATGTGTGTAGTCTAATAAACTTACATTCCTTGTGGCTTGGACTTTTCAATATGTAATTATGTGTATGAATGAGAGAATTGGCTATAGAGGGGAAAATATAGGGGCAAGAGTTAACCATAAAATTATGTAATTTTATGAATTATATATAAAGCAGTGAAAAAAAGAGTTTCCAGAAAAAAACAATTAAAAATCATCAAGACTGATCATTGTTCTTTAAGAAACTCTTCATTTGCAATACTAATATTTCTTGACATCATAGAGTCAATTATCTTAAATAAAATGTGATTTATTTGTCTGTGCAATGCTTCCAAGGTCTACAGGAAAGATATTACTAAGTTATTTAAAGACATATCTTATTCTGTTTACTGACAATGCATATTGTACTATCCAGTAAGTTTATAATTCATGCAACTCCAGAATATCCTTTCCTATCTAGGTATAATGATTTTTACATAAATTTAAATAAATGTGCATGTGTGTGTGTGTGTGTGTGTGTGTGTGTATATATATATGTATATATATATATATATATAATATATATGTATTATAATACCTTGAATAATGAATCTGAAAGTAAACAATTTTTGTATTCCAACTTTATATGTGATATATTCATCAAATTAAGAAAAAATAGATCTGCATGTTTAACATTCAAAACCAAATTGTAAGTTAAGAGAATACAGATAACCGTTTTTGTTTTGTTCTGTTTTATTGCATATAACAGAAGGAAGAAAAAGAAGTATTCAGGGTATTTCAAAATGTGTGATAATATTTGTAGAACAAAGTATCTCTGCCAGACCAGGGGGAAACTAAAAACAAGAGGACAAACTAATGATTAAATGAGTGTCATGAGACCAGCTGATCAGAAGAGACAGTTGGGAAAATGTTTAAATTATTGATTTTTTTAAGTGATATTTCTTTGTAAATAAGAACAGGGTATACTAATAGGATCTGTATTTATGGTGAAGAGAGAAAAGCTCATTGGTGGTATGCAGATCAAGAAACAGCTAGGGTAGATATGTCCATCCATAAGGATATATCAGTGTAATTATCTAATAATGATGGCATGATTTGAGGTACAGAAAAACAAAAAACAAAAAAACTGTGAGTCAATTGCTGTTATGGACCAACACTGATAGAGAAGGATGTGAGTTTGGCATAATGAAAAAAAAAAAGAAAAAAAAAGCAGGGAGAGGGAAATCATAGCATTTCATGGCATGCAATTTGTGGCAGTGTTTTTGTTTTGTTTTGTTTTTTTCTCTCACGATTTTTTGTATAGTTGTACACTTGGGAAGAAAAAGAATGTTATGAAAATAACATGAAGGACCAAGAAGGAGTTCTATACTAATTTAAACTTGAGGGTTATGAAAACTACTAAGGAAACTGTCTAATAAAAAGCGAATTTTTTATTATGGATGCTTATAGGGGCAATATTGTTTTCTAGATACAATCATTATTCAGTTAAGATAAATGGACAGAAAAAGTTTTAAGAAAGCTTTTATTGATTTTTCAGGGAGAATTTCCATAAAGCAAACTGGAACCTTGGGATAAAGAGCAAGGAGGATTGGGTGAGCTAAAGGGAATGACTAAAGGAAAGACAATATATTATATGCAGCTATGTATCGTGGTCTCTAGTAGAAGAGCTGGATGTTAAGCTTATAGGTGGAGCCATAAACTTCACAGAGATGCTTGGCAGTGATACTTGGTTATTAATTAACAAGAAAGGAGCAAAGTGAAAGTCAGATAATATAGGCATGCCATTTGTGCCAAGAAGCTGCAGTTTAATACTCTCCAGGTCTGTTCCCCACAGATCCTGGGGAAGGGACTGGACGAAGAAAGAACAGATACATGCCCAGTAAGGTCTGGATAATATAGGGAGGATGCTTGCCTGTCAGTCACACCTGGAAATGGGTCATTGGCAGAATAGATATGTCCACTGCAAGTGTGGAAAGATTTGATAACATGCTTCTAAACAAAGGAGTTCCATTGTCTTGGTTCTCTCCTTGCATGCTGGGCTTCTGGCTCTCTTATTGCAGGGGGCACACTCCCCTGCATTTGTCCACAGGCTCACAGCCATGTGGATCCCACACAAAGAACTGATGGACTGGAGACTTCCGGTCAAGATGGCGGCGTAGGTAAACGCGGTATCGCGTCCTCCCACAACCACATCAAAGTTACAACTAAACTACAGAACAACCATCATTCAAAACTGCCTGAAATCAAGCTGAATGGAAGTCCGACAACTACGAAATTAAAGAAGAAGCCACATCGAGACTGGTAGGAGGGGTGGAGGCGCGATGGGCTGGTCCCACACTCAAGTGTGGAGGATAAAAATCAGGAGGACACCTCGGCTGGGAAGGTCCTCCCTGAGGACTGAGGGGTCCCCGTCCCACACCAGGCGCCCAGCTCAGGGTTCCAGTGCCAGGAAGAGAAGTCCCCAGAACTTCTAGCTGGAAAAACCAGCAGGAACGGAGGCTGAGGCGACTGGAGCCCCCGGCAACTCCTCTTAAAGGGCCCGCGCACGGACTTACTCGGACTCGAACCCTCCAGGCTCCAGCGTGCGGGAGGGAGCCTGAAAGGCACCAGAGTCATATGGGGAAGAACTGAGCTGTTTGGCATTGGAGCGAGGGCTGGAGAGGCAGCTTTCTCCTGGACAGACGTGCTATCAGAGGCCATTGTTCCTTTGGTGAACCCTTCCCTGGGCTGGCAGACGCCGCCATATCTGGGACTCCAGCAACCTGGCTCACACTGTTTGCCCTACCCTGGTGATTCCCTGAGGCCCCGCCTCACCCAACTTCCAGGCCCACCCAAGCTGTTGCCAGTTGCTTTACCATAGGATTGGCCTGTCTTGGATCCTGCTTCAGCGTTTCCTAAATTCTTTCAAACAAGCAGCATCTGGTCTCAGCTAGCCCCATACCTCTCGCTAAGTAATACATAGAAACAAACAGAGGGAGGCAGCCAAAATGAGGAGACAAAGAAACAGGTCCCAAATGAAAGAACAGAACAAAACTCCAGGAAAAGAACTAAGTGAAATGGAGTTAAGCAACCTAACAGATGCTGAGTTCAAAACACTGCTTATAAGGTTGCTCAATGGACTTAGTGAAAACCTCAGTGAACTTAGAGAGGGCATCAAGGGCATAAAAAAGGAGCAGTCAGAAATGATGGATGCACAGTCAGAAATGAAGGAGGCACTAACTGAAATAAAGAATAGTTTACACAGATTCAATAGTAGAGTAGGCAAAACCAAGAAGCAAACCATTGATTTGGAATGTAAGGAAGCAAAAAATACACAATCAGAACAGCAAAACGAAAAAAGAATCCCAAAAAATGAGGATATTGTAAGGAGCCTCTGGGACAACTTCAAGCGTGCCAACATTCGCATCTTGGGGGTGCCAGAAGGAGAAGAGAGAGAACAAGAAATCAAAAACCTATTTGAAACAATAATGGCAGAAAACTTCCGTAACTTGGGGAAGGAAACAGACATACAAGTCCAGGAAGCACAAAGAGTGCCAAACAAGATGAACCCCAAGAGGCCCACACCAAGACACATCATCATCAAAATGCAAAAGGTTCAAGACAAAGAGAGAATCTTAAAAGCAGCAAGAGAAAAGAAGTTAGTTACCTACAAGGGAGTTCCCATCAGACTATCAGCTGATTTCTCAAAAGAAACTTTGCAGGCCAGAAGGGAGTGGCAAGAAATATTCAGAGTGATGAAAAGCAAGAACCTACAACCAAGATTACTCTATCCTGAAAAGCTGTCATTTAGAATCAATGGCCATATAAAGAGTTTCCCAGACAAGGAAAAGCTAAAGGAGTTCATCACCACCAAACCATTATTATATGAAATGTTGAAGGGTCTTCTTGAAGAAAAAGATAAAAAAAATATGAACAAACAAAATGGCAATAAATACATATCTATCAACAGTTGAATCTACAAACAAAATGAACAAGCAGAACAGAAACATTCTCATAGATACAGAGAACTTTTGTTGGGTACCAGATGGGTGGGGGCTGGGGGGAGGGGTGAAAAAGGTGAAGGGATTAAGAAGTACAAATTGGTTGTTAGACTGACAAATCTCAAAGGGAAGGGGGGTTCTGGGGTGGGAAGAAATAAACCAAAGAACTTATGTATATATGCATAACCAATGGACACTGACAACAGTATGGGGAAAAGCAGGAGGGGGGCAGGAATGGGGAGGAGGGGGTCAATGGGGGAAAAATGAGGAACATCTGTAATACATTCAACAATAAAGATAAGTTAAAAAAAAATAAAAACAAAAAAGAACTGATGGACTGGAACTAGCCAGATGCTATGTCAGACCCAATTCCACCTTGGATGGAAACTTTGGAAACTGCCTTTGCTTCTAGCTCTGCTGAATCCCCAGCTGCACCTCTTCCAGGACTGGTTTAAGAAAAATGGGACTTTGCAAACCCAGGGATATAATTCCACACAAATAAAGCTTTCTACCACATCTCATCCTCCTGTGGAGACCTCCAGAAATGCTTACTCCAGCAGCTCCCCAAGATCCCCACTATCACTAGCAATGGTCAGGGCAATCCACACAATTCTCCAATAACAGAAGTAAGTGTGATTTTGGTATCAATAAAGTACTACACCATTGATTTTTGAGGGATCATGTGATACAGAATAAAAAGAAGGTATATTAGTAGTCTTCAGTCATTTGGATGGCAAGACAAGTATTTTTTTTCATCCTCCACTCCACTCTGGTTATTGTTGATTTGTTTTGTCTCTAACTCTTACAGTTTATTTCTGTATGTAATGCATGACTTTGGGTCATTAAGTATAGTTCAAGCATTTGAGGACATGAAGAGATGAATTTTCAACAAACTTGTAGTCTGATGAGAACTAAAAACTAGTTAATAAGTTTAGTATTATGCATTATAAATATGAAATATTAACTTGTGCACACTATTATTTTCTCCTCATTCATTTCAACCACAAAAAATAGTATCTGTCAAGTCTCCAAGTGACAAACTGTCACAAGAGAACCAGAGAAGAAAGGCAACCAAATTGTGGCTTTTGATTTCATAAGCAGAAGTAGAGTTATAGGAAATAATTTGTGTATGTGTATATATAGACAATTATATGTTTCAGAAGAACAAATTTCATGGCCCCAAAACATAGGATATTATGTACTGAGGTAGAATAAAGGGGAAAAAGGTATAAGGGGCCAAAGAAATACTCTGAGAAAAAAAACCCTCATATTGAGTATGAATAATTTAGGTTTCTGAGGGAAGAAGGCAAGTGTGTGCCAAAAATTTGGATGCTTGTAAGGGCAATATTTCTCAATCCGATTTTTAAAATGGTCAATTTGAATTTTAAAAAGTCCAAAATAAGAGTAGTAGATAATCCTTTGGGAAGGTAGAAAAATAATTTTCAGAGTCAAGCTTTTTAAATTCCTTCCTTCCTTCCTTCCTTCCTTCCTTCCTTCCTTCCTTCCTTCCTTCCTTCCTTCCTTCCTTCCTTCCTTCCTTCCCCTTCCCTTCCCTTCCCTTCCCTTCCCTTCCCTTCCCTTCCCTTCCCTTCCCTTCCCTTCCCTTCCCTTCCCTCTCTCTTTCTTTTCTTTTTCTTCTCTCCTTCTTTTCTTCCTTCTTTCTTTTCTCTCATATAGTTTCATTAATTTCTCCAAAAGCGGAGATAAGACATCACTCAAATATAAAGTATATAACACACACAAAAAGAAAAATGCTGAATATGAACCATCCTTCATGATAATATTTTTATGCTTATGAGTAATTTCTAATTATTTACCAGTTTGCTTATGAATACAGTGCAATAGTATTTATATCATATTTAAGAGAAAAAAAATTGAGCCTTAAAATCAACAGAACTTAATTAAAAACTAATTCTTAGAGCTCTCATCCTCTGCTTAAATATACTTCTCCCTTTCTTGACCTCAAACTCTTAACTATGTTAGGGCTTCCTGTCATATGCCTTAATAAAATTAATTACTGTTTCGTGTTATACCCAGCACACTTGTAACTACACATATACAAAAGTATGTCTCTCTTGAGAATTATAAATGTTTTTGGAACAAGAGACATATCTACATTTTAATGTGATGCAAGACACATATTATAGCTTAACTGCTTGTTTTTCTATGACTAAGTATTAATTATATTGAGGTCACGGGGATAATTCAAAGTTTAAAGACAATACAGAACCAAATTCCAAATAGTTTATAATATAAAGCAAGTGATTACGGCATGCACAGACAATATAAATTCCAAGCTGGTAGAATGACCAGTGTTTTAGTAAAGGTAGAAAAATAATAATTTTAGAGCACAGAAACAGAAAAAGTTGATTCTTCTTAGAGGATGTTTAAATGAGGCATTGTAGTAAATTCAAACAGCAGAATTTCAACAAAGTGTGCAACAGTTTTCCAAGGTAGAAATATTATAACAGGTGAAGGACCGACCACCTCTATAACTTAACTTTGCATTTAGCACTTAAACATTGGATAAATGGGAATTGATATTTAGGGGAAGCATCTTGAAAGTCCATATAAGATTTCAAAATATAATGACTAACAAGCTAAGCAATATGTACTTGTTTCCTTTATTTGTTGAAAACCAAAACTTGTTTTTTTCTTTTTAATGGGGTGGGTAGTTGGGATGGCCAACTACCCACTGATGAGAGCTATACACATGGTGATAAATAACAAGTAAATATTATGTCATCTATTTTACTTATAGTATCATTTGTTTTTATTTTTATTAAAATAAGTTTTTCTGTACTTTGTCTTATTTTTATTTTCTATCATATGATATTCAAATATAAAATATACAAAATGAATATCATATATCAAGAAAGTGGTGGATATCCAACATTAAATATTGAATGCTTCAATATTGAAATTCTAGTTAAATTATATCTTTGGCTTTGGAAAACACAGTTTTAAAAAGTTAATACAGAATTTTGCTTATACCACAGTGAAATTACTATAGCATTTATATAATAATTCTAAATAGTATGACTACTTATGTGATTGTTGTTTCTTCCATTAGAGTATTCCCAAAATTGTTTTTTCATTATTTTTCTCTCTTTTCTCTCAAAATCTTTTTATACATTAAAAATATACATTTTGGAGATATCTAAGCCAAATTTGGAAAGGATTAAATAAATGAAATTGCCATTTTTCATCAAAATTGGCATTCAAAATGTTCTGCAGCTTCCTTGTGTGTTGGTTATTGACATTCTGTTAGTTACAAATATTTTTATTAAGTTTATGACTGGTGATAAACCTACTTAATGTGTATTTTAAATATGACTTTTAATTACTTAAACATTGCAACATGAAATTTGGACCTCTCTGAAACAAACACTAGAGATTTATTTTTACCCAAGGACACGGGTTTCATTTCCAAAATCAAGGTGCTTCAAAATATTGCATATGATAGGAAATGAACATTTATAAGGCACCCTTGTTAACATGAGTAGGCTAATTTCCATAGAACAAAGAATTTGTGTGTCTTCAAAATAGTCCATGAGAAAATAGCTGTTTATTATAATGTTAAAAATATAAGTACTATTAAAATATTATTAATATCATATCTAAATTATTTGTTATGTTTCTTATAAAATATATTACATATAATCTCAAAAGAAGATAGACAAGTCTAAAATGGAATTCTTTGTTAGACTTTGATAATTGAAATTCAAGTCATAGGATAGAAACCATTAATTTTTCATGTATATTGGTCAAGGGAGGTTGGTCAATGATATTACTTATATCTTATTAAGGGCTAATAGAGAGATGATTTAGACAATTTTCTGACTATTAAGCTCATCCCACGGTTATTAGTTATTGTGTATATATAAATAGAGATTTTACAATAGCAGTTTGTTATATAAATTTGAAAATAAATACAATGAATATTTTAATAACAGTTAATAGGGAAGGCCTTCAGGGATCATAAGCAGTACTTATGTTAACAAGCCTCTTAAAATTTTAAAGTAGTTGAAGCAAACATGAATATTTACATTACAGTATTTATCTACTTTTTAAATCACTTATTTCTTGTTTATTGTTAAATATTTTACATATATAAATTAGAAGTATATATAAATTTGGCCAAGTAATAGAGCAATTTTCTCAATGCTTTCAACAGCAACAATTCCTAAATACATTCTTGAAATTGAATCATTTTTGTCAAATTAATTACTCATTTTGGGGGGATAATGCAATAGTTATTATCATATTTCAAGTTCCACCCTAATTTGTCTCCCTGCTTTTATCTTTGCTCCTACAGACTATTCTCTATGAGCTGGTGAAATTCTTAAATGTAGATATGTTCGTTTCAGTGCTCTGCTCAAATCCTGTAAATAGATTTCCAACCTCCTTAGGACCAAAGGCTTTATTTCTTCTCCAAACTGTCAATGTGATCTGGCCATCTGGTCATTCTCTGACCTTATTATCTGTTAACTGGCCACTGCTCACTCTCCCTTAGATGTACTTGCCTCCTTCTTGCTCCTTGGTTATGTCCAGTGTACACAGTTTTTGAAAACACTGGCCGATTCTCTTTCTTCATATATTTTCCAGAATCATTCTCTCACAACTTACAAAGTTCAGTCCAAATATAACTTAATTAAAACACGTATTGATGCCCTGGCCAGTTTGTCTCAGTGGTTAGAGCGTTGGCCCACAGACCAGAGAGTCCTAGGTTTGGTTCCCGCTAAGGGCACATACCTGGGTTGGAGTTCGTCCCCAGCCCCGGTTGCGGTTGTGTGGGTGGCAACCAGTCAATGTGTCTCTCTTACATCAATGTTTCTCTCTCTCTCTTCCTCCCTCTCTCCCTCCTGCTCTATCTGAAGATAAATGCAAAAATGTCCTTGGGTGAGGATAAAAAACAAACACAAACAAACAAAAAACACGTATTGACCACCCTGAATCAAATTTTATCCTTACTTCCTCATGTGTCCTTTTACCTTCCTTTATTTTTCAACAGAGAAAGTATCTCCTAATGATGTATTATATATTTCTTTTTAAAATTTATTTGCTATTTACTTTATATATTTTTATCCCTACTACAATATGCCATGAAAACAGTGATTTTGTTTGTTTATGTTGAATTTGGTGTTACTTTGATTTTTGCTGCACTGCTCCTATCGTTAAAACAATTCTTAGCAAAGAGTAGGAGAAGGGATTCAATATTAACAAATTGAATGAATTAGGTCATATTATCATGTGGTCAAGCAAGATAATAGGTTCATGAGTATTCAGCATTTTCCCTCTAGTCTTGTCTGTGTTTGAAAAAATATAACCCATTTAAATATGGACATGGACCAAATTAAGGTAGAGTTGTAAGAAAGTTAGAAAAGATACATTTAAAAAATATTTCAGAAAAAAAATTTTAGGAATTTCCCACATCACAATATCCAGCATAGATGACTTGCTAATATTTTCAGGTGCATTGTGGCATAAAGAGAACCAGTAAGTATTTATTGTGTGAATGAATGAATACATGGATTGATGGATGAACAAGAAAGAAAATGATGAAAATTTTGATGTTGAAAATATATTTTATATATCTCCTTTTTACCCCATGGGTCAGGGAGAGATCCCTTCCTTAGTTTATGGAAATGGCCGAACACACAACATCCAACATTAGAGAGGAGATTGACAGCTGGTTATTAGTCACATATGTTCACAGCTGGGGCAGAAGGAAACTGCTCCACTCAGGGCCACATGAGGGTTTCACTCTAGGACAGAGTGAACAAGCAGGACCTGCAGGACACAGGCTTTATAGTAACTAGAGGGAAGATGTGATTGAGTTATTTGAATGATTCTGGGAGATGGCAGAAAAATGTAATCTGATACTAAGGAGTATGTATTCAATGTGCCTGGTTCCTATAGGTGAAAAAAATAGTGTTGTTTGATGAGGGGATCTTACCTACAAGAGATGAGTAGGAGGGAAAGCTGTGGTTAGGCCATGTAGTCCTTCCAAACTTTACCAGAGTTTCAAGACAGCAGATTAAATTTAATATTATTTTCAGGCACCCGCACTACAAGATATTGATGGATAAAGAGAGATAGGAGTGAATGCTGACTTAGGATTCTGAAATGAACAATGGTGAGAGCATCAAGTGAGAATGATTACATAGAAGGAGGGGGAATTGAGGCGGGATATGATATGTCAGCTGTTGGCTTTTGACATTGTAACGCTGGTAAGTTTTGGCTTTGTTCTAGCTCAAAATAAAGATTTAGAGTTTTTCACTGGGTGTTTAATTCCAATATGGATACCAAATTTTAGAAGCATAAATAAGTGGTAGGGTTCATGATAAGCATGCACATTTTTAGAAGATTAACAGTAGAATTCAAATAACATATTAGTGTACCTATTAAGGGGTGGGAGCTGGTTTGCATAATTTATTTGGGGGAAAAAACCCAAGGGGTTTTATTTTCAGAATTTTATGAATAAATATATTTGTACTTAAGCCATCAAAATAATCTAGCCATTCTGACAACATTCTGTAATTTACCAAATCCAGTAACCTTTCCACCAAACCACAGTTTTCACTGTAGGTACCCTTTAAATAAGTAGCCAAGATAAATTATCGATAATTTTTCAATTGTAAACTCAATTTATCCAATTATTAGGTTACTAAGGTTACATAATACTAAGAACAAATGCTCAACTCTATGCTTATTTTTCTTCATGGAAAGATCTAAAACTATGACTGTGTCAGATATGGGAGTGGGCTGGGAAGGCAGTTGTATAACATATGACAGACACTCTACTTGGTATTATAAAATATTTTTTTAAAGCATATATTTTTAAATTTAAACACATGAAACACATGCCAAAATAAAATAAGTGTCAATATGTTTCACCTGATTAATGAGGAGAATATAGATAAGTTAAAATCAGTTCAATGAGAATCTGAGCAGGTAGGTCTTTATAGGTAATTTAATAAAGAAATGTTAACCTAAGATTCTGGATACAAAATTAATATCTTAAATAGCTATAAATATAATTTTTAGAGTTTTTTCTTTAAGACAAAGTCAATTAAAAATATAAGCCCTAGCTCTGGCTGGTTTGGCTCAGCAGTAGAACATTGGCCTGCAGACCAATGAGTTGTAGGTTTTATTCCGGCCAAGGGCACATACCTTGGTTGCAGTTCGTCCCCAGCTCTGGTCAGGGTCATGTGGGAGGCAACCAGTTGATGTGTCTTTCTCACGTCGATGTTTCTCTCTCTCTCCCTCTCTCCCTCCCACTCTATCTGGAAAAAAAAAATGTAAGCCCCATACTTCACTCATTAATCTCTTGCCAATTTCCAAATTTATTTATTTATTTTTTTATACTTTCAATCTTTACCAAAAAAATGAGAGGAATATAACTGAATATACTCCTCTACATTTTTCATATGAAAAAAAAAAAATCTCAAAAATGTCTAAATATATTGACAAATTTAAAGAGTAAATAAGTAGAAAATATTGTATATCAATCCACTGTTGGAAAGGTGGGAGAACCTACTATAGATTCCAAAGTCTTTTTATATTTTTCTTTTAAGAAAAATGCTTGAGAAGACAGATTGCATGGGTTTTTAATGTAATCTAAAATATCTACTGCTTGGATATTATAAAGAATACCTCTGGATCTGGTTACTTGAGCACTTTTACACCCCCATTCATTACAGACTAACAAACAAAACATGAAAGCACCATGAGTGTACAGAATGTCAATACTTATTAATGTAATGGAGAAGAGTATTAGACTTTTCCAGGAGTATGAGTAAAGAGCAAAGGGAATTTGAAAGTAGGAAGTTTGGAAACTCAGAGAAGAGAAAGGCAGCATGAATTGCCTCAGGGGAGGAGTAAGGATAACAAATGGGATAATTGAATAAAAGGTGATAAGATAGCATACAGAAAACCATCTTTTCCATTTTTAATAGAATTGATTTTGTTTCTTGCTAATTTCTGTTATGCACATTTACATATTAATGAAGATAACCCATGGAACATTAAGTAGACAAATTATGAAAATAGACTATCAGAAGCCATGATGAAGATGATTCCTCTAAGACTAAATTTATTCTTCATCTCTATCATTATAATGAAGTTCATTCTTGGGATTTATATATTCATAGAGTGATCAAACCATCAGAACTCTGACTGTAGGCACTAGCCTCCTCACATTTGAATGAAGGCATACACAAAATGGAAAAAAGAGTCAAGAGATCATGTCAATTACCTCCAGCCATGTTCTCCAATGTGCCATTCTACCCATTTCTCTTTGTTTGTTTCACTTTAAGTATGCCATGTCAAATTTCAACTACACCACAATGCATATCAGAGTTTAAGGTTTGATGGTCTGACTGCTAAATTCTACACAAAACTATAGGAATTTATCTGTGAGGGTTACTCCTCCCAGCCTCTTTGTACAATGTGCACATTTCACTGAAAATATCGGAAAGGATCAACAAGATGACAAGATGCAATCAGTACAAAATTCTGAACATATTACAATTATTTTCTTATTTTCTTTTCCATAAATGATGAAAATTAATCAAATATTGACAAAATATTCAAATATATAGACTTTTCATTATTTGTCATTAATCATCACATTGTAAATCCCCTATCTATGAAAGGCACTATGCAAATCTATGGCACCAATCCTTGGAGAAAAAAAATGTTGGTTTATATTTTAACATGAGATATGATGTCATCAATAGAAGGAGTTTGTTCAAATGATATAGATTGGGAGGCTTACCAAATTAAAACATCTTTTGATATTTCCCTGGGAGAAGAGCTGCAAGTTCATCTTTTCTCTCTTTTTGGTTTTAACACAGTTCCTTTTCAACACAAACTTCTGTGGTTGAACAGATATACTTGAAAAAGCATAATTAGCTACTGTGGTTTATAGGGTCAGTATCACTGTTTTAATTAGAAAATTATAATATTACATATGTTAAATAGTTTCCAGAAAAAAAACACACACACAAAAAAACTACTGTCACCAATATTCTTCAATTCTCAATGCTCCAATTCAATATAAATGCATGAACACAAGATTTGTAATGGTTTAGATTTAACCTTGCAATCAAATTAGGATCTCTTGTATTAGTTTTCTTTTGTGGTTGCAACAAATTATGGTAAATTATTTGCTTAAAACAACACAAATTTATGATGTTGCTGTTCTGGATATCAGAAATTCAAACTGGGTCTCACCGAACTAAAGTTAAGGTGCTGGCAGGGAGGGATGTGTTCCCTTCTGGAGGCTTTAGAGAAGAATCCATCTTCTTGCTCCAGCTTCCAGAGGCTGCCCATATTTCTTGGCTTATTAACCTTTCCCTCTTCAAAGTTGGAAATAGTCAGTTCAGTCTTTTTCATGATGCTACATCTTTCTTGTTCTGACCCTTTTATCTCCCTCTTTCCCATTTAAGGACCTCTGTGATTTCATTGGGTCCATGTGGCCAATTCTGAATAATCTCCTTAATTTAAAGTCAGATTGATTAAACAACTTTAATTCTGCTTGTAACCTTGATTTCCCCCTTGCCATGTAACATAACACATTAATAGAGTCCAGAAATTAGGATGTGAACATCAATGGTAGGGGGGCAGAGATCATTCTGTCCACTGCATCTGTAAATAGACAGCATAAGCTTGGACTATGAGTTGACTACAAATGCACATTATTGCACCCTACTCAAGTTCTATTTGTTCAGATTCTAATAGGGTACAGTCCAGGATTCTATGTTTTAGCAAGATCTCCAAGTCATTTTGTCACAGTAAAGTTTGGAAAATGACTGTTTAGGAGACACACATCAATAAAAAGTGACTTTCTTTGTCCGATAAGAATTAACATCCTAAACTAAAAAATATTAAACATCTTACTTTACATATTTTAGATCTTTTCCCAGCTCTTCCTTTCCTGCTTTTGCATTACTTACAGAGTCTACCACCAAATATCTAAATAAGTTGTTGTTTCTCCAGCCCTTTCTCAGCTCACCTTCCATTCTGTGGTTTGCAAACTTTGAATTTCTTTCCTCGCTCTCTTCTTAACAATTTCAGGTATATCACTGGTACCATTGCTACTCTCAAACCAGGAATACACCATGCCAATGCTTCTGGAAAATAAAAAACATCAGAAAGTTCTAGAGTCGGGATATTACTACCACCTATCTGGATGTTGGTTTTGTCATTTCAATCTCTAATGCCAGAGAGCTGTAGTGTATTTTTATGAGCTGTAGCTGGGCATGTTAACTTCTTTTTCATGATAGAAATATCAAGAAGCCAGATGAAATAATAATTCAGATCCTGTGACTGTTTGTTTTTAAAACACTGTCATAAAAATTCTACCATTATTATATAAATAATGATGTACAAAGTCATTGCATCAAAGATTAGTTTCAAATAAAACATAAGAAATTAAATTGACTTCCTTCTTTGCCACCTTTTCTCATGTTGTTAGATATTTACTATCTAATTAATTCCATATCAGGTAGCATTATTTTTCTTTGACACTC
Source organism: Tadarida brasiliensis (assembly GCA_030848825.1). Taxonomy (NCBI): domain Eukaryota; kingdom Metazoa; phylum Chordata; class Mammalia; order Chiroptera; family Molossidae; genus Tadarida; species Tadarida brasiliensis. Next base: position 19,393,668 of record CM061258.1, read on the forward strand.
AAGTAGAGACATTGATGTGAACCCTTTCTTAAAATAAATTTTTGTCTGCTTGACATTAGGTAAGAGGTTTAGGATCTGCAGGAATCTTAGAGGCAGATCCCAGACAATGTTCATATGAAGTTCTGCCTGTCTGTAAATTACTTACTAAAGGTAGGACCAAGTAATATTTCACATTGTTGCTCTCACTGACTGAAAGAGAGATCCTCAAGTTTTCATAAAAGTACAGAACATGATTATCTGGCTTAACCTTGTGAATACAAAGGTGTCTGGAACAACCCCTGCTGACTGGATTCCCTGCTTATATTATGAGATAAACACATTTATTACTCAACCCACCTATGTTGTTCTTTCAAGAAATTTGGGGTCCAGTGTAACATGTAATAAAAACAATGACAGCATAGTTCATGGAGTTTTCTTAGCTTTTATTTCCCCCCCACCCCGGGAAAAGAAAAATAACCATAATATTTATCCAGAGGATATTTAAGCCAGGACCATAGATAATTGAGTACCTTACTTTAAAGCAACAGAAAAAAAATTTCAATTATTTTTTTCAATTTATTCTTCTCAGGCAAAAAAAAAAAAAAAAAAAAGAAAGTTGTGCTGGTGTCTTGAATTTTCCCGAGTCCATATCAAGTTTCTTAAATGCCCTTAGCTTCTATTTTATTTTTTATGCTTTTAAAAATATTTTAAATTTTTAAAATAAAAATTATGCTTTTATATGACAGTCAAGCTATTGTAGTTGTGACACTAACATGTAAGACTCATTTGAATAATCACCAGTGGTTTATTTGACAATTTTGTCTGGTTTCCTTTTCAAAAGTTGCTGTCTGTGACCAGGAGACTTTATGTTTACATTTACCCTGTTAAACTAATGTTCATTGTCATCGTATGTGAAACATCAATGTATTTTCTTAGAGGTAAATTTTGTGATTGCATCTTTTTACATACCTGAAGAGTAAAGCATTAAATTATTAAATATGTCCTACTTGTTCCTTTGTCAGATCTACTGTATTGCTAATGGCTAGACATTTCACGAGACAATTCAAAGCGAACATTTTGATATTAGATTTTTGGGAAAACAGAATGATATCTGTCAGGTTCTGTGTCAGATCTCCATAGCACAGCACAGATGCTGGCACATATTTGATCTTCCACAAACATTTGATAATGGAATGACTTTAATTATTCTCCCATCAGCGTGTCATTTGGCACAGGCCCTCAGGGTACTGCTACTGTCATGCAGAGGTATGAGGAGCAACAGGATGTGGCTGGGGAAAGTAGCCAAATCCAAAAATCTGTTAGGGTAAGAGCATTCTGGCAGATTTCATTGGTGGGCATACAAGAAATTAATTATATAGAACTAAATATGTCTAAAAGTATCAGGTGGGAATGTTGAACGAGGCAAGTAAAAAAAAATCAGTGTAGAAAAGTCAGGGAAAGTCAAACAACTACCAATCTATCTCTCTCCCCCTCTGTTTTAGTCTTTTTGTATATTTATTTTGACTGAAAATCACTGAGAGAATTTAGACAAAGGAAAAATAATCATCAGGAAAAGAATATAAAGCAGGGAGATCATTTCCTAAATTATAATTTGGATCTGCCAAATTGCACATTTGGACCTATACTTTCAGGTAACAAACAAGAGTCATAGAAATGACTTTTTATATCAACGTGACTCGTTACAGAAATGATTCCAACTACCCAATATACTGAGATTTTTTATGAGATTTTGTGAGATTTTATATGGGTCCGCCTAATGATGACAGTAAACATTTTAGTACCGATGATATTGACAACATTCTTCTATTGAAAAACAATTCACCTCTTAGAGTTTTCTATATTTACGCAGGGCAATGCTATAATAATCAAATGAATTTCAGTAAAAGCATTTCCATTAGGGGTAAAAGGGTATAGCCCATGTTAGTAGGCTTCCGTAACAGTCCAGTTAAATTGATCAAAACCATCAACTTGCAGATCCAAGACTTTCAGATAACCACAACCACAACAAACATGAAGGAACCAAGGAACATAACTGAGTGCTATACAAATTCCTGAACAACCAACCTCTGGATTTTTTTATAAATAAATTTTCTTAATAAACCTGCATAGGTCCCATTGGTCAAACTTTCCCATTCACAATATTTATATTTCTCTGTTGATTATCCTGTTTGACAGACAGTTTATATACTTTTATTTTTTCTTAACCTAGTTTGAGAGATTTTTCAATTGTTATTATTCTCTACTGTTTTATATTATGCTTAAAGATCATAGCTTTATAGCCAGCAAGCTATATCTTCCCCTTACATTTATAGTTATGCATGTTTTAGTTGGGCTACTTGATTTTTCTATATTCAGTTCACCTTATCAATTGTCTTAAATTTTCTTGATCTTATTTATTCTTTTCTCCTATTAGAGGACCTATTCATTTCAGGTCTTCCTGCTACTTCTAAGGTAACTGTTCCAAGTCCAGAAAATTCAATCACTTGCAAAATCTGATGAAGCACTACAATGCAAGGACTGGAATCTGGCTTCTCAATAGCTTTGTTAAGGGAAAAGTGATATGATCCAAAATGCTGGGATCATCAACTGTCTGTTGAATAATCATCAACCAATGGGGACAGGTGACAGAAGGGAACTTCAAAAAGAAGAAAATTGTATTCTAAATCCTGCTGTCCAGAGGAAAAGTACAAGGCTTGTCGTTTCTCTGTTTCTTTCTAAAAATGTTCCACTGGGCCACTTGAGCTTTGCCAGCCAGACAGTGTAGTTTTGAATTTATTTTACAGTTTTTATTTTGTGTCTGCACTTCCCCACTCTGAGGTTTTATGGAGGGCTGGCACATTCTGTATCTTGATCTGGGTGCTTACACAGGTGTACTGAGTTTGTAAATATACATCAGTATACCTATATTAATGTATACTTATCTATATGTATATTTATATGTCAATAAAACATTGGAAAAATGGCACAGTTTGCCTCAGGGCATTTTGCAGTATGTACTTGTAATGTTTGCATAAAATAGCCTCTGCTTCCCCAAACTGTCATAAAATGCTTATAATGAGAGTTTGTCAAAATGGAGATTAAAAGGGCTATTTGGTAATATCTGAAAATTTGAATGTTTCTTTTCAAGAAACTATTCAAAATCTTGCTATTGTCCACTATAATTATGTTTATATGCTGTACTGGTAAGTTTTAGTCCATGCCAGAGCACCACTAATTGTCTCCATTAAAAGGTTAACACATTTTTCTCTCTCAGCCCTGTTAAAATGATAGTGTGGCAATTCTTCAAATGACAGTCAATTTACCTTCCCCATCAGCAGCATGTAGGTTATTTTGAAGCACAGTGCATGTAATATGATGATGTTTATGTTTCCTAATGTCTGGGTTTTTGTTTTTTTTAAATCTATTTTGCAATAAATAATTGGGAAATAAATCCAGGTAAATATGTCTGTTTTTCATCTAAATTTATCAATGGTAGATTTTTGTCACATATGTCCTAATATTGGTCTATCATTTGTACATTTATCTATAAATAGAAAAATAATATTATTTTATTATTATCATTAACATTATTACTATTATCCTGCTTGCAAATATTTCCATGAACTTAATATAAGATCTTTCTCAGGGCCAAAGTCATTCTTTACAAAAGCACAGTAAATTAAAAATCACCTAATATTACATAGATACAATGTATGTAATTTTCTAATATACAATGCTATTTTCTAATTTACAATCCTTATTCAAATTTGGCTACTTATCCTAATATGCTTTAGAGCATTTAAGTCCAATCTAGTGTGAGATCTAGCATTATACTTTGGATTTAGTTTTTAGTCTATTTGGTTTTCTTTAAACTGGAAAAGTTTTAAGCCTTTCTTTTTTGTTCATGAAGTGGTCATTTCTGAAGAGCACAGATCAATTTTTCTGGAAGAATGCCAGTCAATTTCAGACTATCTAATTTTTTCCTCATAACTGGAAGTAGACTACATTTTTGGAAGAATATTGCATTAATCCTATTCTGCATGTATATTTATTTTTGAGTATAAGACTAGTAATAAAAGCTCTTTCTCTATTGGTGGTTTAAATTACTGTAGGCCATGCCGGTGTGGCTCAGTGGTTGAGCATCAACCCATACACCAAGAGGTCACCGGTTTGATTCCTGGTCAGGGCACATGCTCAGGTTGTGGGCCTGACCCCCAGTGGGGAGCATGCAGGAGGTGGCCAATCAATGTTCTCTCTCATCGATGTTTCTATCTCTCTCTCCCTCTCCCTTCCTCTCTCTCTAACATCAATAAAGAAAAAAAAATACTTTGGGCACTATTATATTCTCTAGTCACAAGATCACTTTGTCGTAAATTCTACTTAAAAGAGTTATTTATGTATTAAAGTCTGAAAATGTTTTTCTTTATTAAAGCTGTTCTTTCCCCTACTTAGTTATCTGTACAAAAGTTCCAATGCCTTTATATTTGGAGTCACAATAGAAAAGAACTGACATTTTTGGTAAATCCTCATTTTCATCTAAATGTAATTGTGTTTTTCTCAGCTCTTTTGGATTTTATTATAAAAGTCTTACTATTTTTATGCCATTCAAATCTATATGCTAGTGGCTTTCCAAAAGTGCTGCATTTTAACTTAATTATAATTTTATTTATTTTAGTTTTCGTAATTATTTCATAATATAAAATCTTGACCATCAGAAAAGGAATCATTTGTTATAATCAGCCATTTAGAACTCAAAGTTACAGATATGTATTTTTTTTTCAGTTTCTTAATTATTTTCAGGTATCTGCAACTATTTTTGTTTCTCAGAATTCAGAAAATTAAAATTAATATATATTTTTGTAAAATATGATTACAGCATAGACATACTATTGCAAAAGTGGGTAGTAAGGAGGGCAAAAATTATTTTCAACATCATTTGTTAAAAACAAAGTCTTGTCCTGGCCGATTTGGCTCAGGGGTTGGAGCGTTGGCCCATGGACAGAAGGGTCTCGGATTAGATTTCCGTCAATGGCTTGTGCCCGGGTTGCAGTTTCCTCACCACGACTGGGGTTGTATGGGAGGCAATTGATGTGTGTCTCTTACTTCAATGTTTTTCTTTCTCTCTCCCCCTCCCTCCCTTTTATTCTCTCTAAAAAACCAATGGAAAAATATCCTCAGGTGAGGATTAACAACAACAACAAAAAGTCTTCTATCTTTAAAATTCTTTTTTTTTATTTTTAATCTCACTCGAGGACATTTTTTGCATTTATCTTCAGATAGAGTGGGGGTGGGGGAAGAGAGAGAGAGAAACATTGATGTGAGAGAGACACACTGACTGGCTGCCACCCACATGACCCCAACTGGGGCAGGGACAAACCACAATCGAGGTACGTGCCCTCAGTGGGAACTGAACCCAGGACTCTCTGGTCCACGGTCCCACGCTCTAACCACTAAGTCAAACTGGCCAGTGCTATCTTTAAAATTCTTTATATATTTAAATAATATGAGGCCAATAATGGCCTGTATTACTATGTTTAATTTTTTAATTTGGTTTGACACTGTTATTATTGTTATTATTATTATTTAGTTCTTAGAAATAATGAAATACAGTAATGTGCTTTTTATTTCTAACTGATATATTTTAAATATTTTCTATATGTTTATTTATATTTAAAGCAGTCTTATAGAAATTTTTATGGCTTTATTTTTTTCCCTAGAGGCTTAAATGTAAGACATTTTTATCTTTAGTGGTAAATAGATCTGACTACATGTTTAGCCACAAAGTCAACAAGATTAATAATATCTGTTAAAGGAAAATTAAAAACATTCTTTTTCATCTAAAATGAAAAAGTAAATCACTGCAACAAACACAGTAATGCAGTTAATCCATTACATTTATAGATTCCATTATGTAAATTCATTAGAATTTTATCTAAGATCATTTGTTCACAATAATACAATATTACAAACCATCAATTGAAGCTTGCTAATGAATTCAAATATGTTTACTTTTTTTAAGTGCTAAGGAATAAAAACGCAAATGCTGTTGGACCATAGTTGACTCAGATCATCCATCCTTGAGTGAAGACAAAAAAATTCATCAAAGCAATAAAATCATATTTAGGTGTAAATAAACATTAGAATATTTTTTCAAAGGAACACTACTCTCTACAAAAATCTGCACTCAATGTCAATGAATGGGAAAATGTTTGGTAATAGTTTAGTATGTGTTATTCATTCAGCTGAATAACTCCCTACCTTAGTGTGAATGTTCATAGTTTTGGTTCAAATGAAAAGCTCTCAAGTAGTCTCCTGACAATTTATTTGTTTCTCTCTATTTGTTTTTGTTTTCCAGGATTATTACTTAAGATAATTATAAAGTTTGTAAAAGTGATAAAAGATCAGAGATGAAAGAAACAAAATATTTATTTTCATGCCTTAATCAGAGCTCATTAGTTCAATGAGTGATGTCTCTTCTTACCCTTGTTATAATTCTTACCCATCTACTAAATATTTAGTATAGTCTCCACATCCTCAAGGTCTTATTGAAAAATAAAAGAACATGTTGAAAAATTACAAAGAAAATGGGAGTATAAGAGTTGTGCATTAGTTCTAAAAATTCTAGAACACTGACATTTTACAGAACACAAAATTCCTGCTAGGTATAATGTAGATGGAAAATATTTCAATTTACATAGAGTTCCTAAGGTTCAACTCACAACTACGCTTTCCTAAACCTTACTGCTGTAATAAGTTGATAATACCTAAGATGACTTCCCTTTGGAGAACGTCCTGTAGTCCCAGATGTATATTTTCTTAAGGCAGTATACTTGGATCAATTATTTAACATCATTTCTACAATGGTATTAAAAATGGGTTAGCAGTATAATATATGTGTGCTGATTTGAATCATCTGAGGAGCATCTAGATATCAAGACAATTTAAACTTGCAGCAGTGTTAGAGAAAAACTGGGGAGAGAGCTTCATAAGATTGGGACAGTTATCTAAACACAATTGAAATCTAAGAGAGAAGGAGAGAAAAAAAAAAAAAAGATAGATTATGTAGAAGATCTGTGAACTGTTGTGTGATGTCGGTAAATTTCCACAAAGCCATTGAGCAGTCTTGAGCGGTATTTTAAGTCTTCTGGAAATGGGTCTGAGAAAGTACCTCTGCTGAGCTCAGTTATTGCCTGGGTGCAGTCCAAGAAAGTATGGACTTAGCACAAATGCAGAGATGGATTTCAGAGCTTGGCAGTCAGGGCCCTGGGACAACTGTGCTCCTGCTAGTTGGGGATCATGAGGTGAATGCTTGTGGTCCCCACATTACTTCATAGAGTTACGATCCTTATGGAAACAATTTCAGAAGAGTACTTGAAACAGTTTAAGATCCTGCTCCATAAATGCTTGCTATTATTTAGAGAGGTAAACTACTTGCCCTCGAGTCGTGAAATAAGCTACAGTTCACTGGTAGACCCTTAGGACTTTGAAGATTAACAGTATTTAGAAGTGCTAAGCCTGACTATCCGAGTTCAAAGTAAGGGAGACAAAAAACACAGACTGTAGCAAACAAGGCTCCTGCTTGACCTCACAGGTCTTTTTCCTGACCTCGCAGTAGCATCAAGAGCAAGATCGGGCTTTTTAAGTGAGAAGACAAAGGAACATTGAATATTGAAGCTTGTTCTTGACACAACATATTCACCTATTATACAGAGAGAGCCGCACTCAGGCAGTACAAACATACGCAGCCAGCCTCTGGGGGCGTGGACAGAAGAGAGTTACAGCACTTTTGTGAACAAGCAGGGTATATAATTTTCAAATTCTGACATAATTAAAAATTTAAATTAGTTCTTTCAAAACTACACATTATTTTTATATGACATACAAGACTTTTACTTAGCATATGATTCAAGTACAGATTCCTCCATATGCACATTTTTTTTTTCAGGTTTTATGTTGCAGTATTAGGATGACAAGAAAGGGACTTGACATTTCTAAGAACGCACTTATATTCAAGGATAACATTTTATACCTGTTTATGATACTGCAGTTACAACACATATACTATGTTCAAATTTAGACCATGCTCAAAGGTTGTGTTAACAAACTTGATGAGTGTGAATGAAGACAGGAAGAACATTCAGGGACAAGACAATATGAGAACTCAAAACTGCATGGCGTCGCTGAGACATGTAGGTAGGACTGTTTATACCACAGAGAACAAAAATATTTCAGGAGTCGAAGAGATGCAGATATTTTCTTTATATAGCCACATATATAGATTGTTACATATATAATTGATAATAGTTTTGTTTTTCAATTTTTACTTTCATTTTGGTCATAATGGTGATTACTGGGGCACACATTTCTGTTCAAGAAGCAATGAGATACCAATTAAAGGCATTGTAGCCATGAATCTTTGCCAATATCTGAAACTTTCTGAGCCTCCGTTTCAATATCCATAAAACAAGATAGAAAAAAGAAACTGTCTTATCATAATGCTTAAGCAGTACATTTATAACTTATGTAAAACTTACCACATGTCTAGGTCAAAGTAAAAAATTATAAGAAAGAAAATATTAAACTCAGTTATGGGCTGTCACAGAGGAGATAAACTTTCTCTCACAAAAAATATTCATAGCAGTTTCCAGGTTGATGAAGTGTCCAGGTCAATGTGGGAGAGGGTAGTGCACCCTGCTACCACCACGGAAATAAAAGCTCGTGTGCTTGAGACCCTCCTGGAACTTGCCCTGTGTGCCTCTCCAGCTACATACTCATCTACATTCTTAAAAATATCTTTTATAACAAACCAGTAAACATATGACAAGGGCTATGAACATAGTAACTAAATATTTCAGACCCAAATGGAATGCATGAGTTTTACGAATGGCGTGCAAAGTTTCTGACGCTGAACCCTGTGATCAGATTTTTGGTTTTATTCGGAGAGAAAGTCGTAACTAAGGAAAAAAGTAACAGATTTATATGTATATAAATCATACTTTTAATTCATCTGGTTGCCTCAATATATATCTGAATATCAATGTGGCTAAAGGAGAATGAGATCAAACTAAAAGTGTACTGGATTTACCCAGAAGACAATATAACTTTTAGAGTTACAAACATACATATGATGCTCAGAAAAAGTCTGTGATACCCACATATGCTCTTTCCAGAGGGTAATGTGAATTTAGAGCTAGATGACCTAGGGCTGAACCCAGTCAGGCAAAAAACACAAGCTTTAAACTGTATGGATGTTGCTAAGGCAGAATTCCTTGAAAGTACCCATAGGAAGCTAGCAAAGTATATATCTACCCCTAGACAACAGAGCCCCACAGGTAACCCACGTGGGTCCCCTCCCCACTGCAGGGAGTCTGTCTGTCTTTCCTACTGCTCACTCTCGGTCCGTGAACTCCTTCTTCGATTTTGTGAGACAACAAATCTGGACCCAAACACCACCGCTTGGTTTCATTATTAGCAAAACGATGATGATATGTCCTGTTCATTTAAGAAAAAAATATTCACAGATAGGCAGATTAAATTTTAGGCTTAGTTCACTGAATATGAAATCACTGGAAAAAGTGTTAAATCCTGTTGAGAAAGCTTATGCTCCCCTAATAAACTTCATATCACGCAATTGAAATTTTGGGTAACTATTTCTCCAAAGTTTCCACGCACTTGGTTATTTCTTTTTTCTTCTTTCTTCTTCTTTTTTTTTTTTTTTACTTTCATTCATTTTCTTTTTTATATTAAAAAAAAATTACTCAACGCGAAAATAATGCAAATTGACAACTGATTATTTACTATTTTGAAGTATACTTTCATAAGCTTACTTCACACTAATCTAATTACTTCCAGATATATATATATATTTAGTTGACTGATGATTTCCAGCCCCATAAAGTTAGAAATTAATATACTTAAAAATTGTGAGATGTAATCATTTGTGGCCTATAAAAAAATAACTCAAAGGCTGGGATTTTGTTGCTCTGTAAAAAAATTAACCTGAGTTTTAGCTAACTTGGCATTCTTACAGTGAATTTTTCTTTAATGTGTTTTTCAAACACCTATAAACATGATCTGTAGTTGTTCTGCAAATACCGAATCAATAGAGAAAAATGTTGACCAAAAAACAAGACAAAAACAAAAAACGGTTGAATTTTTGCATTTATCCATTTTCCTTTCTATCTTCTCCCTCCCTTTTATTTCCTCCTTCTTGTTATTACCTTCTTCTTCCTTCTTTTCCCCCTCCCTTTCCCCTCTCTTCCTTTCTTCCCTCTCCCTCTCATCTTCCTTTCCTTTTCTTTGCTTTCAATACTTTCTTCCATCATTTCTCTTTATTTATTCTACATTTATTCCCATTTAAACAAAGTTGTAAACTAGATTATTAAGAATTTTGTAAGCATTGACAATACTTATATTATTGCATTATGGTCTTATCACCGCACATTATGAACAAATGTCTTAATTCTGATGAAGTCCAATTTATTAATTTTTATTTGTTACATGTGTAACCACACAGAAACTTCATTTCTTTAGTTCAAACTTTTCTCCTTTTTTCCTTTTCATTCAGACTGGCCTTTTCCAGCCTAGGAGCACCCTGATTCACCCATCTCTCTCTCCCTTAATCATTAAGCCTGCAGGACAATGAGGTTCTAATGAGCATCGAAAAATCTTAGGAACAAAGCCTTGGGCCTGCTGACCACAGAAACAGAGTTTAGTCAAACCAAAGATAACATCTAGGCCTCAGTTGTGTTTTAGCTCCAGATCCAGAAAAGAGGAATAACCCCACACACCACACCACTGCAAAATCAGACAGAGCAACTCCATGGTTGACATCAGGACCAGATGCAGTGATCAACTACCCCCTACAATCTTTCCAACCAATTAATAGAGACTAGGACCGTAACCATGACCCTCACTGCCCTAGTCGCCATGATTAATGATTTTCCCCTATATAACATCCCCTAGAAGCCATCGAGAAGCCAGATCTTTGAGCATGAGCTCACCTCTGACTCCAGGTGTGGTGCCATTTCCTTAATTAATAAACTTTTATATTCCTGGCTGCAAAGTCCTGTTCCCATTTGATTGGGCTTTGATGCACACAGGCAAATGAACCCCTTTATTTCTGTAACACCTGCTATTGATTTCATATAGTCAAAATTATTGACAGATCCAATGTCATGAAGCTTTTCATCTACGTTTTCTTTAAGAGTTTGAGAGTTGCAGCTCCAATTTGAGTTATGTATTTATTTATTTATTATGTATATTGTGTAAGGATCCAGTTTCATTCTTTTGCATGTGCATTTTCAATTTTATCAAAACTATTTGTTGAAAAGACTGACATTTCCCCCATCGAATGGCCCTGGCACTCTATTATTTTGAATCACTGAAGTCTTGAATATGATTTGAAGTTACCTTAGTAAATAATATGTTTTATAAGTTACAATGATTTATTCTCCTCAAATTATAAATACTTATAGTGTAAAATAGCACTTAAGGTTCTGAAATGTGTAATTTGCGGTTTTGGATTTGATCATTTGACCAATTTTATTTTCCATTTATTTTCTGAAATGATTGGTCATAAATGTCTGTCCTATAGACCACACAAAAACAGATTTATGTATATTGTGAAACAAGAGTATATACTAAAGTTGATACTCATTTTGACTGATGAAGACTTAGTAATATAAATGGAAAAAGTGCAAAACAATGCAGTGTCAATTTATGAAAGGTTATACTTGTTTGTGTCAAGTGTCGAGACTCTTACCTCTTTTGGTTCGACTGTTACGAAGCAGTGTATTTTAGAGATCCCAATGTCTAAGACTTTGTTCTGATAGAACTAGTTACTAACAGACTGGAAGAAAATGCAGGTAACTGACATTTGTACAGTAAAGTATTTCAACTATTACTATTTCTTTAATCACACACTACATGTCTGCCACTTCTAATAACATCTTGGTGTCTCACAGATACTCTGCTTTATCTCTAAGTTTCATTGCTTGTGTGATCTTTGGTGAATAACTCAGTCTAGTAATTTTATAGATTCTTAGATTAACTTTCACTCTAATGTTATTGCTCTTACATATTTTGTTCAAAAGTAGCTGGCACTGGTCCTTGGTCTATCCTGACCCATGAATTCCATTGTTTGTGCTGGTTTACATGGACTAGGTCCCTGCTATGCTTATTTGTAGAAATTGTTACTTAAAACAAAAAGAAAAGTGTTCCCTTTTTTATGGATTGTATATGATCTGTGTTACTATTTCTGATTTATTTTATTTACTCAATTTATTTACTGGTCTCATATCTATTAGCCTCAGAATCTTCATTTATGTATCTATTAGTTTTTTTTCTCCCTAAAGTTCATTTCCCTATCTTAAGTTAAATCAATAAAAAGTGGTGATTTTTATTAATCTGTTTACTTTTAAATGATGTTTAATATTATCTCTCCCTAGTTTAGAAATAAAAAAAAATACTTATATTTATATTGCTTTCAACAACAGCTTTAACCTCTGTGACTCTCTAAAGTCTGAATTGAAATATTCCTTCTATTCTCTCTATAAAAACTTTCCATGCAAATCTTCTAATCAAAATCAATACATTAATTTTTTTTCTTAAAACTAGTGACTATATCCTCATGAAGAATCTCTAACACATGCATCTGTCTTATTGAATAATTAAAGCATTATATCAATTTGGTTTTTAGTAAGCATTCTGGTAAACAGACACTCATTTGTCCTAGACAAAATCTACCTACAGAATTTTATGTCAATTTATGTTCACTACATTTCTTTCAGTCTGATCCACATCTCAAAATTAATGGTTTAAGACAATGGACATAGCTCTGGCCGGTTTGGCTCAGCAGTTAGAGCGTTGACCCGTGGACCAATGAGACCCGGGTTTGATTCGGGCCAAGGGCACGTACCTTGGGTGTGATTCGTCCCTGGCCCTGGTCGGGGTCACGTGGGAGGCAACCAGTTGATGTGGCTCTCTGGCATTAATGTTTCTCTCTCTCTCTCTCCCTCTCTCCTTCCTTCCTAATTTGTCTAAAGATAAATGGAAAAGTGTCCTTGGGTGAGAATAAAAAATAAAATTAAATTTAAAAAAGACAATGGACATAGACAACAATGCTGGTGATGGTGGTGGTGGGGGACCCAGGAGGAGGGTGTCTAGGGGGGAAAAGGAGAAACATCTGTAACAAAAATAAATTAATAAAAATTGCAAAGAAAAAAGAAAGAAAGAAAGAAAGAAAGATGCTCAGTACCACCTTGGGAAATCTCAAAATTAAAAAAAAAAAATTGATGGTTTAAGAATGTAAAATAAGCAATGTCTTTCTTTTTTAAAAAAATTATTAAGCCTCAGAAGTTGTGACTTTTGTGAAAAATTGAAGGACTTGTCAGTATTTTACTGTTTATTCTTTTATGCTCAAGTAAGTTCCTAGACTCATGAAAGCTGATTTATGCTCATTATATTAATTAGATATTTATTATTTTGAACTATTTATTCAGTTAAAAATCCAATATTTAACTATTTTTTTGTATCATACATTAACTATTTGGAAGGGATATTTGTTGAATAGTTTTAATATTGAGAAAATTTTGAATTGGTTGATTATATTAACAAGCTTTAACCTTTTTTCTAGCTCTATGAATCATCTATGAACTTCAAGTTTGAAAAGAGAAAATATTCATTGAAAATTAATTTTACCATTCTACCACTATGTATTTGTGTTATATTAATTTGCTTTCAGAAATATGATATACTCAACTATAGAATAAACTAATGAAAGTAAAAAATTCCATAAGAAGCAAATATTGTAAGGTATCTATTTTTAACTTTAAATTTAATTTTTAATATTGTTAATGGTAGCAAGGAATAGAAGATATTATAATTCTACACAAGTAGTGAATATATATCCTTCGAAAGAACATAAGAATGTTACCCTGAAGGCTTCCTTCTTGCTGTGGTGTATTGCTTTTCCACAGAGACAGGGAAGCATAGAAACAATAAGGCTGCTGGGAATCTTTTACTCTGAAAGTGATTCCAAAAGCTTTGAGCTCCAAATTTAACTGGAAATCAGCTATTGACAATAACAGAAAGCCTTTGCTTGGGAAACTCCACTTAACATTTAGAAAGAGAAATAGAAAATTTAATCGATTTCAACAGTAACAATTGTATGATTAATTTCTCAGAATGAAGAGAATATTTTATTACTTATAAAATCAAGACTCATCATTTGTTAAAAGGTATTGCCAGTGTTGGGGTTCTTGGTTCCCCCAAGAGAGAAATCAAGAGGAACCCCCAGAGAAATTTCCAGTCAGATATATTAAGCTTATGCTTGAGCATGAATGAGGCAGCCCAGAGGGAAGAGAGGTCTCCTGAACCAGCTTGGGAACTTGCTCTGCTCGGCTGCTTTTATAAGCTGGAGATAAAGTGGGCTTTCATAAAAGAGAGGGCTTTTTGAAAAAGGCAGTCTTTTTGAAAAAAAAGGGGGGGCTTGTGAAGGGTTCAGGGAATGAACTTCATGTTAGGATGGGGTTACTTCCTTCTTCCAGCTGCATTGCTGCTATGTTGGTACCTGTGCTGTGGGGGCAAGATGGCAGCCAGTTCATTACCACTACCTTAGAAAGGTCAGATAGCAGTCAAACCTTGGTCAACTGCACATGCTTGTCAGTTGTTTCAATATCTGCACTTAGTTAGAAAAGAGATAAAATCAGCTATCTATGTGTTTTTGATTAGGGAGCGGAGGGGTGGTACCTACTTGAGGTCAGCTTATCTGGTATTCCTTCTGGCCACCTACTCCTAACTTAGCTTCCTGGACACTGGGTATATTTAATTCCCTGCCCAAGTTCCTATGCTGTCTCAAAAAATAAATTAAAATACTAATTTTATTTGAATTTCTATATAATTTTTAATATGAACCTAAATGTTTTACAGCAAGTATTATTTATATGTGTGTGTATACATGTATCTGAGTGTATGTTATAATTTAATTCATTTTTAATAGTGTTTGCTCACGTAAAGTAGTATATGCTATATCACCAGTTGTGTGGGTTTCCAGTTCCCCAGGGTACTAGAACTGGAAACCCACACAACTCTCCTATAGCATGTCACCAGTCATGTGGTCTAGACCCCTGACCTTTCATATTGCTGGTCATACAGTTTGGACTCTCCCCTGACCTTTCCTCCTCTGGCATGTTGCTAGTCATGCAGTAGACCCCATTGGAGGAGGAACAAGGGGCCAAAGAGTGGTCTCATGTGTCTCCCATGTGGGACCTTGTACGACCACTTCCTTAAGCATTAACCTCTAAAGATAACATCTAGGCCTCAGTCTTGTTTCAGCTCCAGGCCCAGAAAAGCAGCAAATTCAGACAAGCAATGCCATAATTGATATGGCATTGACTACCAATCAGTAGAGTCCAAGACACTGAAAGCACAAGCCAGGAAAGCTGATGAATATTCTACTGGGATCCTCCCCTGAGACCTCCAGGTAAGTACTCGGAAGCCGAAGAGCTCTCTGTGGAGCAGCCCTAGCTTTTCCCCCACTCCTTCCCCCTAGGCAGGTATATCCTTGATTTCTTTCTCCTAAGCTCCAAGGGCCCTTCTTTTGCCTCTGTAGCTTGTTTTCTGAGCTCATTTGTTCTACAGCCCACTGTACCTCTGCGACTTTCTAAATAAACTTTTTTTTTATAGTTGGAGTCTTGACTCTGAATTCTTTCTTAGCCAGAACTCAAGTACTGAGGTTGCTAAACAATCCTGACTCCACATATCTAACACCTGGTGTCGTTTCATGGCCAACGTAGAAACAGTATTCATAGTAAAGTTTTTCTAACAATGCTATGAGACTGTGAAGGGTGGGGTGGTTTACCCTAGCTTTCAAAGTTATTTTGGCTTGTCTAATAATCAAATTGACATAAAACTAGTTAGCAGGAGAAAAACAAATTAAAATTTAATAATGATTTTTAATAGCAGGTATAATATATCTCTAGTATACATTGGAGATAACCAGGAAAACCCCCCTAAATGATCCAAGCCATCACCTAAAATATCATCTCCAGCTTGTAAATACCAAAGAAAATGTTGGGAGGGGGCGGGTCACAGTAAAGAAGGATGAGGTTGTCATGCAGATTTAGGTCATTGCCTTCTCCACTAATAAGAGTTTATGGAGATTCAGTCATCGTTCTTTTCCTAGCACAGAGCCTGAGACACACTTACAAGTGAAGATTTCTCTTACAAAAGTGTAACTTCTATTCAGTTTTCAGAGCTTTTCCTATGTCTGCTGTTTTTATTTTTAAATAATCAGCCTAAAATAATCTTTATGCCAAAGAGACATTAAAAAAACAAACAAAAAATAAGTTCTAGAACTGAAGTCTTTTTGAAGTAAGGTTTTATTGAGCCAAAATGTTAGTCAAATAGAAGACCAGTGTTGGAGCATGGAGTCTAAACCACTGGCAGCATGACTACATAGAAAAGACAGCATATCCATCATCTGAGAGTTTTGCAAGCTTTTTATATATCAAGTCTGAAAGAGGAGGTAGAAAGAGGTAGTCCTAAAGTATTTACTTTAGCTATAGGCAAAGGGGTGGGAGAAGGTAAAGTGGGGTCAGCTCTGGGATAGGCATTGTGTCTGCAAAAGTAAATATCCACTCCAGTAGATTGGCTGTGGGCAGCAGTTGGGAAAGCCCACGTGCAAACAACATTTGGAGGTTAGATGGTGCCTGGCTAAAATAATCTGTGGAAATAGATAACTAGAAATTAATTCTGAATTCCAACAGGCAATAGAAGGAATGTGAGAAGTAATTTATTAGCTGGTCAACAGCAATTAACAGACCAAGAGTTCTGTCTCTTTCTCTCACCCCCAGACTACTATAATTTAATTCAGAACATCCCAGAATTTTCCCCTTTTCAGCGACATATGTTTTGGATCATAAAAGTGTATTGGATTGTATCAAATATTTTTCTTGAACTGAGGTAATGATATAAATTATCTACTCCAATATGTTAATGTGGTGAATTAAAATATTTGTAATAATTATGAATGAAAAAGGGATTCTGATATATATAATATATCAGAATATAATAAATCTGACAAGTTCAAGTGACTAGAAGTAAACACACAGGGTGATCTGATCATAAATTCCTATCTGAGCAGGTCAGGGTGGTGCTATTATTGTAATTTAACATAGTTATGAATAATTGGGAAGGAGCAAAGGGAAGGCCAAATATTACTGGCATGCCCAGTAAACTCTGGGTGAAATAGGGAAGGTACTTGTCTGTCAGTCACACCTGGGAACAGGTCATTGTCCAAAGTAGGCATGGCCACTGCAAGTATGGGAAGATTTCAGACATTTAATATCCTAAACAAAGGAGTTTGCTCTCTCTTGCTTTCTTGCTCTCTTGGTTTGCTCTTGGTTCATTCTTGCATTCTTGTGCTCTTGACTCTTGACCTACAGGACTATCACAGTGTTACATTTGCCTACATGGCTTACTGCCATGTGGACCCCACACACAATGGACTAATGAACTACAAGTAGTGTAATGCTAAATCAAACCCAGCTCCATCATGAAAAAGAAGCTTTGGACACTGGCTTTGTTTCTAGCTCTGCTGAATCTCCAGCTGCACCTCTTCCAGGTCCAGATTAAGGGAAAAGGGAGTTTGCAAACCCAGGGATGTAATTACACATAAATAAAGTTTTCTACCACATCTCATTCTCCTGTGGGGGCCTCCAGAAATGTTTATTCTAGAGGCATCTCAAAAATCCCACTCCCACTAGCAGTGGAGAAAGACCATCCATGCATTTCTCTGATAACAGGGGGTAGTCAAGCCCCAAGCCTATACTTATAACTTATTTAGTAAAATATTTTAAGGAAGTCCTGTTCTTTGTTTTTGTGCATCTAGATTAACACACCTTTGAAATGCCAGAATAATCCTTCCTCAGACTGCCTGTGTAAGAAAGTGAAATATTTAGCCTCTCTGACTCCATTTCATTCAAGCCTGTTTTGTTCCCACTGCCTTCAGGTTAATAGCTACTGTTTAGTCTTGCATATAGACATGCTTATCATCACAGGAATTCTGCTTGTGGCTTGAATTTTACAAAAACACTCCCTTACCAAAAAGTATCTCTCCTGAGGAGATAAAGGATATATGCATGAAAATAATGATTGTTTATCAAAGATTTACAGAAAACTTGTGGACAGACTCACATCAACTAGAGTCAACAGAATAAGAACAACAACAACAAAAAATTCACAATTTTCCTTGGGCTCCTGATGGTGTCCAGATATCTGTGGTCATCAGTCATCTTTTGCCCCTCTCTTATCCCCCATCCTTTAATTCTGTACTGTCTTAAGACGATTGTTATGCTAGACTACCATCTTCTCAGCCTGCTGGCTTTATGAATAAAATCACTTACGTTGCTCCTAAACTTTGTCACTCAACTTATTGGTTGTCATGATGCCAGCTTGACATGTAGGATCTTGGGTTTGGTTTCACTTGGAGGTAGTAACTACACTCAAGAAAGCAAATAAGCCTCTTAACTACCATATAATCCAATTATAGAGATTTCCCTAATTTGCTTTCATCCTTCTTCATGTAATTTTCCTTATATTCCTCCTTAATTCCAAATGTATTAAAGGAAATGCAAAACTGCAGTGCTCCAGAGCATTTGAGATCTTTCTTCCCTGCATGTCTTCAGTTTGGCTCAAATAGTCTTAAATAAGTTATTTACAGATTTGGACCTTCTTGCATAGACATAGTGCACTAAACAAGTGTTCTTTGAGGCTATACTATCTATCTATCTATCTATCTATCTATCTATCTATCTATCTATCTATCTATCTATCATCTATCTATCTATCTATCTATCTACCTATCTATCTATCTATCTATCTATCTATCTATCTATCTATCTATCATCTATCTATATATCATCTATCGATCATCTATCTATGCACACACACACATACCTCTATTTATATCTAACTATATATTGTTTTCTTATCAATTTGTTTGGAAATTATATTTTTAGTGGTTACACTTGAAATTAAACATAGTTAACATTTTAAATATTAAGCAATTCAAAATCACTACTGTCATTTCCCAAATTAAAAGATCTTAAAAGTTTTCAGTCTAATCATCTTCAACTAGTTTGCATGTTTTTATTGTATAAGATTTCAGTTTTATTTATTCTTCTTCTAAACTTTACTGCATTTTAAGTATCATTGTCATTTTCCCCTCTTCTCATCTTCTTCATCACCTTTATCATTATTTGCATAATTGTTGTATTATTCAGTAAGTATTTATTTATACTTACAATTTTTTAATTTGTTTCTTTATAATTTCCCAGATTTCCTTCTTAAAATATGCGATTCTTCTGGAAATACATTCTTTAGAATTTCTTAGTTTGATGTTTATCTTGATTTAAGAAATGTTTTATTATTTGCGATGTATTTTAATAAATCTTTGCAATGCAATTCATATTTTTACTGAATTTCATATTTGCAATGTATTTCATTTTTTTTTCTTTTATTGATTTTAGAGAGAAAGGAAGGGAGATAGAGAGGGAGATAGAAACATTGATGAGAGAGAACATCGATTGGCCGCCTCCTGCATGCCCTTCACTGGGGATTTGACCCACAACCTGGTCATGTGCCCTGACCGGGAATCAAACCGGTGACCTCTTGGTGCATGGGTCAATGCTCAACCACTGAGCCATACCGGCAGGACAATTGCAATGTATTCCAATAATACTGAAAAATAATTGTGTGAGCAGAGCAGCCTAGTTTGTCAGTATTATCTTTCGGTTCTTTAAAGTTATTATTCCATATTTTAAGTCTTCCATTTATTGCTTTTGAAAAACCTCCTGTCAGTCATATTTTTTTATCTTATGTTAATTTTTCCCCCCTGGCTGCTTTTAATATCTTTTTGGCTTTGTTTTGCTGGAATTTGTATATAAAATAAGTGATTTATATGTATTTTCTTGTATTGTTTTACTTTTAACTGTGGTTTCATATCTTTTATCAGTATGGGATATTTTCAGAGTATTTCACTGACTCGCTTCTCTTTTCAATTATTTTACTTTATTTATTTATTTAAAAAGCTGCTACTTATATATATATATATATATAACATATATATATATATATATATATATATATAACATATATATATGTTTTTATTGATTTTTTAGAGCGAGAGAAGGGAGAGAGAGACAGAAACATCAATGTGAGAGAGAAACATCAATCGGCTGCCTCCTGCACGCCCCCTACTGGGGATCGAGCCTGAAACCCAGGCATGTGCCTTGACCGGGAATGGAACTGGGATCTCTCAGTCCATGGGATGATGCTCAATACACTGAACCACACTGGCTGGCTCTTTTCAGTTCTTTTAATTCATAGTTTTCCTCATTTAACTATTCTTTTATATTTCAGATCTTCTTGTTTCTCTGAACTGTATTCTGAGTAATATTTTTAACATGTTGTCAATTTACAATATTTATATTCCTTTGTGACTACTAATCTGATGTTTTACTCATCAATTGATTTTTTATATAGTTTTCTTTTTTCTGGTTATTGTACTTGGATATTTATGCTTATTTTGTCAATAACATTTGTTTACATGTTTCATACATGGTTATTTACATTCTGTTTTTGAAAATGATTGGCTCTGAGAGCTTAAGAATCCAACAAACTCATACATTTTGGTTATGTTGATTCTCATACATAGTAGCTTGCTTTCTTTTGTGTTTGGTGAGTTTGTTTTATTAGATCATATTTGACTAAATTCAATATGTAGAATCCAAAAATATCTGTTTTGAATTTAGTGTTTCTTTCTTAACCCATAGAAGACTTACATTTGTTTCTCATAAGCACAAGGGATACTAAACAATCAGGAAGAATTTAATTTCTTAGCTTGGGAATGTTCTATTCAATAAATAATATAAATTCATAAGTGGAGTAGTCAGTTCAATCATGCATAAAAGTCTGCAGAAAAATTTGGGAGTTACATGTGTGACAGACAACGAAGGCTGTCATTAGTATAGTAAAAGTTTAACCTGAATTAGTATGCATAAGCATTCCTGGGTAATTCTGGTCTGCTGCTTCTCCCACTAGCACTGGAAAAATCAATGTAGGTAACTAACCCCATAATTTCACACAAATATTGTATTGTCTTCTTTATATATCAGCATTACTGGCTGGAATAAAACAAGAGATGAAAACTTTTCGGGTCTTGTGTTAATAGATCTGAGGTTAGTACACTCTAGGCATCCCAGCTTCTTGTATTAGTATCTCTACTTGTGCAAATGTTCTAGAGGGTGGGACCTGATCAGAGACAGCTAGAATCTGTGATCAGCATTTGGAAGAGAAAGAATGAAATATATGAAATATGTCTCTGGTCTCTCAGGAATCATAATAGAGCTCTTACAGACCCATGGTGAAGAACATGTAGTTTTATCAAGTACAGACACTTAAATATTAGGATTCATATACAAAGATGGGGGTTCCTTGAAGAGTTAATAGATCAAGATCAATATATATTTAATTTATAAACTGGCCAGTTTCCAGACAGGCTTCCAATTTACCTGAGATAACCTAGGAAGAGCTGTTGCATCCTCCAAGAAAGAATTTTTTTCCCCTTCCAGATGAAAATTAAAAGAATTGGGTGACAAAGGTAGGGGGTAAGTAAAAAGGGCACTCATGAGAATTTGGGAATAACTTCAGCCAAATGTATTAAGGCTAAGGAGCCAGGAATAAAGACATAATGGTCTTTCTGTAAAAAAATTATGGTAATGAATTTACTAGAGATTGTATTGAATCTTACATTTAATACAAGACTATAATGGCTACAAAAATACAACAGATTTGCACTGTGAGCTCTGTGCAGACACTTTCAGCAGAGAGAGGGGAAAACAAAGCAGTCACAACAACAACAATAACAAAAAACAAGCAGTTCTCTTGGTTTAAGTAGAAATTTTTTGAGCAAATAAGGAGTCCTGGGAGGTCACAAAGAAGGGACATTATCACATTACCAGGTACGAAGAGCTATTAGCTATTTTCATAATACCTTTACAGGGTCTTAGACCGTTTCAGTACATTTTTTAAAGCCCATGTATTTAGAGTGTACAAAACAGACTTGGAAATTGACTGAGGGCTTTAGAATATGCTCTCATAATAATAATAATTTTTACCGTATCCTGGAAAAATTGCTGATGTGAACTAAATTATAGAGCCAACCTGATAAATATAAATATTCTACAAATTGCTAATTAATGAAAACCTACCTTGGGGTGAGTAATACTATTAGTTTCAAAAGTACACCAAAGACTATCCTCCTATTCTTCTATTACAGATACCAATTTAGATATCAATTTATCCATTCTATGAAATAATACTTCTCAGAGTTAATAGGTTTCTCAAAATTCAGAACACCTTTTTACCATAGCAAATCACATTCTTGAGGGAAAAACTTTTATGAATACAGTTTGTTATTTTTTTTCCCCTTTGGGATGTCTGATAACTGGGTTATTGACTCAAGCGATCAGTTGTTTCTCTTATCAGGCAAGCATAAGTTTAATATTGTTGGAAAGGCCATCAAGAGCTACTAAAAGTCAGATTTTAGAGCTGAATGTGCTATGTGAGTATATTATTTTCCTTTAATTATTTTCCAGTGCCACTCTGGTACACTCCAAAGAGTTACATTCATAACCAGAGACAAAGAACAACCATGCAAAGCTATGGTTTTCAAATTTTGTTATGCATTTCAAACAAAGTAGTGTTATGATTGCTGAAGAAAAGTAAATCTGCTTGCAGACTGATACTGAATTACAGGGCTGATATGGTCATTTCCTAGCATTCATAAATATGTATGATGTTTTCTCTGAATTCTCATTTCAAACACAACTAAATTTAATCCCAATAAATAATCCTTGTTTTATAGTACTGTTTTGTGCCATCACTCTTATTTTCATAAAAATTCCCGAGACACATGTAATTACTATCCCCATTTTAGAGATGAAACACCTAAGGCTCAGTGGATAAAGACATTTACAGAGTCACATATTTGTAACATAAAAGAGATAAGATCCAGTTTCTTTCTCCCAGCCACTATTAATAACCCTTCCCTAAAATAAATTGCTTTGATAAGAGCAATAAATTAATAAACAGAAACATATTTCTAAATTTTAAAGCATCATGGCAATATTATTTCATTAATGTCAAAATAAGTACCGTTAAGTGTATTGTGTGATATTTACTCACAAAAGTAACCAAAATGTGAATTTTACCCATACATGGATGACAATTCTGTTTAATTTTCTTCTTTGATTTTGAGGGAAAGTAGAAAAAATGAACAGAGAGTAAAGGAGAGTTTTTGTTCAATATATGCAGATAATTATGAATGCTCTAAACATGAAAAGAAATGATATCAAGAGTCTTGGTAAATTCAGGATGCTATAACAGAATTAGACTTGGTGGCTTATAAACAACAGAATTTAATTTTCCATAGTTTCAGTTGTCTGCAAGTTCAAGGCCAGGGTGTCAGCATGATTGGAGATTAGTGAGCCCTCTTCCAGGTTGCAGACTGCAGAGCAGACTACTCAGGGTAGCCTCCCAGGGCACAGAGCAGAACTCTCCTGTGCCTCTCCTAAGTGCACTAATCCAATTCATGAGGGCTTCACCTTTATGACTTCATCTAATCCTAATTTGTTCTGAAAGTCCCACCTCCTAATCCTAATACCATCTCATCTAGGGTAAGATTTCAACATAGGAAGCTGGGGGTCATCTCAAACATTCAGTCCATAATGTAGGGACTTTATTAACCTGGAAAAAAATCAAAATATTAAATATTCTAATCATTAAAATAAAGTATGGTCTAAACTAATTTTAGGTGCATGTCTAATTTACATATTTTATTTATATAAGCAGCGTGTTATCCATGTGTACCATTGAAAAGTATTAACATTTATAATCAAATGAGAAAATTCAGCTATTGTATAAAATAGTTCAGAGATATTACATCTTGTTCACAGAATGTACTTGGCTTTTTTGAAGGCCTGGAGAATTCATGATAATAGTAAAGGATACAAGGTGAATCGTTCACGAGACAAGATATTAATGATTTAAGAATTGATTCTTGGTGAGGGGCATCATGGAGGAATTTGACAATGTAACGGGTAACTATCAGCTATGTGCCGCCTGAATTCTTCAATGTACCATCCTCATTGGCTACCAATGAACTGCCAGATGAAGATATGTACTTAGTGTTGACCAAATTTTGTGGCACTTAGAAGGTGAATTGCTTTGTACTAAATTTTTAAATGTGTTGATTTTTGCTGTTTTCTCTCACACACACACACATTTGTATAGACATTAGTGTGTGTGTATAATCATTTAATGAATATCTTAGGCAGGAAACAAATCTACCCTGAAATTGGCATTTTACCCAGAAGCCTCCAAGAGTTTTCATTTAACACAATTGTATTTAGTCTATATTTTCCTTATCTTTATATTCCTATGTATTATCAATGATTATCGCATAATAAAAGTGACATAAAACTAATGTTTATGTTTGGATTATGCTTTTTCAGAACAGCTTAATGGTGCTATAATCATAGATACAGGAAACTGCTGAATTTCATTCTTAAGGATTCTTAA
Organism: Tadarida brasiliensis; assembly: GCA_030848825.1. NCBI lineage: Eukaryota > Metazoa > Chordata > Mammalia > Chiroptera > Molossidae > Tadarida > Tadarida brasiliensis. The sequence goes on from CM061258.1 coordinate 19,418,292, forward strand.
TAGGAAAATTAATGCAAGTTACAAATAAGTGGCTATCAATTTATTCATCTCTATTTATGGCTGAAAATGGTCTTGAATCTGTTGACATTTTAATATCGCTGATTCTGAGGGATTCTAGAAGCTCAAATCAAAACAGTGCATTATTTACATTCATAATTCACCTGCTTTTGGGGAAAATGACATCTGTGCAATTTTTTTCCTTCTGAAACACATTCATTTCTACATAGGCTGAATTTAGAGCTGGGAAAGCTAATGCAGAATATCACTCTTATCCTGTCACATACAAAATAACATTACAAAATTTACATTTATTTGCCAAAGGCATACACTTCACAAATAAGCATAGATCAATGGTTTACATTACAAATCTGTTGATTTCACAATAAAATTTCATTAAAAAGTTTTAATTTTTTTTGTTAAAAATATAACAATTTCCTTTTTTTTTTGTGGGGGTGGGGTGTGTTCAATTGCCTGAGTTTTAACACATGCAGAGATTCATGTGTCCATCACCATGCAGGGATATTCCATCACCCAGGATATTCCCTCATGTTGCCCCTTTTCAGTAAAACACTCACCAGACCCTTCACCCCTCACAGCACTGATCTTTTCTCCCTCTTCACAGAATGGTCTTTTCTAGAAATTTGTAAACGAATCATACTGTATTTAACTTTCTAAGATTGGCTTCTTTAACTGAGCATCATGTGATGCGTAGTTTTTCCATGTTACTGACTGTGCCAATATTTTGTTTCATTTTATTACTGAATAGCATTCCATCGAGTGGATGTACAGTGGATGCATGGTTTGTTCACCCATCCACCTCGTAAGGACATTTAGCTTGTCTCTGGTTTTTGGTGGTTAAATAATGGTTACAAAAAACATTTATGTGTGGTTTTTTGCATGATGTAACTTTTGTTTATCTGGGCAGAATTTTTGAATCATATGTAAGTATGTGTTTGCTTTTATAAGAAACTACCAAACTGTACCATTTTCCATTCTGTGTGACCAAAAATGTATGAGCTAGAGCTGAGTTTCTCTAAATCCTTGACAGTATTTGTTAATATTTTGTGCTGTCAGACTTTGATGTTTTTTTTGTTTGTTTGTTTTGTTTTAGCCATTCTGATAGGTAAATAGTAATATCCCATTGTGGTTTTAAGTTGTACTACCCAAATTACTAATACTTTTATGTACATTTTCAAGTACTTATTTCCCATCCATTTAGTTTCATGAATGAAATAACTGTTCAGTTTTTTGCTCCTATTTTTTATTGTTTTCTGTTTCTGCATTGTTGAATTTTGAGAGTTTTTATATGTTCTGAGCACAAGGCCTTTGCTGGGTATGAGATATGCAAATATTCTCTGCCAGCCTATTGCTCTTCCTTTCAGTTAGCTTTTTCATCATATAGTGCATGTATATTAAGATAGATAAAAACATTTAGAGTTCATGAAATCATAATTTATTCTGCGTTACATGTTGTTTTATTCATGTAAATCCGTGACTAAACTTTGTCCTGGGGAATTACTCTGTAGGTTTGAATTTTGCACTTAGTTTAGAATCTGTGTGACTGGAGGTTAATAGACTTAATATCATTGAATCTTAGTTAACTGACATGTAAAATGGAATGATAATAGTTATTAAAGTAGAAGACTATTACAATAATGTATGTGAAGGCACTTAACATAATGTGTAGCTTATGAAGGAAAGCAGAGTTTGTGAAACTGTGTTGAGACAGTTGGGCATTCACATGCAGAAAAATTCAATTAATTAATTATTGATATACTTAGTTGACTGTCTACATAAAAAGAATTCATATGCCTAAATACAAATGCTAAAACTATAAAATATCTAAAAGAATATATAGGAGGAAATCTTCATGGATTAGGTAAAGAATTCTTAGATAAACCACCAAAAGCATGATCCTTAAAAAGAAAAATAATGATAATTTAGACCTTATCAAAATTTAAAATGCTGTGGCCTTCAAAAGACATCATTATGAAAATGATAAGCCACAGATTGGGGTGAAAATATTTACAAAACATACATCTGATAAAGGGAATATATTCATGGTATATAAAGAACTATTCCAATTCAATAATTAGATGCTAAACAAACCAATTAAAATGGGTAAAAGATTAAATAGACATTTCACATTAGAATAGTTTTTAACTAAACATAATTTTATACATAATGAATGTAATTATTTTTACTTCTTTGAACATTTACTATGTTTTCTTTAAGACCTACATGCATTCTGATGATACCTAATAAAGCACATTTCTTGAGCTGTATTTTTTTAAAATAACACATCATGTCATTCTATTTTGCATTTATATTCTGGCTACAGCACATGGTTCCTTGGCTTTCCTATGTAGATCTAGAAACTTCAAAATGTTAATTTTGCAGTGATTGAATTTCATTGAGTCAGGGATACAGAAACTGTGTTTCTTCCTTCATTGACTCTCTTTTCATGAGAAAAGCCACAAAGGAAAATGTGGTTATTAATGGTTGCTGATATTAGACATGAATGGAAAAAAATTCACTAGGAAGGAGTGAACAGTGTGGATGAGAGAGACCCTTCCATGACATGACTGCCATCTGGCCCGTGAGCTGGACCTAGGCCAGAACAAAGATTGCTTACTGCAACTCCACTGCAGACTGATCATAGCTGATACTCATTGTGACATCAATCAGCACTTCTCCCATGATTCCAGCGACATGCTGCTTCTTGGAATAGGCTGTTGTCCTGACCTGGTCAAGCATGTGAAGTAATTTCCCCTTCCTGGTAGCCTTCCCACACTAGTACTTGGGACTGTTTTCCCTCCCCTTTTTGCCCTGTGTAATTATCTGGGGCCTGCCAAGCAACACAGAGAATATCCACTTTGTCTTCCAACCACCCAAGATGTACCACCTATGGAAACTCTCCTTAATAAACTCTGTTCATTGCCAGACTAGAGTGATCTGCCTCTTTATTCAGTCTTTCCCTGCCCTGTGCTTACGGAGTTAGATTTTCAGGCTTGGGCTTTTCCCTGGCTTTGCCTGTACTAGCAGACAGTTCTTGCAAACTTTCAAGAGCTGTCCTCTAGTTAACAGGTGACCATTTTTCAGCTCTGCTAGAGTGGCAAAAGGGAAAACGTGTAATCTCGTCATTTTTCTGAAAAGAGTACATATCTGAAATATTATAATATTGCATATTTGAGCACAAATTCAATTGAACACACACACACACACACACACACACACACACACACAGCTTTTATTTTTACTTATCTCTCCCAAACTCACGCAACTACGATTTATTCATTAGCCAAAGTAAAAAAAAAGGTAATATTTTTGTAGATACTTACTTAAAATATGGATTTTATTACTTTGAAGTTTCAAAAGTCTGAATTTTGTTGTCTCTTGTGAGAGAAAACCCCAAGCAATAACTAAATGAAAATATCACTCAAAGCAATATTTTGAAGCCAGTAATGCAAATTATGAATGAATATGACCAAACTGTTTTTGCAACTCAGAAGAAGAAATAGTTGGCTGGGAGCAATGTAATGAAAAATATAATAAAAAAGCAAATTAATCAATTGCTTGGAGCTTCCTTTTAGGAAAGTTCAAAAATTGCCTTGATAAGTAAATTTTACAAACTAGATGAAAACTTGGCAAAACCCTGCAAGTAAATATTTGTCATGTGTCAGAAAGGGCTGTCAGTCTCCAAAAACATCAACTTAGGACACTACTTGCTTTGAATCCTCACCTGAGGATATGTGTTTTTTTAAATTTTTACATTTTTTTTTCATTGATTTTGGAGAGAGGGGAAAGGAGAGAGAGGAAGAGAAACATCGAAATGTGAGAGAAACATTGATTGGTTGCCTCTCGTGTGTGCCCCAACCAGAGATTGAACGCACAACCTGGGTATGTGCCCTGATCAGGAATTGAACCTGCTCTAACCACCGAGTCACACCAACTAGGGCTTCACATATGCTGCCCAGCTGGTGTGGCTCAGTGGTTGAGCATCGACTCATGCACCAAGATGTCGCCAGTTGGATTCCTGGTCAGGGCACATGCCCAGGTTGTGGGCCTGATCCCCAGGAGGCGGCCAATCGATGTTCTCTCTCATCACTGTTTCTAGTTCTCTCTCCCTCTTCCTTCATCTCTCAATAAAATCAATAAAAAAATTAAAAATAAATAAAAGTGCTTCAAATATGCTTAAAACAAATAAGAAAACTAAGATTAGACTCATCTTTACAATGAAATAAAACAATAATTACGTCCACTAAGCCTACTTGTCTATTTTTATTTCTTTTAGTCATATTGGTGACTTATAAAGTTGATAATCAACAAAGTGCTTGACTAGTAAAAATAATTCTATGAAGAACAGAAAAAAAAGTCACTGTTTTGGAGAACATGAATTAAGTGGGGAGAAATGAATGCTTGTGCAGAAAATTGTTAAATCAGTGATGTGCAAAAAATGTACTAATAATATTCAATCCTGGTTTCTTTTCTCTATTATAATATTAAGGGTAAATTTTTTTAAATTTTTTTAAATGCTTTACATATTTGATTTTCCAACATTTAAGAAAATGTGTAAAATGCTTCTAGGCTACTTCAAATAAATTTAAATTCAAATCCCTTCAATACTTAACATAAAATAGTAATATTTAACTTTGGAAAGAGTGGTAATATATGACATATGCTGAATGATCTGAGAACAACTTTAAATACTTCATTTCATTTAATAGTCAACACATACATGTAAGTTATGATTTATTCCAATTTTAGAGGTGGCAGAAGTAAGGCTTAAGTGTGTTAACCTAGCTATTCCCTAGTCTTATCACAATTTAATCTCCTCTGCCTGGCAACAAAACAGACTCTTTCTCTATTACATCAGAGTGACTTCACTGGTGGGGTGGATTTTACAATTCCACGATTACTGAGAATTTTGTGTATGTGTGATTGATTTTTCATTATTTGAAACAGACTTGTGATGGTTATAAATCTGTACAGGGGAAGCTTCTATGAGTTTACAGAGCTACAGATAGCACTAGAAAATTGTGAAATATCCTCATTAACATTTAAGGTAGTAGGAGGATGCCCAGAGATGTGTGTTATCTATTTATATAGAGAAAATATCTTCCATTCCTCCTGCATGCGATTCCTGAGTGACTTCAATTGCTTTCCAGCAACTATTTTAGCAACTATTTTAGCTGAGTTTCTCTGCTAGAAAATAAAGTTAGAAAGGTCCTCCTGAGGGTCTGTTGTCTCACCCATGCAAGCAGTTGCAGAACAATATGGTTAGGATTGTACTACCTGCATCTACACTTACAGAAACAGCATCATGTGACTCTTATTTTAAATGTGATGAAAAACACCTACTGTATTGGAGTGTTTGAGAATTGTTAAAGAAACATCTCAACAGATATATTATAGTACCAAAAGTCTGAATTTCTATATCTAGTATGTGTTCATGCCTGTATGTTTACAGGCATGAGCAAAAGTAGTTTTACAGTTGTTGGTATGGAAGAAGGCATACAGGTTATGATAATTACAATAGCTTTATTAACTCAAAAGAATGTCACTCACAACTGAAAATCTACTTTTGCCTGCCCTATATATATAGTGTGTGTGATATAAGGGTATATGTAATATGTGATATATGTATATATGTATAAGATATATAACATATACTGTATCATATATGAATGTGAGTATTTAATGTCTACTCTAGAATGCAAGCAGCAAGAGCCTTTGTCTGGTAAGGTTCAAGCAAAAAATACTGAATCAGTGTTTGGAGATAGAGGACTAAGGAATATATTCTACAGCTATTAAGACAACCTCAATTGTTCTCAACAGCTTGAATTTGCAAAGCAACTAGTAAGAAATATATATTGCCAAACTTAATCACCTGGTTTCTTAAATGGTAAGTTCATGACAAAGACTTTTCCATTAAAGTCTATATAAATAGGCAACATTTATAATTTTTGAAGATTTCAATATCTAATGGGGTTCCGTTAAGCCGTGTAAACCAGAAACCGTATTTTGTGGCATTTTTTTTTTTTTATCATGCATCTGAAGTTAGATGTAAATTGTTGGAACATTATTTTTAAGTGATTGTATTGAAAAATAAATACTAATTTCCCAAAGGTTTCTATTTATTGATCTCATAAAAAGAGTATTTACTACTTGATTTTTAAATATATATTCAGGCAGCACTTGAATGATGGAAAGTCACGAGTATTCCTATTGCCTGTAATGGAAATGTGTATGCAGATTCTGTCATTCAAATGTTCCTTTTACTCTATCATATTTCACAGAAATTTATATCCAAAGGGGAAAAGAGAAATGTGCAAATATTTCTCATTCAATGAATAAACATAAGGACAATCCTCGAGCACTTTGCAGACTGTGTTAAGGCATCAGACAGGCAAGAATGTAAAGGCTCCGTATGCTCTTGTTGGTCTATTTGTTTTGCATCTGACAGCCTGTGTGTTCTAGTTGCCAACACCTGCTTTTCCATTTTATTTTGCAAAAATCCACCTAATTTTTAAATGAGAGAAAAGCCAACTTCAGTATTTGAAGTAAATACATTACGGGGTGGGAGAGATCCTCTGGCTTTGTGTCAAATTCCAAAATTTTTTATTCAAGAGAATCATATAAAAAGCCATATTAACTTAGGTCTACATTTCAGGAGTGATTTCTGCTTACTGAAAAACAGAACTTGTATTATAAGAATTGTTATGAATTATATTTGCTACCTAGTGAACTGACCAGAAACACTTCATTATTGTTAGGATTACAGAGCATTTTGGGGGGGCGGTAGTGAATTTTTTTTTTTTTATTGCTAAGGAGAGATTGTCGGCTATTTCTCCTTGAACAAAGATTTATTTTGGCATTGTAACCACCTAATTTTCATCAGTAAACAAAGCAAAGATCTTTCTTTCATGAACCTTGCATTACTGAAAAAAATGAAAATAAAAATAAAAAACTTAAGCCATAGGGTGAATAACCATATGCTTCATTTGCTTATGATAGTTCCCATTTATGCCTGTTATCATCAAGACATGCTGTTAATAGCAACCTCTTCCATTTTTGAAATCATACTATTCAGATAATACATTAACTGGTCACCTTACAAAAATAACTAATAACTAGGTAAGTTATTTAAAACATTAGGTAATAAATGCTCTAGAAAAAGAAATAGTAAAATGGGGTGGAAAGATTCATGTGTGGGAGATGGTGGAGGAAGATTGTATAATACCAGGGCTGTCAGAGTAGGTCTCATTGCAGATTGAAATTAATGAACTATTGGAATGGGTATAAATGACTACATAGAGGAACTGTGTCCAGACGAAGGAAATTCCACTGCAAACATCTGAAAGTGCACATGTGCCTTAAGTCGCAAGGTCAGTGTAGCTGGAACAGAGAGTATGGATCTCTGGGAGGAAAAGAGGGTTGTCATGTAATTACTTGTAGGCCATTGCAAAACTTTTGGATATTACTGTAAGAAAATTGAGGAAAAATTTCAATTTGTTTTAGCAGAGACATGACAAAAAGAATTCCTCTGTTGGTAGTAAAGATACTTAAGAGAAAAAAAGAAAAGAGAGACTTGTTTTGGGAATCTTGCTTTTCCTCTTTTATAGGCCAAAAATTTTAATACAAGGAATTGATTAATAATAGTGGTATCTTTGGCGTTTTTACTGTTTTAAAGAAATGCTTTTATATTTTCACCATACAACACATGCCTGTCATACCTACCCTATTTATATTTTGTTAAGTTTTTTGTTTTTATTTTTGTTTCATATGGAGACATAATCAAAATTTTTTTTACTGCATATTTTTAAGTAATTAGTTTCTTTCCTTTTAATATATCAATGTGGTAAATCAAATATGTATGTATACATGCATGTGTGCATTTAATACATTTTTGTATTTATTTCTATTCTCTTTCAGATTGTTTCATGTATTTTGTGATACAATTTGACTATAATATTTATTTCTGTTATCATCTTTGTTTTGTTTTGATATCATCGTAACTAGACTAGACTCAGTTAACTAATAAGTATTTGTACTTTTTGTATATTCTGAAAGAATTAGTGTAATATTGAAATTATCTTATTTGTAATATGTTATATAACTCATCAGTAAAATTTGATTTTTTATTGTTATAACAATTTTTGATATGGATTTATTTTATTATTACATTTCTACATTTATTTATGATATTTTTCTTAAGTTCTATTTTTATATTCTTTCTTTAATCTAAATTATTAAATATATTGAATACATTAGCATAATGTGGAGAATAATATTTTCTTACTTTTTTAAGTGCATGCAACTCTTGTGGTTATTTTCTTTTTTCCTTCCCTAACATTGCCACTTGTGATTTTTTTTTCTTACTTGAAAGAAGAGGAAAATATTGCAAAAGTTCTTGGGTTCATTTTTCTATTTAATTTAATTTTAGTCTTTAAATGTTAGAACAATTACGTGTTTATGGACCCTCTCATTTTAATTTTTATTCTCTCTACTTTCTTCTTTGTCAACCTTTCTCTAGGAAGTTCTAATTTAGTTCATAAATGGTTTTTTTATTTAACATTTGCAACAATTTTTTTTTTCTTTTTTTAAGAGTACCCTTATTAAAGCTGGGGACAATGAAGCAAAGGGAGGGCTTACGGTAGAAGAAACAACAGGAGAGAGCCTAGGCGGTGCTCTGCTCTGTCTCTCTAGAACAGCGGTTCTCAACCTGTGGGTCGCAACCCCTTTGGGGGTCGAACAACCCTTTCACAGGGGTCGCCTAAGACCATCGAAAAACACATATTTCCGATGGCCTTAGGAACTGAGACACGGCTCCTCTATCCATCTCCAGGCAGGTCCACCCACATGCAGATACGACCACATACAGATACGCCCACATATGAGTACCCGGCGTGATGACATCATCGCGCCAACCCCATCACATACACCCTGTACAAATACAGGTGTATGCAACAGGGTTGGCACCATAATGTACTTATGCAGACCAGTCACACATGTGTAGAGAGCAGCTACTGTGTAGAAAGCAGCTACTCTGTTAAAAGCAGCTACTGTGTTGAAAGCAGCAGTATTGGAGGTAAAACAACACTTCATGAACTATAATTACTGGGTAAATGTAAAATCAAGTACTGTAAAATCATCAACTACTACAAAAAAAAAATATCTGTACCATGGGAACTTAATCTGGATGCTGATCGGTCTTTTTATATTCAGCTGTGGTTGATGTGAATACTGCCCCTTGTGATAGTAACAGGTATGTAAAAAAACAACAACACAGAGAATGGTAAATCATAGGAAACTTTAATGAACTGTATTGACTAAACTATGTCATGTATCATCTTTTGTATTGTTAAAGCTAATGTTATATATTATTTTCATTAGCAAACCATCCCATGATAATGGATCATGTAGAGAAGAACGTTAAGAAAATATAGTGAGGAATTTTTACAGTATGGTTTTACCTCAATAATTACAGCAGGAATTGAGAAACCTCAATGTGTTGTTTGTTGTGAAGAAGTTCTATCAGCTGAATCTATGAAGCCAAACAAACTAAAACACCATTTGATAGCAAGCATCCGAGCTTTACTGGCAAGGATACCAACTATTTTAGAAGCAAAGCTGATGGACTCAAGAAAGCCAGACTTGACACTGGTGGCAAGTACCACAAACAAAACGCAGCAGCTGTTGAAGCTTCACATTTGGTGGCACTCAGAATCACCAGAGCTATGAAACCTCACACCATTGCTGAGGATTTACTGTTGCCAGCGGCCAAAGACATTGTTCGAGTTATGATCCGAGACGAATTTGTTACGAAATTGAGTGCAATGTCCTTATCTAATGACACTGTCTGCAGAAGAATAGATGAGATGTCTGCTGATATTCTTGATCAGGTAATCCAAGAAATTAAATCTGCTCCACTTCCAATAATTAGCATCCAGCTTGATGAATATACAGACGTTGCAAACTGTTCAGTTACTGGTTTAGGTGAGGTATATTAATGATGGTGACTTTAAAGATGAGTTTATTTTTTGCAAACCTCTTGAAACAATAACTACTGTGCATGATGTATTTGACACAGTTGGTTCATTTCTGAAAGAGCATAAGATCTCTTGGGAAAAGGTTTGTGGTGTTTGCACAGATGGTGTTCCAGCTATGCTAGGATGTCAATCTGGATTTCAACGTTTGGTACTGAATAAGTCACCAAAACTCGTCAGAACTCACTGTATGATTCATCAGCAAATATTAGCAATGAAGATGCTGCCACAAGAGTTACAAGGAGTAATGAAAAGCGTCATAAGTTCTGTCAATTTTGAAAAGGCAAACACTTTAAATAGCCGATGTTTTCGCAACTGTGCAATGAGTTGGATGTGCCGAACAATGCTCTGCTATTTCACACTGAAGTGAGATCGTTGTTGACAGGAAAAGTTTTAAAACGTGTTTTTGAGCTTCGTGATGAACTCAAAACGTTTTTAATCAGAAAGCAAGACTGCAGTTCAAAGCACTTTTCAGCGATAAAAGTGAACTGCAGAAAATAGCTTACTTGGTTGACATCTTTGCCATCTTGAATGAGTTAAATTTATCACTGCAAGGACCAAATGCAACATGCTCAATTTGTCTAAAAAGTTCCAATCATTCCAAATAAAACTTCAGCTTTGGCCAAAAAAAATGGATGAAAATAAAATTTACATGTTGCCTACCTTATCTGCTTTCTTTGAGGAACATGACATTGAACCAGACAAAAGGATTACGATGATAATTTCTGTGAAAGAACACTTGCACATGCTTGCAAACAAAATTTCATCATACTTTCCAAATCTACCTGACACCTCATTGGCACTTGCCAGAAGCCCATTCACAGTCAAAGTTGAAGATGTTCCTGAGACAGCACAAGAGGAGTTCATTGAACTTATTAACAGCGATGCAGCGAGAACTGATTTCTCTACAATACCAGTGACAAAATTCTGGATCAAGTGTTTGCAGTCATATCATGTTCTGTCTGAGACTGTGTTGAGCCTTCTTCTTCCATTTCCAACAACATATCTTTGTGAAACAGGGTTTTCCAGCTTGTTGGTTATCAAGTCTAAATACAGAAGTAGACTTGTTGTGGGAGATGATCTTCATTGCGCTTTTGCAAAGACTGCCCTGAGAATTTCTGATCTGGTGAGAAAGAAGCAATCTCAACCTTCGCATTGACTTTGGCTTTTTACCCATATTGTCGCAAAGTGTAGCAATGTAGTTTACTGTTGTTATATCAACACTGTTACCCATGCTACACCATGCTTCAAGACAAAATTTCATTTATTTGTAATTAGAAATAAATATTTCACAATATATAGTTACATATTGTTTTTATGATTCATCACTATGCTTTAATTCTGTTCAATTTGTAACAATTAAAATACATTCTGCATATCAGATATTTACATTATGATTCATAACAGTAGCAAAATTACAGTTATGAAGCAGCAACGAAAATAATTTTATGGTTGGGGGTCACCACAACATGAGGAACTGTGTTAAAGGGTCGTGGCATTAGGAAGGTTGAGAACCACTGCCCTAGAAACATTATAGGAAAGAAGTGAGCCTGGGCAGGGCAGCTTTTAGCTCATTGAAAAGTCAGAGAAATAGGGCCTTGGAGACAGATTCAGGGGGGAAACCCAGGAGTAGCTGCCACTGCCCACTGCTCCCCTGGTTGCAAGTCTCATGGGGACCCTTAGAACTTATAGAGAAAATGTAAAGATACAGTCCTGGGGAAGAAAGGTGTGGGCATGCTGTACAGATAGCCTCCTTACCCAAGGATATATTTACTGATTTTAGAGAGAGAGGAAGGGAGAGAGAAAAAGAGAGGGAGAAATATCAATATATGAAAGAGACATCAAATATTGATCAGTTGCATCCCATGGGGATTAAGCCAGCAACCTAGACATGTGCCCTGACTGGGAATCAAATTGGCAACCTTTTGATGCATGGGACCATAGTCCAACCAACGGAGCCACACAGACCAGGGTTTTGTAACATTTTATAAAGTACTATCGTCATTGTCATTTACTTCTAAATAGCAACTCCTGTTATGATTTCTTCTTTGATTTGAGATATTTAAAGGCAAAGATGAAAAGATATACTTTCTGGACCTTAAAGAAAAAAAAGTATTGATTTCTGTTATATAACATGTTTTTAAATTTGATAGGCCTTGCTTTATAGAATAATATGTAGAATATGTAGTGGCATTTATAATTCCATGTATGCTTGAACATGTCAGTAGAAATACATACAATTTGTTTATATTATTAGATTTTATGTATGTATTTTTTCAATATACGTGTTTACACAGTTGAGCCATATTCTTGTAAATGGCACATAGCTACAATTGTATTTAAACTGTCTAACATATATATCTTTTAAAGAAGGAAGACTTCCAAACTCGTTTTATGAGGCCAGCATAATTCTAATTCCAAAACCAGAAAAAGACACTACAAAGAAAGAAAACTACAGGCCAATATCCCTGATGAACATAGATGCCAAAATCCTTAACAAAATACTAGCAAATCGGATCCAGCAATACATCAAAAAAATTATTCATAATGACCAAGTGGGATTAATCCCAGGGATGCAAGACTGGTACAATATTCACAAAACAATAAATGTGATACATCACATAAACAAAATGAAAGATAAAAACCACATGATCATATCAATAGATGCAGAAAAAGCATTTGACAAAATCCAGCACCCATTTCTGATAAAAACACTCAGCAATTTGGGAATAGAGGGATCATATCTCAACATTATAAAGGCCATATATGAAAGACCTACAGCCAACATCATACTCAATGGACAAAAACTAAAAGCATTTCCCTTAAGAACAGGAACAAGACAAGGATGCCCACTTTCACCACTCTTATTTAACATAGTACTGGAAGTCTTAGCCACAACAATCAGACATGAAGAAAAAATAAAAGGGATCCAAATTGGAAAGGAAGAAGTGAAACTGTCATTATTCGCAGATGACATGATATTATACATAGAAAACCCTAAAGACTCCATCAAAAATCTACTAGACTTAATAAATGAATTTGGCAAAGTAGCAGGATACAAAATTAACGTCAAGAAATCAACGGCATTCTTATACACCAATGATGAACTCACGGAAAGAGAAACTAAAAAAACAATTCCATTTACCATCGCGGCAAAAAAATTAAGATACCTAGGAATAAACTTAACCAAAGAAGTAAAGGACCTATTTGCAGAAAACTACAGGACATTGAAAAAAGAAATAGAGGAAGATATAAAAAAGTGGAAGCACATACCTTGTTCATGGATTGGGAGAATTAACATCATTAAAATGTCCATACTACCCAAAGCAATCTATAGATTTAACACAATCCCCATCAAAATACCAACGACATATTTCATAGAACTAGAACAAATGCTTCAGAAGTTCATATGGAACCAAAAAAGACCCCGAATAGCTACAGAAATCTTGAAAAAGAAGGACAAAGTAGGCGGGATCACAATACCGGACATCAGGTTATACTACAAAGCTACTGTAATCAAAACAGCCTGGTACTGGCACAAGAACAGACACATAGATCAATGGAATAGAACAGAGAACCCAGAAATTGACCCAAAACATTATGCTCAATTAATATTTGACAAAGGTGGCAAGAGCATACAATGGAGTAAAGACAGCCTCTTTAATAAATTGTGCTGGGAAAATTGGACAGCTACATGCAAAAAAATAAAACTAGACCATCATCTCACACCATACACAAGAATAAACTCAAAATGGATAAAAGACTTAAATGTGACTCATGAATCCATAAAAATCCTAGAAGAAAATGTAGGCAACAAAATTTCGGACATCGTACGCAGCAGAATCTTCACTGATATATCACCTAAGGCAACAGAAACAAAGAAAAAAATGAACACATGGGACTACATCAAACTCAAAAGCTTCTGCACAGCAAAAGAAACAACCATCAAAGTGGAAAGGCAACCCACTGTATGGGAGAGCATAATTGCCTATGATATATCAGATAAGGGATTAATTTCCAAAATATATAGAGTGCTCATACAACTCAACAAAAGGAAGACAAAGAACCCAATTAAGAAATGGGCAGAGGAACTAAATAGACACCTCTCCAAACAGGACATACAAATGGCCAAGAGACATATGAAGAAATGCCCAACATCACTAATCACCAGAGGGATGCAAATTAAAACAACAATGAGATATCACCTCACACCTGTCAGAGTAGCCGCCATCAACAAAGCATCAAACAACCAGTGTTGGCAAGGATGTGGAGAAAAGGGGACTCTAGTACACTGTTGGTGGCAATGCAGACTGGTGCAGCCACTATGGAAGACACTATGGTGTCATTACCTCAAAAAATTAAAAATTGAATTACCATTTGACCCAGTGATCCCACTCCTAGGAATATACCCTAAGAAGCCTGAAACACCAATCAGAAAGAATATATGTACCCCCATGTTCATAGCAGCGCTATTTACAATAGCTAAGATCTGGAAACAGCCCAAGTGTCCATCAGTAGACGAATGAATAAAAATGTGGTGGTACATATACACAATGGAGTACTATGCAGCTGTAAGAAAGAAAGATCTCTTATCCTTTGTGACAACATGGGAGGACCTGGAAACTATTATCCTAAGTCAAACAAGCCAAGCAGAGAAAGACAAATATCATATGATCTCACTTATTTCTGGAATATAATAAACATAACAGTCTGAGGAACAGGGTAGTCCCAGAGACGTGGAAGTAGGATACAGACTGACAATTGCCAGAAGAGGGGGTGGGGGAGGGGAACAATGAACCACAGAACTTGTATGCATGTACTCATAACTAATGGACATGGACAACAAAACTGGGGATGGGGTAGGGAGGGAGAGGGAGGGAGAGGGAGGAAGGTGACAATGGGGGAAAAAGGAGAAACATCTGTAACAAAAATAAATTTAAAAAATAAAAACAAACAGCTGACACAAAAATAAAATAAAATAAAATATTTATCTTTTAAATGAGTAATTTATTTTATTCATAGCTAATTTTATTACTGATTTATTTATATTTATCTTAAAACCACTTATTTTACTGTTTCTGTTTACTCTATATATCTAAGTGTGTATGTGTAATTCTCCATTTTTTGCTTTAATTTATTTTGTGTTTTAATTACATTAATTTTTCTCTACTACTTTTAAATTATATAGTCTCTACTGTTTACCTTGGTGTATTAATTTAATGAAATATGAAGTTAATTATAACTCTACTACACTTCCAAAAGATACAACTTTAAGTAGCTCACTAATTCTGGTGATAACTTTTCCAAATTACATATGAACATTATAAAATATGTTAGCTTTCCTTTTTATGCCACTTATTAAAAAATATTTTCATTTATATATAATATGGTTCAAGTTCACTTGCATGTTTAACATTTTATTTAATGGATGTTCTTATTTACACCTCAGACTCTCTTATTAGGCTCATTTTTCTTCTTTCTGAGGCATATGTCTAAGAAATTAAGGATCAGCATATATTGTAGAATTTCACAATTTTAGCCTCTATTTTAATGTTTTTAAATTTCTGTTTTGTATTTTGTATTAATTCTATTTTCTACTGTTGTTATTAGAAGTTAGCTGACAATCTAATTGTCATTATTTTGTCCATAATCTCCCCACTGCTCTCCTGGTTACTTTGAACATATTTTCATTGCCTTTGGTGCTTATCTGCTTCACCATGATATGATCAAATGGGAAGATAGTTTTCTTTTTTTTTTCTGGTATCCATTAGTCTTCATTTAACTATTTTTAACTTTAAACATCTATAGAATTTTCTAAATATCCCTTTGTATTCTACCTCTCCCAGATTTTCTCTTTAATTACTATTGGAACTCTAAAAAAACATATGTTGAACTGTCTCATTTTATCTTCCATGTCTCTTATAATCACTTCCATGTTCTCCGTTCCTTTGTCTCCTTATCCTGTGTGTTGTTATTGCTGTTCTTTTTTTTCTGATCTATTTTTAGAACTCCCAATCTCTTCTCAGATATTTAAAATCTGTTATGTAACACTTACACTGAGTTTGTAATCTCAAATATTATAATTTTACTTTTAAAATCTCTTGTTCTTCTGCTATAATCAAATCCATTTTTTAAAAAATAAAATATATTTGTCTCTTCTCTTGTTTCGTCTGATTCCTGTCTAGGGTGGTTTGTTTCTTCATGTGCTTATTGCCTTTTTTGTTGTGTTGGTGTTCCTTTTTCTGTGCTGATTTTTGGAGAGCTGAGTATAGATGCTTTCCTTTGGAAATGTGAGTCAGTCAACTGCCTTGTGTCATTACTAACTCAGGACCTCTTTAAGCCATCTTCTTGGATTATAGCTTTTTGGTCATAAGAATACAGTGAATTCAGATCCCAATTTCTCTTTGTGCATTTTCTGGAAAATTTATTATCCTTCTAAAGAGAATGAAGGTTTTGAGCTAGTGTAGGTACAGTCTGATTCTGTGTGGTGAGATTTAGATTTGTTCAGTTTTTATGTATGGCGGCATCTCCTTTCAAGGATTTAGACTTTACCTGGAAGTCTATCCTTTGACATTTTACCATGTGTAGACCAGGTTTTTTTTTTTTTTTTTTTGTATCCTCTATATACACAAATAATTAAAACCCAGGACATAGCATCCAATGATTGTCAATTGCCCCAAGGCAACTATCAACTTCAAAGCTTTCTTTCTTCTTTGAATTCATCTTGTATCGTCATTTCAGGCTTACACATTTCCCTCACTTTCTTTCCTGCAGTGAAATGTGCTGGAAAAGAAGTTTTCATATAGTTTATTCAAGAATTTTTGGTTTTCTATACTGTGAGGTATTTCACATTGCTCAATTGCCAAATTGACATAAATATGAGTACTCCAGCTTATATACATTTTCTGCAAATTGAAAATTGATGAGAGAGCTCATGTGCTATACTGTCTTATCATTTGTTTTATTAAGTTTCTGTGTGTTTTTTATCCTTCTCATTCCATTTTCGTTAATAGAGGAAATTAATATTCCGGTAATCCTGCTATCTTAAACAGACGTTTTAATAAAAGCTGCCATGTTTCTACCTAACCCTTCTGTCCACACTTTTGTGTAACACTTAGTGTAGAATTGAAACCCCATCAGCTGGATGATTCTATAGAAATGTCTTCCTGCCCTGGCCGGTTTGGCTCAGCGGTTAGAGCATTGGCCTGCGGTCCAGAGAGACCTGGGTTCGGTTCCCACTAGGGGCATGTACTTTGGTTGTAGTTTGTCCCCGGCCCTGGTTGGTCGTGCGGGTGGCAGCCACTCGATGTGTCACTTTCACATCGATGTTTCTCTCTCTCTCTCTCTTCCTCTCTCTCTCCCTCCCACTCTGTCTGGAGATAAATGCAAAAATGTCCTCAGGTGTGGATAAAAAAAAAAAAGAAAAGAAAAGAAATGTCTTCCCTTTGGTGCTTTGGTGACAGAATGGCAAGCAAAGGTTGAAAAAAAATTAAAAGTTGATAAAAATTAAATAGTTATTGCTTCAAAACACCAG
Source organism: Tadarida brasiliensis (assembly GCA_030848825.1). Taxonomy (NCBI): domain Eukaryota; kingdom Metazoa; phylum Chordata; class Mammalia; order Chiroptera; family Molossidae; genus Tadarida; species Tadarida brasiliensis. The sequence goes on from CM061258.1 coordinate 19,435,875, forward strand.
AATTCTTATATATTAGTTAAGATAATGCACTTATTATTTAACTTTCCAGCTTTCCAAAAATTTAACCAAAGCATAGCTAATAATATCTGTTCCAGACATTTTCACACATGTTATAAAGGCACAAATTACCTTTTTGCTCTTGTTGAAGTTTTGTAATAAACTGCTTTTCCTTGGATCAATTTTGTTTCAAAATATTATAACTGACAGACATAGGGAAATGAAATTAAGGGAAAGTAAATTCGACTAGCAAAGGTCATAAATGAAGATTTCTATATTGAGAGATAGAGTAATTAGGTGAAAATAAAATGATTAGAAATATATAAATGATAGTCTATATTTTCAAAATTATGCTAGAACCATCAACTAGTAGTGATACCTCTTTCTAACCCTAAAGCACAATAGATGACATTATGTCAATTTTATATATTGGTAAAAATGAATAGTATGAAGTCTTACCTAAGGTTATACATTTACAGCAACACTAAAAGTGGGAACTAAAGAATATTTTCAGAAAGCAAAGAGAATATTCTTCCCTTGTCTTGCATCAGTTTGAACATTACTGTTATTAAATAAGTTAATAAAGCAACTGATTTTTGGTAGCCAGTTCGTTTAAAAAAAATGTATGTGGGTTTTTTGTTGTTGTTGTTTTTTCCCCTCTAATTTCCAAAAATTATGAGAAAGGACATTATAATTAACCTCTGAAATGAGAAAAGAAAGTATGCAAACATTAGAATACAACTAGGACTGTCAAAGGCTTTGTACAACTGTATGAAAACAGAACTTTTAATTTAATACTGGGAAAAAAGGACCCAACTTCCTCTACGCCTTTCACTCTTTCCATTCTGCTAAAACAACTAACTGCTTAGCTTTTATTTTTCAAATAAGTGAAGTTTGTAAAGGAGGAAATTTGCCTTTCAATTTCTATTTCAGAATCCTAAAATACAATGAAAATAAAAGGCTTTATTAGTTGAGTAATATTTTAATATTTTGGTTAAGTGATGAGAGTGCAAAAGGAAGGGGTGGGGGGAACTATCTTCCCCTGAAACATACACTACGATAAAATATGTAATATAATCTAGATTCAAAAAGATGAGGAAAGTGATGTTTCTATTAGTCTAGTTCCATAACATAGCTATGAACTATACCTTCTGGTCTCTGTGTGTGGACAGGGGAGCCTAAGAACCTTCCTATCCACATTTACTTTCAGAAACTATTTACTTGTTAGAACAGTTGTGAGGACCAGATAATATAATGTATATAAAAATTATTTTGGAAACCAGAGAGAATATACATTATTCAGGTAGACAGTTGCTGTAACTGAAATAATATGTAAGTATTAAATTAATCAAAGCAAGCCCAAAATCTTCATATCTGCAATGTGCTCCTGAGATTACATGAACCGAGGTATAGCCCTTCTCCAAATATTATTCAGAATTCTATCAGGTATGGAGTGCTAGCCAATTGAAAATATGCTGAGCAAATAAGAGTAAAAATAGAAAGAAAGAAAAAAGAAAAAAACACTCTGAAACTCTATTACAGTGTCTAAGGAAAGCACCCATCAAAACAACAAACAAAATACGTAGGTTACAATTATTATTTTTTTTATTGCCACAATCACTTTTTTTAAATGCAACATTTGAGTTGAAATTTAAGAATGAGTAGGTATTAAATAAGTGATTATGCTGGGAAAGATATATATAAGAAAAAACTCCTTATCAAGAGGGTGTGGCTCAGTGGTTGAGTGTCAACCCATGCACCAAGAGGTTGCTGGTTCAATTCCCAGTCAGGACACATGCCCAGATTGTGGGCTCAATCTCCAGTGGGGGGCATGCAGGAGGCAGCCAATCGATGTTGTCTCTCATCGGTGTTTCCATCTCTCTTTCCCTCTCCCTTCCTTTCTCTCTAAAAATCAATAAAGAAAAAAATTAAAAAAAAAAAAAAAAAGAGGATGTTTGGCAATGATGAGGGAATGGAACATGGATTGGCATCTGTGGACAAGGAGCAAAGGGGTAGTCCTCATAGGTGATGCTGGGTAGTAAATAGGAACACAAAGTCTTTATCCCAAGCACTATGCAAAGCTGATGAATAGTTAAACAGACTGAAGACAACACAGATATATTTTTCAGATTGGAGCAGAGAGAGTGGTAGAGAAGGGATGTACAAATGAACTAGTTAAGAAATTATGTCATCCCAAATTTAGCATATGATTTTTCAGTAATTTTGTCTAGTAGTAAAGAAAGGATAGTCTTTTCTGTACTTTCCCATCCTAATCCAAGCACATATACAAATAATCCTCCATTACCTGGACAGTGAGAGAATGGTCTCTTCCCTCAGTTCAGCCTTGTTCCATGGGGTATGTAAAGCCTATTATCTACTCAAATGTATGGAATGCTGATATTGGTCCAATATGCAGCAGATCACTGCATTCTATAAGTAACTGGATACGTCAGTTGAAAAACCAAAACTTACATTGACTAACCATGTACTACAGGTCAACTAAAACTTACGTCTCTGTGTTATTAAACCAGAAGCCCTTGAAGGCAGGCACAGTCTTCATATCAGGCTCCCAATGAATAATTATGGAAATGATTATTTATCTATCAAATATATCTGAATAAACCTACATTTTTCTACAACCAAACAAAAACCTTCATAGTTTCACACACCTTTTTGCATCCTTCTGAGAGAATTTCAGCCCTGTTGTATGATGCAGAGCCTCGGGTTCAAAATATCATTTTTTAACCCTGTGTCCAGTAAGATCATTCGATTATATAAGAACATTAGAGAAAGGTTATTTATCATTCTTGGCTCAAAAATTATTAGCCAAATTATATATTTAGTAGATTTGATAATAGAGCAAATACTTATAGAACTGTTCAGACCAAAGGAAATTAGTTGAGAAATATGGGAATATATTGAGATTTTATAGAAGTTTAATCTACTAAGAATATGTCCCTTGACTAACATATGTTGTCTCAAAATAGTCTACAAAATATGGCATACTTTCTTCCAATCATCACAAGAATCAGAAATTGCTATATATACTGTGTGTTCTGACTTTCTTTGAATGATCTTTTAAGTGTGTATATTTGTGTATCTGTAACACAGGTAAATCCAGAATTTAAAAATACAATATTATCCAAATAAAATAATAATTTTGGTTACCTAAAATTATGTTCATTTCATTACTTTATTTTTAAAGAAAATGTATCTGTAGAAATGTGATCTTTTTATAATAAAATAAAATATAAAAGAACCTGTTTTTCAATAGCATGCTGTTATTGTCCTATGTCACTTCGTGTCCATCAGCATTCACTGCAATTGACCCAAAAATGTGTTAATAGACTGAATGACCTCTTCAAAATTATTTTGTTATAGCAGAAAAATGGAATCAACACTTTTGATCATTCCACTGTGTCCTGATTTCGGTGGTGGCAGAATTAGGAAGGAGAAGAGACAGTTCTTTAACTTTCTTATACTTATACAAGTTATGAGCTAGCCTTTCTCCTTAACATTTATTTTAATGTATGTAAAGGACATTTGGAAAAGTTGTAAACTGACAACCAAATCAAATATCCCAAAAAATGTTTGACATCCTCACAGACAAACTCGTGTGTGTGTGTGTTTCTTTTTCATTCTGTAAACGCTGGCACCAAGAAGCAGATAAGATGATATCTCTACTGACATTAAATTGTGATGAGTGTATCATGTCAATTAAAGATTAAAAGCTACAATTTAGTAAAGCGAGTCTTTTCAACACAAATCCAGAAGTTCAATCAGACCATAAAATATACCAATGAGGAGATAGAGAAGGTTAGGCAGTGAGGGACGGGACCATGGGAAGGGAAGGCTGAGACACACGGGAAGTTTGAGGTGACATGGAGCTCAGCACACAGGCAGAACCCAGTACACAGCATATCTGGAGGTTTATTTGGTCTCTACAGATCTTAAAATAAAACTAAAATTAACATGGGCGATTGTGCCACCCAGGCCAGAAACTCCCAACCCCCATTTATAGAAATGCAAATTAGAAGCTCCTAGAAGGAGCACAGGTCAAGTACATAACAACAACAACAACAACAACAACAACCAACAAACAGAAAGGCTGGTTTTAGGCAAGAGGGGAACAGCAATTGATTGCATAGAACATAACCTTATTTATTATTCTAAATAGTATTTGGAAGAATATTTATGTAGTTATATTGCACACTGCAAATAAATACTTATCAAAATAAAATATCATATCAATCTATCTAGATTTTTTTCTAAAGTAGCAATTTTGGAAAGTCAGTGACAAGTTACAAGTTCTTCATTTGGAAAGGTTGAAAATGAAGGAAGGATATAAATGGCTTCTTCAAGATACCATAGATACAGGGACTTCTGATCTAGAGTCAGGGATCACTGAGAGCTGTATTTATTTTGATGCACAAGTGCCCGTCCTTAGACAAAATTAAATTACTTTAGGACTATAATTCAAAGTCTGTCAAAAGCCCTGCAAACTTGATAGTATGTTCCCAAACGCATTGCTCTCCTTATATACCATCTGCACCTGTGTCTATGGTGGATTGCACAAAGAAAAAGCAAGCATGGTAGGTAAAAGATAACCTACAAAGACATGATAAAGCTTAACTTCGAGCAATTTGGAATAGCTGCACACAACTGGGAAGTAAAGGCAGCAGATGGATTATGTTGACTTCCTGAAATCAGAAAAGAGATGGTTTCCATTGGACCAAAAATTTGCATAGCCTCCGAGGCAAAGTCATTGCACACTTTGTAAGTGATAACCAAAAAATAATAAGGTAACATTCTTGAAACTGCATGTAAACAATAGTACAATTGGCAAGAAATGTATAGATACAATTTCAGAAACACATTCATTTTTTTAATAAAAAGGAGTTACCATACATATATAAGGCTCAAGAACTATTTTTATGTCACAAAGTTTGTCACAAATGATTTTTTATCCATGTATAGAATAGATAGACTATTGCAATTATAACTCTAAAATGAAATATTTAATCAATTAACTAATAGCAATTCAAGAGCAGTATATGTCCACTTTTATTTGTTTGGTTATATGTGCTTCATTCTCAATTTCTGTGTTGAGCTATAGTCTCCCTAGAGTATAAGAATAGATAATGAAAATTTAAAAAAATCCTGATACTTGGCCAACTGAATTTACAAGCAACATTAACATTGGCCTGTTAAAGACTCCATTAGACTTCCTTTTCTGATAATGGCTTGATCAGTGATAGAAAGTATAAGTTAAGGTAAGTTAATTAACTTCTTCCTGCAATAAAATATTCAGCTATAATATAGTGAAAATAACACAATCTCTTCTCAGAGTGCTATGTTGCATTAAATTTTAATTTAATTTTATTAATTGTGAAAATACGAATATTACTTTGTTTCTATGATTTACATTCAGTAGCTATAATCAGACAAGATGCTGCACATCAAAGTCTACATAGCTAAACAATTATATCCTTCATTTATTACAAAGCATACACATTGTACACAATTATTTTAAATCTTTCTAGAGAAAATTTTAGGAATTGTACTATAGTATTACTTGGTTTTAGGTGCAGTGTAGTAGCTTTTAAACATTTTCTAATTCTTCCCTGCTTTGTGTGTTTACTTGGTGCTGTGGCAAGTCCTGGTGTCGCTGAGAGGATCAGAGTAGTAAGGGTCAAACGCTGAGTGGTTTCCTGCACTTTCATTTCCTCACTTATATCATTTGGGTATTGTTGGGTTTTATCTCAGTCACTTGAAAATCTATATAAATGAGCTTCTCTCTTTAACTGTCTTTTCAGTTCTATGGCAAGAATAACGTTTCCCTGTATCTAGAAGGAAATGCTAGACTTTATATGACTGCTTGTGTAATAAAAAATGTCAAAATACACATTTCTCAAATTAGTTTCATGTTCCACAACCGCCCATCTCTGTTTTAATGGTCCTCTGGCTGTCTGGAATCAGTATCTCAGCCCGTTTGAAACTGTTTAGTCCTTGGTAAAATTGCTCTGCTGTTCTTTCTGAAATGGTTCAAATGGAGCAATCATTGTCAAGGTGATCTTGAGTTTTTGAAAGAGAAAAAAACAGACAAAAGTTATACTTTCTGAAGAGCTATAAAAAAGTAAAATATACATTTAAGGAATAGCATACATGACTCTTCCGTGACAGCGGCATAAAACTTCTCTTACGGCCCTTACAAAGCCTTTTCATTTTAATATTGATAAGAATCAGAATAGTCATGTTTAATTTTTAAGTTGCATTTGTCTTTAAATTAGAATAAACAGAGATGATATTAATTAAGCACAAGCCGATTCGGTTACCTTAAGACTGTGGTCACCCCTGTATATTTTGTTTTAGGTTAAAGGTATCTTATCTGTGGTCTTGGCTGATTGACTCCAAGATCTTAATGAAAAATCCCAAATCTTATATCAGAATTTTTCTTCATCTAATTATGTACCCTCAAGCTATTATGATGCCCAGATAGCTTTCAGCTTTCTGTCCAAGAGTTTATTTTTTAAAATATTTTTTCTTTATTGATTTTAGAGAGACAGGAAGGGAGAGGGAGAGAGAGAAACATCGATAAGAGAGAACATCGATCTGCCGCCTCCTGCATGCCCCCTACTGGGGATTTGGCCCACAACCTGAGCATGTGCTCTACCCAGGAATCGAACCGGTGACCTCTTGGTGCATGGGTTGATGCTCAACCACTTAGCCAAACTGGCCAGGCTCTCCAAGAGTTTCTTATTCTCATAATAAGTTATTGATGTTGGGTAGAATAAGCTTTCTTGAATAACAGATGTGCAAGCAGATGTGACACTTTGTACTCTGATATTGGACTTATTTTTTGGCACAAGTGTGAGTCATGGACAGATAGGTCAAAATAAAAGCAGTGAATTAAATTTTTATCTTGAAGATTGTTATAGTAATAGACATGTTTCAGGTGATATATTTCCCTTGAGTGAGGAGATTATTCAGGGAGCTAATAGGATTAAGTATATATAGAGGCTGAATTGTCAGTGATATTTATAAACCTAATTAATCATTTGACAATTTTTATAGGTCTGGTTTTTGCTAACTTTATATAGTAGATTATTTGACAATGTAAAGACAGCTAATATTTAATCAATGAAAAGTCACTAATTCCATTTGTTACATTTATAAAACAAATGTGTCTCAATTATAGTGATGCTGTCATTGGTCCATGCGTACTTGATACACCAGATTCTAAATGGCAAGAACTAATCAGTGTGTGTGAATAAAATCAGATCCTATGTTTATATTCTAAGTAGAAAATACAGGGAGGAAGAAGGGATTGAACTATAAAAGGATTTAGGGTGGAAGAGAGGCATTAACATATGCCATGTGTATCTGGAAAATGGTTCTATACATATGAAATGAGGTGATAGTCATTCTATGTAAATAACTTATTAAATATAGTATAGATTTTTCTAAGTACATTCAGTCAATTTGGATTGGTATAAATATTAGCAATAATGTATAATTTGTGCACTGAGGCACTGGTAATTTTAAAAACATGGACATTTCAATTTTTCTCTGAAATTTTTTTTTTAACAAAGAATTTTTTTTCATAGAAGAGAGAATTAAGAATTAAGTCAATATACTTGTGCAGAACATTGGCCTTGAATTTGGAGTGCACTCATGGGAAAATAAACTTCAGGCTCCAAATGCATGAGTCACCTGCATTTTTGCATGATGGTCCACCCCACAAACAGAAATGCCTAATACATTTTTTATTGCTGTGAAAGAAATGTATAATAGAAACAATGTATATACAATTTCAAGTTTTTTGTTTGTTTGTTATTTTTTTAGAGCCTCTATAGGACTGTTAGGGAGTTCTTTACAAAAGAAATGTGATTGTGTTGAGACTTACTGAATAAGCCTAATGTGGGTAGTTAGACAAAGAAATAACTTGTAGAATGAGAGAGAAGCGTGAAAATGAAAGAAAGCCCAAAGGTTTAAGAACAATAAAGTACAGAGAGAAACTTAAACCTAATACAGGATGTGGCAAAAGTAGATTACAGTTGTTTGTAAGGAAAATAATATAATAATTAATAAAAAATACTACATGAATAAACGCTGTGTTTTGCGTACTCACAACTGTAAACCTATTTTTGCCCCACCCTGTATATAATAATACTGGCTGGGTATATGGTATAAAGGGACGTGGTGTCATTTTGATGTATTTTCAAGGTTAAGATGATCCATTTCAGTATTATGAGCAAAGGTATGGGACAATCAAACATGTATGTTAATAAAAATGTGTTTTAATGAGGGTGCATAATGGATTGTGAGGAGATAAGGCTAGCAAAGAGGCCAGGAAAGTAAGAATTTTCCCCTATATTGTAGCATGGACATAAATAGTGATAGGCAAATAGAATATATATTTATGGCATAGAATTCGCAGTTTAGTAGATTACAATGAATTAGACAAAGAAAATATAAAGGAAGGAATATAAGATGCCTTCTTGATTTCTGACTTTTCTAACTGGGTGGTTCTAAAGAGCCATCTACAAGACATAAACAATAAAGGAGAGGTGGGTTTGGAGAAAGAAGATGTAAAAGTTAAGATGATACAGGACATCCAAGTGAAAATGTCCAATACATCCAAGCATGAAGTTCTGGAGGTTACGACATTTTGTTGACTAGGGATGTAAATTTTGGATCCATCATTGTGTTGGTACAAGTTGAAGAAAAACAATTTCTAGAGAAATGACTGTGCTGAATTGTTTTCTATCCTCAATGAAAGCTGCAGTCGAGTTAATTCAGCTTCTATACAGTAATGTTTGCTAAAAAACTGGAAATTGGGTGTCACTTAAACCTCAAATTGTGTTGCAGATTCTGATATATCTGTGAAAATGCATTTAATTAATTTATTTTTTTTCTTTATTGATTTTAGAGAGAGGAAGAGAGAGGGAGAGATAGAAACATGGATGAGAGAAAACATCAATTGGCCTCCTCCAGCATGCTCCCCACTGGGGATTGGGCCCACAACCTGGGCATGTGCCCTGATCAGGAATCAAACCAGGGACCTCTTGATGCATGGGTCAATGCTCAACCACTGAGCTACACCAGTCAGGCTGAAAATGCATTTTAAAATTAAGGCAAAAATTAAGAGAACAGCTACAACATAATACAATACCTTCTTTAGTAAATTTGAATAAGAAAATCTTGTATTATAATACAGTATAAAATATATGCATATCTATATATGCATATTTTACATTTATGTATATATTTTTTTCATTCTTTGAAGTTAAAACTATTGTTTTCAAACTATTTTACTTTATCATGAATATTTGTCAGGAGATACTTCCCTGAGTATATTGATTTTGTTTTTGTTCTTGGTATTATTGATATTAATCTTTAAAATACAATTCATTTTCTGTACAGAATTGATATCTTTGCATTTTGTTTTACTTCATGCTCAGGATTGCAGCAGTGACTCTAGTCTGAGGCTTTATATAAACAGATTTCAAATTTGTTACTGCACATTCAAGTTCTTAAAGTTCTAGCTGGGCTGGATAATGAGGCTCTTGCTCTGGGAATCACTACTATTTCCATTTTTAAAAGATATAAACTTATGAGCAATTGTTATTTGTTCAAATTTTTCTAATGTATACTGAACATACGTGTGTATTATACTATTTTATTATATAAAAGAAGTGATAGAACAGAAATATTTCAGGATAGAAACATTACAATAATATGGAGATCTTTTCCCATGGAGTTATATTAGAATGGCACTCCAGGCATAGTATGAACACAAGCTGGGGCACATAATATAATTTGTCCTAGTTGTTTGCACAATGAACTACACTAACATGACTATTTTCTGGGTGACCAAACTTCTTTTTTCTAGGCATCTTTGTTTTCCCAAAATTCTTCTTATTATAAATGCTATTTATCATCAAGTGTTCGATTTGATTTGTACTACCACGTGTTGCAACTGGGTAAACACTCCAGCATGTTTAAGAGTATCAAATTGTCTGGCCGGTGTGGCTCAGTGGTTGAGCATCAACCCATGTGTCAAGAGGTTGCCAGTTTGATTTCCAGTCAGGACACATGCCCAGGTTGTGGGCTCGATCCCCAGTGGGGGGCATGCAGGAGGCGGCCAATTGATGTTCTCTCTCATTGATGTTTCTGCCTCTCTCTTCCTCTTACTTCCTCTCTCTCTAAAATCATTAAAGGAAAAAAAAATAAAAATAAAAGAGTATCAAATTACTTTTTTTAATGTCTCATCAATACTTTGAGACAATATTAAGCTAGGTATATGTGGTGGGAAAAAAAATCTAATTTTGACCCTCTCTCAGTATGTATATTATAATAGTAATTGAATTTAAAGTTATCGCAAGCAATTTTTAACTTAATTCCTTTATAGAAATAGTTCCACAATGAGTCCTAAGATAACATATGATTCTCTTGATCTCTTATTATGACACAATCAATCAAATTCAGTTAAATTATTACAGAATTTCTGGGGGGGGGGGGAGGTTGTTCTGTGCCATAACCACCACCATTAAAATCCTAGGCAAATCAGTAAAGCAACTATAGGTAACATTTCAATTCACCATGAATACTGGCATATAGGTCAGGTAGTTTCAATATTACAAAAGAAGTATCAGGCATTATTATAACTTGCAAAAGTTATACCCCCAGCCTCATGGCTCTATACAATCTTCAATACAGTAAATGTATCATTTTCATCACCAGTGTACCTGATGCACAAGCCTTAATTTTATTACTATGATAGTGACAACAATCTCCCCTCTGTCTTAAATCAGAATGATATTAACACTCTGTTTCTGTGTTATAATTTATTTGGAAGGAATCCAAACTGGGCCATTGATTAAATTCTACCAGTTGCAAACCTGATGTATTAAATCAGTGACATACTATTAATCAGGAAAACTGGAGATATTGAAATGAATACTCTAGGTTTCCTTTTTCTGCGCATATTGGAGCAAGTATGAATTATAAACACAGATAAAAAATAAAGCATCCAATCAGGGACAAACTCATTAGTGTCAAATGTAAGAGAACTATGCTTAAAGATTTGACATTCACCTAGCCCCAAAATGTCTCTTTGGAAATGATAAATAGATAATTGATCAGGAGAATCTTATTTATATGATTATGTTGGTCCATAAGCAATGACAATTAATATAGTAGAACACAGTAAGAGGAATTCTGGCATAAGTGCAATTTGAAGTTGGGCACATATTTCTCAGTGTCCATAGTAGATAGGTATGCTAATGTCTCAAGGCTCAGTAGACCCATAGAAAGTTAAAAGTAAAACTTTCTAAAAGTGGAGATGAAATCATTGTCATGTGCATTAAAATGTATCAGTAGCACGAACATAAAGATAAACATAAAATTCCATGAACCAGCAGTGACTAGAACAGCCCATTGTGAAATGGGTGATACACAACACCAAAACTAACCAAACAGCCAAATAGCATACCATGTTAAAATGGAAAATGCATATCTTGCCCAGGACTTCACTTGGTGCCACTTTTGTTACTGTCTTTGTCAGTTGAAGGCATATAGTAAGAAGATGAACTAGTCTGGTCTCTTTTAGCACTTTTTGAAGGTAGATTGCAAGAGACTGTCAAAGTTTTGGTATTACTAAATCTTTGTCAGAAGAGTGGTTTTATTATTTGCTGTTGTGGGACATTTAAAAAATTTAAATAATTTTATTCTATAATGAATATTATCATCCTCAAGACAAGGAAGGAGTAGTGGGGCTTATGTTAACAAGAAATGATGTTATGTTATCTATATGACTAAGTATGACCTGAATGAAAAGATTAAAGTCATTTTTTTAATTCTCTGCCCACACTCATTTCTACTCAATACTCTTCAGTATTCTTCATCACACATCATTCTGCTTTCAATAAAATGCTATTATAAAACAATATAATTCTCAGTGAAGGACAAAACCCTTAGTAAGATGCGTCCTCATCTATGAAAGAGAAATATGTTGATATGCTTCTCTTGGATGATATTGCCCTGCTCAAGGTTACTGGCATTTATGAACCTGGGATTTTTCAACATGTTACTGTTACTCAAAATATGACCCCCAAAAATTCACTTGTTAAGAATCCTGTATACCAACTAATGATAAGCAAGCAGTTGTGAGGCAAGGCCTTCTAGATTGACTTAAATGTTTGTTTAGGCAAGTATTTGTCTTCTTGAAAGGAGAGGCAGTAGGACTGTTACTATTACTCTAGCATTAGCCACTAGATCAGACTTTGGAATTGATGCCATCAATGAGAAGCAGCCAAAGTTGAGGTTGTAAAACAAATATTAAGTAGAATAAAATTTGACAGATGCTCTTAATCTATTCTGATCTCTCAACTTTATTAGTCAATTGGCTTTGCAAGCAATTGAATCCAAGAGCTAATCCTCTGAAGTAGGGTAAAATACCCATAGGTCTGATTTTGTTTTATATTACGGACTGTAAGAAGCAAAATATGTTGATGGGAGAGCAGAATAATAATAGTTTGAGGTGGCAACAAGTAAAAGAAAGACACTAAAGTGTACTTCCTGTACTGAGCCCAATGTTCGTATGGTTAGTGTAAAGGAAGAATCCAGCAACTAATTGGAAAAGTGCAGGGAAGTACTATTCTGAAAGGACAGCCAACATCAAGGCAGAGAGACAAAGAGATGAAGACAATGATTTAAGCTGTAACAAACAGAAACAACTTTGATGTAGAAAGCAGAACTCTTAATGGAAGCTATGAGAGTAGGAAAGCTGCGTACCTGAGAAAGACATTGGGGTTAGCAGTTATACAATGACAGCAACTTGTTATTTTGAAATGTGATTCTGATACATTAAGCCCTATACAAATCACCTGGGAAGCTTGCTAAAATGAAGATTTGAGTTCTGGAAGTCTAGAGCAGACCCAAGAGTTTGCGTTTCTTGTAAATCCTCCACATGATCCCAATGTAGATGGTCTGCGGATGATGATTTTGGTAGGAAGACTATCAGCCAAATAACTCGGAGGCTTACAATGTAGAGGAAAAGCAGGGATAAGGATAGTTTCATCTTTTTCTCTGAGGTAGGTGAGCACTGAGCTTAGTGGTCAGAAGGTTGATATTAAACTGCCAGGATGAATTCTTGAATGTATATTACTTACACATATCCAAGTGATTTGTGAGCTGCTTAAGGGGAGAATTCATGTGGAATTGTAAAACTTTTTAAATAATTTTCAAGAATGTCTCCTTGATTCAATGAAGCTTCCAAATAAATACTTCTTCTCTGAGTAAGTCATTAGTGTGTACCATTTATCTAAAGGGAAAATGTATTTGTTCATGGGTAGGTTGTATGAAATAATAAGCTAAATAATAAAGCAATCACTGCATTTTAAAACAGTTGTAACCAATGCATTACTTTGAATTAATATTATGCCACTTTAGTGATTTGCTTTCATTTTTATATTTGTTATAGCCACTTATCACACTTTTAATTTAGTTTAATGACAATTTTTAAATATACTTTACTAATATGCAAGACAGAAATAGTCCAGAAGATAAATTATACATGAAAGTGGTATAATGTATAATCTCACATTTCTTACATCTGTATATGTGCCATATTATCATGAAACTCAATCTGTATATAGCAGTTATTTTTCTTAAATAAATTCATATATCAATTTCTCTGTATAGTATTTTCTAGAAAATATTACTGATAATACTGAGTAATTTACTCGTCTCTTAAGTCAAATAAAATATACACTCATTTATCGACAAGTGCTAAATTAGTATATTGCCTGATCCAATACACTTTCTTTTGTCCCATTTGATAGGATTATGTTCAAGTCCATTTAATTAAGCAAATATTTACTGCACAATTTTTATTACCAATGTATTGCATATTATGCTCTGGGAATACACTGGTTGTTAAGATGCACGGTGTTACATTAGGATCATATGGATGCAATAGACCTCTAAGTGCTAGGCACAGTGAATAGCATTCTGAGTAAGCAGTATAACAGGAGAACAAAGTGATGCAGGTGTTCAGAGAATTAAGTTGAGTTTCATTCATTACATTTGTCTAGGATTCAAGAAGAAATTGGTGCATTTTATCTGGACCTTGAAAATATGGTGTATGCAGAAAAAGTTTTTTTGCTGAGAAAACACATAAAAGTCTTATTCAGTTTGGGCAGCTATAGCAAAATACCATTGACTGTGTGTGTGGCTTATAAACAACACAAATTTATTTCCTATAGTTTTAGAGACTGGGAGTTTGAAATCAGGATGCCAGATGACCAAGTTCTGGTGAGGATCCTTTTCCCAGCTGCAGACTGCTGACTTCTCCTTGTACCCTACATGCTGGAAAGAGGGCAAGACAGCTCTCCATTATCCTTTTCACAAGGGCACTAATCCCATTCATGAGGGATCCACCCTCATGACCCAATTACCTCCAAAGTCCCTACTTTCAAATACCATTTTATTGGGGCTAAGATTTCAATGTATGGATTTTGTGGGACATAAACATTCAGTCCATTACAATAACCAAGACAAAATATATACAAATATAGTGCAGTATGTTAGACAGGCAGCACTGTGGTGCTGGAAAAGGGGAGAGGTAGCCATAATAGAAATTTGGACACACAAACATAATGGCACTTTGAGACAATATCAGTATGCCTCCTGAAAATATGACAAATGCATACTCTTTAGGATAGAAATAAAGGCAGTCAGATGTGTTTGTAATGACACATCATTTCTAATGATGATTATTAATAAATATTTAATCTGGCATTTTATATATAATTATAACATCCACAACCATATAAAATCAAAAATATTAGAAATAACTAAGTTTGAACTGAAGACTAGCATGCCATATAAAACAGGCCTTATTCTCTTGGTATACTTATTTAACTGCCAGAGTGGCTTACTATTAGCAGAATCATTTTAAACTTAAACTAGCATCATGATGTCATGTTAGAAGGTGAAGAATACCAATTGATTCCATTTAATCAGTTGCAGGGATTTGGTGAGTCTGATTCCTATCATCCTCTGCTGGGTCAAGGATAAGGGTGGGCATTCCCTTTAGGGCTGGGTCTAACACAGAGAGTGACATGGTGTCAGAGCCCACTTGATTCAAAGGAGTGTGCAGGATTTATTATGCTGCGTATATGCATCATAATAGTATATGTATTGGAAAAAATCGAAGGGAGAAGTTGAACAAGGTTATGACATGAAAGAGTAGTTTCTCAGAGAAGCACCAAAACATGCCAGGGGCAAGAGCTGCCTGGGAAGCCAGGGTCCTGAAGAGCCAGGAGATGTGGGGGTGAGGGGACAGGGTAAACTACAGTGGTAGAACAAGAGGTGACAATTGTAAACTACAGTGGAACCTCGGTTCTCGAACTTAAATTAGCTCTGGAAGGCTGTTTGAGGAGGGATTTTTTTAAAAAACCAAATCATTTTTCTCCATTACAAATAATGTAAATTGAATTAATCTGTTCCAGATCACTAAATGATTCCGTTTTAACCTTTTTTATATACAGTACATGTTAAGTGTATTGTTTAATCTATAAATAAACACTTGAAAAACAAAAAGGAGCTCTGGCCAGTTTGGTTCAGCAGTTAGAGTGTCATTCCACAGACTGAAGGGTTGCAGGTTCCATTCCTGGTCAAGGGCATGTACCTGGGTTAAAAGTTTGATACTTGGCTCTGGTTGGGGTCATGCAGAGGCAACCAATCAATGTGTCTTTTTCACATTGATGTTTCTCTCTTTCTTTCTGTCTCTCACTCCCTCCCCTCCACTCTATCTAAAACTCAATGGAAAAATATACTGGGGTGAGGATTAAACATACATACATACACACACACACACACACACACACACACACACAAAAGAACATGAATGTAAATGCAAATTTAACAAAAAGGAAATGAAATGTACAGATCAGACACGTGAACACCTCTATCATACTTTGCAATTTTTTCTTTTTTAAGCTCTATTGTTCTCACAACTTTCCTTTTCACTCTGCTGCTATCACTAACCTTCTTAGGACTGATGGTAACTTACTGTACGTATTTAATAATAATGCTAAGCAGCAAAAAAAAAACAAAAAAAAAACAACAAAAAAAAAACATGAAAATATTCATAGCACAATTTCCTGAGATGTTAACAACGTGAGGTTTAGTGGTAAACTGACTCACGCATTCTCTCCTGTGTTTTTCACCTGAGATATGTGTGACTGATCATACAGGTATCAGCTTGAAAGGGTTGTAGGGTTGAGAACTGAAGTTTTGTTTGATGACTGAGACAGTTTTCCAAGAACAACTTGGTTGAGAACTGAGTTGTTTGAGATGGGAGACATTTGAGAATTGAGGTTTGACTGTAGAATGTGGAGGTTAAACTGATTGCACCCAGCTAATTTTGATGCACTTTTTTCAACATAATTTGTAAAAGACTTCACCACATTTACTGTAGTGATTGCCACGCTTCAGACTGAAATCCTGTGGAGAAAAACATCCAAGCAGTGTTTATGCCCTATTGCAGATCAATTGAATCAAAATCTAAGAACAGGACATTGTCTCTTAAAAAAAAATTTTTTCTTTATTGATTTTAAAGAGAGAGGAAGGGGGAGAGAGAGAGAAACATCAATGAGAGAGAACATTGATTGGCTGCCTCCTGCACACCTCCCACTGGGGATTGGGCTCACAATCTGCCTTGACTAGGAATAGAACTGGTACATGGATCAACATCTAACCACTGAGCCACACTGGCCAGGCAAGGACATTTTCATTTTTAAAAGCTCCCCAGGTCATTGTCATATACATCATGATTCAAAACTACTGATCTAATTGATCAAGAAATTAAACTAAAAACAAAATTTCTCAGGAGTCGTAGCTAATACATTCACCTCCATCCATGTGTCTGATAAGATGTCCCTAACACTCTGTGGTAAGTGAAAGTGGTCATTTTTTGTTTCTGGAATACATAATGAATTCCAATGAATCAATTATAAAAGAAAAGCAACATAACAGAACACTGGGTAATGAATATGACAGACAATTCAGAACTGAAGGAAAACCAAACGTCCAATTAAAATTATGAAAAGATGCTCAATCTAACTAGAAATCAAGGCAATGGCATTTTACACTAAATTATTTCACTTTTTTAGACCTGGCAAATTTTTGAAAGTTTAACTCTGTAGTGGTAAGAATGGAAACTAAATACACCTATACAGATAGTTAAATATAAATAGTTTTTTTTAATTATAGAAAATTTTGATGCATTATTATTATTAAAATTAAATATCTGGATGCCATCAATTCTATTTCTGGCAAACTGTATTATGGAAATACTTAACACACCTGCATAAGATGTTCAGTTTAAGAATATGTATCCCAGTATTAATTTTAATAGAGCAAAATCTGGAAATAAACTAAATTTTCACAAAATAAAATATTAGATATATATGAGTGTAATATAAATGAATTAAATAAATGAACAATAGCTACATGTATCGACATGGATAAATTTTACATAAATATGCATGTAGGTGTGTGTGTGTACAGTTTTGGTGAATGACTTTGTTAGGGAGCCTTTATATATTAAATGTATAAAATAATTCATGAGAGATGTATTGCCTAGCTGCTGCAGAGTGTTTGATCTGTCAAGCAACATAACAATGAAGAGTCATAAGAGATTGAGGTATATCTTAATATTTTTTGAAAAAATTGGCAGGAAATTTTGTAAAATGTTAAGGTTTTTTTTTTAGCTAAAGTGTCTGCTATTCTTATTT
This sequence comes from Tadarida brasiliensis, assembly GCA_030848825.1. Classification (NCBI taxonomy): domain Eukaryota; kingdom Metazoa; phylum Chordata; class Mammalia; order Chiroptera; family Molossidae; genus Tadarida; species Tadarida brasiliensis. The sequence continues at coordinate 19,453,679 of CM061258.1, forward strand.
TGAATGTTTGGGATGCACATAATAAAATTTACTTTAAAAGACTAGTTTGAAATTATATATTTTTTGATATATTATTTATTGGCCAGGTCCTGGGAGAAATGAATGATCAATACTATTTCTGTTGTTGTAACAGTAGACTGTGTATTGAGCATAATCTGTGTGTGTGGGGGGGTGGGGGGTGGGGGGTGGGGGGTGGCGAGAGCACAGCAACATTGAGGTGCCATAGAATGTTAGTACTTTTTCTGAAAGTTTTTCTAATATATACTAAAATAAAATTAAATGGGTATTCTCACTAATATGCAAACTCTTCAGATTGGGATTTTTTATCTGTTGTGCTCATTTCTGCATTATCATTAAGCACCTAAACATTGCCTGGCTCATAGTTGCTCCTGAAATGTTTTCTGAATAAAAAATGTCTTTTAGCAAGATCACCTTATTTAAATCTCAAGGTCAGGGATCATTAAATATGATTCTATACAAAATACTTTGCATAATAAAGGAAAATGTTCTATTTTGTAAAGGGAGGACTTAAAGAACTGAATAAAATATAATCTTCCACAATTTACTCCACTGTTAGAGGCAATCACCCATAAATTCACCTAAAGTTAGTTTGGACTTTTGGATGAAGTTTATTGCTCTGTTGACCAAACTTGGTTTGGAAGGGGGAAAAAGGAACAGCAAAAATATTAATTGGATAACTACTAATTATTGTGAAAAATGAAAATTAAATTGTCTTCTCTTAATTTTGGAAGATTGGTGATATCAAATTACCCTAAAGAGCATATCTAAATGTGAGATTTCTAAAAAATGCAGTTTTGCAACTATTCATTTTTCAATAATCTTGGTATGCTAATTATCTAATTAACTGGGATAGACAGTCCAATTATAATTCTGAAGTTCACCATGGAAGTATAATTATTTTTTTATAATCATTAACTTGGCTTAATCACCTTTAACACTAGTTTTGTAGGTCTTCAACTAATTAGTTTTACTATCTAATTACTGAATATTGAGAAATTTGATTTTCAGTAAGATCTTATAATGTCTATTGTCATCTGGGTGGGAATATGAGGACATTGTGTACATGACACCAGATAAAGTTCAAAAAAGTTCAATTTTTGTTGAACTCAGAAATTCTATAATATAATTGATTTATAGGGACACATATAGATGCACATCATTAGCTTTTAGTAGAATCTTCGATTTTGTCTACATATAAACTCTTTTTCCATATAAATTAAGTAATGTTGAAAAGGTCAATTTCAGTAGCAGCTTTAATTAAAATGATTTTTTAAGTTAAAGTCTTAAGGAAAAAAATGAAAAATAAGCCTGCCCAGTGTGGCTCTGGTTGAGCATCGACCCATGCACCAAGAGGTCGCTGGTTTGATTCTCAGTCAGGACACATGCCCAGGTTGTGGGCCCAATCCCCAGTGCGGGGCATGCAGGAGGCAGCCAATTGATGTTCTCTCTCATCGATGTTTCTATCTCTCTCTCCCTCTCCCTTCCACTCTCTCTCAAATAAAAAAAAAAGGGGGGGGGAGGAGGAGAAAAATAAGAAAAGAATACCTAATTTGGAAGTCAGTATAACTTTTTAATCCTATTTTTGTTTGTTTTTATTTACTTTAAGGGGTGTGTGTGTGTGTGTGTGTGTTTTAATTTCAGTCCCTTAACTCTTTCCTCTGAATTTGTTAGTCTCTATTTTCTACACCAGTTATAACTATTTCTCTTTGGAGTATTATAGTCACTTTGAAAAGTCAGCTCCTGAAAGTCATTTATGTTGGCAAATTATATTCATTATAAATTCTGGAACCAAGTTCAATAGATATTTGTTCCCTTTAGATTATTATTTGGATGTAATACACTGATTTTGTCCCCAAAGATGAAACAAAATATTTACATATTTATGAAAAATAAGTAGTCAAATATATCTGAAATTATGCATATGAATACCCAATGGCATATACACTATAATTTGAATTTATAACTTTAGAAATATTGCCATCTGTCTTACAAACAGCAAGAGATCAGCCTTAAATAACTGAAATGTGTTTCATTTTATTGACTTTTACTGTTTGTATTTTAAAATATAAAATAATTCATATAAATTGATAAAACTATTAGGGAGTAAAAAAAAAATATGTATCACCTATCTCTTTGTCATCTTTTCTTAAGCAGAAAAATGTGTTGTAGCTTATGAAGGAGAGTTTAAGACATACTGTACTTATTAATGTGAAACAATAAGAAATCAGAATAACTCTTAATCAACAACTTGTAGGATATAATAAATACTGGAATATTTAAATGACCATAGAAATATTTAAACTATCATTGCCTGTAGACACTCTTTCCCTCATTTATATTTTCCTAAGAAATGGAGATTGACCCTGAGGAAAATGAATAAATAACTAAATAATTTGCTCATGGTCAAATAGTGCTAAGTTCTGGAAATTTGTGACAATTCTCTCCAATCTTGTTTCACTTCTGTTGTGTTATAATGCTTCTTACTCCCAGCAACAACAGAGGGAACAGATGAGAAAAAAAATGTGTCTCTTTCTTTAAGGAGAGTTGTCATCTTTTTTTAAAATTTTTTTTATTATCCTCACCTAAGGCCATTTTTGCATTTATCTTCAGATAGAGCAAGAGGGAGAGAGGGAGGAAGAGAGAGAGAAAGAAACATCCATGTGAGAGACACATCAAGTGGTTGCCTCCCACACAACCCCAACCGGGGCCGGGGACAGACTGCAACCGATGTACATGCCCTTAGCGGGAACTGAACCCAGGACTCTCTGGTCTGCGGGCCGATACTCTAACCGCTGAGCCAAACCGGCCAGGGTGAGAGTTGTCATCTTATTAGCAAAACTAAATGTAGGAAAACTTACCTAAATAGTTAATTCAGAAGTTGCACAGCCATATTAATTAACTCAAGTGCCAGACACACAACACTGTTGGCAATTTGTATAAATTATATGAAATTTATATATTTTGAGTAAGGTTTCTCTTCTACATTGTACCATTTATCTTAATTTAGACTAAAGTAATTTGAAGATTGAAAAACATATTAGAAACATCTTCCTATTTGGTCATATTACACAGTTGCCTACTCTATTAATTGATGTGGGATACAAAATAATATTCATAAGTTGTTATGTGAACAGATAGGTAATAAGTAAAATAGTTAATTTATGTCTATGGTACAGGATTTCAAAATGATCAAAAGGCACATTGTGCATGGTAAGATTATGTGAACACTTCAGTTTCTCAGTCCTCATATTCCCCTCTCCAATGTCAACCAATCATCTGTAGCACAACTGTATTTTTGCAGAGCTACCTAAGCATACTTTATATATTCAAAAACATAGCAGCATATAGTATCCTATTTTGCATATTGCTTTTTCACTTAGAAGTATTTTTTTGTCGTGTAAACAATTTTTAGTAGCTACAGAATATTCTTCTGGAATTTCTGTAATTATTTAACCTATCCCTTATTGATAGATGCTTAATATTTTTCATGCTAGATATATTTTAGTTTCCAGCTTTAAAGAATATTTTACTAAATATTACTATGCCTAGATTATGTCACACATGTCCAAGTACATCTGTAGGAAAAATTCCTATATATGAATGACTGCATCAAGGGGTGTGGCAGATTGATTGCATTAGTGTCTCCAATAGTTCACCTTCTCCTGGGCCAATGACCTTTGACATGTAACTTTCAAATTAATCTTGATAAAGAGATGGCGTTTATTTCTCTACCCCTTGATTCTAAGCTCAGCTATGTAACTGGTTTGTGGACCAGGGCAACGATGGAAAGCAGGATGCAAAGAAAGGCTTGAAAGGCCCTTTCAAGACTAGGCTTGTTTGCCTTTGTACCTTTGCCTTCACCATGAGAACCTGTCCACACTAGCCTATTGGAGTGATGTGAGAGGCACCAGAAAGAGAGCTAATTAGTACCAGCTAAAAGCCAGCCAACAATCTGAACCCAGAAATGCAATGGAGGCCAGAAAAGACTAGAAGAACTAACTGGCCTAAATCACTGGTTCATGGTTTTGAATGGTTTGTTATGCAGCGTTACTATTGCAATAGATAATTGATATAAGTGCATGGGGGATTTTATATTTGATAGAGATTGCGTTATTGGTAAGAATGATACCAGATTTTACTCTAACAATCAATGCAGTACTGTATGCCATTAATTTGTTGATCTCTTCCAATCAGATAGATGAAAAATAGTGTTCTTTATAGTTTGTATTTCTCATAAGTGAGATCTTTATGCCAAATTAGAAATTAAAATATTGGCTATTCAACTAATGGGCCCAGTGACTACTTCCTGATTACATAACTCTCCTTTTTAAATTAACCTGGTCACCATCCTAAATTTGGTATTTATTTTTACATATAAATATAAATTATTCACATAAAAACACCATATTTATTTTGTTGGTATTTTCTAGACATATCCATTCTCATTTTCTTCTATTTAAAATTCCTGTACTCTGTTTTTAACAGTGTCTTTTTATAATATATAAGTTTTTTTTCTATTTAATCTATCTATGTCTAATTTAGGTAGTAATTTGGGGTCAATAATCAGTATTTTGAATACAGATATATTTTTATATATTTCAGCATCATTGTGTACTTTTTACTTATGTATGTCTATTCAATTTTTGTCATTTTTATTTATAAACTTTCTTGTATTACTTCTATACTATTTTGAAGTAAACTTTTATTTTTTTAGTGTTCACATTAGCATTTTAAGGAAACAAATACAATGAATCAATTTTACTGAAGAAAAATTAAAAAAAAATTATTAACTTTGATTAATTCACTTCTGCCTTTTTAATATCCCTCAGAATTTTAGTTCTATGATTCTTTTACTAATTCTCCAAATTAAATTTATTATCATTACCTTTATGCTTTCAAAATTGGTTTATATTTATGTACATATTTATCAATATTTTAGTAAACTTTTACTTTATATCTAAGAACATTTTTAATAGCATAATACTTTTTCTTTCCAAAATACTGCTGATTATTTCCTTAGTAAAGCATGCCTTTGATAAAATGTCTTACTGTTTTATTTTGAAAATAACTTGACTTTGTTTAAGTTCAAAAAGATGAGGACACAATTCTAGGTTGACAGTTACTTTCCAGTTACTGGCATTCCTTTTATATAATGTGAATATTGTTAAAAAGCATTCCTGTTGCTATAAACAAAAATGGGTAATATTTATGGGAAGATAAATATCACATTTATCTATAAAATAGCATACATAAATAAAATATCCAACAACTGTATTACATCTATAAATAATGAAATATTTTTTCCTAGAAATAATTATGTATATTAAGCTTAGAAAACTAAGAGGAAATTTCTCTCTCAATATAATATTGAACTTAAAGTTTTCTACAGTTTCTTCTCAACTTAAGCTTAAATATGCCTAATATTCAGGCTTTTAACTTGACACAGTGCATAGAGGACACCTGTTTTGTGTTATTTTCCTTTATTGATTTGTAGCATGGGAGAATTAGGAAAAGTGTGACCTTTGGATGATGACAGACAAGTGAGCCTACCATCTTTTCTCCTAAACTTTCTTGGATACTTCATTTTTTTTTTTTAATGAGATAAGTGTTAGCATTAGATTAAATATAATATATAAATATCTAATACAGCACTTGTCACATGATAGGTTCCCCTTCCATTCCTTTCCTTTTTCTTTTTAATTTTATATGCAAAAATACAAAAATGTTTAAATGTCAACATCCTTGTCTCAATTTCACTTATGTCCTCCTCTGGCTTCTGATACAATTTAGAATAGGTAGGCAACTGATTTGCAGGCACTTAATATGTTGGGTTATACATTATACATGTACATGAATTATATATTATATTTATATATATCATCTATTACACATGAATTTAATCTATATTGTATTTATGAGTAAAATTTGCATGCATACTTGCCTCTAGGGCAGGTAGAAAACTAATTCAGAATGGCCACTCTTTGTTTTTTAATATTCCAGTTTGCCTAACAAAATGATGGGCTCCTTTTTTGGAGGTCAGTGATGGCCATCCTTCTGGGAGATGTGACCTGACAAATGTATCTAGGACAGAATCTGATACTGCCTGGCAGGAGAATGATGGCAGCTGATAACAGTTGGGTAGGGCACCCAGTGGAGCTCTACTCTGCTCTAGCAAGTCTGCCTTTGGCAAAATAGATAACATTTCTAAGCTATAATGTCTGCCTTTTTAACCCTCCTTCACAATTCTTTTAAAACAATGCACACAAGTCCTCAAATCCTAATAGCTATCATTTTAGAATATTAAGTTACAGATTACATAATAGACTTTAGAGTTAAATATACCTAGGTACCTATGTTAAATCTTTTTGCTAAAACTTATTCTCTGTGTGAATTCTGGAGCTGTTACTTAATTTCTCATCTGAACATTTGAACTTGATTTCATATCTTAATGGGAGTAGGTGTTGGACAATGAAAAGTGAGGAAGATATGTGTGTAGAAATGTAATTGATTTAAATTACTTTCTGTAAGCAGTGGTTCTATAGAGAAACAAACAAAAATAATAATAATAAAAAGAAATGTTTTCTGAACAGCAAGAGTAACTGGTTCACTGGATCACTGTAGCAGTGATGTTTTACTAATAAGATTTTTAACATGCCTTTGATATGAGATAAAATTTCATGATATAGGAAATTGATTTGTAACTTATGATTAATAAAGAATGAAGTCATTTGAAACATCTTTAACAAAAGTAAATGAAAATCAATGCAGGTCCTCTAATGTAATAAACACAGTTCAAATTAAGTAGTTTCTAGTAGTTTCAATCATGTTATAGCTTTTCCCATCTTTTCCCTGCACTTGCAAATTTTTACATTTGGACTAAATTAAAACATTTATCTAAACTTTTATTTCCTTTTGGTGTTAATTAATATTGCTTTGTGATCTCTGGACTATTTTCTGGCTCAAAAGATTCTCATAATCTTTTATTGATCCTATGTACTCTATAGCCTTTCCTAATAAGTTTTCCACTTTATAAATAGCCAAACAGGTTTATAGATATATTATGAGTCATAAATGCTTAATAATGCCAGCAAATCTTTGAAAACAAAATAAGTTTGTGCAATGTGAAGAAAAGAAGACATGCCCTCCCAAAAGGGCCAAACACATTTTTTAGCTCTATTTTACCTTAAAACATTTCCTAGCTCCTTCAGATTCCCTCAGAAAAACTGCAAATATCCAAATATGTGGAGCCTACTTAGTCTCTTGAATCATAATTGCTTAGGATTAAACTAGAGAATTAGAATTATTGAAAAAAATCTTGCCATGTGATTATTCAATATATTAACACATGAGAAGCATTATAGAAATAAGAAATCCACATAGCAATAAGGAATCAATAAGATATGAACAAAGTCAGTTTTTAAAATAAATATGTTCTAAAATTTTATCTCAAATAATATATGTAATATGAAATTTTATTAGTTAACATACTTTGTATTAATTTTAATGCATTTTAGTGCATTAACAGTGACAATGAATATTTATTGAGCCAAGCATACCACTAAGATAGATGTGATTATTGTTCTGTTATTGATAAAATTGGGACTGAGTGATTAAATAATTAGAATATCATGTAAAACTGGTCACTGGTTGAGCTAGACTTAAGGAAGAGACACAATGTATAACTCAATAAGAATCTATTTTGTGTTTAGCTTTAATCTCAATATTATATATTCCCTGTATCAAGGAGTGGCCAGACCAGCTTTTTGTATTATATTGCACCAAGAGAGGATTATATTATAAAGCTGGAAATTTTTGGTTATGTAGAACCTACAGTGGTAAATAGCATATTATAGATAATAAAAAATGTAGAATCAATAAGATAACAGAAAATATATCACGAAGGAACCTGGGCAAAGGATAAATTGGGAAGGAACAGGGAGACCTCACAGAGGAAAATACTATGAACTGTGGAAATCCTTAGTGCCAATTCCCATATATTTCCAATTTTCCTCCTTCTGAACAAATGGCAGAAATGTACTTCACTGTCCCTTTTGGAGTTAAGTGCTTCTATCTGGCTTATTTTCCCTTTCATATGGAACTGGAAGGTATATGTGATTTCTCTTGGGAAATTTTAAGAGCAAGTGAGCAATTTGATGTTATTTCCCTTATTTCTTGGTTGATATGGAAGCATATATCAAGATTAATCATTGTGATGAGAGATCTCCCTATACTCACCTAAAACATATCAATCATATTGAACATATAAAAATCAAGGGAATATTTTAAACATGTTAATTAAATTTCAAAGAGTAAGAGAAATGTAATAGTGGTGGTTAAAGTAGAAAATATTATGGTTTAAGGAAAAAAGAAATATTCACAGATAAATAATTTAATTATCATAATTAATTTTTATACTCAGAAAGTAATAAAATACTATTAAACAGTATATTAAAGTAAATTTTATATTTTTATTTACTAATTTATTAATTAATGTTAAATTTCCATTTAAATATTGTCTATTAGAGCGCACTTGAGTAATTTACTATTATATAATTAGTTTTTAGTTAGGCATATTTATCACTATTTTTGAACTGCTTTACATATTTGAGTGCCCAGTACAAAGATAAAAATCATATATTGATTAATTCATAATAAAGGGTAACACACATTAATAATAATCTTAAAAATGTGATTTTTTAAACAATTCAAAAGATCAATGAAACAAAGAGCTGGTTCTTTGAAAAGATAAACAAGATTGATGGACCCTAAGCCAGACTCACCAAGAAACAAAAAGAGAGTACCCAAATAAACAAAATCAGAAATGAAACAGGAGAAGTAACAACTGATACCACAGAAATACAAAGGATCATTAACAAATATCATGAACAATTATACGGCAACAAATTGGACATTCTAGGTGAAATGGACAAATTTCTAGAAACACACGGTGTCCCAACACTGAATGAGAAAAGATAGAAAACTTGAAAAGACCAATAACAACTAAGGAAATTGAAGATATAATCAAGAAACTTCCAGCAAACAAAAGCCCAGGCCCAGACTGCTTCATGGGGAAGTTTTACCGGACGTGTTACATCTTCTTTGAACTATTCCAAAAAGTCCTAGGAAAAAGAAGACTTCTAAACTCATTGTATGCAGCCAGCATAATTCTAATTCTAAAAGCAGATAGAGACACTACAAAGAAAGAAAACTACAAGCCAATATCCCTGATGAACATAGATGCCAAAAGCCTTAACAAAATATTAGCAAATCGGATTCAGCAATACATCAAAAAAATTATTCATCATGACCATGTAGGATTCATTCCAGATATGCAAGGCTGGTACAATATTCATAAATCAGTAAATGTGATACACCACATAAACAAAATGAAAGGTAAAAACTATATGATTATATCAATAGACGCTGAAAAAGTATTCAACAAAATCCAGCACCCATTTCTGATAAAAATGCTCAGCAATGTGGGAACAGAGCAATCATATATTGACATAATTAAGGCCATATATGAAAAACGTATAGCCAACGTCATGCTCAATGGGCAAAAACTACAAGCATTTACCTTAAGAACAGGAACAAGACAGGGAAGCCCACTTTCACCACTCTTATTTAACATAGTACTGGAAGTTTTAGCCACAGCAATTAGACATGAAGAAAAAATAAAAGGGATCCAAATTGGAAAGGAGGAAGTAAAACTGTCATTATTTGCAGATGACATGATACTGTACATAGAAAACCCTAAAGACTACATCAAAAATCTACTGGAGCTAATAAATGAATTTGGCCAAGTAGCAGGATACAAAATTAACATCAAGAAATCGATGGCGTTCTTATATACCAATAATGAACTCACAGAAAGAGAAACTAAGAAAAATCCCATTTACCATTGCAGCAAACAAACTAAGATACCTAGGAATAAACTTAAAGTAGTAAAGGACCTGTTCACAGAAAACTGCAGGACATTGAAAAAGAAATAGAGGAAGATATAAAAAAGTAGAAGCATATACCTTGTTCATGGATTGGAGGAATTAACAGCATTAAAATGTCCATACTACCCAACGCAATCTATAGGTTCAATGCAATCAATCCCCATTAAAATACCAATGACAAATTTCATGGAACTAGATCAAAAACTCCAAAAGTTTAAATGGAACCAAAAAAGACCCCAAATAGCCACAGCAATCTTGAAAAAGAACAAAGTAGGAGGGATCACAATAGCAGGATATCAGGTTATACTACATAGCCATTGTAATCAAAACAGCCTGGTACTGGCACAACAACAGGCATATAGACCAATGGAACAGAACAGAGAACCTGGAAATAGACCCAAGACATTATGCTCAATTAATATTTGACAAAGGTGGCAAGAGCATACAATGGAGTAAAGATAACCTCTTTAATAAATGGTACTGGAAAAATTGGACAGCTAACATGCAAAAAAAATGAAACTAGACCACCAACTTACACCATACACAAAAATAAACTTGAAATGGATTATAGACTTAAATGTGACTTGTGAATCCATAAAAATCCTAGAAGAAAATGTAGGCAACACAATTTCAAACATCATATGCAGCAGAATTTTCACTGATACAATGCCTAAGGCAAGAGATTCAAAGGAAAAAAGGAACACATGGGACTGCATCAAACTAAAAAGCTTCTGCACAGCAAAAGAAACAACCATCAGAATACAAAGGCAACCCACTGTATGGGAGAGCATAATTGCTAATGATACATCAGATATGGGGTTAATTTCCAAAATATAAAGAGTACTCATACACCTCAACAAAAGGAAGACAAACAAGCCAATTAAAAAATGGGCAGAGGACCTAAAGAGACACCTCTCTAAACAGAACATACAAATGGCCAAGAGACATATGAAAAAAAAGGCTCATCGTCACTAATAATCAGAGAGATGCAAATTAAAACAACTATGAAGTATCACCTCACTCCTGCCAGAATGGCTGCCATCAGCAAATCATCTAACAACAAGTGCTGGCAAGGGTATGGAGAAAAGGGGATTCTAGTACACTGCTGGTGGGAATGCAGACTAGTGCAGTCACTATGGAAAACAATATAGTGTTTCCTCAAAAAATTAAAAATGGAACTGCTAATTGACCCAGTGATCCCACTTCTAGGAATATACCCTAAGAAGCCTGAAACACCACTTAGAAAGAATATATGTACCCCTATGTTCATAGCAGCACTACTTACAATTGCTAAGACCTGGAAACAGCCCAAGTATCCATCGATAGATGAGTGGATAAAAAAGCTGTGGTATATATACACAATGAAATACTATGCAGCTCTAAGAAAGAAAGATCTCTTATTTTTTGAGATGACATGGAAGGTACAGGAGAGTATAATGCTAAGTGAAATAAGCCAATCAGAGAAAAACAAATATCACATGATCTCACTTATTTGTGGAATATAATGAACAATACAAGCTGATTAACAAAATTGTTCCAGAGACATAGGAGTGGGGTATAGACTGACAAACCTCAGAGGAGGAGGGCGGGGGAGAGAAAAGAAATAAACCGCAGAATTTATATGCATATATGAGTAACCAATGGACATAGACAACAATGCTGGGTGGGGTGGCAGGATCATGATGAGGGTGTCAACGGGGAAAAAGGAGAAACATCTGTAACAAAAATAAATTAATAAACACTGCAAAATAAATATTTTGACCAGAAAAAATGTGATTTTTTTATGTTATGGTCATAAGTGAAGAGGAAAAGATGTGTTAGAAGTATAAAGTAATATAGTATATATGATATATTATAATAGTGCATGCATTTTATTTATCATTTGTAATTTTTACTGAATGACTTTTCCACTATAGTAAATGTTAAAAAATATAAATTGTTAAGAAAATTGTAATTTATTTTACCTTCCATAGGCTATATCTGTAAATATGGGGATATAAATTTAAAAAATCACTAAGTATGTGCATTATTCTGTTGTTAATAAATTATGTTTTATACAATAATCTATTTTGTTTTCATACATTATTCCATATGCATTAACTGTGAAACAAAACCAGATGATCTGTGATTCACATATTAGCAGTTTCAAATAAGAGAATTTGAAACAAATATAGAAGGAACAAGATCTGAAGAAATAGAGAAAGCTACTCCTGGTTTGAAGAAACAGTTGACTCTAGAAATCTTAAGCCTTTATGAGATATAGGCAAGTGTAAGGAAAAACAAAACAGATATTTACCTGTGCATATCCTAGTAAAATTTCTTAATTCTAAGCATTAAATGGAAAGCAAAGCAAATAATCCTCCTACAAGTAATTTAGTAAAATAATCCTACAAGTAATTTAGTAAAATAATCAAATGTATTGAACTTCTCATCTCTAACACCAGAAGTTAGACAAATATATGAGAAGACTCCTCTACTCGGGGATCACACATCAAGTTAAGTTAGTATTATGTTTTTACAGATATTTTACCTTCTCAGGGTGGAAAAACTTTTGTAGCTATGCAAATATTTAAAGTCTATACGGACATGCAAGTCATTTGCAGAAAATATTTCACAGAAGACTCTAACACAAAATAAAATTAATGAGAAGGAAGACATCACTATAAAATACAACGGAGAGTAAGTTAAGAGTGGTGACCACATAACAATGGTTTTAAAAAGTTTATATTGGTAATATACATTATTGAATTAAAAAAATTAAACCTTGGTTTGGGCTAGAAAAATCTGTATCATTTCAATGCTTATAACAATATTTAAAATATTAAACTGCTGCTTACAAAAAATATAGGAAGTGTTCCTTTACAAAATAAGGAGTCTATGTGTCAGAATTCTTTATATGACTTTGATTAAGGTTTCAAATTTATGCCATGCATTTGAATTTAATTTTCCTTTAATTTGGTTATGGGGATTAGGTACTGAATAAGGATATGCTAATCTGAGAAGAGAATAGCAAACTAGTCATCCTGGAGAAGGTTCTAAATGTGTAGTTTTTTTTTAGAAGAAATTCTGTTTTTAAAATAGATTTATACGTAAAAGAAAACTTTCAAAAAATAAACATGTAATACAAATAAAAGTCAAACTACCCTCCATAGTTAAACTAAGTTCCTTTGATTTTCTATTCTTTTTAAAATATGATTTAAGAAAGCAACTAGCAGCTGGTCACAAAGCCTTTCTGTTTGTCATCTTCTTACCTTTCATCTTGGGTGTTTTATAAAAAAAAATAATTCTTTATAGACAGATATTTCTTCTTCCTTCTTTAGTATTTGTTATGTTGGTTCTTAAATCTGGTTTATATTGTCTTCCAGGTGCTCTGAATCACAAAAAAATATAAAAAATGTTTCTTAATTCTTATGGGATATGTTAAAACTATCTACCTCTCTTTTCATTTTCCCCCAGCTTCCAGTTATCTCTTTTTAAAACTTTCTTTTTAAAAGTTTTTTCTCCTGTTCTTTAGAGTTAGAAAAATAAGAAAAAAAGGAAGGCAAGAACGTAGGAAAGAAGGAAGGGAGGAAGGAAGGAAGGAAGGAAGGAAGGAAGGAAGGAAGGAAGGAAGGAAGGAAGGAAGGAGGGAAGGAAGGAAGGAAGGAAGGAAGGAAGGAAGTAAAAAAACTCTAACAGAATCTTAGAACCTAAACACTTTTGACTTCAGAATTTTAGTTTTAAACTTTAGTATTTTTTTCACAAAATTACAAAACCAGGTCACCTGGGTAACTACTCAAAGATTAAGCTTTGAGTTAAGGCAGAGTCTCTGCTTTTTTAAGTTCCTACTTCGTTTTCCACATGTGATCAGTTATCAAAGCCTATGAATATCAACACCACTGTAACTACTTCTGGAAAAAGAAGGCATCATCTAACAACATACAGAGCTTGTTATTCTCATCTCTAGGTTATTTCTAAAGAAAACTATATTCAGTCCGGCCGATGTGGCTCAGCGGTTGAGCATCGACCCATGCACCAAGAGGTCACCGGTTTGATTCCTGGTCAGGACACATGCCCAGGTTGTGGGCCCGATCCCCCATGGGGGGCATGCAGGAGGTGGCCAATTGATGTTCTCTCTCATCGATGTTTCTATCTCTCTCTCCCTCTCATTTCCTCTCTCTCTAAAATCAATAAAGGAAAAAAAAATTTAGAAAAAAAAGAAAACTATATTCAATAATCACTCATATATCTTAAATATAGATAGGTCTTTCTAAATTTGCTTTCATTTAAAATCTCCCATAAGTTTTGATAGTTTATGCAATAGATTGTAAACTCCTTAGTACCTCTATACTAAAATTTTGATTGCATATTTTTATTTTTCTTGAGGATAGTGACTCTATCTTATCCTTTATATTTACAGGATTTCTTTACATAAATCGGATGATATTTATTCTCACAAACTTTTATAACTCAATTTATTTAAGTTAATAAAAACTTGTTACCATTGAAGTGTACTTTGTAGTTTAATATGTTGAAATAATGATAAAAATTTCCTTCTATATTATTTTCCTCTACCTGTGAAATCATGGATATTATTCTTTGTTTTTATTTGATTTTTTCAAGGAAATAATTGTTTTTTTTAGTTTTTAACTTTATTTTTATTGTTGACACTATTACAGATGTTCCCATTTTCCCCTCTTTGCCTACCTCCAGCCAGCCCCAGTCCTGCCTCCCCTCTGCCCATCACCATACCATTGTCTGTGTCTATGGGTTATACACATATGTTCTTTGGCTAATCTCTTCACTTTCTTCCATATAGTCCCCCATGCTTTGTTATTTTAATTCATCAAATGTGAAAAAAAAATCTGCCTATAAGAGCAATTTTAAATTTTCTCTTGTATTGTAAGGCTTAATATGTTGATCAAATCCATTGCTGATGAGATTGACCCCACTATCATTTATAAATAATACAATATAAAAAAGTTTACATGTCCCTTTTAACATTATCAACCTATCTATTTATACATATGCTTATCCATTGTTGGTTGAATTCTGGCCCTCTAGAAAGTTATTTTGAAGTCCTCAGCCCCAGTACCTCACAATGTGATTTTTTTGGAGGTAATAAATTAAAATGAAGTAATTAGGGTGACCCCTAATCCAACTTGACTGGTGTTCTTATTAAAAATGGGGAAATGTGGTCACAGGGATAGACAAGCACAGAGAGAAAACCATGTGAAGAGACACAGAGAGAACACCATATAAAGGTGGAAGATTTGAGTAATACATCTACAAGCCAAGGAACACAAAAGATCGCTGGTAAATCACCAGAGGCTAGAAGAAAGGCATGCAACAAATTCTCCCTCACAGCCCTCAGAAGAACCAACTCCAGCAACTTTTTATTTCAGAATTCAGTCCTCCAGAACTGTAAAACAATAACTTTCTGTTATTTTCAGCTATGTAGTTTGTAGTCTTTTGTTATATCATTCCTAGTTTTTTAAAAATCTATCATCTATCTATCTATCTATCTATCTATCTATCTATCTATCCATCATCTATCTATCATCAATCAATCTATCTATTAAGTTGTATTCCTTTATCACAAATATGATCTGTTTCTATAAAAGTTACTTGTTGCTAAACCTGTTGTTACACCTGCTATGTGTAAATTACCTCATGGACATATTCTGTTTGGGTCAAAGATTTCCTATAATCTGGAAGCTAAACAGCCCACAAAGTTGGCTAGATGTTTGAGTTTCTAATTGTATAGCTCTTGTTTAACTTGTTAGTATGTAATGGTATGCTCTTGGGTTGTGTGGGTGCAGATGAGATTTCAACCCCAATCTAAACTGTTTCAGGACTATACTTCATCATGTATTCTTTGTGTGAGGACTAAGATAGAAAACACTTTCCCTTACATCCCGGTAGTTTTATTTAGGGACTTACATATTCTTTCTTGCCCTTGAACCTTGGTCAGAGCAATCTTGCTCTATTATTACAGACATCTGAGTCAATATTTTGAAGCTTAAAGATTGGAGGAGGCAGTTCCTGTTCTCATGAGTCTAATATGTAAATTATTCCATCTATGCTCTAGTGATTACCTCTGGGTAATAAAGTGAATAGTACATATGCTATGTCACACACACATTCTGGTTACCCTCACATTCCAGGATGAATGCCTATTCATAAGTCATTTTTATATCTAAAGTATTTCTGTGGATGCATACACATATACAAAGACATACATTTTCACACATGTGCATATAAATGAGCCCAAACATATTGGATTTTGAAATGAGAATAATATGGCATTTATTGAAATAATATGATCTAATTGAATGATATTTGTTGAGAAAAACATAAAATCAAATATTTCAAAAGATGTTATTTTGTATAAATGACATTTTCTAAAGTCATTCACTCTCTAATACACTTATAGGCAAAATTCATTTTGCTCAGTTTGACAACTCTGGAAACATAAGTTAATGCTGACAGTACAAATTGAACAGAGCGATGTTGCTGTTGAAATATACAAATACGTAACATAAATCTACCTTGCTGAGTAAATTTGTGACTGCTCGCCACGATAGTTTCATCTCCATCACTGGTAGTGTAGTTGTATGACAATAGTGTAAAATATCTACAAATCTTCCACGTTAGAGACCAGAAAACTACATCTAGATTAAGACTATCAATATTGTTAGAGAAATTAATGTAATATAACAAATGATCAAAAATATGTCTTTTCAAAATAGAAATGCTGTCGGTTCAAATATTATCTTACTGCTTTCATCTAATAATTAGGCATATAGAAATAATTAGTTTCATACAAGAAAGTACAGATTTCCCTCACTTCTAACATCAAAATGTTCAACTATTTTAAAAAAAATATACTGGATTGTTGAATAAAAATATGAAAGTGGAATATTATAGCATTCCTCATTTAAGTGATCAGCATTCATTTTTTTTTTCTGAAAGGTCACATTTATTCTGCCAATCTATTTCCTATTACTTACAGAATGGCCTGCAGTGTGTGTGTTTCCACAAAATAGAAAATTTGTATGTCTCTTAATAAGCAAATAGTAATGGATGAATCTTGATGGATGAATGTCAGAATAAAGTCTGACAGTCAAAGAAATTTGATGTGCATTATGTGACCTTTTCGTCATTCTAATTGTAACATGCTACTATTTTTAAGCACTTCCTTAAGAATATACCATATCGCTAATACTGTTAAAATGAAATAGAATAAAATGAGTTCTATTTTATTATTTCTAATAATAAAATCATTATACATCAAAAATATTTTCATATTTAGGTGTATATGTTTAATACTTAGATGCTGTCTAAATAAACATTAAGCATCATTTTAATGTTTTTTTTCTCCTTTTTTAATTTGGCGTATTATGATGTACTGACTAATTTTTGTCTACTTGTTTTGCCACATATAGTCCACTAGGATGCCTTTTTTTTGGTCTATTAGCATGTGGTTAACAGAGCAATGAATAACACAACAAGAAGGTCCATTGTTCTGGAAAATTCAATGCATCAGTTTGATCATCATTATATACATATTTTGTTTTTGTTTGTTTTTTTGTCCATTTGGACAGATGATGAAAGAGCATGCAGCCAAAAAAATGTAGAGGAAACAAGGATCATAGAGGTTTGTCAGAGAGTAAAAGAATAGTTTTAAATCTGTTACTTTTCTGAATTTTTGTTTGTTATTCGCCAACTTTGAAAATCTTGTAATTAGAATTCTCACAGTATAAAAGCATTGCTTATTACCTAAACCACTGCCTTCAACTTTTATCTCTAATTTTGCCTACATACCTTCTGTCCACTATTCCTTGATCAGAGTTCCTTTACAATTATTCCTTCTGTGGGGAAGTTCTCTCACTGAGGATGCAAAGCAGCCAATTTGCTCTTTTACATGGGACTCAGTTTTTGATCTATGTTCAAAGTCTGTGCTTGTGGCAAGTAGTTTGTTCTTTATCAATTTCTAAATACATCAAAAAGCATAACTTCGGGGCTTTATAAACTCCTCCTCATCCTGCCAAGAGAGTTAACATATTATTTAAGAATATATAGTTATCAAGGGAATATCTTCTTATGTTAAACTAATACAATCTCTTTCTGTTCTATCATTTCAAGCTTCCATAATAAGTCTATGCTTAAGGAGCTTTGAACAATGACAACAATAAACTGTGTGAGATTTTTGTATTTTTCTGAGAGAAAATTTAATGAAGATGGTTTTTCAAGGCTTTAAATGTATTTTCTTGCAATTTTGCCTATGGAAATACATTCTACAACCTTTTAGACTAATGTTTTCTGGTTTGCTTAACTGGCACCCTGGTAACTCTCATCATTTGATATCACTCAAGTCCCTGGGTTGAGTAGTGGTATTACCTTTGGAAAGCAAAACTGTGCATGGGTTTATAAAAATTAAATGTTATTTCAAAATTTATATTTCTGAAATCCATTCAAGTTTCATATTCAATGATATACTTTCCAAGTCAATAGACTTCCATCTGATTAAAATTCAAAAAAATTATTTCAGCCCTGGCCGGTGTTGGTCAGCGATTAGAGCATCAGCCCACTATCCAGAGACCCAGGTTCGGTTCCTGCTAAGGGCATGTACCTCGGTTGCAGTTTGTCCCCGGCCCCGGTTGGGGTTGTGTGGGTGACAGCCAGTCGATGTGTCTCTCTCACGTCGATGTTTCTCTCTCTCTCTTCCTCTCTCTCTTCATCTCGCTCTATGAATGTAAAAAGTATCCTCAGGTGAGGATTAAAAACAAACAAACAAAAAAAAACCCCAAAAAACTGTTTCAAAAAATGTTTATTTCTTTCTAGTTAAAATGTTTTGACAGAGACAATTGTTTAAGCAGGAGAAACTTGATTCAGAAATCATTATTATTTCACATAAGCTAAAGAAATCCATTGTTTTTGTCGCATTCCCTAAGGGACAAATTGATCAACATATATAAACACTTCAAACAAGAATACCCTAAAATATTTTATTTAACAAATATATCTATTTCCATGACCTTTCCCAAGGTTTGTTATGTTTTGTCTATAACAAAGTAGTTTCTTTTCTCAATAAATTTGGTACGGCTACCTATTTCACAGTCTAATGGTACTCAATTTACATGGAAACAGAAATGACAAATTCTTGGAAAAGCTAAAGAATAGAGTTCAGCACACTGTGATCATACTGGATCTTTTAGGCATTGTGGCTAAAATATAATTATACCACTAAAACAGTGGAAAGAAAGAGAAATGGTAACATTTTATATTTCAAACGCTGTATGCATTTGGCAGTATTCATTATGTGTGATTTCAAACTTTACAATTTTTATCATTCTCATTTGTCTTGATGTTCTTTTAAAAGAGATGTTAGAGTGCTGGGAATTCAAGGGATTCTGAATACCAGCAAAATAGATTCATTTCTGATGAACAGTTCTGGAGACAGAGAGCAGTGATAGTTGCACAACTACGTGAATGCACTTAGCACCACTGACTTGTATACTTGAAGTAGTTAAAATCATAAATTTTTAATTTTTAATTTTTGTTTTTGTTATTCCTCACCTGAGGATATTTTTCCATTGATTTTTAGATAGAGTGGAAGGGAGGAAAGGAGAGAGAGAGAGAGAGAGAGAGAGAGAGAGAGAGAGAGAGAGATACATCAATTGGTTAACTCCCACAGAACCCTGACTGTGGCCAGGGATTGAACCTGCAACCCAGGTACACGCCCTTGACTGGAATCAGACCCACTACCCTTTGGTCTATGGGCTGTGGTTCTAACTGCTGAGCCAAACCAGCCACAGCTAAAATAGTAAATTGTGTTGTGAATATTTTAACACAATAATAAGTGACAACATTTTATTTACTATGAGAATGCGGCAAGTAGTTAAATGGTTAAAATGTCAGCTGTCACATCATATTAGCCAGGCTCAAATCTCTGCTTCACAGTCCACAAGGTTAGTCAATTCAGCCAAGTTACTTATCTTTCTGACCCCATTTTCTTCCACTCTGAAGTGAACTTGATGTTAATATCTAAGTCAAAGGATAGTTGTGAGAATTAGGTGCTATATAAAAGCTCTTAGTTCCATAAGAAAAAGATACATAAAGCAATTCAAAATTCTAAACTTTCAACTCCAATCCCTATAATCAAAGATCTGTTAATAAAACTCTATAATTTTATATTATGCTCTATAATTTCGAGTTCAATTTTCCAATGATTTAGCAATCATTTTAGTGAGAATCGGGAACCACTATAACATTTCAGTGATGTCCTAAGGATTACCTACCCCTTACAGAGACCAATTACAAAGGTATAGAATTAGAGGTTGCCCAGAATTATAGAAAGCCCCTCGGTAAATGCTAGCTTTTGTCAGAAACCTACAGAAATTCACTGGCATGAAACACTCAATGTGTCATGGCCCTAGGTACTAATTATTAACCAAGAAGACCACATATACACAGCAACAACTTAAGACTCATAATTACATTAAAGTATATTCAGATATACTTCTGTTCTATGATCTGGTCATAAACATGTACAAGGCCATCATGTTTCATTTATCCTTAATGGTAAACTATTTCAGAATTTCATTAGAACCATGTCATGGAAATTATATGCTCTGCAATATCATTCTACCAATTTCAACATCAGTCTTCTGAAAAATGGCCTGAAAGAAACTTGAACACTCAAAAGATTTTTGCACACTATAGTATTTTGTTTACGGTCTTTATTTTGCTGAGATAAGGAATGTATCAATTAGTCAATGATTAAGAATAAAAAGGAAGTATAATATTTGTTACTGAAACAATTCTGAAAAAGTACAAAAATAATGCCAAGTATTAATTCATAATATATATAAAGTATCAGCTAAGATATGTAATTTCCCCCACACTTGGTAGATTAGAAAGTAAAATGATTGTTTTAAATAATGATGCCTGCATCAATTTAAATCACAAATAAATAAATACATTGGACCTTTTTACAAATAAATTTTCAATATTAATGATGTACCATTTTTATGTGAAAATTACTGTTTTGATTTGATAATTTTTGGTGAGATTCCTGTGTTTTAAAAGAATATGTAATCTTTAAAAATATACACTAAAATAAATTTAAATATTAAAGACATTAATTATGTATGTATGTATATATTCATGCATGTGCATGTATATATACACATAAATATACATTTGACCCTTGAACAACGTGGAAGTTAGGTGTGCTGGACCCAGCTCAGTCAAAAATTTACATATAACTTAAGTTGGCCCTTCACACATGTGGATTTCCAACTGTGGATGAAAATATCATATAGTTAAATCCTACTCTTTCCAGTAGTCGTGTATTATAACATGAACACATACACAGATTTAGCAAATACCCAACCACTGCTCCTAGGAAACACACAGGCTTCGAATCTCTGATGACAACATTTTTTGTCAACTGATCAATACGTAACCTTATTTTATGTGTTTCTGCTTAAGGACACCTTATTTAAAGTACAGGGTAGAGCAAAAGTAGGTTTACAGTTTTTCATGTGGAAAATAATACAATAATTAATAAGTAATAATACAAGAATAAACTGTTTCAAAGTACTCACAACTGTAAATCTAGTTTGCTCCACCCTGTATATTGTTGATTCATTAACATTGAACTAATAGCCAACAGCACTTTAACTCAGGCCTGAACACATAGTTTATCAGTCAGGCTCATCACACCCTTCTTGAAAACACTACACAACATTTCAGGACTACACATGGTGGGCATTTTAAACAAAGGAAATTGCCACCACCAACAACAAAATAAAATGCAGAACTGTAGCATTACATAGACCACGAAGAAGGCACTTTTGTGAGACCTGAAACAAGAAAGCAGAGCATTGCCTTATTCAACCTCAGCCAGGAACAGACTCGCACACGAGTGACTTGAAATTTTCATCTTGCCTCACATGGCCACAAGTGAATGACCATAAAAGTACCACAAATGTTGACTTTGCGGTTACAAATAAAAATATTTTTGCTGCCAAGCTGGTGTGGCTCAGTGGTTGAGCATTGACCCATGCACCAAGAGGTCGCCAGTTTGATTTCCAGCCAGGGCACATGCCCAGGTTGTGGGCCCAGTCCCCAGTGGGGGGCATACAGGAGGCAGCCAATGGATGTTCTCTCTCATCGATGCTTCTCTCTCTCTCTCCTTTCCTCTCTCTAAAAATCAATAAAGAAAAAAAATTTTAAAAATATATTTTTGCAAGTAGAAAAAATCATAACTATGGAATCTGCACATAATGAGGACTGACTATACATATGCACGCAGAAGTTTTACAGCACAATACAAGGATGACTTGGCAGTCAGTTATCCACATCCAATACTGCAAAATATTTTGGAGAAATGAGTATACCTCTCTAAGTGCTATTTGTTTATCTAGAGCAAATGTAGTTAATGACATAAAAAGACTGGGAAAAGTAGAGATTATTCCAAGACTATCTTGTCTCCAGGTATATGGTAGCCAAGTGGAATTCTTGGCTTTTTGTTTCTTTAATTCATTTTTTATTGTAATGTTTTTAAAAATTTTATTAAAAAGACTATTCCTGCCTGGCAGGTGTGGCACAGTGGTTGAGCGTCAACCCATGCACCAAGAGGTCGCCGGTTTGATTCTCGGTCAGGGCACATGCTCAGGTTGTGGGTCCAATCCCCAGTGGGGGGACATGCAGGAAGAGGGCAATCGATGTTCTCTCTCATCGATGTTTCTCTCTCTCTCTCCCTCTCTCTTCCTCTCTCTCTCTAAAATCAATAAAAAAATTTTTTTAAGGACTATTTCTATACTTTTATGTTTGTTGTTGGATAACTTTAAATAGTTGAATACAAGAAGGTCATTTAGTTTAAAACTTTATTTCATTTCCCAGAAGAGAGACACTAATCACTTAATGAAAGAAGCTTTGATATCTAGTGATTTCAGTCTCAAATGAAATTTAAAAATATGTGCCTAGAAAATGTATCATTTCAGTAACAAAAATAACACAATTCAACCTGATATATTAGCTAATAAAATTGATAAAGATCATTGATTAGGATGACTCAACCAGTATCCAGTGTCTTCCTTTGCCTTCTTATTAACACATTTGACAGGTGGGAGGAAAATATATTTCTAATAAAAAAAAAAACTTCAAAAATTTCAAAACACTTGCCTCATATAAGCATGTATAATGTATAAGTTAATAAGAAGAACTGTTAGAAAGTTTCATGGCAAGAATTCTAGTTATCTTCAAGTATATTCTTCTTAAAACAAATGTGAAAATATGAGATAATTATTAACACGCTTCCACAAAACATATGCAGATACTTTAGCAAATAATTTGAATAAGTCAGATTAATACTATTTTTGGAATCAGGTTGTATAAATACATAATAGATATAAACTTTTTGACAGATCTGAATATTAACTAACTCAACATTAACTAAGCAAACTAAATGCGAACACGCTGAGTAAATAATTGAGATTAGAAGACAAGAATCATTATATATTTCTCTTATTTGTGCACCATTTTTAAAGGAATAAACTTAATGTTAGAATCAGCATATATATTTATGATCATATATAGGGTGGGGCAAAAGTAGGTCTATAGTTGTGAGTACTCAAAACACTGAGTTTATTTGTGTATTATTATTTATTAATTATTAAATTATTTTCCATATGAACAATTGTAAACCTACTTTTGCCACACCTTGTATTTATAAACATTAGTAAATAGGGGATATAAAGAAAGTATAGAAACACATTTTGAAAGTCCAATGCATTTGCTAAATTATAGTCAAACCCTGTGACTAGTAAACAACACAAAACAGAAAGCTAGTGTAGAGTGAAGGTTTCTGCAATTCCATTTCCATAGCCAAGCCACAATATCTTAACACTTTTCATTTAAATGGAAATAAAACATCAATAGATCTATTTTTAGTTCTCTAATTTTCATAAAAACGTTTATAATGAGATCTAATACACCCACCCACCCACCCACACACCCACACACACACGAAGGAAGTTTGTCATTTCAAAGCACATCTTTTATTTAGAGCATTTTTGGTAAGCAGCCGAATATGAAGGAGTTAGAGAACTGATTTCATGGGTTGGTCATGGAGAAATCAACACATTTCACAGTTTGGCTTGAATTAATGAAAACAGCTGCAAAAATACAAATAATGTCAAAGGCCTTTTAGATGTTTTTAATGAACAAAATGAATAAAAATAAAAATGTTTCCAAATGGGAACTTGACATTTCTTTTTTGTTTCACAAGGTCATATAAAAGTATAGCAAGTATGTCTGAATCAATTATTGGACCTTACACTAAATTTTTAAAGTGTTATTTTCTTGATAAGCACGAGTCTTTCTTTTATGCATTTCTAAAAATACTATGTATTTATTGTTTTTCATTTTGTGTCTAAGCTTTGATATTGTGCTCTTATTTCTATAATTTAAAACACAAAATAATAAACAAAATTCAAAAATTAAAAACAGTAAAAATTCTTCTTAAAATGCTTATTTATAATTATAAAATTAAGAACATGACTTTAATAAATAACAGAATGAGCATATATGTTATTTATTCAACTAAATAATAATGGAACCAATGAAATGGTACACTTGGTTCAAATTCAACAACAAAAAGGGAGTGAAGTACTTATATGTGCCATCACAGAAAATCAACTTTGAAAATATTATGCTAACTGAAAGAAGCAAGTGAAAAAATAGACCACCCATTTTATGATCTCACTCTGAAGTGTCTAGAAGAGACCAATCTACAGAGACTAAAGACTGCTTAGGACTGGAGCAGGCACAGAAGGGAGGGAAAGAAGAGATTTAATGCTGATGCATATGGCGTTTTCAGGATGATGGGAGTAATAAAAGTATCTAAAATTGTTTGTAATGGTTGTAAAACTCTGTGCATGTGCTAAAAATCATTGAATTGTACACTTTAAATGGGTGATTTGTATGTACATGAATTATATCACAATAAAGCTGTTATTTTTAAAAAGAGAGAGAGAGAACCATAAGTACAGACTTTTAAATAGTCTGTCAAAGAAAAGCTGAAATATATTTGCTAATAAATAAAAATACAGGACAATAAAATCTTAATCTTTGGGATTAATTTTTCAACTCAACAGAAATTTACACATTTACATGTAACTTGACAGTGAGTGAACTCTAATCAAACAGTAAAAAACAAAGTCAAATATAGGTTTCTCCTCCTAGAAACTTAAGTAATTAAGGAGTAGATTTATTAAACAGTTTCCTAGTATGATATGTAAGAATCTGCTTACTCTGTATATCCAAATTTGCAATACATTTTTTTCTTTAACTACTGTAAAAGAACAATTATCAACCAGAGATAATTAGTAGAAAAAGTGATGTGTAGAAGTTTATTGTTTGCATTCTTACTAAATATACTTCTGTACATTTCCTTTTTTTTTTTTCATTTAAAAGTATTGAAACATTTTATTTTTTTATTCTTTTTAAAATTTTTTTTTTCTTTATTGATTTTTAGATAGAG
The DNA here is from genome assembly GCA_030848825.1 of Tadarida brasiliensis. NCBI lineage: Eukaryota > Metazoa > Chordata > Mammalia > Chiroptera > Molossidae > Tadarida > Tadarida brasiliensis. Next base: position 19,479,179 of record CM061258.1, read on the forward strand.
AGGAAGAGGGAGAGAGAAATAGAAACATCGATGAGAGAGAACATTGATTGGCCACCTCCTGCATGTCCCGCACTGGGGATCGGGCCCACATCCTGGGCATGTGCCCTGACCAGGAATCAAACCGGTGACCTCTTGGTGCATGGGTCGATGCTCAACCACTGAGCCACACCGGTGGGGCTGAAACATTTTACTTAACAGCTTCTCTGTCCCCTTTGAGACAATACATCGTCTCCAATGGCTATTCTTGATTATACACAAAAACACCTACTTCATGGGTTTCATGTTGTTTTGAACATGTAGGAATTTTTGTAAGGAATTTGATTGAACATTTGAAAGACTATTAGGTGTGTTTCTATCCAGTCACTATGAAACCAGACTCAATAATGTCTATTCATAGATTCTATAGTCATGCATATAAAATTGAGGGAATCTTCTCTTCAGGTTTCAGACAACATTTTTACTTGTCAAAGACACAAATTTAGCCTGTAGCTTATAGTAGAGCCTCCAGGCAAAACTCCAGAGAAGAATTCACCAGCTAAATGACACAACTAAATAATAATGATTAATTTATTACAGTGACCAACACTATCAAAATGGAAGAAAACATTCTCTATTTGGGTATAATAAAAATATTTCATAAGGACTTGAAAAATTTAGGTCCAATAAAAATTGGGTTATAATAAAATTATTACACAAGGATTCAATGTTTTCCTAACAAATATGATTAAAACTATTCAAAAAGACAAACTAAAAAGCTCCTTCTATTTAATTTAATTTATATTATAAATAAGTCCATTAACATGCAAAACTTTGTAAATATTTTAACACATTCTACAAATTTTCATATTTAAATATTATAAATCAAGGGCAATAAAATTTACCTCATTCAGGTATTTCACACCCTACTATGAATGTTCAACGTTATTTGTCACAATCTCTTTAATATTATTGGGACGATGGCATTTAATTTTAGGTGAAGATTCTATCAGTTTTCTTGCAAAACAAAACATATTCTATTATCTTGAATAGACAGATTATTTCTCTTTTGTAATTGTTCATAGTATGTCCTCAACCACTCATACAAATTATAACAAACTCAAAGTTACTGACTTCTTTTTTCCAGAGACAACTATGATGCATATATGTCACTGAGTACTAGAAAGTATGTAATTGTATGCATATATTACATATATGTTTTTGTGGCAAATGATATGATAATGAATAAATAATAATACAAAAATAAACTGTTTCACATACTCACAACTTGTAAACCTACTTTTGCCCCACCCTATATATTATCAGATTAGCAGAGGTCATTAGCACACATCAATTGATCCACACTCTGTACAATTCTTTTCTACTTGTTTAAAATAGCAAAATTAAATGCAATCATTAATAGAAATAAAAGGCATATTACTTTGGAACATATTAAATTTGGAAACAAAAACACATACAAGAAGACATACAAATGGCCCACAGATATATGAAAAGATGCTCAAGTTCACTAGTTATTAGGGAAATACAAATTAAAACTGCAATGAGATAGCACCTCACACCTGTTAGGATGGCAATTATCAAAAAGACAAGTAATAACAAGTGCTGGAGAGACTGTGGGAAAAAAGGAACCCTCCTCACTGAGGGTGGGAATGTAAACTGGTGAACCGTCTATGAAAAACAACATGGATGTTCCTCAAAAAATGATGAATACAGTTATCATATTACCCAGAAACCCTTCTAGGTATCTACCCCAAACCTTTAAAAACATTTATTCATAAAGATGTATGTACTCCTATGTTCATTGCAGCATTATTCACAGTGGTCAAGACATGGAAACAACTGAAGTATCCTTTCATAGATGATTGGATAAAGATGTGGTACATATACACAATAAAATACTCCTCAGCCATAAGAAAAATAAAATATTGCCATTTGTAACACATTGCTGGGTCTTGAGAATATCTTGCTAAGCAAAATAAGTCAGATTGAAAACATCAAGAACCATAGAATTTCACTCAAATGTGGGATATAAAACTGAAAACAATAAATGAACAAACAAGGCAAACAGACAAACAAAAACTCATAGATATAGACAACAGTATGCTGGCTACCAGAGGAAAAGGGAATAGGGGGAGGTAGCAAAGGGTAAAGGGAGTCCAATGTATGGTGATGAAGAGATTTGATTTTGAATAGTAAACACACAGTGCAATATACACATGATGTGTTATAGAATTGTACACTTAAAACCTATATCATTTTATTAACCAATGCCACCACAATACATTTTTAATAAAAATTGTTTTAAAGTTATTCTAGCAATGTAAAACTTAAAGTTATCGCGATATATAGAAATCAAGCAAACATCTAAAAATATTCATCAAGCCAATATATTATTTCAAGTTTTAAATTTAACTATCTTGAAAGTTATGGGAAATATTAGTATGTGTAGCCCCAAAGAAACACTAATTAAACAATGACACCTTTACAAGGGATCCCAAATCCAGTGATGAAGTTGTATTTTGGCTGGTCACTTCTAAAGGTACCTAAATATAATTTTAAAAATCTAAAAACATGGCTGCCATGCAAAATGGAATCATATCAAAATGTGTTCAACACTTTAATGAATTATGGACAAAGTAATAGCTTAAACTTAGTAAAAAAAGAATTAGAAGAACAGATATGTATGTATTCAGTCAGTCAAAGTAAAGCCAACATTAATTTTCTTACATATACAAAACAGGTTAATATCCTTCAGGGCAATAATGTGAGTATTTGTTGAATTATCATTTGTGTCAGACAGAAATCTACAAAGTAATCTTTGGGTCTAATTAAATAATAAATCTCAAAACAGGACACAGATAAATATTTCTAGATGCTTAAATATTGCTTGGGAGGGCTTATTAAATAAGGGCTTATGATACTTAAAAGATATTAGTATTCAATTTGATTTCTAATTTGAATAATTTTCTTATAAATTATAAAAGAAAAAATATATATCTAGTCTAGTAAAAAATAGGTGATATGTAGCATTACATTTTGGTACCATTGTCAGGCTGGATATTTCTTGAAATAGTCCATGAGAGGCTTTTCATCAAAGAGACTCAATGTTGGAAGCTATAAGAAAAACAATAATTGTAAAAAAGCCACTGTAAGTTTATCTGTAATAGCCAAAATTTAGATAAATTATGGAGATTCCTATATTCATGGGCCTATAGTTTATTCATAAAAGATATGTGTTTACAAAAATTACCCTGCCTCAAAAAACAACTAGGAATTAGAAAATATATGAAAAAAATTATAGACTTGGACAACAGGCAGAGCAGAACTGTGTTTTCTCAAAGAAATTAAATGAGGTATGCTATCCAGTTAACCTACTATACGACCTAAAAGCAATTTCTGGACAACAGTACAAAGAAAAGAAACCTAATGATAATCAGTGATCTACTGTATTGAGAAGACAGAGCTTGCATTTGGAGGCTATTATGGCTAGTATTGCGGGTCAGAATGTTAAAGTAGGGAGAGAAGCAAAGACCAGTTGTTGAGTCTGCTTGACTCTTTGGCTCTGGATTCTTCTGTGTGTATGTAGAGAAGAACTCTGTAAGGATGGTAAAAAGCCACCAGCAAGCAGCTGAGCACATCATTTCTGGAGCTCATAGCTGCTGGAAATACGTCACATTCAATGAAAGCTGAGAGACCTTGTAACATTCAAAACTTTGGGTAGAGTATCCAAAAGAATAAATTCTAAGAAGACTAAACTAGGTTTAGATTGCAGTAGCCTCACCCTAACAAAGCTTAGAAGCAAGTCACAAAAAAATTAAACATACACTAAGTAAGTTACTTATCTTTATGCTAGAATAAAATCAGTCTTAGAAATATACAAAATATAGCATTTAACAACATAAAGTTCACTTCATCAAAATGTAAATATTCTGTCACTCAAAAACATTGTCAGAAAATAAAAGGGCAAACCAGACTCTGGGAGAAAATACTTGCAAAAGATGTATTTGATAACAAACTTATGTTAATAGTATGTAAAGAAATCTCACAATTTGATCAGAGGAAGACAAACACATTTTAAATAAATGGGCAAAATATTTGATGACTCTTCAAAAATAATATGTATGGATGACAAGCAAACAGAAAAAAAAATATTAAATGTACTATTGGTTGAGGAAAGTTAACTTAGTCATAGTGAGATACAACTGCGTACGCAAGTCTAGAATTTTAAAGTCTGTAAATAAGATTTCAGGCATTAAGGTAATAAAAACATATTTAATTAGAATAGAGCTATATGCTGCCCATAATTCATCAACATCATCAGTGAGAATCTTTTATAAAAATGTGACATGAAACCAGTAAAACCTGCTTTGTTTCCAAACAATACAATGACAGTTTGGCAAACTATTAAGATTTTTCAAGGCATAATTGAAACAAAATTTTCTTGTAGCAAAATCAAAGAGTACTCTGTCTCAGTCAATGAGGTACTTCAAGGACAGGATGTATAAATGATGGAGAGGAAGAAAAACTGCGACAGTTTGAGCTGATGTCATCATGTAATTTGTAAAGACAAAATAATCAATAGCTAGCCTATCTATGAGTTCTTTAATTGGCCAAACACAATATAACAATACAAAGTCTGAGAAAAAAAAAATAATAAGAAATGACTAGATTTATGTGAGCAATGCCTTATTGAAGAATAAAAGGAAGATCTGAAAATTTATAATGATATAGCATGTTCCCATAGTGACAAACAATATGTGAAAATGTCAGTTGAGTTCAAATTCAAAATATTATGAACTTGCTACCAAATAAAAATGCTAAAACAATTATTTTGAGACATGATAACGCACTATAAAGTCTATTAAATAGAGAAAATGTGAGTGTTCTCACTGTATAATGGCATATTATGCCATGAGATTGACTACCACAGAGAAAGCAGAGGGTGATATTAAAATGTTGGCTAGTAGGAGGAACCATCAAATAATATTGGGAGGAAACTTGCAGTAATACAGGGGACAGCCAAAAGTGTACAGTGTCACAGAAGTCAAACCAGGGGTGTTTTAAAAAGGCGAGAGAAGTCAGCTTTGCTAATTCCCATTTAATTAAGATGAGAAGTACATAGGAAACATAGAAATGCACTATTGCTGTGGATTTTTTAAAAAGAACCTGTAGTGAAATCTAAGTACCAGGAGGCAGATTGTTGTGAATGAATATTGGGGAGCATATCAAAGAAATGAATGTTAAAAAATATACTGAAGTTTTGCTGTATAAAATTATGAACAGATATAGGGGCCCAGGGATTGTGGAAGCCTTCCCTTTCTTTTTATTGAAAACATGTTAGTTTGGAATAGAAGGCAGGCATTTTATAAGATATTGAGGATGGTTCAATTGAGAAGGACAGACGTGTTTCTGAATTTTGCGGCCTCAGCAGTGGATGTATAAGAGAGGGATAAAACACAATTCTTTGAAGTGAAGATATTAACTGAATTTATGGACTATTGCAATGGCTATGCACATTATTCAAAAATCACCAAAAGGATAACAATAGTTGGGGGGAAGGCAGAAATCTGGAACCAAGAGGCAAACATCAATCAGTTAACCAAAAAGGGTGCAGTGAGGGAGAAGGAGTGACCAAAATCCTCAAGATTGCCAATAAGGCCCAGAATGACTATCCTCTTTCCTTCCTCTTTCCTTTCTCTGATTTCAACTCCTACTCCATTGTCCTCACTCGGTTTCAATCACACTAAAGACTTTTCTGTCCAACACCCTGCCATCCTTTCTGCCTTTGCTCAAAGGTTTCTTCTCACTGAGAGTTCACATACTACACTACTTCAAATTCCAAGCCATGGTTCTTTAACATAAACCCTTCTTCCCTTATTTTACTTTCCCCCCATAATAGTCATCTTCTAACCAATCTATTATTTCTATCATTTAAAAAAATCAACTTGGAAATGGCGGTGGAGTGAATGGAAGCTACACAGACGATCTCCCAGGACCAAACGGGAACTACAACTAAAATAAAGACAAATTGTGAGGAAAAAGCAACAGAAACGCAGCAGTAGAGGACCATACAACCAGAGACACTGAATGAGCCTGGTAGGATCTGTGGAGGCGCGTGAGGGTGGCGGGCTGGGAGCCCACAGACAGCAGCGGCCTTAGCTGTGAGCAGCGGTGGCAACCTCCCTCGGGGTTGAGACCCCAAGCTGCTCCACAGCGCAGAGGGCTGGGACAGAGCGCTAAATAGCCACAGCCACTCACCTGGGGCTCCCGCAGAGGGAGGGCGGACTGGACTGGAACTGTGTGGGGACACTTGGGATTTGGAGGGCACTCAGAGTTTGTGCTAAGCCTCGGCCACAAAGGACAGGTGGCCAACTTGTTCCTTCCTGGTTACAAAGAACGGCGGCCAAGTTTGCTCCTTCCCGGAGCTGTGGCAGCCCCTCCCTTGGAGATTCCCAGGTGAGGTAAAAAAAATGCAAATTGAGGCTCATTAACAACCAGCATCGGCCCCACCCTCGGGAAATCCTCTTACATTATAAACACCTGAGGGAGTTTCTCTTTCAATCTCTGCCTGCTGTGGGGGAGTAATTACAGTTTCTCATATGTTTTCATAGGTTTCCAAAACTTCCATTTTCTTCCACCACTTCAATCTTATCCATTGAGTGGTTGACTGATGCACTATGTAAAATTTTCTCTTGATAGTAACATTGGTATTGTCATAAAGGGTGGGAAAATTGATGCAAATCTAAATTAGTTCCCTAATACCAAATGTTAAGTCCCCATCTAATCTCTTAACATTATATCAATTCATGGGTATTCAGTCACATTATTGACTGATTTACCAGTGGCTTAGACAAGCAATATTAATTAAATCAGCTGATATCAGCATCAAGGGAAATGCATTATGAACCATGGTAAACCCAGTGACACAGTTATGGGTTGTGGAAGTTGTAGCAGCTATAGATGGAGGATTTTGTTTTTAGAAGCCAGTATGGACTTGGTCAGCATCATGAAAATAAATTATGGAAATCTGCTCTAAATTTTTTAATTAATCAATTCGAAGGACATTTCTATGGACATTAATGATACTTCAATTAATGTTTGTGCCATATTTTCAACTGTAATCTGTTTTGCGGATGGCATTCAAATCTTTGAGCTTGTATATATGGCCATTGGCTTCTGGATTGGAATGGAGACAAAATTCATTTTAAAATGTAGTCAGGAAACTGAGGAGCCACAGGGTGTGCAGAACATCAAGATATGTTTGTATTACTTAATTACATAGGTATACTGGGAAAATGGTGAAAGTTAATGAGAATGTTAACTTTATAAGGGAGGGAAGAAGATTTTAGTCTAAAAATTATGGACTGATATGTTTAATAACAAAAGAGTGATAAAAATAATAAAAAATAATCACTGTCATTACTACTGAAGTTAGGATCTTTTACGTATGAAACTCTAAATTATTTCAAGTACATGGAAATCATTATCACCACATATATACAATGATTTTACAAAGAAAATTATAATATTCTATTAAGAAACATTAAAAACTGTACAGAATGGGGCAAAAGTAGGTTTGCAGTTGTGAGTATGTGAAACACAGAGTTCATTGCTATATTATTATTCCTTAATTATTCTATTATGAGCAATTGTAAATCTCCTCTTGCCCAACCTGTATAATGGAATGAGTATGTACCTTTATTACCATACAGATGCTAATTAACTCATAGTTGACCTACAGAATTACTGGAATTTCAATCAAAACTCCCAATAGAATTTTTATACAGAAATCAATATTTGGATTCTAAATATATGAAAGAAGTACCCAAAAATAGCTAGGGCACTTCTAAACAAGAAGAACCAGGAGTGGTGATTTCCTATTCGAGATATTAGGAATTTTTGTGAAACTATAATAATTAAGACACTGTTTCATTACTACTACAGACATAGATTTATTTCCAAAAGAGTGTATAGAGAGCCCATAAAAGGACCTAAGTTCACTGGAACTTAATCTTATGAAATTTGTTATATGCTGTATCAGTGGGGAGAGGTAGCTTTATTTAACACATAGTATCAGAAAAAGAGATTATGTGTATGACAAATAAAAGTGTATACTACATGCATGTTGTTTATATTTTAAAAAACTTGAAATAGATGAAAACTTTAATGTTGATTTTAAAAACATTAAATATATAAGTAGAAAACATGGTTAATATTGGGTTTCAGAAGTATTCTTTTAAATTGCTAATTAATAGGGAACATGTGAAAATTTAATTATGTTTAAATCAAGACTTATTTTTATAAAAAACGACCTAAGGAGATTGCATAAAAGGAGTTATAAACTTGGTAAATATATTTATAATTTTTAAACAAAAATATTATTAAATAAGAACTTCATAAGAAATTGTTATGACTTCTGATCAAGATGGCGGCGTAGGTAAACACGGTATCGCCTCCTCCTACAACCACATTAAAATTACAGCTAAACTAAAGCTGAATGGAAGTCCCACAACTACAAAATTAAAACAGCAGCCACACCGAGACTGGTAGGAGGGGCAGAGGCGGATGGGCTGGTCCCACACCCACATGTGATGGATAAAAATCAGGAGGACACCTTGGCTGGGAAGGTCTTGCTCCCTCTGGTTTCCGAGCGGAGGCAGCTTGAGGGGCACCAGAGACATACAGGGAAGAAGTGAGCTTTTGGGCCTCGCGACAAGAACTGGAGAGGCAGCTTTCTCTTGGACAGAGGTGCTGGCCGGAGGTTGATGTTCCTTTGGTGAGCCCTTCCCTGGGATGACAGACAGCTGCCATATCTGGGACTCCAGCAACTTGGCTCTTGCTGTTTTCCCCGCCCTGTGATTCCCTGAGGCCCTGCCCTACCCAACTTTCAGGCCCACCCCAGTTGTTTGCAAAGGCTTTAGCATAGGATTGGCCTGTCTTGGATCCTGCTTCAGAGTTTCCTAAAATCTCTCAAAAAGCAGCATCTGGTCTCAGCGAGCTCATACGTCTCGTTAAGTGGCCCCAGGCCTGGCATTAGAAGCAACCAGCCTTGGTTCAGAGCTTGGCTTTTCCTGAACACCTCCAAGCCCAGCACAAGAAGCAGCCATCTGCAGATCACTTTGTAGCTTATGCTGGTGGCCCTGGATAGAACACAGGCAGTGGCTGACCTTGCCCCAGAGCCAGCACACCCAGTGGACAGCTTCAGACCACATTGAAACACCACCACCCAACCACCTCCGCAAATGACACACTCAATGAGCAGACTCAGTGGGTACCAGAGCCCTGATGAAGTAAGTCTTGCTCTGTGTGGTGGGCCCCTACACAGCTGATCCTCCAAGGTAGTCATAGGCCAGTGGTCAGTGGGCACAGCCAGTCCTTGCAGCTGATCAGCCTGAGTAAATCCCTCCCATTGACATGCCAACAGCAATCAAGAGTCAATTACAATGGAAGGATGTACAGTCCACACTAGGGGTGCACCTTGAGGGCCTAACTGGGGTGATCAGGGAGGCTGTGTCACTGGATCCTACAGGGAACCTACAACAATAGACCACTCTACGAAGCCTAGGAGACATAGCAACTCTACCTAATGCATAGAAACAATCACAGGGAAGCACCAAAATGAGGAGACAAAGAAACATGTCCCAAATAAAAGAAAAGAACAAAACTCCAGGAAAAGAATTAAACAAAATGGAGATAAGCAATCAATCAGATGCAGAGTTCAAAGCACTGGTTATAAGGTTGCTCAAGGAACTTTGTGAGATATTCAAGGAATTTGGTTAGACCTTCAAGGAACTTAAGGAGACCTCCAAGGAACTTAGTGAGAACATCAACAACATAAAAAAGGACCAGTCAGAAATGAAGGAGGCACTAACTGAAATAAAGAATCATTTACAGGGAATCAATAGTAGAGTAGATAAAGCCAAGAAACAAACCATCGATTTGGAATATAAGGAAGTAAAAAACACCCAATCAGAACAGCAAAAAAAAAAAAAAAAGAATAAAAAAAAAATAAGGATAGTGTAAGGAGCCTCTGGGACCACTTCAAGCATGCCAACATTCATGTCATAGGGGTGCCAGAAGGAGAAGAGAGAGAACAAGAAATTGAAAACCTATTTGAAACAATAATGACAGAAAACTTCCCTAACTTGGTGAAGGAAACAGACATGCAAGTCCAGGAAATACAGAGTCCCAAACAAGATGAACCCAAAGAGGTCCACACCATAACACATCATCATCAAAATGCCCAAGGTTAAAGACAAAGAGAGAATCTGAAAAGCAGCAAGAGAAAAGCAGTTCGTTACCTACAAAGGAGCTCCCATAAGACTGCCAGCTGATTTCGCAAAAGAAACTTTGCAGGCCAGAAAGGAGTGGCAAGGGATATTCAAGGTGATGAAAAGCAATGACCTACAACCAAGATTATTCTATCCTGCAAAGATATTATTTAGAATCGATGGACATATCAAGAGTTTCCCAGACAAGAAAAAGTTAAAGGAGTTCATCACCACCAAACCAGTATTATATGAAATGTTGAAGGGTCTTCTTGAAGGAGAAGAAGAACAAAAATATGAACAATAAAATGGCAATTAATATATATCTATCAACAATTGAATCTACAACAAAATGAGCAAGCAGAACAGAAAGAAACTCATAGATACCGAGAACTTTTTGTGCTTGCCAGATGGGTGGGGGCTGGGGGGATGGGTGAAAAAGATGAAGGAATTAAGAAGTACAAATTGGTTGTTAGACTGATGAACTTCAACAGGGAGGGGGGAGGGAGGGTGGGATGAGATAAACCCAAAAAACTTCTATGCATATATGCATAACCAATAGACACTGACAATAGTGTGGGGAAGGCAGGAGGGGAGTGGGATTGGGGAGGAGGAGGTCTTTGGGGAAAAAAATGGGGGAAAATCTGTAATACATTCAACAATAAAGATGAGTTAAAAAAATTGTTATGAGTAAATGATTCATAATTTAATAAGACAATCAGAAACAATAGAAAAGTGAAGAGAAAGTGGGTAAACAGTATTAACAGATATTTTCCACAACAAAGAATCGCATATAGCCAATACATATTTGAAGAGATGTTCTGACTGGCTAATGTTTAGAGAAGTTCAAAACAACACAATTATCAGATAAAATTTTATACCCTTTTAATTGGCAAAAAGTAAAAAGGCATATGTATTTGTTTCTCATTGATACTATTAAAAATTTACCACAAACCTAGTAGTTTACACAACACATTTATTATTTTATGGTTCTGGAACTTGTAAGTATGAAATGGATCTCACAGGGCTAAAGTGAAGTGTTTCAGGGTTACACTTCTATCTGGAAATTCTAGAGAAGAACACACTTTCTTTTTCCTTTGTAGTTTCTAGAGGTTACCTGCATTCCTTGGCTTGTGACTCCCTCTCATCATCAAAGAAAGCAATTTCCTTTCAGGTCTTCTCACATCCCATCACTGACTCTCTTACAAATCTTTTTCACATATATAGGTTCCTCGTGATTACACTGAATAACAGATAATTGAAGATATATTATGGCTAATTCTAGAAAATTCTCTTTATGTTAAAGTCAGCTGACCAGCCCCTTTAATTCCTTCTGCAACTTTATATCGCCCCCATTTGCCATGTAATACAACATATATACAAATTCTGGGAATTAAAGTATGGACAACTGTGGAGGGACACTGTTCTGTCTATCACAGCATCAATAATAAATATTGAGTAAGATGGGAATCCATAGGTTCTTTTATTTAGTGGTGGCCGAGTGTCATGGCAAAATCATTTTATTAGGATGGCAGGAATTATGCTAAAACCTCATTATTTAACAGTTTACTAAACTAACACGTTTATCTATTGCTCAACACAATATTCATTGTTGTTCAGAGAAAAGAGTTTATCAAAATGTACACTTGGAAAAATGACACATCAATTTCATGCCTAGGTTTATATCTAAAATAAACTATTGTATATGTACTGTGGGAGACCTGTACATGTCTCATGAGAGCAAAAACTTGGAAAGAACTACAAAACTGTAATATACTCACGTAATAAATATTGTATCTCACCCAAATAAATGAGATGTGGTGTATTCACACAATGGCTGTAATATTTCAGCCCAAATGAATGAACTATGCAACTGCTAAAAAGTCAAAAGAATGTTCTTGGAGAAGTCACTTGTTTCACATTATATCAGATTCAATATTACAAAAGGAATAAAACATAATCATTCTTTTTTAAAAGAAAATACATGTTTACAAAAAAAAAATTGAGAGCAAATAATTTATGTTAATAGATTTTAAATCAAATTTTAGGGTATCACTTGGGCTTGGAAGACTTTCAGGAATCATTCTCAGGTAATTTGTGTTTGCCACCCACCTACATCTTTTTTTTTTTTTTTTTTTTTTTTTTTATTCCTCACCCAAGGATATTTTTCTGTTTATCATCAGATAGAGTGGGAGGGAGGGAGAGAGAGAGAGAGACAAGAGAGAAATATCAATGTGATAGAGCCACATCGACTGGTTGCCTCCCACGACCTGACCAGGGCCCAGGACGAACCGCAACCTAAGTACATGCCCTTTACCAGAATGGAACCTGCGACTCATTGGTCCATGGGCCGACGCTCTAACCAGTGAGCCAAACCGGCCAGGGCCACCTATGTCTTTTTTACACTATAGTGATAGTGTTTTCTCCTCCATCTTTAACTAGACAGAGAGCTCCTAGAAGGGATCTAACTTATGTTTCTCTTTATTTCCAGATTTTAGACCATGAGTCTGCAAATGTATTCTGTAAAATACAATTGTTTTGCTAACCCAATATAATCTGTGTGGGAACTACTCAATCTGATATTGCAGCACAGAAGTAGCCATAGATAATAAATAACAAATGGGTATGTATGTGTTCAAGTAAAACTATGTTAAAAAAAAAAAAAAAAAAAAAAAAAAGGCAGGGGATGGATTTGGCCCACAGTTTGTCAAAGGCCTGTCCTAGAACAACCCCTTCTATCTTGTGGACACAGACAGATGTTGTTGGATTAATTAACTGATAGGTAAATAATTTTTGCATGGAATTAATATGTATTGACACACACTGGTGCAGTTTAAATGGTTTAACAAAAATGTGAGCCCATAAACAAGTTCGGAAGAAAATGAGACTTCAATCATGGTCTAAATTTTATAAACTTGTATTGTAATCTATAGGTACGTGGAAATAATTAGACAGGTATATATGTAAATATGTTATAATATGTCTTTATGGCATCCATCTAGTAGCTGTTTATTGGCTGTGCAGCATTATACAAAGCATTAAAGAAAAAACTGTGAGCAAAAGATTTCCTAATGCTAAGATTACATAAACAGTGACATTCTACATGAGGTTAATTGTGCTTTTTACTTTTTACATTTTTAATTTTTTACTTATTTTATTTGTTATTATTTTGGTTTTGTCTGTATTTCTTTCTCCTTCTGCTTGGTGATTGTATGTTTTCCTATATTATTAATATTTAGCAAGTCAACAAATTCTGTAAAAATTCTCTAAAATATCTCAGCAAACACTATAGGGGAATGAATCATAATTAAAATGAGTCAATAAAACTGTAAATTATATCTTAAATATCATCAAAATCAGGATAAAGTGATTGCCTTACAGGGCTAATAGACTTTCATCTATTATTTATAGTAACAGATAAGTAATGTTTTCCATTTTTGTTTATGCCTATGGTTAAAAAGTATATTGCATATTGTAAATTTATAAAGATACATTGTGCAATTTATGACACTGATATTTTATTCTATTTTTCTTTATCTAATGTTGATTATTTTATTCCATTTTTAAAATTCAGAACACTACCCATTAAACTGATTATGTGATTGAACAGCTAAATGTAATTCACTCTCTGAAATTCATTATTAGAGTATACAAAGATATAAAGTCTTTTCCACATACTCCCAGTTATATATTTTAGTTACATGCCATGCATGTATACTTTTTAAATTAAGATATTAAGATTTACAGAAAACTGAGAAGACAACTAAATTCACACAATTCTGAGGTTAAAAAGAAAATTATGTCCTGTCTTCTGTTTTGAAGACATTTTTTTGTTGGTATCCCACTGAAGTCAATACAAAAATTTCAATTTTTATCATGTAGTTCTTTGCATAGAGCTTTATCAATTTTCTAAATTGTCAGTACTGCATATGTAGAAGTACACTGAAAAATGAGCCCTGGCCAGTGTGGCTTAGCGGTTGGAATGTTGGTTTTGTTAAAATTATACATGTAAATAATGAAAAATGCATTCATCTAATACAAACATAATGTTCTTGAAGACTTAATTGATCAAATCTTAAAACAAAACTATTTAGAAATATAGAGACAATAGCAATAACCATTCATACATAGGCTACAGTAAGGTCTGGATACTCACTGCTTTACTGACTCAGCATGCTGTAAGGGAGATTCCAGACAAGTGCTGTTTGATTAATTCAATTTGAAAGAACTTCATTCAGGCATGAGGGATCAATGTCAACAATTCCTTAATTGTCTTGGGGTCTAAAGGATTTTTTAGAGTAATAGCCTTTTAAATAAGTAATTTTCAGAAAAGTAGTTAAAGAAAAATGTCATTGTACTGGTAATAGAAGAAAAAAAATAACCACAGTTCAAGTAGAACTTGAGCATTAAAAAGAAACTGAAAAATAAAAACAATTTCCCTTTCTAAACGGGACAGTTTTTATTGAACTGTCAACTAACTCAGCTAAATTCTTATGGCTACATAGTAATTGTTTGTTCAAATCTAGAGAAGATTCCCCATATAATTGCAAATGGAATTTTCTAAATCTTTTTAATGTCAAGAAATGCTTAAAAACTCAACCTACTTCTTAATTATGCCACATGATATTCATTGGATAAGTCCAAAGCCTTGAATTTATGTATGGAGCTTATATTCAATGTGAACGATTCAGTCTAAGATACAGATTTATAAAAATAATGATAATTTAACTTTCAACAAATAAAAAGCTTGTTTTGTTACAGCTACATTTTATTCTTTTTCTGGGTGAAGGGGGTTAAGGGGTAGGAAATGGGGACATCTGTAATAATGTCAACAATAAAAATAAAGAAAACAAAAGCACTAACCCTAATAGCAGATTATGTCAGAGCATTTTTATATGTCTATGCCTTATTAGGTTGGCATATGTCATTAAAATTTTCAAGGAATTTCTTAGTGGAAGTCAAATTACAATTAAGGAATAAATTGCAAGATCAGCTTCGTTTTTACTATCTGAGTAACCGAGAAAAGCATTGCAATTGAATACACATTTAAATAATATGTTGGCATAAGCAGGAGTAAGCTTCATAAGATAACAATCCTGTAAATGTCTATCTGCTAAGAACATACTATAAACTTATCTGCAAAAGCATTTCTTTATTTTGGAAAGTTTAACAACTTGCAGGCTTACTTTGCCTTCTTCCAGAGTTGCAGGATGGCCAAAAGAGCTGGTAGTTTCAGCGTTCTACATGCTTATGATTCTCCAATTTCAAACCTGCATTTTTCACTCTATGTGCCAGATACATAAATGCAACTGTATACTTGATATTTCTCCTACCTTCATTTAGTTTCAGCAAAGTCTTTACTGCACTGTATCAAAAGTTGAGTATAAGAGAAGTAAAAACAATGAATCATCAAATTAGTAATTAGTAAAAGGTTATTGTGCACAAACCAAAAGAGAGCTTGCAAACCTGGAACACTCAAAGCAAGACAAGAAACGAGTCTCAGAGGTGCATAGTTATAAAGCAGCTTATACGGTGAGAAAGCTGTCACTGTTTATTCTTCACTGTAATTGCTTATAATATTAGAATTTTCTTAAATGATAGAAAATTGGTTAGTGGTTATATCATATCAATTTTGGGAAACTATAAATTTTGCTTATGATTTCTAGAGGCACAAAAAGAAATGACCCAGGTTAAGTTATTCTAAAGTCAACTAAGCTTTGCTTGTATGACTAAATTGGTTTTGTCTGCTCAGGGAATTTTCAAGGTTGGTCTACATTTGCTTTTTTAAAACATTTTATTAAATTTTGGGGGCTGACATTGTTTAATAAAATGACGTAAGTTCCGTGTGTACAATTCTATAATACCTCATCTGTATATTGCATTATGTATTAACCACCCAAATCAATTCTCCTTTCATCATCATATATTTGACCCCTTTACCCTTTACTACCCCTCATCCCCTTTCCTCTGGTAACCACCATACTGTGGTCTGTGCAATTCAGTTTTATATCCCACATATGAGTGCAATCACATGGTTCTTAGCTTTTTCTGACTGATTTTGCTTGGCATAATATTCTCAAGGTCTATCCATATCGTTGTAAATGGCAGTATTTCATCTTTTCTTATGACTGAGTAGTATTCCATAGTATATATTTACCACATCTTCTGTATCCAATCCTCTATCAAAGGACACTTTGATTGTTCTCATGTCTTGGCCACTGTGAATAATGCTGCAATAAACATGGAGGTGCATATATCTTTGCATATAAACGTTTTCAAATTTTGGGGGTTGATACTCAGAAGAGGGATTGCTGGGTCCTATGGTAACTCTATTCTTATTTTTTTGAGAAGCTTCTATATTGTTTTCCATATGACTTATTTATCTTAGCATGTTATTTTCAATATCCGTCCATCTTGTCACAAATGGCACTATTTCATCTTTTCTTATGGCTGAGTAGTATTCCAACATATATGCAGGGTGGGGCAAAAGTAGGTTTACAGTTATGAGTATGTGAATCAGAGTTCATTCTTATATTATTATTTATTAATTATCGTATTATTTCCGATACAAGCAGCTGTTTGTATAATATATATAAATATATATTTATTTATTCATCTCACCATAGCAATTCTGGTTGGTAAGTCCACAGCAGCAACATTCTTTGCTGTTCTCAGCCAGCTTCAATGTGTTACATTCAAAGTCATTCTGCCTATTGTTTTCTTAGTCCACACCCTAGAATAGACAGATGTTATTCTCCACACATTCCACTGGTGTAAATTTTTTCACATAGCATGACTAACTTGAGCTGTAGAATGCTCTCTACTGCACCAGAGAAGCAGAATATATTTGATATACAAATAGCATTTCCTGCCACACTGAAAAACTAAAGTGAGAAAATTTCAATAAATGATGCTTTCATTTAATTGTTTATGCTTACACAGCAAATGATATATATTTTTAACAAAGATTATTCTAGACAGGATTTTCAAGCATCCCCTTTATCAGCCAAGTATGTTCATTCAAACTTTATCAATTAAAAATTACACTTCTTAATGGAAATAATATAATTTTAGGGCATCAATATACTATCTACTATTTTAATTTTTTTTTGGTATCAATCTAAGATCTCTGCTAATTTAATCACTATGTTTAATTTTAGGAACATTTTTAATATGAAACAAATCAACTTTATTTGTCATTGTTATACTTCATCATTTTACTTAACCAGAAGTAAAGTTTTCTAACTTTGATTTTACTGTCACAAAAGCCAAATCAGAGATTATTATTAAGAATTAAATATGATAATACATTTCAAAAACAGGGAGTTGAAGCTTTTTTTGTATATTTCAAACACATCCAAATTCAGTATATTTTAAAATAAAACATTATAATTACTATATTGTGTTAACACATGTAACACAATTTAAAGAGTTATTTTGATCAAGGATATTGCATGCTGGTATTGGCCTCATCTTATTTCATTTTTAGGTACTGATACAATAATCTAGAGAGCTACAAAACTGTAATTGGTTTTTATAAACTATAGCCTGAAAAATACACTTTACATGGTGTCTTTCATAGATACTCTCCTTATCTGTTTATCATTCCTTTGATTTTTTTCAAGTGCATAAGAAGTGTGCTTGCACATTTGTATTCTGTTCATATCTAATTTCCAGTAAAGGTCAGTTTTCCCATAAAAGGAATATAAATAGCGCATAAAATGATGATCCAAGCTACCACATCAAGAAAATAAAAGCATAAAAGTAAAGGTCATTTTCACAATTTTTAGTTTGAAGCACTCTCAAAAATATATAGTGTGAAATTCGTGAAAGTATTCAAGAAATAAGTTTGGATGTTGAGTTTCCTTTTGTCATTCTATTTTTTTTTATAACCTTTGTAGAAATAAAAAAAATCATACATTATTGAGGTCATTATCTTTATGTTGGTTCGATTGTTAAGAACATTACCTCTGATATTTAATAAACTATCAGAGTAATAGTTGTTTAGATGGAAAATAATCATTTTTTCTTGAAAACTGCATTTAGATTTAGTGACATTAACACTAGATAAAGCATAATAGCATTTACAAGATGAACAAAAAACATTCATTACTTATTTGAATTATTGTTTAAGTGAAACATTCTTACAAATCTTCATATTTTGACTTTTATTCAGTAAGCTTATCAGGAATGCCAATACTTATACTGGTAAGATACTGAACTTACTGAATTAACTATGCATTCATCTTATTCACGTATATACAATAATGACTTTGCATCTGGTCTAATTTGGCTTGATAACCAAGCAATGAGTGTGAGATTGAACTGTTGAAAGCTTTTAGAAAAGCTGCTATGTGAGCTTTTCAGTCCATGAAATAAGGAAGTATTATGAGCTAGCTTCAGTTTTCCTATATTTAGGACAATGCTAAGACTTGATAAGGTCTATGGAATCAAGACAAGTAGCTTCCTTAGCAGCATGCAGAAATGGATGCTGGGGTATTAAGTTCTCTAGCTCACAGGAAGTGAAGCCCCGCTGTGGAACAATATTCAGCCTCTCCTCCTTAATTTCCTCAGCCTTTAATATATGTTCCTACTCTAATAGTCTTTACATCGTATTATAATTACTTATTTGTGCGTGTGTGTGTGTGTGTGTGTGTGTGTGTGTGTATGTCTGCAACACAATTGTCACCACCTGGGGGTAGAGACCACATCCCATCCATTGTTTTATAATCTAATCACACATAATATTATATCCTCCAAGAGCATGTCTTTAATAAACTAAATTAATAAACATATTTTAAATAGATATAATGAGGGATTTACTCATTATAAGGCAATAAAATAATAAATAAAGCAGTATATAAGCTTGGTTCCAAATCTCAAAAATTTTAAGTGTGATAGCACAAATGGATATTTTTAGCACATTCTATAGACATAAAAAATAAAATAGTAAAGAAGGAGAAAATGAAAATTGTGATACATCCCATTTTATTGTTGTGCATTAATGGAGGTATAGAAGTTCAATAGGTAGAAGGTCTGAGATGAATGTGGTAGGTAGAGAGAGAAAAACGTAATAACCACAAGCAGGTTTGTCTGTGATATTTCTGTACTGAGTAAATAAATGTCTACCTTGAATCTGTGTAAGTTCCTGCCATTATAGCGGCATATTTATTTACAGAAATACAATAGTTACTAGTAATTGCTCAAATAGAGTTAATCTATTATTTCACTCTGTCATGTATTACAGTTGTTGATCATTTTACTTTGACATTTTGCAAAATAAAACAAAACAAAACACTGTTAACATTAAAAATTCTTAGGTATCACAAGAATAACCTCACCAGAAATGCATATGGCCTGTATTTTCCCTATGTAGTGTTTTAGAGCATGTTAAACAGACATATAAGAGATGCTTAACAGTTTCCAAACTGAAAAGAATCAAATTCAATCCACAATTAGATATCACTATTACCATTACAATGGTAAAAATTATTTACCTAATAACAAATATTGGAGATGATATGGAGCAATAGCAACTGGCATATTCTGCTCCTAAAAATATAAATTAATATAATCACTTTTGATAACTCTTTGGCATATCTATTTTGCTGAACATATCATCCAGTAATTTTGTTCCTACATCTACACTTATTATTAATGCATCATATAGTCATCATATATAAAGTTTAGAGAAGCAGTATTTGTAATAGCTCCAATTTGGAAATAATCCAAAAGTGTATCAACAGTAAAATTTATTGCTATATTTACAAAATGGAATACTATATGTCAATAAAAATGAATGATTTACAGCAACATGCAAAAATAAGGAATCTTACACAAAATTGCACGAACATATTTACAAAACAGAAAAAAATCATTTAAATGGTTAGAAGTTATGACAGAAGTCAATTCTGAGTCCTTGAAAAAAGCTTAATATTTTTAGAGAAATTTTAGATAATACAATAAAATTGATAGAAGGGTTCAGAAATTTCCCATGTACCACTTATCTTCATATATGCACAGCCTCTGCCATTATCAACATCACTTACCAGAATTGTACATTTTTTACCAAGGATGAGCATACATTGACTCATCATACTCACTTGAAGTCTATAGTTCTCTCTGGTGTAGTATGGTTTTGGACAAATGTATAATGACATATCTCCATCATTATAATATCACAGAGTATTTTCACTGGCCTAAAAATCCTCTGTGTTCTGTGCTCTCTGTCCCCATCTTTGGAAACCACTATTTTTTTTTTTTTTTTTTTATTGTAGCTATTGCTTTTCCTTTTCCAGAATGTCACATAGTTGGAATCATTCAGTAGGTAGCTTTTACAGATTGGCTTCTTTTACTTAGGCATTTAAGTTTCCTCAATGTCTTTTCATAACTTGATAGCTCAACTCTTTTTTTTTTTTTTTTTTTATCCTCATCCGAGGACATTTCTCCATGTTTTGTTCAGATAGAGTGGGAGGGAGAGAGAGGAAGAGAGAGAAAGAGAGAAACATCGACGTGAAAGGGACACATCGAGTGGCTGCCTCCCTCATGACCCAACCAGGGCCGGGGACAAATTGCAACCGAGATACATGCCCTTAGCGGGAACCGAACCGGGACTCTCTGGTCCGAGGGGTGACGCTCTAACCACTGAGCCAAACCGGCCAGGGCTGATAACTCAACTCTTTTTACTGAATACAATTCCACGAGATATTTAGCCATTCACCATCATCCTTGCTTCCAAGTTTTGACTATCATGAATGAAGCTGCTGTAAACATTGGTGTGCAGGTTTATGTATAGACGTAAGTCTTCAACTCCTTTGGGTAAATACCAAGTAGCACAATAAACAAAATTAATTTCTTTTCATTCAGTTCAAAATATTTTTAAATATTTCACTGGAGAGTGATGCAAATTAAAACCACGATGAGATATCACCTCAGACCTGACAGAATGGCTACCATCAATAAATCAACAAACAGCAAGTGCTGGTGATGATGTGGGGAAAAGGGAACCCTCATGCACCGTTGGTGGGAATGCAGACTGGTGCAGTCACTGTGGAAAACAGTATGGAGGTTCCTCAAAAAATTAAAAATGGCACTGTCTTTTGAACCAGCGATCCTATTTCTGGGAATATATCTTAAGAATCTTAAAATTCCAATTCAAAAGAATATATGCACTGTTATGTTAGTAGCAGTATTATTTACAACAAACAAGATCTGGATACAGCCCAAGTACCTATTAGTAGATGAGTGGATTAAAAGGCTGTGGTTACATAATGAAATACTGCTTGGCCGTAAAAAGGAAGAAAACCTTACCTTTTATGACAGCATGGATGGACCTGAAGATTATTATGCTATGTGAAATAAGCCAGTCAGAGAAAAACAAATACCTTATGATCTCACTTATATGTGGAATCTAATGAACAAAATAAACTGATGAAATAAATAAAAACAGAGGCATAGATACATGGAACAGACTGACAAGCTGTCAGAGGGGAGGGTGAGGAGGGAGACTGGATGAAAGAAAGGGAAGAGATTAGCCAAAGAACATATATGCATAACCCACACACACAGACAGTAGTGTGGTGATGCCCAGAGGGAAGGGGGTGGGAGCTGGATGGAGATGGACAAAGGAGGGGAAAGTGGGACATCTGTAATAGTGTCAACAATGAAAATAAAGTTATAAATAAAATGGAAGGACAGAAAATAAATTTTAAAAAATTCTCAAGATAACATCTTTGATCCATGTGTCATTTAGAAGTGAATTATTTGAACCCTCAATTATTTGGGAATTTTCCAGTTTTCTTTCTGTTATTGATTTCAGGTTTAATTCCATGACTTCTATTACTTTAAATTTGTTAAGGCTTATTTTATTGCCTAGAATGTGGTCTGTTTTGGGTGAATTTTACATGTGAGCTTGAGGAAAATGTGCACTCTGCTGTAGTTAGATGAAGTAGTATATAGATGTCAGTTATATCCAGTTGATTAATGGCACTGAGTTCAACCATGTTCTTACTGATTTTCTGCTTTCTGAATCTGTTCATGTCTGAAAGAGAGGTGTTGAAGTCTCCAACTACAAATTCCTTCATTTTTGTTTGAGAAAGTCCTTATTACTTCTTCACATTTGAAGAATAATTTCATAAAGTATAAAATTTGGGGTTGGTGTTTTTGTTGTTGTTTGCTTAATTTGTTTGTTTTTCTCTCAACACTGTAAATATTTGACTCCACTCTCCTCTTGCTTGCATGGTTTCCGAAAAATAGGATGTAATTTTTATCTTTGTTCTTCCACAAGTAAGATTTTTTACCTCTGGCTTCATTGGGATTTTTAAATTTTTATTTTAATCTTTATTTATAAATTTTAATGTATAAATGTTATACTGAGGTGCAGTTCTTTAGGCATTTATCCTGCTTGGTGTTTTCTCACTTTCCTGGATCTATGTTTTGGTGTCTGACATTAATTTGGGGGAAATTTTCAGTCATTATTTTTTTCAAAATACTAATTCTGTTTCTTTCTTTTTTCTCCTCTCACTAACCCCATTATTTTTATGTTACCACAGTTTTCCCACAGTCCTTGGATATTCTGTTCTACTTTTCTTCCCAGCCTTTGTTCTCTTTACTTTTTGATTTTTGAAGATTCTTGATATATCTTTTAACTTAGAGATTTATTTTCTCAGCCATATTCAGTATACTAATAAGCCTACCAAGAGCATTCCTCATTACTGTTACCAACTTTGTTTATGTCCATTCTTTCTTTCTTGTTCTTAGTATTTCCATTTCTTTGTTCTCATTGCTTATGGTTTCTTGCATGCTGTATACTTTACCATTAGAGCCCTTAGCATATTAATTATAGTAGTTTTAAATTCCAAGCCTGATAATTTCAACATCCTTCACTTCTCTGATTCTAATAATTGACTTGACTCTTCAAATTTTATTTTTTGTGTTATGATACACTTCATAATTTTTTTCTTGATAGTCATACATGATGTACTAGGTAAAAGTAACTGCCATAAATAGGCCTTAAATAATGTCCTTGTGAAGTATGAGGGGAGGGGAAGTGTTCTATAGTCCAGTGATTAGGTCTCAGACTTGTAATAAGCCTCTGTCTCTGGACTATGAACATCACAAGTATTTCTCAGTCCCCTCACACCCCTGCATCCCCAGGAAAGACAGAATGACTAGCACTGGCTAAAATGGGATATTTCCCTTCCCCAGATCATTAAGGTTCTACTACTCTAATACCATATGTCTGGTTAATTAGTTGAAAAGACATTTAATTAATTGTATATTTAGGTACAACCGATTAGGGAAGACAAGAGTAGACTTAGTAGTATATCATATTATAAAAATAAAACAATAATTAATTATAAGTATAAAATAATAAAAAAGAGTTGGAGGTGATTACTTAAAAGATATAAAACCCTGGAGTAAAATGAAATACTTTTTGAGAGCATACAACATAAAAAACCACTAATAAAACATATTACATGAAAAATACAATAAAACAATATATATATTTTTTTTTTATCCTCACCCGAGGACATTTTTTCATTTTTTGTTCAGACAGAGTAGGGGGGAGAGAGAGGAAGAGAGAGAGAGAAACATCGACATGAAAGAGCCACATCAAGTGGCTGCCACCCACACGACCAACCAGGGCCGGGGACAAACTGCAACCGAGGTACATGCCCTTAGCGGGAACCAAACCCAGGTCTCTCCGGACCACAGGCTGACGCTCTAACCGCTGAGCCAAACCGGCCAGGGCTAATATTTTAAAAATTATTCCTAATTAGAAGAAAATATTAGTGAAGATGACCTGAGAAAACATGGCCATATAGATTACTCTCTGGGAAGCAGAGAAACCATTTTATGTTTGTTTTATAGTAAGAAAAAGCTTGTCCAAAGAAATAGCTGTGGAAAAAAACAGAGATGGCGGCAGAGTCAATGGAAGCTACACAGACCATCTTCAAGGATCAGACTGGAATTACATCTAAAATAAAGACAGAACATTGTGAAAATACAACTGAAGAGCAGCTGGAAGAGAACCAGTAAAACCAGGGACAGAGAGGACACCAAATCGAGCCTGGTAGGAACTGCGGAGGCGCATGGAAGTGGGCTAGAAGCACACAGACAGCAACAAGGGCTATATAAGTGGTGTTCACTTCCTGCTAAGAAAGCAGGGGTTTTAAAAAGCACCAAATCAGCTACAGACACTCACCGTGAGCTCCAGAGGGAGGGCAGACAGGAGTAGAATTGTGTGGAGAGAGTCTGGGGCTCCTGGCTCAGGAGAGACCTGGACAGGAGGGCACCAGGAACTTGTACTTGATCACTCCCTTACAGCTGAAGGATTTTTCTATTCAGCTGCCAGCTACAAATCAAGGCTCATCAAGTAACTGAGAACAATAGCCTCCAGGCAAAAAGCTAGAGGATAACTGAACCTTTCCTTGGCTTGCAAATCTACCCAGAAAAGTAAGACTTGACAGTGGTGTGTAACATGGGTCCTCCCACACTCATCCAAACCTAGTAGAGGGAGCCACAACCAACGAACACCAACACATACAGGGAATATTTGACAGGCTCCAGAACCCACTGAGAAAGCCAAAATGGCGAAACAAAGAAACAAATCTCAAATGAAAGAACAAGATAATTCTGCAGGAGAAGAAATAAATGACATAGAATTAAGCAATATATCAGAGGGAGAGTTCAAAGTAATAATCATGAGGAAGCTCAACACCCTGAGTAAAGAGCTCAACAGCATGAAGAAAGATACAGAAACATTGAAAACCAACTACATGGAAATGAAGAATTACATAGCAGAAATAAAGAACACATTGAAAGGAATAACCAGCAGAGAAGAGGAAACCGAGGGCCAGATCAGTGAATTAGAAGACAGGGTAGAAAAAGTCACCCAATCAGAAAACCAAAAAGGAAAAAAAAAACAAAAAACAATTAAACAGGAAGACAGCCTAAGAGAACTGTGGGACCATATCATATGTAACAATATCAGCATCATAGGTGTGCCAGAAGAAGAAGAAAATGAGCAAGGGTTAGAGAATACATTTGAAGAAATAGTGACAGAAAACCTCTCTACCTTGGTGAAGGAAAAAGTCAAAGAAGTCCAAGAAGCACAGAGAGCCCCAAATAAGAAGAATCCCAAGAGGCCCATACCAAGACACATAATAATTAAAATGCCAAAAATTAAAGTCAAAGAGAGAATCCTAAAGGCAGCAAGAGATAAGCAACAGGTTACCTATAAAGGAACCCCCATAGGCTATCAGCTGACTTCTCAACAGAAACACTACAGGCCAGAGCCCTGGCCAGTTTGGCTCAGTGGTTAGAGTGTTGGCCTGCGGTCCAGAGAGACCCGGGTTCAGTTCCCGCTAAGGGCATGTACTTCGGTTGCAGTTTGTCCCTGGCCCTGGTTGGTCGTGCGGGTGGCAGCCACTCGATGTGTCCCTTTCACGTCGATGTTTCTCTCTCTCTCTCTCCCTCCCATTCTATCTGAACAAAAAATGAAAAAAATGTCCTCGGGTGAGGATTAAAAAAAAAAAGAAAGAAACACTACAGGCCAGAAGGGAATGGCATGAAGTAATCAATGTAATGAAAAACAAGGATCTGAATCCAAGACTACTCTAACCAGCAAGGTTATCATTCAAAATAGAAGGTGAAATAAAGAGCTTCCCAGACAAAAAGAGGCTAAAGGAATATACTAGCACCAAACTAGTACTCCAAGAAAAGTTAAAAGGGCTGCTGTAATAAGCAGAAGAAATAGGAAGAAAAACATAACCAGAATATACAAAAATGGCAATAAATAAGTACATATCAATGATAACCTTAAATGTAAATGGATTAAATGCTCCAATCAAAAGACACAGAGTAGATAAATGGATAAGAAGGCATGACTTATATATATATTGTTTACAAGAGACCTACCTCACAACAAAAGACTCACATAGGTTGAAAGTGAAGGGATAGAAAAAAACTTTCTAGGCAAACAGAAAGGAAAAGAAAACTGAGATAGCAAAACTCATAACCAATAAAATAGACTTCAAAATGAAGCCCATAACTAGACAAAGAAGGCCACTACATAATATTAAAAGGATATATCCAACAAGAGGATATAACCTTGGTGAATATATATGCATCCAACAAAGAACACCTAAATACATTAGAAAACGTCTGGAGGAATTCAAAGGAAAAATCAACACCAATATAATCATAGCAGGGGACTTCAACACCTCGCTGACATCATTGGATAGATCCTCTAGACAAAAAATTAACAAGGAAACAGAGAATCTAAATAATGCACCATATCAAATGGATTTAATAACTATATATAGAGAATTACACCCCAAAACTGCAGAATTCACATTCTTCTCAAGTTCACATGGGATATTCTCAAAAATAGACCACATGTTAGGACACAAACTAAGTCTCTACAAGTTCAAGAAGATTGAAATCATGTGAAGCATCTTCTCAGATCACAATGGAATGAAACTAGAAATCTATTAAAACAAAAACATGCAAAGACATTCAAACAATAGAGGCTAAATAGCATGTTATTAAATAATGAATGGGTTACAAAGGAGATCAAGGGAGAAATTTAAATCTTCCAGGAAACCAATGAAAATGAATACACAACAACACAAAATCTATGGGACGCAGCAAAAGCAGTCCTGAGAGAGAAGTTCATAGCACTACAGGCCTACTTCAAGAAACAAGAAAACATATCTAATTGACTTTCTAACCCTACAATGTAAACATCTAGAAAGTAAACAAAAAGAAAAACTCAGAGAAAGTAGAAGGAAAGAAATAGTAAAGGTCAGAACAGAAATAAACATCATAGAAACTAAAAACAAAACAAAAAACAATTCAAAAGATCAATGAAACAAAGAGCTGATTCTTTAAAAAGATAAACAAGATTGATGGACCCTTAGCCAGACTCACCAAGAAACAAAAAGAGAGGACCTAAATAAACAAAATCAGAAACAAAAGAGGAGAAGTAACAAACTGACACCACAGAAATACAAAGGATCATTAAAAAATACTATGAACAATTATATGCCAACAAATTTGACAATCTAGGTGAAATGGACAAATTTCTAGAAGCACACAGTGTCCCAAAACTAAACGAGAAGAGATAGAAAACTTGAACAGACCAATAACAACTAATGAAATTGAAGATATAATCAAGAAACTCCAAGCAAACAAAAGCCCAGGCCCTGACGGCTTCATGCAGGAATTTCACCGAACATTCAAAGAAGATCTAACACCCATTCTCCTCAAACAAATCCAAAAAAATGAAAGAAGAAGGAAGACTTCCAAACTTGTTTTATGAAGCCAGCAAAATTCTAATTCCAAAACCAGATAAAGACACTACAAAGAAAGAAAACTACAGGCCAATATCCCTGATAAACATAGATGCCAAAATCCTTATCACAATATTAGCAAATCGGATCCATAAATACATCAAAAAATTATTCACCATGACCAAGTGGGATTCATCCTAGGGGTGTATGGTGGTACTATATTCACAAATCAATAAATATGATACACCACATAAATAAAATAAAAGATAAAAACCATACGATCATATCAATAGATGCTGAAAAAGCATTGAACAAAATCCAGCACTCATGTCTGATAAAAACGCTCAGCAATGTGGGAAAAGAGCAATCGTATCTCAAATAATAAAGGCATGAAAAACCTACAGCCAACATCATACTCAATGGGCAAAAACTAAAACATTTCCCTTAAGAACAGGAACAAGACAGGGATGTCCACTCATCCCTCTTATTTAACATAGTACTGGAATTCTTATCCACAGCAATTAGACAAAAAGGAAAAATAAAAGGGACCCAAATTGGAAAGGAGGAAGCAAAACTGCCATTATCTTTAGATGACATGATATTGTACACAGAAAACACTAAAGACTCCATCAAAAATCTACTAGAGCTAATAAATGAATTTGGGAAAGTAGCAGAATACAAAATTAACATTAAGAAATCGATGGGCCCGGCCAGTGTGGCTCATTGGTTGAGCATGGACCCATGCACCAAGAGGTCATCGGTTCGATTCCTGGTCAGGGCACATGCCCAAGTTGTGGGACTGATCCCCAGTGGGGGACATACAGGAGGCGGCCAATCGATGTTCTCTCTCATCGATGTTTCTCTCTCTCTTCTCTCCCTCTCCCTTCCTCTCTCTCTAAAATTAATAAAGAAAAAATATTTAAAAAAAAGAAATTGACGGCATTCTTATACATCAATAATGAACTCACAGGAAGAGAGACTAAAAAAAAAAAATCCCATTTATCATTGCAGCAAAAAAACAAACAAACACTAAGATACATAGGAATAAACTTAACCAAAGATGTAAAGAACCTATTCGCAGAAAACTACAGTCATTGAAAAAAGAAATAGAGGAAGATATAAAAAAGTGGAAGCATATACCTTGTTCATGAATTGGAAGAATTAACATCATTAAAATGTCCATACTACCCAAAGCAATCTATAGATTCAATGCAATCCCCATTAAAAGATCAACGATATATTTTATGGAACTAGACCAAATACTCCAAAAGTTTATATGGAACCAAAAAAGACCCCGAATAGCCACAACAGCAATCTTGAAAAAGAAGAACAAAGTAGGAGGGATCAAATACCGGATATCAGGTTATACTACAAAGCCATTGTAATCAAAACAGCCTGGTACTGGCACAAGAACAAGCATATAGATCAATGGAACAGAACAGAGAACCCAGAAATTGACCCAATTATGCTCAATTAATATTTGGTGAAGGTGGCAAAAGCATACAATAGAGTAAAACAAGCCTCTTTAATAAATGCTGTTGGGAAAATTGGACAGCTACATGCAAAAAAATATAAAGCTACACCGCCAACTTACACCATACACAAGAATAAACTCAAAATGTATAAAAGACTTAAATGTGATTCCTGAATTCATAAAAATCCTAGAAGTAAATGTAGGCATCAAAATTTCAGACATCACATGCAGCAGAATTTTTACTGATACAATGTCTAAGGCAAGAGAAACAAAGGAAAAAAATTAATAAATGAGACTATATCAAACAAAAAAACTTCTGCACAGCAAAAGAAGCAAGCATCAAAATGGAAAGGGAACTCACTATAGGGAGAGCATAATTGCCAACGATACATCAGGTAAGGGGCTAAATTCTAAAATATACAGAGTATTCATACAACTCAACAAAAGGAAGACAAAGAATCCAATTTAAAAATGGGCAGAGGACCTAAAGAGACACCTTTTCCAAACAGGACATACAAATGGCCAAGAGACATATGAAAACGTGCTCAATGTGATGATCATGAGAGATGCCAATTAAAACAACTGTGAGATATCACCTCACACCTGCCAGAATGGCTTCCATCAGCAAATCATCAAACAAGAAGTGCTGGTGAGGGTGTAGAGAAAAGGGGATTCTAGTACACTGCTGGTGGTAATGCAGACTGGTGCAGCCACTATGCAAAACAATATGGTGTTTCCTTGAAAAAATAAAAATTGAACTGCCATTTGACCCAGTGATCTAACTTCTAGGAATATATCCTAAGAAGTCTGAAATACCAATCAGAAAGAATATATGTACCTCTATGTTCATAGCAGCACTATTTACAATTGCTAAGATCTGGAAACAGCCCAAGTGTCCATCAATAGCTCAGTGATACATATACACAATAGAATACTATGCAGCTATAAGAAAGAGCATCTCTTATCCTTTGAGACGACATGGAGGGACCTGAAGAGTATAATGCTAAGTGAAATAAGCCAATCAGAGAAAGACAAATATCACATGATCTCACTTTTTTAATATAATAAAGAAAGTAGACCCAGAGACATAGAAGAAGGGTGCATTCTGACAAAGCTCAGAAGAGGGGAATGGTGGTGGTGGGGAGTGAAGAGATAAACCAAGAACTTATATGCATGTAACCAATGGACATAGACAACAATGCTTGGGAGGGGGGGCGGGATCAGGAGGAGGGTGTCAATGGGGGAAAAAGGAAAAACATCTGTAACAAAAATAAATTAAGAAAAATTAAGAAAAAAGAAAATATTAGTTATGTTTGCATATTCATATTCATATAAAATTCATAGAAATGACTGGTGTCCATGGTCATAAAAAGCCTTAAAAATACAGTAAAGCCCTGGCCGGTTTGGCTCAGCGGTTGGAGCGTCGGCCTGCGGACCAGAGAGTCCCGGGTTCGGTTCCCGCTAGGGGCACATACCAAAATAAATAAATAAATAAATAAATAAATAAATAAATAAATAAATAAATAAATAAATAAATAAATACAGTAAAATATGATAACTTATTTTTTAAAAAAGAGTCTTTGAATAATAGGAGCTTACGATCTGTCAATTCACAAAGGCATCAGAATTTATTTAAGTAAAATAAAATGTTATCCATTCAGTGGTCTCAGATATTGAAAATATTATGTATAGAGCAATTTGTAGGTAAAAATTTATTTTCAAAATTTACAATCAGGCTGAAAGTTGTTAAAAGTCGTTTTGAAGGATAATTTGGTCGTTTCTTTTCTACCCTTGTAATTCTTTGTAATTCTTTGAAATAAATAAAGTTTTATTTATGAAATATCAACCAACTTTGAAAAGATACACATGGACAAGAGTTGACATTCTTATTTGAGGATAGGAAGATGGTTAAGTAGGATATTTTAACAATTTCCTTTATCAATTACTTACTTCATCATTACATTTTTTTCATACTTTATTCACTACCTTGGTGTTCAAAAAAATGAAATAGAAATGCAATGTGAAGAAAGTTCATTTGCAAAAAATCCCAACATCCACTTATGAAATGAATGAAAACAGTCTGAATAACTGCCAAGGGTCAATAATTAAATCAATATGTACAAGGAGCTCTCAATTTACATTAACATCAAATTAATCACTTACTGTGCTGTCATAAAACTATACAAAGGAATTAAAATATGGGTAAATTA
This sequence comes from Tadarida brasiliensis, assembly GCA_030848825.1. NCBI lineage: Eukaryota > Metazoa > Chordata > Mammalia > Chiroptera > Molossidae > Tadarida > Tadarida brasiliensis. Next base: position 19,510,425 of record CM061258.1, read on the forward strand.
TTTTCAAACAGACATTCCACAGTGACAAAATGTCCAACTTACTGTAGATAATACAATATTCTTACGAATTCTTTATAAATAAAAACGGATAGTAGTTAATAAAACTTCGACTCTGTGGAAATAATAAAAGGCCTGGGAATACAGTTACAGTAATTCTTAGTGAAATATATTAATCTTGACTTTATTTTTACTTCTGAAGGTTTTAGCATTTTTTAAGCCTAAACACTAACTAGTAATTGTATGTGTCCTGTTATTTGTTGTAAATCAGAAGTGTCCTCTTTATATTATATAAAATTAGAATTCTTGGCATAGTGTTGTAAATCTCCTTCAAATAATATACCTCATTTAAACATATTTTGAAATAACAGCAAAAAAGCAGACAAATTTACCCTAAAGGTTTAGGTACACTAATTCGTAATAAAGTCTTTATGTTATTTATGAAAATTCTTTCATAATATGATTCGGCTAGATGAAAGTTGAGTCTGAAAGGAAGCTGATTAATTATATTATTTTGATTTGCTAAGCAGTTGTTTCTTTTGAGGTAAACTACATTTTAACAATACAGATAGAAATGTAAAGTGTGATATTGCAAGGTAAGTCTCTATTATTTACCAGAAGATTCTTCTAAAATCATTCTCATAATTTTCAAATAAGTGGTTTTACCTTGGAAATTCACTTATTGTACAAAAATTTGCATAGTTACTAAACATTATCAACTTACAAAACTGTCTATATTATACATTTGAATAGGTCATTATATCAACATCTAATCATGATTAACATCAGGTACTTTATGGACAGAGTCATAAAACATTAGATATATTAAAGTAGTTAATGGAAATAAAATTAAAGGAATTAGAAGTATCCAATTAATAGTAATGTGCTATTATTTTTAATGTACCCTACACATTACATTTCAGTTATTGTCCTAAAATAAGATACCATGGAAAAGAATACTCCTGTTAATTCTTTTTATTCTAAAACATTTTGAAAGTCGCAAATAAAGCAAAGATTCGTTTAAATACCAAATAAGGTACATAGTTTGGTTTAGAAATAGCATGAAACTAGTGCAAATATCTAGAAGATACACACATGGAAGTATATGCCTATATTTACTGGGATGTAAACAGAATTATCTAAAAGCACAGTCTAGTCCTGGGCCAAATAAGAATTTCATTTTCTTGGTACATTGGTCACATATCCAACCTCTCAGCTGAACTCTAATATTATTTCTAAAAAAAAATTATCATAGCTTCTATGAAAATCACAAATATGATGAGATTTTGTGTGTTATTTTTTAATAATTTTGTATTATATATAATTTACTCATTTTATTATAAAGATTCCCCTAGGACATCAAAAACACTATCCAATGGACTTCTTCATGTGGGTGTTTTGTGACCCTGTTTTTAAGCAGAGCATTTCTAATGTTTATGATCACATACTGCAGTCACCCCCCGCCCACACTTACTTCAGACCAGGCAACAGTTTGACAGAAAACTTCACTAACTGAAGCTTTGTCTTTCCGAACTTTATTATGCATGTTCACCTGTACACAGACAGTATAGCAACTCTTCAACCTCAAGAGATATTCCAGTTTATTGGCATTTCTACTTATTTCCAATTCATAACCCACTTTATGTGCATGCATTTTTCTAATCTATTATAGTCTACCATTTCAGTATTTCCGTTGTTGTTGTTGTTTATGTATTTTTATGTATTTATTTATTATTTTTTAACCAGAAAAAAAAATTAAATTTTGTACATACAGGAACCCCACATACGTGAAAGGTTTCAAGACAGAAAGGGAAAAAGGAATATATGCATCTTGAGCCAAGGAATAAGATAGGGGCCTGGGGCTTCAGAAGGAAGGATGACATTTATTTTAGTGATATATAAAATATTACCCTCTTCCTGTCTTTTTCTTGTAATTTGGTATTGATATGAAAAGTCACACAAAAATCTTGGTGTTTTCTACTGTAAACTTGACATAGACACATTGAAATTGTCCTACAACCGGGCCAGTGTGGCTCGATGGTTGAGTGTCGACCCATGCACCAAGATGTCACCGGTTCAATTCCTGGTCAGGGCAAATGCCCAGGTTGTGGGCCCGATCCCCGGTGAGGAGCATGGAGGAGGTGTCCAATCGATGTTCTCTCTCATTGATGTTTCTATCTCTCTCTCCCTCTCCCTTCCTCTCTCTCTAAAATCAATAAAGAAAAATAAATAAATACATAGTCCAATTTTGATAACAATTCCTACTATCTTATCTGGCTAGGCCATTTTTTAAAAGAACTTTTTATGGTAACTTAGAATGCTCTTTATGTTTAATCATCTTCCAGTTCCTTAGATTTCTACTCTTACTCTCAATATATGACTTCATAAAAAAAAAATAGAAGCACACAGAAAAAATAAATAAAACTTGCATAAGTACCTGTTTCCAATCACACAAATCCCACTACATTTGCTCTCATCTTACTCTTTACACTCCTGTTACTACCATAAATAGTAGTGTGTTTTTTGTTTTGTTTTGTTTTTTTTTACTTATCAATTTTATTATTTTTGTTTCTTGTGTTTATATGTTGCATTGCTTTGATAAAAGATCTGCTAAAATATTATATAGAGGCACTGAATAGAGCACTTTATTTATATTTCTGTATTAAAGGAGAATGGTGCAATATTCACCTGGAAGATATAAATATGTATAATAAACATATATGCATCTAATATCAGAGCTGTAAAATACATGAAGCAAATTTCGGCATAATTCAATGGAGAAATGTTTTAATAAGAGTTGAAGATTTCAATAATTGACTTTCAATAACACAAAGAAGACAGAACAGCAATAAGGAATAGAAGTCTTGAATAACTCTGTAAATCCATTGTAACTAACAGATATATACAGAAAATTCCACCGAACAAGAGCAGAGTACACATTTTTTTCTCCAGTGTACATGGAACATTCTCCAGCACAGAGAATATGTTAGGCCACAAAACGAGTGCTAAAATTTTCAAAACACCAATTTGGATGCCTACTAATGAAAAAGTAAATGCAAACACAGAACAAAAATTAACAAGTGCTGTCAGGATGTAGAAAAACTGGAATGTTTGTACATTCCTGGTGGGAAGGTAACTAGTTTAGCTACTGTAGGGAATGGTATGATACTTCCTCGAAAAAGTAAATAGAGAATTACCAAATAATGCACCAATTTCACTTCTAGGTATATACATAAAAGAAGGCTGGGACACATAGAAATATTTGTACACCATTGTTTATAGCAGCATTACTCATAATAGTCAAAATATGCAAATAACTGAAGTATCCATCAATAAATGAGTATATAATCAAAATGTGATATATAACATACTATGGAATATTAAAAGGGAGTGAAATTTTTATAAATTCTATAATGCAGATTAAATTTGAAAATATTATGCTGAGTGAAATAAGCCAGGCAAATAAAGATAACTAGTATATAACTCAACTTATATGAGGTACCTACACATTTTTAAACAGTAGAACATAGGTTAGTAGGAGTTTGCAGGAGGAGGTGCTCGGGAGGTTTGTTCAATCATTACAGAGATTCAGTTTTGGGTGATAAAAATGTTCTGCATATGGATGGTGATGACAGTTGCATAGCAATATGAATGTACAGTTCTGAATTCCACAGAACTGTACACCTAAATGCTTAAAATGGATATTATGTATATTTTACCACAATAAACAACAGAAAAATAACATAAATTAGCTATCATAACCATTTATATTTATTGCCCATAAGTCAATGGATTAGTTAGTTGGGTGCTTCTTTTGATCGGAGCTGGGCTCAGTAAAGATTATTCGTGCGTCTTTTTCACCTGTGGGTAAAATAGGGGATTTTGCTTATGTGAGATAAATATAAGTTTGGTTGGGACAACCAGGCTGATTTCACTGTATTTTATATGATCTCTCATCTTGAAGCAAGCTAGTCTGGGCTTTTACTCATGATGGAGCTAGGGATCTAACAGAAAGATTGGAAGTGTGCAGTCTTTGGCCTGGATTCAGAACCATCACATCATTGCCACCATAATCTGTTAGTCAAAATAATTCATGGATTGCCCAGAATCAAGACATGACAGAATGTACTCTACATTTTGAAGCTTCTAGCTTCAAAGAGAAATGTATGAAGTGGTGTAGACTTCTTATCCATCTACCACAAAAATAAATCTTCTTTTGGTATTTTGCTAATATATGGCTTGGAATTTTAGAAAACATTTCTTAAAATACAATAATATTGTCCTACACTATAAATGTATATAATATATAGATAAATATTTACTAAAGATTTTATTACAGACAATATTAGAAATATATTTATTATAGAATATATAATTTATATTCTATGTAAAGTATATCATTTTCACATTATTTGTCTGCACACAAAACTAATAATCTGAGTCCTCTATAATTAACACTCAGACTCTAACACCATGCCTATTTTTAATTCATTCCATTTTTTCAGTTCATTTTACTAGATGATATTAGAGCAGAACTGAATATTATGGTAAAGAATAAAGAGTTCAGAGAAAAATGAATATATTGTTTTGTTCATTTCATGAAGTTTTTCTTCTCCAATTGGTCAAAACATAATAATGCCATTATAGAAAGTTATCCATCAGTTGTCAATTTGCAACTTCAAATAGGCTTCTCCACCCTTTGAATAACATTTGAGAAGTTCATAAATTACACAACTGATACATAAACTATTCTTGATTACATTAGAGCATCTTGCCGTCAATCCACTTTCTCATTCTTTTCAAGGAAAAAATAGAAATGTCAATAACATTTAGATTTTATCTCAGGCTATTTCCATCTAATTTTAAAAGGATTTTCTCCCTATACTTTGGAAATTGCAATAGGATGCATATATTAATGTCTCAATTTTATACATCCTACTTTCTGATCAAAACTTACGTGTTCAACTACTCTGCACTCATATAACACAACTGCACCTGTTCCCCACATTAAGGGCATTGTAATCCATCAAGTCTACAAACTTTTAACCTTCTCTTATATTATCTTTCCTTTCATCCTTATTCAAGTTAAACATATATTTAATTATTTTTCAGTCTGTCTTATTATCCCTCACCTCTTAATCTTGGAGACTCCCGTTTTCTCTTCTCTGTCTATACTCTTATTTCATTAAGTTTCCTGATCTTAAATGTCATTTATATATCAGTCTTCCAGCTTCATCTCTCCAGTCTAGATTTGTTTTTCCTGAACACCATACTCACATATCGGCCTACTTGACATTTCTATTCGGATGAATGATAGATATCCCCAAAACCTAACATACCTATACTTAACTTTCAAATTTCCATCCAAACTGGCTCCTTAAGCAACCATCCCCATCCTAATGAATGATAACTCCATCCTTCCATTTACCAAGGCCAAATGCCATGAAGTCATTCATAACTCTTCCTTTTTTTTTCTCGTAATCCATATACATTATATTAAGAAATATTGTTGGTTCTATCTTTACAACATATCTAGAATGAAATCACTTTTCACTGCTAGCAGCATTATTATTACTGTGGGTCAAGACATCATCAACTCTGACTTGAGTTATTTCTGTAGCTTCTTAAAAGGCTTAACATAATCCTGTTATTACTCTCCCACAGTCTATTTCCAACAGAAAAATAAAAATGATACTATTCAAGTCATTTAGAGTCCTGCATGATCTGGCTTTAACCTTCCTTCCCCATTATCATACTTTTCTGGACTACTCTGCTCCAGCCACCTGGTTTTCCTTATTCCTTTGTTACACCAAAGCCCACTGTCACCTTAGGGCCTATACACTGGCTGTTCTGTCTGTCTGCAATGATCTTCATTTCTTTCAATCTTTTGCTGAACAACTGCATTACAAAGAAACCGAACCCTACCGTTTTATTGAAAATTGCAAGTGCTAACTGCTCCACCTACCCCAAACTATTTTTTTTATGTCTATTGGTTTTATTTTATTTTTTATCTTTATTGTTGAAAGTATTACAAATGTCCCCTGTTTTCCTCCCATTGACCCCCTCCCTCTACCCTACTTCCATCTTCTTCAGTTTTCCCAATATCACATTCAATGCTCTATTATTATTTTTTCATAGATTATATTGCCTTGTAAAATACTGCATACTTCACTTATTTTCTATATCTATCTATGCTGTTATCTATCCTTCTCTTCTAAAGCATAAATATAATGAAGTTTGTGATCTGTGTGTGCTGTTTTTAAAATAAAATGTTATATTCCATTATTATGAACTTTTTAATAAATGTATTTAAATATTTTGTCATAAATATTTAAGCTGTATTATTGGTTTCCAGAGCTGGTAGACAAATCTTCATTCTCTCTACATCTTATTCAAAAGTATTTAATGATTGATATAATTTTTTATTAAAAACTACAAGGAGTAAAAAAAAAATTGATATAATACCGAGAGTGACAAGTGGTGCATCCACATGATGCACTACAATTAGGTGTTTTCATTATTCATATCTTTAAGAAAATTAAACAATTAAAGAATGTCAATAATTCCATTCTCTGAACTATATGTAGGAAAGTTCCCCCAAATTTTCTGTTTAACCATTCTCACTGCAATTTTCCTGTTAAAATATGGTCTTAAATTAAATATCATGTAGCTGGAAATAAGTAAATTGATTATCAATAATGATGATTCCATATATACAATATTATATTGCCATTATGGTTACTTAGAAACGTTGTCAGTAAAGAAGATGCGTACAATAAATTAAATGAAAAACAAATTACAAAAATATGTCTATAATATGACACCACTTTGGAAGAATGAAGGAGTACATTTACCCACAAGAAATGGTTCATATGATTAAAATGGTATGACTTTCATATGGTTGAAACTAATAGACAACATAAGAGACAAAGACAGAGAGAAAGAGAAGTCTGGCAAGCTATTAACTACAGTTATCTTCAATCAATAAACATCTACCTTATCTAATAGCAAATTGCTTGGGTTTAAATCCAGTCATACTGGTTATTCAATTCTGTGACTTATTTTTCTCATTATCAAAACATTAATAAAAACAATTGGAAACATTTCATAGGGTAGATAAATATATGTCAAGAAATTAGAACAGTGTCTGGAATCCGCTTACCTCTTTATAAATAGTAAAATGTTTATTTTTCCAATGGGCATTTATTATTTGATAATAATAGTATTTATTAATCACATAAAATAAATATTTTTGCCATATAGATTCACTAAGCAAAGGGAGTAAGGTTCATATTAAAAAGCAGAGCCTTTAATATCCTGAAGGAATTTGTGACTTGAATCAAAGAATAAGAAATGGAATGACTAGAGGGTATACCAAATATCATCGCCTAGTGTGAGCACAACAAAGGCATACAATAACATGGTTAAATAGCATAAGTAACCTGTGGGATGTTACTCTATCAAGGTTTCTCAATCTGGGCACTAGGGTCATTCGAGTCCAAATAATCCTTTGCTATGGGGTGCTGCCCTGTGCACTGTAGGATATTTAGCCACATCCATGGACTCTAGCCAAAAGTGACAGTACTTCCTGCCATCCACACCCACAAGTATGGCAACCAAAAATGTTTCCAGAAATTGCCAAATGTACTTTGGGGACTTGGCAAAAACATACCTGTCCCTGTTGAGAACAACTGTAGTAAATTCAAATCAATGTTTTAATGTTTTCTGAGATTAAGAATAACTACAATTAGTTTGTGATATTTGAGCAACAACTTTAAAACTGAGAATTCTTATGACTTAGTTTTAGGTACCTTGATGTAAGGAAATAGTATTTCACTTTGCATTTTTATGAGACACAAAAATGAGATCTGATACAGAAACAAGAACAGATATAATTTCCTTTTTTTTTTTTTTTCTTACATTCTTACAATAAGAGGGCTATTCTCATACCTAAATATAATGGTCATTATCTGGGGATTTTGCTTGTTTAATTCATACTATTAAATGCATAAGTAATTTATCTGGCAATGTAGGTAGATTATTATAAAGCACTGAGTAAAATAACATTTTCAAGTATTTTTATAAATAAATATGTTAATCAAGACCTCAATTACTGCCAATCCATGCAAAATAAGGTTAAAGGTGACTAAATATTTAATAGCTAATGGCTATACATGCTACATGATGCATTTATACATTGAGAAGGAAAATAAATTCCATACAATTTAAATCTACAGAAAACTGGAATAAATTGCTCATTTAAAATATCCATTTTCTATAGATTATCATTTATTATTCCCTTGTGTTTACTACCTAATATATGAAATTAGTAGATTACGTGAACATATAGGACACGTGACCTTTGTAAATGACAAACCTAGTACTTTTATTCTTTTTATGCAGAGATCTAATAAAATTCTAACACATCACGACTGCTCAATAAATAGTTGTTGAATCAATTTGTTGCAGAGTGTAACCATTTTCTGCCTGAAAATTTTACTATTTAATACCTAATTCTTCCATCTGAAAGTATAACTTGAACTCCAAGTTATGTAAAAAAAAGTTCTCCTGAATTTCTTAATACAATAATTTAAAGGTTTTTTCTTCTATTCATTTTTCTTCTATTCATGGGTTACACCCTGGAAATTCAGTCACCTTGTATTGGCTCTACTATTGATCTTATCATACTCTTAGTCTTTTTTGTCTAGACTTCTCTTACCATCAGAATATTTTCCAATATTCTTATTACTAGCCTTTATCTACTCATATATTTTACTAAAATCACAAATGCATTCAACCAGCATTTGCAACAAAAACACTGTACAGAGTACATATATATCCAGAATATTATATAAATACGCAAACTGAGGATCCAAGTATATCTGATGAATCATCGAAAGGCAACATTTTCTCGTATTTACTCATATTTATACAAATCTATAATATTCATGTGGTTAATTTGAATATTCTCTCCAACTATTCACTCTCTTCTAGTTGGAGTTATACTAATTCCATTGTGGTTTGTTTTGACCAATGGATTTCGAGTCAAAGTGACAAAGGGTCACTTCTGGACAAATTTTAAGAGGTATGATGTATTTCATCTTGCCCTTGCTCTGATCCTCCACCATAAGAGCAATGAGTCTAAAGTGGTGGCTTGTCCTTTAATTTGCATTATAGAAAGGGAGATATGTTGAACCAAATCAAGCCTAGTTCATGTGAGCCCAGCAGAGCCTAGAAGTGGCATAGTTGAACAGAAAACCTCATGTCAAATGAGCAAGAAGTAAATATTTGGTGATGTAAGCATTGGAGATTATTTTTATACTGCATAACCTACTAAAAGCTAACTAAAATAATCCCAAATAGGAGTTTTAAAAATGGGTCTTTTAGCCCTGTCCAGTGTGGCTCTCAGTTGGTTGAGTGTCATCCTGTGCACCGAAAGGTTGCTGGTTCGATCTCCAGTGAGGGATGCATGCAGCAGGCAACCAATACATGATTTTCTCTCTCTTTCTCCCTCTCTTTCTCTCTCTCGCTCTCCCCCTCTAAAATCAATTAAAGAAAACATTTTTTTAAAATGGGTTTTTTAGTCTTGCTTCAATATTCAGGAATTTTCCTTTTCTATTCAAGTAAATTATACCATAAAGTATAACTTAGTAAAAAAATACAGTAAGCCATTATTGATTACTTTATTGCTAATCACACACTTTATAATATCTATTATATATATTTTAAAACATGATGTCTGATCTATATCAAGACAAATGCTATGAAGAGTATTTTATTTTCACAATAACTAGGATAAATTAAACTCTCAGGTTTTAATCGATATATTTACTCTTGTGACAAATCAGTAATTTGAAAGCCAGTATTAGGGAGAAAGACTAATATCTAAGAACAGGACCATGTTAACACAGTTTTAGTTAAAGTAAAATCATACTCTTAACCTAGACAAATTATCACTTAAATGATTTGATCCAATTTCCAATAATTTGGGTCTGTCTACAATTTGTGCTAAATAAAACCCCATTTTACTTTTCATTTGGTCTGACAATCATTGAGTACAAATTATGAATAGTAATATTAGTGATGCAAATATTTATAATGGTATTAAATATTTCTGGCTACTAATTTCTTTCTAAATGGTTGACCAGCTGTTCTTATTTTTATAAGCTTAACATTCTTCTTATTGTTTTATAGGATCAATGCAATGGGTTTTGAATTTCTAAAAATTGAAAACAGACCTACAAATTTCTAAGTTTGGGAAGGACATATATAATCTATCTAGTTACATTTTATTAAAAATATAGAAGCTAATATTTGCCTTTGAAGCAGTACACCTTCTCTTCAATATTTAGTGTTGGGGAAAATTCAGATATCTCAGAAGTCTAGTAGAGGAGAAGGGTATTCAGATCCCTGAAATAAGATTCCCTGGAGTAAAAATTTCTTGATTCATAACTATATCTTATCCTGATATTTTAGATATAGTGGAAGGGATAATATTACCATCCAGGAATCGATGGCTGGAGGTTTCTAAAAATTTAGCCACACTACTATCAGTTATACATCAATATAGAAAGACTGACTATGAAGTCTAAACATATTTTCTACAACTTAAAACATTTCAACTTACCAAGACTTGATTTATAGCCCAGAATATAGTCTGTTTTATAAACTGTTAGATGTGCAGTTGTAAATAATGTTATTTTGCTATTGTTGGTTAAAGTATTCCATAATGGTTAATTAGGTCAAGTGGGTTGATGGTGTTGTTCAAAGCTTCTATATATATATTGATTTCTACTTGTTCTATGACTTATTTAGATAGATATGCTAACTTATTTGTGTATATTTGTGATTTGCCTATTTTTCTTTGTAATTCTAAGTTTTGTTTTATCTCAGTCTAATTTCAAGATATATATAGGGTTGTATGCAAAAGAACCCTAAAACAGAGCACACTCCCTTCTCAGCCTTTGTGCTACTTTGTCACATATTTAACTAAAATATATGTAATATTATTACTTTTTACTTAAATGGTTCATTATTTCTTAAAAATATTATTATTAAAAAACTTTATATTTATCTATGTGGTAAGCTTTTCCTGTACTTTTTAAAAGAATTTTTCCCATTTATTGATTTTACAGAGAGAGGAAACGAGACGGAGCGATAGAAACATCGATGAGAGAGAACATCGATTGGCTGCCTCCTGTATGCCCCCCACTGGGGATCAGGCCCACAACCTGGGCATGTGTCCTGACCAGGAATCGAACCTATGACGTCTTGGTGCATGGGTCGATGCTCAACCACTGAGCCACACTGGCCAGACTTTTCCTGTACTTTTTATTTTATTTATTTTAATAGAACCTGCCTTCCAGGTAATGACAAGTTTAGCATTCCTTTTAAATATAAAACTGTTTTGAATATTTATTGTAGTTGATGAAGAGTTTTATTATTTGGTTGTTTTCTTTGGAGCTATAAAAATGTAGTTCCACTGTCTTCTATCTTGCATTGTCTTCAATTAGAAATCTGTTGTTATCCATATTTTGTTCATTTGTATGCAATATCTCTTTTTCTGTAGCCCCTTTAAAGATTTTCCTTTTATCACTTTTAAAAAATAATTTAATTATGAAATAATTTCATGTAACTTTTCTCAAGTTTCTTGTGCTTTGGGTTTAATGAACTTATCTATATGAGTTTATGGCTTTCATCAAATTTATCATATCTTCAGACATTGATTCTTCACCTAAGTAGTTGGTTTTATATAAAAGCTAGGTGAATTTTCCAGAGCAGTACGAATAAATTCCAGAATTTATGTTGATTCCTTTAGGTCAGTTTCTCATTCTCCAGTGGTCATCTTCATTAACATTGTACCTTAATTTGGGACAGCAAGAACCTGAATACTAGTCAATGTCTTATCTATGGTTTCCCAGAGAAGTGTGTTTTTCTCAGGCAGTTTAACAAGAAAGACAAAGCTGCATTTTAGGAGTCAGTATTCAGTGCAAAGAATGCTGAGACTGTTTCATCACCTGGACTATATGGATCTGTGGTGACATAATAGACTCTGGAAGGGGTTGAGTAGTAAGATAACCCAGCTATTGTCCTGCTGCCTTAACAAGCATTGCACTTTCTACCTCTTCACATCCTAACTAAACTAACTGCATTCTAATAAAGCAACTGGTTTCTGCCTGTGGTGAGCACACATTTTCTTTCACATTTAGTGTAGATTTGTTTCTCTAAACTATTGACTGAAATAGTGAAATGGTGGAGGAAACTTGCTCACCCAGAATGACTCTAGGACTAGTTATTATGAAATGCTGGGTCTGAAGCTGCACACCAAATTGGCAAGGAAATTCACTTGCCTAAAGTTCATGTCTTTGAACTACCTTTTCAGCATTTGATATGCACTACTTCCCCATTTCCTCCTTATTAATAGGTAATACTGATCATACTATTATATCAACATGTTTACCATCAATTCCCATATTTTTCTCAAATACTTATAATTGTTCCTGAAGACCTTTTGGAAAGTTATCTTTCTTACAGCATCCTATCTTCCTATCCTCAGCACTACAACTGTTAAGAACTATGGCCAGGTCAGTGTGGCTCAGTGGATTGAGCATCAGTCCCAGGGACTGAGAGGTCCCAGTTCAATTCCCAATCAGGGCACATTCTGGGTTGGAGGCTTAATCCCCAGTACAGGTGTGCGGGGGGCAGCTGATTGATATTTCTCTTTCACATAGATGTCTATCTCTCTCTCTCTAAAAAATCAATGAAAACATATTAAAAAAAAAGAGAGAGAGAACTATGAAGGCTGTAAGATTTCATCTACCTTAAAAACTGACAATTTCACCTGTCATAGTGTAATAACTCTGATGGAAGATGTAAGACTCCTGGGTCATGGATAAAAAGTATTTATTACTCACAGAAATAGGAGTGGCCATTGTGTCAGCATTTTCACTGGTTCCCCAAACCCCAGTGCTGCAAAGGTTACATGAAGAAGGGAGATGGCACCTGCACATGGTGGATTGGACAGCAAAACCTTAAGGAAGCTGAACCTTTTGGAACGGGCAATACATACAGGGTGGGACAAAAGTAGGATTACAGTTGTGAGTACCTGAAACAAAGATCGATGTTTCTCTCATTTATTGTATGATTTTCCATATGAACCATTGTAAACCTCTTTTGCCCCACCCTATATACTTACTATTTGTTCCAGTGTGGAAGACTATATCCCCAGTCTCTTCATCAGAAAAGCTTCCTTGAAAAGGCAGTCCATAAGAGAGGGCAGTCAGGCCTTCACCTGAAGACTTACAATATGAGAAAAATATAAAGAATAATCTTCAAATATTAGTATGTCTTGAAATTCCCTAAATATTTCTTCTTTAATGTTTATCTGTTTTAATACCATGCAGTGTGCAGCATGTCTTTTTTATATCTTCCATATGTCTACAAAATATATTCCTTTTTATAGCTTCCTAAGTATATAGAATAAAGTTATAAATCTTCTTTTAATGTCCCTGTCTACTACTTTTGTCATCTGTGTGATTACTGATTGGTTTGGATTCACTGATTTTTTTCTCATTATAAATTTTATTTTCCTATTTCTCTGCATGCCTGCTAATTGTTATTGGATGCAGACACTGTGGAAATTAACTGTATTGTATAATGATATTTTTACATTTCTATAAATATCCTTGAGTTTTTGTTGTTGTTGTTGTTGTTGTTGTTTTCCCAGGATTTAAGCTAATTAGAGAGAAAAAAAAAGTTCCTTCCAAGTCTTGATTTTAAAATTTATTAGGCTCAGAGCTTCATTTTGTCTAGAACTATATTTCTATGCTACTTAGGCAAAGCCCTTTTTCCTACTCTAAATTCATGTTAATGCTACCTGAGTCATGGAGTTTTCCATTTTAGCTATTGGCACTATTCCTAGCCGTCTGTGGACTGTTCTAATTATTTCACTTGGTTCTTTTCCCTGCCTTAGAGAGTTTCCTCAAATGTGTGTACTGATCACACTCCCCTGAATACCTAAAGAGTATTCAAAACAACCCTCTGCTGATCTCAAGGCTGCGTGTGCACCTCTCTCTTCTCTGGCACCCTGTCCTGTAAACTTCAGCTGCCTCAGCTTCCATGGATTTTCTGCCCCATGCCATCAACATAGGTAGATTTCTGGGTTTTGCTAGCTTTCATTCCTTGCTCTACATCCTGAAAATTTTTTCTAGTCCATAAGTGGGGGCATTTCTAGAGTTTGTTTCACTTGTTTCTGATATCTCAGGGATAGCTGTCCCCCATACTCTGATGTTCAATGTATCACGCACTATTGTTTCATATGTTTTCCCCATTCTTTTCATTGTTTCTGGTGGGAGTATAAACCTGGTCCTTGGCACGTCATCTTGACCAAAAAGTGAAATTCTAATTTTCCCTTTTAAAAAGTAAGCATTCAAGAAATTTCCATCTCTATCTAATCATGTTTACACATCAAAGTTTGAATGAATCTTTCTCACCTCTAGGCACATGTAACATTTTGCATTTAACTAGGGAAAATTTCCTAATAATATGAATTAACTTATACCATTCCATAGTTTATCTCTCTTCTCCTCACATCTCAGTTTTAAATAGCCTATGGTGTGATGACAGGTGTTTTTCACTGTCCAGAAAATGTACATGTAGTAAACTATTTTAAAAAAATCAGATTGAATTAGTAGGCTCATTCATAATCTGTAGTTAAAGTGCAGAAACCAAACTTATGACTTACATAACAATATCCAAATAATGAAAGAAAAAAGGAAAAGAAAAATCAGTTAAAAAACTTAAATGTGGAGCTCCATGGTGGTCAAACCTACTTTAGTTTGCACTATATATGTATCTACGTCATTTCTTAACTTCATTTTTCATATCCCTTATTTATAAAAGGGAGACTAAAATATTTTATATAAGCATTTTGACTTGATTGAGATCATGTATATAGCAGACTTAGTCTAGTCTTATCACAGGATAAATTTTGAATATATTTAAGCACCTAGTAATAGGATAATTTTAGTATGAGTGGCAGAAAACATTAAGTAAAAAGTGCTTAAAATTCAAAATTGTGTTTTTCTCATATCATGTCAAATCCAGAGTTCATGCAGCTCCAGAGTTGCTTATTTCAACAACTCAATAATGCCATCTAGGGCCAGGTTCTTTCTATACTTGCTATGTTCTCTCACAGCACATGGGATTTCATACTCAAGTTTGTGCATTCATGTTCACAAAGGGTGTCATTTTCTGTAAACATGTTCTTATGCACCAGATCGAGTAGCTGGGGAAAGAGCAAGTTTTCCTCATGCAATTTTGTTCTTTGAAATGGCAAATCAAAACAAAAACATCTTGAACAATCTCAGTAGACTTTACCTCATGCAGTATATGTCAGAACTTCTTTGTATTGCTATTCCAAATCAAACACTGACAAAAAGAACTTTGCCATTTTCCTGACAGGTTCAAACTATTAAGATTCAGCTCTTCCCCAATTTGTTTGGTTTAATGGAGGGTGTGTAAACTCAAATTTGAAGGTTGTAGATAGGCAGGCAAGTTGCTAGTCACTTTAAAAAAAATTAATAGCTAAATTAAATATATAGGAAGTAAAATACATCTTTTTTTAGAGATATGAAAAAGTGACCAAAGCATATTGTTTCCTAACATTTTCCTAAATGTCAATTCTTTTTATTATTTTTTAACCTAGAATCCTCATGAGTAAATTGCCACAAAAATTATGTAAGGTAAATATGTCTTGTTATATTGCTACATTTTTATGAAAATTTCTGAATAGCACAATCTGAGACAATTAGGATAAAGTTCGTTTTGATATGCATATACTTTATTGAATTAAAAACAATCTTTATGAAAAATATCCATAAATTTTTCTGTGTTGGGTTAGGTATTGTATTAGTATACTCGAGCTGCCATAAGAAAAGACCACAGCCTGTATGACTTTAACAACAGAAATTTATTTTCTTACCATTCTGGAGACTGGAAGTCTAAGATCAAAGTGCCAGCAGGTTGGTCTCTCCTGGCTATTCTCCCCTTGGCTTGCCAATGGGCACTTTGTCATTGTGTCTTCACATGTATTCTTCTCTGTACACATGCCTCTCTGTCATCTCTTTCTCTCCAGATTAGATTTGGACCCCCTCCTTATTATTTCTTTTAACCTTAACTACATCTTTAAAGGCCATATCTCCAAATACAGTCACATTTGGGATTAGGGCTTCAACATATGAATCATAGGGAAACACAATTCAGTAAATAGTAGGTATATTATTCTAGGTTAAATGATGCTGCTGTCTATCTCTAAGATATTTTCTTACCTCATTTCCATATTCTAAATTTTATTATGTTATTTTACACACTGCAAATTCAAAGGTGGGTGGAAAATAGATAGATTGATAGATAGACATCTCTAATCAAACAGACTGACAGCTGTCAGAGGGGAAGGGGGAGATGGGGACTGGATGAAAGAAGGTGAAGGGATTAGCCAAAGACCACATAGGCATAACCCATAGACACAGACTACAGGGTAGTGACTGCCAGCGAGAAGGAGGTACAAGGCTGGGAGGAGGTGTGAAAAGGGGGAACAGTGAATGGGGACATCTGTAATAGTGTCAAAAATAAAAATAAAGAAAAAAATAGATAAGAACTCTGGCACTAAGATGAAAAAATAAATATAAATGGAATTTTTTCTAAAATATTTTAGAAATGCAAGTACAACATTAAAATTTTTATTTATTTATTTATTTATGTTGTATCCTCACCAGAGGACACTTTTGCATTGATCCTCAGATAGAGCAGGAGGGAGAGAGAGAGGAAGAGAGAGAGAGAAACATCAATGTGAGAGAGACACATCGAGTGGCTGCCACCCACACGACCCCAGCTGGGGCAGGGAACAAACTGCAACCAAGTTACGTGCCCTTAGTGGGAACCGAACCCGGGACTCTCTGGTCTGCAGGCTGAAGTTCTGACCACTGAGCCAAACCAAGCAGGGAAAAAAAAAATTTTTAATTATTTAATTTATTGGGGTGACCAAAAAAAAAAAAAAAAACTACTAAAATTGATAAATGAATTCAATAAAGTAGCAGGGTACAAAATAATTATCCAAAAAGCAGTTGCATTTTTACACATAAATAATGAACTATCAGAAAGAGAAGCTATTTACAATAGCATAAAAGAAAATACCTGGGAAACAATTTAACCAAGGATTTAAAAGCCCTCTCTATTGAGAAAATTATAGGACATTGAAGAAGGAAACTGAAGGAGATTCAAATAAGTGAAAGTAAATAACTGTGTTCATAGATAGGAAAATTTTAAATCATTAAAATATCCATGCTACCCAAAGCAACCTATAGATTCAGTGCAATTTCTATAAGATACCAATGGCACATTTCACAGAACTAGAACAATATTTCTAAACTTCATATGCAACCACAAAAGACCCCAAATAGCCACTCCAATTTTGAGAAAGAAGAACAAAGTTTGAGGAATCATTCTGCCTGATATCAAACTATGTTACAAGGCCATAGTGATCAAAACAGCATGACACTGGCATAAAAATAGACATATAGATCAATGGCACAGAATAAAGAACCCAGAAGTAAACCCACACCTTTATGGTAAATTAACATTTGAGAAAATAGGAAAGAACATACAATGAGGTAAAGATAGTGTATTCAATAAATGGTGTTGGGAAAGTTGGACAGATACATGCAAAAAAGTAAAACTAGACCAGCAACTTACACCATATACGAGAATAAACTCAAAATGTATTAAATACTCAAAACTTTTATGGTTAGACTTTAAATCATAAAAATTCTAGAAGAAAACATGGGAAGTAAAATCTTAGACATTTCTCATAGCAAAAAATTTTTTCTGAAATATCTCCTTAGGCAAGAGAAACAAAAGAAAAAATTAAATAAAATGAAACCACATCAAACTAAAAAGGTTTTTGCACAGCAAAGGAAACCATCAACAAAATGAAAAGACAACCCACTGAATGGGAGAACATATTTGCCAATGATACATCTGATAAGGGGTTAATATCCGAAATTTATAAAGAACTTATATAACTCAAAACCACAAAAAACAAACAATTCAATTAAAAAATGGGCAGAGGACCTGAATAGACATTTCTCCAAAAAGGACATATAGATGGCCAATAGACATTGAAAAAGATGCTCAGTCAATCATCATCAGAGAAATGCAAATTAAAACCACAATGAATTATCACCTCACACCTGTCAGATTGGCTACCATTAATAAATCAATAAACAAGTGTTGGTGAGGGTGCAGAGAAAAGGGAACCCTCATGCATTGTTGATGGAAATGTAGATTGGTACAACCACTGTGGAAAGCCGTATGGAGTTACCTCAAAAAATTAAAAATGGAACTGCCTTATGAGCCAGTTATTCCATTTCTGGGAATATTTCTGAAGAAACCTGAAACACCAGTTTGAAAGAATATATGCACCCCCATTGTCTTTGCAGCATTAATTACAATAGCCAAGATTTGCAAGCAGCCCAAGTGCCCATCAATAGATGAGTGGATTAAAATCCATGATACATTTACACAGTGGAATTCTACTTGGCCATAAAAAAGAAGTAAATCTTAATTTTTGCAACCTGGAGTGTATTTTCCTAATTGAAATAAGCTAGTCAGAGAAAGATAAATATCATATGATTTCACTTATATGTGGAATCTAATGAACAAAATTAGCTAACACACAAAATAGACACAGAATCATAGATACAGTCCAGCCAGTGTGGCTCAGTGGTTGAGCACCAACCCATGCACTAAGAGGTCGCAGGTTCGATTCCTGGTCAGGATACATGTCCAGGTTGTGGGCCAAATCCCCAGTGGGGGGCATGGAGGAGGCAGCCAGTTGATGTTCTCTCTCATCGATGTTTCTATCTTTCTCTCCCTCTCACTTCCTCTCTCTCTAATATCAATAAAGGGAAAAAAAACAAAGAATCATAGATACAGAGAACAGACTGACAGCTATCAGAGGAGAGGAGATTTAGGAGGCAGGGTGAAAAAGGTGAAAGTATTAAGCAAAATAAAAAACAAAACTCATAGAAACAGAAAACAGTATGGTGATTAACAGAGGAGAAGCGGGGATAAATGGTGATGGAAAAAGGCTTGACTTGAATACACAATACAATATCTATATGATGGACTATAGAATCACACACCTGAAACCTATATAATTTTATTAAGCAAGTACAACTTTTTAAAATCTTCTCACCTAACAAATGTCACTAGTAATCCCAAATTGTAATACTTTCAACCCTTTCATTAAAAGTGTTATAATGGTGAGAAAAAGCTTTTAGATATCACAGTGTTAGCCTTGAATAACCCCCATGACTACTAATCAGTATGGATTTTTTTCCTGACATTGTTATTTAATTTAAGGATTCTGAACAAAGTGTCTGAAACAACTTTCTTGCAAAATCAATTTGGTAAGAATGAAATCCACAAAATACACTTCAAAATGAAAATTATAAACCAGTGCTTTCCTCCTGACTGCATTCAGCAATAAAATATTAAATGGAATATTAAGAACAACAATTAAAGAGCTTAGCTTTTAAGCTGTCTGGTGGTGTGTAAGATTCAGTTCTTTATTGGCTATTAGAAAAATTACCAAAGATTACTTTTGTTATTCTAAGCGAATATAAGAAGAGCCTGCTCAGCAGTAGTGACAGGAAGTACTTAATGAGGGCTAAAAGTTCTTACATTTTCATTTTGGAAAAATTATTGAGTTGAGTTTATTTAGTTTGAATAAAACAAAAATGGTTGATATTTTATTTAAAATAAATCTTTACAACTAAGTTGTTGCTAACCTTGGAAATGTTTGAAAAATTTCTAATGCCTCTGCTCCAAGACAGTCAATCACATTAGAATTTGCACTTAATAGGTCCCTAATGAATATTTATAGGAAATAAATCCATAGATGATAAAGTATATTGAAAGAAAAGCACTGCTGTTTTAAGACAAATGTAATCCATAAGAAATAGCAGTACATTATAAAACAAACTATATCTGTTTTCTTTCCATTAAGAAAAAAATTAGTGAGTGTTTTTAATAAAATATGTACTTGAGGAGAAAGAGATGTTTGAAGGGATAGGCCCATTAACAACTGGTTGCTATCCCGGCCAGTGTGGCTCAGTGGTTGAGCGTTGACCCATGCATCAAGAGGTTGTTGGTTCGATTCCTGGTCAGGGCACATGCCCAGGTTGTGGGCCCGATCCTCAGTGGGGAGCATGCAGGAGGTGGCCAATCGATGTTCTCTCTCATCGATGTTTCCATCTCTCTCTCCCTCTCCCTCCCTCTCTCTCTAAAATCAATAAATAAAACACAAAACAAAAAACTGGTTGCTTAGGTATATAAGGTGAGAAGTATAACAGCATATGAAGTAAGGAGAAAACAGGCCCCTTCTTTTCATTGCAAACTGTTGGCTGAATGTGCTGCAATATGTACACACGTTTTATTTCTGTTTGTACAAGTTCTTTCTTTTATTTAGTAATCTTAATTCTTTAGAAAATAGCATGCCATTCTGTAGTAACACAGCCTCTCTTTTTCTGTCTCCTAGAGAGCTCTGTATCAGGGTGATAAGACTATTGAGTGTTTTGATAGTATAGGAAATGAGAGGAGGTATAATCATGGCCCTCCAGGAGTGCTGTGGTAAGAGAACCTTGACTACATCAGCTCCATTGGATGTACGTTACTAGACTCTTGTTTCAGTGAGGTCAGAAAACAGTGATTTGTTATGTGGGTCATGGCAGAATCCTTCTTCTAAACACTACAAAGACTAACTCCTTTGTCAATATAAATACATCCTAATGTGTTTAATCTCCCCTATGCTGCATTATACACCTGAAAGCTATTGTGCCAAATTCTGCCACTCTGCATTATAGATTCTACCTTTTCATCCCCGTCCTCACTTCATAATAGAAGAGAATAAAACTCACACAAGTAAAAGGTAAAGTAAAAAATGAAGCTCAATTTCATTTTTTTATATTTTACGTTCCAGACATTATCAAGAATGAATATTAGAAGAATGGGCATGCTAACAAGTGCATTTCAAAGGATAGGGATATAATATAACAGAAGTATTATATTAATAGTTCAGCTCATTTATATTTGCATTTTCCCACAAAGTTTGTTTCTGTAAATTTGATTTTTTCTTCCTTATTCCAATAAATATGTATCTGTAAAATATATCAACACTTGAAGAGATATTTCCCCTCTAATTTATGAATTAATACAATATAATAAATAGTAATTTCAGAAGTATCTGGCTCAATAAAGATATGCCTTTCAATTGTTATTAGTATTATTATTATTCTGAACTTTATATCTTTAAAATTCTTTCAATTTCTGAAATTGTAGATTCAAATACTGTAAAGCAATTAGAATGAATGCATCTTAAAAACTAGAATGTACACTATGATGAAAATTTTTGTTATATGTGTTTTTAACTTCTGTTTTTCTCATCTCTTAATTCACAAAGCAAAGAGAAATATTTTGGACATTTCTAGTGTTTCCAAATAGTAACTTATTATATATTACTTACTTTTTTGTATACTATCTTCACTTAATAAATCTGCACATTAACTCCTCCTCCATCATCAAAAACGTGAATATACACAGATTATAGACAACCCAGAATGGAAAATGGACTGGTTAGAAATGTTGGGTCTCAAAATGGTGGATATTGTTCTATTTTGACTCTTCTGAGAAAAGGAGATTTGGGGTTAAAAGGTTAGGTTGTGAAGTGTTTCTGTGTTGTAGCTTTGAGAAGAAGGCCAACTCAGACAAACTGTAAAAATATTTCCTCAAAAACCTATATAAATAGATTTAAAAATAAGGACAATCTTATTTTCAATGGATCACAAAGCCCAGAGGCAAAAAAAAAAAAACTTAGACAAGATACTAAACAAAGACCAATTGCCATTTAAAGATTCAAAGATATGGTACTCTTCCTGTTCTCTGAAACCCATACTAAATTTTAAAAGATGTAGTTATAGCAGGTATGTTTTATTAGTTTGAACTTAAAAATTTAATTCCAGTTTTAAACTAGTCATTGATAATAAGCTTTGCAATACAAATACACAAATGATCAAGTGGCTACCTTTCTGCTGCTGTATAATACAGGTTAAGAGTCAAGTGTTATTTATACTACTCACATTCTGACACTGATTGTTAGAAAATGTTGAATATTTGAAAATGATTTTTAATAATAGTAAACATTATTATTGAAATTTATTATGTGGTATGTTGCAAAGTAATTTTTAAATATGATATATTCAATATTCACAACTGTTTCCTAAGATAAATGTTATTCTCATTGATAATTAGGCTCCAGAGAGTCAAGATTAAGACTGACCCTCAATCAGTGTGGGATGGTGAATACATACTACCCATTCTCCACCCTTTGCAGGACAATTCTGTATTATATTCAATATAGTGTCTTATAAGGACCCTAGTAAGTGAGAGCTCTATTATTAGCCATGGGAATGCCATAATTATCCAACCAATATCAATTTTCTACTCTTTTCTCTCTCACTTCTACTTCCACATGGTACCACCTGGAAGAACCTTCCAAATAAACTACTTGCAAAATAACTTTTGACTCAGAATCTGCTTTCAGTAAACTTAAACTAGAACATCATTACTAAAAGTGACTATAGAAAATACAATTTTGGCATGGAGTTCAGGAATTTTATTAGACAGTAATAAAGATTCCATCAGTGGTAGTAAGTGGTTATAATAACACCTGATATTCAACAGTTAGTAGTTATACTAAGACTCTCACCTAGATGAATATTGATGCTATATAACATACTGTTGGGGTTTTGACTGAGCATTCATTATGTAAGTATGATCAGTAATTAACATTTGCAGCTCCAGTATGGGGTTCAGAGGGCTCCCAGGTTGGTGAATATGTGAAAGTGCAGGGAAAGTGGTAGCACATGGTGACGGCATGAAAGCTCTGTGCCCCTTCCCAATTATGTTGCCATATGCATGTCTTACAATTGGATATTCATCTATATCCTTTATTTTTATAATAAATCAGTAAACAGTAGGCAAACTGTTTCCCTCCGTTTAATGAGACACTTTAGCAAATTAATCAACCCTGAATAGTAAATAGTGTGAACCTCTGACTAATCAGAAGCACACATGACAACCTGGACCTGTGATTGGCATCTGAAGTAGCAGGAATGGGCAGTTTTGTGGGACTGAGCCCTTAACTTATGGGATCGGATGCTGTCTCCAGGTAGGTGGTGTCAGAACTGGGTTAAATTGCAATACACCTAGCTGGTGTCACAGAGAGTTGCTTGTTGTGGAAAACAAACAAACAAACAAACAAAAAACCAAAGGTCTGAAGTCAGAAGTGTTGTGATTTGGTAGCAGTGTGAGAGTAAAGGAGAAACACAGAAAGAAGACTGATATTTTCTTACACAAAGGGGAATTCCCACATCTTTCAAGGGCTACATGAACATAATCTGAGACAACAGTGATATGAGGTAATCCAGACTGCCATCATGCACTGCCCCAGTAGAGTAGAAGTATATAGAAAATGCATAATTAATGCAATTTGTTTCAAGCCCATCCTATATCAGATTCGATTAATATACAGACAAATTATGAAGTCACTACCATGATTCTTGAGTGCATATTTATAATGAACAGTCTTAGAATCTAGAAGAATCTTCACATTGCTTTTCTGATATTTATAGTGAGAGGATGACAGAAAGAAAAAAGTGTGAGCCCTTGAAACTGCTTTCTTCTACCAAGATAGTTCATCACAAGCAGTATTTTATTACTATAGGGGATAACAGAGATCAGTTAAACATTCAAAAACTTCATGGATGTATGGGTGGTCATCTGCTCTATACATTTAATTAGTTCATAAGCAGGCTGTGCAAAAAGGAGAAAAAATATTGGTAACTGAGGAATATTGATTTAAAATTAATTAGTAGCTAAAATGACAGGTCCTATGTTAATTGTATATCAACTGGAAAAAATCAACCCAGGCTTTGTCATTTGGTTATTGATCTGAGGATTGTATTCTTTTCATACTCCAACAAGATGGAGGAAAAAGCAGCTTGCATTTACCTATGAAGTTCTGTGTATGTTCATTGTCTTACCCAAGGGTTATGTGTACTCCCTGCTCTGCTATAAAATACTCCCAACAGCCCTTCATCATTTTTACATTTCATGGATCATTTTACTTTCCACTATATTAATTATATCACATCAATATAACCTTAAAGTAATTAATACTCTGGGTATCATGGTAAAAGACACATACACTAAAGAACCAGAGGTATACCCACAAATCATTCAGTGGTCTGCCATAACAGAGAAATATTTAGGGAAACCAATGATCTGATCAACACTGGGACATTGCCTACAAGGAAAAACAGTTATTAAACCTTCTCTCTCCTACCACTAAGAAGGTGACAATGCATTTAGTAGCTAGTCAGGTTGTGGCCAAAGTGTTCCTGATCT
The DNA here is from genome assembly GCA_030848825.1 of Tadarida brasiliensis. Lineage (NCBI taxonomy): Eukaryota > Metazoa > Chordata > Mammalia > Chiroptera > Molossidae > Tadarida > Tadarida brasiliensis. The sequence continues at coordinate 19,534,947 of CM061258.1, forward strand.
GTAGGTGATATGACTTGTCATAGTAAAGGAGCTTAAATTGAGTACGAAGGATGTATGTTGAGGTTTTTTTTGGAAAACCTTAATATAAGAGTCACAGCACAGAATGAGAGGATATTAAAGAATTTAACAAAGGCTTAGACTCCTGCAGCAAAGAATAGGCACTGTTTGAAAGCAACTTCTGTTATGCAACTAAACTTTTACAGAAATTAAACACCGGATGATGGGAAATGCAACTATACGTACTCAGAACTGCCCATCATGATTTGTCTATTGATGCATTAGGCCATGTAGTAAAATAGGCCCCGTTTGAATATACTCCTCACTAACCAGTCAGCACTCTTATAATAACTGTAGTAAATAGTTTTTAAAAATTCCAAGAAGTATTATGTTAAATGTTGAAATGATATTGAATACAGATAATTTACCTACTGGCTGTAATAGTGCATAGCATATAAAGATCAATAAATTATTGACTCATGAATAAATATCACCACTTAGGTTTATCAAACAAAATATTATCAAACAGAAATAAAACAAATAGCACAATGTCACCTTGATTATTAGATCAATATTACTTTTATAAATAAATATTGTTACTGGAACATTTCAAATATAGCTAAGGACAACCGTATTTTTTTTTTAATGCTACGATTTCATTCTTCTTCCTTTCCTCAAAAATAAAAACAATTTTTGACACTTAACAAAACACGCATTATGCTTATAGTTACAGAATCTTTGATGTGTATCATCTATAATTTCATCAGGTTATATGTTTCATTTATTAAAGATACATTTATTTTAGCAGTTTTTAAGCTACATATTTTTTTCTGATGTGAATTTCTGAGCTACAGAATTTAAGACAATGAGACATATAACTATTTTGGAGTAGGAATTGTCTTGTATTATAATTTAATTTAATTTCCCATTGTCTTTATATCCCTCAAGAAGATGTTTCCATTTGTGTAGAAAGGTACCAGCATACGCTTTTTAAATATGTTTTTTTTTTAATGTAAAAAGGGACCTATGTGAAATTTGATGCCAAAAGTCAAACCACCAAATGTTGTAGCCTTATGTAGAAAGATAATCAGAGATTAAAAGGGCAAAGTGGTTGGGGCACTTTTAGATGTAATGAATGTCCAGTGGTTGGTATATGGAAATCTATATTTCTCCACTAATTCCTCCCATTGTTAATATATTATTACGGTATGTTTTCAAACCTAAGAAACCAAAACTGATTTCTTAATTACTATTACTGTTAACTATAATCCCTACTTTATTCAGATCTCACTGTTTTTACCATGAATATACTTTTTTGTTCAAGGATACCATCTAGAAGACCATGTTACTTCTAGTTGTCATATGTCCACAGGCTCCTCTTAGAAGTAATTGTTGCTCAGACTTTCCCCATTTTTGGTGACCTTGACAGTTTTGAGGCACACTAGTTAGATATTTCATAAAATGTCCCTTGATTTGAGGTTGTCTGACGTGGGGCTATGGTTTATGGGAATTATACTACAGAGCTGACTCACCCTCCTTATCATATAATACCAGGAGGTAGATGCTTTCAACTTGACTTATCCCTAGCAATGTTACCCTTGATAATCTAGACAAGGCAATGTTTGCCAGGGTCTCCCCTTTTCCTATACTCTATTTTTGGAATCAAGTCATTAAGTTCAGCCAGCACTCCGTGGAAAAGAGGAATTGAGTTCCATGTCCTAGAGTGAGAGTTTTTCTATATAAATTATTTGGAGTTATTCTATAAGGAAGACTGGTCTTTTCTTGCTTATCCCTTTATTTAGTAATTCCTTTATATTGCTATGAACTCATTTACAGTTATTTTATATTATGGGCTATAATCCAATACTACATTATCTGTCTCATGATGTTTTTCAGTTTTACAAGTGGAAACCAACCTCAGAAACTGTCATAGCAGTGAAGTCCCAAAAGTAATATTGAGATTCTCATTGTTTGAGAGAATTTACATACCCCAATTTTTACTGGTGTTTGGAACCCTTCGTTACTTTCTGGCACTGCAAAATGCTCCAGATTGGTGTTCTATTTTACTTTCTTTAGCTCAAAAATTAACTAGCTCTATGGATTCCTGGTTCTTTTTATTTGAAAATGGTATTTAGAAACCAAAATATGGGTGTGGGTTTTCTTGTTGTTACTGGGGTGTCATTACTTTAAAGTCCTCTCAGCAGAGAGAGCCAGGAAATAATGTATACATACTAACATATGTATCCATACATACCTATAATTATCTCTTTATCCATACATTTGCATAAATATTTGATGTCTCTGAGCTAATCCACCCGAGGGTTCACTCTAGGATTCTCTTCTTGTGTATGGTAACTTCTGATATGATGAGAATTCTAACTCCCATCATATGAAATCAACTTATTTCTTCCACAAGCAAAGTAATTTCAGAAATGTTAAACTATAAAGTTGATGATAAATAAATTTACCTACTAGAATACAGTGTTCATGTTCAGTTCCTTTTGACATTAGCCTTATAGATTTTAGCCAAAACACTATTTTCTAACATTAATTAGATCAGCTCTTTTTTCCTCATCCCTTCAATGAGATCACACCAGAATATTTATTATACAGTTCAATATTTTATTCACAGTCTAAATTCTATCTTTGGATCTTCTACACTTCTGGTTGATTTTTTTTTTTAATTCCATGCATTAATTTCACTGTTTGTAATGTAAGTCCTACAGGTTTGGTAAACATACTGAGTCAGGTATGTCTCACTAAACTACCAAAGAACAGTTCCATCAACTAAGACTTACCCTGTGTGTTCTCTTTGTATTCAGTCACTCCCTGACCCACCTATCCATGCATTACTGATTTATTTCTTCTCCCTCTATTTTGCCTTTTGCAGAATGTCATGTAAATAGAATAATGCAATATACAATCTTTTGGTTCTGACTTCTTTCACTTAAAAACATCTAGCATGCTCTCTCTCTCTCTCTCTTTTTCCAGAGCACACCCATGTCTTTTCCCCCTCTCCCTCGCTTCTTCTACTACTGTGACTTTCTAAATAAACAAACTTCCTCTGATAGTTAAAAAAAAATAATCCATGTAAGCTGCTTTCACAGTATTGCATGAATCAATAAATTGTTCTGTTTTTTCCCTAAATAGTAATATCACTGTATGAATTCGATATAATTTTTTATCCACCAATCTATAGATAGATATCTTGCTTTTTCCAATTTTTTAATTATGAATAAAGTTTCTATAAACATGCACATACAGGTTTTTGTGTAAAAATAAGTTTTCACTTAACTTGATTATCTATCTAGAAGCATGACTGCTACACTGTATAGCAAAGCTATGTTTAACTTTATAATAAACTGCCAAACAATCCTTCCAAAGTAAATTTATAATTTTTCATTTCAACTAGTAATGAATTATACTTGCCAGAATTTTATATTATCAGTCTTTTCGGACTTTGGAACTATTGTAATAGTGGCCAAGGTATCTCATTATTGTTTACATATACATCTACCTAATGGCAAATGATATTGAGAATCTTTTTATATGCATATTTGCCTCTATTTGCCTCTATCAATTATATTTGATGAAGCCTGTTCATATAATTTATCAATTTTTTAAAATATATTTTTTAGATGTTTTAGAGAGAGAGGAAGGAAGATGGAGAGATAGAAACATCGATGTGAGAAACATTGATCAGCTGCCTCTTGCATGCCCCCTACTGGGGATCGAGCCCACAACTCAGGCATTTAACCTGACCAGGAATCAAACTAGGACCTTTCAGTCTTTGGTATGATGCTCAATCCACTGGGCCACACCAGCCAGGCTAATTTATCCATTTTTGTATTGGGTGGTTTATTTTTTTACTGTTGACTTTTAAGTGTCCTTTATATAGTCAGGTAAAAATTAGCTAATCAGGTATGTGACTTGTAAATATTTTCTTCCCATCCTTGACTTATGTATTATTTGTCTTAAAAGAATCTTTAAAAAGTACAAATACCAATTTTTCATTAATGGTACTTTTAATATTCTATCTAAAAACTCATCATCAAACCCAAGTTCAAAACAATTTCTCCTATTTTTCTTTTTATAAGTTTTACATTTTATATCTACATCTATGATCTGTTATGAATTCACTTTTTGTGTCAATTGTAAGGGCCATAAAATTAGGTTAGATTGTGGCTACTTCGTAGCAACCACAGGTGCCCCACAGAATCTACTAGGGACCCACTGGAAGAAGTCACGTTTAGCTTAATAAGATTATTTCAAAAAAATAGTTTATTTTTAGTAAATCAGCAGGATACAGTTAATATTAATCTAAATCCTAAGGAAACAGAACACCTGTATGAGAATAGAAATAAAACATGATGCTTACTGGGATTAGATTTTTTAAATACCAGGGAACAGAATTCACTAAAAAGCAAAGGCAAAAGCAGATCAAATACATGGTGACAGAAGATTTGACTTTGGGGGGCAAACATACAATGCAATATACAGATGATGTATTATGGAATTGTACACTTGAAACCTGTAAAATTTTATTAACCAATGTCACCCCAATTAATTTAATAAAAAATGTTTAAAAATAAGATATAAAAATATAATAATTAAATTACTTTAACAAATTAAACTCAGCTGAAGAGAGAATTTAAAATGTAAATATTGTAAGAATTAAAAATATAAAATACAAAAAATGATCAAGAGTTACAGAGGATATTTCTCCTTTTTTTTCCCCATTGAGAAACCTCTGTAACAAAAAAAAAAAAAAAAGGGTGCTTTCAGGTTAGGTCAGCACAAATATATTGATGTGCTAGGGACACGGGGCCACAGAAGACACCCCTGCCCTCTAGATACAGCTGACCCTTGAACAAGATGGGTTTGAACTTGAGGATTTTTTTTTTTTGCAATAAATACTGTAAATGTAAAAAAAAAAAAAAAAAAAAAAAAAAAAGAGTTACAGAGGATAGAGCAAGGGTCTAGAGAATATTTAATGGAGATCCATAAATCAAGAAGCAAATCAGAGGCAAAATATAAAGACAAAGCCTTCAAATTTTCCAGAATTGGTAGAAGACACCAATTCATAATTCCATGAAGCCCAGAAAATCTGAAGCAGAATAAATATAAATAAATTTATTGCTAGATACATGATAAATTTCCAGAATACAATAACTTGTGGGTTATGGAGGAGGTGGGATTGTGGAGAGAAGATTGATTACTTTTTTGTAAGAGGAGTAATCAAACAGACTATTGACTTTCCTAAAGCAACCACAGTAGCCAGGTATTGAGAACATTTTATTTCCAATGATCTGGAAGAAAATAACTGCTTATCTAAAATTCTAATATTTATGGATACTTTTAAAAATAGACAAACCTCAAAATCTAACAGATGGTGAAACTAATGAACCAAAAAATGGACCAAAGAGTGATCTTAGAAATGAGAAAGCTGTGGTAAAATTTTTCTGAAAACTAGTGAGCATAAATTTTTTTTTTGTTGTTGTTGTTTTTTTTTAAAAATCACACTACTTCTTTTTTTTTTTTTTTTATCCTCACCCAAGGACATTTTTTGTTCAGATAGAGTGGGAGGGAGAGAGAGGAAGAGAGAGAGAGAGAGAGAGAGAGAGAGAGAGAGAGAGAGAGAGAGAGAGAAACATCGACATGAAAGGGACACATCGAGTGCTGCCACCCGCACAACCAACCAGGGCCGGGGACAAACTGCAACGGAGGTACGTGCCCTTAGCGGGAACTGAATCCGGGTCTCTCTGGACCGCAGGCCGATGCTCTAACCGCTGAGCCAAACCGGCCAGGGCTGTTTTAATAATAACAACATATAAAATAAAATCTTTAGAATTTGTGGTTGTAAAACAGGTTGAAATTGACATTATTCTGCCACCTATTAACCCCAGATGATTTCCCTCATTATCCCAAAGTTTTACTCTCTTGTTCATGGTCTTCCTTTCTTTTGTTACATATTTCTTTTAATAATTTTTTTTCTTTATTGATTTTAGAGAGAGAGGAAGGGAGAGGGAGAAAGAGATAGAAGCATCGATGAGAGAGAACATCGATGGGCTGCCTCCTGCATGCCCCCACTGGGGATCAGGCCCACAGCCTGGGCACATGCCCTGACCAGGAATCGAACCTGCGACCTCTTGGTGCATGGGTTGATGCTCAACCACTGAGCCACACCAGCCGAGCTCTTTCATTATATTTTTATCAATTGTCCTTGCCTTTGACAACCATGCGAATGGGTAATCTATCCAAGATCATAGTTGTTCAGCTCCTTCAAAGATGCTTTCCTCTGTCTGGTGTTAGTTACTCAGTTCATGTTTTCATTCTTAATTTTGATTCATTAACTGCACCTTCTAAAAGATCTTGGTTATATACCAACTGAAACATGACTCCTCTGTGATACTGTTTTTATTTTATTTTTTACAGAACACTTGATTCTTTACACTGGGAGACATACATTTTTCTTTTTTCTAATTAAATTTTTTTTCTTAACATACGTTTTCTAAGTGTTGACCAACTTTCGATGCCCTTCATTTGTTTAAAGAGTAAGATTAGAACAGTAAATAGTTTACTTGAATGCTGGCTTAATACATTAATCATTTTTATACATAAAACACATAAATGACAATTACTAAAATAGCCTTATGCAATTACTTAAATGTAATGTATACATTTTTTTTATAAATCTAACATTAGATTAAGGTCCTGCACATGTTAAATTTGAAAAGACTTAACTCCAACAGATGATGTTTCCCTTTGTGCATCCAAGTCCACAGATTATTTTACATAGCCTATGCAGGACTTTCCTGTTTCTTGGCTAGAGATGTTCTTCCAGGCCTCTTCCTCACTGATTTAAAAAAAAAATCTGATACAAAGGCAGATATGCACACTTGTTGCTTTGACACTTTGCTCTGTACTGCATTCTAATTTCCTGCCAAAACTCCCCAATTGATCTATATCTTGGCAATTCCCCGTGACAATCTGCTCACAGTAACTCCTACTGTTTTAAAGATAAAGTCATTACTTTTACATCTGAAAAAAGAGTCACAAATTGACCTTTAAACATTTACTGAAACAATGACTGATGATTGCTGATAAGTTTTCGGGCAACCCTGATTCATATTATAAAAATAACAAAACTAATTTTAAGGTTTGAAGATGTTCCTCTTCCTTCTTCTTGTGTCCCAACTCCAGAGATACTTCAGTTTCATGCATCAAATAAGGCAAAGAACATACACATGCTCATTGTTGTTTAATATAGCACCTGAATCAGGAGTAGTCCTGAATATTATGAAATGTATTTCAGGGTTTCTTCCAGCCATCTCACCCCACCCATAAAATAATCTTTTTCTCCCATTTCTGAGTTTCTGGGAGTAGCTTCCCTTTTAGATGTGGAAGCGACTTGGGTAGCATAAGATAACGTAGATTATTAGTTTGCTTTATTTGGCTCTTTTCCTCTTATCAGTGTTTCACTTAAGCTGTTTCCTATCTTGCTGCTTTTTTCCCCTATCACCAAAGAGCTGACCCCAAGAGACAGAAAAAAGCAGGCTTTATTGTAGTTAATTTGAGGGTAGGTTCCCAGGAAACTGGCTACCAGGATCACAGTAACTCTTGGAGATCTGTATATTTTTGAAATATTTAAAAATATTTTATACCTGGTTGGTGTGGCTCAGAGGTTGCACGTCGACCCATGCACCAAGAGGTCACTGGTTCGATTTCCGGTCAGGGCACACGCCCAGGTTGTGGGCCAGATCCCCAGCGGAGGGCATGCAGGAGGCGGCCGGTGGATGTTTTCTCTCATCAATGTTTCTATCTCTCTCTCCCTCTCCCTTCCTCTCTCCCTCTCATATCAATAAAGAAAAATAAATAAATAGATAAATAAATAAAAAAATTAGTTTATGATGTTCAGGGCACTGCACAAAGTTCACTTTATTTTCTTCTTGAGAATATATCCAACAGCTTGAAGTGATCATATTAAGATGCCCTATTATTGAATCTTTTTTTTTTTTTTAATCCTCACCCAGGGACATTTTTGCATTCATCTTCAGATAGAGCAAGAGGAAGAGAGGGAGGAAGAGAGAGAGAGAAACATCGATGTGAGAGAGACACATCGACTGGCTGCCACCCACACGACCCCAGCCGGGGCCGAGGACAAACTGCAACTGAGGTACATGCCCTTAGCGGGAACTGAACCCAGGACTCTCTGGTCCATGGGCCGACGCTCTAACCACTGAGCCAAACAGGCCAGGGCTTCTTACTGAATCTTACTGATAAATTCTAGAACACTATGTATTGGGCTAGTTAAAGATTGATATTTATCATTAATATTCAAGTTAATTTCATCTTCGTTTCCTTACTTATAGGAGATAAGTAAATAGATATAAATACAAATATAGATATAGATAGACAGCATATATATATATAAATATATACTTACAGTATGCACATACACACAAACATATACCTATACATATCCCTACTATAGTCATTTCTCAACATCTTGACCTTCAGTACTAATTTACAAAGCAAACTTAAATCGTCAATGTAAAAGTGTATTGATGTTCAGTAATGCCATATAAATTTTAGGGCCTCTTTTCTCCTCTGGCATAAAAGGAAAATAAAATGCAATTAAGTTTTGAGAAGTAGTTTGCTTTTTTCTTAGTTTAAATAATCTAAAGGGAAATATATACCATGGATTTGAAAGAAAATTATATATATATATATATATATATATTTGTGAGGAAAGTTTCTAAATGTATCAGGCTTTAAAACAAAACTATCACATATATTATTAGGTTTTAGCTTTATAATAACTTAGTTTTTACAGAATAAACGTGTAAGATAATGTAGTAAGTCAAGAATCCAGTGTGGTCTCTCTGAACACTGCGTGCACACACACACAAACACAAACAACACATCTTTAAAGTAAAAGGTATTAAAACTAAATTGTATAAATGAAGTACTGTGACCTGATTTTAAAATGTGATTATGGACCAGTGTTATAAATCATTATTCCATTCTCTTGTATGTATTTAACTTATGATTATGGAAGAGGGGTTGTTATGGAAGGAACTGCATCCCCCCCAGAATGTATATCGTAACCCCTAGTACCTCATAATGTAACTGTATTTGGAGATAGAGTCTTTAAAATAGTAATTAAGTTAAAATTCTGACACTATACCAAATTGACAAGTAAGAATTAACTTGGCAGTAATTTCCATAGAAATCCATTGAGGATATACCCATTTTTAAGCAATATTATAGATCTGGTGCTCTCTCTCATAGAGGTCTTTGAATGTTGTTCACCTTGCTAATACCTTGATGTGTATATATAAAATAAGTAAATCACATTAGTAATCTATGGGAAATCAGTGACTATTTATATAGGTTCCAGGGGGAGTTTTAAATAGCTCTTACCAATTTTCTAGACACATTTTCAAAACTTTTTTTTTTCCTTTATTGATTTCAGAGAGCGAGGAAGTGAGAGGGAGAGAGAGAGAGAGAAACATCAATGAGAGAGAACATCGACTGGCCGCCTCCTGCATGCCCCCCACTGGGGATTGGGCCCACAACCTGGGCATGTGTCCTGACCGAGAATCAACCGGCAACCTCTTGGTGCATGGGTCAATGCTCAACCACTGAGCCACACCAGCTGGAATTTAAAACTATTTTTAAAGTTTGTTGTTCAAATAATCTAAAGGCATTATTTACATATTTAATTTACTCTGAATACATAAATGTATTGTCACTTAATGTATGTGTCTTTGATTTGATTACATATATAAAATAACTATACTTCTATTTTGTTGGGTAAAAGTAAGGTTGCTAAACTTAAATGCCTATAAGGAAGAGGCTAGTAATATACTCATCTAAAGCAGTCCAACCAGTAGACACAAAATAGTGTTGAGGACTGTGGAATACTGGAAGATGATCAACACATGGAATATTTAGAGATACTTTTTTTTTTACATAGCTGATCAAAATAAAAATGTCTGATGTCTAAATATAGCCCACTGGTAATACATTTACTGACCTCATATAAATTCAGTATTCATGATTCTTTATATTTTCAATGTGCACAGCAATAAAATGTGAATTTGAAATTTACTATTTCTAATTTTATTTTCAATATAAGCCTGCCAGATTTTATTTTCTATATAATTAATGTAAATGCGTAATGGGTGATACTTATAAATCAGTAAATCATTGGGTTAAACTGGTAATATATGCTACTCTATGATGTTAAAATACAACAGAGAATGAAATATTTACATGGTGAATTTAAGTAGTAGACAGATACGCTTGACAACATTTTTAGTGCAGATAACACTGGCTAACGCTTCATATTATGTATGTGTTAATTTAATCCAAAACTAGATGTAGAATGTAAACCATTATCTTATTAGCTATTTAGAGCTAGTCTTAACTCATGATTCTACACTTTACATGGTAATGCAACTCAGCAGTATGCAAACATTTGACCTTCCATGTCTATAGTTATAGTGGCTTGTGACTAAAGTAGTAATAGGTATCCCCTTGCTCTGGCTCAGTAATCTGAGGATGCACTTTAATTTTATTAATTCCATTAACATAATAGAGGGATAAAGTTGGTTTTCAGCCTGAAAACAAAATGGCATTGAACATGTGAATAATACAATTCTGAAATATAACTGGGAAGGTCTCCAAAAAACTTGACTTTTCTAGGCTGTATGTATAAACAAATATGATAAGGTTTTAATCTAAGGTAATCTTATTTTTAAAAAAACTCAATGAACATAATAATGACAAAATGAATAAATCTAATCTTTTTTTAACAAATGGTTGAATAACAGCTTAGCTGAACTATTATTCTCCACCTATCCCCCTCCCATCTCACTTTAAATGTTAGAGCTAACTCTTCTTAATTATTCAACGTTTTAGGGACATACAGAATGACAAATTAATAATAGTAGGGATTTAAAATTGCAGGGTACATAATTAAAATAATGATGTAGTGGATGAGATAATTCACTGACCAAGATTTTTACTTTTCACAAACTTGTACATATGGAAAGCAAAACACAAACTTTCAGTGAATAAACTATGACTATTTAAGAATAATTTTTAGCATAGAATCCACAAAAGTAAACTGGTGGAACATTTTGATCAAGATTTAGCTTACAGTAACACTTAATTGTATTACCCTTCCTCTTACATATGGTTATTTTATTAGGTTCGATTATTGACCTTAATATCAAAGAAGTAAAAGATAAGAGACATTCTACAGTAGGCATAAGGCATCACACAGCGTATATCAGGGAAATCTATTTAAATAGGAGCTACTGTCTTCTAGACTTAGGTGAATACATTATACTATTTTCCCCACAATAATTTATTATTCCCTTGAATCATTGTAAATTGACATTTATTATACAAATATAATTATAGGATTAATGAGATATACAATAAAAGAATTTGAGAAATGGCCTTAAACATGAGAATTTAATATTATCATATTTAGTCCATAATTCAAATTTGTAAATGTACTTATTACACTTCTCTATTTTGCAGTCTTATTGGAGCTCTCTTGTAGGTAACTAACTGCCTTTCTCTTGTGGCTTTTGAGATTCTTTCTCTGTCTTTAACCTTTGCCATTTTCATTATGATGTGTCTTCCTGTGGGCTTTTTGGGTTTATCTTGTTTGAGACTCTGCACTTTCTGGACTTGTATTTCTTTTCCTTCACCAGGTTAGGGAAGTTTTCTTCCATTGTTTTTTTTTCAAATAGGTTCTCAATACCTTGATCCCTCTCCTTCTGGTACCCCCATGATGTGAATGTTGTTATGTTTCATTTTGTCCCAAAGGTCCCTTAATCTATCTTCACTTTTTAAAATTCCTTTTTAAAATCATTTTTCTTTCTGCTGCCTTAATTGGATGTTTCTTCTACCTTGTCTTCCAAACCACTGATTTGATCCTCTGCTTCACCTAAACCTCCATTTATTCCTTCCAGTGTATTCTCTATTTCAGAAAGACGGGACCCTCAGTTCTTGAACTTAATTCGTTCCAGAAGCCTGTTCAAGAAGTGATTTGTTCAAAAACCAAATCATTTTCTCCCATTAGAAATAATGTAAATTGAAGTAATTCGTTCCAGACCCCCAACTGATTCCATGTGTTAACCTTTCTTGTATACAATGCATGTGTAATGTACTGTACAGTCTATAAACAAACACTTTTCTTAAATGTATCAAACCACCCCATACTAGCCTTAAGCAAATCACTTTCACACTTCCTCCAGAGGTGCCTTTAAGAAGGTCAGTATGTAGCATCTTTGCTTTTTCATGTATCATTGCCTCTGAAATGCTGTCATTGTCTAACAACTTTTTCATCCAAATCAACAAGAATTTTTCTACTCTTCAATTGCCTCATCATTGTTTCATTCACACCTTTAGCAACATTAGCACTTTTGATGGCCTTCATATATTTTAAAACTTGTGATAATCATCCATTTCACTAGCAACAAAAGCAAAAACAAACAAAAATATTCACAGCACAATTTCCTGAGATAGTGGTGGTAAACTGACTCATACTGCACATTCTCTTCTTTGTTTGAGGCCTAAGAGATGCTTTTTTGTCATACTGATGTATCAGCATGAAAGGGTTATCAGGTCAAGAACCCAAGTTAACTGAAACATTTTTGTCATGAACAACTTGGTCGAGAACTGAATTGTTCGAGATGGGAGACATTTGAGAACTGAGGTTTAACTATACTGTAGTCTTCATTTCTAACTGATCCTCTTTTTATGGCTTCTATGTCCTTTTACAATCTGTTGAGCATCCTTAGAATCACTAATTTGAACTCTATGTCTGTTAAATTGCTTGCGTCCATTTCATTTAGCTCTTCTTCTGGAGAAGTCTCTTCCTCTTTCATTTGCTACCTTTTTCTTTGTCTCCCCATTTTAGCTGCCACTTTGCATTTGTTTTTAAGTATGAGATAAATCTTCTAGACTCCCAGTCTTGGTAGAGTTGCCTTATACATTAGGTGTCCTGTTTGACCCAGTGATGCAGCCTCCCTGATTACCTGAGCTGGGTGCTCTAGGAATGTCCCTGGTGGGTGTTATGTGGGCCCTCCTATTGTAATTGTGTCTTGATTGCTATTGGCCTTTTGTGCATGGGCTTTGCCCTCAGGCTGGCTGACTGTGAGGGTCTCTTTCAACCCAGTGTACAAGCTGCTGAGCAGGTGCTGGTCACACAAAGAGGACTTTGCCTAAACAGGTTACAGTGCCTGCCAAATTCTCCCTATTAACATACTGTTTGTCAAGATTATTGGATCTTGCTCTGTTGTCTGAAGCCGGCCACCAGGTTTATTGATTCTGGGCCTCTTTTGAGGGATTCTGGTGCAGATCAGTGGTAAACACTGCCTGTGACTAGCCCTAGGCAACCTGATTGGAGTTATCAGCAATCCACAGCTTGTGGCTCCTTCTGCTGGGCCTGGGTGCACGTGGAGCCACTTGGAGGTGAGTGTTCTGCCTGAGAAAGGTATCTTCTGCAGTATGAGGGAATGACTCAGCACAGGGATCCTGGCAGCTGACCCTTCAGCTCTCTCTCCAGATCTACTAACTCCATACTCTCCTCTTGTGGCTCTAGTCTACTCTGACCTCCCTCCGCCAGAGCCCAGGGTGAGTGGCTGCAAAAGAAATTTTGTGTGTTGGCCCTAGAAAGAGGGTGTCTGCATCTCTAGATGTCTCTTTCTGACAGACAGAGACACTGATGCTTTTCACAGCCAGATGTTAAGTGGGCACCTTTTCTGGTTCTGGTGCTCTAGGCTGGGGAATCCAGCTTGGGTTGTAAACCCCAGACTTCTCAGTGGGATTCCCCTGCAGCTGAGATATCCCTCTGGAACTTCAGCTGCCACCTGTGGGAGCCTGGCCAGCCCTTTCACGGCTCCACAGTTCCTACCAGTCTTGATGTGGCTCCTTCTGTAAGTCCTTGGTTATAAGACTTCTCTCCAGCTAGTCTTCAGTTCGTTATTCAGGATGATTTTTCCGTAATTTAGTTGTCATTTCCGTTTCGTCCTGGGAGGAGGTTAGTGTAGCTTCCACCTAATCTTCACTCTGTAGTGCATATTTAGATGTATGTGTGTCTACACATCTGAGTGTGTACATGAAGTCCATGCAAATACATATATGCTTTCTCACCAATGCCCACTACTTCCTGAAATGACTTGTTGAAGAATATCAGATCTCTTATTTATGACACTAGTAGTCACATCACAGAAATGATGGAAAAGATCACGATATTTAAAAACGATCTGAGGGTGCAAATTTTTAAAATCTTTTTAGCGTGATTATGTTTTACTTCTGTATCTCTGTTTTTTGACATCATGAGACAGTTCATAGTAACTCTGTAAACTACGTAAAGTCATAATACAGGAAAATAAGACATGGAAATAAGTACATATTATTCAGGATAGTAATAACTGGCAAATATTATATAAAATATATCATGAGTTTTTAATCACCTGATTCTACATCGAGACACCTATTTTGATCAAGTCATCTGTGAACACCAATTTGCTGTAACAAGGCATTAAAATGCCTTGAGAAGTCACATGCCTACCAAAACTCTTAACAGTGATTAGAATTAGAGCATGGGATTGAGTGCCAAAAGATGTTTAGAGAAAGCCTCATTGCTTTAGTCATTTAAGCTTTGGACAAATCATGGGGAAATATAACTAAAAAATAATAATGTTCTATATTTCTGGAAGATGGTCACACTGATATAATGCCCTTTTTTATCATTTTGAAATTTTATGATTATATGAAGCTTTCAGTTCATTTTTATGTTCAGTTTCCATACTCGAGTTCATGCTATAAATTCTATTTGTAGACATTCTAAGGAAAAGAAACCTTTTTGAAACTTTTTTGAAAATTCTACAAATGGTGTCGACTTACTATCAGTTTATTTCACATAGATTAATGATTACCCCTACATTTCCAAAGTTTTCATCATGATAGCACATCACAAGTATGTAACATTAAATTGTGAAACAAGGAGTCTACTCTGACATACTTTTTTTTTTACATTTAGTTGGAGATTTTCTTAAAAGGCTCAGTTTTTGCAAAGGAGACAAATAGGATGGTGATAAATAAAGAAGAATGTTTCAAAACTTTCTGGCTTATTAATTTTTTAAATTGATTGATGGTTAGAACCAGTAACAATTTAAAATATACCAGCAAAATCTATAACTAGGGTGGAAGCACTCCAGTATCTAGATTCTTTTTTTAAGAATTAGTTGAGGGGATTTGCTTAATTACTTAATTGAAAATCAAGAAAGGAAGAAGGTATTTTTTTTTTTTTTAGAAAAGAGAAAATACACTTAATCTTAATCACCATAGAATAACAGTATCAATAGTTTTTATGGCATTGTTTGTTTTGTTTCTTTAAGTGAAATATTATATAAAACAAATATTCTATAAATAATTAATATTTTTAAGATATCACATAAAGAGAAATAAATTTTCATTATTTTTCCAGTTAAAAATAGTTTCTTTTGAAGTTAGGAAAACTCCCAAGGCTATGTGTTATAATGGAAATGGAGATTTTCACATCATACTTGGCCAGAAACACTGCCTTTGATTCTAATTAGCTAAGCGAATATACTTACTGGCAGAATTTAGGATTCTGGAAACACCATATGAGTTTTATTCAAAGATATACTTTCTGTTACACGCTTTTCTCTGCCTTTCTCATTCTCTTTCTTCTTGGCAGATAAAGTGAAAAAAGCTGCATTTTATTCCCTTGAGGAAGCTACTCCTCTTGGCTTTTCGGCTTTTTCTCAGATTTATTAGGTAGATATAGATTAGCATTCTTTCTCTTGTCTTTTCCATTTTCTCTTATGGCACATAAAGTTGGATACTATTAAAATTTAGGTCGTTCTGAATTCTCATGGAATTAAATTTACCCTCTCATAGTTTGACGTTTCTTTCCTTTTTATATAAAGAGAAATCAAGCAACTTTTAATACTTGCCACTCTCTAAAGCTTATGATATATTTTATTTCTTGTTTTAGAAAATATTTAATGCTTCAGCATTTTGATTTGATTTTTAGCAATCACGTTGATTTTCATTCTGTACATTGAATTCTCTTAAACTTCTGAATCAATCTTGTGAAGGAGATTTTGATAATTCTACGTGGAGAGTAATGTTTAAATTTTAAGAATACTCTCATTATCACTAGGAGTTAGAATATGAGCACTACATATAAATTTAGTCAGCCATATGGGCACCGTATTATCAGTTTCAGACTGAAGATGGAATAGAGCATTCTTGAACTGAAAATTCCAAAATAATATAGAATTTATCATGAGAATTTTCTAGACCATAGAGCAGTTTTGGTAGGAAACAAATACACTCCATTAGCTTGATAGTATATGGCTTCTAAAAGATTCTTCAGATGGTTTGAGAAAATCTTTTTATTTGATTAAAAAGTTAAAAAGATTTGGAGGTGCTTCATCCTTATCATTGCCCTCCCCCCAACCTGATTAATGAATTTGTAGATTAGGATTCCTTGTGTCGAGAACTGTGTCCATCAGTGGATGAATGGATAAAAAAGCTGTGGCACATATACACAATGAAGTACTATGTAGCTGTAAGAAAGAAAGATCTCTTATCCTTTGAGACAACATGGAGGGACCTCGAGAGTATTATCCTAAATGAAACAAGCCAAGCAGAGAAAGACAAATATCACATGATCTCACTCATTTGTGGAATATAATAAACATAACAGTCATGGGAACAGGGTAGACCCAGAGATGTGAAAATAGGGTACAGACTGACAACCCTCAGAAGAGGCGGTGGCGGGGGAGGGAAGAGATAAACCACAGAACTTATATGCATGTACGCATAATTGATGGACATGGACAACAAAGCTGGGGATGGGGTGGGGGGATGGGAAGGAGGGTATCAATGGGGAAAAAAGCAGAAACATCTGTAACAAAAATAAATTAATAATAAATAAAAAAATAAATAAATAAAATAAAAAATAAAAGAAAAAGAATTTACACTCAGAGGTGTTATTTTGGTAGAATGTGAAAGTTAGGCTATAGTCTGACTTGAAAATCTTTAAACTTTTGGTTGTATATAGACATTCTGTATACTTTGCAAATATGAATATGGAAATATTGCATTTTTTTTTTTTATCCAAGGGAGCAATCTAGCATTACTGCATGCATTTACTGGATATTGACATTCATTTTTCTTTGATCTGCTTGTTCATACACTTTGTGCATCAGGATTATTTTTGTGTTGTTAATCCTCACCCAAGAGTATTTTTCCATTGATTTTTAGGTAGAGTGGAAGGGAAGGATGGAGAGAGAGAAAAATATCTATGTGAGAGAGACAAATCGATCGGTTGCCTCCTGCATGACCTGAACCCAGGCCAGGGATTGAACCTGCAACCCAGGTCTGTGTCCTTGACCGGGAATCAAACCCATGACTGTTTTGTCCATGGGCCAATGATCTTCCACTGAGCCAAACTGGCTTGGCAGGATTCTTATTTTCTTTCTTTTTATTAATTTATTTTTGTTACAGATGTTCCTTCTTATTCCCCTAGTGAGAACCTCTTCCCAATCCTGCCCCACCCGCAGCATTGTTGTCTATGTCCACTGGTTACACATGCATGCATATAAGTTCTTTGGTTTATCTCTTTTCTCCCTCCTCTCCCCTTCTTCTGAGGTTTGTCAGTCTGTACCCTACTTCTATGTCTCTGGGTCTATTTTCTAAATAAGTGAGATCATGTGGTATTTGTCTTTCTCTGATTGGTTTATTTCGCTTAGCATAATACTCTCCAGGTCTCTCCATGTCGTTTCAAAGGATGAGAGATCTTTCTTTCCTATACCTGCATAATATTCCATTGTGTATATGTACCACAGCTTTTTTATCCACTTATCTATTGATGGACACTTGGGCTGTTTCCAGATCTTAGCAATTGTAAACAGTGCTGCTATGAACATAGGGGTGCATATATTCTTTCTAAGTGGTGTCTCAGGCTTCCTAGGATATATTCCTAGAAGTGGGATGACTTGGTCAAATGGCAGATCCATTTTTAATTTTTTGAGGAAACACCATAATGTTTTCCATACTGGCTGTACCAGCCTGCATTCCCACCAGCAGTGTACTAGAGTCCCCTATTCTCCACACCCTAGCCAGCACTTGTTGTGTGATGATTTGTTGATGGCAGCCATTCTGGCAGGTGTGAGGTGATACCTCATAGTCATTTTAATTTGCATCTCTATGATGGTTAGTGACGTTGAGCATTTTTTCATATGTCTCTTGGTCATTTGTATGTCCTGTTTGGAGAGGTGTCTATTTAGAACCTCTGCCCATTTTTTTTAATCCTCACTCGAGGACATTTTTCCGTCTTTTGTTCAGATAGAGTAGAAGGGAGAGAGGAAGAGAGAGACAGAGAGAAACATCGATGTGAAAGGGACACATCAAGTAACGGCCTCCTGCACAACCCCAACTCGGGCTGGGGATGAACTGCAACCAAGGTACATGCCCTTGACCGGAATCAAACCCGTGACTCATAGGTCTGAGGGTGGACACTCTAACCACTGAGCCAAACCGGCCAGGACCCTCTGCCCATTTTAATTGGATTATTTGTCTTCATTTTGTTGAGTTGTGTGAGTATTCTAATCATTTTGGAAATTAATGCTTTATCTGATGTATCTTTGGCATTATGCTCTCCCATATCACCCTTTCCATTTTGATGCTTGTTTCTTTTGCTGTGCAGAAGCTTTTTAGTTTGATATAGTCCCATGTATTAATTTTTTCCTTTGTTTCTCTTGCCTTAGGTGTTATAACAGTGAAAAGTCTGCTGTGTGTGATATCTGAAATTTTGTTGATTATATTTAATTCTAGGATTGTTATGGATTCATGAGTCACATTTAAATCTATAATCCATTTTGAGTTTATTCTTGTGTATGGTGTAAGTTGGTGGTCCAGCTTCATTTTTTTTGCATGTAGCTATCCAATTTTCCCAACACTATTTATTAAAGAGACTGTCTTTACTCCATTGTATGTTCTTGCCCCCTTTGTCAAATATTAATTGAGCATAATGTCTTGGGTCAATTTCTGGATTCTCTGTTCTGTTCCATTGAGTTATATGCCTGTTCTTGTGCCAGTACCAGGCTGTTTTGATTATAATGGCTTTGTAATATCACCTGATATCCGGTATTATGATTCTTCCTACTTTGTTTTTTTTTTTTTTTCAAGATTGCTGTGGCTATTCAGGGTCTTTTTTGTTCCATATAATCTTTTGGAGTATTTGTTCTAGTTCCATGAAATATGCCATTGGTATTTTAATGAGGATTGCACTGAATCTATAGATTGCTTTGGGTAGTATTGACATTCTAATGATGTTAATTCTTCCAATCCGTGAACAAGGTATGTGCTTCTACTTTTTTATATCTTCCTCTATTTCTTTTTCAATATCCTGTAGTTTTCTGAGAACAGGTCCTTTACTTCTTTGATTAAATTTATTCCTAGGTATCTTAGTTCTTTTGCTGCAATGGTAAATTGGACTGATTTTTTTTGTTGTTTTTTTTTTAGTTTTTCTTTCTGTGAGTTTATTACTGGTGTATAAGAATGCTGGCAATTTCTTTTTTTCTTTTTTTTAATCCTCACCCGAGGACATTTTTTCATTTTTTGTTCAGATAGACTGGGAGGGAGAGAGAGGAAGAGAGAAACATCGACGTGAAAGGGACACATTGAGTGGCTGCCACCCACACAACCAACCAGGGCCGGGGACAAACTGCAACCAAGGTATATGCCCTTAGTGGGAACCGAACCCGGGTCTCTCTGGACCGCAGTCCGACGCTCTAACCGCTGAGCAAAACCGGCCAGGGCTGCTGGCAATTTCTTGATGTTAATTTTGTATCCTGCTTCTTTGCCAAATTCATTTATTAGCTCTAATAGAGTTTTGATGGAGTCTTTAGGGTTTTCTATGTATACTATCATGTCATCTGCAAATAATGACAGTTCCACTTCCTCTTTCCAATTTAGATCCCTTTTATGTTTTCTTCATGTCTAATTGCTGTGGCTAAGACTTCCAATACCATGTTAAATAAGAGTTGGGAAAGTGGGCATCCCTGTCTTGTTCCTGTTCTTAAGGGAAATGCTTTTAGAAGAGGTGGTGGCAGGGGGAGGGAAGAGATAAACCACAGAACTTATACGCATGTATACATAACTGATGGACATGGACAACAAAGCTGGGGATGGGGTGGGGGGATGGGGAGGAGGGTATCAATGGGGAAAAAAGGAGAAACATGTGTAACAAAAATAAATTAATAAAAAAAAGTTAAAAAATAAAAGAAACTGAGAGTCTAATGGATTAAATAAAAAAATAATAATAAAAAATAAATTAGCTTTCATCAGAAATCAAAAAAAAAAAAAAAAAAAAAAAAGAGTTGGTGTCTGGGTGTGGTGCATGCATTTTTTGTTTGTTTTATATCTGCCAGGGAAACTTTGAAATAATCTTTACATGTAATATTTTATAATGTAGGGTAAGTTCTCTTTTCTGAAAGTTGAATATATACAGTCAACATTTTATATCTATGCCTTTTATTCCTGGTATTATTATTCTTTTCAATAGAGAATACTTATTAATCCCTAGATTATGACACAATTATAGTTATTAACTGGAATCTAACAGGGAAACAATGGCATTAACTTAGAGGTATAAGAAGAAACCTAGATAAGGTTATTATATATATATTATTTAGCTCTTATTCCATTTCCCTTTGAATTAAAAATAAAGTAACCCACACTGAACATATACAAGCAAACAAGTATAAATAAATTCAAGAATTTGTCTGGCCATGCTTTAGTTGATATAGCTTATGCATATGAGAGCCACTTGAAAAATTAAGATTGATGTTGAGTTTGATTATTTGATATAATAAAGAAATAAATTTGAATTGATATAACTATAAAACTCATAGAGGTATTAATAGAAAGGCAGACATGTTAACCAATACTTCAAGGAGATATTAAATTAATATATCATAGAAAACAAATACAAATAAAATAACACTAAATGTGGCCTAAATTGATCAAGATTTTAGAAAACTTTCCAGGCTATCACATAAATGTTTAGCTTTGTAATGCCACTCAGTACTACAGTGACAATTATTCTCTCGAGGTACTGAAGAATTGATAAGGAACAAACCTGATAAATGAATTTTGTCTGGAGTCAATCTCTAAATAATTCTTATTTAAATAGATACAATAAACATTAATAAAATTAAAAAGTGTGTGGTACATTGTGTTCAGTTTAGAGAAAATTATAGTTCTACAAAAAAATGGTGTTTGGGGGCACAAACCATATTTTAATCTAAAAAAAATCACAAGAGACTGATAGAGTCTTATACATAGTATGTCTCCTAATTATATGTTTAGTACAAAATTAGAATAAATTCAAGATGGCAAATATCTAATATTGTAACTATCCCATGAAATGAGCTGTCTGCGTAAATGTTTCCGGACATGTCTCATTTTTATGTAGCAATTTAGATATTACTTATCACTAATATTAAGGCACTAAATATTTTTTTTGCCTTTAGTAAACTAAATCATATAAGAAAAAGCTGAACTTTCAGAAGTGTACTTTGTTTAAAATCATATTGAAATTTACAGGAATTTGAAATGGCAAGTATAAATATACTGTTGTAGACTTCATGGAGTCAGGGAAAAGGAGAGTTGATAAATTTTTCCATTTATATTTTTTAATAGCACTTAGTAAGAAGAAAGTAATAGAAGCTCTTTACACAAAAAATAATCAAATATATTTTCTATTTTTAAATAACTTTTTCCCTAAAAATTGACTGTGTCAGAAGTAAAAAACAAACAACAAAAAGAAAACACTAAAATTTTAGAAATGAAATAGGGCACAAATATATATAGCTTGCCTAATTAATTTCAAAGAGGAGAACACAATTAATTTGCTTTTCTTTGATGAACTGACATGTAATCAATTTCATTTAATCAGCACTTGCTTAAAGTCACGATGTGTGTAAACAATGAGGGGAAACACACCATACTTGTTTTGAGAATAGATTTTTGAAAAAATATAAACTTACTAACTGCTTTATGGCATGTTATACTTACGAAGGTAAAATTGTTTTTATTACTTGAAAAAATGTCATTGGCTTATTAAGTAACTCCGTGGGGAAGAACCATGAAATAGTTTTTGTTTGTTTGTTTGTTTTAATAAGTTTTTATTGATTTTTAGAGAGAGAAGAAGGGAGAGGGAGAGAGAGATAGAAACGTCGATGAGAGACAAACATCAATTGGCTACCTCCTGCATGTCCCCTACTGGGATCGAGCCTGCAACCGAGGCATGTGCCCTGACCAGGAATGAACTGGTGACCTCTTGGTCCATGGGTCCATACTCAACCACTCAGCCACACTAGCTGGGCTTGTTGTTTTTTTTCCTATTTCTGGAAGATCATTTGAGCAGTCATTTATAACTTTCCTTATCTCTGACAATGAATGGAATAGTCACTTTATACTTTCAAGAATTAGAAAATTCAATTACAACTAAATCTAAAAATTAATCTTATTTTTATTCAAAGAGACTACATTCTCAGTCAAACACAAATCTCTCCCAAGTTCAGTGACCTCCATTGGGATGAAAAATTTTGTTTGCTCATATTTTTAATTTTTTAAGACCCACAACTATCTTGTTCTAAATTGTTTGTGATTTGTTCTGAGAAAAGGAATGAAAAAGAAAAAAAGTAAAACCTTGCCTAATAATTGAGGCAGTTATTAAAAAGCAGCATTTATTAAATTATAACTAAACCACAGCTCATATTTGTGTCCGTTTATGAGAAACAACAAGATAGATAAATGCCACTACCAAAAGGAACAATCATTGTCTTCCACAACTTTAGGTAAAGATACAAACTATAAATTCTTGTCTAGAGGAGGTGAGAAAAAATTCAATTGACAATGAACTATTTAATAAAGTTTTGTGGCCTGAACTGTTGTTTATCAATTCCATTTGAAAATACATTTTTCATTTGACAGTATTTGAGATTTTATTCCAGTCAGAAAACATGAAATGGAAACATATTATGTGTTAAAAGTTGATCATATTATTTTACTGATAAATAATTTTAAATGTATTTTAGCCACTGTATTACGTATAATAAGAGAACTAGAATATGTACCCTTTAAAAATGTGTTGAATAAAAGGTAATTACTAGAGTATGAATTCAGAACTGACATTACTATTATATATGGTATGAGTGTTTTTTTTTTTTCCATGAATCATTCAAATGGTGCAAGGTTGATGTGTTAGTCACATACCTTTTTGAAAATATGTTATTGAAAACAATTGGATGTTTACTATTTTAATTCAAGGTAAATTAGGTTATTACTTTTCAATAAAGTAGTATACCCAATTTTAGATCCTTGTGGATGTTATAATCACATATTAAAATGCTATTTTACCTTCATTCAATATAGAAAGTATGGAATATTTTTATTATTTACATGAATGCATGAGCACTACTAACAGAATCAGAAGAACAGAAACACGTTCAAACAACCCTAGATCTGAAGTAAACAAGAAAACCATAAGTTTTAGAAGATAAGTCCTTTCCATTTGAAAGCACATTCTTTATAAACATGCATTTATGTTGCTCTTCAGAGCTGAGTTCTGCTAAGGTTCTTGGTGTTCAGTTTCCTTTGTGGTTTGAGTATTATGTATGCATGGACCATCCTCAAATGACAATCTTCATAGTAAAGTTACTTTTTTTTTCAGCTGCTTGAGACTAGGCCTCTAGACCATTTTTTCCCCCTAGAAATAACTATTCCATGATTTGATTATTAGATAATATTTGTGGTGATATTTGGGCAATTATTTCTTAATTCATTGATGCCAGAAATCCTCCTCTTTGACCTTAAGTTGATGTTCATCTCATATGCGAGGACCCCCCAGACAAACCCAGTGGAGTATCGAATTATAATAATCAGTGGGAGAAGAATATAATTGCAAACTGCTACTGTTTCAAGCCTCTTCTAACTAACCTACTCCTTCAGAGTTAACACTATTGTTACCTTTTCCTGTGTTTCTTTTTAATTTATCTTCTTTTTTCCACAATATTTATCAAATTATTTTTGTATCTATCATTCAATGTCTACTATAAAATAGCCATATTTATCTGTTTGAAATGTATAGTTACAAGGCACAAAATCAATTTAACTCAATTCAACAAATATTATGTGTGTGTTCTTACTATATGCTTAATTGTTACATTCACAGGATTATCAGTCCATATGTCCCCGGGTTATGTTAGGTTCCCTGTTTCTGGCTATTTTAATTTGAGAATAAATATAAAGGAATGCAATTAGATTTAACATTTACTATGAACCTCTTAAGCACCAGGAACTATTTTAGATGATTTTTGTGACATCCCATTTAAACCTCATAGTAACCCTTTAGAAATATATGATAGTCATGAAAAATTTAAATGCACAGATAACTTGCCCTAAGCTCATGGATTTTCTACTAGAATATCTATTTAATAAGTGATGATAAGAAAATTGTTTTCTGTAATTTACTATAAGTTCTAAATGTTATTTTCACACACCATAATAAGAAAGACCTTTCTCTTGTTAAAACAAAACAAAACACACCACCAGAGTCTCTTGCTAAAAATGAATTCTGTAAAAACAGAGACAGAAGCCCAAGGTAGGACTTAGTTAAACAGAATACTCACAGGAACCTGACTAAATTTTGTTCAAGGACAGACTCTTTGTCACTCTGACAATCATTCAGCCCAGGGAGGAAAATATCTCATAATAATGTTCAAGATGGTTTCAGGAAATTTGTTTCATCACAATCTTAATACTCCAGTCTATGAACAGTC
This sequence comes from Tadarida brasiliensis, assembly GCA_030848825.1. NCBI lineage: Eukaryota > Metazoa > Chordata > Mammalia > Chiroptera > Molossidae > Tadarida > Tadarida brasiliensis. The sequence goes on from CM061258.1 coordinate 19,559,861, forward strand.
CCCAAAAGCCTCATTAATAATGGCAGAACTCTCTACGCATTTATCTGACATTTACTTTCAGATCAAGAGCCCATTTGTATCTTTCTAAGTGACATATTAATAGAGAAACCATAATCATAAATGTTTAACAGAGAGCTTGGTTTAGATTCATTTGTAATTGTTTTTTCATTATATTTGGAAGTCACCTAAATATAACACACTTGTATTCTCAACTCTATGGTAAAATTAAGGGATTGAGGGAGCAAGCGGTGACTTATTCATGAGGCAACAGCTTCTATTATTCTCCATTGTAAACCTAATGAGAGAATTGCTTTCTCTGCAGTACAGTGAACTGAAGGTCATCATCAATTCTGTTTACTCCTGTTGCAAGTGACTCCATTGCTTGTAAATAATTCATGATACTATGTTATAAATAACATTTTATGTAAAAGAAAACCATGCCTGGGTTTACTAAGTGTTTCTTTAATCTTTAGAAATATGTCAACTCAAATAGCTTCCACCTTTGCATACAGCTTTAGCTTAGTCTCATAAAAATTCCTTTCTGAATCTTCACCATGAAAAAGATGGGATGATCCTCTGTTGAAATGCAGAGAACTTATTGCATAAAGTTAAATTGAGACTAATTTCAGCTTTTTATTTTTAAGAATTTTTCAAGGAGAGGCAATATAATGCATGGAATATTTATCTGAATAACAGAAATAGTAAGATAGGTCATAAAAATAAATTAAATACTAAGTAGCATAAAGTAAAAATTGAGACAGCAACCTGCACACTGTCCTCAAACTTGGTAATTTCCCTTTCCAAACACTGAATACAAATATTTTGGAAAAAAAGAGTTTCTTTTTTCCTTCTATAAAAATGAACTTTTCAAAGTGCTCCTAAACTTTGGAGTAAAATTTTTTGCCACACACACACAAAAATCATAATTCTTTTATTAGACAAATATAAACACCAAATTTATAAATAACACAAAAGAATTAATTTATAGTTTTCTATTTTGAAATTTACTTTGAAAAAATCCTAAAATGTTGTACCAAATTTTGCATTTTACCATTCACATAACTGGCTTCTCTCAATGAAAAGTTATTTAAAATGAATAAGGTTTATGATGATTCAGAGTTATCCAGAAAAAAAAAATTAAAGGAATAATTTAATTCAACATCATATGTACTTACTATGTGTTTCATTGTATGTGATATTCTAAAGTTTAGAGGTGTAAATATATACACACCTCATAGTTTGTTGAAAGATTTGACATTTCAAATATGTTCCTATCAAGATAAATTTTTTTCACATTTCTGTATGGTCCGTTCTTTCTGAGGGGGAAAAAAAAAAATGGCAGCCTAGATTAAGAAATGTTGAATGGCAAAATTTCCTTGAAGTTAGAGGTTGTATATTTCTCCAGAGCCATTTGATTACATTCCAATGACGATAGAACTGGAACCATTTGTTTATTTACAATGCAATCTTTCTCTTCTTCCTTAGAGCCAAATGCTCCCACCAAAGACTAATAATAAAGGTCACTCTCATTCTCTCCTGATAGCTACTCTTCAAGACAGTCCAAGATTCATAATTTCAGGTTTCTTCTGTGATAGAGAATTTTCCCCTATCTATACATTTTAGTTTCAGCTTCCCATACTCCAGCTCCTCACAGGGCACCATGGAAGATCCTCCGTTCATTTACTTCTTTGATTTCATTCATTAGAGTTTTTTAGTTTTTCTCATATATATTTTATACATATTTTCTTAAATTTTCACTTTTTGGAGTCTCACTGTAAATAATATGTGTTTTGAATTTGAAATTCCACTTGGTCATGTTGACATACAGGAAAGCAGATGAATTTTAAATAACTTTGTATTCTATAACATTGTTAGAAATACTTATTTCAAAGCAGTAAATAAATGGAGAGATATTCCATGTTCATTGATTGGAAAACTATTATTATTAGGATGTTGACAAATTGATTCTAAAGGCTTTATGGGGAGCCAAAAGACCTAAAATAGCCAACATAATATTGAAAGAGAAAAACAAAGTTGGAGGACCGACCCCCGCCAGCTTCAACACTGTAAAGCTAGAGTAATCAGGAAACGGTGGAAAAGAATACATAAATAATCAATGGAACAGATTAGAGAGCCCTAAAATAGAGCCACATAAATATAATGAATTAATTTTTGACAAAGGAGCAAAGACAATACAATGGAGAAAAAAATAGTCATTTCAATATATGGTGCTGAAGCAACTGGATATTCACATGACAAAAATGAATATAGATGCAGACCTTATGCCCTTAACAAAATTTCAGTCAAAATGGATCCTAGAAGATCCAAGATGGCAACTAAGTAGGTGTAAGTTATACTCATCTCCTCTCAGGACCAAACAGAAATTGCAACTAAATTATAGAATAATCAACCTGAATAAATAAATGAAGACTAGGTGAACAGAGGTCTTATAATTAAGGATTGGCAGAAGAAGCCACGTCTAGACTGGTAGGAAGGGTGGAGACTGAAAAGGGTTGGCCCTGGCACCCATATGCAGTGGTTAAGAATCAGGAGGGATATCTCAGCTGCAAAGGTTCCCCTATTAAAGGGCTAGTGCACAAAATCTTGTTTGCAACCACTCATTTGGGGCTCTAGTGTAGGCAAGGTGGCTCAGAGAAAACTGGAATCATATAGAGACAGAATAGGTTGTGTGGCTTCGAGAAGAGGGTTGAAAAGACAGCTATAAATTTCCCTGTGTTGAGTCTCCCTCCCACACTGCCCCCACTGAGTTGTGTGGCTCTAGGGTGAGGACCATTTCCCCCTGCAACTAATCCCTCAATCCATCCCATGCCCAGCTGGTGCCTCTCCACACAGGAGATCCACTAGCCCCACCCTCCCACTCTTTGTGGCCCCACCATGCTGAGCTTACTCCTTGTGGAGCAATCAGCTGGCTACTGCCAGCCTGGGCTCATGGTGCATACTATCTGGGAAGACTCTCAAGGAAGTTTGGGCAGACTCAGAGTGGCAGAGATGCAAAGGTAGGGACTGATGTGTGGCCCTAGATGAGGGTCAATTTTTCCTCACATGCCCAATCAATGCCAGCACCACCAATCCTGTGCAGAGCCTCTCAATACATTGCCAAATCTTGGTCTCTTTTAGCCTGCTGAATTCTGCTGGCATAACCCTGATGACTCACTGAGACCCCACCCACTCACAAAAGTCCACAGGTCTCAGGTGGCTGTCAGTTGGCCTTGGAGAATGAGAAATGCTGGATGGCATCAGACCCAGCACTGGAGATAAGTGTGAATCTATATAAACCTGGTGAACGCCATTCATTCCTTCCTGGTGATTCACTGAGAAACTACATCAACCAAGTCAGGTACCACCAGTGACTGAACCTAACAGGCAGCCAATCAGCAGAGGCAGAAATAGGGGTGTGTTGGGACTTTTGCCAGCCTGGCCATGGGCTTGGTTCTAGCCTTCATATGCAGTTAGGTCACTCCCACTGGTATCCAGGCCCAGCAGAGGCAGCCAAAACTGTGGATCACTTTGTAGCTTCAAAGAGTCTGGGGCTGGTCCCAGGCAACTTCTGACATTAACCTGCATAGGATTCCCTTCCAAGAGGCCCCAGAACCAACGTAACCACTGGTTGGCTTAAAACTATATCAGAGTTCAACCCAATTAGCTCCACAAGGGGCACTCCTAGAAGGAAATCTTGGCAAGCACCAGACACTGCTGAAATGAATTCCATTTCTTGGGATACGCCCTTGCATGGCACCTTGTACATAGTGGTCAGGATAAATCATCATAGTCAGCCAGCCTGAGGGTCAACCCACCTACAAATGGGACAACAGGAATGAAGATTCAACTACAACAGGAGGATTCACATAACCTACAAAAGAGACATTCCTGGAGAACCTAGCTTAGGTGATCAGGGCAACTGCACCACTGAGCTTCACAGGACATCTACTACATAAGGCCACCCTACCAAGAGCAGAAGACATAGAAAATCTACCTAATAAACAAATATATACAGAAAGGCAGCCAAAATGAAGAGACAAAGAAATATGCCCCAAAGGAAAGAATAGGAAAAATCCCCAGAAGAAAACAAAACAAAACAAAACAAAACAAACAAAAAACTAAGATACAGAGCTCAAAAAAATTGTTATAAGCATGCTCAAGGAAATTAGAGGAAGAATGAGTGAACTCAGTGAGAACCTCAACAAAGAGATAGTAAGTATAAGAAAGAACATAGAAACCATATAAAAGAACCAGCACAAAATGAAGAACACAATAACTGAAATGAATAAGCTAGAATACACAAGAAGAAGTCAACAGCAAGCTAGATGAATTAGAGGATAGAATCAGCAATTTGGAAGACAAGGTAGCAGAAAACATCTACTCAGAACAACAAAAAGAAAAAAAAATAATGATAGTTTGAAGGACCTCTGGGAAAACATCAAGTGTGACAATGTCCACATCAAAGGAGTACCAGAAGGAGAAAAAAGAGAGCAAGAGATTGAGAACTTATTTGAAAAAAATGACTAAAAACATTCCTAACTTGGTGAAGGAAAAAGACATACAAGTCCAAAGAGCATAGAAAGTCCAAAACAAAATGAACCCAAAGAGACTCATACCAAGTGACATGACAATTAAAATGGCAAAGGTTAAAATCAAAGAAAGAATCTTAAAAGCAGCAAGAGAAAGATAATTAGTTACTTACAGAGGCACTACCATAAAACTGTCATCTGATTTTTCAACAGAAACATTTCAGATCAGAAGAGATAGGCATAAAATATTCAAAGTGATGAAAACCAAGGGCCTAAGACCAAAACAAATCTACCCAGAATGATTATAATTTAAAATTGAAAGAGAAATAAAGAGTATCTTAGACAAGAAAAAGGTAAAGGAGTTCATCACCACCAAACCAGTATTATAAGAAATGTTAGAGGAATTTCTTTAAGAAGAAGAAAGAGAAAAAAATATATATATAAAGAATAAAATGGTAACAAATGTGTACCTATCAATAATCACTTTAAATGTAAATGGATTAAATGTTCCAATCAAAAGACATAGGGTTGCTGAATGAATAAGAGAATAAGACTCAAATACATGCTGTCTTCAAGAGACCATCATCAAAACAAAAGACACAGAAAGACTGAAAATAAAGGATTGGAAAGAGATATTTCATGCAAATGAAAATAAAAGAAAACCTGGGCTAGCAATACTTATATCTTTACAAAAAAAGACTTCAAAATAAACATTATAATAAGAGACAAAAATGGACATCACATAGTGATAAAGAGAGCAATCCAACAAGAGGATATAATCCCTGAACACATTTATGCTCCCAACACAGAAGCACCTAAATATATAAAGCTAATCTTTTATTTATTTATTTATTTATTTATTTATTTATTTATTTATTTATTTATTTATTTATTTTGGTATGTGCCCCTAGCAGGAACCGAACCCAGGACTCTCTGGTCTGCAGGCCGACGCTCCAACTGCTGAGCCAAACCGGCCAGGGCAAAGCTAATCTTTTTTTTTTTTATTAAATTTTTTTTCTTTATTAATTTTCAGAGAGAGAGGAAGGGAGAGGGAGAGAGAGATGGAAACATCAATGAGAGAGAACATTGGTTGGCTGTCTCTTGCATCCCCCCACTGGGGATTAGCCCACAACCTGGGCATGTGCCCTGACCGAGAATCGAACCAGCAATCTCTTAGTGCATGGGTTGATGCTCAACCACTGAGCCACACCAGCTGGGCTATAAAGCTAATCTTGATTGACATAAAAGTAGAGACTGACAGTAGTACTGTCGTAACAGGGAATTTTAACACCCCATTGAGATAAATGGATAAATCTTCCAGACAGAAAATCAATAAGAAAACTGAGGTCTTAAGTGACACACTAGACCAGATAGACTTAATTGATATTTTCAGAGTATTTCACCCCAAAGCAGCAGAATATACATTATTTTCAAGTGCACATAGAACATATTCCAGGATAGATCATGTGTTAGGACACAAAACAAGTCTCAATAAATTTAAGAAGATTGAAATCATATTAAGCATCTTCTCCAACCATTAGGGTATGAAACTAGAAATCAATTATAAGAAAAAAATTGAACACATAGAGGCTAAATAACCTGGTACTAAACAATGAATGGGTTAACAACGAGATCGAGGAAGAAATCAATAGATACTTTGAGACAAATAAAAAAGAACAAACAACCCAAAATCTATGGGAAACAGCCAAAGCAGTTTTAAAAGAAAAATTAATAGCAATATAGGCCTATCTAAAGAATCAAGAAACATCTCAAATGAACAATCTAAATTTACACTTAAAGGAATTAGAAAAGGTACAATAAAAAAAGCCCAGATTAAGCAGAAGATAGGATATGATAAAGATCAGAGCACAAACAAATAAAATAGAGTCTAAAAAAACAATACAGATTAATAAAACCAAGAGATAGTTCTTTGAAAATATAAACAAGATTGACAAGCCTTTAATCACACTCATCAAGATAAAACAAGGGAGGACCTAAATAAAGAAAATTACAAATGAAATTTGAGAAGTAACAACTGACACCACAGAAATACAAAGGATTGTAAGAAAATATTATGAACAAGTATATGCTGACAAATTGAACAATCTGGAAGAAACAGAAAAAATTCTAAAAACATACAATCTTTAAAAACTCAATCAAGACAAAAACAAAACAATCTTAACAGACCAACTACAACCAATTAAAGTAGTAATAAAATAAAAAAAAAATAAATGAATAAATAAATAAAAATAAAAAAACTCCCACCAAACAAAAGTCCTGGACTGGATGGATACACAGGTGAATTTTATCAAACCATTCAAAGAAAAACCTAACACCTATAATTCTGAAACTATTCCAAAAATTTCAAGATGAGGAAAGCCTACAAAGCTCATGTTATAAGGCCAGCATTATCCTAATTTCATAACCTGATAAAGACACTACAAAAAAGAAAATTATAGGCCAATATCCCTGGTGAATATAAATGCAAAAATCCTCAACAAAAGACTAGCAAATTGAATTCAGCACTATATTTAAAAAAGATCATACACCCTCATCAAGTGGGATTTGTTTCTGAGATGAAAGGTTGGTAGAACATCTGCTAATCAAGTAATATGATACACCACATAAACAAAATGAAGGATAAAAATTATATCATCATATCAATAGATGCTAAAAAAGCATCTGATAAAAGCCAGCACCCATTTATAATAAAAATTCTCAGCAAAATGGGGACAGAGGAATCATACCTCAACACGAAAAAGGCCATTTGATAAATCCAGAGATAACATCCCACTCAATGGGGGAAAACTAAAAGCATGTCCCTTTATACCAGGAATAAGACAAGAATGTCCACTTTCACCACTCTTATTCAACATAGTACTGGAAGTTCTAGCCACATTAATCAAACCAGAAGAAGAAATAAAAGGCATCCAAACTGGAAAATAAGAGGTAAAACTGTCATTATTTGCAGATAACATCATAGTGTGTATAGAGAGCCCTAAAGATTCCACCAAAAAACTATTAGAACTGATAAATAAACTCAGTAAAGTAGTAGATTACAAAATAAATATTCAGACATCAATTGCATTTTTATTCACCAATAATGAACTATCAGAAAGGGAAACCAAGAAAACAATCCTAGTCTGTTCTCTATCTATAAGTCTGTTTCTATTTTGCTTGTTAGTTTATTTTGTTCGTGAGTGAAATCAAATGGAACTTTTTGTTCTCTAACTAGCTTATTTAACTTAGCATAATGCTCTCCAATAGTTTCATTAACTAATGTCACCCCAATAAAATCAATATACAAACAAACAATCCCATTACAATTGCCACACACACAAAAAAATAACAAAAAATAAATTTAACCAAGGGGGTAAAAGACCTGTACTCGGAATATAAGACCTGGAAGAAAGAAACTGAAGAAGATACAAATAAGTGGAGGCATATATACCAGGCTTATGGATAGAAAGAGTTAATATCATTAACATATCCATTCTACTCAAAGCAATCCATAGATTCAACACAATTCCTAACAAAATACTGATGGCATTTTTCACAGAACTAGAACAAATAATCCAAAAATTTATATTGAATCAAAAAAGACCTCGAATAGGCATAGCAATCTTGAGAAAGAACAAAGCTGGAGGTATCACACTACCTGATACCAAATTATACTACAAGGCTTGGTACTGGCATAAATATAGGCACATAGATTGATGGAACAGAATAGAGAGCCCAGAAATAAACCTACACTTATATGATGAATTAATATTTGAGAAAGAGGGCAATAATACACAATGGGGTAAAGACAGTCTCTTCAGTTAATGGTGTTGGGGAAATTGAACAGATACATGTCAAAAATGAAACAACCACCTTTAACACCATATACCAGAATAAACTCAAAATGCATTAAATATTTAAATGTAAGTCTTGATACCATGAAACTCCTAGAAGAAAACAGGAAGTGAAATCTCTGACATTTCTCTTGGCAATATTTTTTCTGATATATCTCCTCAGGCAAGGAAAACATAAGAAAAAAATAAACTACATCAAAATAAAAAAGTTTTTGCACAGCAAAGGACACTCTCAACAAAACCAAAAGACCATCTACTAAATGGGGGAAGATATTCAGCAATGATACACCCATTAAGAGGTTACTATAAAAAATCTACAAAAAGCTCATAAAACTCAACACCCAAAACAAACAAACAAACAAACAAACAAACAAACAAACAAGCAAACCAATGAAAAAATTGGGCAGGGACTTGAATAGACACTTCACCAAAGTAAACATACAGATGATCAACAGATATATGAAAAGATGCTCAATGTCACTCACCACAGAAATGTAAATTAAAACTACAGTGAGATATTACCTCACGCCTATCAGAATCGCTATCATCAATAAAACAACAAACAACAAGTGTTGGCCAGGATGTGGAGAAAAGGGAACCCTCATGAACTGTTGGTCGGAATGCAGATTCATGCAACCCTATGGCAAACAGTATGGAATTTCCTCAAAAAATTAAAAATGGGACTGCCTTGTGACCCAGCAGTTTCACTTTTCAGTATGCATCTGAAGAAATCTAAAACACTAATCTGAAATAATATATGCATCCCTATGTTCATTGCTACATGTTTACAATAGCCGAGATATGGAAGTAACCCAAATGCCCATCAATAGACATGTTGATAAAAAAGTTGTACATATATACAATGCTATATTTCTCAGCCATAAAAAAGAATGAAATCATACTGTTTGTCACAGTATAAATCAATCTAGAGGATATTATGCTAAGTGAAATAAATATGTCCGAGAAAGACAAATGCTATATGATTTCACTTATATGTGGAATCTAAAAAACAAAATAAATGATTAAACAAAACTGAAACAGACTCACAGATACAGAGAACAAACTTATGGCTGCAAGAGGGGAGCGGGTGGGGAACTGGATTTCAAAGGTGAAGAGATTAAGAAGTACAAATTGTTAAAAAATAGGCATGAGCCTGGCCAGTGTGGCTCAGAGGTTGAGCATCGACCCATGCACCAAGAAGTCACCGGTTTGATTCCCAGTCAGGGCACATGCCCAGGTTGTGGGCCTGATCCCTAGTGGGGGGCATGCAGGAGGAAGCCAATCGATATTCTCTCTCATCGATGTTTCTATCTCTCTCTCCCTTTCCCTTTCTCTTTCTCTCAAATCAATAAAGAAAAAAAAAAGCATATGCAAAATTTCTTTTAAAAAAATAGACATGAGGCTGTAAAGTACAGCAGAGGGAATATAGTCAGTAATATTGTAATAACTATATATGGTATTAGGTGGTTACTGGAAATATTGAGGGGAAGACTCTATAAAGTATATGATTGTCTAACCTCTATGCTGTAAACCTGAACCTAATATAAAATAATATTGAATGTAAACAGTAAATAAAAAATGAAATAAAGAGTTGAATACTAGAGGAAGCATAAATATTGAAATGTGAAGAAACATATATTTATAGTTTTGCATATTAAACACAAATGTACTTTTCATAGAAATATAAAAGACATTCTCTCCAAATGACATATTTAGATTTATTCATTGAATGTAATCTTATCACATTTTCATTAAGTGAACCTAAAACTATATCCATTTGTCTCTAATCATATATTTTTTAAAAAAAGACAGCAAACAAGGTACAAAATGAAATCTCTTTGTATAACCTGATATAATAGTTAGTGAATGCTAATTTCATCATTACATAATAGCCTATTTATGCTATTATAATTGTGATAAACACCTTTCATCTATAAAATGATTTGCTACGTCATATGTTTATGCAGTGTATATTTCCACGTGCATAGAAATATACAGTACACATCTTTTATTACTGCACAGAAAACTTTAATTTTAACATAAATCTCATACCAAAAGTGTTTAAAAATTGTCCTGCTGATGTATTTTTATTTCCAATTATAGGATTCCTAACTATTTCAGTAGGTCCTATCAATACTGTCATTGTACTGAGCATTGCACTCAAGTTTTTTGCTTCTAAAAGAGTTGTTTTACTTGTCCACTGTTGCAGATGATCTCACAGCCATGCCACTGACAAACAGAGAAAATGTCCCTAGCAATTTCCAGAGCTGAGAGGTTCTAAGACATCATTTCTTAACATGCTTATTTTTATTTCTGTTAAGGAAAAAAATCACTATTTATTTAAAATATGTTGGGGGTCTTGGAACAGTATTTTAAATTATGTAATTAATGTTTAAGTAGAGTTTCAGTATGTTATAGGAAGGGCTCCCCAGAAACTTGTAGAAAGACTTTCATTAAGTATCCTGACTCTATGACTGAGTTTTATGTATGCAAAGTTTATTCGGCACTGCACTTTGGGAAAAAAAAGACTGTGACATTTGAAGGAAGGATTGGGCCAGAGAGGAGTTGAAACGTGATGCATTTCTAGGAGAACACCTGGCAAATTCTACCAGGAGTGCTGGACTTGAGATGGCCCTTTTGAAGCGTCTGACCTTGAAACAAGTGGAACAGGCTTTACTTTCCCACAGGGTATAGGCACCATGTGTGGGCTGCTCCCAGGAAGTGGACAGATTCTTGAGATATTCGTTATATTCTGCTTAAAACATTTCCCTGAGACAAATTCAAGCGAGAGCTGTCAGCTGCCAACACGAGCAACAGTGCTTGGTGCTGAAGAGGGAATACTGGCAGTGCATGTGAGCTCCACTCCACAGTATAAACGGAAATAAACTAAAAAAAGTAAAATTCTTACCCTGGCTGGTTAGAGCGCCAGACCTCAAACAAAGTCATGGATTCAATTCCAGTCAAGGGCATGTACCTTGGTTGCAGTTCAATCCCCGGCTCTGATTGGGGTCCTGTGGGAGGCAACCAGTGATGTATGTCTCTCACATCTCTCTCTCTCCCCCACTCTATCTGAAGATAAATGGGAAAAAATATCCTCGGGTAAGGATTTTAAAAAATAAATAAATAAAATAAAATTCTTTCTCTCCCTTTATTCTCAAATCCATTAGAACACAGAGAAAATACACAATGATAACGTGGGGACAATTGATAGTTTGCATGGCACACAGTGTTGGCGAGATGAAGAATAACCTGTGTCGTAATGCTGAGTTACTCCTTCAGGTTTCTGTATAGGCCGCTATGGATCTTTGCAGAAAGATAACTTGACCCCCCAGTTATTTTGGGTGTCCCTGTACTTTGTATCTTTTCACTTCATTCTCTGCATTTCTGGTCTATTTTGATAACCACATCTCAGGTGAAAACTCTAGTCTCAGGATTGATTAACATTTGTTCTAATTTCTCCGTTTATTTAGGAAAACCCAACATTAACCACACTTTTCATCCTAAGAAAACATTCGAAGGAGGAAAGACCTCCATTCTAGAGTACTTTATTCTCTTCTAACAGGGACTAGGTTCCTTAATAGGACTAGGATCCTACAGCTTTCTTCCTGTTGATCTTTGATTCATTGGTTTTAAAGTGCTGTGAGACAGATATTACATTCTGTTCTCAGGTTATTCCCATGTTGTTCTAAAATAAATTCTCAAAGAAATTCCTGAAAATGGGTACGAGAGTGATGAATGTGCCATGAGCTTACTTGCCTAAAAATGTCTTTTGCACTCTAGATCAATTGTTCAAATGTGTATAATATACTTTTTTAAAAAAAATGCATTCAGATCTTTAAAAGCAATGTGTCATATTCTACCATTTATTATTGCTAATGAAAAATATCTTGTAATTTGGCATCATATTTTTTGTGTTGTACATTATGTTTTATCCTTTTTATGTTTTATTTGTCTTTGATATTATAAAATAAAACCAATTGGTGATCTGTCTAAAGTGGAGTCATTTTAGAGATGGTCTTAGCTTTTCTCAGTCTGAAGTTTTATATTATTCTCTCTGGTTAATTCCCTTCTGTTATTGGTTTATATTTAGCCAATTATATCCTCTCATATTTTCTTGTGATATTGGACCTCTTAAATTTCCCCTTTCATCTTTCATATATTTCTCATATTCTCCATTTCCTTCTTTATCATGTTTTTTTTTATTTTATTTTTTTTATTTTCACTGGAGAATGCTCTATATTCTAGTTCTATCAATTTTATTTTGAGGTAGAAAAATTATATCTTATTTTTACAATATATATTTATGTTACTTAATTTATAAATGCCATATGTTCTTGGCATTCCCCAAGTATCTTAATTGAGGTTTTTACAATTGTGTGATCTTTAAGTTATTTAATGTTTCTCCATCACTTATACTCTAGTCAGCTTATTGTTACTGTTTTTCATTTTGTCTTTCTCATTTATGCTTGGTTTTTCTTCATTGCCTGATCTTATTAAAGTTTCAAGGAATTGAAAGCTGTGCAATTTTACTTTGCTGCTATATATTCAAACTAGTCATTTTATATTTTTTGGATATCTGCTCAATTTATTAAGAAAATATTGTACTTCCTTTCAGAGGTTTATTCTACCTGCTTGAATAGGTAAAAAATAATCCTAAATGGTACAGTTATATATTTTTAGACAGTTTTTTTTATGTTCTTGCCCTAGTCACCCACTTTCCCTGTCTGGCTTCTCTGAACTCAGCATATCTGTGTTTTACTGTCATTCAGATTAGCTAACATCTCCTGTTAAGGACGGGTTCTTAGGGAAAAAACAGAGCTGCAACTTTTCCACCTCTATAATCCTAAAACACAGTCCTATAAATTTTGTCTTATAGGAAATTTTGTAAATTTTAAATAGTTGAAAACTTCTAAGAAGATTTTCAAAGGTAAGATCCTATTTTTTTTATTAGCTCTGCTTAATATGCAAAAGAGCGCTCCTAAATATCTACAAACTTTAAGATGAAATATGAGTGGTGCATGTGTGTGTGTGTGTGTGTGTGTGTGTGTGTGTGTGTGTGTGGGAGTGTATGCATTTAGTATTTCTGTCAGTTCATTAGTTGCAAAGAACTGGAATATTTCACCCAATTTTAGTTAAAGACTGCCAATTCAGATATATTTGTATTTCTAAATATATCTCTCTACTTAAAAATAAATCATCTCTGCAAATTACTTCTAAATTTACTTGTATTATATTGCAAGTATTCAATGACCAGAAGATGCTGAAAAGAGAGGTTTATTTCCTTAATGGAAGAAAAAAATTAAACATTTTACATTTTCACATCTATATGCAATACCAGAGTAGTTGCAGGGAGGAGGAAAGCAAATTGATTTTCATTGACCCACACTTGATCTTTTGTCAGCAATCTCACTGTGGTTTTCAACAGTGAATTGTTACCTTACAGAACATTATCTTTCAAAATATTTCAACTGGTTGTTGTTTTTTTACTTTCACTTCAGAAAAATGCATGACCCAACTGACAGCTATAAAATAAAATCTGTAAAACAATCAGTGCCTATTTGATCTTAAGTAAAGATTGTATCAGCTGAACAGTGACTTGGTTCACTGGGAGATGCAATTTATCATTCATCTTGGAAGGTTAAAAACAGGCAACTATATATATATATGTGAAAGAAGAAATATTTGGTGAAAGTTCATAAAAAAATTCAACTCTTTGAACCTGTTCTCAAAGAAGAAAGAATGATATGGTGCATTTAAATGTCAGCAGAGTGAAAATCATTCTTGGACTAAGCATAAGAGATTTGAATTTCTTTCTGTGTTCACAGCACAAGGAAAAGTTGAAATATATTCTGCTGAATAAGAACATATTTTAAATTATAAATTCTGAATATTGTATTTGGATTTTAAGCAGTGATGTGCTGGTAAAGGTCTAAAAACAGGGTCTCCCCATAGAGGTAGAAAAGCCTTGATTGAAGTGTTTGTCAACTTTCATGATGAAAATGTTCTGTGGCTGATTTCAATCTGCCTGCAGGTCCTCACTGAATGCAAATGGAGGAGAAAGGCTGCTAAGAGGCTCTATCAGCTGCTGTAAGCTGTCTCCATCATACAACTGCTCTAAGGTCATTATGGTGATATATAAAATGGCCTAAGATTAGGTTTATATAGTCTCTTCTGCACATAAATAATTATGCTGTGTTATAGATCAATATGTAATGCTTTAAAAATGTGATTGACTCTGCTTAGTCATTACTTATTTCTATAGGCAGCTTGCTTCATAATCATAACATGATTAAAATGTAGAATTATTAGCATATTATACTTTTGCTCAAATAAAATATATATATCTCCTTTCTCAATGTTTACTACAAATCTGGGAATGTGATTAGAGTTCAACACTACATTCTGCGGCAAATTCATAAAATAAATGGAAGATTTGAATTCTTCCTCTGGAGGACACTTTAAAATATTTATTTAGGTGAAGTATACTGAATGCTTTTTTTTTTCCCCTCTCTCAACATTTTGCCTTATTTTTAAAAGAATCTTATTTTACTAATCACCGACATAATAAATGTATTTTGGGATCACTACAAATGATATTCTATAAAAAAATGTTTGGGAAGTAAAATAAAAATAACCATCTTTAAGTAGGGTAGAGAACAGAGAAGAGAATAGGAAATCTTCCCTATTGGCATCTCTATATCCTTAGAATACTAGAGTTGTTTTGTTGTTGTTGATTTGTGTTGTTTTGGATTGTATATGTCTATGTGTGTGTGTGATATGTTCAAGATTATAAAAGTTAAAAGCTGTGTAGAGAATTTCAGTAATTTACTAAATATGACTCTGAAGCTTGGTTGATCTATCCATCCATCCATCCATCCATCCATCCATCTATCCATTAATGATCAGATATAAGTTCAAGTATTGAATATTTGTATGATAATGTAAACTATGTGCAGAGTAAAAACAGGTGTCCAAGAGAAACGTATTTTGAAAAAGAAATTGTGCTTACAGGTAAAAAAAAAAAAAAAAAAAAAAAGAGAGAGAGAGAGAGTTTGAAATATGTTAGAGGCTTAATCTGGTGAAATTTCATGGATCCAAACATCAAGAATGTAAAATATTAAATTTTACTGAGAGATAAAAAGGGATAAACTACAAATAAAAAGAAAACATCAGTAACAGAAGTTTTTCATACACCAGATTTTTTTGGATACTAGAAGAAAATATTTGAACAAATTTGGAGAACATTGTAGTCAATGATATCCCAGTCCTCATACTTCTTTAACATAGATTCTTGATTAGTAACACCTATGTCTTCTTTCCCTACACCTCTTAGATTTTCCTAATCGAATAGACATGAAATACTAGGTCCTTGTGGAAGGTAGTAGACATTGAGCATACCTGGATCATGCTATTCTGTGTTTGCCTCTCATTGCCTTCAGAACAATAGAAGACTTCACTATTCTCGCTTCTATGTGTAAATATATGTAGGTAGGAGCAAAGCACATTTTTGGAATCATATCCAGAAGCTGATTCTCTCTGTCTCCAATAATGTGGCTGGATAAGGATAAGTCAGTAAATATTGATATATCTATTCTGTAGAGTTAATCACTCTCTCCTGCATACCACTCAAAGGTAAGAACTGGGAGTAAATCTGAGTAGTCTAATTTGTTCAAAGACCTAAGGTGTAATCTTCTGTTGATTTTGATCACAGAGATAATATTTTAATATTCATCAATCTGACTGTTTTATAACCAGTTTAATATTTAGGAGGAAAATGGGATATTACTTATTTCCATTTTAAGAATTAAACAATGTCCCGGCCAGTGTGCCTCAGTGGATTGAGCATTGTCCCATGGACTGAGAGGTACCGGTTTGATTCCTGCTCAGGGCACATGCCTGGGTTGTGGGCTTGAGCTGCAGTAGAGGGCATGCAGGAGGCAGCTGATCAATGTTTCTCTCTCACATTGATGTTTCCATTTCTCTCCCTTTCTCTCTCTCTAAAAAAATCAATAAAAACATATTTTTAAAAAATAATTAAGCAGTGATTTTGACTAAACACATTATAAGCAGTTGCACTGTGTTTGAATAAGCTCAAGAATCGTGGCCCAAGCCAGACTGTGTATATGGTGCCCATTATTTAATAACACATTAATTAGCTCAGGTGCAGCTTTTCCAATTATATATCACATAAAACATTTCATCCAAGACATCTGTTTGACCCAATGTGACATTACACAGAACTTTATCATTCAGCAGACAAGATAAGCACAGTAACATTTACTTGGGAGACCAAACAAAAATAAGTAAGCACTCTGGGCCACCAAAGTTTATCATACATGCATGCAAAATCTAAGCCCATCTTCCAACATAGTAGTAATAATCTAAAAGTTCTAGAGCACAGTGAAACAAAACCCTACCTCAAACAATAAGTTGCTATGTTAGAGAAAACTCATTAACTCATGTTTTGGTTAGAATCTATCACTTCTATTATCAAATAGTTATAGTCTTTCTAAAAGTGCCAACCTATGCTTTATTTTTATCTACTCGCAGTTTGCTTGAGAGTAAAACATTCCAGCTTTATGCATAGATGATGTTGCTACAAACCAAAGAGCAAAATCCACAACACAGCAATTAAGCACAATCAAAAGTAATAAATATATAGTGACTGATAAATGCATTCATGAAATAACATGCAGAATTGAGATCAAATAGCATCTAAAAATGTTAAAATAATTATGATGATACCTGGATTTCAAACTGCCACAAACTATTTAAAAACAATTTTTAAAGGGAATATTTCAATATATCACATAAATTATTTATGAAGTATAAATTGAGTGTTGTCATAGAATACTTCATGAGTACGCAGTATTGTATGCCATTTCCAGAATAAACAACACACAAGGGCCCTCTCATAAATGCATTGAAAGAGATCTCCTTCTTTACTTGTATTTTATGTATGCTTTACCTAACCCAGATATCTAAATGCAATATCATAGCCAGTGACATTCTTTGGAATCTGATCATTCCAGGATCGAGTACTCAAGAATAAATATTACACCCTTAAAATTAATAAAGACATCATTATACAGTAGGTAAACACATATCTATACACCTTATTGATCATTAATGTTATATCTACAGAAAGCCAACCTGGCAGATGTGTAAAGATCTGGGCAATGAGATCGCAGTCCTGTTTGCACACCAGAGGTAAAAAACAAAGGGGCAGCATAGCCTTCAGACTTCAATTAAAGTGATAGTGTGGCCCACAGTGCTTTTAATGAGGGGATCATGTATCTCCAGTAAACATGGACAGAAATAGCTTTGAGAGAAAATGAATTGTTGACAAGAAACTGATTGTCACTGAAAATCATTTCAAGTACTATCTTTGTCATATTTTCTGTAAGACAATTTAGCTTAGTGGGTAGCAGTTTGTCCTAACATGGTACTGTGGTTCAGCAAAAGCACTAACCATAGCCTTGACAATTGATTCTAGTCTCTAAATTGTTCTATCACTCACTCCCACATAAGCTTCAGGTTTATCACACTCCATTAGATGTATTAACAAAAATATGGTCAGGTACCATCTACAGACTCCAAGCCTACCTCCACCTCTGCCCATTCCATCTCCCTCTCTGCATCACAGTTTCCCTCTTCTGGAAACTTCATCCATTTCTTAACACACTTTTCTTCATTCTTGTGGCCCCATACTAAGCCTTAGTGGCTTCCCATTTTATGATAATTTGAACTTCTCCCAGACTATTAGTGAGGAGGAGGGGAAATTCCCTTGGAGCAACCCTATGCTTGCTTTTGGTTTCTTTTCTAAATCCCATTTGGTGTCCTATAATCCTTTTTAGAAATGCACTCTATAGTTTTGCAGCACAACTCCTTCAGCAATCCTGTTGCCTTGCTTCCAGAAACCAGTAGGTATGTTAATTGGAATAGGTCAGAATCACCAGCACTATATTCTTTAACAGTAAATAAAATTTATTTGCAAACCCATTAGGGTCCCAGAAAAAGGAACTATACATTGCTGTTCCCCTCTTGCCTGAAACTGACCTTTCTGTTTTTTTGTGTGTTTTTTTTTGTTGTGTACTTGACCTGTGCTCCTTCCAAGAGCTTCTAATGTGAATTTCTATAAATGGGGGCTGGGAGTTTTGGGCCCTGGAGGCACAATGTTCCATGTTGATTTCACTTTTATTTTGAGATCTGTAGAGTCCTAATAAACCTCCAGATCTACCACATACTGGGTTGAGATAGGCTGCCTGTGTGCCGAGCTCCAAGTATCTCAAACTTCCCCGTGTGTCTCAGCCTTCCCTTCCCGTGGTCCCGTTCCTCACTGCCTAACTTGCCTCTATCTCCTCAGTAGTCTACTAAGAATATTTCCCTCATAATTTTCTGATGTAAACTCTTTTAAACCTGTGAATACATTTTCCAACAGCTAAGAGTTACTCCAAATTTTGGTCATTTCCTCTTAACTTTCTTGCATTAATTTTTTTCCAAGCCAAATATTCATGATTTTATCTTTTATATGAAAAATTAAAAACATCCTATACACATACATGTATTCTAATTTCTTTCAAAATATATAGCTTATCCAACTGAAATTTCCAAGGATTAAGTGACTGTTAAAAATAATGTATGGTGCCAGGTGAGTACTAAAAATATCAGGGAAACACTTTGTAAACTATATGATTGTCTAACTGAAAGGGTTAATAACATTTTAAAGGGTAAAGGCAAAAGCTTGCAAAAGGTGTAAACTGTGAAAAATGCATTGCTTGCATGACCTTTGCTCAGCCTTCTGTTGAGTATGGATTATCCAGATTATTTGCAAGGGCAAGAACCACACAGCAGATGCAGGATGAGATATCAGACCAGTCCAACTGCAAAGTGAGCAATGGACCATGCAGAGTGTGTCAACAGGAACTGCCAGAAGCTAGAAGCAGAGTATATAACCTATACCCCAACTGTTGTTTGAGGCTGACTCCCTTTTTGGACTCAGCTCGCCTGTCCCTAGGTGTGTGCAATAAAGCTCCTTTACTGTACATTGGCCCTGAGTTGTGGATGTGATCTCCCGCTCATTCAGACCTTTTACTAACCACTATGCATATCCCTGAAATTAATACAAAATAATATTGAATGTAAACTGTAATGAAAAGAAAATAGTAGCAACATCAAAAAAAACTTTTTTGCAAGATTTTTATTTTTAAGGATAATTTTTAGCATTTTGATCAAAATATGGAGTAAGCTTGACTCATAAACTAAGTGATTGTTACAAGTTTATGAATGAGGAAAAAAGCATATTTCCAAAAGCCAGTCATGTGAGATAGTTTTTTTTTTTTAAAAAATCTGTTTAGAAGGGAAGATATTTTAAAAATGTCATTAGAAATTATATTTTAAATTTTTTTGATATTAGAATTCTGGAGACAGTCCAGTAAATATATAGGTTGGTGCTTTCTATTTATTTTTAATAGAAGTAAGAGTGTATTTTCCCCTATATCATGCTTAAGAAGCTATGCCCAAAATAATATCAGTATTTACTTTTACCTGCTTTTGAAAGGAGAAATGTTACCTGAACTATTTATGGCAAAAGAACCAAATGGAAATCTCAACCAAAATAGGTATCATTCTAGGTCTTAAAGGCATCTGTATCTATAAACTATTCTAAAAGTTATTTTAAATTTGTTAAAATTTATTTTCAAAAGTATTTTAAAAGAAAACTCTATCATCTCATATATTTTAAAAATGTGAATTTGAATTTGAAGTCTGAACAGTATGAATTCCTACAGTGATCCCTCCACTCTGTCAGTTCTGATTAACTTCCTTAAAAAAATTTCTAAAACTTTTCTTATTTGCATTTTAGAATAAGAATTTCAATAAACACCGTACTCTGAATATTATAATCGTGTATCACCATCTCAAACATGTAATGTAAAAATAGAAAGTGTTTTTCCATTTTAGCAATTCATGTGTAAGTTAGATATTTAGAGATGCAATTTTCATGCAATAACTAACACATAATTTATACCAAACAATTAGTCATCTGTCAAATAGTTGAAACTGCACATATATTACAAAAACATATATATTATAAAATAGGTCCTTTTCTATCTGACTGGCATGTGAAAGATTCCCAGAGACCCTCATTGACAGAATAAATTAAAAGGTGCATATTTATCCATCCATTAATTCATATTTTTACCTTTTACTAGGCTCTCTGTTAGCTACTGGGGATGGGGGATTTTCAAATAAGACCAGATATCTGAATTCTCCTTTTCAACAAAGAAACAAGGATACAATTACTTATATATGCGAATGTACTTCCACATTCTCCATATATATACACACATATATATATCTCATTAGAGGCATAAGAGAAAACTTAAGCCCATTTTAAAGGATACATCCAAGAAGGCAAAGCTTAGCTAGAATATAATGTTTGATGTTGCTATAACAAGATTAGGCAAATGTTTTCTGTGAAGGGCCAGGAAGTAAGTATTTCAAGCTTTTTGTGTCATATAGTCTCTGTCACAACTATTGAACTCTGTTACTTAGCATAAAAACAAGCCATATTCCATGTGCAACCAAATTAGCAGGGCTGTGCTCCAATAAAACTTTATTTATGGATACCAAAATTGAGTTTCATATAATGTCACATGTCACAAAATACTGTTGTTCTTTTTACTTGTTTCAATCATTTTAAATGTAAAACCGATTTGTGTGGCTCATGGGTCATGAAAAAAACACACACAAAAAAGCACATTGCCTTTGGGTAAACCCAATTAAAAAACAGATTGTCCTCTCACTTAGCTTAAAAAATATGTAAACAAATAAAACTATTTCCTGCCCTTTGTTGTTGTTTGGCAGGGTTGAGTTCAGATTAAGTTCTGGCCTGCCTCCCTTTTTGCAACAGCCTTGAATAAAGTCTTCCCTGACTGTTTAATATTCCTCAGTGCAATTTTGCTTTGACATTAAATAAGAATCATTTGGAGTTCTCCTTTGAAGTACTATGTAGTCTACCACAGACCACTGCTCCCATCATAAGTACCAAAAAACCTTGGGTAAACTAAGAAATGCATTATTAAATTATTTAAGAGTTGTAAAGGCAAGAAGTTTAAAGAAACAATGTTCACAGAAAGTCAGCCCCACATCAATGATCAGACTGTAGGCCACAGCATGTATTTGCTGAGTCCGAGAAGTCCGGACTGCCATAAACAGAGAGAGTCTTTAGAGTAAGGAGAAACCATTAGAGCTTTTAAGACTGAACTGGTTGGCATGATGGATTGTAATCTCTAAAATACTCAAATATAAAAATAGTCTTTACACCTGCTGACATTCTCCACATTTTTTACTTTGAGTTCATGGTGGCACAGTAGGTTGGTGGAGCTGCCTTGAAAAGTCTAGATAAACCTTTGTATTGTCAAGCACAAAATCTTGCAGGATGCAGTGGCTTATAATAATGCAAAATACATATTGTCTTTAAGGGTATTGAAACTACCTGAGGCTGTAACACAATATTTACTCAGTTTAACTCCTGATTGGAACAAAATAATAAGACCTCACTTTAGCTGAGAGACTGAAGAAAGGGAGCCATGTCACTGTTGAAAAACAATATTCAAAACTTACCCATAAGATTTTAAAACATAGAAGACATATGAAGAAGCAGGAAAAAAATCAGTAAAGGAACACATTTTTATTTTTATTTTTTCCTGATATTATTGTGTTCAAGAGTATTTGTTAAAAATAATTACACATACACATATATATATCATTCATTCAAAGAATTTCTTAATGTCATATATCTGATATCCACATATTTTATAACATCCCACACTCCACAAAGAGTGATGGCAATTTTAAAAGTGTTTTTGTACTGGGATTCCCAAGCAAAATGGAAATAAAGTAAATATTCTTGGTGCATATTAAGTTGCTTTAGAGATTTCCAGATAAAAATGCTTTATTATTGTCATCAAGACATCAAATAAGATTTATTTTATTACCTTTGATTAAAACCTACTAGAAATTAGATCAAAGGTAAAGCATAAAATCTGACCATTCCTTAATCATATATACTATAACTGGATAATAAAAAAAAATAAAGGACAATCAAAAATTATAAATTCAGGGGGAGAGTTAACAACATTTAGTTTAAGTAGCACATTTGTTTAAGACAATTTTTATTTCTACTAGTGTTCATTACATATAATCTTAGATTAACTATGAATTTGAATCCAAGGCCTCATTTCAATTATTTTATCATTACAAATAATTGGTAATCAGAAGTGTGTGTTCCCAATGTTAAGAACCAGAGTAGAATGTGTGTAGAGTATTTATATTGTGCATCTCACCTGACAGAACTCCATATAATTAGCATTTCACTTTAAGAAAAATTAAAATTCAATATCAGAGAGAGAAGGGGAGAATGATTAAAGTACATGCTAATTAAGTTACTTATTAGTGGATTTCTTCATGCTAATAAGCATACTGAAATATATTCAGAACCAGGCAAACCACAAAAGATGATATGTGGGGCCGAAAGCTAGTGATAAAAAGAGAGCTAAAATCCAAGCCATCCTTTTTCATTTATTTTTTTTATCACTTTTATGATTAAGCGTATATCAAATCTGATTTTAAAAGATTGCTTTCTTTCTCAATATTTTTGGAAAATCTCCTCACCATATTATTAAGTAGATAGCTCTCTTCAATACAATGATGTATTCAAAATGATTCAAAAATGGCAAAATTTGTAGATGGTTTATTTGATAAAAGAAATTTTCTTCCACTTCATGGTCTACAAAACAAGATTTTTTCACATGCCTATAATTAATTATCGTAGATTGAGAACATATTGTGACTCCTTGAAATGTCCTATATGTTTGTGTATCAATCATATTTATCATTAAATTTGTCAGAATAAAATTGGATGCATAAGTTAATATAAAGCATACTCTTAATGAAATCAATTGACTGATTTCAGCCTGGAGTTAAAACAAGGTAAGTTTAACATATGAACTCATTAGTACCTAACACAAATAATATTTTTACAAAATATTGGATTGAGATACGAGTGCTTGTTTCATTAGCCTATATCATTCTGAGTGAGCATTAAGCAAAGAACTCAAAAAACACGCTACCCATGTAAGTACTTATGTGAAATACAGTTATGTGAAATATATTTGTGAGAGGCAATTTAGCATTTTGACACAGATTTTTTTTTCTTAGTTAATTCCTTTGAATGGAAGAAATATAAATCCAAGATTCTTTCAAATACAACTTTCTATCTAATCTAAAAATTGCCATCAAATTCTAATATAATTTACTTAATCTGATAAACAAACAAATCCATACTATTGCTTGGCCTTTAATATCAATGTTTTTGCTTTTGTTCAGAATTCAGTTGATTAAATTACCTAATCTCATAAATAATTCCTACTATGCAAAGTAGCATCTTATTTTATGAGAATGTTGTAGACTTTTACAATGTTTTTACTTTTTAACCTATAATGGCGTATATCTATGTATTCATTTCCCATTGGCTAAAATTTTGTCATATGCTCATACCTAACTCAAAAATGTAGTTTTTCTCTGTGATCACAAGTAGAAGAAAACACAAAATTCTGTTAACAGCTACCAACTGTAACACAAGACTTATGTGCATAAATTAGAAAATAGGATTAAAAATTAAATAACATCATATTTTCAGAAAGAACAATAGAATAAACTACAATGATAAGTTAATCAATATGAGAGCAGAAATCAGCACAGCAGTGATTTTAAAAGAATGAAGTTATCAACAGTGTCCATAATCTTAAATTTTTAAAAGAATCAGGAAAACCAAAACACTGGCAACATTGATCAAAAAGGAGAATAAATGAATAACAAAAATAAATATTTGCAGTAAAATATTTTAAAAATTTGAATTAAATTAGAATTCTTTGAAAAAATAAGTCTAACGTATTTATTCATAGACCAATAATTATTATATAAATATATTTATTAGCAACATTTACCAAAAAAATGCAAAGAATTTCACAACAGCATTATAATAAACACTTAAGATATAGAAATGGTTAAGTAGAGGCCTGATGGGTTTTTTACTGAAAAACTGGATAAGAATACTTTAGAAAAAATAAAATATAATTTATGAATATAGATGTAAATATTTTAAATATAAGTAGAGGTTATTAGCACAGTTGAAAATGTGGTAACCAGATCCATTTTTCACTGGAGATTTTCCATTCTCTTTTCTAAGGACAGCTCTGTCTTAGAATGAATGTCTCTCTGTTACATTCAGTATTTTATGTGCTTTCAATGAAAGGATTTAGATTATTTTAGTTTTAGATATCCATATTGCTGATCTGGCCATTTTTCCCAATAAAGGTGTGTTATAGTTGCTGCTTCATTTCATAAAATAGAGACTGTACCCACAGTGCCTCCTTAAAACTTCATTATTTAAGATTCCTGATTGTTTTACATTTTAATATTTGATATCTCCATATATATATTTATAAGAAACTTATCTTTTACATTCAAAATCAAGACCAAAGAATACAGAATTGGGTTTCATCATTTATTAAAATTTTCTACTCACAAAAATATTAAAGGAATCAAAATCTTACCATAGTTTCCTGGCATTGTCACTGTTGAGTCCCTGTTGGAGTTCGGTACTCCAGCTCTAGGACTCATTACTGCTGAATATGATTTCTTGTCTCCAGTAAGAGGGCTGAAAGCTAAATGAACAATATCAGGTCAGTTAACATCCTCTTTTCATTTTTTAAACTCTAGAGCTAGTTTATACACATATCCTAGTCAAGTTTCTTAGACCTGGCAGTTACTAATCAGAATCAACATATATTTCATTGGATCTCTAACAGTATCAGCTTTAGTCTAGGAGACCAGCAGGAAACAAATGGCATTCTCAAAAGGACCATTTGGAAAGATATGCAAGAAGTGTAAAGAAAAGAGCATGAACAAAATAAACTGGTGAACAAAACAGAAACAGAAACATGGATACAAGGAACAGACTGACAGCTGTCAGAGAAGAGGAGGGACTGGATAAAAGGTGAAAGGATTAACCAAAAAACATATATACATAACACACAGACACAGACAATAGTGTGGTAATAGCCAGAGGAAAAGGGGGGTGGGGGTAGGTGGAGTTGGGCAAAGGTGGGAGAAATGGGGATGAAATAAGACTTTGCTTGGGGCGATGGGTGCATGATGCAGTGTGCAGATGATGTTTTATTGAGTTGTACACTGAAACCTGTATGGTTTTGGGAACCAATTTCATCCCAATAAAATAAGATAAAGTAAAATAAAATAAAACCGGGAAAAAGAAAATAAATACTAAGTCACTATTTTAAAAAATAGCATGGATGTTGAAGAGCTCATGAAATTGCAAGAGTGGGATTTGGAACCACAACTAACCTGAAGAATGAAAAGGAGAGGATGAGAATATATGGTCCCAGCAATTTCTGGAAAGTCAGAAGAAAGACTTTCTAAGAGGTGGTGTATGTAATTGGTTCTATAAAGAATATTATCCGGTAGGCATTGTGCAAGGCAAAGAAGGTAAAGAATGAATCTTGGGATCAAAATGTGATTAACCAGCTTTATTTCCACAATGTGGTCATCAGACTGTGGAAGCAAATTAGTAACTGAATAAATTTACCCAGTCTAGAGTTTTTACTTTTTTAGGAATAGTACATAAGCGTGGTCTGTCGTGATGTGGTATTGGCAAAACAATAAATATAAAGATTAGTGGAATATAATACATATTATATAATTAGAAACAGACCCATACTATAGATAGTCAAAGAATAGGGTGTAGAAGATAGATAAAATGTTTTGTTTTTAATTCAAAGCATCTTTTAGATATTAGATTGGTGTCACAGAGCAACTGGCCTTGAATTTAGGGTAAATTTCTTGAACTTATGTGATAAGTACAAGAATAGACTTTAAAACTGGGTTCATAAGCATCGAGATGGCATTTCAAGCCAGAAGATTGCATGAGATCATTAAGAACAGCTTGAACCCTCTGTGTCACTCACTCAAGCATTTATGTGTATGTTTTACTTTCAAAATTAAAAAAAAAAAGTTTAAAACAATTAAAGGAAGCATCTACCAAGTAATAAGAAGGACTCTAAACTTTGTTTTTTCTACGTAGAAAATCAATCATGGATGAAAATGTCAGATTCTACTGCAAACACATCTGAATGAGACAAAAGCTAATATTTGAGAATAAATGTCAGTTACTTGGCTCTGAGAGTGTGGTCAAAACACAAGGGTAGGATCCTAGGTGCCTGGTTCTAGTGCCATTGACTCAGTGTCAGCTACCCCGGAGTCACCATTCAAGCTCAGGGACTGAAGACAGAGTGAAACATCCTCTGTAACATATAATAAACATTCAACATGTTTAGGAAGGCCTACTATGCATGAGGCAGTGTGCTGGGCTCTGGGTAATTAAACTGACCTGCTCCCTGCCTGTGTGGGACTTAGAGTCTGGTAGGTAAGACAGACAACAAACAAATAAATTCATATATAGGGAATTACAAGTTGCAATAAGAATTGTGAAGCAAATATAAAAGGCACAATGCTAGAGAATAAACAAATGAATAAACACAGTATAATACACATTTATTTTGCAGGAATAATAACAACCAAAAAAGTGAAAGATTTCTTTTCTTCTTCTATGATGGAAGGTAGGGTCCAGGAGTGGAAAGGAGACAGGATTTGGTCAGAAAAGTCTAGTTTTGGTTCTACCACATAATAATACCAAGGCTGTAAAAGTGACAACTATGCTAAGCCTTATTTTTATAGCTGACCTTCTTGAGTCATAGATTGTTGTGAAAAACAAATAAAAATTTATCAATGTAAAAAAAAAAAAAAAAAGAAACTGACTCAAGCATTTAGACACTGCAGAGATGAAAAAAATCCTTTTTTTTTTTATCCTCACCCGAGGACATTTTGCATTTATCTTCAGATAGAGTGGGAGGGAGAGAGGGAGGAAGAGAGTGAGCGAAACATCAATTCTAGTGGTTGCCACCCACACAACCCCAACTGGGGCAGGGGACAAACTACAACCAAGGTACATGCCCTTAGCGGGAACCGAACCTGGGATTCTCTGGTCTGCAGGCCGATGCTCTAACCACTGAGAAAACTGGCCAGGGATGAAAAATATTCTTTTACATCAGATATTGCAATGGTAAAGTAGTTAGGAATAAGATCTAGGGTATGATCATGTGAATGGGTGGCTGACATGAGTTGAAAAATCAAAATTAGAGGAAAATATATAAAACACCTGAGAGTAGGGCTTCGGAGTCTTTGTCTCTGTGGATATTAAACTCGCCAAGAATTAAGCTGGAGAAAGTTGTAATGATACAGTAATTAAAGTTTTCAAGGAACTGTAGAAGCTAGGTTCATAGCCTGTAGAGCAGAGGGTATTATTGGAAACATGCTTACCTTCTTTCTAATATGTCTGGTGTTCTGGTCAATAGCCTCTACATCCTCTGGTTCTTGCTATAAGGAAAATCATTGGTATCACAAATCTTTGATATGTTTTCTTAACATTAATATACTTTTCAAATTTAATGTATTGCTTAACCAAAAAGAAAGCTCAATCATAACAATATTAACTAATTATACATACTTATACATAGATCAACAATAACCGTCAGCACGTAAGCATTAATGTATCATATTACCAATAACATTGTATTGTTATTGATAAATGAATGGGATAAATTCTAAAGTATCCTCCAACTATGTCATTTTTTTTTATTGTGGGAAAGATAACTCTATATTTGGTTTCAGTTTCATAGAAACATTTTGCAACAAAGAAAATAATTATTTGCCTTTTGCTGGCACTGATATTTAATTATACCTCACATTATTTAACATGTTAGAGTAGAAAGAAGGCATAGAAATATTATATTATTTAATATATATATATTTATTGATTATTAGAGAAAGAGGGAGAAATATCAATCAGCTGCCTCCTCCACACCCCCTACTGGAGATTGAGCCCACAATCTGAGCACTGCCCCGACCAGTAATTGAACCAGTGACCTCTCGGTGCATCGGACTGTGCTCAACCAGCTGAGCCATACTGACTATGCTGAAGTATTATATTAGTTTGACATTATATAGACAAATGAGTCTTCTGAGGTAAAAGCTCCAAAAATAAAATTCACATTTAAGCAAGATGATAATTTTTCAAGTAACAAACTTCTAAATCTGAATATATTCACATAAATGATAACAAACAAAAGTAAACTACAATGACAAAAATATCAAGGAAATGTCTCAGTGTCAAAATTTAAAACAGAGACCTAAAAAAATATCAAGATTTCCTCCAACATGTAGAGAGCAACACTGTATAATTTTATTTTTATAGAAACAGGCATGGTAATTGTTGCAAAACTCGGTAAATGTACTAAAACCATTAAATTGCATATGCCAAGTGGGTAAACCTTGTAACATGCAAGTTATACCTGAATAAATCTGTTTAAAATATACATACATATGTATATGTGTATGTACTGGTATACATGCATGTGTACATGTGTGTATATATGTATATAGTAAGCCATCTCAAAAGTTGAATATATGAACAAAAAAAACAATGAGAATAATTTTAGTGAAAAGATTCTAATGTGGATAGACGGCCATTGCCTAAGTTATCTAACAACAGAAAACACACACACATACATACACAAACACAAGTTAATTTATATGGTTTATATTCTACGGGTGCTTAATGTAGTGTGAATAAATAAAAACTTAGCCAAAGTAACAAAAAATGATTTTTTAAACACATTTGATTAATTTGCTATAGAAGCAGAAAATTGTAAAGTTCAGGAAGACATCATAGGATGGGAGTAGAATCATTCCTTTCTAATTTTGAAATATAGGAAACACCTTCTAGGTAATTACATTAAAATTATATTATTTTAAAAGTAAGGAGCCTTAAAACTATAGGGGGAAAAACTTAAATGTAGAATATTTTAGTTTTTCCATATTGCATCCATACCATGGCCCCAGCATTGATGTTTATTTTCCTACCTGTTCATACTGAAAGCATTGAGATAACTTTAGATATGTAAATGTTTCTCAAATGTGAATCTGCCTAGAGAAATCAGATTTTCCTTGAAGGTAATAAAACCCAAATTAACAATCCTTTACTTTTATGTCCTCCTTCAGTTTCTGAAGGAGACACTATCCTCCTACCTGGTATCATCATTTCATAGAGTATTTAAGATTACTCAGGACCCAGGCAAAGTTCTAACACCCTAATATCTTCAAGCACATATAAGAAAAAACTTATATAATATTTTCAAATTTAACAATTGCAAAATATCTATGATGATAGCATTCAGCTATCAATAATAATAATAAAAAACTTTAATAAAATAATTTTGATAAACTGCTGTATGAAAATCTGAGTTATTGATCTGTTCTCACTGTAGAAAATGAAATTATTAAATAACTGAAATATAAAAATTCAAGCAAAAAAGACAGAATGAAGGAAAAACAAAATTATTGAGATGTATCAGGCAATTAAAATATGTTTATATGTTTGAGGTTTGCAATATTTTGGTATTTCTCAACTTTTAAAAATAGGTAATTTGCATGGCTTATTTTCTAATTTGTAATACACATTCCATCTCTTCCTAATATAATATTCATGATTTACATTTTTTTTTTTTTTTTGTAAATGGCACCCTACACTACTTGCCAACAATATTCTGGGTTTTTTTGAACACTCCTCCAACATCTCCTTAAGTTATTTTGTGGTTTCTTTTCCCACTTTGCTCACTGATTCATCATTTGCCTAAGTTAGTCCTTTCATATTCCCTCCTTTACACTGCTTCCAAATTGTGTTTTCTAACATAAAAATTTGCTCACAAGAGATCACAATTTAAATCTATCCAATGTTGGCCACATGCCAACTGCAAGATACTGAGCACAGTGAACTCTTCTTTGGTGAGGTGTCTGTTAAGGTCTCTGGCCCATTTTTTAATCAGGCTGCTTGTCCTATTATTACAGTAGTTAGTTAGTTATTAACAAAGGAAGGGAGCAAATGAAATCAGACATGAAACCTATTTAACTAGGAAGCTGCAGCTTCGCAGACACAATGGGGGACAGCAGCATCCCTAGCCCAAAGGACTTAATCCCCAGAGTAAGCAGGAAGGACCAGTTTCCAGTCTCCCTGGGGAGCAATGGTATGAAAGGGTAGGGAAATTCCTCTGCTAGGTGCATGCGTAGTAGACGCCAAGATAAAGCAGAGAGGTAAACACATGTGCAGTAGAAACCAGATGATGAAGCAGAACTTTGGGGCATGCACAGTAGGAGCCCAAATGGCATCCAGAAAGGGAGGGGTTTAGCCTTGGGAAATCTGGGAACATGATCTGATAGGGTAAGGACACAAAAGCCCTGAAGATCCAGGGAAAGAATTGGTTAGGGAAAGGGCCCAGGACAGCTCCAGGAAGACCCAGGAAACAGATTGGACAATTGGAAAGACAGCCTGCTTGTTTGTGAAACAAGAAATACATGGAGGATTAGTAAGGACCTCGGAAGAGTTGCTACTAGAGCCTGTCCACCCTCTACATCCCCGAGGTCATATGATTTCTTTTCACCCCAATAAATCTTGCCACTACACTTAAATTTCTCCAACGAATGTGCCCCCTGAAATTCTTTTCTCATAATACTGCAAGGACTCATTTTCTCTGACAACACTATTGTTGAATTTTAAGATTTTTTTGTATATTTTGGGTAACAGTCCTTTAATAAATGTCTTTTAATTTATTTATTAATTTTAGAAAGAAAGGAAGGGGAGGGGGAAGAGAGAATCATTGATTTGTTGTTCCACTTATTTACACATTCATTGGTTGCTTCAGGATGTGCCCCAACCAGAGATTGAACCCACAACCTTGGTGTAATAGGAGTGCTCTAACCAACTGAGCTAACAGATACAGCTTTTGAAAATATTTTCTCCCAGTCTGTGGCTTGTCTTCTCATTCTCTTGCCATTGTCTTTCATAGATCAGAAGTTTTTAATTTTAAGTCCAGTTTATTAATTATACTTTGAGAGATTGGGTCTTTGGTGCTGTATTTAAAAAGGCATGACCATATCCAAGGTCATCGAGGATTTCTCTATGTTATTCTCTAGTAGTTTTAGTTTTGTTTTACATTTAGGTACATGACCCATTTTGAGTTAGTTTTTTGTGGAAAGTGTAAGATCTGTGTCTAGATTCAATTTCTTTTCTTGCATGTGGATATCTAGATGCTCAGAGGTTTGTATTTTAAGGATGGACCATGTCAATATTTCCATGTTATAATTTATTTTGTCAAAATCTCCCACAGCTGGCTTTTTACCTACAGAGAGTAAAACTGTCTTTTTAAGATTTCAAGTAACATTTTTTTTAAGTGATACAAAATGTGTAATGCACACATTGCCAATATTCAAATAAACATAGAAATATATCAAAATACTTATGAGAATTGGAGAATATCAAATACTGAATTAAATTCTCAATCTCTAAACACATTTAAAAGATTAATGATAATAAATATTTGTGTCTTCTTTCTATGATTTTTGGATTGGTAAAGCTTGTAATGAAAATTGTCAAATGACTTCCCTTTTTCTTTCTTGTTAAAAGCTTTCTCACGTGGAAAGTTGTCCTTCATTGTGTCAAAAGAATAAGCTGTCAGATTTCTAATGTCTAATAACTTCTGAGAATAACTGCTATGTACTATATACTAATTTGACCTTTTCAGAACTCTAAATTTGATTGGATAGACATTTCTCTCCTATTTAAAAACTCAAACCCCTGTTGGGAAGAGCTGGAATGACCATCTGTTGAAATTCAGAATACTAAAAAGGTTCAAGTACACAACCAAATTATTCACAGAATATTATATAATTAAATCTTTCCATCTTATTTCCTGTCAAAAATTATAAGAACTTGTGATGATGGCACGAATTCAATTTTTGTTGTTTAGGAAAGAAAAACTAGGGTGCATGATCCCGAAGGCCTACATAAAAACATGGAGAGTCCTTCCACTGCTATTTTAAATACGTAGAAATGCTCTATAAAGTATCTATTAACATACTGAAATATATAATGAGGTTAATGAAAAAGAAACTGCTGGTGGATAAAAAAGAAAAAGAATTAAGCACTTAATCTTTTGATATATTGGCATTCAGGTGGGTGGTAATGAATTAAACACAAAAGTACATTTGCAGACTAAAGGCTGGAATTTTAATGCTCAACTAGAGACATGAAAGAAATATGCCTTGAGAACACAAAAGAAAGAAATTGAAAGTGAGCTATTTTTTTTTTAAATGGAGACAATAGAAAACTTAGTCGAAGGAAGAAAGGAAGGAAGGGAGGGAGAGAGGGAGGAAGGTAGGGAGGAAAGAAGTTAGAGAGGGATGATGGAAGAACTAAAGAATTAAAAATGTCTTTTGTCTGGTCCAGGCAAAAATGAGATCACATCTCTGTCTGTGACTTAGGTAGTGACCTGCAGGAGAAATACAAGTATGCATCTGGATTTAATGTAATATTTGGTCTCACTAAATCTATGTGGGACCTAATAGATATTACTAGAAAAAAGATCTGAGTGTATCTTTTGTCCTTTCCCCCTATATTACCTTTCCATTGACACATTCATTAATACTCTTAAGATACAGGAGATTGGGGCTTACATCCACATTTTTCACTTTCCTTCACAGTCAAATGATATTTGTCCACCTCCAAGCCTCAAACCTATCAACAAAATTCCAATGTCTGAGTCCACAAAACCACTGATAGTGTTTTCATTAAATTCATTTTTGGTGTTGTTGATAAAGTGTTTCATATGATTCAGTTTTTATATTTTTAACAACCTCTCCTCTAAACCTCACTGATAAATGCAAACACTGACAACATATTCAGTAGCAGACCAATTAGATGGCTTAAATGAGAGACCTGCTGCTTTTTCTCAAAGTGGAAAGTGAATAACTCAACATTTCATCTCATGCTTTTATTTTTCTTTGTTGGTCTGGCCAACATGCTATCTATTTATGCGTGTGTGCGTGCATGTGTGTATGTGTGTGTGTGTGTGTGTATGTGTGTGTAAACAGAGCATGCTGTGTCTCCATATGTATAACAAGTTTTAGAAAGACATCCAAAACCCTATTATTTTAAAACATCAAAGAGCACCTGAAAGCATAATAATAAAGCACAGGACAAATTTTTAGAGAATGAAAATATTCAAGTAATTGAAAAAAAAATGTTTTTGAAAATGCTGGGAAACTGTTGGCTAATTCCTTGAAATGACATAATAATTACACCTGTAATCAGATGGCTTACTGCAGCCTTATTGAACACTGATTTTAACAGGTTGTAGGGTTCTAGTCCCAAACAATTTGGTTGGAGCCCAGATACCAGAGTTGACAATACTTACTGGGGAAAGCCAAATTATTTGCTTTAATCAGCTATGAGATGAATGGGCATATGTCCACTCATGTGAGCAGTAAGATTACTGTGATTGTGTCAAATAAGTAGACTGTGCTTGCATTATTGGACTCAATTCAAGTTGCTCCCTTATAATTGCTTATATAATATCTGTAATACAGCAAACAGCTTAGAGTAAATTTTCATTTTAGGATTTGTCTCTGATTCCACAACACACAATTTCAAAGAAATGCCCTCTAGGTATATACTAAGTGGCATGTGGTTTGATCTATTTCCAAAGGTAATTAGACAAGATATACATTTTTTTAATCGAGAAAATAGTTATCTGGGACATGAAAACCTTTTTTAGCAACTGAATGGTTGCTTGAACAATAGCAACAATGAAACTATAGGACATAGTATTTTGTAAAAAACAGATATGATGCATTAGCCATTTTATTAATATACATAAACATAGTTTAATTATATTTAATATACATTTCTGATATATATTATTTTTAAAACTCTTAGATTTCACTTGTTTCACCACATTTTAAAAATAATGACATTGTTCAATATCTTACCAGTGAATTTACAGTCACTATTTCATTGAAGAATTGCTAAGAAATAACCAATACCAGATTAAATAATTGAAAAAATATGTATTTCAAGTGTTTTATATTCCAAATTTTTAAAAAACAAACTAATCATGCTGAGGACCCATATTTAAATTACACCATGTTAAAAGTCTAAATTATTTCTCTCTAAAGAGACCTAATATCTAAAATATACTTCATATAGTTTAGAAAATATAAATTATAAAAAAAATAAAATTTTTGTTGAATTTATAGGGTTGACATTTTTAAATAAAATTATATAGGTTTCTGGTGTATAATTCTATAATACATCATCTGTATGTTGTAAATTATGGAATTTGATTCAAAATGCTTAATGATAAAACATCACCATGAAGGGTAATTATATGTTAAACAATATTTTAACTTTAGATATATATTATGTGAAATTAGCACTAATAAATATCCAAGTGTTTGAAGTTTCCATTCTATATGGGAAATATAAAACTATCATTTTTCTATTATTAACTATTCCTGTGATTCTGGTTTTCATATGCATAAGAAAGTTGGTTCTTGACCAGTTATTGGCATAAAAAAATAATAAATAAAGTATCAAGAAACCCAAGGACAATTTTATACTATCTGTGAAAATTTTCTTCACAAGTTGTTACTTTAGAAATTGACTTTTCCAGAAGGTAAACTTCAAGAGGATAGAGATGTTTAGTTTTTATTGGTTCTCCCTAACACTTAGAATAGTGTGAAGCTAATGGCAAGCATGCACTAAATATTTTTTTAATCAATTCATTTGAAAGAAAAAAAAGCCTATTGGGTTGGGTTTTTCTTTTTAATTTTTTGTCTTTATTGATTTTTTAGAGAGAGAGGAAAGGAGAGGGAGAGAGAGTTAGAAACATTGATGCGAGAGAACATCGACTGGCCACCTCCAGCATGCCCTGGGGATTGGGCCCACAACCTGGGCATGTGCCCTAACTGGGAATTGAACGAGGGAGGACCTCTCAGTCCTTGGGACGATGCTCAATCCACTGAGCCACACCAGCCAGGCCACTTTTTATTTTCAATTACAGTTGACATACATCATTATATTAGTTTCAGGTGTACAATCCAGTGACCAGACATTACATAACTTAAGAAGTGATTACCCCAATAAATCCTTCACCCATCCAGCACCATGCCTAGTTATTAGAATATTATTGACTAATTCCCTATGCTCTACTTTACATCTCCATAATTATTCTGTAACAACCAATTTGTGCTTCTTAACCCCTTCACCCTTTTTCGACCATCCCCCCAATCTCCCTCCCATCCGGCAAACAACAACAAATTCTCTGTATCTAGAAGTCTGTTTCTGTTCTACTTGTTCATTTTGTTTGTAGATTCAATTGTTGATAGATATGCATTTATTGCCATTTTATTGTTCATATTTTTATCATCTTCTTCAAGAAGACCCTTTAACATGTCATATAATACTGGCTTGGTGTTGATGAACTCATTTGATGGGCATGCACTTTAAGAGTGAAGCAATGTGTAATTCTGAAGGAAATACTACTTTGTGAAAAGTCTTCTTTGCTTGTTGAGTATTATGCTCACTAGTTTTGAACAGTTGTATTTTGATGTATACATGCCAAGTTACTATTACAACTTACTAGTTTATTATTCTCATTTTATTTTTTTTTGTCATAAGGCAAAAACTATGGAAAAAATGAACTTACTACTTTTTTTTTGTTATATCACATCAGACTCAAAATTGATTGAAATCAATTCATTGTATGTGAAAATGAACTTCTAAGCTAAAATGTTTGCTATAAAAATATATCTTAACTAGTACAATATTTAAATATAAGCACAACGTTTGAATAAAAGTGCCTCATGGCTATATTACTTCAGCCAAATATGCTTACCTGAACATTAAATCTTTAGATCATTGATGGTATCAACATGATTTTTTAATGTTTCAATTACAAAACATGACGTGCATAAAATATATTTTAAATATCCAGGTAAAAGGAAAAGATAAAATAAATACACCTATATCATTCTCAACTGATAAGGCAATTAAAGCTTATGTGCGCTACACACAATCACACTGCCCTCCAATTGCACAATAGATTTTACAACATAAATTAATCCATTTGATTCTTTCAAATCTGTATGTAAACAGACCTTCATAAATATATATTTTTCTAAAACATTCTTTACACATCATTTTGACATACATACTCTTTAATAAATATAGCTTTATTTTATTATTTTTCACGGCCATGCACTATAATAATGAATAGTTTACTCATGTATTTAAACTTCCAGGGACAGATTTTTTGCTATTAGAAATGAATATACTATTGTGAATACCACCTCGTATTTATTTAGGGTATATAAAAGGAGCACAATAGCTTTACTTATATTATGAAAATGTTCAGACTTATTTGTTAATGCTTTATTTTTCCCCCAAAGTATTTTCTTCACAAATTGTAGGTTTACCAACATTATATGAATGTTCCCTGGTTTATTATTCTTACACCACTTGTTTTATCTTCATGGGTATAGAGTCATGTATCATTATGTGTGATTGCACTTGATAAAATTTTGTCTTGTATTTATTATTTGTCTAATTGGAAAATTTCCCTAACCTTCTTTTGGCTTTTATTTGCTTGAATATGCATTTTCCTTCATTTTACTTTCAACAATCAGTGTCATAATACTTATACATGTCTCCTTTAAAGAGCATATGACTAGATATATCTGTTTTATGAAGTTTGAGACTTTATAATTTTGAACTGGAGAGTTAAGTTTGTTTGCCTTTATTATGATTTTTTTTGGGGGGGTGATTTTGTACCCTCTTATTGTGTGCTCTCTCTTTGCTTTACTTCTCTGTTTTCAGTTTCTTTTTTCCTTGTCTCCTATTTTTTGAGTTGATACATTTTTCTCATTTGATTATTCTCCCCCACTAATTTTTTGATGTTTTTCATTACATTTATCTTGTCTTCATGTTGGAATAGAAAGAATAAATAAAATATTATCAAATTTTGAGCAGAAAACTGAGGTGAATAGCAAAGATCAAACTGGACAAATTTACTTTCTTATCTCAGATTATGTTGGTTACCTTTCTCCTTTTTTTTTTTTTTTTTGGTATAAACAAACAAAAGTAGAAATATGTTTCATAGAAAGGAGAAACTCATTGAATGTATCGAAACAGGATGTAATAAAGAATTACTCCATATTAGCTCCAATCACCAATCACACTATCCTATCCAGTTTTCCCCATTTGTCTTGATTTTTCTATCTGAGTCTAACCTATCTGTACCTGAGCATGAGTTCTTTAGAAATGCTGCTGAATATGAGTTTCAGAAGTCAGTACCGTTTGTTGACATCCTCTATGGCCTGAATATACAAGCCTGGTAACTTCACCAAGAAGGAGCTGAATATTCATTTCTATAAAATACCACAGAGGTGCACAACAGATTCAGATTTTGGTGGTGCTGGGCCACTTAATACAGTCCAACATATCATTTAAAAAACATATGAAAGCATCAGAAAGTGATTTATGCAACCAACCTTCAAAAGAAAAAACCTGAAATGAGGTGTATTTTTTCCTCACCCCTCTAGACTAATCTATAAACTCCAGAAAAGGCAACTACAGTACTAAGCTGAGCTTTATTAGGAGTTGGGAAAACACTGAAATAAGAGTTTCAGTGCAGTATCTTCGAAGATCAGGGGTTCATGGTAAAATTTTCCACACAATTGTGAGTTTTTTTATTTTTTTATTTTTTGACAAAGCACATATGGACACACCCTGCCAGGGACAGAAGCCCAACCACAAACAAACAAACATAAAATCCTACAAGAACGATAGATAGATGATAGGTAAATAGATAGGTAGATAGATAGACGATAGCTAGATGATAGATAGATATAATTAGATTGATATCTCATTAACCACACATGTTAGGATTGTGTACATAGACTCTCCAAAAACAGTGAAAATAAATTATAAGAAATAATGAATGAACATAATAGGATTTATTGAAACTAGGTTAAATACAGAAAAATATAGTTAATAGCATTTCTTTTTTAGAAAACAGAAAAAAAAATTAACAGAACAGATGATTATCCTATGAGATAAGTTTCATGAAGTTAGGAAACTAGAATACATTGTGCATTAATTGTCTAAGGTCACCTTTTTAAGTGTTGCTGTCTGAGTTCAAATCCAGCAAATGGAATCCCAAGTCTGTATGCTCATTTGATATTAGGATAAAATAATTACATATTCCAAGGCCTTTACTTTACTCAGCAAGTTTTACATATAGTGGATTATATGAGAACTCAGAAAAGTACAGTTTTTCAATATTTGGTGAAAGTACTCTTTTTCAAAATTACTAATGGTACAGACCTCATTGTACCATTAACACCAGGATTTTCATCTCATCATTACCATGGTTATGTACTCTACCATGAATATATCCAGTCTATCTCAAGTCAACAAAAAAGACCATGGAATTTACAAATGTGAAGAAGTATGCAACTGGTTTCATGATATCCTTGGAGTAGACCCAGACAATGAGCCACACTAGTCCCTGCCCTGAATGGACAGCAGCACTTACCCAGACCACAGAACACTGCTAGTTTGGGCTCCTGAGCTAGCTTTGATTCTAGCTTTCATCTGTCAGAGGGGCTGAAGCTGTTCCTTTAGGTGGGCAATTTTCTCCGGCAAATCAAGTTTAAAGAAGTCTTTGGGGTGATCTCTTCCATTTAGTGCTCAACAAGATTTTACTCTTATGATGTATCTAGTCCATTAGTGTAATTTCAGTTAATGCAAATACTGCTAAATATCTCTATTTTCATTTACTTTGATATAAGAGTATCTAAAATAATTTTGTCTGCATTAATGACCAAATTTCAGATCTATATATCTAATACACTATACTTGATTCCACTTCAACAGAACAAATTATATATGAATGCAGTTTTTATATGCTACCTTCATAACAGCTTTGGGGCCTTTTGTGGGCTTTGTTGAAAAGTTCATAGATGTTTATAATTATTATAACTTCCCAATTAATTTTCCTTCTTATTATTAAATAACCTCCAGTCTCTTCAGCAGTAATTTTCTCTTTAAATGTCTATTTTGTGTGATATTACTGGAGCCACTCATTTCTCTTTTGTTACAACTTTCCCCACCTTTTTACTTCCAACTATTTGTGTGTTTAGATCTAAAATATGCCTCTTTTAGACAGCACATAGGTGGATCACATTTTACTTTACACTCAATTCTGCCAATCTCTGTCTTTTGATTAAAATGCTTAATCCATTTGCATTTAGTATCACTACTGACAAAGTAGGATTTTTCTGCCTTTTTTGCTATTTGTTTTCTATGCCTTAAGTTTCGCTTTTCATTTCACTATTTCTCCATTACTGCCTTCTCTTGAGTTAAATAGATATTTTTCTGTGTACCATTTTCATTCCCTTGTTGATGTTTTTACTATATTTTTTGTTGGGGCATATTTGCTAGCAATAGGTTCTCTCAAGTTTATTATTTTTTTAAAATCTAGGTATGTCTTATTTTTTCTTTCATTTTTGCTGGATGTAGAACTTTTGATTGATAGCATTTCTTTCAAAGGTGTAAAGATGTCATTCCATTCACTGTCTCTGAATTTCATGGTCTTTGATGAGAAGTTAACTATTAATCTTATTAAAGAATACTTTATGTGGTAAGTCACTATTCTCTTGCCATTTTCAAAATTTTTTCTTGACCTTTTTGTCTCTTATATGATGATAGTCTATCTAAGATAAATCTCTGAGTTTATTTTACTTGCAGCTTGTTGGGCTTTTTTGATGTGTAGATTGTTTCTCTTCAAATTCAGAAACTTTTTGATTATTACATCTGCAGATATTTTTCTGCCCTTTTTCTCTTTATGAAATTTCCATTATGCACATGTTGACATGCTTAATAGTGTCTCAAGTGTGAATAGGTTCTGTTAAGTTTTCTTCATTTTTTCTCATTTTATCTTCCTCAGACTGAATAAACTCTGTTGATGCAGCTTCAAGTTCACTAGTTCTCTCTTTTGCCAGTTTAAATCTGTTCTTGCTCTCCTCCCAAACTTGGTGAACTATTCATTTCAGTTACTATATTTTTCAACTCTAGAATTTCTATTTGGTCTTACTTATAATTTATATAACTTTATTAATAGTCCCCATTTATGAAATATTGTCATACATGCATTCCATTGTTTACATGGTTTTGTTTCTTTGAATATAATTTTAATAGTTTTATCTATTAAGACACAATCATGTGCTCCCTCAGTGACATTTTCTATTGGTTACTTTTAGTCCCCTTTTATATGACATATTTTCCTATTTCTTTGTTCATCTAGTAATCTTTGGCAAAAGGTGTTGACTCTAAACACTATGTTATAACAGAATTGGTATCGGATGCACCCTAGATTATGGTTTGTTGTTTTTTTGTTTTTTACGCATGTTGTTGTTGTTTCTGTTTTGGATTATTTGTTAATGATATTCCTAAAATGATTCTTCAGATTCTGTATTCTCTATAGTGTGCACACACTGAGTTCTCTGGCAGAATTTTTTTTAAGTCTTTGTTTGTTCTTGTATTTTTTTAACAGTAGCTTCCTAGATTATCATGGCTCAGTATAGTTTAGTGGTCTGGCAATGACTGCTCAGAAGTTCCTCTTTATTACTCTGACTGTGTTTTTCTGTCCTTGCCAAGAGGATCTCTGTGGGAAGGTAAAACTTCAAACTTTAGGCAGTTTACAAGATAGCCTTATCTTTCACTTTTTGTTTCTGCAGGTCTCAATATGACTCATAGGTGAGTTACTAGAAGACTTTCCTAGAAATATATACAGAATTTCACATGCCAACAAGCCTTTTAGATTTCCCCAGTGATATACAGGAGCTTTTTAAAGTTCCCTATGGTTAACTAGTTCTCCAGTATTTCCTTTTAAATATTTGTCCAGGCTCTTATTTACACCAATTAAAATCAAGACCCATGGGAGCTGAGTTGCAGCCAGTTCTATTGCTTTTGGTGATACCTGGGAGTAGTTTTCTGTTTTCATATTTCAGCTAAACTCTGAATTAAATCAAATAACCAACATACCACAGAAGTAGAGTTTTCTTTTCTTGGAAGCTTCAATTATGGACAAAAAGCCTGTATTTGAGGCTGGTGCGTTCATAAGAGATCCAAGAGAGGTCAGTCTCTTCTGTTGATTGTTAGGCCAGAAGTTTTCCGGGCTACCACATCAGGAAGCTTAGGAGAGAGGGAGAATGGGGATACTCCTGAATCAAAACATCACAGACTCTTCTGTTTTACTGACATAGCCTCTAGACAGATGGTGCGCAGTTCTTTCTGTGAATCTGGTCGATTTACAGAGTTCTGAATTGGTTACATTTAGTTGTTTTTTCCTGTATTTCTAGTAGTTCTGAAGAACAAAAGTTCCCCTTCTGTAATTCTATAAATCAACCTCTACTATTCATTAACAAGTATATTTGTTATTTTTTCCTCTTAGACATTATACTGTATATAACAGTTGATTATTTGATGACAAAAATTCAAACAAGATACATCAATAAAGACATAATAAAGATGACAAGAAGAAGAAGATGCCTCCGATGTGCCTAAGAGTGACACATATTCCTCTTTTAATCTATCTATGTCTATAGCTATAGAGTGGGAGTGGGAGAAAGATATTAAAATTTGTAAGAAAATGACAACAGAGGCATACATGTTGGCTGGATAACAGAAAAAGAAAAAAAAAACATTAAGCGCAATCTTGAACGAATAAAGTATGATTATCAGCCTTCCTCCCACTTAAAGTCACGAGGAATGTATATGCATCAATTTCAACTAATTATAGGCTGTCAAACATTCTTAGTTTGTTAGTTTCTCAATATGTGTGTGGGGGCAGTTATTTTGAAGTGACCCAGAGTATTCTAGTATCTTTAGTT
Organism: Tadarida brasiliensis; assembly: GCA_030848825.1. Taxonomy (NCBI): domain Eukaryota; kingdom Metazoa; phylum Chordata; class Mammalia; order Chiroptera; family Molossidae; genus Tadarida; species Tadarida brasiliensis. The sequence continues at coordinate 19,602,228 of CM061258.1, forward strand.
GCCCCAGTTCGTTGAATGATTCACTGTATTCATTTGCCAGCAAAACCAGATGGCTTCAGTTACATAAACAAGGTATTAATTTTGTATAACTGAAAGTATTACACTAGAAAACTTTCCTGGTTAGTAAACTTTTCCTATATTTTAAGCTGCTGGGTTTTAAACCACATACATTATCTTTCAGAACTCTTTTTTATAGCTCTACAACATAATTTTTTTTTTTTTTTGCTCTGGTTTCTTCCTAAGAACAAGTGTGAATATGGCAGCTACTGGATTCTTTTCTCTTATATTGCATGCGCATTTGGATCAAATCAAACTGGACAGATCATTTGCATTGAATTACAACAATCTATTATAGAATTATAGAATTTTAACTTCCTTTACTTATGGAACTATACAGATATGTCAAATCAAATCAGACTTGATAACACAATTATCTTTTTAAGAAATTTTCATACTCTCATGAATAATTTTTAAAGAATCATTGGCTAAGGAAAGTGATATAAACTCCACCATTATTATGTTTTAAATAATATATTCTGAGATTGTAGGATACCTTGGTTATGATTCTGCACAATTATCTGAGTTTACTAAGTGTCTTCACTGTTAAAAGTGACATTTATTTGGAGTATATTATACCAGTTAGCAATCGATTGACTCAGCTCTAAATCTGATCTTCCATCTGCTCTTTGATAATGAAACTGGGCTTTGTAATACATCTTCTTTGTATCCTGAAAAATGTTATCTTTGTTGGTAGACAGTAGTGTGAAGACATTAAGAGAAAAAAAAAAATATTTATTTATTTATTTATTTTAGTATGCTCATCTAGTTCTGTCCCTGTAGAGTGTAGGGCTTTTTTCAGCAGTGATTTTCCAGCCGGCACCAAATGACAATTTCTCATGAACGATTTCCTCCAAGGCACATGTCCCTCTTTCACATAGTTTCTACTGGTAAATGCCACTTCTGTATGAACATTTTAGAATTGGGAATTCAGCAAAACTCCTAAAGGCAGCTAATGAATTCTATGAGCATCTCAGATCCCTATCCAGATATTTCCCAGTAATGGCTTTCTGATGTGTCAGCACCCCACCCCTTCTCCAGAATCTTCTGGCAACTTTTTGGCAAGACAACCAGTTCTACTACTTATTTTTTTAAAAATAAGGTTTGAGTTCTTATTTTATTTTTTCTTTATTGATTTCAGAGAGAGAGGAAAGGAGAGGGAGAGAGAGATAGAAACATTGATAAGAGAGAACATCGATTGGCTGCCTCCTGCATGCCCCCCACTGAGGATTAGGCCCACAACCTGGGCATGTGCCCTGACCAAGAACTGAATTGGCGACCTCTTGGTGCATAGGTCGATGCTCAACCACTGAGCCACACCTGCCGGGTATCTACTATTTACTCTTAAGCAAGTTAACAGTAATCCCCACAAACACCATACTGGGTAATTTGCCAGCATCCCAGAGGCTGTTCTCTGTTTCCCATATCACTCTGCAGACTAAGGGCCAGCTCTTGGAGAGGATAATTAAGCTCGTTTCTGAACCATCTAGTGGATTTTAAGCACACCCTATCTAATGGAGTCTGAATCCTAGTCTTGTAGAGCAGTTTTTGCTTCTAAGATTCTCCCTTTCTCAGATATACCCCTTCAGCCTTAGGACATTCTTTAGAGTTATCTGTTTTTCTCATAGACAATTTCCTGCTATTTTGATCCCCTGCTAATAACCATTTATATTAAATTTTTCTTCATGAAATTACTGTTTTGTTTCTGTGTATTGATGGAACTCCAACTAAAACATAATTGATAGCAGAAGTTGTTTCTAGAGATTGACCCAAAAGTGGAGGTTTTGAGACTATTTTGGTCATGGCATTTGGCTTGAGTATAGTGCTGATCTTGCCTATAGGAAATGGAATGCTAGTAATTCATTATGTTACAATCAATGAAGCCATCATGGTATGTGTGTGTGATGAAGTGCCAACTGAAGCACATGCCTTGGGAGTCAAAGGGGTTACTACATTTGACCTTTATGTAAGTACAAATAACTACTAGACTGTGTTGTTTAACAGACTCTTTTTAGAGCACTTAGTGCTAACAAAGCAAAAAATCAAGCTCAGGTCCATTAATTTTCAGATCACATCAAGGTGTAACAGCCAGAGGTCCACCATGACTGCCTTAAAATAATCCAGTATTCCTTCTTGACACAGGGCTAATACTGCTGAAAAGAAACCACAAAGCTTAACTTTGAAAGTTACAGAAGTAAACTGTAGTAGTATTCATGGTCACACCGAGTTTCTTGCATGAAATTTAGCTCATTGCTTGGTAAAAAGTAGACGCCAATAAAAGTGGAAATGAAGGCATCTGGTTGTGCTCAGATAAAACTGACACTGTGAACTCTGAGACTCACTTATCAGTGGAAGTAGTTTCCCTTCCAGTGTCTGAGGTTAGCTTTCCTCTACTGTAAAATTCTTTGATAACTTCAAAGCGGGGAGATGTCTTGAAAGATGATAACTTCCCTTTAAGACCGCCACAAGCATATCCTGTTGGCACTAGAGCCATGACTATGGTATAATTTACCATGCTCAATGTGTACATAATCTGACCCATGAGAAAAACAGCACACATTCCAAAAGGCATTGATAGGCACAGGAATGAGAGGAACACCTGCATCCATGAAAATCCCTATGGTTGCTCTCTTTTGTGTGCAAGGCATAACTAACTGTGGGGGACACCACCAGAGAGACGGGATCCCTAATTCCAATAAAGATGACAGGATACTAAAGTAGTAGAATGCAAGTGACAACACTTAACCACCAAAAACAGGTGGACAGTCATAGCATAAAGGGCAGCAGGGGTGATTGGTAGTCACCATTGCTTGGCCTACAGATATCTTTATTGTTGGCTAATTTATCATGCTTTCTCTAGGGATGAGATAGCTGCATAGTTTATTACTCTAGTAAATTTGTTTGCCATCCAGTACAATGTTAAGCCTTGTCAGTATTAAATGATGATTAGAAAAACAAAGTTCCGGTAGCCGAGAAACTGACTCGAGTCACCATAGTAGAGAGTTGTAGCTTCTTAACCAGCTTCCAGACCTGAGTCAATTCACACACCGAGAGAATCTTGAGTGAAGGGAGATTGTGTCCTCTTGCACCTCTGTTACAAGTTCACACTATGGATTTTACCTCAAGCTTCCCCAAAGGGACTTGTAGGAGAGAGTACACTGGGAAAAGAGAAATACTCACAACTCCTGGAATTACTAGACACCAGCTGTGAAATAAAACTGATACCTGTAGACAGAAAATACTACTGTGGTTTACCAGGCAAAATAGGGGCTTATGAAGACTGTTATGGTGAAAGTTGTAAGATAAATTGCTCGCAAAGATCATGTCTATCGCCCTGCTGGTGTGGCTCAATGGTTGTGGATCGACCCATGCACCAAGAGGTCACCAGTTTGATTCTCAGTCAGGGCACATGCCCAGGATGTGGGCCCAACCCCCAGTGGGGGGCATGCAGGAAGCAGCCAATCGATGTTCTCTCTCATCGATGTTTCTATCTCTCTCTCCTTCTCCCTTCCTCTCTTTATAAAATCAATAAAGAAATAAAAAATTGAAGTTATCAAATCTACCTGCCATATTTTCAAACCAACTAATGTTTACTGGCCATTAAAAACAACAAAAAAGATAATGTCTATCTTACAGAGACCTTTATATGGGGGTATCTCCCCCAAAGACAGAAACAAGAGTCTGGGTATCAAGGGGAGGAATTAGAATTGGCTTTTCTTAATATTACATCTAATTTAAAATTTGAAGAAGTTGTTTTCTTTCTGTTCTAGTGACATTGAGCTTTGCTTTGCTGTTAGAATGTCTTAGTATCCAAGGAGAGAATCCTTCCATTAGGGGACAATAAGAATTCTACTGAATTTTTAGATGACCCATTTCTGGCTCCTTATGCCAGGAATCCAACAGACAGACCAAATGGATGTCTCCACTGGCTGGAGTGATTAAATCTGATTACTATATAAAGAGCACTATGACTGGAACCCAGGGTTTTATATGGGTGCCCCTTAACTTTTCTATGCTCAGTAATAAAGGTAAATGGAAAATTATAACCACCACCCCCAAAAGAAAGGATATTTGAGGACTCAAGCCATTCTGTAATTCAGGTTTGGGTTACTCCATTAGATGAAGAATTTCAGTAAGTTGATGTTTTTGAGAAGTGTGGGGGAAATAATACAGAATGGATAGTGGAAGGAGAAACCATAAATATTCATTATTTCTAATTAAAGAAATAAAGACTATAGTCATTTTTCATATTCTTTGCTTTTCATATGCATGCATTTATTTGTATAGGCAAATCAATTATTTCTTCTCTCTCCTCATTAATAAAAATATATAATATGGTCACTGCAGGTTAACTGCCAATTTAGTATTAGGTAACAGAATATTCAGTGGGGTGGGACTGGGGCAAAATTTGAGGAATAGTTAATCCAGCAATAGTAATGGATACAATGACTATTGGGACTGTGAGTCTTCCCAGTTTGAGAAAATGGTAAAATGGTAAGAACTTCATTTGAAAGAATGGTAGCTCATTCTAACATTTTAGGTGGAAATATAGAGCAGTTTATTTCTGTATGGATTTAAATATGTACAGAATGATGCATAGAAAAGCAGAATAATTGAATAGCCTAACTTGCAGTGGTTCTCAACCTGTGGGTCACGACCCCTTTGGGAGTCAAACGACCCTTTCACAGGGGTCGCCTAAGACATAACAGTGGCAAAATTACAGTTATGAAGTAGCAACGAAAATAACTTTATGGTTGGGGGTGACCACAACATGAGGAACTGTATTAAAGGGTCACGGCATTAGGAAGGTTGAAAACCACTGAAAATGGATATGTTAGTTATTAACATTGCCTTTCTGCTCCGTGACAACAGAGTTGGGCCTTGCAAATATATATATATTTGCCATCCTGTACAATGTTAAGGCTCGTCAGATTAAATGCTAAAAGGGTTTTCTCTTCCTGGTACCAGGGGATGTGCTGTTCTAGTGTGTTCCTACAAAGTATGTGGCATTATCGAGCAGTGTCCTCATGGCCAGCAGCAAAAGGCAGCTCCCCATTTTCTCCCAGCACACCCTTCCCTACCTGGATGATTTCCAGAGGTAACAGGCACTTCGGCATGAAAGGCTATGGGCTGGCCAAGAGGTTGTTGGCACTCCTAAGGCCACCATTGCTTGTCCACATTTTCCAAGCAATGGATTCTGGGTGAGTCGACACCCACACCCACGGGAAACCCTGAGGATTTCTGGTGAGTTTTGCCCCTGCTTTCAGCTGGCCTTCCAGTAAATCGAGAGCAACGGCACAGGCAGCATGCTAGAGAATTTTATAACTAGCCCAGCAGGTGTTGCTCCACCTGCCAACCACCAGCTCTGGCCAGGAACAGTGAAAAACATCTCCAAGTTTCTGGGGACTTCAAGCACCCTCTCCAGAGAGGTCTGATCTGATCCCAGCCTTGCTGAGGATCCTTCCCCTCAGTGTGGTACTTTCTTGTGTAACTTCACTCAGACCTAATGTATCCTTTAGAGATCTCTCTCTCTCTCTCTCTCTCTCTCCCCAGTTAAGTAATTCCCTGATATTCTAATTCTGTTAATAATAGTAATTCCTTTTTTTGAACTTTAAATTTCCCTTGTTCAAATGAAAGGGCAGTTTCTCTCTTCCTTAGAGCCTGAATAATAGATGTATTAAGTAGACTTTTTGCAGACGTTACTAGTGAAGACCTGATTGTTCACAGAGTATATGACACTACATGAATGGAAGCATGAAACTGAACGTACGTTCACACCAGAGTATGTGACATCTTGTGAAGTACCATGTGTATTCCACTCAACCTATTTCATTTTAAAAGTCCAGGGTAAATTTAGCCCATATTGCTTGGAGTACGGATTTATGAGATCACAAATTTAGCGTTCTGTTAAGTGCAAAGTTACATGAGTAAAGGAGTGGGTAAACTTTAAATATGAATCCATGATATACATTCAGAATATATTTAGAAAGTAAAAGTATAGCAAATATTTGATATCATTTCAGCTGTTTCAAAACAAAAGGGGGAAAGCATAAGTACATAATTTTCTTGCTCATACCATGCTGTACCTTACATGAAAAAAATTAATATGTCTGCATAAAATAAAATCCTGCTTAATATTGCATGAAGAAAAAGATTGTTAAATGAAAGCTTTATGTAATTTCCCTAAATATCTCTGCCCCTTGCCTGAATGACCAATTTTGAGGAAGGTAAGTTTGATTTTATAAGTCTTTTGGTCATAAGATTAATTTTGCATAGATGGTATAACTCAACTGTTTTAGACTCATGGTAAGTCATGTTCATCAGCATATCAATCTCTGTTTTTAAGCTCTTTCTATAATGACTACCCACTATTAGAGTACACTTTAAATTTTATGCAAGGTAATCACATAGAAAAATAGAAAAATGCTTAAAATCCACAAGTTTGAGGAAAATAAAGATGTTTAAGCATTTAAAATAACTTAAGGGCAAGAGCAACAGGCCTCTATGTATATCCTTTCTCAATTCACCACTTCATTTTGGGGCTTACTGGGGAGGAGGCACAAACTTGGTCAAAGTGACTGCTTGGTCAGGGAGGCTCCCAGAGAAGAATATGAGGGGAAGACTGTCTTCCAGCTGTGTCCCCCTGAATAGGAAGTCTTTTGTTCCTGAAAGCACATGTGAGTGATGCATCTCAGCATCTTCACCCTGGATAAAGGCTGAAGGGTACTGCTGGGGAGGATACTTAGGGTGCTTTTCTTCATGGGATGGGTAATGACCCGTCCTCATGGGTGGTTCTAGCTGCAAACAGCAAAGCCTTCTCCACACAGATTCTGGAGTTACAATTTCTAACACTAAGCCCACATGTCTGTGATCTCTTCCTGGTCCAGCATTTGCATGCCTGTTTGTTTGTGTCACACACATGTTTTACGGGTGTTTTCTGACCTATGTAGCAGGTCCTGCAGTTATGATCGGTGCTTGTTACTTACATAACATTACCAGGTGATGCAGCTCTCTGCTTCAGTAAAAAATATTATTTCAAAATGTTTAGGCAAGAGCATATAATGGAGTAAAGACAGCCTCTTCAATAAATGGTGCTGGGAAAATTGGACCAAAAAAAAAATGAAACTATACCATCAACTTAAAACATACACAAGAATAAACTCAAATAGATAAAAGACTTAAATGTAAGTCATGAAACCATAAAAATACTAGAAGAAACTATGGGCAGCAAAATCCCTGACATCTCAACTAGCAGAGTTTTCACTGATACATTGCCTAGGGCAAGAGAAACAAAGGGAAAAATAAATGGAACTATATCAAAATAAAAAGCTTCTGCATAGCAAAAGAAACCATCAACAAAGTGAAAAGGGATCCCACTGTATGGGATAACATATTTGCCAATGATACATTTCATAAGGGGTTAATTTCCAAGGTGTATAAAAAAATCATACAATTAACAAAAGGAAGACAGACAATCCAATTTAAAAAAATGGGCAAGGGACCTGGGTAAACACTTCTCCAAAGAGGACATACAGATAGCCAAGAAACATATGAAAAAATCCTCAAAGTCACTAATCATCAGAGAGATGCAAATTAAACCGACTATGAGATACCACCTCACACCTGCCAGAATGTTACCATCAATAAATCAACAAACAACAAGTGCTGGCAAGGGTGTGGAGAAAAGGGGACTTTAGTACACTGCTGGTGGGAATGCAGACTGGTGCAGCCACTGTGGAAAACACTATGGTGTTACCTCAAAAAATTAAAAATGGAACTGCCATTTGACCCAGTGATCCCACTTCTAGTAATATACCCTAAGGAGCCTGAAACACCAATCAGAAAGAATATATGCAACCTTATGTTCATAGCAGCACTATTTACAGTCGGTAAGATCTGGAAACAGCCCAAGTGTCCATCAATAGATGAGTGGATAAAAAAGCTGTGGTACATATACACAATGGAACACTATGCAGCTATAAGAAAGAGAGATCTCTTATCGTTTGAGATGACATGGAGGGACCTGGAGAGTATTATGCTAAGTGAAATAAGCCAGCCAGAGAAAGACAAGTATCACATCATCTCACTTGTATGTGGAATCTAATGAACAAAATGAACTGATGAACAAAATAGACCCAGAGACATGAATGCATGGAACAGATCAATGAATCTCAGAGGGAAAGAGGGTAGGGTAGGGGACATAAACCAAAGAACATATATGCATATATGCATAGCCCATGGACACAGACAATAGAGCTGTGAAGGCCTGGGAGGGCAGGAGTGGAGTGGAAGGTGTCAATGGGGGAAAAAAGGGAGAACATCTGTAATACTTTCAACAATAAAGATAAATTAAAAAAGAAAAAGTTTCAGAATCTTTTTTAGTCTCCAATGTATTATTATAAGCTGATTTTCACCTTTTAATGAGTCCATTAGCTGCCCTTCATTTTTTCCAGAGCTATTATCTAATTATTTAATTCCAATTTATATACAAACTTCTTTATTTATATTTTTGTTACTTTCAGGATTTATAATGAAAGGGGGTTGCAGCAGCATGTGCTGAGTGGACCATCTTAAACTGGGATTGTAGTAGATACTTTCATATGACTATATCCATGCATTACTTGTGAATGTAAATATACATATATATATATCAATATTTTAAGAATAATTTAAATTTTTTTCAGCCTTCATTCTCTAAGGTTCTTGTCACATCTTATAATTTCTGAGCTTTTCAGTTCAGTGACTTTAATTCATAGGCATACATTTTTAAAACTGAGCAAATACTTATCATAAAATGTTTTATTTGTTTAAAAAATAAGTAGTACAAAAAAAATAAATAAATAAAAAAAAATAAAAAATAAAAAATAAGTAGTACTATCCTCACACCTTTTTCTCTTCTCTTTTATAATTTATCTATTTACTTCCCTTCATTAATAACTGTTCATTCTTCATTATTCTTTGAATACCAAATGACTATTTGGTATTCTTTCTTTTATAAAATGTTTCAATAAATGAATACTATATTTCAAAAGAGAATTTGTGTTATCCTTTAAGCAACTCACCTTTGTGTCTTTTTGTCACCTTATGACTATATTTGTCATTGTCATTTTTTTTTTTTTTTTGGAGCTGAGGATTAGATTCTTTACTTTGGAATCCATGTCATTTTCCATAACACTAATTTAAAATAAATTGTTCATAAATGACATCATTTGTTATTTTTAATATTGTCTTTCTATTCTGTGAAATTTGAAATAGAAGAAAAGATAGCAAATATCTATACAACACTTTAATTGGCAGTATTTCTATAAAACTGAAATTTTATAGAGCTTTATTTAAAGAACAAAATCCTTATTAAAAGTCAATTGACTATTGAACATTACTTAGTGGGAATTAAGGTAGAGACTCTTAATAATAACAGAAGTAAAAAAAAAAAATCCGTAAGTGCTATTGTTGATTATGTTAGGCAAAAATATCATTATCTCTCCAATAATTTTCATAGTATTATTAACATCATTTTGAAAATTATCTTAATGAATATTTTGCTTTAATTGTTTTTAATCAGTACATTTCTTTTCAGTATATAGTTACATACATTCCTTGAATTGGTGTATACTGCTCTTGTAATGTTCCCAAGGCAAGAGACTAGATGCTGTGGTATATAAAAGTGATGTCTTAAGATAGTGGCCTTAAGGATTGCCCGGCCGGTGTGGCTCAGTGGTTGAGCATCGACCCATGCACCAAGAGGTCCCGGGTTCGATTCCTGGTCAGGACACATGCCCAGGTTGTGGGCCCGATCCCCAGTGGGGGCATGCTGGAGGCAGCCAATCGATGTTCTCTCTCATCGATGTTTCTATCTCTCTCTCCCTCTCCCTTCCTCTTCTAAAAAAAAAAAAAAAAAATCAATAAAAGAAAAAAAAAAGTGAAGACTTAAGATACAGTTAGTAGCCTTAAGGACCATACACAGGTATAATGGAAACAGGCAAGAGTTATTAGCAATAAGCTCAATAAAAAGTAGATAAAGCTAAAAGCCCAAGGGTTGATTTTCTATTCACACACACACACACACACACACACACACACACACACACATACACATACACACACCCCTTTTAAGGGGTTTAGGATTTAGGATTTTGGTTACACAGACCAGACTGTCAGGTTGTGGCAGGGATGGTGGTCATATGAACAACCTGCCCGAAGACATGGCAGTGGAGGGTGAGAATCTGAGGGACAAAGACAGAAAAGTGAGAAGAATGGTGTCTACACTATTCTCTGACCCGCCAACACTGGCCATCTACAATGTGACTGTGGTCACACCACCCTCAAAATTCAGCCACGACATAGGCTCACATGCGCAAACAGGAATTCTAGGAGCAGGAACTTGCCTGCTTTCCAAACCTTTTAGAACAATAAAAATATCCTGATAGAGGCGATGGCTCCACAATCTTCTGAAAGGAGTAAATGACACTGAATTGTACACTTTAAAACGATTAGTAGTTAATTTTGTTTTATAAATTTTAGCTCAATAAGAAAATTAAAAAGTAGTAAAATATAGATGAGAACTTGTTAATTAGCTAAGGCGAGGTATAGGCCAGTTTGGCCCCAAAGCCTGCCGTGCCCTGTGATTGCCCCCAACGCAGAGGATGTTGGGGAGGCACAGAACTTCAGAATTAGCAGTTCCAAGCCCTCATTACAGATGTGGAAAGGCAGGTCCAGAAAGAGAACCAAACTTGCATAAGGCGATGAGAGAAACCCAGGTCTCCTTACTCCCAGTACCCTGTCCCTGTGGTGACATGATGAGGGCCTCTCACTTGAGTCAGCTGTCTCAGGCACAGTGAGAGCAAGAAGGGAGAGCCTGGCAGCCTCAGAGTGACAGCATCAGCTTGTCAGCTCTCCCTCTGTTCCCTCTTGACCCTGGGGACTGCTGTACACGCGGCCTGGAACATTCAGAACTCGGACTAATAGACACGCTTGGGGAAAGAATCCACAGCAAAGACAGGAAGTACCCTGTGCCCTTTCATGGCTCTTCCTGGAGCCAATTGCTAATATGATTCTCCTGAAATAGAACTGAAGATCAATGGAGAAGGGGGTTGGCTCAGGCACATGTGGGTCTCCTTTGTAGACAAGAAACACAGCACAGCCAAAGCCTTTGAGAACATGGTGTGAACCAGCAAGTCCCCCAAATCCTTTCTGACTAATCTGTGCACTGGATAAAAATAATTAAACTGTCTCACAGAGAAATTTTTAAAATAGAGTTTTGGTGGTGTTAAATTTAAATTCTTTCAGTTGTATGCAATCTTTGAAATACAACAGTTGTTTACTCTGCTTTGATTTTTAAGCTTTCCTTTGATGGCAAATATTAATATTTATCATTTTTCTGATGTTGGACTAATGAGAATTTTAAGTAATCTTAAGTGTTTATGAGAAGGCATTTAAATATTACAGCACGGTAGATTTGTTTTTTAATTTATAGTCCTCTGTCTTTAACATAAACCAGAATTAATTTTTTGTGTGTGCTGAATCCTGGGTTGTTGTTCACCAATATTTTCAGCAAACTTTCTCTGGCCAGACTGAAGGCCTGTATATTTATTTGATGACCAAAGGGACTATGACAGTCCACCAAATAACACAGTACTATGGGAAAGCTCTAGCCCTGCTTTTCACAGAGAAAATTGGCACACCTGTGTAACTACTGGCCAGCAATAGCAGATAGAGCAGCATTCTAGGCTGAACGACAGCAATCACAGGTAAAAGGAATTGAGTTCTGAGTACACGTCAGGCACTGTGAAGGCATGCTTTACATCAGTAATCTCACCTGATCCTCACAACAACTCTGACGGCTAAGTAGTCTTATTGTCTTCATTTTACAGAAAAGTGAGATGCAGACAGATTCAGTACTTCGCTCAAGATTACACAGCTAATGAGAAGCCAACCCAGAAGCCATTCCTCAGAGCCTGATAGTGGGTTCTTCTCTATACTCCTGTCCTTTGAGTCCCTTCTTGATGTCCCAGCATTTGAAAAAAGAAAAAAAGAGTAGTAAAATATGAATATCATGTCTTCTTTCTTTGGCCCAAATCTAAAATATCTATAGTCAATAATTCTTTACATGCCTTCTTTTATTTCAGGCTATGCCACTAAAAAAATTTAACGGTGATTCTCCTTCCCAGGTGCCTCTTTGCCTTCATCATATGATCAATCCCTAAAGAAGCTTTGTAGAGAAATTCCTGGTACTCTAGGTGCCCATAAAATCTCTGTGTTCACAGTTGAAACAAGAATAATGTGAATTTATATATGTGTATGTGTGCGTGTTTTTTTTCTCTTTTGTAGTCATTTGTTCTGTCAGATGAAGCCACAGCCACAGGAGAAATTTGTTACAGAGGAAATAAAAGAGAAATGAGGAGTTAATGTCTAGATTTGCAACACTGATGCTTATTTAGGCTCCTGGAACACTAGCCAATAGAAATATAATGTGAGCCATATAGATAATTTTCAATTTCCTGGAAGTCACATTGTTTTAAAACATAAAAGAAACAGATTAATTTTAATCAAATACATAAAAAATAATTTCAACATATAATCAGTATAAAATATTGCTGAGGTATATTATGTTAGTTTTTATTAATAAATCTTCAAACGATGTTATTTATTTTATACTTACAGCATATTTGAATTTGAACAATCTATATTTCAATTACTCAATAGCCAATTGTGGTTACTGTTGATTGTATCACACTGGCAGGCTTATACACTGCTGAAAACTGATTTAAAAAACATGTTTTAAATATTTAAACTTTCTATGCAAGAGCTAGGCCTGCCCATTTGCACATTCAGCATTAGCATGTATAATTGGTAAAAAGACCTCAATATATAATTGAAAGAGTCGCCCTTGTTTTCTCAGGAAGAAAGGAAATCCTATTGCATTTGAGTTGGGAGGGGGAACTGAGATGGATCGGAGGAGGGAAGCACACAGTCACAGGCTCCTGGTGTCTTGGCCTCAGAACTTGCAAATTTAAATCTGAAGAGAATGGGGTTAGGGTAACTGAAACTCTAAAATATCGGTTAGTGTCAGTCAGGGTGGCTTTATGCCAAAAGCATAGTTATAGCAAAGTAAAAATAGCTGTATTACCTAGGTGGACAGAGAAAAAGAATGAGTTAATAGACATAAATCTTAACAAGTGATTTTCGAGTATGTAGTGGATACAGAAATTCCATATTTCTGTGGGTGATAAAAGGATCAGTGAGTTAAGGGCCAATGTCCTACCAAGAACCCTCCGACAAGGGGCAATGGAAGCAGATATCAAAGGCTAGTCAGCGGACAGATGGAATGTGTATATACAGAGGTCTTCAGGTCAAGCATGTTAACAAAGAAGGACCAAAGGACTTTCCCTGAATCAAAAGACAGAAATGTAACTTTTCTCTTTTCAGAGGGTAAGAACGCAAATCCTCCGGGGGACTTGACCAGACTATTCTTCCCTCAGTGGGGATCCAGAACTACAGATAAAACAATGCAAAGATCAGAGTTTAAAAAGTAACATTACTCTCCAGTTGGAAACAAATTCAGGCAAGCCTTCTATTATTTATACACACCTTAAAGATAAAACAAAGCAGAAACAAAAACAAAAATGGGAAGTTCCCCAAGAGACAGGCTTTATAGCCCAGGAAAAAGAAAGGCTTTTAAGACCCAAAGTTACTAGAGTAAGTTAATTAGTAAGTTAAAGTGTTCTCCCTCAAACCCTAGTGCCTTGAGACTCAAGAGAATTAAGTAGAAACTTAAAAAGCTACAACTTTTCTGCAACTTTTTGTGTAAACCTGTCACATATCATGTGTCTACATGCTATTGGTTTGCACAATGCCTGTTATTCTTTGTCAAATACAGGGATTTAGGTCAAGTGTCCTTCAAATCATCTTTATGAAAGTGTTGATGTACAAGGAAATTCATTGTCATAAAGGATCTAATTCCAAGGCATCATCTTGGTCCCTTCTTTGCACGTCATAAAGATTAAATCGGTACTAGCATTTCTCACTATCATAGCCCTTGTACTTGTCCACAAATTCACACACCAGTGACCTTCAGTCACACACAGGACCTTTACCATCAGTGCATTACATGCAACAATGAGAAAATTCCCTGTCTCATGATCAGTCATTGCCCGCAGACTTTTAAACCTTTGCCTCACCTGTAAGCAATCTATATTCCAAAGAAACTAGGCCCAGAATCCCTTACAGGTGTGGGCAATCCCACACTCCACTTCATTAAGAGCTCTTTCTGAATCTGTTTTGTGCTTAAACTCACCCTGCATAATGTAACCTTCTGCCTCATCTTGCCCATCATTTTTCATTGATGAGCTATCAATAAAGCAGTAACTTTAAAATAATACTGCGGGCTTACCAAAGTCAACATTATTCTAAGGAACTGACAATCATTTACTTATTTTTTAAAGCAAGCAATTGAGGAATAAACATCATCTCTAGCATTTCATAGATGAAGAAACATAGTACCTGGAAGTGGAGACCAGCACTGAATTCTAACCAAGTGCACTTCTCACACCATGAGTTTGAGTTTGAGTCGGTAGCAATAGAGCAAGTGATGCCCTTTACAATTAAAGAGCTATCTTCCTTCTCTTGCAGTCTAGATTTATTGGTTCTCTAATGTTACACTAGTCTTCTCTGACCCTCTAAAAATAGCTATAAAACCATTTCAAAAATTAAGCAAGATATAACTTTAATCCAAGTTTTCAAAAATAGAAGAAACATATTTTAATAAATTATGTTGTGAAGTTTGAGTGAGGTTATACAAACAAGGATTCACTAGCCTAAAAAACACACACAAGTATTTAATTTTTTTTTATATTCTTTGAAAGAATTTGTCTAAGATTAGTGCTATTTTTTCCTTAAATGTGTAGGACAGTTCATCAGTAGGGTCATTACATTTTGGTCTTCCTTTTTTGGAAGTTTTTATACATTGGATTCATAATCCTTAAAATGGATATCAGATTCTTCATAGTTTATATTTCTTCTTCAGTGATCTTTGGTAAGGTAATTATTTGGAGAAATTTATCCATTTTATTTAAACTGCAAAATGTAATGTTAAGTTGTATATAATTCCACTTGTTATTTATGTATCTGTAAGATGTGAGGTGATATCTATCTTTTTATTACTAGTATTGATAACTTCTATTTTTTTTATATTTTCTTATCTTCTTACTATAAGTTTATTAATTAAATCAACTTTTTCACTAGACTGCTTTTAGCTTTACTTGCTTGATTATATGTTTGTTTTCTTATTCATTGATTCCTGCTCTCAATTTTATTATTTCCTTAGATCTGTTTTTTCTGTTTGTTTTTTTTATAATCTTGAAGTTGATTAAATCATTGATTATCTTCCTATCATCATTTCTAGTATACATATTTAAGGCTATCAATTTTCCTCTAAGCAGTGCTATAGCTGTATCCTGCAAGAGACCATATGTCATGGCTTCTTATTATTATGTTCAAATATTTTTTTAATTTTCTATTCTGATTTATTATTTAGTAGTATATATCATTTCCCCCCTGCAAATGGTGGTCTTCTAATTATCTATTTATTGTGAACTTTAGATTAAATTCATTAAGGTCAGAAAAATCTTATTAAATAAAATGACTTTAACATTTGATTTTATATAAAATATATAAATATTTATAAATATATAAAACTATATATACAATATATGAAATATATAAAAATGATTTTAATATTTTGAAATTGTTGGTAACTTGTTTTATGGCCTAGCATACGGCATGGGCAATTTGGTAAATATTCCATGCACATGTAAAAATAATGTGGATACTATAGCTTTGTGTAAAATCAGTGTCTATTAGGTCAAATTTTTAAATACGTTTTTTCAAGTATTTTTATATCTTCATTGATTTTTTTTTGGCTAATTCTATCAGCTACTGAGGGAAATATATTAAATTTCTCTGCTAGAGTTATAAGATGTCTATATTTTTTCCTTTTCTTCATAAATTTCTCTTTCACATATTTTGAAATTATATTATTGGATACATTCAGAGTGATTCACATATGATTAAAAAGGTTAAATCCAAAAAGACATGGATGATAGACATCTTCATGATATGGGATTAGGATAGTTTTTTGTTTGTTTGTTTGTTAGTTTTTTAAACATGTTGCAATAAGCACTGACCATAACAGGAAAAAATGGGCTATAATAAAATTAAGAATATTACCAAAAAATATAATTCAGCAAGTGTGAAGACAACCTACCAAACTGGAAGACAGTCTCTGTACTTACATAGAATTTTTGTATGCAACAAATAAATAAGAAAAAGATGACCCAATAGAAAAATAAAACCCCTAAAAGACTTAAATACATTATTTACATAAGAGGATATTCAAGTGGGCAATAAATATATTATTAAAAGATGTTCGACCTTAACAGTCATCAATAAAATTATATCAATTTACACATACGAGAATGACTAAAGTGAAAATAACTGGCAATTCTAAGTATTAGCAGGAATATGGAAATACAACTATCATACACTGCAGGTGATAGTGTAAATTTGAAAAATGACTGAAAAACTCTGAGATTATAGTCTAAAACTGAATTTAAGCATACCTCGTGGCTCCATAGTGCATTTCCAAAGAAAATGCATACATTTAATTAAAGCATATGTACTAGAATATGTATAGCTACACTATTCAACCACCCCGCCCCCCTCCCCCCAATACTTAAATGTTCATCAAATGTGAATGTATAAATAAAGTAGGGAGGGGTGGAGCGACTTCAGCAAATGTCAGCATCGGGATTTCTAGCGCTTGTTCCCTCAGAAACATCAGTTGGAACAATCATTGTGCACGAGAATAACTTGACAAGAGTCAAGAATTCCAGGTGAGAAATGACTGCCCTGGGTGAAGCACAAATAAGAAAGAGTACACTGATGAGGGTAGGGGAGATAGATCCGCATTATCCTCACCTCCCTTCCCCCAAGCCTGGGCAGGCCAGCCAAAGACAGACACCCTCCAGGTGGCAGAAAGAGTAAAGTGAGCACTCAAGTTCACAGGGGACCCTATCAAAGCCAGCTTACCCCAGCAGCAGGCCGACACTGCGGCCCCAGATGGCTCCCCAGGGGTCCCCCGAACCCAGGCTCCGGCCCAGCCTGGCACCAGCTAGCTGCATATCTCCAGACTCCTAGCAGATTCCTACAAACCCAGGCCTCGGGCTCACCCCAGCGCTGCCAGCTCCAGCAGCCCCAGGTGGCCCGGCAGCTTTTAGGACACCAGGCCCCGGACCCCCCACCCGACCCAACTCCCGTGGCCACAGGAGGCTCTCGGGACCCCAGGTTCCGGGCTACTGTGGCTCTCCAGGCTTCAAGCCCACCCCTTGCAAGCAGGCTCCTGGGTCCCTGCGAATCCTGGCTGGCTCTCCGGAGGCGGGCGCCCAGGACATCCCAGCTCTGAGGCTCCCACAGCTGGATGGGTCCTGTGACCCCAAGTTCCAATTAATTCCCCGCGAACTCTGGCTCGCAGCCCGGGGCAAGGCTCCATGCCGACACCTGTGGACCCAGGCTTTCAACTCACCTTCTCCCCGGGCCTGAAGGCGAAGCACTCCAGGACCCAGCTGCTCCCCGCGGATGTAGATTGTATCCCACAGTCTCAGGTTCCCCACCTGGCCCAACGCACTAGGACATCTGCTGAGGGCCCAGGCTTCAGCTCATCTCCGAACCAGGCCAGCTCCCAGGGCCCAAGGCCACCTGTGCAGCTGGGACCCAGCTGCCCACCCCCGCGGACCTGGCTGTAGCAGCTTCTGCGTCCCATGGACTCTGGTTGGCTTCAGAACCAGGCCAACCCCTGCTGCCCAACCTCGAGGCTGGATACCCGGCCCAGGTTCTCCACCCGCTCCACTGCCAGAGTGGTCAAGGCAGATTAACATCGAGGGCAACCAGGAGGCCCCAGGATACAGACGGACTCCCGTGGTTCTGGTTCCAGACTTGTGCAGCGCTGGGCCGCCCGCCCAAGGCCCCAGCCTCCAGGGCGTCTCCCACCAAACCTGGTCCCAGGCCAGCCCAAGTACTCCTGGACCGCTGTGGATCCAGACCCAGGCCCACCCCGGTGCACTCCCGCAGCTGGTTGGCTCCAGTGGACCCAGGATCCAGACCTACCTGCAGACATACTGCTAAAGGTAAGTTATATACTCAAATTCAGAATACTCTGTTATCATATGGCCCTGTGTTCATCACTTAACTCTCCTATAAAGGTTTAGAGCAGCAATTTTCAACTGGTGTGCCGCAAGAAATCTTAAAACATGCCATACCTGACTATTTAGTCAGGGGCACTGACCTCTTTTCCCTTAGAATGTCCAAAAAAGACAGGCAAGGCAAAAATAGCCGTCTGTGTGAATGAATCAAAATTATACCTTTTTTTCTTTTTTCTTTCTTTCTAATTTTAATAATTAGTTTACCTGTGCCATGAGATGAAAAAAGGTTGAAAATTCCTGGATTATTTGATTTTTTAACCAATGTCCCTTTCTCTGTTTCTAGTTCACCAAGAACAGAGTCTTGAACCATCTCTCAAATCATGTTTCACAATTACATCCCAGGCACTGTGGATGTTACAATCATTTTTTGTTTTTATTAAATCTGTGCTGCAGAATTTTAGTAATTAGCTTATGTGTGCTATGCGATAAAAAGGTTTAAATTGCTGGTTTAGAGGACAAATGCATTAAAAAATAACTATAGCTACCATAATTTGTTAATAAGACAAAGAGGTAAATTATGACATGAAAAAAAAAATTTTAAGGGGAGGAGGGAAGTAAAAGCGTTTTTGTATGTGATGGAAGTTAAATTGTTTTCACATTAAAATAGACTGTTATATCTAGAAGGTAATTAATATAAGCCTTATGATAATTGCAAAGCAAAAAACTACAGTAGATACACAAAAGGTAGAGGAAGGCATCAAAGCATACCACCTTGGAAGCTTTGTAGCCACTTGTAGCCACTTACTATCTGCAGAAGTAAGTAGGCATATCAAAGAAAAGAAAATTTTAAAAAAGGCATACGAATGTCTATTATATCGTTGTTTATAAAAATAAATCATTGAAAATAGCAAAATGGGTAAATGAGTTGTTTCTGGGATACAGGGTCAAAATTAAGTTTAATAATCTTGATATCAATTTATGCTGATATGAATCTGAGAAACAAAATTTTGAGGCATAAAAATGCACTGCCTAATTGTGTTTATGAATTACATATGGAAATATAAAAATCACATAATAATACCATATTATGTTCTTAATTGTGTGTGCATATATATAGTATGCAAAGGTTAAAATTCATTTGAAATAACAAAACTACATTTATAATGGACCACTTTTATTAAAGGAATAAAAGGAAAGGAATTGGGACAGGGTTAAATTGGACTTCATTCCTTCTATAAAATTTCACTTTCTATACAAAAAAAAACATTCAAATAAGAAAAACCTGAAAAAATTATAACTCTCATTTGTGGATATGTGTGTGATTGCAGTTGATTTCTGTAGCCCAGAGACTGGTATTGGGAGATTTACATGCTAGTTCATGTTCTGTCAATGAAAGTTTAATGGGTAAGTACTTGTACTCGGTGGTAAATTTCCTTGTATATAAAATGGAAGACTTGACTTATATAATAAATAATATCTTTATTTTTCACCATATCTATACCTTTTTACCATTCTACTGCAAACATAAGTCCAAAATAGGTTATGAGACCAACCAACTGAATGTTTATAATACCACTAACCACTAAATCTCACATTTATTACACAGCTCTTTTCCTTGTTATTCACAGAGCCAGCAGCTATTCTTTTAAAACCTTATTTTAAACTAGGTTGTAGCTGCTAGTGAAAAAATCAGTGGATATAGTTTTAGTGCAAAAAAATCTGTATTTTAATATGCAGCAAATAATCAATTATATTATTTTCTTACATGTGCAAAAATTTACTCTCAAAGTAAGTCTTGGACTTGGAGGCAATTTATATCACTTTAGAGCAAACAAAATATAAAATGAGAGTTTAAATTTATATGTTACATAAATGCATTATAGCCTTAGTTTATATTTCCCTGTTCATGGGTCTCTACTGAGTTTGAGAAAGTAAGAACACCACAGACTTTCTTTCTCTGGGAAAAAGTTTATAAAACGTTTAGTAAACTCAAACTGGTTTAGAATATTAAATAATAATACTTAGAGAAAAAATATTTGGCTTGTGCAAGAGTACTAAACTTACTTTTAGTTTTTTGAAAGTATCAGAGGCATTCGTCAAAGCTAAAGTTACAAGTTAATTTTATTATCTTGTGTGATGTTTAAATTTATGTATCAACTTGGCTGAGCCATGGTGCCCATATGTTGACCAAACATTATTCTAGGTGTTTCTGTGAGAGTGTTTTAGGATGAGATTCACATTTAAATTGGTGGACTATGAGTAAAGCAGATTGCCCTTCATGATGTGGTAGGCCTCATCCAATCAGTTGAAAGCTTGAATTGAACAAAGGACTAATCCCCTAACCAGCAAGAGGGTAATCTGTGGTAGACAGCCTTTGGGCTTGAACTGAAGCATTCTCAGGGTCTCCAGCTTGCCAGCCCACCCTGCAGATTTTTAACTAGCCAAACTCCTTTATTACATGAGAAAATTCCTTAAAATAAATGTCTTTCTCTATATTAAATCTTTTAGATTCTGATTTTTTCTGGAGAACCATGACTTATACATCTTAATAAGACCTAAATCTAAAGTTACTTTTAAAGCATTGCTACATCATAATGCAATTTCATAGAAATCATTGTTTCTTTACATTGTTACAAATAAAAATTGTGCTACTTTGATTTTTCTACAGCAGTCATGTTCAGTAGTCCCTTTTGTCTCTTGTCTTGAGTTCCTAAGGTGGATTCTAGAACCTGAGCAGGGGAACAACCTTCACAACATCAGATAGAATAGCATAACTGGAAGGTCCCTGATATGAGCATACCTACCGCTTGCATAGACTGTTGTCAAACATTAGCAGGATAATCTGGATGTTTGTGATTCTCATCTTGGAATTCTTGCTCTGGGCAAAGCTATAGCGGCAAAACTATTCAAGAGTGACTATGCTACCCTAGCATTTTATTTCCTGTCTCTAAAGGTGTAATATACCATAGCTAGAACACAATCATTCCCCTTCCTTCCTTCTTTTTTTCCTTCCTTTCTTTCTTCCAATGCAGTAATTTTTGTTTATTTACTATATAATGTATGCATGTTTGCATGCTCCATTTAAAATATGTAAGATATTGCCTGGCTGGTGTTACTCAGTGGTTGAACGTCAACCCATGCACTAAGAGGTCACTGGTTCGATTCCCGGTCAGGGTACATGCCCAGGTTGTGTGCCCGATTCCCAGTGGTGGGCATGCAGGAGGCAGCCAATCGATGTTCTCTCTCATCGATGTTTCTATCTCTCTCTCCTTCTCCCTTCCTCTCTCTCTAAAAATTAATACAGAAAAAATATTTTTAAATTATCATTAAAAAATAAAATATGTAAGATATTTACATATAATCTACATATACATGTGTAGTTATTTCTCCACTATAGAACGACAAAATTAGAATATATTGGTTGAAAGAAATATAATAAAATACATTTCATATTGCTTGCCAAAAAGGCTTTTCCAATTTACATTTATATCAACTATGTACAGAATTTCTATTATCCTCATCCTATAATGAGCATTGGGTTTTAACAGCTACTTAATATGTGTGCAACTGGTGGGTATACTATGCTACTGCACGCATTTTAGTTTTAAATTATATTTCCCAAGATATTATATTTCCTAGTAATTTCAAAAGGCAACTTAAATTGGAAAAGCCACTCGTCTTTCCACTGTGCTAGTTATTATTCTTGACAAAAAACATATTTTCCTTTCAATTGTAATTTTCTCTATGATAATATAATTCATTGGCTAAAAGCAATCATTAACATTTTAAATATCCTATTTTTATTAGGCAAAAATGAAACAAATATAACTTTAAAAGTTTGCATAGCTAATAAGTTTTTCACAGACTGTATTCAGTTCTGAAAACTTAATCTCTTGGTTTTTCTTCTGTCCACATATTTTCGATGCTTAGTGCCATAGAATACATACTGCGACATGATCTTGAATCAGGCTCTGTTGTTTCATGACTTAGGTGAGTTTTGACAATGGATGTTAGAATTCCATGAGACCATTAATTCACCACGCAGATAGAAAAGTATAATACAGATGGAGATTATTCTGATTCACAAAAATGCATTCCACTAAACCTATAAAAAATACATCTCCAACTTAACCTCCTTTTTATCAGTTACCAAAAATGTGACTTCCTTAGTATCGTACCAGACACAATGTGAAGTATGACGGAAGGGAGTCATGGTGGAAAGAGGCGAAGGTTTTTTACCAAATGTAGTTAATATACCTTTTGTTTAAAAAACAAAACAAAAAACAGTAACTACAACTAAAAACATTTAAAAAATATTCTAGTATTCTAGATTTGCCAGGATAAAATTAAGATATCCTGCTAAGCTTTATGTCTATACAAAATCTGTTCTAGCTAAATTGTTCTAATTTTAAAACCTTAAAATGCCTTTTCAAAATTCCAGTTCTTTGTGTTCTCTGGTTCCCTATCCTATAATTTTATAGTCACCTATACCTATTCAGATAATTTGCATTTCATCAAAATTTAATTTTTGAAGCTAAATAGAATCACCATAAAATGAGATATTTTTCACCTTTTCTACCATTTATTATTTAGTAATTATTTACTTTTTAAATCTTTTAGTTCCTGTGAATCCATGTTTTCATTCTCTCTTTTGTAAATATTAGAAGTACAAATTAGTAGTTTTAGTGTAGTCATGGGAGTGTAAAGTACAGCAAAGGAAATATAGTCAATAATATTCTAATAACCATGTATGGTGTCAGATGGGTATGAGATTTTTCAGTATGATCACTTAGATTTTATAATCTCTAATCACTAGAGTGTACAACTGAAACTAATATAATATTGTATGTCAACTGTAATTGAAAAATAAAAAAAAATGATTTAAAAAAGAAAAAAAATTAAATGCTAGTTGCATTGGTGCTTAAAACAAAACAAAATAAAATCACAAATAAGTACAACTAATTAACTAACTAATTAGACAGGTAGGTAGGGAGAGAGAGAGAGAATGATATGCACCCTTCTTATCCCAAGATTAGTGAGAAAAGTGAGAACTTCATATTTGATACAGGTGATTGGACAATATATAATAATTCTGGAAATAAAACTTGAGGCTTACTAGTTACAACATTTAGTAGCCAGCCCCCTCTATCTGTTTTCTCCCTAAAACTACATGTTCCTAATATCTCAGGTATTATCTTGATAAGTCTTTCCTTAGTAAATTAAATTATCTTTACTATCCCCCCCATCTGTAATTAAACTTTTTTGTATGTGAACTTCTTGTACGTCATTATCATGTCATTTTTATTTTCTACTTTATATTACAACTTATGTTGTTGTTCTCTACCTATATCCCTAGAGCATGATATGATGAAATATACTTTTTGGGTTTTGTCTTCAACAGGCTTATGTTCAAAACCTGGTTTCCACCAGTTTTTAATTTTATTACTTTGAGTAGATTACTTAATTTACCAAGTCTCAGTTTCCTCATTTGTAAAAGTTTGAAGGTAATCCTAACTTCATTCTGGTGTAGATATAATATATACTAAAAGTATTAATGTAAAAAAATTGTTATATATAAAGATTATAAATTGTTATATTGTATATACATTGTTAAATAAAGACTGTGTTTCTCTCCATTCTCTCTCAATCATTAATTATAAAAATAAATTCATTTTTTTCATAACATTAAACACAATGTCTTTTTATATTAAGGATTTAATAGACATTTTCAAATCAGTGCAAGAGTGAACCCAAATACAATTATAGTTTTATATCTAAAGCTAACATATTACTTAGAGAATAGTTTTTTTGATTAATTCTTATTCTTAGCTAATCTAATATAAAAGCTTGATTAAATGATTTAGTTAAAATTCTGGTATAAGGAAACTTTAATGAATTAAGTCTCCTTGTTAGCCAAGTTTACCAGAAAGTTTTGTGTTAGAACCAAACTGTTAGTTATACTGTTGTACTCTAAGCACCTTTTTAAAAAATTAATAAATAATTTTAGAGAGATACTGTTGGAAAATGTATTGTGTAATATCTTGTATTCTTGAATAAATTATGCACATAAACAACTCAATAATTTATTCTTCTTTTCATTAATTGAGCTTTATTACAAATATCAGTTTGTATAGTTCAATGATGCCTACATGACATGATGAACTCTATTTTTTTCTATTAAAAATGACTTCAGAAATTTCAAAAAATTGATAGCTTTCTTCTCATAAGGTCATTTGTTTTTATATTTTCTGTTGCTGTCTGCTAACATATCCCATTTTGGCAATTACATGGGACTATAGTGACCTCTTCAAGTTATTTTAATAATCTGCTATCATATTGAATATTAATATACAAATTAGATAAAATGAGGTGTAATAATAAGATTAAATAATTTGAAGAGGCTGCTATAGTTGCATAACATTGCAAAAGTGGAAAGCACAATTGAGTTTTCATTTCCAATGAGCTTGTCTGCCACCTAAATGAAATTTTTAAAAAGTTTGTATATTAATTTTGATATTATTTATTATGTACATATCTCTTGCTCTTTATATATCCCATATTTATTTATTTTTATGTTAAAGACAGTGAAGGTAAACATGTATACCCCTAGTATTATATGTTATGTAAAGATAAAAAACAACAACAAAAAAAAACCTTAAACAATAATAGGTATTTTTATATATTTGTTGAGTTTTCAAATACAAATAGTTACTTTATTTCAACGATCTTTATGCATTAGGTACATACAACTCCACATTTTTGTCAGACTTATATAAATAATAGGAAAATGTATTTTATATTTTTTATAGTGAGGGGTGATAGTTTACATTAATTATCAGTATAAAATAATATGCTTTTTAAAAAATTCAAATGTTTGTATTGGGAATTATCAGTGATTCTAAAATTGTGTGCAAACCAACTATATAGAGCCTGTAATTATTTACACTGTATATTTTTAAGACAATGAAGTATAATTAAAATATAACATTAATATGATTACTTTTACAGAAAATTGCTAAAAAAGCTGATCACACAAGCTCTTTGACAAGCCATGTTTAACACATTATGTTTTACTCAAATTAACATTCAAAATTAATTATATATTAGTGTTGCCCTCTTTAAGACAAAAAATCTACACACATTCTTGTTGAATTAAAATCAACATGCTATTTTGTTCCAGCTAAATACACAGTGGTAACAGAAATTTCAGATACATATGAAACCAAGCAGCAGTGATGGGATCTGGGTTTATTGTGTAGCAAAATTGAAAAATAAGTTCACGGACAAAGGGGCAAGCGATAGGAAAGTTTTACTTGAAAGCTAGACAGACCCTCCACAGTGGGGAGAGGACACAAGTGGGTTGCCAGTGAGGCTCCTTTGTCTAGGGGTAGATATATGCCTTGCTAGCCTCTGATTGGTCCTTTCAAGGAATTCTGCCTTAGCAACATCCATACATTTTAAACCCTGTGTTTCCTGCCTGACTGGGTTTAGTCCTAGGTCATCTAGCTCTGAATTCATATTACCTTCCTGGAAAAAGCATATGTGAACATCACTGATTTTCAAGAAAGCTTGCTCTATCAGGTGAATTGGAGCGGATTTGATTAGCAAAAATACATATTGTCCCATAACATTCCCTAGTTGGAAGTGGACAGGTTCTGATTTAAAAACAGGCATTGATTAGCTATTCCTGACAGAAACTTTACTCCCAGGGAAGAGACAATTTAGTTAGGGGTGGTTAAGAACAAATAAAGTAGAGACCCTGGTGTCTTCCCTTTTTATGATAATTTGAACTTATCCCAGACTATTAGTGAGGAGGAGGGGAAATTCCCTTGGAGCAACCCTATGCTTGCTTTTGGTTTCTTTTCTAAATCCAATTTTGGTTTTCTATAATCCTTTTTAGAAACATACTCTATACTTTCACAAGCAGAACTCCTTCAGCAATCCTGTTGCCTTGCTCCCAGAAGCCAGTAGGTATATTTATTGGAATAGGTCAGAATCACCAGCACTATATTCTTTAACAGTAAATAAAATTCATTTGCAAACCCATTAGGGTCCCAGAAAAGGGAACTATACAATTGCTATTCCCCTCTTGCCTGAAACCAGCCTTTCTGTTTTTTTTTGTTGTTGTTGTTGTTGTTATTATGTAATTGACCAGTGCTCCTTCCAGAAACTTCTAATTTACAATCAAGATAAGCTTTTCATTTCTATAAATCAGAAGTGTTAATGGAGGCTGGAAGTTGCTGGCCTTGGGAGCACAATTTCCCATGTTGATTTTAGTTTTATTTTGAGATCTGTAGAGTCCGAAAAAACCTCCAGATCTACTGTGTACTGAGTTAAAGCGTGCTGCCTGTGCATTGAGCACTAAGTCCTCACAAACCTCCCCATATATCTCAGCATTCCCTTCCCATGGTCCCATCCCTTACTGCCTAACCTGCCTCTCTCTCTCCTTGCATAGTCCTGACCTTTCCGCTAAAATGGTCTACTCTGCTCATGGCATTTTTTCTGTGATTATTTTTTTCATTCCCCAGTTGTTGTTGTTTTTACCTTCCTTAAGTAAAAATACCAAATTAGTTACTATGTTCTCCATGATAGAAGCTCTGACATGCTAACATGCAGAACTCTCATTTGCCTGTGGAATTCTTTTATGTATTTATGCTTTTATTATTATCTAAATTATTGATGCGTATTAAATGTAATTATTTTAACTTTATTATATTTATTTCTAATACATTTTTCTTTCCCAAATAGATTGAGATTTTTTTCCCCATTGTATCTTATCCTGCTGAATATATTGAAGTCTGTCCAGCCTTCAGGTGAATACCAGATATGTCTAAAATCTCAATAATTGTTGACCAATGGGTTTTTCAGTGGTGGGTGAGGGCATTGCTGAAATAATAGGATGTTGTTGGTTATTATATAGTTATTTATTTTAGGATTTTAAATAGCAAATCAACCTATACTTTATTGAATACAACAAATTTTGTCACAGTGAGTAATTCTCAGTGCAGACTAGGTGATCAATAGTATTAATTCCTATACTTTTTTTTTTTTTTTGCCTTAAGTTCTATTGTTTCCATCTTTTATTATTTATCAGCTATACTTTATTACTCTATATCAATTACAACTTATATGTCTTCCATATCTCCTTCCTCAAAATTTCAATATAAATTTCAGTAAAACTAGTGTATATTCTCATCAACACATCAAACATTTTTTTTTCCTCATTGGGTTTAATGCATTGCATTATTGATGATATATGCAATCTATAGTTACATTTATCTGTATTTTTTTCTTTTATACAAAGAATAGATTGCAAGAGAATTTATGATTTCATTGTTCATGCTCAAGGCTTTTCTTCACAATTGATAGCTCACACATTTCAAGGAATATTGAAATTCCTTTTCATGATGACCCTCATATTCTGCAATAAGCCACATCACCTTTCGCTTACACTGCAAGATAAAAATGATTGGCAGAAAATACAACTATTTGCCATTTATGTGAAGGACAAAGTCATATTTTCAGAAATGTTAGCTACCACTAGAGAACAGTATTTGCTTATAGAAATAAAGCATTGCAAAAACTAAAGGGTGACATAGTTCAATTTTAACTCACTAGCTGTATAGACAGGCCTCAAAACCAGAAAACATAAACATTTATGTACAGTAAATAATATACTTTATATTAAATATGCCTATTGTTTGTAAAAATTCAAACCAGATGGGTTAAATCTATATTGCTTGTACAACCATTGACTTAATATTATACAGTAGACTCAGAATCACCTGGTTTCACATTCTGTTAGTAGTTTGGTCTTGAGAGAGTTATGTATACATTTTGTCAATGTCCCATCTGTAAAATAGGGGTGATAATAGTAACAATTATATACAGGTTATATTTACTCCTGAAGATTCTTTGCACATTGATTAGCACATATGTACTCAATAAATTTCAATGATAATTATAATTATTCTTTTTTAGAAGAAAAATTTAGAGTAAATCCATGTCTATCCTACATTGTTATTTAAAAACACACTAATAGCCCTAGCTGGTTTTGCTCAGTGGTTAGAGCATCAGCCCGTGAACTGATGACTTGTGTGTTTGATTCCCAATCACGTGCACATACCACGGTTGCAGGTTCGATCACCAGCCCTGGTCAGGGTCGTGTGGGAAGCAACCAATTGATGTGTCTCTCTCACATTGATGTTTCTCTCTCTCTCTCTCTCTCTCTCTCTCTCTCTCTCTCTCTCTCCCCCTCTCTCTCTCTCTCTCCTTCCCTCCCTCCTACTTCATCTAAAGATCAATGGAAATATCCTTGGGTGAGGATTAAATTAAATGAATGAATGAATAAATAAATAAATAAAACCACACTAATGAACTTCCAAAATCTTAATTATGACCACAGACATTTAAAATCATCTAAGTTATTTAGCTTTGATGCACTATTAATCAATTTTAGTAATATTTTATTCCTAAAATGTTACAGTAAACATTTGATGTTACAGTAAACTTACATTCCCAGTGTAAAGAAAGAACAAAAAGATAAGCAATGACCAATTGTCTCAACCCTAGTTATGTGCCTCCTTCAGTAAAAACTAGAAACACTATTAAGGCTATCTTCAAATAAGCAACCATTACACTTTACATCATTTATTGACTGTGTTACTCATCATTTTAGGCTGCAGAATAAATACAATCTATTTTTAGAACAGTTCACATACTATGACATGCAATGTTTATTTCCTTTGGCTGAAATGTACTCCTGCCAATTATAGCTTAAAGATAAATAATGGTTTTAATTCTGAGTGTACAAACACAAAATGATTTATTATTTTAATAGAATATCAACAATGATGGCTCACATATTTCAAGGAATGTTCAACAATTATTAATAATCTAAAGTTGGTTAAAGTAATAAACCTTTGGCAACACTCATTGTAGAGGACGGGCCACTAAGTAACCCTTTGTTTCTCACAATTTTTCCAAATTTATTTCATCACAGGCCCTCTGCTCATGTCCTCCCTTTCTCTACCCTCCCCTTATTTTTATATAACAAATAGCACATTGCCTGTAAAACATTCCAGGGACAGTAATATCAAACTAATTGTGACAAGCATTATAGCTATATTGTTATTGAATTATTATAGGTAGTTTCTATTATAGATAGAAACTATTATAGATAGTTTTCCAAAAGTTTATAACAAAGAAAATAAAGGCTGTGCTCTGCATCTCATATGTACAAATGGCAGATGTTTGCTTTTTCATACTCATATAGGAATAAAGATGTTTCCATATTAATTGCAGGGAATAGGTTGGCATAGGTAAATACTTATTCTCTCAACTTCCTTAAAATAACATTAACCAGTCAGTAAATTTCAAAATATTTGAATGTGCATAAAATTTACTCCTGTCTGATTGCATTTTCTGTTAAAATCTACTTTAAAATCATGTGATTAGCTTCTTAAAATATTTTTTTCCTTATACCTCACTTCAGATCCAACTCAAAATTACTGAGTGTTGAGTTCTAGATATCTGTGATTTAGGTTATCTCCCCAAGTTATTCTTATATACACAGTAGATTGAGCACTACTGATCTTATAAAGATAAAATAACATTAAAATTTTAAAGTTTAAAATATGTGATTAAATTTATAATTCTATGTGTATAATCTATTATGATCTAAAATATCATTTATACTTTTGAAGTTGATAGTATTTTGAGATGCAGTATTATGCATTTGTGTTCAAATAAGATTTATATCAATATTAATGATATAATAAATATATATTTTTTAAATAAATTTGTTTTTCTTTATTGATTTTTAGAGAGAGAGAGGAAGGGAGAGGGAGAGAGAGACAGAAACATCGATGAGAGAGAACATCGACTGGCCGCTCCTGCATGCCCCCCACCTGGGACCCGGCCCACAACCTGGGCATGTGCCCTAGCCAAGAATTGAACCAGTGACCTCTTGGTGCATGGGTCGACGCTCAACCACTGAGCCACACTGGCCAGGCAATAAATATTTTTTATTTTATTTATTTATTTTTTTATCCTCACCTGAGGACATTTTTCCATTTTTGTTTAGATAGAGTGGCAGGGAGAGAGAGGGAGAGAGAGAGAGAGAGAGAGAGGAGAGAGAAACATCGATGTGAAAGGGACACATCTAGTGGTTGCCTCCCATGTGACCCCCAACCAGGGCCGGGGATGAATGGCAACCGAGGTACGTGCCCTTGACCAGAATCGAACCTGTGATTCATTGGTCCGAGGGCCAACGCTCTAACAGCTGAGCCAAACCAGCCAGGGCGCAATAAATATTTTTTAAATGTCTGGGATATTTTCAATAATTAATTGAATTTATCGGACTAAGTATTTCAAACCTAGTGTCTCAGTAGAGAAAGCATTTTTGAAAATTTAAAGATTCTTATCTTGTACTTGTGTTTCTTTCCTGTTCTTTAGTTTGTTTCTTTTTGTGGGTTAAAATCTATTTAGAATCAAATGAGCCACAAATGGTTAATCAATTTTATTCTAACAACCAAGAGTAAGATAGAGTAAAAAAAAATAATAATAATAACACACCATATTTTGCTAGCCTTTCAGTTAGGGAGATGGTAAGTGCAAGATTCAAGATATAATTAGATGTAATGGAATCAATTCACCTTTTTAAAATGAGAGAATAATTAAAATTTATTTTTATTATATTATAATAAATATATATTTTAAATTTAACCTCATAAAGCATGTAGACATAAATAAAATTATAGATATAGTTAATATGTGAGAAAAATGTTAAGTATGACAATTATTAGGAATGATATTTTGGTGATATCTAGGTAAAAATTATGAATCATATTAAAAATGAAAAAGTGAACATTTAACAAAAGCCAAAGCCACATTCAATAATCGACAGACAGCCAGGCATATGAAATGAGATGCTGGGGATTAATTGGCAAAGGGAGACTGGAGTTCCATGACTTCAGAAGAACTCTACTTATCAGAATCTTAGTGAGGCACAGGGGGAAAATAATATGGAAGTCACCTCTGTGAATACATAAATTTAAAACTCCATTAGCGTCTTTATTTGGACTGGCAAAATGTCCTCAAGAAAATCTCCCTAAGGACAAAGTCTATGTACTAACATATATGTTGCAGTATCTGTTCTCGGATAATATACAAGTGAATTTTCATGGGTGAAGTTTTAAATGCAACAAAAAGAACATACAACAACTGTCTCAGGTTAATTTTTTTTTCTGCAAAAAGCTATCTAAAGTATTTGATCACAGTTTTATCTACTTAAAATATAATTGAATGAAATCACATTTCATTAGCTACCATAGTAGACTAAATGATGCCTCCCCCATCCCCCCTTGATGGACATGTTCTGATCTCCAGAAACTGTGAATGTTACCTTATTTGGCAAAAAACAAACAAACAAACAAAAACACTTTGTTGTTTGTTTTTTAGTTTAGGAAACAAAATCCAATCCCTTTCGAATCAAATAAGGAAGCCATACTTACTAAAATCATTCATATTTCTAGCATTTAACTGTATTCAAATTTCTGTGTTGACTTTAAGTCACAAATAATTATAGAAGAAAATATAATTTTAAAAGCAATACAAACTTTAGCAGTAAATATTAATATATTGTATTTATATTCCTTTTTTCCTCTGTTGAAATTTTTTGACAAGATTTGTGAATGATGAGTGTAAATTCAGCCTCAGTTAAAAGTCATTGGTTTGATTAATGAAAAACTGGCTCTACACTTTATATTCCAACCATACTTACCATAGAATTCAACATACCCAAATATCAGAGGTGAATTGCTATAAATACCCTTTAAAAAAAAAAATCTCACTCCAGCCCAGGCCAGTGTGGCTCAGTTGGTTGAGTGTTGTCCTGTGAACCAAAAGGTTGTGGGTTCAATTCCCATTCAGGGCACATTCCCAGGTTGTGGATTTGATCCCCAGTTGGGGCATGTGTCGGAGGCAACTGATGGGTGTTTTCTCCCTTTCCCTTCCTCTCTCTCTAAAATCAATAAAGACATATTAAAAAAAAAAAAAATCTCCCTCCAATATATGCTGTACATTGTTTTTCTAACAACATTCAATTGCAAATACAGTTGTATACCAGATCTCTTTTAAATATATAAAAGATCTATCTTGAAGTTGCAGATACAAATACAAAGTTGCAGATAAATTTAAATAAGTAGGGATATAGCTAAATATAATATTTTACTTACACAGATGCTTGTTTGTTTGTTTATTTATTTATTTTTATCCTCACCCAAGGACATTTTTCCATTTTTTGTTCAGATAGAGTGGGAGGGACAAGAGAGGAAGAGAGAGAGAGAGAGAGAAACATCGATGTGAAAGGGACACATCGAGTGGCTGCATCCCGCATGACCCAACCGGGGCCGGAGACAAATTGCAACCGAGGTACGTGCCCTTAACGGGAACTGAACCCGGATCTCTGTGAACTGCAGGCCGACGCTCTAACTGCTGAGCCAAACTGGCCAGGGCTACGCAGATGTTTAATAGGCACCAAATGTATACAAGATATTTTGTTGTATTCTAGATAAAAATGTACAAAAGGTGAGAAGTTTGAAGTCAAATAACAGAGGTATACTATATACACAAACATATCACAACATTATTAAACACAGAAATGATAAAGTTCAGTATACTTGGAAAAGCAGAGATGAATTTAAGTGCTCAGGGAAGGAACAGTTTAAAATAAACTGAGGGAATCAAGGAATTGTAACTCTGAAAAATTCACTATGCCTGTCACAAACACTGCATCAAAGTTAGACTTACTAATGTAGGTAGGAGAAAGATGAGATGGGAGATCATTTTTATTTATTTATTTATTATTTATTATTTATTTATTTTTAAATATGTTTTTATTGATTTTTTTTTTTTTTTTTTTAGAGATAGAAGAAGGGAAAGAGAGATAGAAACATCTATGAGAGAGAGAAACATTGATTGGCTGCATCCTGCATGCCCCCTACTGGGGATCGAGTCCACAATCCAAGCATGTGCCCTGACTGGGAATCAAACCAGGACTTCTCAGTCCATGGGACGATGCTCAATCCACTGAGCCACACCAGCTGAGTGGGAGAATATTTTTAAAAATAATAGTTTCATCATGTCACTGAGACTTTCATAGTCTCTATGTTATACCAGATAATATTGTGTAAGCATAACATTCGTGTGTTAATCATTTTTCAATCACATTTATAATCTATGCAGTTGCTCACTCCAGTACCAAACTTGAAATTTGCTCTCATCTACCTCCTCACCAGTCCTTAACATCAGTCAAGATAAAACTCAAATCCACTTTCAAGCTCGAGCCACAGTGTTCTATCCTTGGGAATTTTCTTACCTTCATTTACCTATAACATATTTTTATTAGAGGTGTCCTATCTTTGTTGATATGGTATCTATGTATATTATTTATATATGTAGGTATTTTATTTTCTCTTTAGATCCTACGACTCTTGTAATTAACACAAACTGGGAAACTTAAAACAATAGAAATGTACTCTTCCACAGTTCAGAAAGTCAGAAGTCTGTAATCAAGGTGATACCATTGTAATTAGCTAGTTGTTAATAATGGGAAAGGAGAAAAAGGAAGGCCAGACATTATAGGCATGTCATTTGGGCAGCTTCACCAGGAAGCTGCAATTTCACACTCCCCAAGAACCACCAGCCCATACCCTGCAAATCACTGTGGGAAGGGACCTGACAAAGGGGAAGATGAGCACATGTGAAGTAAAGTCGAGGTGATATGGAAGGTGCTTGTGGCCAGCCAAACCTGGACACAGATCATTGGTAAGAGTGGGCAGGGCCACTGCAAGCTTGTGAAAATTTGGGAGTACGTATACAAAGGAGTTCACCCTTTCTCGGGCTCTCTTGGCTCTTGGCTCTCTGGTTCCTTTTCCTTTGGTTTTGTTCCTGCCCATATTGCCTTTATAGCCTTGTGGCCCTGTGGACCCTGCAATAGATTGATGGACTGCAGTGGGGAACATAAACTAAGCTAGCCTGATGCTGTACAGGACCTGTGCTCCAACATGGAAGGGAAACTCTGGGCACCGGAGTTGATCTTATCCTTACTAAAAATGAAATGGAATTTTTTTCTTGGCGGGAGAAAGGGATATGGGACCTTGGAAACTCAGGGGTTTGATTTCACAGAAACAGAACTTTCTACAATATCTCATCCTCCCGTGGGGGCCTCTGGAAATCCTTATTCCAGTGGCACCCCCAAGAACCCCACTCCCACCAGCAGCTGGTGGGGACAATGTTCTCTCTCCACTGATAACAAAGGTGTTGAAAGACTTGGTTTCTTCTAGAGGATCTGAGGGATAGTCTTTTCCATTCTTTTTTCCTGACTTCTACTGGTTGCCAGCAACCCTTGGCAGTACTTTGGCTGATAGCAACATGGTTACAATCTCTGCCTGTCTTTACAGAGCCTTCTTCCCTGTGTGTTTGTCTGTGTGTCTTCTCTTTTTATAAGACACAATCATTGAATTTAAGGCCTACCCTAATTTGCTGTCTTTATATTAACTTAGTTAATTGTATTTGCAAAGACCTTATTTCTAAATAAGGTCCTATCCTGAGGTTCTGTGTGGAGTTGAATTTTAGAGGGACACTATTCAATCCACTACAAACATTAATTTTGTTATCGAGTATATGATATTGGTCTACCATGGAACAACACTGAGTTCATATTTACTATTAGAATAATCTTTAATCCAGTCACATTCACACACACAAAATATGGTCTTCATTTGATTTTCTAAAACACATTTCCTTCACAGTTATTTATGCAGCTGAAATTAAAGTAGATTATTAAAATACAATATGTTGTTAGCTTGCATCAATAGTCAATAAATCTCCATTGTCCCCAAATCAAGGTTATTTTTTAAATTGCTGTAAAAAATTTTTATTTGTAATCTTTCTGCAAAACTGTTTACACTAATAATATTTTATTTATTTAAATTTAGATCAATAAAGTCTCCTTAATTTTATCTCAAAATTAATAAGGAAGTAAAAATACAAAGTTCAATGTAAAAATGAAACATCCTTGTAAGTCTACTTTTTCCTCCATATTGTGGAGGCTTCACTCCAACATGGTTAACTTAGTGCTTTCAAAAAAGTATAAACAAGATGAGTTTATGAAAGGTGTCAGACCATAATTATAGAAACAACTATTATTTTTAAAAAGCAATGTATAAAAATGTCCTTCCCAGACACTGAAACTTGAACCAAAATTGTGATTTAAAAGGACTCACATAAAAATTATTACAGGAAAACCACACTTCTATGATAGTTGCCGACAGGGTAATAATTATATGATATTGAACACATAAACAGGCTTATATATATCACTGGTCTCAACTTGGAAGTCAATCAAGAAACTCTACATTAGGTTGACTTCATACCTATACTGAGTTGTCTCTCAAAGTGTATTCCCCAAAAATACCACTTAATGACCATCTCACTAAGTACTGGTAAAATGTTAATTGCTGTAATTTCACCCATTGTCTTTATTGATTAATTTTTATTTTCTGTCTGGAAACAAATTTAAAACAACTCAGACTGGTTAGATGAGTTAGAAAGAATTTCAGTATCTTCAACACCAGTATCCTGCAGGCTTTGAGAGGGGAATAGGTATTATGGGCACCATTTCAATTAGATTACTTTCACCTCCAAGAGAAAAGAAGTTGTTTCCAGAAAAAGAGTTCAAGAGAGCTAAACCTTGACTAGTGGAGAGAGATATATTAGCTTCCCAGAGAGATACACTCATAAAGACATGTATACCATGGTGTGGATCTGTGTGTCAAAAAAATACGTAGTGCTATGCTTGAAACATTTCCCTATGTACCATCAATGATGATATTTTAATTCTCAAAAGTCATTATTTTGTTGTCCCCATTTTAAATATGAAGAAAAAGATGCTTTAGGGTTTATTTATTTTGTAAATATATTTTTATTGATTTTTTTTAGAGAGGAAGGGAGAGATAGAAACATCAATGTGAGAGAGAAACATGGACCAGCTACCTCCTGCATGCCCCCATGGGGACTGAGCCCACAACCTGGGCATGTGCCCTGACCAGGAATTGAACTGGGACCTGTCAGTCCATGGGACGACACCCAGTCGACTGAGCCACACCAGCCAGACAGTGGTTTATTCTTTATTTGCCTAAATACGCATCAGGGGAACTGTGGGGCAGGACTTCAAATATAAGCCATCTTATTTCAGTGTCTGCATGCAACAGTTAAAGAATACACTGCTAGTGGCTTATGAGCATAATCCTCAAATCAATTTTTATGGTGACTAGTAAATCATAATAATTTATAAAATGAGTGCCAGTAACATAAATGAATAGTAACATTGGCTCTGTAGTACAAAGAATGGAATTTGGATTTGAAATTTGATCTGAGCATTCACACAAGACTTTTAAAATGTATTTTGGAAAATTATGTGACAGATTTAGAATTATACGTATATATGCATAGTAATACATAACATATAATGTCTATAATTTAGATATATATGTAGCATAATATAAATTATGTATTATGTTTATATATATTTGAATATATTTTCTTGTATATATTTCTTACACGAAAGTTTTATTCCTCCAACATTTTTAGCTACTCTTTCTAAAATAACAAAAACACTATCATTAGAATATTCCTTCTGTAGGATTAAGATTGCTGTGTATTTTCCACAAATTTAGTATTATTTTCAAATAACCTATTTTTGTAGGCTTTATATAAGGTAAATATATGCCATAAAATCACTGTTTCAAGACCAAAATATAATATTTACTCAAGCTCTAACAGGTCTGGATTTGTAATATTTGAAATTAAAATATTAGCAAATTTATTATGACTTCTGAAATGCAGCTTCTCTCTCTCTCTCCAATTAATTTGAATTTAAATATGTAGGCTTACCCTGACAAAATCATAGAACTATAGCTACCATCTATTGTGTCATCAGATTTTAATATATTGTACTTACTGTAATATCTTTCCAATTAATACTTCTCTTGCCCAATGAATATTCCTTGTCAGAGAATAAAGCACAGTAGAATGTTATCAAATAGTAATGATTGATTAATGATATATTTTATGTATTAATTTGTATTTTAATTGCTCCTTCCTGTCAACCAAGACAACTAAATAAAAATACTTTAAGATACTTCAAACATAATCTAAACAAATAGTCTTAAAAAAAACCTTTTGTATCAACATACTGGTACAAGTTGTGAATAGTAGTGATTATAATGAGGCAGGTGGCTGAAGCCATCACTGCAACAGCTGGTAGAATTGAAATAAAAAACAATTATTATTCATTTTGACATCTAAAGTTTTATTTGTTTGTTCTGGCATATCCTGGTATTTTTATTCTCATCTGGATATGGTAAATTCCTCAAAAAAATCGAATAAATAAATCAACCCATCAAATGTTTTTAATTACATTTTGGGGGGGTGACATTGGTTAATAAGATTATGTAGGTTTCAAGTGTACAATTTTATGATACATTATCTATATATTGCATTGTATGCCCACCACCCAAAGTCAAATCTTCTTCTGTCACCATATATTTGATATTCTTTTTACCCTTTACTCTTTAAACATTATCACTTTTACATAGTGAGGTTTCTCTGGATGATTTATCTGAGAGATACACGTATAAATTATCTGGACAATTAATTTATTTAAAAATTTTTTTTATTGATTTTAGAGAGAGAGGAAGGGAGAGGGAGAGATAGGAACATTGATGAGAGAGAACATCGATTGGCCACCTCCTACATGCCCCCCACTGGGGATTGGGCCCACAACCTAGGCATGTGCTATGCCCAGAAATCGAACTGGTGACCTCTTGGTGCTTGGGTTGACACTCAATCACTGAGCCACACTAGCTGGGCTGGACAATTAATTTATTTTAAGTGTTGTATGACATTAACATGTATTTTGCAAGTTTGTTCTGTATGATCAACAATAAAAACTCTATTACCATGTTTAATGAGCTTTAAAAATTAATGATAAAATATATGAACACATAAAATTACCTTAATTATTAAATCAATTATTTAAAAGAAACATTCTTTAAATAAAAACATTACAATAACATACAAATAAGAAGATTGTGACATTTTCCTTGAAACCAACCGTTCAACAAATAAAACCAAGTAAAGAGTTCAGGAAAAACATTTTTTTACTGTATATAGGAAGTTGGTTTATGTTAGTGGTGGAAGTTGATTTCGTAGTAAATGAGATTAGTAAAAACTGATCCAATAAATGTATGAACAATTAAAGTTGAAGAAAATCTCACAATAATTGAAAGTCTTCATATAAATTAGAAACAATATGAAAGCTAAATATATAAATGAAATTTTTAAAATGTGTTATGCTATCTTGGTAATCTTTAATTGGCAAAGGACTTCTGAAACAAGATCTAAAAAGTATACATTTTATAGTTAATAAAAAGATTAATTTTCATTATAAAATAACTAATGATTTCTGTATCATAATTTATATTATAAATAATTCAAATACAGCTAATGACCTGAGCCAGTATAATTTCAACCGCTACCAATGACATGGAGCTAACATCTAAATTACACAAGAAAATCACACAGTCAGTCTGGATAAAAATGCAGACTCAACCGTATGCTTTTTTCAAGAGATTCAATATAAAGACACAAATAATTAAAAGTGAAAATATGGAAGATTATATATCATGTGAAATAAGCATAAAAAACTTGATATTATCAAAGTATATTTTCAAAAAGATATTTTGGGGACATAAAGATGAAAATTTCATAGTGTTAAAAAGATAACTTTATGTGAAATACATAAAACCATATATATATAAAATCTGAAATATATATATACATAGTCCATTTTTACTGCATAAAGTTAAAGAATATATTATATATAATCTTCAAACTTCATAGAGCAAAAACTCACAATAAAAAAGAATAAACACATCTATAATTATTATTAGAGCAGAGACATTAGCTTTACTCTGAATAATTGATAAAACCAGTTAGACAAAAAAATATATATTTCAGTAGAGATATAGGAGATTTAAAGAACACAGTTAAATAACTTAATCTAGTTGATATTTACAGAAAATTCACCCAAACATTGGAGACACCACATTCTTTCCAAGTGTACATGAGACATTTATAAAGATAGACAATATTCTGGGCCATAGATCACAAATATTGAAATCATACAGAGTATGTTTTCTGACACAACAACATTAAAATACAGATAAATATCAATAAGATATTTACATGAGGCTGTTTATTATAGATAAACATATTTTAGGACCAAATAAACCAGCAATTATCAATTAAAATATGACTGTAGCTCTTAAAGAGATTACAGTTTGTTCAGGGAAAACAATGATAACGAGGCAACTACATACTATGTGAAAGGTATGCGGGATGAAAATACAGGATGCTAGGAGAACAAGAAAAGAAAGGGCCGGGGTGAGGGCTGGGTAAAATGTCAAAATGATTCTATAAGTAGATATTAAAAACTAAGAAGTATCTTTACTTAAATATTTTAATTAACCTAATGTTTGAATAGCACAAAGATTAGTTAAGTCATTATATTTGTGTGTGTTGAAATGGTATGTAAGAATATTCTCTCAGTAGAGAACGTCATGATAATTCTTGCTCCATGCTCACGTCGTTGATTCTCAGAAGCAGATTATTTGCATTTGTTGTACATATTATCTGTTATTAGAGCCACTGCCCCCCCCCCCCCCCGGAACCTACTTTTGACACATTTTTAACCCTACATCTGCAACTATGGCAGCCCATGTTTCAGTAATGACAGGAATAACTTTGCTAGATGTTTTCTCACATTATTATTAATTATTATTATGCTTCTTTCTACTGTTCAAACATAGTCTGTGCTCTCAAAGGAAAATAATTTTCACTGGAACTGTACTTTTCAGCTAGCAATCTGTTAAAAAGACATAGTAGTTTTATTTTTGAAAATAATACATATTTATACCAAGTGTATGCACATCCCAAGAATAATTTCTACTATTAAATTACTTTTTTTTTTTATCCTCGAGTACATTTTTTCATTTTTTGTTCAGATAGAGTGGGAGGGAGAGAGAGGAAGAGAGAGAGAGAGAAACATCGACGTGAAAGGGGCACATCGAGTGGTTGCCACCCGCACGACCAACCAGGGCCAGGGACAAACTGCAACCGAGGTACATGCCCTTAGCGGGAACCGAACCCAGGTCTCTCTGGACCGCAGGCCAATGCTCTAACCTCTGAGCCAAACCAGCCAGGGCTATTAAATTACTTTTGTAAAGGAAATTCTACATAGCCACATGCAAAGAATAAGTTTAAAATATCTACATGTTCATTGGAATACTATTAGAAAAATTAAGAAATAGATACTTTCAGATAATGAAAAATCTGTGCTGATTTTATTGGGTTCTTTATTATATAGCTTGATATCTGAATACATTTTACAAATCCTACTAGTTCTTTAAAATGCATAATATAAGTATGTAAGAATAAATATTGTGTTTAGTCCTTATAAATGTATGTGTGTCAGACATATACATACATATATTTATATAGTGTTTTCCTTAAAATGATTTTTTCTGTGTAATAAACATATGCTTCAGTATTTGAAATATCCCCGCTAGCAATCCCAGACACCTGAAGCACTGGGATAAGAGAAAAAAAAATTAATGACAAAGGGAGTTTGTAAAAACTTGGGGGATTTATTATCCACTGAAGAGAAAAACTCTGGAGAGAGGAATTTGATTTCTCAAGCTTTTCCCTGTTGAGTACAAATCACATAAAACACTTCTTACCAAGGTAGCAAGTTAGGGATTCTTTTAAAACTCAGAGCTTTTAGATTCCAATAATCTGTATGATATTTATAGAAAATGGAATGTATTTCTTGAAAATCCCAATTTATTTAACATTTATATACCATGCAATTCAGATTTATTTATTAGAGACATAAAAGGCCATATGCAACAATAATATGAGGGATTATCTTGAAGCTCTTGAAATAGTTATCTAGAGCATGATCTCAAAATTGGAAGCATTCAACTCAGGGGACTTTCACGATAATTCATTATGTTTATGGTACAAGAATCATACATTAGAAGTTTACATATATATGTGAGTGTAATGTGTGCGAAAGTGTGTGTGTGTGTACACACATTTATTTATTTTTAATTTTCATTTATTGAGAGAGAGGAAGGAAGAGACAGAGAGGGCAAACATTGATTCATTGTTTCACTTATTTATGCATTCATTGGTTGCTTCTTGTATGTGCTCTGATGAGGAATCGAACTCACAACCTTGACAACCTTGGTGCATCAGGACGATGCTCTAAAAAACTGAGCTACCCAGCCAGGGCCTACACACACATATTTAATATCATATATTTTATGTCTATCTTATCTGTGCACCATAATGTAAAAATTGTATGTTGGTATATATATAATTTTTCAAAGCCATAAATAAATGTAAACATGTTGGAAGCCAATGTTCTAATTTTTATTTTACTAACAGGAGTATACAGATATCATATTTTTTTTGAGTTACTCATCTAGTCAAAAATAAATATGAAAATAAAATTTTATATTCAGTTAGTTGGATGATCCATCTATTTGACACGAAGATAATTGCTAAATCTCTAATATTGGATTAGGATACAGTGAGGGTGGGGAGGCCTGTTTTTTTCATTGTATTTTTTATGATTTAGAATATGTCTTGGATCAGTTTCTCAGAGTAGATATTGGAGAAAAATTTTCTCATGCTTACCTCGAGGGGAGAGAAAAAACAAACAAACAAATCTTAAATACACTACAGTATTCTTCCTGTTCTTACAAAGGCCTGCCCTCAGGAAAAACTATTTCACTAGTATCTAAACTATTGGGGTTTTTCAGAGCCTAACTGACCTGAGAGAATCCCCACTTCAGTCTACACTAGCCTTCCAAGTAGGGAAATAAAAAAATATCTAATTCTAGCCTGCTCTAGCTTTTTACATGGAGGAAGGGAAATAACCAACTCTAGCCCATGCCAGTCATCCTGTCCCTCCCAAGGGAGAGGAGGATGGAAGGAAAA
Source organism: Tadarida brasiliensis (assembly GCA_030848825.1). Classification (NCBI taxonomy): domain Eukaryota; kingdom Metazoa; phylum Chordata; class Mammalia; order Chiroptera; family Molossidae; genus Tadarida; species Tadarida brasiliensis. The sequence continues at coordinate 19,644,611 of CM061258.1, forward strand.
ATAATTGCTTCTGAAGTTCAGATGCACAGGCTTACTAAAAGACCAAGACTTAAGTCCTAATCATAGGACTATGGACTCCATCCCCTCCATCCACACAGTGTCATATTTCTAACAGCCTATTTATCTCAGTTCTTTTCACCCAATACTTTATGTTCAGATACAAAAGAAGAAGAAAAAACCTAAAAGGCATAATAAGAGACAAAAAGCACAGTTTAATGAGATAGAGCAAGTGTCAGAACCAGACACAGTACAGCAGAGAATATAAAACAACTGCAATGAATATGCTGTGGGTCCTAATGGATAAAGTAGACAACGTGCAAGAACAGATGGGCCCTGTAAACAGAGAGCTTAAAATCCTATGAAAGAATCAAAATAAATGATAGAAATGCAAAACATGGTAAAAAGGAAAAAGAGAATGCTCTTGGTGACCCTATTAGTAGACTGACACAACTGAGGATAGAATCTCTGTGCTTGAGGATATATCTTAATAGAAATTGCCAAAACAGAAAAGCGGAGAGGAAAAAGATTGAGGGAAAATGCAAAACAGAGTATGCAAGGATTGTGGGGCAACTACAAAAGGTATATCATATGAATAACAGGAATGCCAGAAGTAGAAGAAAGAGAGAAAGGAACAGAAGAAATATTTGAAACAGTAATGACTGACAATGTTTCCTAAATTAATGTGAGACACTAAACCATAGATCTAGAAAGCTCACAGAACACCAATCAGGATAAATGTCAGAAAGCTAAATTTAAAAACATCATATTTAAACTGAAGAAAATCAAAGATAAAGAATAAATCTTAATACAATACTATATCTACAGTAGAGCAAAAATAAGAATTACATTTGACACTTCTCTTCAGAAACTATGGAAACACAAAGAGAGTGAGGTGAAATATTTAGAATATTGAGAGAAATACCTACCAACCTAGAATTCTGTATCTTGAAAAAGTATCCTTTAAAAGTGAAGGAGAAATAAAGACTTTCTCAGGCAAAAACAGAACAAAACAAAAAACTGAGGAAATTAATTGCCAGTTGACCTGCCTGGCAAGAAATCTTTTTAAAAAGTTTCAGAAAGAAAGAAAATATGTCAGAAACTCAGACACACAGAAAGAAAGGAAGATCTTCAGAGATGAAATAAGTGAAGGTAAAATAAAAATTTGTATTTTTATTATTCTTGATTGATATAACAGATAACAGTTAATTCAAAATAATAATATAGCATGTATATCCCCAAGTAAGATGAATGACAAGTGATACAAAGAAGGCAGGAGAAATTAATGATATTTTGTTATTACAAAGTATTCTCACTACCTTTGAAACAGTACAGTGTTATTTGAAAGTTGATTTGGACTCTTGAAAAACAGCTAAAAAGGGGTGTGCAGGAGTAGAATAACTGACAAAAAAAAAAAAAAAAAAAAAGAAGAGCAAATAGAAAGCAGTAACATATCTGGTAGATATTAATTCAACTATATCAATAATCACTTTAAAAGTCAATGACTAAAATTCAATTTAAAAAAGAGAGTAACAGAGTGGATAAAAAAACCACAACCCAACTATATATTATCTGCAAGAAATCTACCAAAAATAAAAAGAAACACGTGGATTAAAAATAAATGGGTAGCCCTGGCCAGTATGGCTCAGCGGTTAGAGCGTCAGCCCATGGACCAAAGAATTGTGGGTTCGATTCCAGTCAAGGGCATGTACCTTGGTGGCAGTTCCATCCCCAGCCCTGGTCAAGGTTGTGCAGGAGGCAACCAATCAATGTGTCTCTCTCCAGTCCATGTTTCTCTCTCTCTCTCTCTCTCTCTCTCTCTCTCTCTCTCTCCCCCTCCCATCTCTCTCTTTCTCCCGTCCACTGTATCTGAAAAATCAATGGAAAAATATCCTCGGGTGAGGATTAAAAAAAACAAAAAGCAAATGGGTAAAGCCTGGCTGGTGTGACTCAGTGGTTGAGTGTCGACCCATGCACCAAGATGTCCTGGTTTGATTCCCAGTCAGAGCACATGCCTGGGTTTGGGGCTCAATCCCCAGTGGGGAGCATGCAAGAGGCAGCCAACTGATGTTTTTCTCTCATTGATATCTCTCTCTCTCTCTCTCTCTCTCTCTCCCCCTCTCCCTTCCTCTCTCTCTAAAAGTCAATAAAAATGTATTTTTTAAAAAAGTAAATGGGTAGAAAATGTTATTCTATGCTAACACTAATCAAAAGAAAATGAAAAGTAGCTATATCAATTTCACACAGAGCAGGCTTTTTTTTTTTCCCCCCCTTTATTGATTTTAGAGAGAGAGGAAGTGAGAGGGAGAGAGAGATAGAAACGTCAATGAGAGAGAACATAGATCAGCTGCCTCCTGCATGTCCCCCACTGGGGATCGGGCCCACAACCTGGGCATGTGTCCTGACCGGGAATCGAACTGGCGACCTCTTGGTGCATGGGTCGATGCTCAGCCACTGAGCCACACTGGCCGGACCAGAGCAGGCTTTAACATAAGGAAATTATCTATTGTAAAGAGGGATATTACAAAATGATAATGGAGTCAATTTTTCAAGGAGGCATAACAATCATTAATATGTATGTGCCTAATAACAAAGCATCAAAATACATAAGTCAAAAACTGAGAACTACAAAGAGAAATAGATGAACCCGCTGTTTATAGATACTTTAACACTCCTTTATCAGAAATTGACAGATCTCTATAATTCCGAAAGAGATTTGTCTCTCCATTATCAATAGACTTTTGAAATCTGAAATAATTATTTTGCCCCTTTTAAAACATTTGTATTTCTGTTTCAAACAAATATTTCTAAAACCAATAATTACTCCTAATATCTCAAATTTCTTTGTTATATAAATTAACACTTTCTGCCTATAGAAAGAAGAGAATATCTGTATAAAGTCTAATGGGTACATTTTTTGGAAAATTGCATTAGTTTACCATTAGAAACACTGAGTATAAATAAAATTGTCACTATCTTTTTTTGTCAACTTGGGCAGGAATCTTAATCATTATAATCTTAGTTATTTTGGAAGTAAAATAAAATACTTTGATTTGGATAACTAGAGAAACTTTTAGTTTTCTACTGATTCTAAATTTAGATAAGTATGTGTATGACTCTCTGGGTATATTTTAAGCCAAAAAGTTCAGCAGTTATAAATGCTTATTTAAGATTTTATGCTTCATCTGAAAACAAATGTAAGGGGACACAGTAAAAGAATGTTTATTCTATTCATGAACCTTTTAATTCAGCTTCCTTAATGTTTACATGCTTAATTTCATCAATCAGACATTTAGAATGAAAAGAAATCCAATCCTCCAGAAAATTTTACTTCCCAGGTTGTGTTAGGATGTAATGTGCTGGATGTAACATAAATTACTGATTTAAGAGCCATTGAATAGGACAATGTCTTTTCCAGACAACACTAAAATGAACTAATTTATTTTAGATATAATTTATAATGCAATGTATATGATTGATTAAAAAACAACAACAAGCAATATATATATATATAAGGGAAAATATAGATATCAATAAGCATTTTGAATTTAATCTATTTGAAATAGCCATTTACCAAAAAGAGGGAAAACATTTTAAAACAAGGAACTATTCACAGATTTCATGTACAGCTGTATGCTTACATAAGTAAAGGGAGAAATTAAGTTATTTTTGTAGAAAAGTTTTCTAGCAAAAAAGAACTTTGAATATAAAGTTTAGATAAACAATAATTTATTTAAAAAGAAGGCAATTTTTCCTTTGAGAATAAGAGCAAATACAAATAGCTTTCTAATTGACTCCAGAGTGGGACATCAAGAACATTTTGTTTAACCCATGAAAAAGTAAAACAACAATATTTATGTTTTTGTTTGTTTGTTTGTTTTTGCCATAAAATTGTGGTGAATTTATTTAGTCTTTATTACTTCAACATAACAGACACAAATAGTTTAAAAAGGTAATTACTTAGAAAATGCTTTTGGAAATATTGTACTATTGAGGACTTTTTAAAAACTTATACTGATGATTAATATACTACTGAAACTGTCTTGTCTTTCTGAAAAAAATCACACTTTACCATTTGTTCCTTTTATCATCTTGTGGCTCATTGACTGATTTTAACATTTACTGTGTAGGTTCCATGAGTGAGAATGTTCAAGCACATCTCTCAAGGAGTGACATATTCAATATTGGATTTGTGATCATTTTTATGGAAGGGTGGATGGTAAGAAGTAGTAGATTAATCTCGGTTTTTCAGTGCTGAGAGTAGGTTACTCAGTTTATCTATTAGCCAGTGAATCTTAAGTGTAACACTACATCCCAGATTTGTTTGTACTGACAACTATTTATGTTAAATAAATATTTAATATAAATATTTAAAATGCATTTCATTTTACTAATTACAGTGAGATAGAATACTTTTAATATCCAAATACTTTTTCACATGATATTGAAACCAAACAGTGGTGTTCTGGTTCGTTGTCTGGAAAAATTGAAGAATAAGTTCATGGACCAAGAGTAAGCAAAAAGAAAGTTTATTTGAAAGATAGACAGATTCCCCACAGCGGGGAGGGGTCTGTTGTCTAGGGGTAGATATATACTTTGCTGGTCTCTGATTTGTTCTTTTTTTTTAAAAAAAAAATTCCTTTATTGATTTTAGAAAGAAAAGAAGTGAAAGGGAGAAAAAGATAGAAACATCGATGAGAGAGAACATCAATTGGCCGTCTCCTGCATGCCCCCCACTAGGTATCGAGCCCACAACCTGGGCATGTGTCCCGACCCAGAATCAAACCAGTGACCTCTTGGTGCATGGGTCTACGCTCCACCACTGAGCAACACTGGCCGGACTGGTTGGTTCTTTCAAGGAATTCTGCCTTAGTAACATCCATACATTTTAAAGCTTGTGTTTCCCACCTGACTGGGTTCAGCCCTAGGTCATCTATAGGGGCCTTAGTGGCTTCCCTTTTTATGATAATTTCAACTTCTCCAAGACTATTAGTGAGGAGGAGGGGAAACACCCTTGAAGCAACCCTACACTTGCTTTTGGTTTCTCCCCCAAATCTAATCTTGGTTTCGTATAATCCTTTCTAAGGTGACCTGGCTTTCTGCAATAGGAACACATTCCTCTTCAGTTCCCCAACAGAACTCATTCAGCAATCCTGTTGCCTTGCTTGAAACAAGCCTCTGGGTTTTTTGTTATATAATTGACCTGTGCTCCTTCCAGAAGCTTCTAATTCACATTTCTATAAATGGGGGCTGGGAGTTTTATTTTGAGATCTGTAGAGTCCAAACAAACCTCCAGGTATGCCGTGTACTGGGTTTCCTGCCTGTGTGCTGAGCTCCAGGTCATCTCAAACTTCTTCCATGTCTCAGCCTTCCCTTCCCATGGTCCTATCCCTCACTGCCTAACCTGCCTCTGTCTCCTCAATGTAGTATATTGAGTACACAACTTTTATTTCAAAGATCCTATTTTGATCAAATAATGAATTGAAATATATGGAGCTATTAAAATATTCCCGTATTGGTCTAGGACTAATAAATGAGGAGATTTAAAAAATTAGTATGATAGTAAATATAATAGTATAAAAAAGAATAAATAAAAATAACATCAGTAGAATGAGCAATGTTCTTACTGGACTTACTACAACATTGTCTAGAAAAATTAATACATGTGTCAATATTGAAAAGTAATTGTTAAAAAGGCTAATATTAAATTTATAATTATATATTGAAATAATCTTAAAGACATTATCTCAAAGAGAACATTTAAAGAGATAGAGGGTATTTATTTTGCTAAGTGTTGGAAGAGGAATAAGCATCATTATAGCTACTTCAATTTTAAGTATATTAACACTGAAAAGACTCTTCATGATTCAAATGATTCTTAACACAGTAACAATCCATTTATGGGACTTAATTTGGTCAAGTAGAGAATTCATGTTAATTTAATTACATTCATTCAGGTGGTTGGCAAGATATTTAATCAACATTTATGATATACAGGTCTGATATGTTCAATATAATTCTTCAGTTTTATATCTTACAATATTCTAGTGAACTATTTCCAAGAGCCATACCTGTACTTATTGTAGTGTTTGATTGTCTATGTATTTTTTAATGACAGCAGAGATAATTAATTTCAACCTAGATAGACTTGCCTCTAACATGGTTTGAGCCAAATAAAAAAGGTCTAAATACCATGTCTACACATTTCAAATCGCAAATCAAGCTAATAAGGTGATAAAATATATTCTGTCTCTTATTGACAAATTTATCTTGAAAATGACATACAAGAGTAAGTTTGGATCTAGATTTATTCAGCTCTCTGGAGTACTACAACACAATGTGTAAACACAAGGAGAGTGTTTCCATGACGCCTGGTCTATCCACCACCCATTTCTTCCAACTTCTGGTCTTAACAACCAAATGTATGTGTGACACCTCAATATGCATTTCTACACTTTGTCTTCAGCAACCCCCTTCTTTCGCAGAGTCATCATGTGAACATTGCTCGTCTTTGTGCACACAGTGGAGACATGTGCCATTCTTCCATAGTCAAATTCCCAGTAAACAAGGCTGGTGCCATTTGGGCAGATAATTATGGAATCACAGGGACCTGAACCATTGTCTGTTATATTGGTTTACTAGAGCTGTGATAACAAAGTACTACACACTGGGTAGCCTGAACAACAGAAATGTATTCCCTGTCTCGTGGATCTAGACATTAGAAGTCCAAGATCAAGTTTGGTGGGGTTGGTTCTTTCTGAGAGCTATGAGGGAGAGTATGGGCTATATATGAGGAATAATATGTGCCATGTCTCTCCTAGCATCCAGTAGCTTTCAGGCAATCATTGTTGCTCCTTGGCTTATAGGTATATAGTCCCAATCTCTGCCATGATAGTTGTGTGGCATTCATGTGTCTGCATGTGTCTGTCTCCAAATTTCCCCTTTTTATAAAGACACCAGTCATATATGATTGAAGCCCACTCTAATGAACTATTTTAACTTGATTTTCTTTATAAAGACCCAATCTCCAAATAAAGTCACATTCTGAGGTACTAGGGCGTAGGCGTTTAACATATGAATTTTGAGGAGATATATTTTATTCTATGACATACAGAACATGGAGGAAGGGGAACAGACATGAGGTAGGGTGAGCATAATCCTTTAATACTCCAGGTACATTTTAATTCAAATCGGTGAAACTAAAAGAACTTCAGAGCACCCTTCTAAAATGTAGAGGCATGCCCTGGCCAGTTTCACTCAGTGGTTAAAGCACTGGCCTGCGGACCAAAGAGTCACATGTTGGGTTTCCAGTTAAGGGCTCCTACCTTTGTTGCAGGTTCAATCCCCAGCCTGGTCAGGGTCATGCAGGAGGTAGCCGATGGATGTGTCTCTCTCACATCAATCTCTCTCTCTCTCTCTCTCTCTCTCTCTCCCGCTTCCTCCCTACCACTTTATCTAGAAATCAATGGAAAAGTATCCTAGGGTGAGGATTAAAAAAATAAATAAATAAAATGTAGAGGCAGTAGCACTTGTTGTCCAAGCATGGGATGTGGAATTTAAGGCAGATTATATAATTTTTACTTTAAACTTCTAAGTTCAAATAGAAATTATCACTTTTCTTGTGTTCACACATCTGTTAGTTTATAATTAAATAATTATAATTTACCTATAATACACAAACATTCTACAAATCAGAATGCTTAAGAGCAAAATTACTTTTATCCTCTCAAAATTTTCTGGTTAACAAAAACTTAGTATTATTTAATGTGACTTAAGAGAAAAAAGTAGGTAAATATACTTAGTAAGCATATTTTATAAATGTATAATGTTTACTTTGTGGAATTTAAAATTATTGTCTGGTCTATATGAATACTAAATCTTGTCAACTCAACATCTTATTTTTCTTCATAAAATAAGAGTATCCTCCATTTAAAAGTCTATAAAAATGTCAACCCAAAACCAAAGAAAGATTATTTTCACGTAGGGGCACTGAGATGAGTTAGTTGATCTTCTGTGATGCTCATTAATTTTTTGACATGGCTCTTTTCCTTTATTGTTCTCTTCTAGACTCTAATAAAAGCAAGTGAAGCTTAGTTCTTCTGGCAGTCTCAACTTCTTTCCCTCAATTCTCCTCATCCTTATCTCTAAAGACTTCCTGAAAGATCACACCCGGGCATGCACTGATGATCTTCTTCTCCTAAGAGAACATCTGGTATAATTTCATTATACACATATGCACATGTACACATGCATATACATAGTTATGTTTATAACATATATATGTGTACATGTACGTGTACATGTGTGTGTGTGTGTGTGTGTGTGTATATATATATATATATATATATATATATATATATATATATATATATATATCAGTCACTCCATGAAGTCCTAGACTCACAGGTCACATCTTCTCACCTAGAGGATCTTCCCAATGTGGTTCTGTACTTCCTCTGACCTGGCTTAGTCTTCTAACCCTGTCAAACTGTACAGATTTATACACTATTGTCTCATCAGCAAAACCCAATAAATTAAAAGTCTTCTATTAAAATTTAGTTTATCTTATCATTCTAAGAAAATGTAATTGTCTCTTTAGAATACTTTTTTTTTTTTGCTTTCTCTATAAAGATTATTTTGCAAATTTAGTTATAACGAAGCAGACAGGATGAATACGAACAAGATTAATTAAGGGAAAATGCTTCTGAGGGGGGCTGAAATAAATTGCTGGTGAGACATCAGAATGTGGTACAGGTTAGCATCCCAAGAAGGATAGAAGAAGTGAAGGAAGGAAGCAAGAGAAGGAGAAAAGGAGGGAGAGAGGAAGAGAGAGAGAGAGAAGAAGGAAGGGAAGGAAGGAAGAGAGGAAGGGAGCAAAGGAGGGAGGGAGTAAGGAAGGGAAAGAAAGAAAAGAAAAGGAAAAGGAAGGAAGGAAGGAAGGAAGGAAGGAAGGAAGGAAGGAAGGAAGGAAGGAAGGAAGGAAGGAAGGAAGGAAGGATGGAAGGAAGGAAGGAAGGAAGGAAGGAAGGAAGGAAGGAAGGAAGAGGAGGGAAGGAGGCCAATTTGCTGTGCAATTCTACGTTAATTATTATCAGGCTCACTGGGAATTCTCAAATCTCACTCTGTCCTTGGCTCAGAGCACAATTTCAGGCTTGGCTCTGGTGTTGCTGAGGAGACGGATTTCAGAGCACAGCAGCCGGGCCCAGCAGTCAGTTATGCCGTAAGAGATTTGAGGGGTATATTTTCATAACTTCCATGTTCCTTCTTGCTTAATACAGTTTCTTTCCTTTTTTTTCCTAGAGTATTTAGGAAATCCCACCTCAATGTCTACCATTTATATGTATCCTTAGGTAGTTCTTCTAAATCTTTCTTACCTTTAGATAATGGAATGCCTTCTAGTTCACTTCATAGATTTTTATCTTTTCTACATTCACTTCCTAGAAAAATTTATCCAGTCCTATGACTAAAATATTCATAGGATAATATCCATACATATCTAGCCAGGCCTCTCACCTGAGTTTGGACTGGTTATCCTATAGCTTTATATTAATCACAAATATACACCTCAAAACAAAGGAAACTTCCCTTCTCTTCTTCTTTGTCTCTGGACTACATTGAGGCACCTGTATCACTCATCCAAGTATCAAGCAGAGAACTTCTGTATCTAGCTAAGACATAATCATTTTATTCCAGGATTATAAACCCTTGAATAATAAATAACCATAAAAGTATTCAAGCAAACATCATTTATCACAGAAGTGTGAGTGAGCTTTAATATTTCTGACATTGGACAATAAGCAGCAAAAATTGTGATTCCTCAGAGAAGGGGAATGTAGTTAGTAAGCACCACAGTTACATGGGTCCTCTTTCTGGAGACGATGATTTTGTTCTGGCCCAGTGAGATAACAGTTAGGAAAAAGCCAGGGGTCCCAGTGAGTTAAGAAAGCAGATATTGGAACTCAGGGTCATTGAAGCAGACCAAATTAATTCATGATGAAGGGTCATGGAGAAAGGGACCTGAAAGAGGAGTGACAAGAAGTTACATGCACATTTTTGATTGAGTGTTGGGCTGCATGCATTCCAGGAAAGTGAACTTCTGCTGACAATTTACTAGAGCAGCTGATGTAGCATTGAGAATAGAACAGAAATAAAAGAAACTGTGAAGAGCTGATGGTGCAGCCAGGCAGAGAGTTCCATGTCACCAAGTTAGGGAAGCTTGGGGGAATGAGCTTTCCATGGACCCACCATATCAAAGAGTAAAACAGCATAAACAAATTCAAATACAGCAGCCAGTAATTGAACTAGAACAGGAACCAGCGAGCCTTGGAGAAACATAATAACATTCAAGTCTCTACAGTGTACCATGTGCAATGTCCATCACACAATAAAAAATTTGTAATTACCACTGTCACAAAGAAGAGGTGCCTAAGGAAACACGACTATTAAATGTATTGTGGTACCATATGTAAGATCCTGGAAGAGAAAGAGAGTGTTAGGTAAAAAAAAGTAAGAAAATCGAAATTATGGATTGACTTTAAGTAATAATAATGGTTCAATATTGTTTCATCGGTTGTTACAAGTATATCATACTAATATAAAGTGTTAATAATTGAGGAGAATGATGTGAGTATAAGTAACTCTACTGTCTTCCAAACTTTTCCATAAATATAAAAATATTCTAATATAAAAGTAATTAAAATGTATTTACTAAACATGGATATAAACTAGAAAATGTAACCCACATTCAAGAAACAAGATTCATAATAGATTGTCAAATATTAGTGTTAGAAGAAAAACATTTAAAGGTGTTATTATAAATTGGCTCAAATAAAAAAAATGTTCAAAAAATTAAAGGTAGTCTAAATAATAAGTAAATATTTTACATAATAAAAGAGTGGATTTCAGTCAAAATAATAAAATTCTGTGTAAAAAAATCAAGTGGAAATTCAAGAGATAACAATACCTTAATTGAAATGAAAATTTAACTGAATTGCCTTAGGTCAAATAAGAGATGGCAGAATTGCCAGTGATTCTGAAGAGCGATTAATAGAAATGTTCCAATTTCAAAAATATGTTTTTTAAAATAAAGAAAAATAAACATATTCTCAGGAATTTGTGAAACCATATTAAACATTTTAATGTATGTGTAATTGGAATCCCAGATAAGCAAAAAAGTAAAATAATGAGGTAGAAAGTATTAAAGGAAATTATGGTAAAAATTCTCAAATTTGACTACAGAAGGCTATATATATATATATATATATATATATATATATATATATATATATAAGCAAACCCACACCTAAAAAAATAGTAATTAAACCCCACAAGGCCCTTCATACTTAAACTGCTATAACTGAAAGACTAGAAGGAAAACTTGAAAGCAGCTGGGTGAAAAGTCCAAGAGAAAAATAATTGAAAAATTGCTTCTCATCAGAAACAATGAAATAGTATTTTTAAAGTGCTCAAAGATAAAAATGTCAGTAAATAAGCTTTTAACTATGAGCATGCTTTTCAAAATAATAGGAAAATATTTACAGATAAATATTTTTGTGACTACATGTGCACAACAAGGAATGCTAAAGTATATTCTTCAGGATGAAGGGATATAAATGCAGATGACATTTATTTAAAATGTGCTAATTTTCTTAAAAGGCAAACATCTGGGCAAAGAAAAGATAATGTTATACAGTGGGGTGTATATTATTGTGGAATAATGGACTTACCACAAAAGCCCAAGGAATGGGCGAAAGTCAATGGAATTGCATTGTTTTTCCATTATAAATTTTTCAAAGTGGGACCTTGATAATGTGATGTAGGAAATGGAAGTATAAGGTATGAAGTAAGTATGCCAAGTGGAAAGTTGAAAGTGTCAAAATGTAATGTGAATTTTAAAGTCTAAGTCATTATCAATATTAACTCTAAATAGTCTTTGATAAGTTAAGTGTGCACACTGATAGTCACAGAACATCTATGGGCAGAATAATAAAAGGAAGTTAAACTATGATGCCAGGAGAAGAAATCAAATTGAATAATACATATATACATGGAATACTACTTAGCCATAAAAAAGGTAAAATATTGCCATTTTCAACAACATGTTGCCTTAAGTGTGTCCTCATGTGCTATACAAATATTTTTTAACTAGTAGCTTTGGGAAAACAAAAACTTTTATTTTGGTATATTGTGTATGGAGGGTATTGGGGGGAACATGAAAAAAAAATATGAGTTTTAAATGTCTCTTAGGTAACACTTTTCTACAACTTATCTTGGAACTGGTTTATGGAAAGCACTGTAATTTAATAATAAAATAAATATCAAAATTTAAGTGAAATATTAGGGGGACCTGAAAGTAACGTCATGTTTTTACGACATTAATTCAAACAGATAAATTTTTAACAAGTTTTTATTTTTAATCAATGATGTAATCACCCTCGTTATCAACAACCTTTGCCATCTAGTGTGCAAATTTTCAATGCCGGATCGATAAAAATCAATTGGTTTTTTGAGCAAAATATCTGGAGGTGACATTTTGGACATCATCCAAATTTTCAAATATTTTGCCACTTAGAAAATGTTGTAGTGATCGGAATAAATGGAAATCCAATGGCGCAATATTGGGCGAGTATGGTGAGTGAGGCAATACCTCCCACCACAATTCATTAATTTTTCCCAGAGTTCGTCTTGCGCAGTGCGATTTTGTATTATCGTGTTGCAGAATAACGCCTTTTCTGGTGACAATCGCTGGGCACTTTTCAATTAAAGATTGATTTACTTGATCCAATTGTTCACAGTAAAGGTCTGCATTCAGTTTGTCCAGGTTTCAGCACTTCAAAATGAACGACCCGGCGAATACTCCACCAAACACACAATAGTGCCTTTTTGGGGTGTAAACCTGGCTTAGCTGTACTTCGTGGCGATTCATTCGAAGAGAGCCACTGCCTTTTGCATTTTGGATTATTATAGAGGACCCATTTTTCATCTCCAGTGATCAAGTGATCAAAAAACGCTTCTGTATTGTGCCGCTGAAGCAATAAGTTGCATGTGGTGGACCGGTCAGCTTTGTTTTCTTCGGACAGATTATGAGGGACCCAAACACCTGCTCTGCTTACTTTACCAATCTGCTGCAAATGTTCTTGGAGGGTCGACCAAGGTTGGTTAAGAGTGTTTGACATTTCCTCGATTGTCTGACACGGATTTGCTTCCACTTCCGCCCTTAACATGTCATTGTCTAAAGTTGTTGGTCTTCCTGATCGATACGAGTCAGAAAGATTAAAATTACCGGATTTGAACTTAGAAAACCACCTTTGGCATTTACGAACATCTAATGCACTTGGATAAACATCGCAAATGTGTTTGGTAGCAACTGTTGCGTTACTACCCTTGTGAAACTCAAAAAGCATACAATGCCGGATATGTACCTCTTCTGGTATTTGGCTGGCCATTTCACTATAAATTGAAAAAAAAAATTAAGATTTAATTATTTGCAAGTAAACAAGTCACTCTAACCTTAAAATGTATTTGGCACGATTTTGAAGTACACAATGAGCTGATAAATGACAACCGAATATCGAAACGTGCAGAAACGACATTACTTTCCTGTCCCCCTAATAGTATATTGAAGTAATTTCATGAACTAACATCATGAAAGAGTATGGATTTTAACAGAAAAAGCATATGAAACCAATCTAGTAATTCAGAGCCTAAGCAGTTAACAGAGTCTAAGTAAAGTTGCATATTGTATTATTTGTATTAAATCTATATATTCAGACAGTGTAGAAAAAAGTAACTGTAATAATAATACAGCAAAATAATGAACTTGCTTTTCAGAATGAAACTTGAAATTGTTCAAAACCCATGTTTTTTTCTCATTTAAAATGAAGCAGAGTCCTTCATGATTAGAATGAACCAGACAGAAATTGTTCTCTGAAATTAGAAGTCTTTTTAGTTGTCAGATAGAATAAACACAATTCCTGATGGAGTGTCTCAGTGACAGCAGCACCTTTTGTTCATTACATTACCAGAGGATACCCAATGAAAGGCAACTTTTGCGATCCTGAACCCGCATTGTTATTAAAAAAAAAAAAAAATGAAGAATCACTTATGAAGTTCTTAGCAGTAATAATGCTTATCCCAGCAAATGAGACAAAAAGCTAAGCAGCTGCAAGATGTTCTGTTCAATGAGGATTATGATTCAAGAAGGAACACATCAGGGCTTCTAAAACCCTGATAGGAAGATTACGTGAACTGTAGAAAATAACAGTGTTAGTCATCATAGTACTTCTCCTCCTGGATTTATTGAGGCTTTGAGGGCATTAGTAAAATCACTCTTCACACAATATCTTTCAAGTTCAATAATGTTCCAAATTGAATTTTACTTTTGGGGTTAAAGAATATTAGATGATAATGATATGTGATTTGCAAAACGTGAATAAAATAATCTCTTTAGATATGATCAAAGCATAGCTATGCATGCATTAATGCTATTGTCCTTAACTGGTTACAGTCTATTAACCAGTGAACTGTTAAATACCAAATAATATCAAACATATAAGTAAGAAGAGTGATATTCTGATTCAATCAATAAAAATAATCACGAGCCTATTTTTTAAATGTATTAAACAGAAAGATTAGTAAGATCCTATGTTCACCACCGAAACAATTAATCTGAGACTTCTCTCTCTATAGATATAAATATACAGATATAAATATAGATATAGATATAGCTAGATACTGCCTTTAGATTACCAGGCAAATTTAAGTAGTTCTTTAGTTGTTAAATCCAAACAACACTCAAATAAAATCCTTATAGTCATAGAACAATTGCACTGAAGTAAAAGGACTTACATGGACTTATAATGATATTATAGACTGAGACCAGATATTAGAGAACTTTCTTTGCTTTCATTTAAGGAAAATTATATAAGTAGAAAGCAAGGTATAATGAGGGAAAAATCTGTTCAGAAACAAGCTGTTTACAGATTCTGCCACTTGCAAGCATGTTGTTATGTAAGTTAGTGCACTCTAAGCTTTAACTCCTTGTCTCTGAAGTATGATACTCGTCTGAAATAGCTGGTATAATAATGCCTGACAATTATTACCAGTCAGTGCATTTTATATTATTATAAATGAATTTGTAACCTAATTATATTGTTGTGGTTTATTTCTAATGCTAAATTTGAAAAGTAATGTTTATCACTGGGGAGAAAAAATGCCTGAATGGTTAAGTCTGCATTCTGGAGTAGAAATGAATTTTCTGCTCGTAATGTTTCAGAACACTGTAGAAACTACAGAAACATTTGGATAGCATAATGCTATCTCAACCAAATCCAGGTTCTGAATTTTCATAAATTAAATATTTTCGTGTTTACATCCTACATCTTAAATACACTGTCTAAAACTCACCTGCTTTATTTTACTGATGTCACTACAAGTTTCTGTATGCAAAATTTTGATACACAAAAGATAAATGAAAGCATACATCTACAATTATAAAAATTTTTTTAAATGTTTCTTTTTATAATAAATATTTTTGTTTTTACTGCATGCAATTTTTGAAAACTGATCACTTAATGATTACCATGCAGTTTAGGAAACCACTTACTTTTAATCCTATTTTAGTTTATAATTTTGTCTTCTTAGCTTTACCTTGTTCCAACATAGCAGCACAGTGATAAGTAGTTTTAACATTATAGTACACAGATATGTTAAATGATACATTTAAAAGATGAGTATAGTTTTGTTCTGTCTTTTATATAAAATGTGATTAAATTTACTAAAAAGGGAGACTCCCTAGTTAAATAGATACTTAAATATATCACCATTACATATACCTGTCTCTGTGTTAATTGGAAAAAAAAAAAAAAAAGGCTATATTAACTTACCTTTTCCTGTGGATTGCTTTATCAAAAAATGATTTATTTTTTCAAGGATTCAGGCAATAATAAAAGGCGGTGGTAATGTTTAGGTAGGGAAACTATGCTATTAAAGATTTTTAAAAATATTTTACTATTTTAATTAGGGTCAGCCATCTCTGTTATTTTATTTATTTATTTTTAACTTCAAAATTGATTTTTTAAAAATTTACATATATTGTAATTCATTATCTCTAAAATATACAATAGGAAAAAAAACTATTTGAACTCTGTCAGAAATACATGTTTTATTAATAATAATGACCTGAATACATGACAACCATTTAAAAAAAAATGTGTTGGATGTCATCTGCTGTTTTAAATTAGAATGTATTTCAACAATACCTACCCACTGATTTTTATCATAAACTAAGTTTTAGTTAATAAGCACACCTAAGGAACCATCATCATAAAGAAAAATACATGTTCTTGGTGTTTTTATTAAAGAAGGAAAATAATTGCTAGTGATAGTCACTGACCAACTTTAACTACTGTAGGTGTATCTAGGGCTATTTTTAACCTATCAATTCTTTCTAGTCTTGTGCAAACAGTTAAAACAATCAGAATACATACTATTCTTTCTAGTCTTGTGCAAACAATTAAAACAATCAGAATACATACTATTCTGATTTCATAATTGAATTTCAAGTGATCTTTAAAAAACATTTTATTTGATGTGATTTTTTTAAGATACTAAAAAATTAGATTGCAGGAAAATTAGGTATTTGCAATGAATATCTCATTTAAGTAAAAGTTTGTCTAGTAAAGCAAACTCATACAAAGTTATAAATTCTCACTCATATATAATAACTTTAAATGTCAATGAGAAGGAATTTTTAAATGGAAGCTAGTTATGAACTAGTTACTACAGAGTCTTCACAAATAGGATAAGTTTGAAGGGAGAAAAAGTGTATGGGGTCAGATCCTCCGTAGTTATATAAATTGTGATAAATTCAACTTTAATCTTTTCATACCATTGCTAGATGCATTTTGTATTTTATTCATTTTTTTACCCTGAAACTTGAAGAACATCATAAGAAACTGTTTTTGTTTTTCATTTTCTAATTTTGAGACAATTAGAAATGGACATCCTCATATAAATGATTTCAATATAGTCAGTACTGTCAATGCACAATGTAATGAAATTGATTTCATTATTAGCTCCAACAGTTAAGACCTTTCATACCACATTGATTTTATGACTTTTCTAAAAATTCTAAATCTTTACAAATAAATTGACAAAAGAGAATGCGTGAAGTTTTCATTAAAACAGTATGAATAAATAACATTTTTCTTTGCTTCTTAGGAAATATAACAAGAAATTCTATATTATTGTTTAATAAAAAGACTCAGATTTTGTGATCAATATCCATATAGTTTATATGTGTGAAATTAAAATTACTTGGAATATGAACACTCTGTATGATGGTGTTACCAAGATTTGTAAGAAAGCAAATGTTCAGGTTAACAAAAATTGTTTTTATGTTACATTATGTGTAAAATTGGTTATATTTTACAAAGGGTTTTATTTAGTGTTGTAGCTAATTCTCTTTTACAGCTAATTATTTTTTCATGTTTTAGCTAATTTTCTCTAATGGGGCAAGATTTTTTTCTAAATAAGGTATTTTGTGATATTTTCCCACCTACCATATTTCTAAAGGCTTTTCTCTTTTAATCATCCATGGGATATCCCTTATGGTTGTTGAGAATTTTTCTTTAAGAATCTAACAGGTTAAATCCAATTTAACGCAGCACTTATTAAGCTAAATTCTTACCCTAGTTTAAAAGATAATAAAGTGTGCATCAAACAAAGTGACAACAAGGGAAGGGATGACCATCTAGAATCATTTTCAGGTAAACTATGACTTCAGTGATTCAGAGCTGGTCCAAATCACAATTCCTGACAGCTGGGGCTTTTGAGCAGCTTTTCTGAAATACCAAATGCAACAAGGCCACAGTTTTGAACTTGTAATTTTTGTTGATGACATTACAGATGTCCCCATTTCCTGTTTTTTCCCACCTTCACCTACCCCCACCCACTCTTCCCTCTGGCTATCACCGCACTGCTGTCAGTGTCTATGAGTTATGTGTATATGTTCTTTGGCTAATCCCTTCCCCTCTTTCACCCAGGCCCCACCCTCCTCTCTGACAGCTGTCAGTCTGTTCCATGTATCCATGCCTCTGCTTCTATTTAGTTCATCAGTTTATTTTGTTTATTAGATTCCACATATAAGTGGTATATGGTATTTGTTTTTCTCTGACTGGTTCATTTCACTTAACATAATAATCTCCAAGACCATCCATGCTATCACAAAATATAAGAGTTCCCTTTTTTCCCCCCTCACTGCCATGTAGTACTCCATTGTATAAATGTACCACAGCTTTTTTTATCCACTCATGTACTGATGGGCACTTGGACTGTTTCCAGATCTTGTCTATTGTAAATAACACTGCTGTGAACATAGGAGTGCATGTATTCTTTCAAATTGGTGTTTTGAGATTCTTAGGATATATTCCCAGAAAGAGAAACAATCCAATAAAAAATGGACAATGGGCCTGAATAGACACTTATCCAAAGAGGACATGCATGGCCAATAGACATATGAAAAAGTGTCCAAAATCATCAGAGAGATGCAAATTAAAATAATGTGAAGTATCACCTCACACCTGTCAGAATGGCTGCCATCAACAAGTCAACACACAAGTCCTGGCAAGTATGTGGAGAAAAGGGAATCCTAATACACTGTTGGTGAGAATGCAGATTGGTACAACCACTGTGGAAAAGAGTATGGAGTTTCCTCAAAAAATTAAAAATGCAACTGCCTTTGACCCAGCAATTCCATTTCTGGAAATATATCCTAAGAAAGCTACAGTTTTGAGATTCATTATTATTTTCCCGTAGGAATAAGGTCACATTCTAAATCAAGAAAAAACCACTGTGTTTCAATTAATTTCTCCAAAAGAAAAACTATATATATATATATATATATATATATATATATATATACACACACACATGTATGATTATATTCCCACTCAGCTGATGATTGCTATAAGAAGTTCCTAAATATTTCAAGAAAAAATGTAAAAAACCCATAAAAAAAATTGTGATTTTACTTAAATCTTCAAAATGTTTCAAGGTACTCTTTAATAGTATCAATGTGGGCAGGCTTACTTGGCTTTGGAAAAAGAAAAATTCGAACATACCAGAGACATTTGACATGGAAGATCAGGTTTGGCAAGAACCCGACTGACTCACACCGATATGATAAATCACAATAATCTCTTCAACCAGGAGCCCCACTTTCATGCAGCTTGTTCCAATTAAATGTCATTTCTTATTTATGCAGAATGTGAAAGAAGGTTTAGATACCTTTCTTTGTTCAAGGCCACTTATCATTTAGAAACAGAATTGAAATGCTTTGATACACCAATTCAGGATTAGTCCTTCCACTGTTTACATGTAGTGATAGACGTGATCACTCATATTCTATGATAAAGGACCGACAGCACAAAGCTTCCTTTGCTAAGCAACCTGCACAGTCTTCAGGGAATGAATGCATGCTAAGACTGCAATTAAATGAAAGCAGTAGCTCTGGATGTATCTCAGAGAGAGACAGAAAAAAGGTTAATAAAAGCATTAACTAATAGAAATTGTTGAAATGCATAGCTGTACAACTAATTTAACATTATATATATATATAGTTTTCTATATGTCTAATTATAGGTTCACAGATGTTTAAATATTTTCATATGATAAATTTCTTCCAAAATAAAACTTTTGCATGTATTTCATTTATAATCAGTTCTATATAATGCCCAAAAAAGCTTTACAAATCAATCCACTTTAAAGTATAATTTGTACAACGTATGCAATTCATGTATAGATTATTTTTGTTACCAATAATGATTCAGTTAACAGGCTAATTTCATAAATAGTTGAACAAAAATTTATTCAGACAAATGCATGAGCAGGAATTGTTATATAAAGTAAATCAGTTAATAATTCAAATCCAAGTGACTAGTGGTTTTAATTGGTTTGATATGTAATGCTAATTTATTTATGGCATGTATACATTGTCTTTGTTGTTGTTTTTCCTTTTAATTTTCAATTACAGTTTATATTTAATATTTTTCTGTATTATTTGCAGATGTACAACAAAGTGGTTAGAAAAACATGTACTTTAAAGAATGGTCCCCAAGCTGCTTCAAATGCCCACCTGGCCACTTTCACAGTTATCATGATATTGTAGATTCCCTATGCTGTAATCTACATCTCTGTGACTATTCCTTATCTATTCATTTTTACTGCTTAATCTCTTCCCTTTTTTTTAATCTTTAATGTTATGGAATCTAATGAACAAAATAAACCAATGAACAAAATGGAACCAGAAGCTCAGATACATGGAACAGACTGGCCTGTGCCTGAGGGGAGGCAGGTAGGGGTGATTGGATAAAGAAGGTGAAGGAATTAGCTAAGGAACATATATGCATACCCCATGAACACGGACAATAGTTTTGGTAAAAGCCAAGGGAGAGGGAGGTGGGGAAGGGTGGAGATGGGCAAAGAAGGAGTGAAAAGGGGACATCTGCAATAATGCCAACATTGACTTTGATGGAATAAAGAACTCAAAAAGGTAATCTACATATATACTTATAGTATACTATATATAGCTTCTTTGCAAATACAGTAAGTCCTCACTTAACATCATCAATAGGTTCTTGGAACTCTGGTGAATGACATACAGGGTGGGGCAAAAGTAGGTTTACAGTTGTTCATATGGAAAATAATACAATAATTAATAAATAATATAAGAATAAGCTCTGTGTTTCGTGTACTCACTGTGTTTCGTATACCTACTTTTGCCCCACCCTGTTTAACTAAAACAGTTTTACCATAGGCTAATTGATATAAACATGAGTTAAGTTCCTATGGCATCTCATTAATGTTGTAAGAAAGATGTTGAATGAAACAATGTTATTCGAGGACCTGCTGTAGTTTAAAGGGACTATCTTCAAGTTGTTAGTATAGGAAAACCACAAGTGTAAAGTAGAGATCTCATGATTTCAACACAAGTGGCCCATGAAGTTTCATTAGTTACTATATCATCAGAAGGTAGTCAGTTCTTGTTTTCACACAAGGCATTTTCACATAAGTTGTAAAGGAGGAAAAGGAGAACGTTAGAAGAAAAGCAGATGTTAAACATAAATCATAAATCATAGCTGCTACCACATTCAGCACTGCAGCTGATCTTAAAGCCAAAACTGGGAAATATAGCTTGATTATTCACTCTGTGTTCTTCCTCTCTCTGCCAGCAACTCAGCTGCACTGGGTTCTTGGTCAGGTAACATGAATTTTTTATTCTTGTAGACTCTGGGCCCTTGGTATTCTTGCCCTAATAGATTAGTATGTTATTCCACTTATCAATAATATAGTATAAGGGAGTACTAAGAAAGATCTCATTGAAAAACCTGGGTCCCAAAGAGTGTTTTCTTTGCTGTCATTAGGCAGCAGAAATCATTTTTTCCCCTCACAATTTTATTCAATTACCCTCTCAGCCAAGTTACTAGAAAACAGTCTTAAATAGGGAATATGTTAATATTTATAAATTCAATGGGCAAAGAAATTGTTTCATTTTTTTTATTTAATTTTTTTTAATCTTCACCCGAGGACATTTTTCCATTTTTTTGTTCAGATAGAGTGGGAAGGAGAGAGAGGAAGAGAGAGAGAGAGAGAGAGAGAGAGAGAGAGAGAGAAACATCGATGTGAAAGGGACACATCGAGTGGCTGCCTCCCTCACCACCAACCAGGGCCGGAGACAAATTGCAACCAAAGTATGTGCCCCTAGCGGGAACCGAACCCGAGTCTCTCTGGACTGCACTCTGACGCTCTAACCACTGAGCCAAACCGGCCAGGGCAGGAATTGTTTTAAAAGAGGTTTATTGATGTATGATCAGCATATAGGAAGCTGTACATGTTTAAGTCACACATCTCGATAAGTTTTACATGTGTATACACCCATGAAACCATTATCACAGTCAAAATAGTGACTGTATCCAATCACCACCATGTATGTTTCTTGCCCCCATTGTAATTTCTTTTCTATGCCCCTTCCCATAGGCAACCACTAAGCAGCTGTTTTCTTTGTTTATTTTTTGTTTATTTAAGGATGGAGGATAAATCTGGTCTCCATTGCTCTGTCTTGCTCAGAAGTGGAAGTTTTGCATTTTTTCAACTGTAAAATGTGTATCTTGAGCAGGAACAATATTGAGTAGGGCAATATGGCATTAGATAAAGATTATTTCAAATCCATAGTTAGTAATGCTAATAGAAGTGCTACTTACAGGGAAGGCAAATGCATACCCGAATATGTATCTATTTTTATGAGAAAAAATATCACTATCCAATCCATGACTAAAAGGTAGCCAACTGGTCACTCCATGGTTATTGTGTCACATCAGGGTTATAGCACTGGCCTCTAATGTTAGCAGGTTTTGTCCTCAGCAGTAGTATTATAGAAAACAGCCTTGACGAGAAGTCTACATATCAGAACTCATGATCTTTCACTGTAGTTGCTCCCTGGTGGGCATCTTAATTAGATAATATAATAGTAGCTCTGTATAACGTGCTTATACAGAAAGCACTACCCATATGCCTATCTCTTTAGATCTACATGCCACATTAATATTTAAAATTTTTTTTCTGATTCTTAGTCTACCTGGCCAGCTTATTAGTTATTGCTTAGGATTCATACTTGGATATATCTATATCTCAGGTCATCTATATTTCCACACAAAGTGAATAAGATATTTCACCCAAAAATCTCTTCACTAGAAGGATTTTCTGGCACTGAAGTCAGTCATTGAGCGCAATCCAAGTATTATTGTCATGCAGCATCCATCCATACTGAGCTGTGTTTGAAATATAATGCAGATCCATCTGTAAATAAGGATAGACCATAGTCAACTCTCTTTGAGACTCTGTGTATGGATTGAGAGAAAGAGGTAGCAATGTAGTTAAAACAGGTACCATGGAAGTCTGAACCACTTGCTTATACAGACTATCTGTGTTCTCAGGACCTACAAGGGCAAAGTTTATATATATACATAGACAAGTTTATATATACAGTTGACTCTTGAACAATGCAAGGTTAGGGGTGCTGACCACCACACAATCAAAAATCCATGTAACTTTTGACTCCCTAAAAACTTAAGTTGTCCTTCAGGGTCCATGGGAGATTGATTTCAGGACATTACACTAATCCTAAAATCCGTAGATGCTCAAGTTCCCTATATATAATGGTATAAATACTGCATATAGTTGGTCCTTCACTTCCCAGACTCCCAACAGTACAACTATTTATTGAAAAAAATCCACATATAAATGGATCCATGTAGTTGAAACCTGTATTATTCAAGGGTCAACTGTGTGTGTGTGTGTGTAAAATCTACCTTGAACTTGAATGTTACTATGCACATTTAATTTTTGGTTTAGTTTGGTTTAATTTATCTTATACACCGTGTTTATGAGGGGTGATTTAAGGGTCATAGTAACTCGGTATCCCCCAGTCAGGAGTTTAGCTTCTACCAGGGATCATTAGAAAGCTAAAACCTGGAAGTCTTCCAAAACCCTACTGATCTTGGCTGTGATTCCCTAAAGAGAGCTCACCTGAGATTTCATTCAGAATTTATCAATTCTACAGATACTTCTAATAACATTTGATGTGCTGGATCATAAAACAGAACAGCTTGTACCACAGCTTGAACCTGTTACAGAGACATATTTTGCTCCATGACTCGTTAAAAATTGGCAAAATTCTTGGTCACCTGAAAAATGGGTTAAGGAAAATATCCAAATATAATATATATTTCCTCCAAAATCCAAGGAGACACACCAAGACTTTTGCCATTTTTTCATGGTGAATGGCGCAGGGGGTCCTTATCTAAAAAGGGCATCTCATCATTTCTCTGCATGATGTATCTTAGATTTTCAACATCCTTCTCAGCTGTAATATGACAAAGAAAAATAAAATTGACATAGCCCTATGACAAGTCAACAAGTACAATCTTAGCCTAACATAAATTATTACTTTTTTCTCACTGATGGAAATTAGAAAAAAATGCTGCCAGGATTTGTTTGCATTCTTTCAATAAAGACACCACATCTGGAAGAGTAGCTATAATTAGCTTCATCATCCAAAGAATGACACAATTGCATCACCATAATTCTCTATGACCTATCTGGATTTAGTACTGATCAAAATATTTAAATGGAGATAAAGTGGTATCAACTGTGCATTCCTTAAGCCTTTGGTGTTAATAGTAATTCTCTACAATTCAATCCAGGATGCAGTACCGTTATGGTTCACTCTCTTTGTAGGATGTGAGAAGTTTCAGGAGCTTCTGACTAGCCTTTTCCACTCCATCTCCTGCATAAAATTACTGCAAAGTTTATGCACCAATGTAAGAACTTCACCAGATACTTAGTGTATCTATCCTGTCTACATCTTCTGGGATAGGGAAAACAACTATGGGATGGACCTGCAGTCCTACTGGACCCACTGTTAGGACTTTGGTTAATACTTATCTACATCTACTCTTACTGGTAGAACACTATGGCACTTTGGATCTCTGAAGATCTTAACAAAAGCTAAGAGTTATTATATAGGATCTTTAATTTATATCTGAGGATAAATTGAGATATCCTCAATTTATATCTAAGAATATCACTAGTATCTCTGGTAAAGGGTTTAGAAAATAATATCAGGTTTTATATGTGGCCTCAATGCTGGGCTCTTCCTCAATGGCACCTTGTCTCCTCTACAGTGGAAGAAATCCAAGAATAGTTTTCAAAGCTTTGGGTGCCATATTAGTTTTTAGGGCCACCTTAACAAATTACCACATATTGGATGGCATTAAAAATAAATAAATATAAAACCCAGAAATTTCTGTCTCACAGCTTTCGAGGGCAGAAGTCAAAATTCAAGATAATAGTAGAGTTGGTTCCTTGTTGATGCTCTGAAGAAGACTCTTCCCCATGCCCATATCCCAGCTCCTCGTGGTTACTGGCAATCATTGGTGTTCCTTGGCTAATATCCTCAAGATTCTAATCTTTGCCTCCATCATCATATGGCCTTTCCCCCTATGTCTCCTCTCTGTATCTGTTTTCTCCATATCTCTCTCACCTGTTGAGGATAACATTCATTGGATTTAGGGCCCACTCTAATCTGACTTCATCTTAACTTGATTACATCTGCAAAGACATTATTTCCAAATAAAGTTACATTCACAAGTACCAAGCATTAGGATATCAAAATATCTTTAAAGGGATAAATTTCAACCTACATCAGATGTATTAATATAAGCACTACAAGAGTTCATGTAAAACTAAACTTAGCACGGCAGAAAGCAGAGTGGCAAATGTGGAGTGGATCGGGAAGGACAAACTGAAGAAAACAGGCCAACTGGATAGAATGATCAAGAGAGTTTCTGAGAATAAAACTACAGGCAGCAACAAATGGTTGGTCAAGGAAAACGGTTTACTGCCATATCAAGTTACACATGCAGACTTTGTGCATTGTGATATGGTAAGTGCTGTGAGCTAAAATCTGCTATGTAACTGTTGAAACTACAACTTTCCAAATGGGAATTTTTATTGTAATATTCTATTTTTCTGTTCTAACTTTGCATAGAAGATATTTTGGTAGTGATTGGAATTGTACGTTACCCATGATTTACTGAAATTAACCAAGGGAAATGAACATACTCTGAAATTCTGAACCTTGACCAGGTAAATCTTGGTAAAACTCTGGTTTGTTTTGTTTTCCAGAAAGTGAGTGATATTATCTGACATTTATGTGTCTAACTGTTAATATGCCTAATGGCCAAAATACTTGTTTATGGATGACATCCTTTCCAAATGGTCAATGCCCATGAAATACTGGTTATTAATACTGGGTATGTGTAGTAGCAGTAGTTTTCTTTTTAAATTATATATCTGGAAGATGGTGGATGTGTGTTTCATAGCCAGTGTGTACTGGAAATGGGTGATGGGTGTTTTTGCTGTTGAGCAAAATTTCAGTGTCAGTTTCATTATGATAAAGCTTGTTGACATTTGCAAAATTACCTCTATCCTAATCCATGTAGTCAGAGGAGATATTTATTATGAACATCCACATTTCCCAATGCCTATAAGTGATTAGTGTATGACCCAGTGGGACAATGAACACAATCACAAACTTATTGGTTCAGTATGGTCAAATAATAGAAAACACAGGCAGTAATGTTTCCTATAGGTTTTGACATAGAACACTGGGACATAATCTGCAATCTCAAGGATAACACTTCTGAAAGCTTAGAACTAAAACCATGTTCTCTAAGTCTCTCAAGAATTAAAAAAAACAACAACAAATAAATAAATAGATAGAGCTCATCTTAGAGGGAAAATTACCAAAATAAGGAAAAATTAAGAAATTTAAAACTTTGTTAAAGTCATTGTATCTTTCATTCATGCCAAAAATAAATTTATCTTAGGATTTCCAGGATGCACATGAAAATAAATTCCCCTTTGTGTTAAGATAATGTGATTAATTTCCCTGACTTCCAATTAAGAATATCTTGAGCAAACAGCAGAATTAAAAGAAAGAAAGAAAAGAGAAAAAAAAGTAGGTACAATGCAACTATATTCAGTATTAATATCAGATTTTACATCTGTATTTTACTTTCTTAAATTCTTGGTTCTTAAATTCCAAGACATAGATGTAGCAAGATGTTTGGCCTATGGAGGTGAATGTAAACTAGTACTTCACGCACAATGAACTGTTTCCTGTTTATACTGAACAAAACACTGGAAAAATAAAGCAAGAATGTGTGTGTGTAGAGTTTCTAAAAGTGATTGTTCATTTCTGAATGATTAGATTAGTTATTGCTCAACTATGCAGTTGGTGTTTACTGTAATATAAAGTTACTAAATGCACATCGGGTCTCTACTGGACTTAAATAACAAGGGTGTTTTTTTTGTTGTTGTTTTTATTTTATTTTATTTTTTTTATTTTATTAATTTATTTTTGTTACAAATGTTTCTCCTTTTTCCCCCATTGTCACCCTCCTCCCCCGCCCTCCCTGCCCCATCCTGGGCATTTTAAAATATATATCTGTTCTTTTATCTTCTAGAGAATATATTGTTAATATTTTCTCCATGCTATACACAAGAAAGCTGACTCAGTAAGTTTAGGTAACTTCCCCAAGGTCATTTTAATGATCAAGTGAAATTGTCATTTTCACTAATATTTGCTCCAATAAAACCACAAACTGATTTCTAAAGAAGTATCTGCTCTAGCAATATCCATTTGTCCAAATCCAGACATTTGCTTTTCAGTTCAGTTTTTAAGGATGCCCCATACCCCCCAGGGAAATCAATCTAGTGTTATCGCAATTTCTATAAAATAGTGAAACAATAGTTCTTCATCTTTGGGTTCTCCTTTTCGGCACACTAAACTTTGTGACCTCCTTTTATTACTGAAAGTCACTGAGCTCTTCCTAATAAGAAGTTAGTTCAGCCCTTTATGTTTTCTTTCCTCCAAATATGTTATCTCACGTTTGTTTTGAATTACGTTCCAATATCTTATTTTGAGCAATAGCAAAGTTTTACCTAACTGTGCCACAATCTATGCTCTTAACAAATAGATAGCTGTTTGACTGATTGAAAAACTATTAGCAATAATATAGGTCAAGCATTCTGTCATCGTATCACTGTCTCAGTGTTACATTACAGAAATGCCAGTATTAATATTATTGCTGGGAAATAGCTACAATAAGTAAATATCTTGAAGCTGACTTTTAGTTAGAATTATCTGGAGAAATGAAAAATATATGGAATCATACATATACTAAATGTTGCAGTTAAATAAGTAGACCCTCAAAAAGGTACATTTTTCCCACCAGTACTTACTACTACCTTTAAGAAATTTACAATTAACTTGAAACTGTAGATTTTCTCTTCTTATTTGGAAAACTTCTAATGGCTGCATAATATTTGTGAATATTTTTTTAGAATATTTGCATCTACACATTAACTGCATTTTTTATATTAAAAATCTACTTATTTTTATAAGAATTTCTTTACCATTTTAAGAATAAGAAGTTGGCAAAGATAAATTCTAAAGCCGATGAAAATGT
This sequence comes from Tadarida brasiliensis, assembly GCA_030848825.1. Classification (NCBI taxonomy): domain Eukaryota; kingdom Metazoa; phylum Chordata; class Mammalia; order Chiroptera; family Molossidae; genus Tadarida; species Tadarida brasiliensis. Next base: position 19,672,699 of record CM061258.1, read on the forward strand.
TAACCTACTGTATTTCCTCTTAGACATGTAATTAGTTCAATAGGCAGGTATGCTCTGTACATATAGTCAATGCGGTTAAAATTCCATATTTAAATTTATTTCACACCTTAAACTATGTGATAAATTAGCTTAACTGGTAAATGAACTCACATTATTTAAATAAAATAATACAATTTTTAACAAAATTTAAATGGAAGAATTTAGTGTTTATTTACAAAATCATAAATCTGTTGTCGATTGCATATAGTGTCAAGTGTCATTCAGAGAGTGAAATGAATTAATTCTAGCTGTCTAAACCTAATAGTTCCTTGGAAAAACAAGACACCAAAGTTCTTCCAATTCACAGGTGCATGAATTATATAAGCTTGTTATTTTAAGTGTATTTTTACCTTGCTGGAAAGAGGAGTTAAAGTTATATTCCATTTCATTAATAATTCCATAAGATGGAATTATTTAAATAAGAAATATATTTTAATTAAAAATACAGACAAATGCATTTGCAAATATTGTTATCAAAATACACAGTAATTCTTTATCTGTAGGAAACAAAGAATATATTAATTAAAATGTATTACGAACTGTGACCAAGTAGAAGAGAACATTTCTGTACCATGCTAAATTAAGAAGAGAAATGCTTTATGTTTGGTATATCCTGAAAGTTTATTTCCTAGAACTCTTATACATATATCACATTTTAGAAGCATTTTCAAATATTTATCTTGAAACTTGAAAAACATTATTTGACTCAGACCTGATATTTCTACTGACTTTGTATATGATACCACGTTTCTATGTAAATGTCATGGAGTATTTTGTATTCTTCATTTATTAATATTTATAGGTTTGCATTTTTATAAGCATTGTGTTAGAACAAGAATCTTATTTTGAACCCACAATTTTGTATTCTAGTTATAGTTTTGCATCTTTTCTCTCTGTGACCATGAATCATTTTGAGATCACTGCTGTGATAAAATAGTTTGTAACCCTGGATATAACCAACATGGGCTTCAGTATGGAGAGTTGACCATTTGCTGATAGTGCCTAAAATGAAACCAAAATATAACATATTTCAAATTGAGGTGTCAATCTCATGAATGTCTCAAAAGTTCGTTAGATCAGAAATTGTGCATATTAGACTAAATATATTGATTCAGATAGAAAGCAAAAGGCATAGTCAAAAGCTATTCTGTGAATCAGTGCATTTCAGTCCCACATATCTGGACTCATCCATTGATACAGAAGAAACACATAAGAATTCTGAGCAATTTCAAATTAGATATTTAATCTTGCCATATTGTCTATAGCAACACCTCTTGTCTTAGTGATATTGCAGGTTTTGTAAGAGCATCAAGTGAGATAATGTATGGTTTAGTTTTCTACAGCAGTATAGCAAATTACCGCAAACTTAACGACAGAATACCATCAGTTTTATTAGTTCACAATTCTGTAGCTCAAAAATCTGGCACAATGTGCATGGGATCTGGGCTCAGGGTACCACAGGCTAAAGTTAAAGCCAAGTTCTTATTTAGAGACTAGGGAAATAATTAGTTTCTAAGCTCATTAGGTTTTTAGAAGAATTCAGTCCCTATGGCAGAAGGATTGAAGTCCCTGTATTCTTGTTGGCTGTCATTCCTGGAGACTGCCCACATCCTTTGACATGATGTCTCCATCTTCAAATCAGCAGCAGTATTGACAATTCTTTCTATGCTTTCAATCTCTGATTTTAAAGGTTCACTATGATTATATAAGGTTTAATAAATTAATCTAATTTCCTTAAGGTCTAAATTATTGGAAAAAATCCACCCAAATCACAATCCCTGAGATTATGTAGGATGCGAACATCAATGTGGGGACAGAAAATCTTGGGGAGTCCTCTTATAATTCTGACTACTACAATGTATGAAATAAATTTGTAAATAATAGAGTACTAACTAAATATCTGATATCATTTCACATACATTCAGATTTGGTGACTTAAAATATGCAGTTTTATACTGAGCTTCATTTTAGTCTTAATAGAAATTATACATTAAAAAAATACTGTAGGATATCATGATGCAATAAGTATAGATAAACCCTTAGAGGGAAAAAGGTTAGTTGGGTTGTTTCATGTTTTAAGTCTATGTAGTTAAACTTTATTAGGATTTCAGTTGCATGGATATAATTGGAACTGTATCAATTCAGTTGATCAATTAAATAGAATAGAGTTTATTTAAGTTGTTCCCTATATTTATTTTGATTCTCAAAAACTTAGTGTGGCACTTCACTTGTAGTAATGGTGGTATAATTTATTTTAGACCAAGTTTCCCACTGAAAATAGTTAGAAATTAGACAACCTATTAAAAAACAAAACACCACTGCTTGAAGGCATCATCGATTTACCAAGGCAGGGAGAATTTGTGGGGCCAGTATCAAGGGTTAGGGAAGTCACAAGTACATAAACGACATTTAACACCACTTTCAACCACAAGGAGTTTGGTAATTCCAAAATTTATGGCTAAGAATCGGAGAGCCAGAGAGAGCATTGGCAGACTTACGTGATCTAATGGACAAAAATTATTCGGGGATCACAAAAGAAAAGCTCTAAACAAGACAGAAAGGTTTCACTTGAAACACCAAAATTAAATATCCTTGGAGTAAGAAGGAGCAGAAGCAGAGCTGAGGGACTAAAATGCAGCTTTAGATTATTCCAGTGTTGTCAGCAGAGTGAATCTCCTAAGGCAAAAGTCAACTCCCTTCAAAGGAAAAACATCATAAACCCTCAAGATATTGTTATAATATTTCATATGCCATATTTGACATTCAAAATAATAAAATGAAAAAATTTAAAAATATGCAGGCATATTAAAAGACAAATTTTAACTAAAAACTAAGGGGAAAAAAAAGAACAGTAGAAATCATCCACAATTCTAGATATTGTGGTTAGCATACGCAAACTTAAAAGTAGCTACAATTAATGCATTAAATAAGTTTAAAGACCAAAGAGAATTTGTTTTTTATAAATTTATTGAGGTGACATAGTTATTAAGATTATATGGGTTTCAAGAATACCTTGGAAAACTCAAAAGAAAGCAAATTTACAAACCTAAATACACACACACACTAAGGGAAAAAGATGCATCAATACATAAATATCATGAAAGATGTATGTGATTCAGTTAGACACATAATATGTATATAATTGGAGTTTCAATGAGCAGAGTTAAGATTTTACGTGAAATAAAGATTTTAAAAGATAACAGCTTACTGTTAAAGAAAGTGCTGAAAAGCGTCATCACACAGATTTGTGCAATGATCTCTAAGCAAGATAGATAACAATAACAAACCTAACTACATCTACACATATTGTAGTAGAACTACTTGAATTTATGAATGTGAAATATAGCAATTTTAGGGAAAAAGACATATCAAAATAACAAAGTTTATATTGACTCTCATAAAGGAGCAATCTAAGAAGTGTCAAACATCCCTAGTTTTCTCATAATAAAAATAATTTTCTTAATAATTTATTGGGATTCTCAATATTTTAATAAATTCTCATTATCTTGAAGTTAAATCCAAGTTTGTTAAAATATACACCTTACTATATAAAATATTCTCTTACTATATAAACACATAAATAAAAATATATTAAATCTATGCTTGGTCATTCTTTTATTAAAGATGAAATTATCTCTTACTATCTACCTTTCAAATTAACCTATGAATAAATTATGAAAAATTGACTCACAGCTTCAGAAAATAGAGTATCTACCCTAAAAAAATAAAAGAAAAAGAAGAACACCTGAAATTGTTTGGGAAGTAGAAGAGTGAAGGGCAGATTTGCTATTCTGCTCTTTCTATATTTTTAGTACTATAACTTTCCATTTGTTTTTTTTTTATAACCTATTTCTTGACTAGGACTCAATTTTTTCATCTACTGCAAGATAATTTTTAGTTAATTCTTTAATCATTTTTTGATGGCTGCTTTAAAATTATTGTCAGATAATTTCAACATCTGATTCATCTAAGTGGTGGCACCAGTTGATTGTCTTTTTACATTCAGGTTGTGATTTTCTTGGTTCTTTTTATAATGGGTAATCTTAGATTCTATCCTGGATATTTTATCTATTATGTATGGAGTCTGGATCCTATTTAAAGCTCAGATTTTAACAGGAAGTCACCCTGATTAAATTTAGCAGGCCAGCCTTGGCCTACATTTGGGAACTGTGTTTTAAATGGCATTTTGTGGTAACATGCTTGTGGCAATGCCAAGCTTTCATGATCTCTGCTGATGTAGTCTGAGGTGGCTGAAAGGATTTCCCCACCCTGGCTGCTGAGTTTATCTCAGTGGGGGCATTGGGATTGCCTATAGATGTTTCTCAGAGGCTCCTGTGTCTCAGGGCAGGGAAGGGAAATCTTAGGCCCAGAGGATCAAAGGACCCTCCTAGGCCAGCCCCTTATTCTGGTGCTTTCCTCTTTTCATTTCAGCCCACCCATCCCTGTGCCTCTGGATAGAAAATGGGTTTTCACACCTGTCAGCCTGCTGTAGCACAGTCCCTCCTATGGTTTTCTTTGCCTACTTGCTTCATTTTCTCCCAGTGGGGCCGAGGTGGGAAACATCCAGCCTAAGTGTCATATAAGGCCTCAAGATCAATACCAGCTACCATCACATACCTCGCCAGATTAGCCTGACCAAATATAGCAGGCTAATTTTTAAGTTGATAATTCTGTATGGCCCTCAAATGATGTTATAAATACTCAAATGGCCCTTGGCAGATGAAAGGCTCATCACCCCTGCCAGTGAGCGGGTGAAGAAAAGTCTCAGGATTTTCAGGTCCTGGGTAAAAAAGGTTTATGGCACTTGATCCCTCATATCAGTTTTGCATCTCCAACCTTGCACCATGTTTAACCTCAGGGATGTCCACGTTAAAAGCTTCTATTCCCATCTACACTTTTCCCCTAGATCTGGGCATGTGACTACATTCTGACCAATGCTCTGTAAGTATAAATATTGTATCACAGTTTATAGGAAGCTTCTTAAGATAGAAGAAAACTATATGTTTTGAAATTTATTTCCTTTTCCTGGTTCCTGGAAGAGAGAAGTTAACATATTAAACTATAAGATTGAGGCTATAGAAAGATCAGAAAGACAGGATGACTGGGCCCCTTGGCATCTGACACCAGGAGCTCCTAACTGGACACTGAGTGTATACCCAGAATTTACCCATAGGAGAAAAACCTTATATATTGTCTGAAGGGTCACTATTACAATTTTTCATCACTCATAGCTAAACTTAATCCTTACTAATATAACATTCCCTGCCTGAAAGTAGGGTCCTGCCAAAGCTAAAACTTAAATAGTGGCATTGTTTTAGCAGGTGGTAAGAAGATAGATTTTGCAGATGGAAAGCTATGATGTGTTTATTTCTTTCATGCAATGATAAAATACTCAGTGAGACTATCATTTAAAATACCAGGAAAATCAGTCTACTTGGCAACTGAGGTCTTAGCATCATGACCTTTAGAAAAAATGTAGGATGACTCTCTGTTGACAATATCTTACTGCTCTCAGTAAAACTGTATGAGAGAGAAGAGCTGAATTGTAGAGCTAGCCTACCCATGAACAGAGACAATATTCACTCATTGAATTCACTCAACTTTGGAAGGTAGGAAAAGTCAATTGTTTTTGTCCCACAAATTGAAATAGTTATTAGACTTTGTCCTTTTTCAAGTTGTAAATCTACATTCAGATATATGAATAAAGTCATTGTTTTCCATTTAGACCATGTCTTTATTTTCAGATGGTATGGTAGTCCAAGTAAGGGCAACCACCAGCTGACAGCCAGTAAGGAATCAAAAATATTATTCCTACAACCTGTGGGGACTAGAATTGTCCAGCATTTTAAATGAGCTTAGAAGGAGATTCATTCCAGGGTCTCCTGATGAGCCCAGCAAGCCAACCTTGATTTCCACCTTGTAAAACTTTAGGAGGAGCATTCAGGTGAGCCATCCTCTTCTTTTGACCACAAAGTTTGTATTTATTTGTTACAACAGAGATAGAAAACTAATACAGATGGCTACAATGTAGATACTGTTATTTGAGGTGAAGAGTACAAAATGAGGGAGTTAGAGAAAGGAGGCAGAAAAAGACCAGAAATTCAGACTAAAACACTGTAGCTACCAAGTTTTTACCCCCACTGTCACCACTCCCTTCAATGTAGTACTGGAAGTCCTAGCCTAGCAGAGGGAGGGTCTGAAAGGACAGTGGGGTATCAGACTTAAGGTATTCTCAGTTAGGGGTTACAAATAGGAGATACTAATTATAATGAGAAATAAATGTAAAAGCCATTGTTTAGTGTCATTCTAAAAAATAAAATAAAGCACTGTATTTATAAAAATCTGTTTTATGACAGCCTTATCAGAACTGTCTAGAATATCTAGCAAAGGAACTTAGTCAAGTTCCAGGACAGAGGTGTTATAATTGCTATAGAGAATAAAGACTATGTTTTTTTCATTGTCTACCCCAATCAAGCCTCTAAATGTGAGTTTGAGACTAGTTATCTCATTTCTATTCCTGTATGCATATTACACATTAGACATTGGGGCAAGATTATGTATATTTTTAAAAATGTATATGTAGTTTATTTTGTTTTAAAATACTTTTCCTTTTAAATATTTGATATTTCTATGCACATTAAATTTAAAATTTTTTTCTCTTTCTTACAGCTGCGTAATATTCCATTGTGCAAATGTACCACAGTTTTTTTATCCACTCATCTGCTAATGGGCACTTGAGCTCTTCTCAGATCTTAGCAATTGTAAATAATGCTGCTATGAACATAGGGGTGCATATATTCTTCCTGATTGGTGTTTCAGGCTTCTTAAGATATATTCCTGAAAGTGGGATCACTGGGTCAAATGGCAGTTCAATTTTTTAATTTTTTGGGGAAACACCATATTGTTTTCCATAGTGGCTGAACCAGCCTGCATTCCCACCAGCAGTGTACTAGAGTACCCTTTTCTCCACATCCTCACGAGCACTTGTTGTTTGAGGATTTGTTGATGGCCGCCATTCTGACAGGTGTGAGATGATATCTCAAAGTTGTTTTAATTTGCATTTCTCTGATGATTAGAGATGATGAGCATTTTTTCATATGTCTCCTGGCCTTTTGTATTTACACAATGGAATACTATGCAGCTGTAAGAAAGAGAGATCTCTTACCCTTTGAGACGACATGGAGGGACCTGGAGAGTATTATGCTAAGCAAAATAAGCCAGTCAGAGAATGACAAGTACCACAGGATCTCACTTATTTGTGGTACATAATGAACAAAAGAGATCTAGAATCATGGACGTAGGGAACAGACTGACAAACCTCAGAGGGATGGGGAGTAGGAGGAGTGAGAACAGAGAAACCAAAGAACTTATATGCATATATGCACAACTGATCTACATGAACACTGGGCCGGGGAAGGCAGGAGGGGGGTGGGAGTGGGAAGGAAGGGGTCAATGGAGAAAAAAGAGGACATCTGTTATACTTTTAACAATAAAAAAATAATAATTAATTTAAAAAAGTAAAAATTAAATTAATTCCTTTATTAAAAATCAATTAAAAACCTACTGAATTTCCGACATTTCATTAGGTAAGAGAGATATTCAGATTAATAAAACTTGCTAACCAAAGTAATGTATAGTTTAACAGTGGAATGTATGGCTGTTTTCTGGCTAAAATGCATTCAGACTCTCATCAGTAGATAATGGTAACTCACATAAGAGGGAATATGGTACATTAAAAAATTTAAAAAACGTGGTCATACAACCTGGTTTTAGATGGAGATTCTGCACTAGCTAGATGCACAATCCTTAAAACAAATATATTTTATTTCTTTGTGCCTCAATTTTATCATCCTTAAAATGGAAAAATGATATTTTCTGATTAAAATTATTAATTTTAATGAAGGTAAAGGGCTTAACATACTATGAGTTATATTATGATGAGTTAATAAATAATACTATTTTCACAGTGACTTAGTAGTAGTAATGATACTTTGTTGTTTTGGGGTTGTTTTTTTTTGTTTTGTTTTTAGTTTTAGGATTACTTGTTCATGAGAAACCACATTCAGATATTTGGATCATATTCCAGATTACCCAGAAGTGCTGGATTTGAAGTGGATTCATCAATTGAACAGGCTTTTCAGCTGCTACCCTTGGAGAATGGTGGCAGTAGTACTGTGCAGGGGAAAACAACAAGTAAGAACACTATTTAGAAAGCCCAAAGAAAGATTTTGGCAAAGTGCACTGGTTGCAGTCTTAGGAATTTAGTTGGGCATATGGCTGTCCAGAAGGAAGACTTCATCCCCTCATCCTACTACCTGGAAGATCGGGAGCATCATCTTGATTGTGGTCATACTTACTGGGGACACCAGATAGAAGACTTCACCTTTAATGCATGGGGCACTTACCAGTCATTGGACTGCTTAGCCAGATTTTAACACTAGAGAAAAACAAAGCTTCATTTTATTTAAACCATTGTCATTTTAGATGCCCATCACTTTTAGTTGATACCTATCTTAATAGATTGGTTATATAGGGATTTTGTCAAATTGTCTATATTAGAACTAGAAAGAGAAATATTTAAAAGTGATTCTCTATGTGAAACAAAACCAAGTATGAGAAAAGGTGGAACAGGAAACTTGTTTTTCATTTTAAGAGCCCCAATAAAAATGTGATACTTAAAAATTTGAATATATATTATGCTTAGCTATATATTTGTATATATCTTAAATTTAGTATTAAAAATTGAAAACAAATAAAAATAAAAGACAGGATAAAAAATGTAAAGATAGTTAGGCTTTACATTTGCCAGGGATCACTGAAAGCCAGAGAACAGAAGTGGAAAGATGGTTACATTTGTTACACAGAAACATTCTTTTCTCTGTTTAGTAAAGTGAGAAGCATTATGCAAATGTTGAACAGCCAAATAAAATTCCTTTACTGGACATTTTATATTTTAACTCACCTAGCATCATGAATTTCTTCCAAATTGGAATGATATCTCTGTTGTATGTTTACTGCTGTAAAATAGGGTCCCAGCTCTCTGTGTGTAAAACTATGGGGTAGAAGCATACATTTTCTTTTCTTTTCTTCCTGGCAACTATAATGTGACAGGATCAGGTTTAATTTTAGGCCTGTTTCTTTGAGCTAGGAAAGGATGATGTATGAAGGATGCCGTGTCAGGTAGAGGAGACGAAACAAATTGTGACTTTTCCTCAGACTGATCAAGCAGCACTGTCATGGCTGTGTTGGTGGCTGTATCCTGCATTTTTCTTATCCAATCTCTGAAATTTCTATATCTTTTCATTGTATTCGCTTTCTGCCTAATTTAATCAGAGGCAATTTCTGGTTTTGTATCATAAAACCTGCTTGGTGCTCTACCTCTCTAATTAAATTTCATACTGCTCCCGTCTTCTTTCTTAACATTCAGCATTGCAGGCTTATTTTCTGCTTCTTGAACCCAGCATGCTTCTTTCAGCCACAGAGGCCTGGAAAATGCTTCCCCTTAGTCTAAGTATATCTGCCTGCAGAGGTTTGCATGATTGCGTACATTTAGATTTCCTCCCAAAGACAGAATTTCCTGGCCCTTGTTCACAGTACTGAGAGTCAAATGAAAATTATTATGCATTTATGTAATTGTTTATATTCGAAATTATATTTTAATTGGCTTTTTAATTTTTTACTTATCTTTCCTACTAAAATAGAATTTCTCTGAGAGCTAGGACCTAGTATGGTTTAATCACGGCTCTGGCCCACATATAACCCAGATTAACTGCTAATGTAATGTTTTCTATAGGAAAAAAGTAAATCAAAGAAAAAGTAAAGTTAAGACTCCAGATTTCCTGGTCTGGAGACCAGTAATGTTTACAAGAGCAGCCCCACAAGGCTGTGTATATTTGTGTACTTTAAAATCTTCTGCCTGAGACTGGTTTCAAGCCGTCTGAAACTAGATGCTAATAAGTTCCCTTTCCTGGGAGCACTGATAGATCATGACACACCCTCAACAATGGGGTCCTATTAAGAATAATTCTGGATTTTTAGACAATTTCAAAGATTTGAGAAACAACAAAGAATGAGGACAAAGTTGAATGATAAAGTTCACCACCCACACAAGGCCACTTCTTCAAGACTGGGAGAGGTAACTGTTTTGTTTAATACATAGAAACAGACACAGAGAGTCCAGCAAAATGGAGAAAAAAGAAAAGAAATATTTTCCAAGTAAAGGAAAAAGACAAAAACTTAGGAAAAAACATTAATGATACAGAGATAAAAATCTGCCTGATAAAGAATTCAAAGTAATGGTAATAATAAGGGAGACTGAACTTGGGAGAATAATGGGTGAACACATTAATTTCAACAAGGAGATAGAAAATATAAAAAAGTATAAAACCAAAGTCATAGAGCTGAAGAAAATAACTGAAATGAAAAATACACTACAGATGTTCAGAGGTGGACAAGACTGGGTCGGCGAGCTTGAAGACAAAGCACTGAACTCACACAGAGCAGCAAAAAGACATAAAGAATTTTAAAAAGTGAAGATGGCCCGGCCGGTGTGGCTCAGTGGTTGAGCATTGACCCATGCACCAAGAGGTCACTGGTTCAATTCCCGGTCAGGGCACATGCTCAGGTTGTGGGCTCAATCCCCAGTGAGGGGCATGCAGGAGGTGGCCAATCGATGTTCTCTCTCATCGATGTTTCTATCTATCTCTCCCTCTCCCTTCCTCTCTCTCTAAAATCAATAAAGAAAAAAAAAAAAGGGAAGATGGCTTAAGTGACCTATGGAACATCAAGCAGAATAGCATTTGCATGATAGGGGTCCCAGAAAGAAAAGGGACAAAGGGACATTTAACAATAATTTGAAGAAAAAAATGTAGGAGAACTTTTCTAATCTGGGGAAGGAAACAGACTTCCAGGTCCATGAATTTCCAGAAAGTTCCAAAAATGATAAACCCAGAGATCTATACCAAGATACATTATAATTAAAATGTTAAAAGTTAAAGAGAATCTTAAAACCTGCAAGAGAAAAACAACTTGTTACGTACAGGGAAACCCTATGAGGCTATCAGCATATATTTCAGTAGAAACTTTGCAGTCCAGAAGGGACTAGTGTGACATATTCAAAGTGCTAAAAGAAAAGTCTTCCAACCAGGAATACTCTATGTGTCAAAGTTATTCAGAACTGAAGGAGAGCTAAAGAGTGTTCCAGACAAGCAAAAGCTACAGGGGTATATCACCACTAAACTGGTCTTACAATAAATGTAAAGGGACTTTTTTTAAACTAAATAGAAATGGCATAAATTGATAACAGCAACAACAAAAAAGCATACACAAAATTCACTGTTAAAGGTAAATACATAGCAAAATTAGTGGGTTAATCACTTATAATGCTTGTATAAAATTAAAAAGACAGCCCAGCCAGTGTGGCTCAGTGGATTGAGTGTCATCCCATGGACAGAGAGGTCCCAGTTCAATTCCTGATCAGGGCACATGCCCAGGTTGTGGGCTCGATCCCCAGTAGAGAGCATGCAGGAGGCAGCCAGTCAGTGTTTCGCTCTCACATCGATGTTTCTATCTCTCTCTCTCTAAAAAAATCAAGAAAAATATATTTTAAAATTTATAAAGTTAAAAAGACAAAAGTAGTAAAATTAACAAAAACTACAATAATTAGTTAATTAATACATAAAATATAAAGATGTAAGATGTAACATCAAAAATATAAAACATGGGAATAAAAAATGCACAGCTTTGTAGTATGTTCAAATTTAAGGTCTTATCAACCTAAAACAGACTGTAATATACATAGAATGTTATATGTGAACCTCACAGTAACCACAAACCAAAAAAATTATAGTACACACACAAAAATATGAGAAAGGAAAATAAATAACACTAAAGGAAGTCATCAAACCTGAAAGGAAGATAGAAAAAGAAAAAAGGAATAGAGAGAAACTTCAAAAACACCTAGAAAACAATGAACAAAATTGCAATAAGTACATACCTATCAATAATCACTTTAAATGTGAATGGACTAAATTCTCTAATCAAAAGACGTAGAGTGGCTGAATGGATAAATAAACAAGACTCATCTACATGCTGCCTACAAGAAACTGACTTCAGAAATAAGGATACACGCAGACTAAAAGCAAACATGTGGAAATATTTACTCCATGCAAATGGAAATGGAAAGAAAGCTGAGATAGCTATATGCCTATTACACAGCCAAAATAGACTTTTAAATAAAGGTAAAATTAAAACACATATAAAATCATTACATAATGATAAAGGAGTCAATTCTGCAAGAAGATATAATGTTTGCAAATATATATGTATCAAACATAGGAGCACCGAAATATATAAAACAAATATTAAGAAATCTAAAGGAAGAAATAGACATCAATACAATAATAGTAGGAAATTTTATCACCCCATTTACATCAATGGATAAATTATGCAGACAGAAAATCAATAAGGAAACATTGGCCTTAAACAACACATTAGACCAGATTAACTTAACACATAAATCCAGAACATTCTATCCCAAAGAAGCAGAATACCCATTCTTCTAGGTACACATGGAACGTTCCACAGGATAGATCACATGAAGCCTACAAAACAAGTTTCAATAAATTCAAGAAGATTGAAGTCATACCCAGCATCTTTTCCAACCAAGATTGTATAAAACGAGAAATCAATTACAAGATGGATGGAAGACCAAACATTAGATTAGTGCTACCCTTTGAAACTGGGCACTAGTGATCAAGACTAGAAACTCTCCAGTATTTTGTATTACATGAGAATTCAGCTCTTTTGAAATTTAAATCATCAAATGCTCTTATACCAAATGACACAATACTTGCAAGTCATATAGACTTTTTCCCCTTAACTGAGTCTTTGCCTCTGAACCAGCTGCTCCTGCAGTCTGCAGCCCTGAGCCTTCCTGTAACCCCTACTATCCTAATTCCTGTCTCAGCTGGGAATGTTCATGCAAGTCTCTGGGGCTATGAATTATAGGATATTTGTACTGTTCATCTGGCATCTCCAGAGCCTATGCTGCCTCTGTAGTAAAAACTTCCACTTGCCTAAGGTTCTACCATATGTTTGCATTTTTGAAGCACCCATTAAAAAGTTCCTCTCACTTAGTAGGACTATGTATGACTAAGAAATAAAATAAGGGAGTATCTTTTCTGAGTCAAAACCACTGTTTTTGCTGATAAAGCCACATTGGGGTTTTTACCCCAGAATCATGAAAACTACACTTGCACAATGAAGTCCCACATGGAACTGATGCTGGTAGGTCTTCCTACCTTAGGGACAGTGTGTGTAGCCGGAAACAGTTAAGGATGAAAAAGATCAAATTCAAAACAGAGTTGAGCATGCCTGGTGACTCTATCCTAAATTTATAATTACTTCATTTTCTATGTGTACAGAGTATGGAAGCAGAGAGACTTGGGATATGCACAAGGGAGATGTTTTAGCATAGACACTGGGAAATGAGGAAAAGATTCTTTTTTTTTGAATACATGTTGTTCCAAATAAGCTTTGACTATTGAGGAACACTCTCTAATATCACCAGATAGCTTTGCTGAAAGCTTCATATATATGGATTAGTTATCACTAACTTTAGCGTGACAGATCTTTCAGTAAGTAAGCACAAATCTCAATAACTGATTGATATGTAAAATGAAAATAATCATGTTGAGTAGTACTGCATATATTCAAACTGTTCTCAAATATGTATATATAATATATACACATATATAAGTATATATTATATATACATAATTCGCAATGTATACCAAGGACTAAGACATATATTTATTGTGTTTCACACTCTTGCCCTGAATTATCTATTCCATACACTCAATAAGCTCTGCTCTTATCTTAGTTTGAGCAATACAATTTGATCACTTCTATTTGGCTCTGTTCCACTTCATTGTTTTTACTTAAGTTGAATTCATAAGCCTACAATAGCCTCTATACATGCATCAGTAAAAATCTCTGGTCAATAGGAATATAGATATACAAGTAACTGCTATCTTAAAATTAATATGAAAGTTTCAACTGGACATTCCTGTTTTGATACTTTAGCTTTTTTACTTTTTACTTCTATAACATCTAAGTATATATAATAGTCGAGTAACAACAGTTCCATTTTAAAATTATACTTTCTCCACTCAGCAATTAGTAAGATATTTTTTTTAATATTCATAACTGTTAAATATCTATATTTTATAATTTAAATTTAAATTTAAAACAAGTCATTTATTGCAACATACATACATATACTACAAGAATTGCATGAAAATCATTTGTCCTTATTGAATCTCTTTTAATGTGTAGCAAAATACAAGCTTTCTTGTCTAGAACAAACAAACAAAAATTGGTTTTGATGACTGTGGGCAAGTAAAATACCATTATTATTTAAGAATATAAATTACAAAATATTTTATATACACCAAGTTTTAAAATTCAAGTGATTATATTTTCTTGCCTTTAAAATAATTTGTTTATTTTACTGATGTTAAATTCTTTTATAAATAGCTAGAAAAGTAGGCTTAAAAACAAAGTAAGAAATAAAATATCATATGATTCTAATTCTTAACAGATATGCCTTAATAAAATTGGAAGTTATTTATAGACAACAATAAAAAACTGTAAAATAAACTCTATTGAAATTATTCAAATAGAGAGCATAAAATTCTACAGTTGAGAGATATAAAAGTGATAACAAAGTTTAGATGAAAAATAAATAACCAAAAAATGTGATTTAGTTATTATCATGAATATAATTTGTAACAGTCTGACAAGTACAATCCTGATAAATATATAGAGAAGGCTTGAAAATATTGGCTATAGATTTCTCTACAGCAATTTCAATAGTATGTGTGTTTGTGTGTGTGTATGTGTATGTATGTGCATATGGCTTAGAAATCTTAATTTAAGAAGACAGGCATGTTTCTTTGAATTTGAAAGCTAACCTTTTACAAATGCACTGATGGTTCAAGTTAATTTATAATCTTTTTTAAAATTATGTTATCTCAGTGATATATAAACTGCAAAGTAAATTTTCTGAAATGAATCAGTACAGAAAAAGATGATAGAATTGATTTAAGCTTTCAGTTTCCACTTTTAAGCGAATGTGATAGTACAGGAGAGTACAGGATAGTTCAGCCTTTTAAAAAATTTATTTGTATTGCTGAAAGTATTACAAATGTCCTTCCTTTTTTCTCTCATTGACACCCTCCTCCCCGCTTTCCCTCTCCCACCTTCATGCCCCCCTTCCCTTTGAGATGTGTCAGTCTGTTTCCTACTTCCATGTCTCTGATTCCATTTTGTTCATCAGCTTGTTTTATTCATTATATTCTGGCAAGGATGTGGAGAAAAGGAGACTCTAGTACACTGCTAGTGGGAATGCAGACAGGTGCAGTCACTATGGAAAACAATATGGTGCTTCCTCAAAAAATTAAAAATTGAACTGCCATTTGACCCAGTGATCCCACTTATAGGAATATATCCTTAGAAACCTGAAACACCGATCAGAGAGAATATATGCACCCCTCTGTTCATAGCAGCACTATTTGCAATAGCTAAGGTCTGGAAATAGCCCTAATGTCCATTAATATATGAGTGGACAAAAAAGCTGTGGTACATGTACACAATGGAATACTATGTAGCTGCAAGAAAGAAAGTTCTCTTTCTCTTTGAGACGACATGGAGGGACCTGGAGAGTATTATGTTAAGCGAAATAAACCGGTCTGAGAAAGACAAGTATCACATGATCTCACTTTTTTGTGGAATAGTTCAGCCTTTTATTCTCCTTCTGAGCCTCAGTTTCCTCATTTATCAAAATGGGAAAATAATTAGTCTGCTTAACTGATATATTTTAGTGTAATAATTACCCAATGTTTCAAAAAATGGAACCTAGTAATTAATTGTAGTTTAAAAAATACTGAGCAAAGTAATAACTTTCACCCTATAGATTATGAATTCTTTATATTTTATTCAATGTATTAGCCCAGGATCTATGGAAACATTGGGTAATTGTGGCTTATGAGACCTGAGCAAAGTAATAATTTTCACTCTACAAATTATGAACTCTTTGTATTTTATTCAATGTATTAGCCACAGGATCTATACAAGATCTCTCTCAAATAAAGTCCGACTTCCCTTTTCCATGATATATGGCAATGCTCAGGGGGAAAAGAAGGTGAGGAGAGCCCCATATACTCTCTTCTACAATCCTGTAAAGAGCAGAGATCTTTCAGGGGGAATATGATTGAAGAACTGGACATAAGAGCACTTGGTTTTTGGGAGAAGCTGCAGAATGTTTGATTCTGGAGAAGATTTAAGTAAATATTGCTGTCTATGAGAAAAGCAAGTCCTGAGAGGTGGTACTTGAACGGAAATGCTATGTTCTTTAGTTACCCCAAAACAGCTAAAGCAGAACAATGAAGAAATGTTTGTTTTTCTTGAATGAATCAGTTCATATCTACCTCTGTCAGACTTGGAAAATTTGATGATACTTTTTGTTGATTACACTGCATGTACTATCAAATAAGTCTTAGATTGTATATCAATTATAGAGCCATGCATTATTTTGATAGACTTTTTTAAAAGTAGATTAGTGTAACAAATGTATTTTGTTTTACCAAGTTACTACTGCTTGTTTTAAGATTTTCTTAGACTCAATTTAGGTAAACATGTTTTTTTTTGTTTGTTTGTTTGTTTGTTTGTTTTTTACAAAATAGTTAGAATACACAGGAAATTAAAACATTAAGATCATTTTAAAATGTCACCTGCCCACAACATAACTACTGCTGAAGGAATGTGAAGGAGGAATAATAGAATGGAAAGATTTGCTCAGGGAGAACCTAAGTTCTGTTATAAATTCTGCTCAAATTTCTAGCTGACTCCTAGATATATTCTAAGAGGCTAAATTTAAGTTAAAATAATTGAATTTCTATTTCAGTGCTGCAGGAGAGATCATTTAATTTCAGAAATATTAACCAGCCATACAAAATTTTTACTCTTTGGCTGAACACAGAATCTGGAGTACCTACAACATATCATTCACATTGTGTATGGTATAATACAAATTACTCAATATAAAAAAGAAATACATAATCCATTATTAAAAGCAAATATAATCAAGATGATTCAAACTTTAGGATCAGTGGAGAAAGATGTTAAAATTGAGATTATTAATGTGACTAAAAAGTAAATTATGCTGGTAACAAATAAATATACAAGAAATCTCCACAGAAAACTACAATTATAAAGAATAACCAAATGGAAATTTGAGAAATGGAAAAATTTCATATCTAAATGTGAAAAGGAAATATTGTTTGACCTTAACTACAGAATTGGGATGAACGAAGAGTCAGTAAACTATAGATAAGTCAAGAGAAATGGTCTATTTTGCAGAAGAGAATAAAAAATGGTTATAAAAAACAAAATTGAACAGAGCCTTCAGGAATATCAAATGATATAGAATGCTTGATATTAGAGTTGCAAAAGGAGAGGAGAAACAAATGCAATGAAAAAATATCTAAATAAATGATGCTTGATATGTTTCCTCAAGTTGGTACTAAGCTTCAATGTATAAGTTCATAATCTCAGAGAGCCCTGAATGAATGCACACACACACACATACACATCATTATCAGTTCAATTGCTTAAAAAATCAATAGAAAGCTCCATGTTAGTGGCCATATCCTTCATGAATGCAGGGTAAATTAAAAAACATTTTCAACTAAAAAAATATGTTTGTCCAAAGACCTTCACTACAAGAACTGTTATAGGATGTTCTTTAGTCTGAAGGGAAATAAAACTACATTGAAACTCAGCTATATATTTGTAAATACACACACATTATTTTTCTTCTTAAATCTTTTAGCCTGTATATAGTTGTTTAAAGCTAAAAAGTATAAGACATATCATCGAGTTAATGTACACACACCTGAACAAAATGGATATGAGGTAATAAATGTACATTTTGTATGAAGTGTTACAACATTAACTCTAATAAAAACCATTAAAAAAAAATTTAAGAATCTGCATTTTAATGCCTGAAGTTACCATTTCGCTTTCCTTGGTGTAATTTAAAAACCTATATGTAGATTATTGTGGAATCAAAAAATAATAATACAAAGGAAGGAAGAAAAGGGTTTTATCTGAACATTATGGGAGAAAAAGGAAAAAGAGAATCTACTACATCACCTTGAAGTGGAAGTCATGTGTTTTTGATAAACATAAATGCTTCTCCATTTCGTAGTATTGATGTATTCTTATTCAGAGATATACTTATACATTCCATGGGTTATATATTCTATGGGTATTATTTCTTTGTATATATTAGACAAATTTATTAAGTGCTAACACTTAGTAGTCACAATTTTCTGGAAACCTTTAATATCAAATGATAGTCTTTGTTTTCTAAAATCATATTTTCTATAGCCTGTTATTCTGATAACACTATAGTCTAAAATAATTTCCCTTATCTTGCCATTCCCTGATAAAATGTTTCTTAACTTTAGGGTTAAATTTTCTTAATTATGGAAGGTGTGACAGTTATAACAAGAAAATATTGCTAAATTATAAATTGGTGTTTTGATGAAATCTGCCTAGTCCCATTATTCAATCTACAAGTTAAGCATTTTTACATATTTATATTACTGATGATTTTAAGTAAATTTGATATTAATTTCTTATTTATATTTACTTTTGTATTTGCTCAGACTGCTATAACAAAATATCATACATTTGGTGGCTTAAACACTAGACATTTATTTCTCATAGTAATTGGAGGCTGGGAAGCACAAGATCAAAGTTTCAGCTCTTTCTTCCCAGTAAGGGCTCTCCTCCTGGCTTGCAGATGGCGGCCTTTTTGCTGTGTTCATGTGGCCTTTTGTCAGTGATTGCATGTTGAGAAAGAGACGTCTCTCTCTGTCTTTTCTTATAAAACCACTAATCCCATCATGAGGGCCACACTTTCATGACCAAATCTAATTCTAATTGCCTCCCAAAGGTCTTATCTACAAACATTCAGTTGATAACACCTTGCCTTTTCCATGCTTCTTTATTTTCTCTGTAGGACTTCTATTTAAAGGAATAAATTCTATTCAATTTCTTTATACACTCCCTTTAGAAAACAATAATACATATAAAAGTAGGTCTGAATATATTGACAGGTCAACGTTGATCATGGATAAAAATTTTCAGGCCTCCACTTGGAAGACATCAATTCTCCACTTTCCCTGGTATTCTCAAATTCAGAGTAAATGATTTCAAAATCTCAGTAAGATATGTTTATGAAATTTTATCATCAGAGTTTAAATTAGCATAGAAAAGTAAATGTGCATGAATAACAAAGGATAACTTGTCTTAAATTGTTTTTTGCAGTCTGTATTACCTCAGAGAGGTTGCTCACCTTATACAAAACAGGATAGTTGAGAAAAGAAACCATATAAGACAGAAAATCCTACTGAAATCAACTGTCAGTGATTGGATCTGGGTTTGTTGTCTCATGAAAATGAAGAATGAGTTCATGGACAAAGGGGCAAGCTAAAGCAAAATTTATTTGAAAAATGGACAGACTCCCCACAGCAGGGAGGTGACCCACATGGGTTGCCGGTGAGGCTCCTGTGTCTAGAATTCCTTTGAAGGAATTCTGCTTTAGCAACATCCATACATTTTAATGTTTTTATTTTTTTAATTATTGATTTTTTAAACATATATTCATTTATTTTTTAGAGAGAGAGGAAGTTAGAGAGAGATAGAAACATCGAAGTGAGAGAGAAACATCAATCGGCTGCATCCTGCACACCCCCTACTAAAGATCAAGTCTAAAACTCGGGCATGTGCCCTGACTGGAAATCGAACCAGGACCTCTTAGTCCATGGGCCAAGGCTCAGTCTACTGAGCCACACTGGCCAGGCATTAATGTTTTTATTTTTTAATTTATTTTTTTAGAGAGAGTGAGGAAAGGAGAGAGAGATAGAAACATCAATGTGAGATAGAGAGAGATAGAAACATCAATAGAAACAACATTGATTGGCAGCCTCCTGCACACCCCCTAATGGGTATTGAGCCCACAACCCAGGCATGTGTCCTGACTGGGAATCAAACCAGGACCTCTCAGTCCATGGGATGATGCTCAACTGAGCCACACCGGCTGGGCAACATCAATACTTTTTTTTTTTTTTTTTAATTTTTTTCCTTTATTGATTTTAGAGAGAGAGGAAGTGAATGGGAGAGAGAGATAGAAACATCAATGGGAGAGAACATCAATTGGCCGCCTCCTGCATGCCTCCCACTGGGGATCAGGCCCACAACCTGGGCATGTGTCCTGACTGGGAATCGAACTGGCGACCTCTTGGTGCATGGGTCGACGCTCAGCCACTGAGCCACACCGGCCGGACAATACTTTTTTGTTTTAATTTTTTTTTTCTTTTTTTTATTTTTAGAGAAAGAAGAAGGGAGAGGGAGAGAGAGATGGAAATATCGATGAGAGAAAACATTGATTGGCTGCCTCCTGCATGCCCTCCACTGGGGATTGGGCCCACAATCTGGGCATGTGCCCTGACCAGGAATCAAATTGGGACATCTCAGTCCATGGGATGGTGCTCAACCCACTGAACCACACCAGCCAGGCAACATCAATACATTTTAAAGCTTGTGTTTCCTGCTTAACTGGGTTTAGCCCTAGATTATCTAGCTCTAAATTCATATTACCCTTCTGGAAAGAGCATATGTGGGCATCACTGATTTTAAAAAAAAAAACTCACCCATCAGGTGAATTAGGGCAGATTTGATTAGCAAAGATATATATTGTCCAATAATATACCCTAGTTGGAAGTGGACAGGTTCTGATTTAAAAACAGACATTGATTAGCTATCCCTGATTATAAGACCCAAACTTGTTGGATCCCTATTCTCTATCAAATAATCTGGTAAAGAATAGGGAAACCACATTAGTTCTTTTAATCCTTTCTCTGTAACTTTTATTCAGAGATACTGTTTAAAGGCTCCTGTGTGTGCTCTGGAGTCTTTACTCGTATTTACTGAATATGAAAACATATTGTTAATAGGCATAGGAAAAAGATTTTAGGATGCCAGATATCAAGTTCTATTGAAAGTCATAAATATCAAAACTCTGTGGAATTAACAGAGACAGATCAAATATCAAAGATGAGAAAATTCAGAAATGAGACATATAAATAATAATATTTCAACTGAGAGAAAGCTGTTTAAATAATGACAAAATGTGGACTTTAATAAATTAGGTTGGGATAATTGGAAGAATTTAGAAGGAAATAAACTGTTAATTATATTGTAGCATGAAAATAAATTCCATTAAATTCCTTAAATATATATACATATATATGATGTTAAAAATGTATTAAATATATTTATGCATAAAATATATGTTCATTATGCTAAGGCAAGAATGGGAAATTCATAAAATATTTTTAAAAAAGTAATAAGATAATATTGACAAAGATATAGGGAATAATTAAATCAATTTTCTATGTTATTCGATACATTAGTTTAAAAATATGTTGTTTCCAACATTCAGACATAAAAATATTTTGAGAATAGATTTTTAGTAAGTAAATTAAACAATAATTCAATATGACAATTTCTGAGGAAATTCTCAAGTGACAATGTATATTTTGTATATAAATGTTTATGTATGCAAAACTTCCAATATGATTTGGAAATATGTACAAGATCATCACAATAATCTTCTTTAGAGAGAAAACTGGTTTGTCTGCATTGTGGTCAAATTTATATTTAGTTTAAACATCAAGAAGATATTTTTGGGTTATTTCTGTAAATAAAATTATGTGCATTTAAAATTATATTTACAGCAAAATTGACTTTGTGCCGGATTTAAACAACTTCATATAGAAAACTTTCTTCTGGGAAAGGAAGGAGTTTGCTGTTTTTTTTACCAATAACAGAATATTTATCATAATTTGCCAAATAAAAATATTGTAATCAATGTAGTAAATAATGAAGTATCATAGAAACATTTAATGTTTGATAAATTTTTTTCAGGATATGGCATATATAGAGTAAACTAATAAATAAGTGTGTATATAATATTATAAAATAATAAAATGCATTTAATCAATAACATATATGTTTAATTATTTTAATAATATAGGGATTTAATATATACATTTGTTCATGTGAATATATTTATATTTTATATGTTAAAATATGTATCTTATTCATTTTATTATTATTGCTTTCTTAAATTTGTTGTAACCATATATTTTATTCTAGCATATATTAAATTATATTTGTGTTTGATAGGCCATTCCTGTAGTGAACATAAAATATGAATGAAATTCAAATTTAAAGTAGTGTCTAGTTAATGATTTTTAAATCTATTTTGAAACAGTTTTGTCTAATAGAACAGTTAGTGTTACAGGTGAACACTCCACTTCAGCTTACAAATAATTGTTCTTTAGCTCGTAGTAGTTCTATTCACAATGAATGTGTTGATTAAATTCTGAGCATCTAAAGCATTCTAGGATTTTGTATACAGAAGTATCATCCTGAATTGGAGAAAAATTATCACTCTGTAAACAATATATGGACTACTCGAAATTAGATTATTTACAAGTTTGAAATTGTTGATATTAAAATGGGCACACATTGAAATAAAGGCTTTGTGTTGAAGGAGACCAAAGTATGTACAATCCTATTTGAACCAAAGCCATGTGGTAGGAGCAGAAAGGATTATGGAGAAATCTATATAAACCATGCCTCTGGAAACTTGACATATATGAGTTAAGAATTGGGGTAAGCCATGGCCAGGCCTGAGGTATTAAGATAATGCAATATGAAATAACAGCACAGAACAATTGATGTTTAATATTCATGTCAAAAAATAAAACAGTTTTGTTAGCAGATATTTTTGTATCCCTTTCTGGAAATGGAAGGAGAAAAATACTCCCCAGGCATAGTAAATAAGGACATTATCTCCATTGTTTTCTTACATATGCCAAAAGTATTTTGGGGAGACATTTTTTAATACTCATGGATCTCTGGAAAAATCAAGGAACACAACACTGATATTTCTACTGTGATAATAAATGATAGCTGAGTAGTTGTTAGATTTATTTTAAGATATATAACAAGACCAAAAGTTACAGAAAATTTAGAACAATTCAACCAAAAAAGGATAATGGATTTTTACATACAATTTCTATCTCAATAACAATTTATTGCTTTCAACTTTTATAGAGCAAATAATATATGAGAAAAGTGACTTTAAAATACACAATAAAATAATGT
The DNA here is from genome assembly GCA_030848825.1 of Tadarida brasiliensis. NCBI lineage: Eukaryota > Metazoa > Chordata > Mammalia > Chiroptera > Molossidae > Tadarida > Tadarida brasiliensis. Next base: position 19,696,045 of record CM061258.1, read on the forward strand.
GTGGCCAATAGCTTTAAACTCATGTGTTCCCCTTTTATGTTTGCAAGTTTGATTTTTCTTTTTAAACAATTCAAATTTTAAAAGTTTAAATAGCTGGAAATTTCCTAATTGTTTTATATTTTTTCAAGAAGCATGTATCTGTTGCCTTATGAAGAAATGCTCAACATCACTAATCATCAGAGAGATGCAAATTAAAACAACAATGAGGTATCACCTCACACCTGTCAGAATGGCCGCCATCAACAAATCATCAAACACCAAGTGTTGGCGAGGGTGTGGAGAAAAGGGGACTCTAGTACACTGCTGGTGGGAATGCAGACTGGTGCAGCCACTATGGAAAACACTATGGTGTTACCTCAAAAAATTAGAAATTGAATTGCCATTTGACCCAGTGATCCCACTTCTAGGAATATACCCTGAGAAGCCTGAAACAACAATCAGAAAGAATACATGTACCCTCATGTTCATAGAAGCACTATTTACAATAGCTAAGATCTGGAAACAGCCCAAGTGTCCATCAGTGGACGAATGGATAAAAAAGCTGTGGTACATATACACAATGGAATACTATGCAGCTGTAAGAAAGAAAGAGCTCTTATCCTTTGAGACAACATAGAGGGACCTGGAGAGTATTATCCTAAGCGAAACAAGCCAAGCAGAGAAAGACAAATATCACATGATCTCACTTATTTGTGGAATATAATGAACATAACAGTCTGAGGAACAGGGTAGACCCAGAGACGTGGAAGTAGGGTACAGACTGACAACCCTCAGAAAAGGGGGTGGGGGAGGAGGGAAGAGATATATATATCTTATATGCAGAACTTATATGCATCTACGCATAACTGATGGACATGGACAACAAAGCTGGGGATGGGGTGGGGGGGATGGAGAGGAGGGTGTCAGTGGGGAAAAAAAAGGAGAAGCATCTGTAACAAAAATAAATTAATAAAACTAAAAAAAAAAAAAAGAAAGAAAAAAAAGAAGCATCTATCAAAGGATGATAACCCAGTTTGGTTTATAGTTTGACCACTATCAAATATAATGTGTAAAGTTCTATGGAAAAAGAAGTATTTAAATAATCTCAGCTGCTGCAGTGTGTGTGCACACACACTTATGCTTATAACATATAAATATTCTTTTTGGGTTCCATGTAACGTAGTCCAACTTTGAATGAGGCTCTTGACTTCAATCTATATAGCTTCTTACTAATGACTGGCAGTGAGCTTGCTGCCTAAGACTGAAGAATATATGGGCACCCTGATGGATAGGCAGAACTCTAGTTTTATCTGTCTTACTCACAAAACCAGTGAACCCTACCTAATAACCATGTGGTATTCTCTTTTATTCTTTAGACGTGGATACCAAGATTAAGGCTGATCCCTCTATTACTGGTAAGGCACAGTAACACATTATCTTTGCTATATATCTGCTAGACATTCAATATGTATGATTTTAATATTCTAGGAAGAATTTAGAGTTTCAAGTGTCCAGAGCTAAATTCCTGTGAGATACTATTTATTTCAACTTATAAAATGGAATAAACTTTAAAATTTTTCAACTGATAGCAGGGTTTTTAAATATAAATCAAGGAGAGACAATGTCAAATTTTCCCAAAGAAAATGTTTCTTAAAAATAATTGGAAAATAACATTTATAAATGAATGGTAGAATATTTAAATAATATTTATAATTATTAAGTATCCATATTTGAAAAATATTTTTTTCATTATTTTAATAAGAAAATTTGCTTCTTTTTTTGATGTAACACCTTCATGAGAAAAGTAAGAAAGACACAGAAAGGATAATTTTATCATGTATATATTCTGTGAGAAGATTAATATATATAGCTTGTTGGTGAAAGAACTCAATTGCTTAAAGATTTATGAGGCACAGAGCAATATAAGAGAGTCTCTGAAGACCCACATATAATAATACTTACATAAATCTAGATTCTGACATCCTAGTGGTTTTTTTTTTTTTTTTTTAATATTTCTGGTAAGAAGTCAGAAAATTTAAAAAGACAAACTCTATCTTTAAACAATTTGAAATCCACAGTAATATTTTATTCTCATAGATTATTTTATCACAATGATAGTGTAAAAATAAATCTGGACAGTATTCACTGTGGTAATATATAAGGCATTTTTAAAGCTCAATGGTATCTATTTCATAAATCTCACTTTGAATCACCTCAATGACTATCCTAAATTTGTTTTAAAAAGGAAGTTCTAAATTGTTTCAATTTTCAATAAATCAATAATGTTTTTGAAGATTGCAAGTACAACGAATGAGTTTGATGACCTTCCTGAGCAACCTAAATGATAAAAAACATCTTGAACATTTGGGTCAAATGAACATTCTATCTTTGATTTAAATGCTCAGAGATTGGTAACAGCATTTTGAAATAAAATATGATTGTTTAGGGTATCCTTATTTTATATATCCAAAAATTTTATTTTAGTTGCAGATGTATGCCATTTCAAAACTTCAACACCAGTATTTGAAAAGCAATCAATGACAGTCCAACTACTCCACTGCTACCATAGTAATTCAACCACATCTAGCTTCTCACACATTTAGAGTGCTTAACACACAAATGTATTTTTACAGAACTCCATTTGGTGTGACAACTTCTACATCAAATGCTGGTAATTTGACTGTTTTTAATGTATAAGAAACAAAGTAAAAATTTAAAGATATTCTCAAAATTATTTGTTTAATAAAGTGTTAGATGGAGGGTCTACTTAGAACCTCATACATCAAATCCAGAGTCTATGCCTTAACAAGTGAGTACATGCCTAGAGTCCCAGGCACCACACCCTTGTTGTAATTTATGGAAGAATGCTGCATACTGGAAATGTGATTAACTCTGTAGTGCAGAGTGTAAACCAGAATCCTTCGTCCTGTTATTATCAGTGGGGAGCTCTATGGGCCCCCACCTGTTGCCAGAGGGAGTGGGCTTCTTGCAATGTCAGGAGGAAAAGAATTTTCTCAGACTCACATGGGAGAATGAGTGTCATTTATTTACATGAAATGACGTCCCTGAGTTTCCAACTTCCCATTTGCCTTCATCCCGCCAAAGAGAAAGTCCAGCTGTGTCTTTAGCAGGACTAGGATTAAAGCCGTTGCCCAGAGTTTCTATTCAGTGTTGGAGCACAGGTCCAGTCCAGCATCAGGCTAGCTTAGTTTGTGTTTCCAGCTTCAGTCCTTCCATCCATTGCATGTTGAGTCCGCAGGGTCACATGGCTATGGAGGGAACATGGGCAGGGGAAAGCCAGAGGAAAAAGAGAGCCAAGAGCACAAGAATTCCTTTGTCTCGGGATTTTAATCTTTTAAGATTTTGCACATTTATAGTGTCCTCACCCCCTGGCCAATAATCTCAGTCCCCAGGTTAGAGTGATAGGCACTTTCCCTAGTCACCCCAACTTGGCTGGCACGAGTCTATCTTTCTTTGTTGGACCTCTTCCCCCAGTAATTTGCAGGGAATATGCTGATGGTCCTCTGGGGAGTTAAAATTGCAGTTTCCTGGTGAAGCTGCCTTGATGGCCATGCTTATAATGTCTGGCTTCCCTTTTGCTCCTTTCCTATTATTAATAACTAGCTAATTACAATGGTAACACTATTATCTGCCATTATCTCCATTTTTTCATCTATCATGATGTTCACTAAGAGATGGGATCAAAGTCACTTGGGAAGTGTAGGCATTGAACATTTTACAGTTACATGCAGTCAATGGAAGCATTTTTAGAACATGGCATTAATTTAATATGACACCACACTCTTACTAAAGTAATAGTTAATGTATTTTGAATAAATCATGTAAAAATTACCAGTCACATCTGATACAGTCCACTTAGAGATTTTATGTTAATGTCTGATAATGTGGCTCTATTTATCATCTATTATCTGTCGCCAAATATTTCAGGAAATATTAAAATACCTTGAAAAGCACTGAAGTAAAATTATTTTATCTATTTGGAGAAAAAAATAATGATTTCATGAATAGTGCATATGTTCTCAATATATAAAAACACACCTCTTAGTTGTGGCATGTAAACCTCAAAAGACAAGCTATCACAATAATTTAGTTTTTATGCTTTACCCTGGGAGACAGTAAATACCTCACCAGATTAATTAACATTTCAGGTCGCTCGCTACCTACAATTCGGATTACTACAGTGTGTGCTAAATCAGTCATGTAGAGAGATGTAAAAAGTTAGAGATTAAACTATTTTAAATTACTTTTGTCAATTTTTATTCCAGTGTTTATCTCATGGTAGAAAGCATGCATTCCTTAATATAGTAATATAATATTTTATATGTTCTTATTTAAATAAGAATAGTTTATTGATTATGTATGCATATTTTTTCATATTAAACATTTTGGAAATTGAATGTCTTGCAGTCAATTAGAATGCATTATATCAGCTTTATTTTCAGCTTTTTCTCTTTTTTAGTACTACATGAAATATTATTCTCTTACAAGTTATGCATAATATATAACAGTATATGTTTTAAAAATAATTTACTATATGCATAATGCGTATGCTTGGAAAACAAATAATCCACCTATAAATTCTGCTTTTAAGAAATATTGGTCTAGTGAAAAATAAAAACACAATGTGCTGTTATAATTATGCCTATAGAATAAAGCGATACCATAGTTCTGGAGGACAAGCGTTTGTCTGTGGGTTCCATTAATATGTGAACACACGCAGAAAACATTACATAGATATTAACCCTTAAAAACTCCACGTGTTAACAAGATATTATCCTAATCATTGAAAAAGTAATTTCATGAAGCAATTCAGCCCAATGGAAGTATAAAATATTGGTAATATAATGATTTAATGAAGATCCTCTTGATGAGACACATGCATTCATTTTTTTTGGAGATATTGGGGTGTTCTGAATGTTGGAACACAATCTTCCAACACATTTCTACTCCTGCCAGTGTTCAGGGGAAATTTACTTGGTTTCTTTCTGAACTGTTTTTCTTATCCATAATCTGTTACCCATTTCCAGTACCCTTGCCACATAGATTTATTTATTAAATTATAATGATACAATTTAAAATATTTCAATACAATACCTCCATTTTATTAATTTTGATCATAATTGTCCTAATTGCTTATTTTTATACTATCTTTAAATGTATATTTATTAATTTGCTGCACATTGAATTCATGAAAAGAAAATCAAAAACCCTGTTCTTCAAGCCATACAGAAACCATTATATAATCACATTTCAGATGTGGCTCAGTAATAATGTCTTTAAATTTCTCAACTATGCAAACAAGGGTGAGGTTACCTGCTTCAATTAATCTTTGGCACAGTTATAGAAAGCCAAAATGGATAGATATACTGCAGTGTTAATAATCTTCTATCCATTTAAATTCAATAGCAATTATTTCCAAATTGCCAAATTCAATAGACCAGTGCTTGGCAAACTTTTTCTTTAAGGGCCAGACACAAAATGTATCAAGTTCATGTGCCATATAGTTTCTACCACATCTATTCAACTGTGCACTGTGTACCTCAAAAGCAGCCAAAGATCATACAGAAACAAATGGATGTGTATGTATTCCAATAAAATTTTATTTACAAAAATAAATGCCAATCCAATGGGCCATAGTTAGCCTACCTTTGAAAAAGATAATTATTGCTTATCTTTTTTTGTTTTTGTTGTTGTTAATCCTCACCTGAGGATATTTTTCCATTGATTATTTATATGGAGTGGAAGGGAGAGAGGGAAAGAGAGAGAGAGAAACCTTGATGTGAGAGAGACACATCAACTGGTTGCCTCCTGCAAGACCCGCACTGGGTCTGGGGATTAAACCTGCAACCTAGGTATAGGCCCTTGACCAGGAATTGACCCTGCAACCCTTTGGTCCGAGGACTGACACTAACCACTGAGCCAAACCAGGCATGGCTATTACTTATTTTAGTTGACCTTTATTGTTGATTTACTAGAAATCACATGGTATTTTGAGTGTTCATTTCTTCTTAAGGCCCATTTACTTTTTAATACTAGTACCATTTACCTAAATATTTGAATAAAATATTCTTGTTTGTTTTTACTAGATATATTTACTCAGCCTGTTTCTTGAAAGACACAGTTTTAGTTGTATTTTGTAAAGCCACAATTATGAAATCTATAACTCTTGCCAAAACTGTATTCCTGCATGCCAGCATCATATATATTTTTGGTTATATAATCCCACAAGAACCTTTAGTTTAATTATACCCAAACTTACCTCAAAAATGATTTCATCCTAGAGTTATCAGAATTACAACTTAAGGCATGACCTCTCCATTCATCTCTTATCCAAACTAGAAAACATACTTTTTGCTAGACTTCTCTTCCCCTGGAAATATTGGATTTAAGCAGTGGCAAAAACCTTCTTATCCTATGTCCTAAATACTTTACCCTCATTTTTATACTCATAATATTTCTGATTAATCAATTAATCATTTCTTTGCTGAAATTATGCAATCATTCTTTACATTTTTTATTTATTTTATTTATTTTCCATCACTATTTATCCCCCTATACTCTCACCTCTCCCCCAATCACTGCATTGTTGTCTGTGTTCATGAGTTCTTTCTTTTTTTTCTTTTTGCTTAATCCCTCCACTTTTCCACCATCCCCCCACCAGAGCTGTCTGCCTGCTCTCTCTGAGTCTGTCTCTGTTTTGCATGTTAGTTCTGCACTCGTTCTTAACTCTAGCCCCGTCTCCCTCTGTACCATCTACTGTGCTGCTACCCATACACACATAGTCAGATCACACATTAATGTTCAACATGGGCTTTCATAACATACATGATGAAGATAAAATGTCTTAACTTTGTACAAAATGCTCATAATGACTCACTGGTACTATTTTTCACTCTCTCAACTCTCTAATCTTTTTTTTTTTTCCCCCACATTCTCTTCCACTTTCCTTCTCGAAATACCAAAAATAATGGTTGTTTAATGAGCAGCCATGCACATGTTAATTCAACCTCAGATGTCTTCCTCTCCATAGTCACACAAACAACTCTTTTTCATTCCATGGGTGCATTGAAAATGTAAACATTCTGGAAAGTGATTTATACTGTTTCATTTTATCCATTTATACACCTGTACATTTTAATTATTATTGCATTACATTATAATATTCTGTTAGCGTATTTCTCATTAGAATATGAAATTCATGTGGATGGAGCACTGCCTTTCATAACAAATCCTAATTATGTAATTCAATTCTACATATAGTAGGTAAATAGTAAGGTTTTTAATGGTTAAGTTACATAAAAAATAAATGAAAAAATAACTGTGAGCAAGAAAAAAATGAGTGGCTGTGCCAGTATGGCTCAGTGGTTGAGCATCGCCCATGTACCAAGAGGTCACAGGTTGGATTCCTGGTCAGAGCACATACCCAGGTTGTGGGTTGGATATGCAGTAGGAGGCATGCAGGAGGCAGCCAATAGGTATTCCATTCTCATCAATGTTTCTGTTTCTCTCTCTGTCTCTCCTTTCCTCTCTCTCAGTCTAAAACATCAATAAAAACATATATATTTTTAAAAATGTGTGAAGAATGAATTAGAATCTTATTACACTTTTGAAATTAAAAGATTCTACATATTCTCTTGTATTTTATTTTCATTCAAAATCAAACTTTTACTTCATTGAAAGTTCTGCCCTTGATCTTACTTTCTCTACTTTAGGAGAGATAGTTATACTGGTTTTTAATATAGTACATGTAATAAAACTATTTCCAAATTCCCATGGAGGGAAAATCAACATAATTCACATACTTTAATTCCTAACAGATATGAATCAAATGCCCTCAATTTATAAGAAAAGTTATATCACTTTAAATTGTAACATGGTACTACTCACCTTTAGTCATTTGTTAAATACTTTATGGTAATTTTGAATATATCCTGAGAGTGGCATTAAGCAATATCCATAAATTAAAATCTATTGAAAAATGCATAAGTAAATTTCTTTAAATGAAAAATCAGGCCTATTATTTTTTATTCAGTTGATTTTATATTTTAGAATATTCTGAAATAGAAATCATATGCATTTTATATATATTAATATTTATATATGAATATAATATGGTTATTATAGGTAGGCAACCTTCCAGAGCAGGATTGATTATGAAATTTGTGTTCTGTATGTGTGTGTGAGTATGTGTGTGTGTGTGTGTGTGTGTGTGTGTGTGTGTGTTTATTCATGGACTAGCTTTTTTCAAGCAAAATCTTTCTTGAAGGACCAATATCGAACAATCTAATTTTTAAGAAGTAGATATGCTCTGTTTGAAATGGGGTCAGGACCTCAGAACTACATTTGCCAAGAGCACATTTCTCAATTCACTGGTTAACAAAAAAAGAAAAATGCAGATGGTGTTAAAATAACTGAATTTAGGTCTCTAGTGCCTACCCTGTTTTTGTTTCATGTTGTTCTAGGTTTGTTGTCCATGGACAGAATTAATTATTTGGAGAATACATTTCTGATTACCTTAGATTGATAGGAGTTGAATTTGAGGTATTATATGCATTGTATCAGTGATCATTTCTAATAGTTATATTTTTCTCATTAAAAAAATGCATTCAAGCCATAGATGGTGTGGTTTGGTTGGTTGGAAAGTCCTCCCACACATCAAAAGGTGGCAGGTTCGAGTCCCAGTCAGGACACATACCCAGGTTGCGGTTCAATCGCTGATCTGAGCATGTGCAGGAGGCAACCAATCGCTGTTTCTCTCTCACATCGAGGTTTCTCTCTCTCTCTCCCTCTCTCAAATCAATAAATATATCCTCAGGTGGGGATTAAAATAATAGTTAATTAATTAAACTACAGTAAATATGAAATACAGTAAATAAAAATATAGGAAAACCATTTATTAATAGCAGAAAATATTATATAGGCTCATATATGTGGAGGTTGACATGTTCCAAGATCTGCAGTAGGTAATTTGGAGATTCAGGAGAGCTGCTGGTGTAAGTTCCAGTAGAAGGTCAGCAGACTCAAAACTCAGGACGAGCCAATGTTTCTGTTGGAATTCAAAGGCAGGAAAAAGTACTAAGGAATCCCCTTTCACTTGTAGAAGGGTAAACCTTTTTCTTTTGTTCAGACCTTCAAGTAATGGATAAGGCCCACTCACATTTGGAAGGGCAATCTGCTTTCCTCACTCTCATTCAAATGCTAACCTCATCCAAAACACCCTCACAGACACATTCAGAATAGTGTTTCACCAATATCTGTGTACTCTGTGGCCTAATTAAGTTGACAAATGAAATTAACCATCACAATTATGCAGTAATAAATTTAAAACATGTGTATTGCAATATATGAATGCTTTCTTTCTGATTACAGAATGATGAGTTAACTTTTTAAAATATGGAAATCGTAGAAAAAGAGCAAAGAATGTATTATACATTAATCAATTGAGCTATTGTACACAAGTAAAAGATACATACTATACATACTGTGGCTAACTTAAGCAAGCAAAGAATTTCTTAAGAGAATACTTGGATTTGATGGAATTTAAAGTGTAATTGATCAAGCATTCCTAAGGAAAGGGTGGGCACTAGAGTAAGTTCAACATCTACACCGAGAAGCAGCATGTGATAGATTTACCTCTGGTTTACACTCCGTTGAGGCCATGCTGTAGAGAAGAAAGAGTCCTTACTCAAAATTTGTTTCAGCTCTCAAGAACCAAGCCATGAAGGTATGAAAAGTTTTACTGGTTCACACACAAACCATGAAAGTATGAAAAATATTATTACTCACATAATGAGGCTCCTCAGGGTCGCAAGACCTCCTAAGCTGGTCTTAAAATGGTTAACGGTGCAAGGATGGGAGACTGGTTTGATGTACACTTTGAAACTACCACTTGTGTAAAAGCAGAGAGAACCTAGACTTTCTTATCAGCTTGTCCAGATATGAGGCAAAAGGGAGTGGGGGAGATAAGGCTTAAAAGCTGTCAGCAGTCAAATATCTAAAAATTGGGTTCAACTTATTATATACTGTATCTGATCAAATTGCACGTGCCCACTCCTGGTACAATGTTCTTCAAAGAGATGAGATAACTGGGATTGTCACTGATACATTTTTTATACATGCACCAGCAACCGGAGGATATGATCTATATTCATTGATTCATTTAACTAATATTTGGGTGACTATCAGATGCAACAAAATGCTCAGATCCAGAGTCTGAATGAATACAAGGAGGTTGGTGGCTGATAGCAATGTATGTCATTAATGTTCCTGTTCTGATTTCCTACATGGATCCCTTCTTTGTAAACATTGAGTCTCTCAATGTGCATTGTGATTTATTATTGCATATAAATCCTTATATTATGGTTAATTCAGTGTTGGTAAATTTTAGTTCCATCGAAGACTGCTGACAACATTGAAAACAAAGCAAACATTTAAAGGGTGCTATTCCATTATCAAATACGGTAAAAATAGCTGCATATCTTATCAAAACTAGAATCTAATAATTGAAGAATAATTGATTCTGATAAAGAAGCTTTTTACTTATTCCCATAGGACTATTTTATTTGTAAATTTGAACTAATTAGTGCTATAACATATAGCTCAATATTTAAAGACATTTAATTTTTTCCCTTTCTTTTGCTAGACAAGGAATACCATCTGGACAGTGGTAGATACCTCTTTTTATTTCTGCACAAGCCTTATGGTGTAGAGATTTCTTTTATTACATTACTATTGTGTGTGTGTGTGTGTGTGTGTGTATGCATGTGTACATGTTTGTGTAACTGACCCCAAAGTAACTGACTAGGCTAGAACTTGGTATGATATGTTTCTGATATAACCTGGTAAGATAAAAGACAAAAATAAACTTAGAGGTAGAGACAGGGGTATGACTTTGGCTCTACACTTAGCGTTTTTACTGAGATAGATCAGTTGATAAAACAAAGCTAAAGAGTAAGTTCTCTTCAGCATCACACTCTTTGCCTTGCTATTCTAGGCCACTGTCTTTAGATATCGAGTAGAGGGTTTAGCTTAGCTGATCTTTAAGACAACGTCCAGATGTATAGCATAAAATTTTGTAAATCATGTGGATAACATGTTGATGAGACTTAAAATTTATTGAAGATGGAAAATAATTGGTTTCTCCTTTCTTGTTTTTTGTTACTTGGGACAGGCAATTACTAACCAGTATTAGAGTTTTAGAAGTAGTATGTAACAAAAATCCACAATTGGACAATCATTTCCTATTTTTTAATATTTATTGATTTTAGAGAGAGAATGAGAGAGGGAGAGAGAGATCGCAACATCGATGAGAGAGAAAAACATCGATTGGCTGCCTCCTGAATGCCTCCTACTAGGGATGAAGGCCTCAACCCAGGCATGTGCCCTGACTGGGAATTGAACCAACGACTTCGGTGCATGGGATGAGGCTCAACCACTGAACCACACCGGCTGGACTGGACAATCATTCCTTGTTCTTTAATAAACACTATTGATTTAAAATTTATTAGGTTTATCAATTGTATTTGAAAATTGAAATATTAAGTAAATTAGTATTGACAGAAATAATCTTCCATAGTAAAATATGCTTTACAGATTGGGCTAAAGAAAACCCCAGCATGTTTTCATAATGTGTACTTGATTCTTAGTCCTTGATAGTGCAAAAAGTTTACCGATTTTATAAACTGTATTAATCTTTTATTTGTAAAATATTAAATTATATAGCAAAAAGTCTATTGAAATAATAATAAAAAGAACTAGCTGTTAATTTTAAAAAGAATTAAAATCAACTTCTTTTTAAAATTAACAGCTAGCTGTTTTTCAATGAATTATTGTTATTACTGAATATTGCATTAAAATGTATTGAGTATGAAATTGTATGGCATAGTACTGTGTATATCCATTTTGTCAAGGCTGACTTTACAGTTCAGCACACCTTTCATGTGATTGGCCATAGTAAATAAATATATGTTGAATATGAAGCATGACATCAGAGTAAACTTGAATAACGCTTATGTTGAGTTTGGAATCCACTTTGGCCACTCAGTTATTTAAAAAGATAAGAAAATATAAAATAGAGTGTAATGAATATATCGTGGAATCTCAACAAACCCAAACTTTGGGTAGTGACACATCAAGATAAATATAACTTTATGAAATAACTTAATATATTTCTCCTCTGAAAGTACATGAAAAAGTCAATTATAAATCAAAGCAAACATTTAAAAAATGTTCTCCTTCTCAATGATTTTAAACCTTCCAGTTCCTTTACCCATAACTATCAATTCTTCCTCACATACAAAATTACTATAAATTCTGATTTTCTTCCCTTCTCGTATGACTTGTCTTTATGTTTCATAAATAACAACTAGATTTTTTTTTAGTGCAGCTTATATTTATTTCACTGCTGAGGACCAACCACTCTGATAAGCAATTTTCAGGTTGGGAAAATGTGAACAGAAAAAAAACATTTTTGAGGATATCAATTTTAACCTAACAGATAGAAGAAACAAATGGACAGTATACACTAAAATGTTTTTTTTTATTAGGCCTCATTACACACATACATATATGCACACACACACATACACATGTTTATATATACATGCATGACTGTAGTTTTTATTACAATATAATTTACTATGGTACAAAATGTACCCAAGTTTAAATAATATGAATATCTATAGAGAAAGATGATTGTTTAAGTTACTAATCATGATATGCATTTTCATGATCTATTAAAATATGTCCACTATATAAAATAACATTAAAAATAAATACAGTTCCATTTTGGGGAGAAGAAAAATATTTTTCCATGTATCTATCTATATTTGTATAGATTTATGAAAGAGATTGTACCAAAATATTACATGAGATTAAAAATTGAGATTATATACTCTCTAATTGTTACAATTTATATATTTGTTGCACTTATTTTTGTATTCATTGGTTGCTTCTTCTATGTGCCCTAACCTGAGGGTGAACTCTCAACCTTCACTCTAACCAACTAAGCTATCCAGCCAGGGCTATTTTTCATTTAAATTTAGACATCCTGTAAGGAGAATAGCAAGGAAGCAGTTTATTAATTTTTTTGTTGAATTTATTGGAGTGACATTGGTTAATAAAATTATATAGGTTTCAGGTGTAGAATTCTATAATACATCACCTGTATATTGTATTGTGTGTTCACCAGCCCAAGACAATTGTCCTTCCATCACCATTTATCTCCCTTTACCTTCCTCTACCTTCCCCCATCCCCTTTTCCTCTGATAATCACCACACTGTTGTCTGTCTTTGAGTTTTGGAGTGTTTGCTAAATCCCTTCGTCTTTTTCGCCCAGCCCTGCCCACCCTCTCCCCTCTGACAGCTGTCAGTCTGTTCTCTGTATCATTGAATCTGCATCTATTTTGTTTATCAGTTTATTTTGTTCATTAGATTCCAAATATAAGTTAAATCATATGGTATTTGTCTTTCTCTGACTGGCTTATTTCACTTAGCATAATAATTTCCAGGTCCATCCATGCTGTCACAAAAGGTAAGATTTCCTTCTTTTTTGCAGCCAAGTAGCATTCCATTGGGTAAATGCACCACAGCTTTCTTATCCACTCATCTACTGATGGGCACTTGGGCCGCTTCCAATTCTTGCTATTTTAAATAATGCTGCAGTGAAAATAGGGCTGCATATATTCCTTCGAATTTGTGTTTCAAGTTTCTTTAGATATATTCCCAGAAGTGGAATCTCTGGGTCATAAGACAGTTCCACTTTCAATGTTTTGCGGTAACTCCATACTGCTTTCCACAGTGGTTACACCAATCTGCATTCCCACCAACAGTGCACAAGCGTTCCCTTTTCTCAGCATCCTTTGCCATCACTTTTTGATTGTTGATTTATTGATGATAGCCATTCTGGAAGGTATGATATCTTGCTGTGGTTTTAATTTTCATTTAATTAGTGACTTGAGCATCTTTTCATATGTCTATTGGCCATCTTTGGAAAAGTGTCTATTCATGTCCTTTACCCATTTTTTAATTGAATTGTTTGTTTTTTTGGTGTTGAATTGTATCAATTCTTTACAAAATTTTGGATATTAATCCCTTATCAGATTTGTAATTGGCAAATATATTCTCCCACATTTATTAACTTGCAGATATTATACCAACCTTGCCTCCCAGGAATAAACCTCACTTGATCATGGTATATAATCTTTTTAATGTATTGCTGGATCCAGTTTGCTAATATTTTGTAGAGGAATTTAGCATCTATGTTCATCTAGGATACTGGCCTATAATTTTATTTCTTTGTAGTATCTTTATCTGGTTTTGAAAGGAACTTGCTGTTTTTTATCATATGTAACACTACTAAAGGACAGACTCTTATAATAACATAAGGACAGAAATTTCAGATAAAATATTATGTATTTTATTTACTTCTTATGGGCCTTAGAGCAAATTACCACACTGAAATTGATTTCTCATTCAGGTTAGTATTATCTGTTTAGTGTTTTTGATTTAATACTTATATAGATATATTTAAAGAAAAATTTAAATTGTATAGTGATTGATTAATGTATGTCAGCTGCTATTATTTTACTAATTTTAAGATTAATATCATTTCCTAATACAGCCTTGATTTATTATTAGTATAATTTACTTCTATGCCTAACCACAGGACAGGAAAACGCTGCAGAGATATTCTTACTTTATTCTATTGTATTTCTTCACATTTTTAATAAAACTATACAAAATATTTATTTTATAGTTCTATTATATAAGTACATCTTATCTATCTCATTTATAATTATGCATTTAACTACAGAGTGTAATCATTTGTAAGTCATTTTGGTCTTCAAAGTGCATATGTCTGAAGTTGACAAAAAGTATATAAGGCTGTTCAAACATCTCAGATGAATTCATGCATAGCTAGTGACATGTCATTGATCATTACCAAATTTCTATAAAGGTATAGCATGCCAAATGCATTTCAATTATATTATCGCTTATATATAAAACACAATAGATATGTGAAAGAGTTTGAATAGATCCATCAACTAATTAGCATTTATACATCATAAATTTTTTTCTTATTATTAATCTGAATTAGAAGATTTCTCATAACCTTAAATGAGCAAATTACATTGATTTTGTTGTTTGTGTGTGGAAATATTGTCAGAATTCCTGACTGATAACTACCAGGAAATTATTAAAGTGTTTTTTGCTTTCAAAGCATATTTGTAAATAGAGCATTCCCTTTAAGACATGAGTTCTACTTTCACAGTTTCTATTGCTGCATCAAAAACTGCTTTATAACTCATTGGCTTTAAAGAGATATTTCATTTTACTCATGATTGTAAGCCATCAATTCCACCTAGCTGGGTGGGTATCCTATCTCTGTATGTGTTGTCAGGAGGACAGCTCTACTGGGGCCTGAAAATCTGCTTTGAAATTTAGTGCTTTACCTGGCTGGTCACTGTTTGCTGGATTGACCATCCCAGTAGGCCAAGGTCAAGAGTTCTGTCCATGGGGGTCTATGATAGACTGCTTGTGCTTTCTTACAAAATGATGGCTGGGTTCCAGGAGAGAACTGGGTCTGACAAATACCAGAGAGTCACTTTTTCCATATTCTATTACTCAATGCAGTCCTAGTAGACCTGGCTCAAATTCAAGGAGTTGACATAGATCTCACCTCTAGAGATAGAGAGTCAAAAAATAAGTATCTAGATTTAATCCACTAGAATTATTAAATATCTCTGTATGAAAGTCCATGGTGACTTAAGTTATTTGAAGTAACTGTCCTTGATAAATATGGATCCTAAAAGTAAAAGCACTTAGAGGAATGCAGAATAGATTTATTTTACTGACAACCAAATGATAAACTGAACTTGAGTCTAAGGGTTGTAATAAGTGTTGGGATTCATACACTGAAGATATTTATCTATCTTGTTAATGTGACATTCCCTGAGCGTTATGATTTAGGCTCAGAAATAATTAACCCCAGACACACACAATTGGAATTTTTGTGGAAGGTCTAGTCAGATAATAATAACATTGCAGATAGTAGTAATATTGTAAATTAGATTAAAGACAGAGGATATGTCTAGGTTTCTGATTTTCCCAACAGTAAAATCTGAGACAAAGTTATGTGTGAAGTTTGTTTTTTTGGAAGATGAAAGAAGTAATATCTTGGGAGTAAGAATGGGAAGAGAAGAGACAGGAAAATAATAGCTAATAAAAGAATTATTATGAATATGGTTACCATTGTCAGTGATTGGAGTTTAAACAGTAATTGAGAAATGCTGGAAACTACTTTAGAATATATATCTCAGAGTTAGTCCCTGCCTCAAGGGATGGATTTATACAGCTAATGCCATCAGTCATCTGTTGAAGGCTGCTCCCTGGGGTAAGAATTTCCCTGGCACTTCAAGTCTAACTTTAGGTGGCAAAGTGGGGTACTGAAACCAGAGCAAGCTTTAGACAAAGAGACCAGATATCTGCAGTCATAAATTAAAACGGCAAGAACCGAATTACTACAAATGATGAAATATAGTAGGGATATTTTCAGTACCTGCTATGAAGGAATGTATAAAGAGAGAAAGGTGTACCTATGTTTAAAGGTATCATTAACTTAGAGTTATTGCATATTCTAGATAAATATACCTGTGAGACTAAAGAATTAAGATGTGTTTAGGTTTAAGTAATATAATATATGAAAAATGTTAAAGATCAATTTAACTTTAAGTAAAATGTATCTTTGCTACTACATGTATATTTATAATTCAATTATATATTATAATACTGGATTTTGTATCTTGAGTAGAATAAAACTTTTAAATAAGTAGAAATTTTACAAAAATATACAGAGACTTTGAAAATACTTAAATCACATTTTTTGTTAAAACATTAGTGGTAAATAATTAAAGCTACTTGATCAATATGTTAAATATATTAAACCTAATTGGCTCTTATCCTGAAAATATATACATATCATAAAAAATTAAGGGTATAAAAAGGAAAATAGCATCATTCTCTAAATATTTCTAATAATAATCAACTATTGTATGGGTTTACATTACACTACATTTATAATATTTTGATTTGACTTTGAAGTTTTCGACCCAAAACAGAAGTTTTTACAAATCAGTTTAAAATAATTTCATTGTTTTACTAAGTTTTAGTTTCATTTATAATAAACATACATATCAGCATGCTGTACCCAGTAATTTAAAATAAATGCTGTTTATGTTTCATCTATAATTGTTTGATTTCATCAATTTGTTCTAAAGATTAAAAAGTACTGAATGTTTTCATAAACATTCTTGTTTATTTCTTTCAGATTTTCATGAACACTCTTATTTAACTCTTTCAGGTTTTTTTCATTGCTAAATAAAAAGATGTATTGTTACATTAAATCCTTATAGTCTTCATTAAATTCTGACACATATTCAGCAACCATGCTTAATAATAATCGCATTTGGATTTCTGTTTCTTTTCTTCAGGATATTTATGTATTTATTTTTAAAATTATCTTTGTTGAGAGTTTTACAGATGTCCTCTTTATTATTTTTCAATATCCCTGGGGTGTTAATCTTTTGAAAACCCACTTGCAATTGAAATGATTCTTTTCAAAAATATTTCTTCTTTTTCAATATCACAATATAATAGACACTAGGTTTGCTTTCATGGTGCATCAACTAATTTTCAATCAGTACATCTTAAGTTTTCTTCATTCAAAATGTCTGTTGCAAAATATCATGCAACTAATATTTTTACCAAGGCATTCAAAATACTAGAGAGAGTTATTCTGAAAACAATATAATTAAATCATTAATGTTTTCAACTTTCAATGAAAGGTAATACTGATAGTGGGGTTGAGATAAGAGCACTTGAGTTTATAATCTGGATTTATCACTTACTATGTGAAATCTATTTAAAATCTTTGTGCCTCAGTTTCTTACTAAATAAGCTTTAAAACACATGACTCTGTGTATACAGGGTTGGGCAAAAGTAGGTTTATAATTGTGAGTATGCAAAACAGTTTATTCTTGTATTATTATTTATTAATTATTGTATTATTTATTTGTATAACAACCATAAACCTACATTTGTTCACCCTGTATGATTATAATTGGTCACACTAAACAATATAACAACTAACCTTGGAGGCAAATCAGTTCAGCAGTTAGCAAGAGTAGGTAGTTAATTCAGAATTACTGTAAGTGGAAAATTATACATGTAGATAAAGGATAAGAGTCTGATGTGAATAAGCAGATCTAAAGATATCCTTGCTTAGACCTGAAAGTGGACAAAGCAAAGATGAAGTTAAATCTGGTCTTAAATGATTCTAAGTTTCTGTAAAAAAGATGCATGTAGAGGTTACATATGAATATCATCTTTTTCCGGTTCCACTTATTTGGTAACTCTGCTGTATTACTTCACAGTATTACTTTTTATTTCTGATTTCATCTTTATGACAGAATTTAATGAAGAGGCTTTACTTTTCTCATACTTCTTTGTACAATATTTATGACTATATTAAGCCACAGTGCTTTTGTCATTGTACTTCAAAATATTTTGTGTATTGATTGGAGTTCCTCTAATAGGTACCATAGAAGAAAAATCTGGTGTCTGTGCGTGTTGGGGGGCTGGGGGGTCGGAATCAGGGCCTACCAAGGTAAGCCATGTATGGTTAATGTAACAAATGGAATCAGGAAACCTAGGAAACATACCAAAAAGAGCTTTTATTCACATCATGATAATCTTGGAAAAGAGGTTGTGTGCCCTGATGGGTGTCTTAGGGTCTCAAGTAGCAAAGCAATAATTCCATTACCATGGAGTAGGGAGACAACTGCAGATGGATGCAGGAGAGGCGCATCTGACATGAGAATCAGTAACATGAATAAGCCCAGTTTTTCCTGACTGAGGGAACATACCTGAAAGGAAATGTAATAAGGTACAAAAGAACCATGAAAATTAAAAATTCCATATTTAAGAATAAATGTTTATATTTAAGAACCTGTGAAAATTTATAAAAAGCAGTTGTAATTCTATATACTAACATTGAACTCTCTGAAAAAGTAATTAAGAAACTATCTTGTTTATAATAGATAGCATTGAAAAAAGAGAGAGAGAGAGAGAGAGAATATTCTTAGGAATAAGTTTAACCAAAGAGGTGAAAGATCTGTATGCTGAAAACTATAAAACAATAATGAAATAAACTGAAGATACAAATAAATGTAAAGACATTCTGTGTTCATAGATTAAGTTAATATTGGTTAAGTGTACATGTTACCCAAGATCATCTACAGATTTTTAAGCAATCCATATCAAAATTCCAATGGCATTTTTTACATAAATAGAAAAAACAATCCTAAAATTTATATAGAACTATAACAGACCCTGAAGATCCAAAGCAATCCTAAGAAAAAAGAATGACACTGGAGTTATTACTTTTTTTTTATTTTAAACTATATTACAAAGCTTTAATAATCAAAACAATATGGTGCTAATATTAAAAACAAGCACATACACCAATGGAACACAATAGAGAGCCCAGAACTGAGCCCATGCATATATGATCAACTAATTTTTAACAAGGCACCAAGAATACACAATGGGAAAATATAGATTCTTCAGTAATGGTGTTGGGAAAGTTAGATATCTACTTGCAAAAGAATGAAATGGAGCCCTTATCTTAGAACATTCACAAAAAAATACATCAAAATGGATTAAAGACTTAAAATGTGAGACTCAAAAGCATAAAATACCTAGAAGAAAGAAGAGGGAATGAGCTCCTTGACATTGGTCTTGGCAATAATGTTCCGGATAAGACACCAAAAGTACATGTAACTAAAGCAAAGTTAATAAAGAGAAACTACATCAAATTTAAAAGCTTCTGCACAACAAAGAAAATAATCAATATAGTGAAAAGTTTACCTCCAGAATGGGAGAATATTTTTGCAGATCATCTATCTGATAAGGGATTCACATCCAACTTTATGAAAGATGAGTTCAACTCAATAGCCAAAACAACAACTAATAATCTAATTAAAACTAGGCAAAAGATCTGAATAGACATTTATCCCAAGAAGACATACAAATGGTCAACAGGTACTAAAAAAATGTACCCAACATCACTAATAACCAACACAATGAAATCAAAACCACAATGAAATATTACTTCATACCTGTTATGATGGCTAGTATTGAAAAGACAAGCATTAATAAGTGCTGATGAGGATATAAAGAAAAGAGAATTCTTGTACATTGTTGATGGAAAAGTAAATTGGTATATTCATTATAAAAAACAGTAAAATAGAACCATGATATAATTCAGTAATCCCATTTCCCTGTATATTCAGAGGAATAGAAATCAAGATCTCCAAGACATATCTGCATGGATTCCCATATTTATTACAGTATTATTCACAATACCCCAGCTTTTGAAACAACCTAAGTCTCTAGCGAATGATCAATAGATAAATAAATATGGTATATACATACAATGCGATATTATTCAGAAGGAGTCCTGTCACTACACAACACAGATGAACCAGGAAATCATTATAACAAATTAAATAAGTCAGATACAGAAATACAAGTACTTGTATGATCTCACTTCTTTATGGAATCTAAAAAAAATGAATTCACAGAACTTGAGAGTAAAATTGTAGTTGTCAGAGACGGGAAACAGAGGAAATGAAAACATGTTTGTCAAAGGTACAGACTTGTAGTAATAAGAAGAAGTTCTGAGGATCTACTGTAAAGCATGCTAACTATAGAAAATACAAAATTCCAAATGTAGAATTTCTTGCTTGCAAATAAAACTGAAATTCATGTTCTACATGTAGTTATCTAGAGTTTTGATTTATATTCGTGTTTTGCCACTTACGAGCTACACAATGTTTGGGTAATTATATATGCCATCACAATCATATTCCCTAAAATTAGAAGATAGATAATATAAACCATGAATAATTATATTACATTGACTAGTGTGTTAGTGTTTTCTAGTAAGGATTTTGTGAGTTATAGACAGCTGCCTAGGGATAGTATGTTCACTCTATAAATTTGAGGGCTTAGTTAACAAGACGTTTTTGGTTGTTGATGGTTGGTTGTTCTTTAAATTGGCAGAGATTTGTAATCCTCAAGGGAATATTCTTCCTTAGTTGACACATAGAAAAACAAATGGTTTAATAACTTTGTAGTTATACCCAGGAGATCAAGTACAGCAGGAAGAAAGGGGGTGAATCTGTATGAAATGTAGCATGAGACACGATAAGATGATTCATGGCTTTTGAATATTATAATGGAGAAAAAGCCCAGTAAGAGATATAACTCCTGAACTACAATTTGTTTTCTTCTATTAATCTAAATTCAGATAAATGCTCACCATCTTTATCACAGTTATTAATAATAAAATATATACTTTTAGTTTGAAATGTATGAATGAATACACATCTATAGATATTGAGGCAGAAGGATTGTTCCAACTTCTGAGTATTACTGTGCTCTAATTATACCAGATGTATGTGTACATTTCCTATAAGTACAGACTTTCAATACACTAGTCAGTCAATGTGTAAAAAATGTTCCCAATGAAATGTTCTTTGTCCAACATTGCTCTGAATTTATTTATTTAAAAAAATCAAGTCAACTTCCAACAGAATTTTTAATTGAGTTTCATTCACTAAATCATTTATGTAAAAGGAGAAATATAAATAATTTGAATAAGCAATAAAACCTCTGAAAAATAGTATATCATTAACTCATCAAAAGCAATACTTTATAAAGTATTTAATGCCATAAATTACATAAAGATTAAGTTATAATGAAGCCAGAAATGCATCTCTGAGAAGGTATAAAAAACTATAAAGCAAGATATTGAAGAATTTACTTTCAGATGACTTTAATTCTCTTTGCTTATCTATATTTTCAACAATGGATATTACTTTTTAATAAACAAAAGAAATTATTTATTGTGTAATAAAATATTTCAAGCAATTATTTTTTTAATTTTTGAATTGAGTTTATTGGGGGGGTGACACTGGTCAATAGGGTCAAATAGGTTTTAAGTGTCCATTTCTATGATATATGATCTGCACATTGCATTGTGTGCTCAACACCCAAAGTCAAATCATCTTTCATCACCATATATTTGGCTCCCTTTACCTTATACAACCCCCTACCTCCTTTCCACTGATAACCACCATACTATTGTCTGTGTCTATGAGTTTCAGTTTTATATCCTAGATACGAATGAAATCATTTGGTTCTTATTTATTTCATTTAGCATAACATTCTCAAGGTTCACGCAGGTTGTCACAAATGACATTATTTCATCTTTTCTTATGGGTGAGTGGTATTCCATAGCATATATGTATCACATTTTCTTTATACAATCCTCTATGGAAGGACAATTTGGTTATCTCTATGTCTTGGCCACCATGAATAATGCTGCAACAAACATAGGGGTGCATATATCTTTGCAAATAAATGTTTTCGAGTTTTTCAGGTAGATACGCAGAAGAAGGATTGCTGTGTCATAATGTAACTCTATTCTAATTCTCAGTGTTTTGAGAAAGTGCCATACTTTTTTCCATAGTGGCTGTACAAGGGTTTCTTTTTCTTCACAACCTTTCTAACACTTATTACTTGTCTTGTTGATAATAACCATTCTAACTGGTACAAAGTGGTACCTCTGACAGTTATAAGCAAACAAAATTAGTCTAAATTCTCAAGTATAAAAAATGCTGTCTTCCAATTGCTTAACCCCAAATTCTTAGCAAAAGACTTTATTGTTGAAAGTATTACAGATGTTCCCCCTTTTGTCCCCATTGACCTCCTCCTCCCCACCCATGCCCCTCCTCTTCCTTTACCACATGGTTTGTGCCCATTGGTTATGCATATATGCATGTAAATTCTTTGGTTTAGCTCTTCCTGCCCACTCCCCCTTTGAATTTGCATTTCCTAATAGCTAGCGAAGTTGAACATCTTTTCATATATCTGTTGACCATCTGTATGTCCTTTTGGGAGAGGTATCTGTTCAGATCCTCTACCTATTTTTCAATTGGATTGTGTGTTTGTTTGATGTTGAGTTGTATGAGTTCTGCATATAAATTGGATATTAACTCCTTGTCAACACTGTTGTTTGCAAATATCATCTCCCATTTAGCTGGTTACATTTTTGTTTTGTGGGAAGTTTCTTTTGCTGTGCAGGAGCTTTTAAGAGTTTGCTATAGATCCATTCACATATTTTTGCCTTTACTTCTCTTACATTTGGGGTCAAATTCATTAAATGTTCTGTACAACCAAGGTCCATAAGTGTAGTAACTATGTTCTCTTCTATGTACTTTATAGTTTTGAATCTTATATTTAGGTTTTTGATCCATTTTGAATTCTTATACATGGAAACAAACCGAAATATAGTTTGATTCTTTTGCATGTGGTTTTCCAATTTCTCCATCACCATTTATTGAAGAGGCTTTTTGTGGCCATTGTGTGATTTTGGCTACTTTGTCAAAAATGATTTACTCATATACATGTGGTTTTATTTCTGGGCTCTCCATTCAGTTCCATTGGTCTGTATGTCTGTTTTTCTGCCCATACTTGTTGTTTTGATTATTATAGCTGTGTAGTATAAGTTGAAGTCAGGTAGTGTAATACCTCTGGCTTTGTTCTTTTTTCTCAGGATTCTTTTGCCTATTCATAGTATTTTGTAGTTCCAAACAAATCTGATGATTTTTAGTTACATTTCTCTAAAAAACAGCATTGGGATTTTGATGGGGATTCCATTAAATCTGTGTATTGATTTGGATAATATGGCCATTTTAACTATGTTCATTCTTTTAATTCATGAACATAGAATATCTTTTCATTTCATTGTACTTTTTTCTATCAGTTTTAATAATGCTTTGTAGTTTTCAGTATACAGGTCCTTCACATCCTTTGTTAACTTATTGTAACTTGTTCCTAGGTATTTTATTCTTTTGGTTGCAACTGCAAACGGACTTTTGTTTTCATTTTTTTTCCTGAATTTTTATTGTTAGTATATAGAAAAGCTGTTGGTTTTTGTACATTGATTTTGTATCCTGCAACTTTACTGTATTTCTTCATTGTTTCTAATAGAATTTGGTAGCGTCTTTGGGGTTTTCTAAGTACAGAATCATGTTGTCTGCAAAAAAGTGATACTTTTACTTTGTCCTTGCCAGTTTGGATGCCTTTTATTTCTTTCTCTTGCCTTATTGCTCTGACTAGGACTTCCAGAACTATGTTGAATAAAAGTGGTGAGAGTGGGCATTCTTGTCTTGTTCCTGATTTTAGAGGAAGAGCTTTCAGTTTTCACCACTGAGTGTGATGTTGGCTGAGGGTTTGTTATATATGGCCTTTATTGTGTTGAAATACTTTACTTCTATATCCATTATTGAATATTTTAATCATAAATGGATGTTGTATTTTATGAAATGCTTTTTCTGCATCTATTGATAAGATCATATAAATTTTGTTCTTTGTTTTGTTAATGTGGTGTATTACATTGATTGATTTGCATATGTTGAACCATCCTTGTGTCCCTAGAATGAACCCCACTTGATCATGATGTATTATTTTTTTTAATGTATTGTTGTATTTGATTTGCTAGTATTTTGTTTAGGATTTTTACATCTGTATTCATTAGCGATATTGGTCTCTAATTTTCTTTATTTATGTTATCCTTGCCAAGTTTTGGTGTCAGTGTTATGTTGGCCTTATAAAATGTGTTAGGAAGTATTTCATCTTCAATATTTTGGAAGAGTTCGAGAAGGATAAGTATCAAATCTTCTTTGAATGTTCAGTAGAATTCACTGGTGAAGCCATCCTGTCCAGGACTTTTATTTTTTAATGGTTGTTTTCTATTTCCTCACTGTTGATCAGTCTATTTAGATTTCCCAATTCTTCATGATTAAGTCTAGGAAGGTTATATATTTCTAGGAATTTATCTATTTCTTCTAGGTTATTGAATTTGGTGGTATATTGTCTTTCAGAGTATTCTAGTATAATCCTTTGTATATTTCTGATTTATGTGGTAACTTCTCCTCTTTTGTTTCTAAATTTGTTTATATGAGTCTTTTCTCTATATTCCTTAGTGAGTCTAGCCAGGGGTTTGTCAATTTTATTAATCTTTCCAAAGAACCAGCTCTTTGCTATATTAACTTTTGTATAGTATTTTTTCTCTGTTTTATTCAATTCTGCTTTAATATTTGTTACTTCCTTTCATCTGCTGACTTTGGGTTGCTTTTAGTCTTCTAACACTACACCTAGTTCTTCAAGGTGTAGTGTTAGATTGATAACTTGGGATTTCTCTTCTCTTGATTCTTGAGATAAGCCTGTAATAATATAAACTTCCCTCTTATTACTGCTTTCACTGCACCCCAGAAGTTTTGATTTATCATATCGTCATTCTCATTTGTCTCTATATATCTCTTGATCTCAACTTTTATTTCTTCTTTGACCCAGTCATTTTTTAGTAATATGTTGTTTAAATCTACATATTTGTGGTTTTCTTTACTACATTTTTGTGGTTGATTTCTAATATCAAAACATTGTGTTCAGAGAATGCTCGTTATAATTTCAGTCTTCTTGAATTTGTTGAGGCTAGTGTTGTGACCCAACATATGGTCTATCCTTAGGAATGTTCCATGTGGGCCCAGCTGGTGTGGCTCAGTGGTTGAGCATCGACCCATGCACCAAGAGGTCACGAGTTCGATTCCCGGTCAGGGCACATGCCCAGGTTGTGGACCCGATCCCCAGTGGAGGGCATGCAGGAGGAGGCCAGTCAATGTTCTCGCTCATTGATGTTTCTATCTCTCTCGCCCTCTCCCTTCCTCTCTCTTTAAAAATGAATAAAGAAAAAAAATTAAAAAAAAAAAGAATGTTCCATGTGCATTGGAAAATAATGTACAATCTGATGTTCTGGGATGAAAGGCTCTGTAAATGTCAATCATGTCCATTTGGTTTAATGTGTCATTTAAGGCCCATAAATCTTTATCGAGTCTCTATTTGGATGATCTATCTAGAGCTGTCAATGGATTACTAAGGTCTCCACTATAATTATGTTTTTGTCTGTTTCTCCCTTTAGTTCTTTTAGTAGTTGCTTTGTATATTTCAGTACTCCCTGATTGGGTGCATATATAAAGAAATGTTTTGTCTTCTTGATGTAGTGTCATCTTTATCATTATAAAATTTCCATTTTTGTCTCTTGTTATCTTTAAATTTATTTTGTCAGATATAAGTATGGCTACACCTGCTTTTCTGTGAATGCTGTTTGCTTAGAGAATCATTTTCCACTCTTTCACTTTGAGTCTAACTTTGTCTTTGCAGCTTAGATGTGTCTCCTGAAGGCAACATATGGTTGGGTTTTATTTTTTGATCCAATCTGCTACTCTGTGCCTCTTTGTTGGTGAACTTGGTCCATTTACATTAAAGGTAATTATTGATGTATGAGGATTTCTGATAGCCATTTTTATCTTTTGCTTTCTGGTAGCTCTGTGCCTTCATTGGTTCTTTTCTTTGTGTTTCTGTCTGTTGTTTTTTGTTTGGTGGTATTCCTTCTTTTCTATGTTTCCTCTTTTTTTAAGCTATGTGTCTATTTGTGTGTGTGGGGGGGGGTGACCATTAGGTTAATGAAAGAGAAAGTTTCATATATACAGTAGTATTTTTTCTTTTGAACGCATCTGTTCTGCATCCTCCTTTACAAATTCAGACATGTACCCTCGCCTCCTTTTATGTTTCTATTGTCATAAATCATCCCTGTTTATGCTATAAGTTTGTTGGTGATCTTTCTCATCATTTTGTGACCGTTTTTTCTTTGTTTCAAGTAGAATTAACCAGCTTCAGTATTTTCTGCAATGAAGGTCTTCTGGTGATAAATTCCCTCAGGTTCTGTATGTCTAGAAAGGTCTTTATTTTTTCTTCATATATAAAGGATAACTATGTGATATATTATTTTTGGTTAGTAATTTCTCTCTTTCAGTCGTTTGAATAGTTGGTTCCACTCTCTTCTGGCTTGTAGAGTTTTGGCTGAGGACTCTGATAATAACCTAATGGGCTTCCCTTTATAGGTTACTTTCTTCTTTTCTCTGGCTGCCTTGAGAATTATTTCTTTGTCATTAATTTTTGACAGTTTTATACAATGTGGCTTGGAGAAGGCCTCTTTGGATTAAGCAAACGGGTGCTCTGTTTGCTTTTTGGATTTGGATTTGAGGAGCTAGCTGTTTCAATAGTTTTGGGAAGTTCTCATCCACTATTTGTTTTAATAGGCTCTTTGTTTCTTTCTCCCTCTCTTCTTCTTCTAGTATGCCTATTATTCTTATATTGTTCTTTCTGATGGAGTCATATATTTCTTGTAGAGTTTTTACATTTTTTTTATGCCCAAGTCTTTCTCTTCTTTGCTCTATGTCATTTCTAGATTTCTATCTTTGATATCACTTATTCTTTCCTTCATCTGGTCAGCTCTATTTCCTATGCTTGCTAGTTCATTCTTCATCTCTTTTTTTGAGTTCTCCATCTCCAGAATTTTTGTTTGATTCTTTTTAAAATTTTAATCTCTTTTGTGAAGCACTCATTGTTATCATTGATTTGTTTTCTGAGTGTATTAAATTGCCTGTCTTTATTTTCTCCCATCCTATTGAAATTTTTGGAAATGAAATTTTGAATTCTCTGTCATTTATATCACATAATTTTATGTCTTTAAGTATGTTCTCTGTAGATTCATTTTCTTTCTGACCTGCCTTTCTCCCTTGGTTTTTCATGGTCTTTGATGGATTTCTTCTCTGTCTAGGCATTTCTGTATGAGTGGCATTTCTCTAGCCAATTGATATGAGGATATTTTCTCTACTTTTCCAGTAGTGGGCAATGAATCACAAGTTTTTTAGCACTGTGAAATTCTAGTGTGTCCCCATAGCCATACACTCCTGTCAATGTAGGTACAATGTGTGGTATGGGGGTAGGCTGAGGGAACCAGCCAGTTCTTTTGTTGTTTTGCCCTCCTGGTAATGGCAACCAGGGACCTTTTTGGGGATTCCCCCTGTGCCCCCACTCTAGGACGTGTCACAGAGTACACCCTTTCCTCAGGAAAAAATGTGATTCTGTAGTACCAGTTCTTGAGTTTACAGATAATATTTTCTGCGACCCAACACCAAGGATGAAGGGAGACAAAAGGAGGTGAGCTCTGTGAGGCTACAGGATGGCAGGGCTCTGTGAATTTGTTTCTCTGTCTGGAATACCCACCACCCAGTAACCATGGCTGCACCCCAAGATGTCACCTTGCTCAGGTCTCTGGGCTCAGCTGCAGCTCATGTTGCTCTCTCCTTCAGTAATACCCACTGAATATCTTTGCTCCTCCCAGCTGAAGTGAGCACTAGCCACAGGCAGATTTCTACTCTCTTCATGCAACATTGATATAAGTGAGAAACATCAATCAGTTGCCTCCCATATGTGCTCTGACCTGGGATCAAACCTGCAACTTCTCGGTGTATGGAACAATGTTCAAACCAACTGAGCCACACAGGCCAGGGCACCTTTAGATGTTTTAAAGTGTAGTTTTTTAAGTGTGTTTGTGTGTTGAGCAAGGAATTCTTTGTTAAATTGTAGCTGTTCAAATCATTGAAACTTTAAGGGGGTCTCTCATGCAACCATTCCTCTGACGTCACTCCACTTTTAATTTTTAAGCAATGATTTTTTATCACTATCAAGATAACTAAATACTGCATGGCAAGAATTTATGTGGCATTTAACATTCTAAAAATTTTAATTTTTTTTTAGCATTTACTAGGAACTGAATTGATTCCACCCACCAAATTTATATGTTGAAGTTTGAACCCCCAAATGTGATTGTATTTGGAGGTGGGGCCTTTGGGAGGTAATTAAATTCAGATGCAATCATGACAGTGAGGACACTATAATGGAAATAGTGTCATTATAAGAAGCAGCAGAGACCAGAGCGCTCTCCACCAGGTAAGGACACATAAGACAGTCAGCTCTCCACTAGCTAGAAAGAGGGCTCTCACCAAGAACCAAATCAACCAGCACCTTAATCTTGGATTTCCCAGCCTCAAGAACTGTGAGAAATAAATATCTGTTATTTGAGCTACCTAGTCAATAGTGTTTTGTTATAGCAGCCTACACTGACTAAGACAGCATTCATATACAAAATTTATATTTCTTTGAAAGTGAAAATATGCTTAGACCAAACCCTAATGCTAACAATCCCTTTTCAAATGTTCTGTAATTTTTTTTCTTTTGTAGGAATGATTTTTAGAGCATTAAAGCTATAAGACATACTCTCTTTTCTTTGCCAAGAAAGAAATCAATACCAGTGGAGTGCATAGGCCAGTGGATTGGAGTAATTTTCCTGTGTGACTTTAGATCTTGAAAAGATATTATATAAAATAACTGATGCAGGAAACTGTAAAACCATTCACAAACTTCACCTGTTCTACCACCAGCAGCAGTTATTTTGCAAAATTGTTCTGGGGTATGAGTTTCTTTCTCTATGTAAAAAGAAACCCCATTGTGTTTCAGTTGGATGTAAATATAGCTGAGTAAAAATAAAATGTGCATAAGAAATATGGATACAATTCTGTATGGGGTAAGTAATAATATTTTTAATAATGCCTAAGCAAGAGAAAGTCATTTGAAGTCTGCGATCTTAAGGCAATTATTTGTCTATGAGAGCACACTGGGTTAAAGAGAAATGTACTGTGTACATGGCTCTTGAAAAGACTAATGGTGCATTGTGTCTACAGCTATCACTCCATGTGATATTCATCTATCTGAATACAAAAGAGCTTAAATTGTATTTATTAAACTATTATAGTTAATCACAAAGTTCTCTAGACTCCTTTCTCATACCTGTTCAAGGCACATTGGAATTGGATTAGGGAAACTAGTTGGATACTTTTCTATTTGAAAAAGTGTTATAAGAAAATTATATAAAGACGTAAGAAAAATTTAGGACATCAAAAAGGTACATAAGCTCTGGCCAGTTTGGCTCAGCGGTTAGAGCATTGGCCCGTGGACCAGAGAGACCCGGGTTTGTTTCCCACTAAAGGCATGTACCTCGATTGTGGTTTGTCCCCGGCCCCGGATAGGGTCGTGTGGGTGGCAACCAGTCAATGTATCTCTCTCACATCGATGTTTCTCTCTCTCTCTTCCTCCCTCTCTCCCTCCCGCTCTATCTGAAGATAAATGAAAAGGTGTCCTTTGGTGAGGATAAAAAAAATAAAAATAAATAAAAGCTACATAAATCTATTGAAATAAATTCCATATTTAAAATAAAAACTGAAATTCACAATCTCTATTATCTAATACATCCATCTTGTTTCTATTATGAAAGAGATAAAATATCCATTTGCACTGTAATGTGAAAAAAATAACTGATACTATTTAAAGATAATAAAATCCCCTTTTAGGAAAATTCCAGAGAATCAAGTGAAAAAAAAAAAAAAAAATATATATATATATATATATATATATATATATATATATGGCATTTGAAGTAAGAGAGTTTAAATTCAAGTGAACAAAAATAATTAAAAATTATGCATTTCTTATATATATCCTAGATATTACCAATTTAAAACATAATAAGGTAAAATATTCATATTTATATAAACAGCTACAATAAAACTACCAAGTGCCTTAAAATAATGTTTCAGGAATGTCCAAGACATTATGCTGCATACACCAAATTGTAAAAGAACAAGAAAATTGAATAAGTGAGAGAGAACTCATGTCTTTTGGTTCGAAAAACAGTATTATATAAATGTCAATACTCAAAATTTATGTATAAATTCAATCTAACCTAATGAAAACAGCAACAAGATGATTCAAAGTACTTGACAAGCCAACTTTAAATATGATATGGAAAGTAAATATGTAAAAAAAAAATAGTCCCTACAACATTTGTTAATGGATTTTATTCTATGTCTAAGAATGGCTATTTTAATTCATGGTGCAAACTATGTATTTCATCATCTTGTGTTTGAATCATTTATTTGGAAAAAAGTAATGTCAGGAGAAAAATTTAAATATATTTTAATTATCATTCATACATTTCATATTTTTGTAAGTATGCATTATATGTAAATAATACTGGTATTAATGATAATGCATTATACAAATATATATAATATGCAATTATTATATACAAATAACTGATTATATAAGACGCATTATATATATATATATAAAGCATATATAAATAAGAGTATATACATACACACATATATCATTATATTTTGGATATATTTATTAAAATAAAATATTTACATGGAAATTAAGCTAATGTGTATGTATTTGAAACATACTGAAATAAGATTGCTACATAAAATGATTGATTTTTATTATCAGCCTTCACATTTTAAAAAGTGTTGAATTGTACTTTTAATTATTTGAAACTGGCTTCAGATAACTTTATTGAATCACAGAAATATGTGAATAATTTTCATGTAATTTAAAGTGATTATTAGTAACATGGCTTCTATATATTTTTTCTAGTTATAACCAACAGTGACAATCTAGATTCCTTTAATAAGCTAATACAAACTGACTTTATATATTTTATAAATTTTTTTCTTTTTATTCATTTTAGAGAGAGAGAAAGGGAGAGGGAGAGAGAAATAGAAACATCAATGAGAGAGAACATCTATTGGCCACCTCCTGCATACCCCCCCACTGGAAATTGGGCCCACAACCTGAGCATGTGCCCTGACCAGGAATCGAACCGACAACCTCTTGGTACATGGGTCGACGCTCAACCACTGACCCACACTGGCCAGGCTGACTTTATATTTTATTTCTAAATATCTTGTGGACAGATTTTAACTAAAATGAGAGACTTTTTTTTTGTTTACCATGGTGTTTACCATTCTTGACTTTATTTTCATCCATATAAATTCTCACCTTGAATTAAGGCAAGTTACATTTAAGTACATCTGTATCTCAAACATTTTTTCAATTTCTGAGAATGGCAGCCTTTTCCTTTTGTGTTACACACAGATTAGCACCTATTTTACAAAATAATCACATGAGTAATGCTAATGTTAATATTGCTGGTAAATATGAACTAGAAGTTAGTATTGAACAAATTCTACCAAGAGTTAGAACAAAGCCATAGGTGACCCCAACATGAGGTCAGGTCTTTGGACCCTAGCTGCTTTTTCATTGGGGTATCTATTTACCACTGCCTTGGTCAGGCTGCCTCTATACTCAGAGATTTAACACTGTGTCCAAAACAATCTTCCCTACTCCCCTGCAGAAGGGGACACAAAGTTATAATGTGCAAACATATGTAATAATGCTACTGAGGGACACTTGATAATCAAACTTCTTGACCCTTCAGTAAAGAAAAGTGTGGAAGGAAGTGAAGGAGCCTACTAGCACAGCCCATCATGAGTAGACTGTATATCTAGTAGTGTCATTTAAACCAAAGATAATCAAAGTTCAGGAAAAAGGCAACATGATGGTAAAGTTTATTTTTTTATCAATTGTTATAACTTTCAATATATTAATTTTTCTTAAACTATTGTTCCTTTCCTAGGAAGTTTGTTAAAATCTTACATTATGAAAAAAATCAATTATGTATGCATCTTTTCTGAGCTCCATTGGAGTCAGTAAAATTAAACAATTAGACTAGGTGTTCTTTACTGCTACCTAGCTATCAAATAAGAGAGAAGACACCTAATTAGATTTGAAGTTCAGGTAAACAATAAGTAATTTCTTAGTAAAATAATTACAAGTATGTGTTAATGCCATTATAAACAACCATGAGTATTTGGGACATACTTATACTAAAAATATTCCTTGTTTATCTGAAATTTAAATTTAATTGGTTATACAGTTTTTATTGGCTAAATATTTCAGTCTTACTATTACTGCATCTACTACTTCTGTTACTACTACTGGCTAACATTTATTTCTGACTTCACATGTATCATGTACCCTTAAATATTTTATATGCAGTTTCTCACAATCCTCAAAAAAAAAAATCACACATGAATGTCGTTGTTATGTCCACTTTACCAAAGAGAAAACTAAAGCAAAGAGGTTAAATAACTAAACAAAGATTATATGTAATTCCATCCTATATAAGATGCTTCATTCAAATGTTATTAAGTTCAGTATTATGAGATATATTCTGTGAGCCAAAGGATTTTAGCTGGCTTCCAGTATGGAGAAGAGAATTTTATAGATAAATGAAAGATGATTCAGTTGCCTGGGTGATTTGCAATGTAAAAAGAAAGTTGTATTGTTTCCATTAAGGATGAAAAGTCTATTTTTCAAAACATTTTGATCATTTTTTTCTTGACCTGTGCAAATTTCTAACTCACATCACACATATAGCATCACTGTTATAATCAAACCAACAGTCTTTGCAAACAAGAGTTGCCTGTTTATTTCAAGCTAGGAAAGTACTAATCTGACACACAGATTTCAAAATAATTTTGTTGTATATTTCTATCATTATTTGCCTGATTTCCCAATCTCTTCCACATGTGGAACCTGATGACATTAATCTGCAAGATAAATCCTATTGAGTTTTTGAACCAATTCTGGTGAATGTGAGCTCTAAATCAGGTTTCCTCTACCAGAAATTACTATAGGTAGAGTAATTATGGTCCAAGCCATAAATCTAAGTATAGTGAATGAAAGGGCATACATATAGAAGTACATAAAGTTCTCTTGAGTATTTTAAACTACATTATTTGTGTGTACCCTACTACCTCCAGAGTTCCTTAATCTGACTTCATTATGTTTTCTGGCTTCTCTTTCTTACCAGAATTTACTGTAGTGACAGCTGTTCCTTTTTGATCTTATTTTGGCTTCTGTGTCTGGACTCACTCCTGGTACATGGTCACACATCCCTGGTTTTCAGGGGGTTTAATTCCTGCTTTCTGGCATCAGCCTCTGCCTTTATTCATATCCTGCAATAGGTTCCCAGCAGTGCTTTACCTCTATCATTTTAAACCAGCTTACATCTATTCAGACAACACATTCCAGTCAGTTACCCATTTATACCCCTGGAATCTACTCCTTGTTGGTCCCATGGATTATAGCACATGAAAATCCTCTTCTTGTCAATATCCCTATTCAGAGTTCTGCTTTCACATCAGCCCTGGATCTGGATCGTTGCCCTACCAACAATTTATATGGCTGAAACCTTAGCATTCTCTCTAGTTTCTGGCAGTTCTGTGGAAGATAGTTAATATATTACAATGTCTCAGATCAACACACTGGAACAACTGAACTATTTCTGCTGCATCCAGTGTAAGAATAAAACTACTTAAATATCAACATTGACCCAAATCAATTCTGTAACACCTTGGTATATTGGACATTGACCCTTGACTATCCATCTTAACTATCTCCCATTCCTACATACCTTAAAGAAGACTGCTGGTAGAGCTTCCATCTTTAGTACAAATGTATCTCCCAACTAATCTATCTTCTGTTACACTGAAGATTTAAGTCACTCTGATTTTTTTCTTCAGCAACACTTTCATTTTCCTTTTTCCTTTTTAGCTCTTTCATCTTTCTTTAATCTTTCTCATATTTTTTAAGCTTTGGAGGAAATATTTCAGTGTAACTATACCATCAAAATAAAAAAAAAATACTTACAATGTACTTGTTTGTGTGTTTTTTTTATCTATAAGAATAACAAAACATTGCTGTTTAGTAATATTACATTTTATCATTTTCAGTTTAAGTCTTTTTTTTTTTGAGGGGCAGGGAGATTCTATATTTTTTTTTTAGTTTTGTTGCTCTTTGGGTTTTACTTTGAATTTCACTTGTAGTGTTTGTACTGGATTAGAATAACCCAACACCTGTGCTTCCTCAGGTGCTCCATTTTTCTTGCATAGACTTCAATATCTTCCATGTTTTTCACAAACTTGCTTATTAAGTGCCTATGTTTATATTGATGGTTGCCATTTTAGGCCTTGATTAAGTCATTTTCACTTTTGTCCAAATAAACATGTTTTTACCGCCTCCAATCAAGCACACAGTCAGGTTTATAATACAGCATCCCCAGAAAGAGCCGTTTTCTAAACTACTAAGAATGACCTCTTCTTTGTATGGAGGCCTTGAATCACATAAACCAGATATTGCTGAAATCTGAGCGATATGTAATTTCATTCTGCTCCCTTTGCTATGAAATATAGAACCATTGGTGTCATGAAATCGAAGAAGGATAAAAATGAAGGTCTTTACTGATAGAAGCATGTGCAGTTTATATTAGATTAAGAGGATGGAAAGAGATCTGTAGTTTTTGAAGTACATGAAAAACTACAGTAGCACCGAAGATACTGGCAGGTCAGGGGTGTAAATGGAAATAACTACTTTAGGGACAGACTGTGCAAGACCATATTGAGAACCTGTGTGTCGCATATTTCCAGAAAATCAATTTATTGTCAGTAACTGGGGAGCGCTATGGTTTATGAAATATAGTTATAGTTCAACTGTCAGCACAAAGCAAGATTTCAAAGTGAGTTCACAGTGTTGTTTTGCTCCTTTAGGAAAAACACATACCAAATATTTTACTTGGCTCTGCAGTTTTAAGTTTTCTACCTAAATTCATCCCACAACATGTCGTAGTAGATGTGTTCATTGCTTACAAATTAAAATAATTTGAACTAGTGTAAGAACGTGTTCATCTGATAGATATGAGTCTTCAGTGAACTTGTCAAGCTGACATTAGAGACAGAAACTTCTCATCAGAACATCGGCAATAGGATAACCGGAAACTGTGTTCTTCACATATTTTAGATAATAGTGCCTGTTTGGCTTATGTAACATTTGACTGGTATCCCAGCTACCTGAAAATCAAATGTCCTGCCAATTTATGCTTGCTCTGAAAAGTAGAAGGTTGTTAATATTTTTATGCTACTTTTTAAAAATTGAGGTATATCAATATATGTACTGAAATGCACAGATTTGAGAATATTTCCATCTTCCCTAAAAGTTCTATCATGCCCTTTTGTCTTTAATTCCCACTCCGAAAGGAAGCTACTCTTCTAATTTCTATTACCATAGAATAATTTTGCCCATTTTAAACATCATATAAATTATACATATAATGATAATAATCATATAACTGTATCTATATTATTTTATTCAATATAATGCCAGTTTTTAATGTGCCAGTAGTTTGTTTTTTTTAATTATTCTACTGAGTAAATATTCAAAAACTTATTTTTCCCAAATGATAGATATTAGTGACATCAAAATTTTTAGTTAACATTAATAAAGCTGATAGGACATTCTTGTACAAGTTTTTAGACTTTCTTTACTTTTCTATTGATATACACACATATATCCATATCTGCATATTTATATCTATATTTATATATCTATATCTATATATCTATCTATATCATAGATAGATATAAACATCCAAATAAATATATATGCCATTACCACACTAATTTTGGGTCCTTTAGGTACTTTGTATTTTCATATATATTTTCATAGCAATGTATACATATAAAGATTAAAAAAAAAAAACTATTGGGTTGTTATTTGCAATTTCATTGATTTTAGAATATAATCAAGCTAAAAAAATTAGTATCTTTAAATGATTGTTAAACAATTGAGGTTTTTTATCTATGTTTAAGGTATTCTTTCAATTTTCTCAGTAATATTTAGTAAATTTCTTATAGTAAAACATTATCATTTCTAAACACTTGAGAGGGAATATTTTCATGGTCACAAGAAACTGAATATTTTATTTATGATAAAAGAAAGGAAGAACTATTAGTTTATGGAAATATCTTCAAGTTCCAAATATTTTAAATAACTGAAAAATGAATGAAAAGATTTTATCACTAATTTTGTGAAAAAAATTTTTACCAACGTTGCAATCTAGATTTGAAATTATAATTACAACATCGTGATGATTAAATTGATGTAGTTGTTCCAAACAATTCACCCAAAATAATTAAAACTTGAATTGGGAAAAGATGTAAGTAAAGTTGTTCATTTACAAAAGTAAAGGATACTTAGTATAAAGATGAGCAAAACTTTAACTTGACTCCCATTCATTGTAAGCCATATTGTTGACTTGGCAAAATACTAAGAATTTTTTAATAATGCCACTGACTTTAAAACAAAGTTAAATGGATGGATATTTTTTATCTCCCTTCTCTATATAAAGAGTTTAGGAAATAAGTGTTGCAGATAAACAGTGTGAACAGGGACTGAAAATGATCACGGCTAAATCTCTTTCTCTTGCATGACAAGCTCAGGAATCTACAATAAATTCACAAAATTCACAGAAACCTGACCCCATTTCTGCCATGGAGATAGGTAACACTTCTCATCAGTCAGTTAAGAAGGACATTTTTATTCTAATTCAGACTAAACAAAGTCTTAGTTAATTCTCCCACCTCCAACTTCATCATATTCTAGCTTACAGGGAATCTATATAGTGTCATCCAAATTGACAAGAGAGTCAAGAAAAAGTAACTAAAGCGGTATCAGATGAAACAGGACATATAGACAAAGTGGCCCACATTAACATTAAGTAAAATAAATTACCTGAGAATCGACTGAAATTTAAAAATTAAAATAATCACAGTATCCGAGGGATTGTTAAAGAGACCACATTGGGATAGAATGTCTCCCAGCTAAGAAAAAATAATACAATTAGCTAAAAACACGAACAGCCAATGGGGAAAAATGAATACTAAATAATGTTTTTGGGCATTAATAAAAATATTAAAAATACTAAGAAATAGACAACTAAAACTGGACAGAGTAAGAAAACTTGAGAAAATTATGGTGAATATAAAAGGAATAACAGATATTTAAAAACAAGAGAAAAATAATGGACATGGGGGTTAAAAAAATAATAGTTTAAGTCTTTGAAGTAGGAATCCAAAAATTACATTCAACAAATAAAAAAAGATAGTATTTGAAAGTAATAAAATAAATAACCCAGATATTTAGGAAGATGTGAAACTACTTATAAAAAAAATTAATCAGGAAAAAAATTGAGATGTTTGTTGACACACAGATATATGCTGATTCAGCTATTGCATTCAGAGTCAAAATAAACATATTTTTTAAATTTTCTAAATATATCAGTTAAGAATTTAAATAATAGATAATTTGACAATTATTGGCTTAAATAAACAGTTATTTTTTAAAAATTTTGCAAGTCCGGCCAGTGTGGCTCAGTGGTTGAGCATTGACCCATGCACCAAGAGGTCGTTGGCTCGATTCCCAGTCAGAACACATGCCCAGGTTGTGGGCCAGATCCGGGTTGTGGTGGCCAATCGATGTTCTCTGTCATCCATGTTTCTATCTTTCTCTCCCTCTCACTTCCTCTCTCTCTAAAATCAATAAAGGAAAAAAAATAAATAAATAAAAATTGTTTGCAATAAATGCAATGATTTAGGAAGTCAACAATGTCATACACAGCCTTCTTCTTTCTTCCTGTTCTGCCATATGGCCCTCTTCTCCCACCTGTCAGGCATTGTAATACCACTGCAGACACTGCTCTTATTTTCAGTCATAAAGGGTGGAGTTGAAAGAATTTAGGGTAAATGAGGAGGACACATTCTTTTTTCCGTAGTAAGATTTTGTGTTCTTCCAGGGAGGACTGTAGTGGTTTTATAAACTTTTGTAAATTATAACCAGAATTTTATTTCTCTAAATTTCCATTTTAGGATTAGCTGCTAGAAAAATCTGCATGAGGTTTAGTAAGCAAAAATGAGGCAGTAAATTATCATACTCAAAGGTCACAGTTTGTTAAAGGGAATATGGGAGAGCACAGTAGTAAAGTGGAATTTTGTTAGTCCAAGCCTTTTCTCCATCATTTTCTTCATCTTTCAATTGTTATCACTTTTGATATATTGCTGTCCCTGCAGATCAATTATGACCCCACACCTACCACCAAGAACTTTGTTGTAAATTAACAGAGCCACCAATCTCCCAGAGGCATCAACACCAGCGTCCTCTGCAATACAATTATAGCAGTTGGATGTACCTAGCTTTCTGTTAGCTCCAATCTCTTCACCTGCACTGGAGCTCATTAGTGACACTTCTCTGATTATTTTTGAACATTTAATTCCCTAGTTCTTCCCACATTGTGTGAAATCTAGTTACCATAGGAAATTCCTTTTTGCTTAATAGTCATAGAGCTTCTGTTTCCCTGATTGAGATCTACCAGATACAGAGGAAGTTCATTGGCAGAACTGTGCCATTGAACACTACTTAGTACAAGGGAATAAGCAATGTGAGTAGTTTTAGCTGAGAACATTGCTACCTCAAACATAATTAGACTAATTTTATTAGGGAGCAAACAGGATTGCTTATTGGGTAAGCAAGTAAAAGCATATACAACATTCCATCTCTTTGGCTAACCAGCATACATTCTCACACTCTTCTTAATAGAGAAGACTACATACTTCTGTTGGTGAATAATGTTACTTGGTTCGTCAATCCTGCTGCCCGTAGTTCATTTATCTTAGAGGATCCCTATGGAGCATTTTATTTCAAATTTCATGAATCTGCCTGCTGGGAAAATTATTCATCGTCATTAGGTACATTGTAAATAACCTCAGGGTGATTGCCCCTTCCTGGGACTGTAGTGTTTGTGCTTGAGAAAGTTATTGATGATCCATACTTCTCTCTTCCTGTTCAGCAACTCATATTATGTGACTTTTGTCTTCTTGGTTGCAACAGACAGAGAGACTGATTTGTGGTGTCAGGTCCAGATATAAATCATCAAAAGAAGCTGTTTGTTTAAAGCTGGGGAGGTAGAAGGGTAGGCCCAAACAGAAAAGAATTCAAATCTATATTATTCATGGATTTAAAGCCTGAATTTGCAATTTGTTTGGACAAGATGCCTACACTAAGCCATAAAGAGAAAAACTGCTGAAAAAAAACATTCATTCCTTTCTAATAGTTGGAAATGCAATCATGGAAGACAAGACTTCACACGGAATTAGAAGATTTGAAAGAAAATTGCACCAGAAAACTTAAACAGTCAACAAAGACTTTATTCAAGACTATTGCAATAAGAAGTGGTCATGTACTCAGTCTGAGCTCAACTCTTCTGAAACAAAAATTGGGAAATCATAGACCACTAATTGGCCCTAATTAAAGGAAAAGTAAATTTTCTCATATCTTCATGACAAGAGATAATTCTACAATTGAGAATTGGGTTTATCAAAGTTACAGAGACTGGGAGGTAAAGGTGCTAACTTTCCTGATGATTACACTTCAAAGAGATGGTCCCGTCCCAGGTTCTTGAGATACAATCCTGGGTTGTAAAACTGACTAGAGGCTTTTAGAGTTTTATCTCCAAGAAGTAGCTGTAATCAGTTGTTTATTTTTACTTTTGTTGCTTATGCTATTGATGACTTATTCAAAAACCTTTACCAAGACTAATGTCAAGGAGTTTGTCCTCTGTATTCTTTTAGGAATTTTATGGTTTTAGGTCTTACATTTAAGTCTATAATTCATTTTGAGTTGATTTTTATGCAGTTTATGATAAGGACACAATTTTATTATTTCGCATGTGGATATCCAATTTTCCAACAGCATTTATTGAAGAGAGTATCCTTTCCCCATTGTGTATTCTTGGCAACCTTGTCAGAGATTAGTTGACCATATATGCATGGGCTCATTTCTGTGTTCTTTATTTTGTTTCATTGTTCTACGTCTTTTTAATGGTGATGGCTGTTGAATCACCTAAGGCAATAATTAGAACCATTCCTTTATTCAAGTGATCATAGGAGGTGGGAACAACCATATGACACTCTGGGGTCTGTATCATAAAAGGAGGCTTTCTGTGGGTGATTTAGGAGTATTTTCTTAATCTTAATAGGGATAGTTTCAATTCCTGTTTTTGTTCTGGATATTACTGTGTATGGACATTGTTTTGAAGCTGTCACAGTTTTTTCTTTACAGTGAAGGAAGACACAAT
Source organism: Tadarida brasiliensis (assembly GCA_030848825.1). Taxonomy (NCBI): domain Eukaryota; kingdom Metazoa; phylum Chordata; class Mammalia; order Chiroptera; family Molossidae; genus Tadarida; species Tadarida brasiliensis. The sequence continues at coordinate 19,737,002 of CM061258.1, forward strand.
AATATACTTAGCCTCGTGGAATTGTGAATGACATGGCAAAAAGATAGAATAACCCTGGATTCTTGTAGACATAACTGATTTACTAAATCCAATGATTCTGGAAGTGCCTTTCCCATGGGCTTTTGATAATCTGAGATAATAAATGCTCTACATGTTAAAGCCATATTTAGTTGAGTTTTGTGCAATCAGACTTTGAGTTCTCATAGACCACAACCCACAAGGATTACTAAAGTTCTTCCTTTAATAAAGAAGAATGAAAAAATAAAGGTGAGTTACCAAAGGTGAGCTAACGCACATGCAATGAAAATATTACTGTGACAATCCTTTGTTTGCATTTTATAGAGTAAATATGTGGCATTTTTTAAGAACAAGACTCATAAATTTTAAAAGCTAATAAAGAGCATCAATTAACCTAGTATTAAGCTGCATTATTAAAGTTAATGATAGAACATATGCATACCTCATGGACATGGACAATAGTTTGGTGAGTCAAGGGAGGGGGAGGCAAGGATGGGTGGAGGTGGGCAAAAGGAGGGGAGGAATGAGGACACCTGCAATAATGTCAAAATTTTAAATTTTTAAATAAAAAATAAAGTTAATGATAGAAAATAAAGTTATTATTAATGCCACTCACAGGTGGTATGAATTTTTGCGTACATCTTGATGCCTCAATATTTACCCCAGCTCGAAACCATTATCTTTGATTGGTGTCAGCTTATGCTTTGAAAATTTATTTAAATCTTGTCTGTCTTTTCCAAGCCTTTTATTATGATGCCATTTCCTGATTTCTGTTTTTTTTTAAATGATGAAACACTCACAGAATATAAACATTTACTCAGCAAAAATATCTCAGCAACTCTCAATAACATTTTGAAAACAACACTGTATTTTGCAAAATAAAGATAAAAATATGCTTGTAATGGGTGCTGCCAGTGCTCCCACAAAAGGAATAGTTTTCTTCCCAATTTTATCATTGTTTCTTTGGCAGCCTTATGTTTAGTTATATTTTTAAGGATATCTTTCAATATCATTTCTAAAAAGCTTATATAAATGTAACCTTTATTTAATTAATCTTTATTGATAAGAATTTCTCATTCAAGTTCTTTGCTTCTATCTATTCTGCAATCTCTTTATATGATATGGAATTTTAGCTTGTGTAGAAGTTGAAAATCTCAATAATGTCAATTACAGTCAAGGTCACACCAAAAATAAGACGAAGTGGGCCTTGCTGGTGAGAACTACACTAGTTTGATACAGCAAAGAAAGACATAAGAACAGCCCTTGTCTGGGCTCATCACTGAATGAAAACAACATGTTCCTGTCCATAGATGAGCCCACACAGGCTATGCAAATGTAGGTGGAGGGCAAGACACCATAATCAAATGCAGTATGTGGAAACAAATATGCTTGAAAAGTGTGAATTTATTTAAAACGACAGACAGCTCAAGAAGTTACACTTTTTAGAAAAGTGCATATTTCAAAAAATCACTTCAAGACAAACCAATTATCATATGCTGTGCAGTTTAAATTCATCCTAAAATGAAAATGTGTTAAAAAACTGTCAATTATTTTTCTTACTGGTAATGCTTTTGAGCATATCCTTTGGGATTCTATCAGATGAAGGTTGGCTTTTTAGGGGGTTAATTTTGGGATGTAAAATAACTTACATTAGTCAAATACCACAGGAAGAATGGGATAGAGAAAGTAAACCACACACACACACACACACACACACACACACACACACACACACACACTGACCTAGGTTCTAGTGTTGAAAATTAATAAATTAATGCTTTTAAAGTGGAGAGGTCATTTCACAAACTCAATCCATATCAATTTATTTTTAATAAGGGATTAATATAAGATGATGTATTAGTTTCTCATTTCTGCAATAACAAATTACCATAAACTTAATGGCTTAAAACAACACAAACTTATTGTGTTAGAGTTCTATAGGTTATAAGCCTAAATGGATCTTACAGGGCTAATATCACACTGTCAACTGGGCTGTGGTCAATCTGGAAGCCATTGGGGAAAATTTCTTTTTCTTGCCTTTTTCCAGAGACTGGTGCCTTTCTTGGGTTCTGACCTAACATAACTCTGAACTCTGATTCCATCTTGAAGTCATCCCACACCTTCTTGACTCTGATCTTCATGCTTCCACTTGTGAAAATGATTGTAATTAGACTGGGTCTACCCAGATAAATCAGGATAATATCCTCATCTCATGTTTTTATTAAATTTATTGAATGACATTGGTTAATAAGATTATATAGGCTTCAAGTATTCATTTCTATGATTCATGATCTGTATATTGCATTGTGCGCCCACTACCCAGAGGCAAATCATCTTCTGTCACCATATATTTGACCCCCTTTACCCCCTACTACTCCCCACCCCCTTCCCTCTGGTAACCGCCATACTGTTGTCTGTGACTATGAGTTTTTGTTTTTTTGTTTTTCTTTGTTCATTTGCTGCTTTCAGTTTTATATCCCACATGTTCGTTTGTTTGTTTTAATTAAAGCATATCTGCAATGTTCCATTTGCTATGTAATGTAACATTTTCACAAGTTCCATTAATAACATAGACACCTAGGAGATGGAGAGTTGTTTTGTCTACAACAGATGATCAGAATTCTTTCCTTCTTTTTAATCTTAGAATATCTTCTTTCCTCAGATAAAATATGTTATCATTCCATGAATTCTAGATTCTTTTTTTAAGTCCTTACCTAAGCATATTTTTTCCATTTATCTTCAGATAGAATGGAAGAGGCGGGAGGGGGAGAGAGAGAGAAACATCAATGTGAGAGAGACACATTGACTGGCTGCCTCATGCATGACCCCAATCAGGGCCGGGGACCAAACCACAACTGAGGTACCTGCCTTTGACCGGAATCGAACCCAAGACTCTTCAGTTCCTGGGCCCACACCCTACTACTAAGCCAAACCGGCCTGGGCTCTAGATTTTAATTTATAAATAATATAATAATTTATTTAAATACTTTTACAAAAATTATGTTGCTGAATATTGCAACTAAGTAAATAAAATATATTTTGTAATATTTAACTATTTTGAGGCTGTACACAGAATTTACGTATTTTAAAGGAGAAATCATCAATATTTGGTTTCCAAATATGAATAATTTCTATTGTAGAAAAAACAAGGTATTTTATTTAACCACTTTTATATTAATAAGCAAGACTTTACATAACTCTGTTCCACTATCTACTGGAATAAAGGTCTAATGTGCTACCTAAGTCCAACCTTAAAAACATGGAGTTACTTGAAGATGATTTCACTCAGCAAATCAATGAACAGAAAAGCAAGAAAGGAAATGATGCAGAGACATTTCAGGCTGCACACATCATTAATACTGACATCAGTACAGAGATATTTTTACTCTCAGACAAGGATGGAGATACTGAGTTAGAGGGCATGTGGCAAAAGACAACTTTAGTATGTCATTTATATAAATATCTATGAATTTCTATTATATGTTTAATTAATATTATCCTTTAATTTTTTAAAGAACAGAGTAAATTTAATTGTAGATTGACCGTGCCCACTGAAAGGCTTAAATGAAAACAGCACAAAAACAGACAGTTAGTGAATCACCAAAACAAGGGCTTGAACACCACCACTCATCCAGCATGTATCACATCAAAATAAAATGAGGTATGAAACACGACTGCCCACCCAGAGGACTGTGAACTCATAGTGATTCAAACGATCCTTCCTCATAAACCAGATTTATTCGGACCAGAGCTGGAATTTTCCTAGAAGACAGTTAAGGGTATTGGCTAGCCAAATTGCCATAAGAGAAATAGGGTTACATAGAGTCTCTTAGATATTTAAATTGAAAAAAAGGAAAAAAAGTAAACATAGAGACTCTATTTGTATTACACAATTCCTATTTCCCATTTCAACATTAACATAATTTCTACTTCTCTGTGTCATAATTGTACAAATTTTCCTCTCCTCATTTCTAGAGACAAAATGGTAGAATACCCAGGATAACATAACTTATGAAGATATACTTATTGAATAAATCAGAAGATGGTTGTTGAAAAGATAGATTTTTTTTAAAGTCAGTGAATCAATGAAAAAATATTGAAGTTGCAAATAAAGAAATATTAGCAGCAATAAAGAAATCGTTTTTCACAACACAATATAGTTGAACATTAGATAGATCCTCATCAATATCAGCATTAAAACAAAAGTCATAGTGATCGCAATTAGTAATAGGAGCATGAAATGAACAGAAAGACAAGAAATAAGGTATGTAAACTATATTTCCTTTTTACTACAGAATAATTTTAAATTGCAAAATATAGTGTCACTGTATTTTTTTAAATCTGATGAGAATTTTGGATAATATTTCTGTTCACAGATACTACTTTTAACTCACCCTGTCGTCCATCAAAATATGTATTTTGGAACATGGCCATTATTTCACTGAAAATTTTATTTTTACATAGTGCTTTAAATGATGTTGGCAAAACTGCCTGGATTATTTAATTATTTATATGTTCTTAATTATGATTTTTATTGGAATAATGGATACTAAAGACATTTCTGAACTTGTCCTTAGTGTTTCCCTGACAATAAGACCAACTGGCATTCATGGTGAAAACCTAAGTTTTAGATTTTTTTCCTCTGTGTGATGGATAAATGTTTTGAAATTGAATTTCCTGTGTGCTTCTTGATTTCATATCACTTTCTAGGTTGTCACAGGACAGAGCAACTTAATGTACGTTTAGTCTAAAAAATATTTAATTTAAAATGATTTAATAACTACATTGTGTACATTATAAATGTTATGCATGCTTCTTTAATTAGAAGCAACTGTGTAGAACAGAAAATTAATACTGAAAAGAATGTATAGGCCAACATGATAAAATAGACTTCATCAATTAAGTAATATTTATAGCCAACCTCACTTGAATGAATCATTAAATTAAATTTTAATTTTGAAAAAAATATCATTAACCACAAATTTAAAGATGGCACATAATTTTTCCATTTAGAAGTATAATGAGCTACTTTATAAATTTCTTTTAAGCATCATTTAAGCATTTTTGGAAGCATAATAAAAAATTCAAGTGATCTGAACAAATCAGAGTAGATTAGTTCTATTGAACACAAATCACAAATCATAGCAAGTAAAGCCACCATGAGAGGTTCTCCTGTACATTTCCTTAATCCAGCTCAGGTCCTAAACTACACTATTATAGAAAAATTCATTATACTTTGACATCCAGCGAAAGGAGTTTCATAAAATACAGATCTTCTTAGTATAACACTTCTATATTTATGAAACTCCATTCCTGTCTTTAGTATTTGAACATTTTTAACATATAGCTCTATTGCTACTGCAGTTTTGTAGGCTATGAAAATTCTTGTTTTATATATCCCATGGATATATTTTTAAAACTTAGATATAAATGTACTGCATAGAACCTCCATGTTTGGCAAAATGTAATATGAAATCTGTTATCTAATATCATTATTCTTAAGACTAATCTTGCCTAGATTTTTCCAAGATATTGTAGAAGAAGCTGCTGGTTGATAAGTCAATAAGCATCTCCCTTTCTTCCTTATTAACAAGCAAGTGATATATTTGGTGAACTTTATGTGCTAAGAAAACGGAATAATTTTTTATTGTTCCAAGCCAATTATAACATGTTTTTATTCCTCTGTGCCAGTGATAGGTATAGCTATGAGTACATGAATCTCATTTTTAAATTAGAAGTAAAAGGAGATTTCTTTGGTGTCTTCTATAAAGACATTGTCCTCCTGAAAAAATAAAGGAGTTATGAGATGAGCATTTCTCCCATCCCCTTTAATTCTGCTTTGGAAGCTCTCTAGCCAGGACCTAAAACCTGGAACTACGATAGCTATCTTGTAATCACAGAGAGAAAGCCTTAGAAATAATGTTAAATTTTCAAGGGTAACAAAGGAGAGAAAAGGCCTGCATTCAAGAATAGCAACCACAGATCCTTTGACTACCGACTACTCATTAGAGAATAGTAAACCCCCAATCCCTGACTATTCCTTTAGCATACAGTAAAATTTAAGTTACTCTTAATCACAGTTTCTGTTATTGCAGCCAAAATATTTCTTTATCATACAATTTTTATTTATTCATTTATGTCTTTGTCTTGATCTTTTATTTCTTCTGTAACAAAATAAACCTATGTTTGAAGTTCATAACCCTAAAAAAGATGATCTTATTTATATTTTCTCAATCATTTCTAATTAATGTACATGTTTTATGAAAAGTGGAGGATAGCAATTTAGAGAAAAATTAAAATAGTACTCATTAATATTTCATGTATCTATAATCTCATTTCCTAACATACAATGTACACATACATAAGTGTCAGAAGAAGGTGTTTTTCAATGGTGACTATATCTGTATGCTAAGACATGTGGTTTTGTTACCTAATTTTAAAAATGAGTTTATTTTTAGAGGAGTTTTAGGTTCACAGCAAAGTTGAGCAGCAAGTACAGAGATTTTTCCATATACTCCCATCCCCCACACATGCATACCCACCCCCACACTATTGATATCCCATTCCACAGTGGCATATTTATTACAATTGATAGCCTGCATTGATGGCCATGCTACATTGTTGTTATCCCAAGTGTACAGCTTACATTAAGATTCCTTCTAATGTGCATTCTGTAGATTTTAAAAAATTATATAATGACATGTATACACCATGGTAGTATCATTCAGAATAATTTCACTGCCTTAAAAATCCTGTGCTTTGCCTAGTCATCCCCTCCTCCCTCCCTCTCCTTACACCACTGGCAACTACTGATTTTATTTTATTTTAATGTCTACATAGATTTTTGTTATTATAGTTAGAATCATTCAGTGTGCAGTCTTTTCAGATTGGCTTCTTTCATTCAATAATATGCATTTAAGTTTTCTCAGTGTTCTTTTATGACTTTAGTGCTGAGCCATATTTCTTAGTCCAGATGTATCAGTGTATAATGCATTCACCTACTGAAGGACATCTTGGTTGCTTCCGAGTTTTGCAGTTGTGAACAATGCTGTCATAAACATTTCTGTACAGATTTTTAATACTAGCATCTGTGATTGCTGAATCATATAGCAAGAATATACTTAATTTTGTAACTTCCAGACTGTCTTTCAAAATGGTTGTACCAGTTTGTATTCCCAGCAGCAGTGAATGAGGGTTCCTGTTGCTTCACATCCTCATCAGCATTTGATGTCAGAGTTCTGAATTTTGGCCATTCTAGTAACTGTAGTGGTTTCTCTTTGTTGCTTTAAATTTTCATTTCCGAATGATATACGATATGAAACATCTTGGCATATGCTGATTTTCCATCTGTATATCTTGCTTGTTTAATTGCCTCTTCAGATCTTTTGCCCGTTGAGTACTGAGTGGTTCATTTTCTTATTGTTGAGTTTTAAGGGCTCTTTGAATATTTCTAATAACTGCCTGTATCAGATTGTCTTTTGCAAATAAATTCTCATAGCGTGTGGCTTGTCTTCTCATTCTCAGTACCTTGTCCTTTCAAGAATAAATGTTTTTAATTTTAATGAAGTTCACGCATCAATTATTTTTGCATGGACCATGCCTTTCATATGGTATCTGAAAAGTCATTGCCAAATCCATGGTCATCTAGATTTTCCTTTATGTTATCTTTTGTGAGATTTAAAGTTTTGCATTTTACATTTGTTTTTATCCATTTTGAGTTAATTTTTGTAAAGGGTATAAGGTCTGTTTCTAGATTCATCTTTTTTTTTTTTTACATGAGTCATGAGAATGTCCAGTCTAACACCATTTGTTAAAGAGACTATCCTTTCTCCATTGTTTTACCTTTGCTTCTTTGTCAAAGGTCTGTTGACCATATTTATATGGATCTATTTCTGGGCAATAGTCACCTTTTTAAAAATGTCTACCATTTGTCTAATATTTCCAAAATTGTGATATGTTTTGCTTGTTTCTTATTTTTATAAGTTTATAAATTATAATATCAGAATATATTTTATGAGATTTTTATTGCATCTAGGATTAAAATACAATTTTATAGTATAAATTCCACACATTCATTTTTATATTTTTGTTTTTAAAATGCATAGTTCTTTTATTTATCCCAGTTGCTAAACAATATATACCAATCTATAGGTAAAATATGATTAATATCACTTTTTTCTTGGCAAAAATAACACACAACTAATTTATTGGTAATATATTTACTCTGTTTGAAATTTATTATTTGGGACAAAATTCTTTAAAAAATTTATATATTGACAAGTTTGTAAGAATTTTCCATATGCTCATTTTTCTGAAAAAAGCAAATAAGCACAAGCAATACTTGTGCATTAAAGTAAAACAAAACATTTCTATTATAGCAAAGAATTGGGGAAGATGGCATGACGTGGTTGAAAAAACAAAAAAACTTTTTGTTAAGTGAATTTTCAGAATAATCATACTATTTCCCTCTGAGTTCTGAACCCACTGATGAGTTGGTATATTCTCAATTTTCAAAAAAAATAAAAAAGTATCACAAATATCATGACTTTCATGTGTCCTTTCATCAGAAATGTATAACAGTTTTCTGGTGAAGAAAGGAAAATGGATTTTCTTTTAATGATAGTGATGATGATAAATTTGTAGATGTTGAAATAGGCTCAACAAGTTAACTTGACCATTGACAAGAAGTTTATAATGTTTTCTGAAGCTCAGTTTCTTTAAGGATAAAATGTGTCTAATAATAACTATCTCATAGGTTTGATGTAACAAATCATTTATAACAAATTGATAAATACATTTAAACATCTACTTTTTATTTTTTACTTCTTTATGTTGGCAGTCTGCAACATATGCTCCCCTGCACCAATCAAGATATGACTTAAAAATATGTTATCAATTGGGGTCCTGGCTAGCTCGATTTGTGTGGTTATAGGATTGTATCTAATGTAATTGTCAGAGCTGATTAAGCATTCTGATCACGCAGTCTCTTTAATAGTTCTTTTCTTTACATCTGATGCTAGAGTTGAAGTCTTCAGAAGTGAGAAAGGAAAGATGGATATAAAATAAGGGAGAACAAGAGCAAGCTGGAGAACATGATGATGGACTGCAAAGTATGTCAGTGTTATAGCCTCTGATACTGTTGATAAAATTATCCCGTGGAAGCCCTTTATAACACAGCTTAACAAATTCACCTAACGTGTACGTAGAGAAGTTTTCAGAAAGATCCAGAGGAAAGTGAAGCAGTTGTAGGGTCAGACCCTGCCTCCTGCCAATGAAGTAAGCAATCATAGAGCTTAAGAATTGCTACTTCACCTCTGTCCTTCAAATCAAGAACAATGATCTCTCTGTGGCCCATCCTAAGTGGAAAGAGAATGCTTGGAAATGTAGTTTAACCTAGCCAAGTTAACACATGAAAAAGCTTATGATTTGACTTTGGGTGGTGGGCACACAGTGCAATATACTGATCATGTATCATAGAAATGTATATTTGAAACCTGTAAACTTATTAACCATTGTCACCCCAATAAATTTAGTTAAAAAGACATATGAGTACTAACTTGGCACTTATACATATTTTCTTAAAACATACTTTACAGTCGGCCCTCGTTTATCCCGGTTAATCAGTTCCAGACTCTACCGTGATAAATGAATTTCTGCGAAGAAGGATTCTTTATTTATACAGTCGTCCCTCGCCACTTCGCGCTTCGACTTTCGCGGCTTCACTTTATTGCGGTTTTTTCAAATATATTCATTAAAAAGTTAATTGAGCCCTTTCAATTTGGCTCAGCGGTTAGAGTGTCGGCCTGTCCACCAGAGAGTTCCAGGTTCGGTTCCCCCTAAGGGCACATACCTCGGTTGTGGTTTGTCCGCCCCAGTTGGGGTCCTGTGGGTGGCAACCAGTCGATGTCTCTCTCTCACATCGATGTTCTTCTCTCTCTCTTCCTCCCTCTTTCCCTCCCACTCTATCTGAAAATAAATGCAAAAATATCCTCAGGTGAGGATAAAAATAAATAAATAAATAAAAAGTTGATTGAGACAGTGAAAATGATACAGCATGGGCTCGGTTGTCTGAGTCAATTATACACCCCTGTATTATAATTAAAATTAAAATTACTGTACATATGGACTGTAGGCCTATGTATTCGAGCACACCCACAAATCCTTCAACACCAGGTGCAACCATTCAACCAGTCCTCGTGTGTGGGCAATAACTTTTTTCCAAAAAATTGGGTGTGGTGAAACCAAACCAATCAGAGGGTGCTGTTCACTGGTTGGCTATCCTATCCTCTTCCTATCCTGGCCACTGACTGGCTCAGCCTCATGCAAGTTTCTCTCTCATACACGCTTCTACATCGCTACACATCGGAAGCATCTTTGCTCTTATAAGTGTTTCTGATTTCTGAGAACTTTTATCTAAGCCTCACGATGGCTCCTAAACGTGCTGCTTCTTTTAAGCCTTCTGACAATGAAACTAAGCACCGGAGGAAGATGCTTACCATCCAGAAGAAGATGAAACTCTTGGATATGATCAAAGATGGCAAGAAAATCGTGGAGGTTGCCCGCCATCATGACTTGAATGAGTCTACCATTCACTCCATCCATAAAGATGGAAAGAACATCCGTGCAATGGCTACTGTCTCTTTCAACAAGGAAGCAAAGCGCGTCGTGACAAGTCGTAATAAGTTCATAGTGAAAACGGAGTCTGCCCTAGCCATTTGGATCAGCGACAGCCGTTAGAAAAACATTCCATTAGATTCGCTGGTCATCTGGGAGAAGGCGAGGCAGCTCTATCAGTGCTTTACAGTAGACGAACCTCAACCAGGACCCTCTTCTGCAATGTTCATGGATTTCACGGCGAGCAAGGGTTGGTTTGAAAAGTTCCAGAAGACATATCATCTGAAGAGTGTCGTTCTCCATGGAGAAGCTGCCTCTGCTGACCAGCCTGCAGCAGAGGACTACGTGAACAACACGTTCCAGAAGATCCTTGAGGAGGGTGAGTATCATCCAGAACAGGTGTTCAATATGGATGAAACAGGACTGTTCTGGAAAAGAATGACTTCCTGGACATTCATTTTCAAGGATGAGGCCAAGGTCCGTGGCTTCAAGGCATATAAGGATCGTGTGACTATCGTTATGTGTGGAAATGCTGAGGGATTTTTGCTCAAGCCTGCCCTTATCTACAAGGCCAAGAACCCTAGGGCCCTGAAGAATAAAAACAAGAACCTGCTGCCAGTGCATTGGATGCACAACGACAAGGGCTGAATCATGAAGCAGCTGTCATCGGATTGTTTCCATGACGTGCTTCATCCCGCAAGTCAAGCTGTATCTCGCAGAGAAGGGACTCGAGTTTAATGTCCTTCTCCTCATGGACAATGCTTCAGGTCATGCTCAAGACCTATCCTACGATATTGTGCAGATTGAGTTCCTTCCTCCCAACACAACTTTGCTGATCCAGCCCATGGATCAAGGCGTTATTCACGCATTTAAGGGTCTCTACATATGAAACACCCTGCAGCACCTCATCGAAGGTATGGACCTTGAGGAGAACGTCTTGCTGAAAGAGTACTGGTGGCAGTATACCATCACGACCTGTCTGAAGAACATCCAGGCCACGTTGAAGGACATAAAGACGGCGACCGTGAAGGCCAGCTGGAAGATGTTGTGGCCTGAAATTGTCCACAACTACAGAGGATTCACCCCATAGAATAAAAGCACCTCAGCAGTGGATAAGGCAATTAGGCTAGCCTGGATGCTGGAAGGAGAAAGTTTCGCAGATATGACCCATGATGATGTGGTTGAGCTGCTGGAGACACATTCAGATTCCTTAACTGAAGAGGATCTGGTGGAGATGACTAAGTCTGCGAGTGAGGAGGAGGAAGAGCAGCCAGAGGTTGCTGGGGGTCAGGAGGAGGAAGTCGGCCTTATACTTGAGCGTCTCTCACAAGTCGTGAGAACTATTAAGGTAGTACAGGACATGACTGGTGAATGGGATCCAGAAATGATGCATGCATTGCGGTTCCGGAATGCACCTGATGGAGCAATAGAACCCTACAAAAGCCTCCTCACGCATATGAAAAGACAGCACCAGCAACTGCCTATCATGATGTTCTTCAGCCGCGCACCCAGACACCCACTGCCTACTCCTAGTGCTCCTTCAGCAGAAGAGGACAACGAGGCACCTGCTGAAGATACTGCACCACCTGAAGACTCTCCTACTGAGGTCGTGCCTTCAGAGGAGCAGTAACCTTGCTCTTCTTTGCTGTGCAAGTACATCGTTTCATCTTCATCGCTTCATCATCGAGCAATTTGCATTATTTTCATAGGTTAGTGGTTGTGTGTAAGAACTCTGTGTGTGTGTAATTAAATGTACAATAATAATAATATGATTTTTGTAATGTCTAATATGTCTTATTTTCTCTTATTTTGTCTAATATATTGGGTAATATGAGTGTAATGGTGACTAAAGGGTGTTATTTCATGTCTAGAGGGCTCTAATAATGTTAAAAAACGTATGTAGAAGGTCGTAAACAGGTTTTCTATGCTCTAACTGCAAAAATATTCAATTTGTAAATAAAGAATCCTACTTTGCAGAAATTTATTTATCGTGGTAGAGTCTGGAACTGATTAACCGCGATAAACAAGGGCCAACTGTACTCCCTTTTTTTGTCTTTAGGTGGTGTTAAATTTTTTCCTAGCTATTTCATACTCCCATTTAATATCATGTCATAAGATACTGAGATGTAAAGTTAATTATAATTAATACATCTTATGTGAGATGTGAAAGGAGAAGAAAACAAATATTTAGTGAACATATGTGCACAGATAGTCAAACCAAGGTAAAGATAAAATACTCGTAACTGTTACAGTCTTCATTTATAGAACCAGTCACATGAACACAGCTCATATATATGTGTAAAAATCATTTAAGAATTTGCATACAACTTAAATACAGCTTTATTAATGTACAATTGATACACAAAAATGCACATAGCCATATTTGATGATTTTGACATATGCCTACAGTTGTGATAGTATCACCAAGAGTTAAGGTCATAAACATACCTCCATCCCTTCCTTTTAAACTGGTAATATAAAATGTTAAAAATGTTGGCACATAGATACAAAGAACAGACTGATGGTTTCCAGAGTGGAGGAGGGTTGAAAAAGGTGACGGGATTGAGAAGTACAGATCAGTAATTATGAAATAGTCATGGGATGTAAAGCACATCATGGGAACCATGGTCAATAACATTATAGTATCCGTGTGTGGGCCAGCTGGGTACTAGGAGTGTCAAGGGAACACTTTGTAAAGAAAATGACTGTCTAACCACTATGCTGTATACCTTAAACTAGTAAAAAATAATAGGAATGTAAATTGTAATATAAACAAAAATATTTTAAAATTACTTAAAAGATACAATAAAGAACTGTTGAAAAATTTTAAACCGGGATGAGACATACGTTTGGTTGTTTTTAATTTTTGGTACCATAGCATATCTCCTTGTAATACTTTATCTTCAGTTCTGAATAATTATCCAAAATAATATTGAGTTGTGTCTGATTTAGAAATTACTGGAAATTGATTTTTAATCAGGAAATTTTTACAAGATTACATCTCTTTACACGCTGGCAAGCTGGCAACTTTTTCCCCCGAAATCTCTATTTTTTAAAAATAAAAATCAATGAAAAGGAAATTTTTTTTTTCAAGATAGATTTACTTTATTGCAAAAAGAAACTGCGGTTTATTCCAATGATGCCTGCATTCTTGTATTTGATTAAGAAAATAAAATAATCTAAAGTAATCCATGTTGTGACAATAATTATCTAAGTTAGATTAATATTAGTTAAGTAGCAACCATAAATGGCAACAATAACAATGAAATATTGTCAGTACTACTGTAGTGTCCAGCAACCCTAGTGAACATTTTTCTTTTTCTATTTTCCCATATTAGTCACAAGTCATGTCGGAAAGGACTCTGGTTTGGTTTACGCCACATACTCACTCTGGAACAATTACTGTGGTCAGCAGATGTGTGGTGGCCGGGTCTGAGTCATGTTTATTTGTGTGGCCAGGATGACATTACTTTTACTGGCAGAAGAAAATTTATTTCTCAAAAATGTAGCAGAGTTGGGCTGTTAATCGGACAAATCAATAGTTTTACACTAAATGTAGAGCTAGGTTAAATTTTTATCTTATTATTCATATTCTGGTTTATACATTTACTTCCCAGAATGTAGATTTAGGTTACATTTTTATCTTATTATTCCCTGAATGTAGATATGATTTAAATTTTTATTTTATTATTTATCTTCTGGTTTATATATTACTTTCCAGAAAATAAAATATCCTTAATGTTCTGAATTCCTTTAGCAGAGATTTTCGTATAACTAAGAATCATTAAAAAGCTAAAATCACCCTGGGCAGTTTTGCTCAGCAGTTAGAGTGTCAGCCTGTGGACCAAAGAGTCACAGGTTCGATTCTGATCAAGAGCACGTACCTCGGTTGTGGTTCGGTCTCAGGCCCTGGTCAGGGTCATGTGGGAGGCAATCAGTCAATATGTCTCTGTCAGATCGATGTCTCTCTTTCTCTCTCTCTCTCTTTCTGTCTGTCCCTTCCTTCCATTCTGAGCGAAGATAAATGGAAAAATATCATTGGGTGAGGGTTAAAAAACAAAAAAAAAACAAAAAAAAAAAGCTAAAATAAATAGATCTACAATGATAGAAATAATCTAAAATGACATTGACAGACTATACTTCCAACAGGCTTATTTTCTCGTAAATTGTTCTAACATACAATCTGTATGTCCTTATAAGTACATACCTTTATATTGTAAGAAACAAGAACACTTAAAAAATACATTAATTTATTTTTGCATTATGACAAAAATTCAAGAAAGCTCATACATTGCCCTGTCATGAAATTTGCTTCTCAGGCTATATTTTAAGGTTTGCAACTTTTTTTTTTTTTTGTATCTTGCAGAAATTATTTAGTTTGAGTATCTTTGTCGAATAACACAAGATACTATAAAGCAGATTGCATTTTTCACACTTTTGACTACATATATGCATCCATATCTTACTTCTCCCTAAAATAAATCTCATCCTATGCCAGTAGTGTTAAAATTCTGTAGTGTATTGCTGCTTCATGGCAATGAAGTTTGTTTCAAGATTAACTACTGTATTTAAAACACTAGAAAAAGTCATGAAATTTTTAATGCAGCCTTAAATTTTGAACATATTCCTATAAGTGAACATGGTTGAGACCATATTGCATTTAAAAGCTTACAACACATCTTTTGTTATTTTAAAGACATCAGAGTGTACTTAGATTAATGAATTTTATTGTTTTAAGCATAAGCCTACGAAATTAGGGAGGATAAGCTACCCTTATTTCAATTGCTGTTTTAAAAGTCTTCTAAAAGTTATCACTATCATTAATTATTGTTGAAGCATCATTACAAATCACCTCTCATGTCTCCTTAAGAGTTACCCTGTAAGAAATGATCCATAAAATCAGATTAAGAAGTGATGTCAACAAAACCACTATAGTTATATTTCTACAATAAAGGCATTGAAATAAACTAGATGGTCCCTTTTCCTTTCTTGAAGGTAAAATTGAGTGCATATTTACTTTTCCTTTAATTATAAGCTTTATCATTTAGGAAAACTTTTAACCAAAAGATATTGCATATGATTCACAAATAATTTCTCAGATTGATAAATAAATTTGAAAAAGAGTGGCCTAGTACACGGCTGGTGTCGCTCATTGGTTGAATATCAACCCATGTACCAAGAGGTCACCAGTTCAATTCCCGGTCAGGGCATATGCCCAGGTTGTGGGCCAAATCCCCAGTAGGAGGCATGCAGGGGGCGGCTAATCAATGTTCTCTCTCAGCGATGTTCCTGTCTCTCCCTCTCCCTTCTTCTCTCTAAAATCAATTTAAAAAAAGAGTAGCCTAGTATTTGGATGACAAATAAGGTAAGGTTAAGCACTGTATTTGTCTCAAAATTATAGATTATGTTGAATTTACTTGATGTGAAAGTTGTGTATACCTTCTTTCCTTAGCTATATTGAGAGCCCCTTTTGAGTGAAGAGAGCATCTTGTATCACTTGTTTGTGAGAGTTACATACCCTCTTGCAGCTCATTTGTAAAACATATATGAGAATATTTAAAGCATGGCATTTCCATATAAAATATGGTGATATGCATTAACCAAGCATACCAGATCATACTCTAAAGACTTTTAAAAGTGAATTAATTAAAAGTAGGACATTTAAAAGTGAACATATTAACCCACAAATTGGACTGGTCATCAGCACTCCTTACCAACATTTGATGAAAGAATAAAGGGTATGTCAGCTATTAAATGCCAAATTGAGAATTTTTAGTAAGCCTAATACTGATCTGTGGTATATTTCTCCTATCAATATTGCTATGATATATGAAAACCAGTATTTATTAAGCCCTGCCATGGAATTGAGAAGGCTTATAATTTGCCCCAAATTATATTTAGAAAATAATCTCAATTACTAGATGCCAAAATCATTTTAATAAAAGTGAAACAAATTTAACAGTACAATGAGATGATATATGTGTAACCAAGATGTCTGAAACAGGATGAGAAACTTAAAAGGCAACCTAGTCAATTCACAGAGGGTGACGCTTGAGTTCATTTCCAACTGTAATATTGAAGATTCCCACAGAGGTAGAAGTCTGACTGGTAGAGGGGGACTGCTGGGCAGAGAATGGACTTTATGAGTCCTACTCAGAGTGAAGAGTCTCTCAATGCTTTGCTCTGAAAATCATGATGAGAGACAGAGAGAGAGAGAGAGAGGAGGTGCATTCTCACATACTATCTTTGTACAAGAAATCCCAGCTCAACCAGTTAAGGCTTTATTAAAACTCATCTGTCTCTTCTCCCTAATAAGATTAAGATGATAAAGACCCAGAGAATTCTAGATGAGACCTCTGGTCAGCAAAAATTAAAACTAAAAGTATCAATCTGTGAATGAAAGAAGGTCTCAATAATGTAAGACACAACATTTAGGAGGCTTTACTAGTGAGGCTGCCCCAAAGATTGTCTCTTGTATCATGGTCAGGAGAAGTCTCTGCAGCCTGCACATGTTGGCATCAAGCAAAATTGTGTTGCCTCTATTTCATTTCAACTTGAAAATATATTTTTAAAGAAGGGAACAGTGATCTTCTTGGTTCATACTTCTTTCAAAGGACTAATTTGACATAGAAGTAAAATGGGTTTCAGGAATGTTTGATTAAGATCAGTTAGAGAATCTTTCCACTCTATGGACTTAGAGACTTACAACTTAAGCCCAGGAGACTACAAATATCTGAGCTAGGCCCCCACTTGCTCCTATGTGATTTAAAAATGTATCCCAAGTATCAATTTTTCTAATAGCACATTCAGTTATTTAATGTTTCTAGTTATCCATGCTATATATTTTTTACCATAATTGGCAGACTCTTTCACATTAGAGAACATTATAAATAGGGTTTTAGGTGATGCACTTAGGTCAATATAAAAAATGTTTTATCTCTTGTCTAAATTTCATGGAGAATATCAATTTGATGCATACAATTGTTGACTTTGGAGTCTGGTCAGTCTAAAAAAAGTTTTCAGATCTAGCATTACTTTGTATAAGTTATTCGCCATTCCTTAGCCTCAACTGCATTGGCTATAAACACCATAAAAGGAACTTTATTTAAGAAGATATTTGTATTTCCTCTCAACCTATTACACCAATATGTATACCTTTTGGTTTCCTTAAACCCACATATGTATTCAAAAAGATATGCATTATATTTTTTAACTGATTTTATGGGGATGACATTGGTTAATAAAATTATAAGTTACAAGTGTACATTTATATGATGTATGATCTGTATATTGCATTATCATAAACCAGTGTATGTATTCTAAAAGATGTGTATTCTAAGGCTAGAGGGTATGTACAAGGAATAGCAAGGACTGAGGCAAATCTAGACGTTTTGTCACATGATAGAGAACTGGGATGCTCACAACAGAAAAGAAATTTAGTGGTTCATGATGAATTAGATTAAACATTGGAAGTATTTTCAAATATTTGCAGTGAAATATCAAGTGGAATTTTATTGTGATATAATGAAGAAGATTAAACTGATGGCTCTGTAGAATCTATCAGACACTAATGTTAAACAATTTAATACAACTTGAATTTATATAACTTAAAACTCCTAGGTGGAATGGCATGATAGCCACAGTTCGCTGAAAACAAAGGAAAACAATGATAAGAATGATTGAGACTTCCAACACGATGAAATGAAAAAAATGTGTCACTTGAAATAAAAGCATGTAAACTCGGAAGGATTTTCAAGTTTATAACTATAAGCTATTTTTTAAAAATGCTACAAGAATTATTTGTTTACCAGAGCAAATTTCCAATCCTTGAAGTTTAAAGCAAGTTATTTTAGGAATAAACACATGCCAATCATAAAAGCATATGAGACAAGTATTAATATTCATAACTCTAAATATGAAGACATAAAATGATTAATATAAATATTTTCAAATGAAAAACGGCCATTGTTGTTATGATCTAAGTAAGAACATTATTCTGTGCAGACTATTAATTTAAATAAATTAAATCTTATAAATTTTATTTTTATAAGTTAACTAAAAACATGGAGAAATAAAGTTATTCAAAGAAGAGTGCTAAGCACTGGACCTTGCCCCTCTCCCCCATTGATATGTTGAATCGCAACTTCTAATGTCAATGTATTTGGAAATAGGGTTTTTAGGAGATAATTAAGGTTCAGTGAGGTCATAAGGATCAGGCTTTGGTCTGATAGGACTGTGACCTTATTAGAGGAAGAAAAGCAAAACAGCAGTAAGAAGGTGGCCATGTGCAGGCCAGGAAGATGGGCCTCACCAGAACCCAACCCTGCCAGAACTTTCTTTATACCTTTCAGCCTTCAGAGACGTGAGAAACATAACTGTTGTTTAAGCCACACAGTCTATGGTATTTGGATATGGCATCCCAAGCAGACTAATATGAAGAGCATAGTAAATTCAATTAAACAAATATGTATACACTTACTGCATGCAAGACATTATTTAAAGTGCTAAAATACTTGACACATATGATTCTTCATTAAATAAGTAAAAATGTGTACAATTTTACCTTATCTTACCAAAGAAAAGAATTGTTAAAAGGATACAAACCTATGGAAATATCATATGTACACAAGCCCAGAAACATAGATAAATATCTGATTTTTGCATGCATGCGAATGTGTATGTGTTTGTGTGTGTAGAGAGAGAGAGAGATAGGGACTCCTGGGGTAGATATAAATACACAGTTTTAGAGAATTGGATTATCATCCTATTGGTATCTTTGGATAGTGATAACATTCATATTTTAGTAAACAATAAGTTAAGAAAAATTGACTAGTGTTTCTAATTTTTATAGTGATGCCTCATAAAATTCAAGCCTTTTGAAACTAGAATCCATAAGTAAGAAGAATACAAGTACAAAATGTCCATGTTGTTTAGAAAGAAAGCATTAAATGTTCTAAGCATACTTTAAATAGTACTGAACTCCCAAATCATATTGAAATAAAACACTGGTATCGTGGAGACACAACGTCTGAAACAGAATTACAGAGAATCTCTTTTGTTTCACTTAAACCAACTGCCTAAGTTCACAAATATGGGTCTTTCTTTTTGACCAAAAAGAAAACAGGAGTGAGGAAATTTCCTGGGTGATTTTCACAGTTCAACGCCTCACTTTTTTACAGAGTTCTCTGTCCATTATTCTTATTTCATGAAATTGGAGATTCTGGAAATAAATATAATTGAGTAACAGTAATTTTTCTAGAAATTGCTTAAGAAAAGTGAACTTTAAAGGAAAAAATCTTATCAACTTCATGAGACCAAAGCAGAGCAGGTGCCTTTTCTGGGATAATAGCAAAGCTATCATTCAAACAGGGCTCTAACTCCAAAAATAATTGTGTTCTCCAAATCTCTGATAACTACATTCATTCTATAATGATATTTAGAGATAAGTATATTATATGAGAATTTGCATAAGGTAAGATAACATTTATTTCATACACATAATTGATTTTTCAATAAATGTATATAATATGGTCACATGATAGATCATGATGATATATTGATAAACAGGTAGAAAAGATGTCAAATCTCTTTGAGTAAGTGAAAGGAAAACTATATATATATATATATATATAATTATAAAATTTATATATTTACACAATATATTTCTTTTTCAGGAATGGTAAATGCTAGTATAAAAACCACATGAAATGCTATTGAAAAAGTGAATGGGGAAGCCTATCTAAAGAGGTGATTTTTAAGGTAAAATATGAATCAAAAAATGGTTTCCAGAAACCAGACAGAAATACAGAATTATAAAACACAAAAGAGTTTGAGTGGCGATTGGTGAACTTTTGTTCTGGAAGTCCAATAAGTAGATAGTTTAGGCTTTGAGGGTCACATATAGTCCCTGTCACATATTCTTCTGTTTTCATTTAAAGTCTTTTTCAAATCTAAAAACCATTCTTACCTCTTGTGCTACATAAAAAACAGGCTTGCCTGGCCAGTGTGGCTCAGTGGTTGAGTGACGACACGTGCACTAGGAGGTCGCCGGTTCGATTCCCGGTCAGGGCACATGCTCAGGTTCTGGGTCTGATCCCCAGTGGGGGGCATGCAGGAGACGGCCAATCGATGTTGTCTCTCATCAATGTTTCTAGCTCTCTCTCTCTTCCTTCCTCTCTCTCTAAAATCAATAAAGAAAAAAAATTAAAATAAGGAAAGTCATAGACAAATTACCAACTTCAGAAAACAGGCCATCGTCTGAATTTAGCCCACAGGCCATGGTTTGCAGACTCTTGGATTAGAAGACAAGTAGGAATGAGTTTAAGAGATTAAAAAGCAGGGCCAAGATTCAAAGCAGTCTTATTAAAAATATACCCTCTGGCCCTGGCCGGTTTGGCTCAGCGGTTGGAGCGTCGGCCCGTGGACCAGAGAGACCGGGTTCAGTTCCTGCTAAGGGCACGTACCTCAGTTGCAGTTTTTCCCTGGACCTGGTGGAGGTAGTGTGGGTGGCAGCCAGTTGATGTGTCTCTCTCACATCGATGTTTCTCTCTCTCTCTTCCTCTCTCTCTTCCTCCTGCTCTATCTGAGGATAAATGCAAGAATATCCTCGGGTGAGGATAAAAAAAAAATATATATATATATATATATATATATATATATATATATACTCTCTGGTCTTGATTTTTTTTTATATGAAAAGTCTAAATAAAAAATAATTTATAAGTTTAAAAAGAAAAAGGTAGCAATTATGAAACAACAATCTTAGTATTTTCATATACCTCTCTATTTACCTCTTTTTGGTTTAAAAATGTCACTCTTTCCAGCTGTAAAAAAGTAAATAATCTAAGCCTATAACAAATGTACTGAAATACATACATTTTGAACTGTAATGTTTTGATACAGAAATACAACTGGGGGCTGACATAAAAGTAAGCAAAGAAGGGAAATGCCCAAGACTTGGGGGGAGGAATGGGAGAATAAAATGCTCCAACATAAGAATATTGTCCCCAAAATGTGAACGGAGACATTAGAAAATGAGGGGATAAATAACAGAATTCAGAAAAAACATGAAAATTATCTATAAGTTGAAGTTCCCCCAGACTGGATACCTTCACTATTTATGTCAAAAATAGCACCCAAGAGTCTTCTGTGGCTTAATTTTATTGAAAGTAGAAAAATAAAAGGGTAAGTGTATAAATTACTTGTATATTGCTGCTGTAAAAAAGTACCACAAAATTAGTGGCTTAACACAATACCCATTTGTGACCTCACAGTCTTCATGGAGCATAAGTCTAGGACAATGGCTTAGGTGGTTCCTCTGCCCTATGTCTCAAAGACCAAAACAGTTGCTGGCAGGGCCATTTATCTTATCGGAGGCTCTGGGGGGTATTCTGCTCCCAAACTCATTTAGGTTGTTGGCAGAATTCAGTCTCAAACAGTTGCAGGACTGAGGTTCACATTTCCTGCTGTCTGCTGGAGGCCATCCTTACCTCCTAGAGGCCCCTCTCAAACCTTGCACGTGGGCCCCTCCAAGGCAGGCCTCCACTTTGCAGCATCGTTTCTGCTTTCTCTCTGTGCTGTGTCTCCTGTCTGTTCTGTCTGTTCTAATTGTAAGGACTCAAGTGATTAATTGGGCTTACTACATGATCCAGGTTAATCTCACCATTTTATGGTCCTTCATGTTAATCTTATCTGCAAACTCTCTTTTGTCTAATAAGGCAACATAGTCATAGGTTCTGGGGATTAGGGCATGGGAAATTTGGGTAAGCCATGATACTGACTACCATTATATATGTATACATATGTGTATGTGTATATGTATGTATATATATATACATATTTGTATACATTACACAGCTGTATATTTATATAAAAAGATAGATAAGTAGACAGATATAGTTTTAATGGTTTTAATCACAACTGGGTGTAGAATTGGTGGCAAATTTTAGAAGAGTGCTTGATATTCTAAGTTTACTTCTGTTATGCTATATATTACAATACATAGTATGAAAGAGTAAAAAAAAATCATTGAAGAAGCAATTTGCCATAATGGTATCTATCCAGACATCGAAGTAACACGTCTGTCTTCCACAGATTACTGTACAGGGAAACAAAGTGATAATTAAGTAGGGGACATTGTCGATTATGTGTAAGAAGGTGGCAAAGTTGAATATATGTGTGAATGTAGGGTTTATATATGCATAATTCTTATATAGATTTATTCCACAGTCCTGCTCCACCGTGGTTATTAGAGAGTTATACAGAGGAATCATAGTGCAAACAGCTTGTTGCCTACCTAACTATGGTTACTAAAGAGTATGCTTCTCAGATTTCGGGGTTTCAATTATATACTGTCAGAGCCTTCTCTTTTGATACCGCTCTCATGATAAGATGCATGTTAAGTAAAAGACCAATACATGAATGAAACTGACAATGTGTCTTTCTACAAAAGGATAAATTAATATCTCATTTTTCTGAAGTTAGTATATGTGCATTCAGTCCAGGAATACTTGAACTAATATCAATATATACTAGAAACATAAACAATGAAAATCCCTTCAATATAATAATGTCTACTTCTCTACTAAAATAAATGCACAGCCTCTCTACCAGGGACAGAAATTTATAAACTGCCATTTTTTTTTTTTCTGACTCTTCTACTCTTCATGAAGGGAGTAAGTCCCTCCTCTTGATAGTTTTTCTTCAAATTCAGTATAAATGTAATTTGTTAGGTTATAAAATCACACAAGATAAAGCTATTCCTACCAATGACTACAGACATTCATTACAAAAGCATGTCCAGAACTAATATTAACTCATTTGAATTTGAATGATCTGTTACATGACTAATAGAAAAGAGACTAATGAGTTTTTACATGGAGAAAGTGATTTGTAGTTTGGAATTAGATATTTCAGTGACAAAGAGCCTTGGGTAGGAGAGGTTTCAGGAATACAAATAGAAGCCATTTTGCTTGTGTTTGCTCTTTTTGTCTCTTTTATTCCAGTTCTGCTGTTCTGACACTCAATGACAAGGACACATTTCTTTGGAAATTCTACTGGTGAGGAAAAGTAGGAGCCATGGTGTTTCTTTTACTTTTTTTATTACAGATCTGGGGAGAAAGACAGAGACACATATTAATAAAATTTTCCCTTCGCATAAATGTATCAATATCAATAATTGTATTCATGTATACATAACTTCATTTAAAATGTCCATGCAAACAATAATAAATATTTCAATGTATTGAGATTGTGTTATGTTCAGGTTTTCAATTCTGAGTTGTATCTGAAAACTCACTTTGGCTTGAAAAATTCACTTATATTTGAAATTTAGAAGTAATATCTATGATATACAGATTTGTTCTCTATCTAAATATAGAAAGAAAAAAAAAAAACAGGAAAAAATAATCCTACCAAAAAGATAAAGTACCAAAGAAACTATAACAATTAAGAGAATACACACTAAGAATAGAGAAACAGCATAAAAACACTTAACTTGACTAATAAAATATATAATTAATTGTTAAATTGGATTTGTTCTCTGTGTGTGTGTGTCTAAGTGTGTTTATGTATACATGACAAATTCCAAAAGTAAAAATTAATAATTTAAAATTTTGTATTTAAAAATCTCTAGTATCTTTTACATGTCACTCCCAAATGACATCTTCCTATTTAAAATAAAACATGATCTTTTAGCATATTTCATGGAAATTTAAAAAAAAATGATGTGCTTAAGCTATTTGGAAATATTAAGTCGTGACAGGCTTTGCCGGGGCTTCTCAGAAGCAGAGATGAGACAGGGGTAGGTACATGTGTCTTCCTGAGAGCTGTGCCCAGAAACATGTGAGCAAGGCTAAGGTAAACCGGAGAGGAAAGGGAAAGGAGTTGAACGAGCCCGTTGTCTCAGCCTAACGCAGCCTAAGCCTAATTGTTGGCATTCGGTGAAACATACATTAGACTTCAGAATTTTCTGTCTTTGAAGTCAGGGACCCAGGTATTAGTCACTGGCTACTCCCTCGGGTGCCATGATGCTACCTCCAGGTGAAGAGCGTCACACTAGCCAGAGACATTTCTCCAGAGAGGGCAACGGATGGAAAATTCTGTCTGTGGTACTTGAAGCAACTGGAGATGGATAGGCATATTTGGATTGACTGCGGTCTACCACTGGAACTGCTCAGATTCACGTTTCACACACTAACTCAAACCTATCTAGGTATAGCTTCTCCATAATTCTGGTTAGTAACAATTTTGAGGCAAACTTAAAAGAGGAGGCCTCATAGAATGACCTCCTGCTGCTGTAGTAATGCTAAGGCTATAACAGATACAATATCTTGTGTCGGTTATAAATCTACCCCAACCTAGATGTCCATTGACAAGTGCTTCTGCTGGTTCAGGTGGCCTTCCTCGCAAAGTGATATAAGACTTCATTTCTATGTACCATGCCTTTGTAAGGCAGTGATTATTGCACCTAGACACTTACACTTGAACTGGGCATGTGAGTGACCAAAAATATCTAAAGAAACAATTGAGTGTCAAACATAGTTTTCCTTACCCCATATGTAGCAGTAGCTCTACCAACAATATGGTAAGTGCTATTTTGCCTGCATCAGTTGCTCATAATCAAGAGCTAGCCATGGTTTTAATATTAGTGTGATTCTTATTGTATGCCCAATCCAGGCACCAAGATCCTTAGTCTCACAGGCCTAAATTTTCAGAAGGAGAAAGCACACATTCACCAAGTGGAGTAATTGTGAATGGCGCAACTCCTAGCTTTCTACGCCTTGGTATTTCCCTCTTTACCACATGGCCTTTCTCCTGCCCAATCAGGTTGCAGCTTCTGGATGATGAACTATAGTCATTCCCTCACTTCTGCACATACTTTACCATAATGAGATTTCTTGTCCTGAATAATAATAATAATAATAATAATAATAATAATAATAATAAGGGATTCAGTGTTTGTGCCTCAGATATTCTTTGAGCCCTCAGAGATAGTGATGCTGCCTGAGGCACTAGAGACATAAATAAAAGTCAAACCCACATCCAGAAAACATGTCACTACATATGAGAATAAACTATTGCCTTTTATGAAAACAGAAGGGGTGTGGTGTAAACAACCTGCCACTAAGCTGATAGTTGGTTTCTTCCAGGTTTGATACTGGATTGGGATCTTATATTCACTGCTTAAGACATGTCTAAGATTTAGGAGCAGCATATGCTAGGTCAGCTATGTTGAGTGAAATTTCATGCTCTCGGGCTCATGCTTTGCTCTCATTTTTGCCACAATAGCCCAACTACTGGAATTGTTAAGGAAGAGGCTGACTGACAGCTACTGGGTAAATCAGCCTCTCCGTTTAGTTGTTAGTGTCTTTTCTGCAATAGGAATCCGCTGGTGGGAATTAATGTGTACTGTCTTCATCATTTGTGCCCACTTACATAAGTGCATCCACATTTCTCATCCAGATAACTCCCTGTGCTTGACCTGCTAAGTTTACTCCTGAGGCCCCTTTAAAAAATAAGCTAAGCCATTCACTATTGTTGATGAGTCCATGTATTTCCTTAACCCCCAAACACTTCTTTCTCCACAAAATTAAAATAACTAGTACATCACTTGAAAGTCTGTCCCTTGGGAGGATGAACCCTCATCCATGTCTTTTAGTATCATCACCCCTGAAGGAAGTCATAGTATACCCACCATTCTTTGTCAACTCAAACCAACATACAGGTGGACATGTCTGTGAACCAAGTTTCATTTTTTCCCCTGCCTTCATCAACTGTTCATATGACATACCCCAATATGACCCTTTGTGTGAATTGAAGGAAAGTCCTAAGTGTAGAAGAGGTGGTAAAATGGAAGTCTGGGTCACTTGTTCATGCAGCTAGTTTGTCTCTCTCCTACTGTTCAGACCCAATCATAGATACATCACTTTTAACTTAAGTTGAATTGCTGCTGCTCCAACTGACTTTGTGATCATTGGTCAAAGCTACCTAGCTTATGAGGGGAGGTTGAGGATTCATGGTTATTTTATGTCTCGTGATCAGTTCCTCTAGCTCTACCAGGACCTGATAGCATGCCAGGAACTATAGTATCAAATGGACTATAATTCTCAACTACACATGGCTTGGTAAGTATTCGGATCTCTATTGTGGAGACAAATTTATTTTCTACCCCCAGATACTTCTAATACCCAAGTGGTTTACTGAGTTATATGACCCAATGTGGCAGCCCTACTTGTTTTACACATTTTACTCATTTCAGGATCCATGATTGTTCTGGGGCCAATTAAAAACCAGAATTCTTCCTCATTACTCAGTAAATGGATTAGAACTCTATTCCCACATGGAGATAACACTTCAAAATGTGAAGAAGTCTGCAATGGTTGTTCTTCTTTCTTGGTAGAATAGGAGAGGTACACATTTTTATCATTTTCTTTGGAGATGTCCTGGCCTGAAATCTTCACCAAATGTAGAGCAGTGACTTCACTCTTTTTTATGGTTATGTTTCAGTAAGAAATCAAGTATGTTTGCTACTTATTACTAGCCATATATCATTTAATCAGTATCATAAATATAGTAAGTCACTATGACATTCTCCAAATGTTTTGTTCGGACTATATGGTATCAGGGTGTAGAATTAAACAGAATTGAGGCAAGACTATGAATGTATGCTGACAGTCACATCATGTGCGTGCAAACTGCTTCTTATCTTTTTTTTAATAGTGGTCACTAAAAGAAATCAAACACATTTGCTAGACCAATGGCTATATAAACCTTACCAAGGTTGTGTTACTCTACCCTATTAAGTGTATCACATTTAGTAAAACTGTTGCAATTATGACTCAAACTTAGTTACATTTTTGCTGATCTGTGCTCATCTGTCATGATTCATTACTTCTTCTGTAAGTTTTATGTTTAAATAAAAGGATGAACGGAAACGAAATATCACCTCTATATTTTTTAAGTTTTTGAGAGAGGCACTTATCTCTGCCATTTCTCCCTGCACTGATATCATTTTCGATTGACTATTATGACTGGGATTCAGAGGCAGTTTTCAGGATTTCCATTTGGTCCTTTTTACTATAATAACTGTTATTAAATAGGTCAAAATCCAAGTTCTATATTAAATTTAATTGTATATTTGAGAATATAATGGGGGAATGATCACCAGTTTAGGTGGTAAAATCAGTGAAATTACTGTGGAATTGACCAGGGTCAGCACTCTATTTTATATCTAATCACAATACACCATACTTTAACCAATGCTTTTGATCTTGGAATATCAATGTTAGCATGGACCCTAAATCTAATGCTCCTTGAAATATTGTTTATTTCCCCTTTCCCTAAGGCCCAGTTATTCGTGTCAATGGTTATAGGGGAAGAACAGAATAAATCACTAATGAATCCACTTAACATGTGTTTTCAGAGTCCTTCTTCATGAGGACCCCTTCCTTGTTTCAGTCTGTAGGTACTGAGTCTGAGTACTAGACCAGTTCTGGAAACTGATGGGTGAATCATGACTTTCTATTGGAGTAATTGTCTTTAGCCTTGTAGATCTCTTTTCTTGATACATAATTAGGCAATTCTCTTATTAGCTGTCCATCTGTTTTGTCCCTTGGAAGTCTATTTTCTATCAGCCATTTCCATAGATACCTGAGAAGAAGATTACTCTTTGGCAGGCATTATAACTACTGTTGATTATGGTTATTACACCAATCTTATTACTGATGATTAAGTGCTGTCATTGGCCTGATATTCCAGCTTTCTATCATCCCCTTTACTACTGGGGATTTCTGTTCCATAATACCAACTCCTTCTTTAAGCCCCGGTCTACAGAATCAGGCTCTACTCACCTTACCAATGGTTTTGGTTCTGCACTGTCTAATTTGAGACTTCTGCATAGTCTTCAAGCAAGGGAAGCAGGGAGCACTATAATTTAACAAAGATCGGGTTACTCTTGCTAATCCACTGGTTTCAAGGGATTCTAGGTCTTCAGGCTTCTCATTAGTCTGTTTTGTGATGGCTCAGAGTCTCCTTTAGGTCCCAGACGTTGGCACAGTAGAATTTAAAACTTAGATTCAATCTTTACGGATGTTTTCCTACTCATCATTAGGTCCAAAGTCTAGTGCTCAGCCCTGTAATACAATGCATTAATTTTGTTGATCAGGAGAAGTTCTAGATGCCACATTTTTCCTTGCATACAATCTTTTGAGCCTAACATTTTTTTTTCTTCCAAAATATTATTGGTCTTCAGCAATGGTCACTTAATTCTATGCTCCTAATAATTACTATTCCCCATATATTTTAAATCCCAACAATATTGTACAAGTCAGTACATTCTTTTCTATGTGTATCTCATCTTAATTCAATACAGGAATGCACTGGCTGGTTTGGCTCAGCAGTTAGAGCGTCGGCCTGTGGATCAAAGAGTTACAGGCTCAATTCTTGGTCAAAGGCACTTACCTCAGTTGTGGGTCAATCTCCAGCCCCGGTTGGGGTCATGCAGGAGGTAACCAATCGATGTCTCTCACTTCCTCTCTCCCTCTCTCCTTCTCACTCTATCTAAAAAAAATAATAATAATAATCAATGAAAAAATATCCTCTGATGAGGATTTAAACAAACAAACAAAAATACAGGTACAAATTATTTTATACAACATGCCAGAGAGTATCAATAGTTAGTTTACCTTAGTGAAGGTATCCTCAGTTCAATCCAGTTGATAAATAAGCTAAATCTATCAACTCATTTTTAGAGTTTTCTTCTTAAGACCAGTCAATGTCAACCCATATCTTATCTTTCATACTCATTTCTCAGAATTAAATCATCAACTAATCTTTTCAGCTTTAAGGTCAAATATATATCCAGAATCCACCTTAGATAGCCTTCCCTAGAAACAGCCTGAGACTTTTAAAAAAAAAAGAAAAAAATCTGATATGCATGACTTTTTTGAGGAAGTGCTCTTCTGGAGAAACCTGAAGAAACTGAGGTAAACAGAACAAGAAAGGGAAACGAGCCAAGGCCAAGCTAAGACTTGATGGAGAAAAAATCTGGATTTGGCTTGATCCAGAGGGGCATCTGAATTATAAGTTGTGCTACAGAGTTGTGGTATCTTGAGACAAATGTCCAGGCTTTTGTACAGACACATCTTTTGGTCTATGACTGACTCTAAAAGCTTGGGAAAGTATTTTGGTAGTTTCTCAGATGGCCTCTGTCAGCCAATGACAATTCTCTGTATAAGCTTACAAATTTAAGCCAGTATTTTTAGTGTTCAAATGGTTACACCTGCAGGTAAAAAGGGACTGTGGGTAGGACATCACATGTTCACTGTGACAACCAAACTGATAGTTGTATAGCTCATAAAAACTTCCAATAATCATTTCTGCATTTCCCTTTTTAATTCTTTTTGTGAAGGGTATTAATACAACTCATATTCTACACCTTTCTTAAAGGTGAAACTTTATTTTCCTCTTTCCCACATCTCACTCACTATCTTGCTTTTTCCACTTATTTTTTTCTCTCTCCCCTAACTACTTCCAATATCATACAATGAAATTAGAGCCCAGTAGAAGCCTTCAGCCAGAGTTATCTATTTCTACTACCTATCTAGGCATGAAACAATAGCTGATATTAGATTTAGACAAAAATAATTGCATTACAGTCACTTGTGATATCCTCCAGCTTTCTAGGAAGTTCTTTTTTCTATGTAATTTCATCTGGTTCTATGGCTTTTAATATCATATATGTTCTAAAAATTCCCAAATTTATAATCCCACTTGACGTTGCTCTCAATCCCAGGCTGTTTTATTTAACTCCTTCCTAGGTGAAAACTTATACTAGCACATGAAAAGAAACTTCAAAACTTACTCTTTATCTCCCTTTGCCATATACTTGTTACTCTTACTGTATTTTCTGTATCAGTAAATCTCAGTTCCTTCTTTTCATGTTTGTAACACAAAAACTTTGGAGTCATCTTGATCTTTTTTTCTGTAAGCAATCCATTAACACATGTAGTTGGCTCTACTTTTAAACAATCCCCTGAATCAGAACATTTCCAGTTACTTCCAGAAGATCCCAATCATGATGATCTGTCTTCAGGAAAATACCATTATCAACGATCCTCCTGCCTCCTCATTTTTCATTCTCTCCCTCCTCCTTTTCTATTTTCAACCCAGCAGAGTGATCTTTTAGTGCTGTCAGTCATACAGTGTTACTCAACTTGTCAACAGCCCATCAGTATTTCCCATCTCCTGAAAAGTGAGGCAAAAGCTCATTTTAATGGACTTACAATGTTGTGGTAGAAATTCAATGTAATTAACAGACAAATAACCTAGTGTCACGATTTTTCTGCCACTTACATTCCATTTCTTCAGGGCTCAAGTTTTCTTATCTCAAAATGTGGAACATGGCAGAAATAATCTCATAAAACAACCAGGTGGTATTTAAAAAACATGTGACCCAAGTTCAACGTGGAAATCATCCTTGAAAAAAAAAAAAAAAAACTACCAGTAATTAATCACATACATTGATACCTTCAAAAAAAACTATTTTTATTTAAAAAGTATCATAAAACAATAAAAAGAAACATAATAATGTGAGATTTTTCACCACTTATTTTCTTTCTATTAGCTTTATTCCTTCAATCAAATTGTAGCTACTATTTGACCATTGTTGTGGATTTCCAGGTTTGCTTTAGGGCCACATAAATACCTTCCCAAGACCTAACTAACAGCCCGCAACTTTTCTCTCCCAGCATTTATTATCATTAATAATTAATAAGTTTTGAGGTTTCAAAACACTTCAAAGAAACTAAATCTTAAAAATTTGTTCAAAGCAGAATGTTCATAATAAATACAGTTTGAAATTTAAGTTGAAAGTTTTTTCTGCTAGGAGCCTGCCCCCTTAATTCCAATGCTGTGCTGCCTTTCAGGAATTGAAATGACAGCTTGTCACCGTGTTGATGATAATTAACTTGTTTCAATTTCCTTTATTTCCCCAAGAAAATCACCAACATTTGAAGCATTTTTTTTTTTTCATTTTTGCCTGATATTTACTGAATTGACACGCCTAGGGAAAACCAGCCATGCCTGATGGAGGTGACCAAATCTACTGAATGGAAGTTATGGGTTCCATTCTCGTAAGGCATTTTCAACAAGTAATATTAAACTCAGGTCCAACTGCTTACTGAATTGAAAAAAATCTAAGATCTAAAAAATAGCAACATTTTCAAACGTAAGGCAGGTGCAAAGCATTATGTGTTATGAGTTTGGGTTCAGTTTCTTTGTTATTATCTCTGTAGTAACTCTGCCCTGCCTTTGTTAGTTTGTCGTGTATTTTATTTATTTATTTGGTTATTAAGAATATTTTTTTTAATTTTTATTAATTTATTTTTGTTACAGATGTTTCTCCTTTTTCCCCCCTAGACACCCTCCTCCCCATCTGGTCCCCTCAGCCCCCCAGCATTGTTGTCTAGGTCCATTGGTTATGCATACATGCATATTAGTTCTTTGGTTCATCTCATCCATTCCCACCGCCCCTTTCCTCTGAGGTTTGTCAGTCTGAACCATACTCCTTTCTATGTCTCTGGGTCTGTTTTGTTCATTATATTCCACAAATAAGTGAGATCATGTGGTATGTGTCTTTCTATGATTGGCTTATTTCCCTTAGCATAATACTCTCCAGGTCTCTCCATGCCGTCTCAAAGGATAAGAGATCTTTCTTTCTTAGAGCTGCATGGTATTCCATTGTATATACGTACCACAGCTTTTTTATCCACTCACCTATTGATGGACACTTGGGCTGTTTCCAGATTTTAGTGATTGTAAATAGTGCTGCTATGAGCATAGGGGTATATATATTCTTTCTGTTTGGTGTTTCGAGCTTCTTAGGATATATTCCTAGAAGTGGGATCACTGGGTCAAATGGCAGATCAATTTTTAATTTTTTGAGGAAAACCATACTGTTTTCCATAGTGGCTACACCAGTCTCCATTCCCACCAGCATTGTACTAGAGTCCCCTTTTCTCCACACCCTTACCAGCACTTGTTTGATGATTTGTTGATGGCAATCATTCTGGCAGGTGTGAGGTGATACCTCATCATTGTTTTAATTTGCATCTCTCTGATGATTAGTGATGTTGAACATTTCTTCATATGTCTCTTGGCCATTTGTATGTCCTTTTTGGAGAGGTGTCTATTTAGGTCTTCTGCCCATTGTTTAATTGGGTTCTTTGTCTTCCTTTTGTTGACTTGTATGAGTACTCTATATATTTTGGAAATTAACCCCTTATCTGATGTATTAATATCATTGGCGATTATGCTCTCCCATAGAGTGGGTTCCCTTTCCATTTTGATGGTTGTTTCTTTTGTTGTGCAGAAGCTTTTTAGTTTGATGTAGTCCCATGTGTTCATTTTTTCCTTTGATTCTGTTGGCTTAGGTGATGTATCAATGAAAATTCTGCTGTGTATGATGTCTGAAATTTTGTTGCCTACATTTTCTTCTAGAATTTTTATGGATTCACAAGTCACATTTAAGTCTTTTATCCATTTTGAGTTTATTCTTGAATATGG
Source organism: Tadarida brasiliensis (assembly GCA_030848825.1). Taxonomy (NCBI): domain Eukaryota; kingdom Metazoa; phylum Chordata; class Mammalia; order Chiroptera; family Molossidae; genus Tadarida; species Tadarida brasiliensis. The sequence goes on from CM061258.1 coordinate 19,770,197, forward strand.
TGTAAGTTGATGGTCTAGTTTCACTTTTTTGCATGTAGCTGTCCAATTTTCCCAACAACATTTATTAAAGAGTCTGTCTTTACTCCATTGTATGCTCTTGCCATCTTTGTCGAATATTAATTGAACATAATTAGAGTGGGTGTTAAGACAGTGAACAATATGATTTTTGTACCGAAAGAAGGTATTAAGTATTCTAAATGCACTTCTAGAAACCTTGTAGTTATATTAATTTTTTAATAAAAGTTAGATATTATAGGGTTCAATATTATACAAAAGAGGAATATGTGAACCAATAAATTCATCATTGTACAGTAGTTTTGTAATTGGATTCCATTGCATAAATTCTGTCTGTGAGTTTAATTGGAAAATATAGCATTAATAGAAAATTATGAAGAGGTAGTTTTGTTCAAAACATTTGATTATTTTTGCATTGATCAAATTATTTTGTGGCTACTGCAATAAATATTTAACAAAAGTTTGCAAATTATTGAGAGTAATACTTATTTCATTTATCCTAAATAAGAATATATAAGTTTGTAATAGAGTTGAAAAATCAGCCTTGTGAACAACTGTATTCTTCACTGATCTTCCTGACAGTATTACTTACAGTAAAAGTGTAGATTTTACTATGAAATCCACCTGAGTTAATATAAAAATGAATAGGTATGAGTATTAACAACACAAAAATCTTTGAGGTTACATGAGTCTTTCCCCTCAAATACACTGAATTCAAAGAGAGACGTCGTTGATGTGAGCAGTTAAATTTTACTTATGAACTTATTGTAAAATGTTCTTACAAATAAGTCTTATTTGGGTGTGGATTCAGTGGTAGGTGTCAAAGACATATTTCTTCCAATGGTTACATTAAACATTCCATTTGAGATCTAAAAATAGTCTACACTAGAGAAGAGGAAAAAAGGCTTTCTTTTTTTTTTTTTTTTTAGTTTTTCCATTGTACTGTTCAGCTTGTTACTAGAGTAATTGGATTATCACTAAGAATTTTGAAAAACAGTATGCAATTAAAGATGGTAAATTCTATTATGTGTGCCCAGACAGGTGCTCCAGACACAAGAGAAACAAATTTTGCCCAAACAACTGTTGTAGTAACTTATATTCATATAGCACTATTAGAATGTCTCATAATAGTTTAAGTATATTGCTGTTTCAGCATCATATTACTATTAGTACTTTTGTTTTCCTAATTAACAGATGAATAAACAGAGAAGATATATATACCTTGTCTTTTGGTTATGAAATATATAGATGAAATATTTTTTTAAATCATTCTAAAATTAACATTGCATTCTAGTCATTATTCATTAATTTATTAATTCTTTAATAAATTAAGAATTTATTAATTCATGTAAGAATTCATTAATTCTTACATGTTGACTAAAACCACATATGAAATTTATTAAATGTTTACGGTTAATCAGGCTTAAGTAATACATTAGATAAACTGAGGTAAAAGTAATACTATTTACTCTTAAGGAATTTAAATCAATGTATGTTTTTTATTAGGAAAAAATTACATAAATCAGTATTTACAAGACATTTACTGTAGAAAAACATCGAGGTATCCTCAGGACTCTCTAGTGAAATGATCCACAGATTGGAAGTATTTGAAATTCATTGCTGCAAGTCTCCTAGTTCCTCATTCTCATTATCACCTAAAAATAATAAACAAACAGATGGCAAAGAAAAAACCCCAGAAAACTGCAAGTTGTTCATTGTATTCTCCCATGGGAATTTTTTTTTTTAGTTAATCATACAACAGGAAAGCATGAAATACATGGTAGTTTTATTTTTCATGTTTCATGCTCATTTTTCCTATGTTTGTGATTCTGTGGTTTTTGGAAAGCCAGATATATATTTCAGAGAAATAAATATAAATTGAGTGATATTTGAGTTGAGAAGAGACAGTTGCTGAAGGACTTAATGTGTGTGGCCGAGGTGTTAAGGCATCACATGAGTTTGAATTTGATTATTTGGAATCTGCAAGAACTGACATGACTTCAGATATAACATGCACCAGTTCTAGAAATCTTTTTTAAAGACAGTTAATCAAAATACATGAGTTACTTAAGGAATTTAATCATCTAAAGAAATTGAAAACTACAGGAATAAGAGTAAATGGATGTGATTAAATTAATATTTGGTCAAGTATCTGAAAGAAATTATTTTTTTTATTAAGCCTACAAAAGTAATGATTCTGATCCCTTTGAATCTATAAATCTTCCGTAGATATATTGGTAGATATAGAGATAGATAGATGATAGATAGGTAGATGATAGATAGATAGATAGATAGATAGATAGATAGATAGATAGAGAGAGAGATGATAGATAGTGAGATAGATCTGAACTATTTCTTACACTTCTGTCTCAGTAGCATTTCAAAAATAAGAAGACTATAATAATAAAAGAAAGAAAAGCAGCTACAAATTACTTTCTCTAAGGTTTTTCATTATAAATGTCTTCCTAGTTCTATTACTTCATCTTTACTTTCTGGTTGTTTTAAAAACTTATTAAAATATAATTTTCTATATTAGTTTCTAATACTAAGTAGAATTCTCAATATAATGTACTCTTTTTTCTTCTATCCAGAAACAGAGAAGTGATATGTAAGAACCTGATACATTAAAAAAATGAATAAATGAATGAATGAATAAAAAGAAAATTATTATAAAATACAAGATAAGCAGTTACATTTAAATTAATTTAGTCTACCTCTAACATAAACAAAATGTGCCTATTAGTTAAGAAAAATTTTTAAAATGTAAGAGCGAAACATCAATCACTTGCTTCCTGCAGGCCCCTATCAGGATTGAGCCTGCAACAGGAACATGTGCCCTGACCAGGAACTGAACAGGCAAACTTTCTGTGCACAGGACAACACCCAGCCAGCTGAACCACACTGGCCAAGGCTCAACCTCCTTTTTGAACACGAGAACATGACATCTATGAGGTTTCCCATGCCAGTGCTAGCTAAGCCTGAATGTTTGAATTTGATGGTTTGCCTTGTGTTCACTCTTGCTTTATTACTTTATTTGTGTTTCTCCCAATTTTGTGTATGTTCTGTTATGACGGGAATTGGTTTTCATTCCAAGAGGTTCTAGTGACTATCTCTTTTGGTGGAGCTCCCCCTCCCCCAAAAAATCATTCTGGGTTCAGAGGAAATATTTAATGATTTAGCTTGTGTTTTAAGCTTTGCTACCTGGCAGGCAGTAAATAATTATTTTGCTAATTCAAAGAGTGAAAACCTCTGATAAGAACAGAAGGAGCTAGATAAAAAGAAAGTGTAATAAAAAAAAATTTTTTTTAAAGAAAGAACAGAGAAAAATAGGATGGAAGGAATAAAAATGGGAATATTTAGTTTTGTATATAATCACATACACATTTATATAAATATAATAATTATAGTATTTATGACTATAATAAAAATGAGACAGATTATGAAATCTTGGGAATAAAAAATGTGTGATAAATGGAATTTTAAGTAAAATAAATTTAAAAGCTGGCCATTTCTTTTAATTTCAGAAAGGAAAAATGTAAAACCTTTCAAATTCACACCTTTACTAACAAATTGAAGGACATCACCATATCTAAAAAGACACAGTTTGCCAATTAGGGATATCTGAGAACTCAGAGAGTCAATTATCTTAACTTTTAGTTAATATGCATAACTTATTTCCCTTGCAAATAAAAAATAAAATGAAAGGACGTTCTATATTTTAACATGATATCAATAACTTGTTTGTTTTAATACAATTTAACTTATTATTCAACAGGAGTGATTTTTCTACCATAACTACAATAAAGCATTTTAACAAAAAATTTTAACAATTGGGAATCTAAGAATATTAAACATATCAGAAGGAAAACAAAAATATAGTTATCTCCTAATATCGTTTCTCATCTTATTAATAACTCCATGTTGCTCATAGAGACATAATACTAGCATAGGGAAAAGCATGTTCTAAATATATTATACATAGTAATTATGTTCTACGTAGGATATCTTTTGATAGTAAAGTTTTGGTGAGTTATTGTGGTTAACAAACAATAAAAGTATATAGCTTAGTGGTTAAAAACAAAGACTCAGCATGGGTTCTTTCTATTCAGACGCTACTGCCTTTTATTAGTAATGTTAAATTAGATAAGATCTTTGTATCTCAGAGTCTCAAATTCATTAATAGAAACATTATTTTCAGAGAAAAGTCTTACATTGCTGATTACTTGTTAAATGTGATACGAAGTGTAATGATAAAAAATAGTGTCCAAAATTTGACATCTGACATGAGAGAATAACTACAAACCTCTATTTTTTCTTTGGACAGTCATGCATTGTCAATGCTGGCTTGAAAATAGGAATCACTCACATTTCTAAAGCTATTTTCTCATTTTAAAAAATCAATTGGAAAACAACATTTCCAACCTGGGTGAGACATATCTGTAATTCATAACTGTAATATTCTAGAGGATAAGAAAACCTGAAACTATTTAATGGCTGTTAAGACTATCACATATGACAGAAGAAATGTTTGTTTGTTTTTTGTGAAAATATCAAATATATTTTCTATTTACTTTATACGTTCTAAAATGTTTCATCTCCAGGTTGGTCTGTTTGTAGAACCAATTTATACAGCACACCTAACACAAACAAAAATAAATAAAAACCTAATTATCTATTGTAAATTATGAACAGTCATGTAAGTATTTGCAGGCTCAATTCTATCAGGGTGGAAGTTTAGTGGAGTTAACTAGAGTTCAGCAGGCTTAGATCTTCAAAGGTCACTTGATTAAAAACTGACAAAAAGAAAATTCAAAGAGTTTGCTTATTTTCAGAAAGGTAATTTTATGTTAAGAAATATGATTTTTATGTAAACAGTATATTTCAGTAGAGAGTAACTACATTTACTGATGGGGAAAACGAAATTAAAAATAACTAAAATAAAATGTCTATTTAGTATTTGTAGAGTTAATCTAAGTATATGCTCTTAAGAATCATCAAATATAAATCCTGTGTCCTTTCATGTCAACCTCCTATTTCATGAGAAAAATTGTAGAAATCTTATTTTTTTTTAAATAGTAATGTTATCATATATATTAATACCTTACAACTTTTGTAAAGTTAAAATATGTATATTCTGTACAGTTAAAATGTGTATAACATATCACCATGACTTTTCCAAGAACACAGAAACTGCTTCATATGTTTTGCACCCATGACAGACTTCATCATGGTCCTCATTGTTAGAGATGGACAGGTTTTGCTGTGGTATAAGTGAACACCAAAATCTCAGTGCTAATCCGTATAAAGGTTGCATTATCAGAGTCCTATGCTGGTCCAGGTGGCAACTGAGGACGCTGGACTCTATGTTTCTGATAACACCATCTTCATCATGTGCTGTCACATTTCCTGGACATGGAGAGTGATCCAGAGATGTGCACACAGGACACACTTGAAGTCAGGCATGGCGATACCTCACATCAGTTCCACTGCCCCAAATTCAATCAGAGAGCCCAACCTAAGAGCAAGGGAAGCTGGGAAATAGAGAAGGGCATTTGTAGATATGGAGAACATTACCAGTCTCTGCCACAATTATCTCAATCAATAAAACAACAAATGTTTCTATGGACTTAACTGATGCCAGACTCTGTTCCTAGTGTTTTACATATATTGACCCACAAATCCCCCCTTGATTCCTGAATTCAAATTGGACCTCATATTCCCAGTTTGTTTCCAGTACAAAGTCAAAGTGTCATATTATATTAGGTGAATAATAAGACTTCACAGTTCCTTGATTCTATAAGATAAATACTATTAAAAACCTCATCCTGCCCGGCCGGTGTGGCTTAGGGGTTGAGCATCAACCTGTGCACCAAGAGGTCGCCGGTTCGATTCCCAGCCAAGGCACATGCCCAGGTTGTGGACCCAATACCCAGTGGGGGGCATGCATGAGGTGGCCAATAGATGTTCTCTCTCATCGATGTTTCTATCTCTCTCTCCCTCTCTCCTTCTCTCTCTAAAATCAATAAAGAAAAGAAACACCTCATCTTTTATTTAGAGAAGCATAATTCTACAACAAATAATCCAAAGTCTCGGATCTTCATAGATTTACATAATGAAAATATATTTCTTTTTCATATCACAGTAGATTGATTGTGGGGCTGGGTAGCTTTTTCTCCAGGCAGTCCTTTAGGGAGATTGACATCTAGCACCCCATAGCTTTGACCATGCTGGAGATGCTGCAATCACTTCTGCTCTCATTTCACTGGCTGGAACACATTCACTTGGAATGACATGAATGTATATGAGACGAGAAATATTATTTGGGCTCTGTACCTATGAACAAATGGAAACATGGTGATGACTCCTGGCAATTGTTGTCACACTCCATTTTTAGGTAGAAAATTGGAGAAAGGAGAGCTTAAATAACAACTTGTTCAAGGTCACACAGCTAGAATGTGACAGACAAAAAACTTGGACCCATACAATTTATCTCCTAAGCTGTGCTCTTACCCACTATACTATTTTTATAATGCTTGTAATTTCACACAACTTTTCAATACATATTTCTTAAAGACATGACTGTAGAATAATGAATTCTAGCCAGAATATAGAAGAGATACTTTTATCCAGATATGTGATATAAACACTTTTTTCCCCCCGCAAGATGCTGGTTTTTATATCACTAATAAGTTATTACCCAAGCATATTGTAATATTTAATTAGTGGGAAAATATCTTGTATATATTCAATTTTATATCAATAAAGTGTCCCCTCTTCCCAGTTTGACGATTAATTGTGCTGCCTCACTTCCATCCTTTTAGCTTCCTTATCTTTACCTTCATTTTTTCCAGCAGATACCCTATAGGATCAGAAAAACAAATTTAGAGTTAACACTCATTTTCCTAATTAATTTAGACAATCCTCACAGAGGACAGAATCACAGAAAACGTTTAAATGATGATGGTGGATTAGTGAACGATTCTATTTTAGCTTTGGAGAAAGCCTTCAAGGAGTGACTTACTCCAGTGGAGAAAATCTAAACAGAAAAAAAGAGAGGATAACTTTCACATGGGATAGGAAATAGTTTTTTAAACATCTTATTTTCCTGTTTTAACTGGCAAGGAAATTGCTCTACTGTTAATGGTCTGTGCATCTTTAATTACAGATAAATGTTCATATTAGTATCTGTCCTCAGGGCAAAAATGCAAACACATTATACCACAAGAGAAGCAAATAAATGAATTTATGCTTTAATGAACTGTGGAGTCTTATTATTCACCTAATATAATATGACACTTTGACTTTGTACTGGAAACAAACTGGGAATATGAGGTCCAATTTGAATTCGGGGAACTTATTTACTCTGAAAATCTATCCAATGATTAGTTATTTTTTCTTCCACATCTTGGAAGACCTCCTTTCATTGATTTTTTTCTTTCTATTTTTAATTAGTTTAAAGTAATTATTTGAAAATTCAACATTAATTTTCTTTCTGATCTGGAGGGAAATTATTCATGGAAAAATCTCATATTAGGATCACCATTTCACTAAGACACTCTGTGCTTTGTTATCCATGTATGAACATCAAAATCAGATTTACCAATTGCCCCAAATGCTAATGAGCCATCCATCTAATGGAGCACTTTTTATTATGGAGCATCACCTGATTTAATTGAGCATTTAATTTATAGTTTGTCAGTTTGCTGGTTACTTGGTGATTTATATCCAATCCCCTCAGCAAGGCTAGAAGGTAGTGTCAATTTAAGTGAGACATTGAAACTCAAGCCTTTTAAAATAAGAAATCAAGTGTGTCTAGTAGATGTTCATGTAATTGCTGTTGCTTATGATCCAAGTGTGATGCATGTGGAGAAGAAGGAAATGATCATGACAGTGAACTTCTGGCGTAACAAATGAAACCGACAAACCCTTTTAGCTATAGTAATATCAAAAATGTTATATTATTTAATGGTCTACAAATATTAAATAGCCAATCATAATTTTGTTTTATTAGAAAATAAAACATATATTCCAAAGCTATAATAACAGTCCTAAAATAGAGATTATTTGTCTTTTTTTTCAGCTTCAGGGAAGAGGGGACATTATCTTCCTCAAAATTATTTGACAAGTTACAGGGACTTGCAGCTTCAGATCTAAGTAAAGCAATGGCGCTTTTATAAGCAGTGAGAGAGAAAATCAGTCTGAGAATTTAAAAATTAACAATACCAATAAAAATGAATAGGATAAAGCAAATTTGAGGCATTTAATGTTTTGTATATTGTATAGATATCATCATCTCCAGTTTAATATTGAAGAGGATGGAGCTCAATGAGTATAAGTAATTTTTGTTCATTCAAAAGGTATTTACCAAGTTCTGGTCTGTGCTAGACTGCTACACAGTGAGAATGATAGCTGTGATAAAATTGACCCATTTTATCCTCACGTAGAAACAATCCCCCTAATAATGTTTTCTTACTTTAAATTGTATTGAGTCCTAATAAAAGAGATAGAAGGTGCTATGAGAAATATAAATTAAGAGTTAGATCTTTATGCATGTCGAGGAAAACATCCGTGAAGAATTGCAATTTAAGGGGTCACTTGAAAATGTGTATATTTATTGAATTATGTATGTATATGTAATCAGGAGAGAGAAAGAGAGAAGGAGGAGAAAGAGAAAGGAAGAGAGAAAGAGAAAGAGAGATAAAAGGCAGACAAAGACAGGAGGTGGGTGAGAGAAAGAGAGAGAGAGAATAATACTGCTTCTTCCTCTACATTCTGATCCAGTGAAATGGGCAGAGTGGCCAGTTGAGAACAAGGCACAATTCATACTTGACTGTTGTTGAAGGCAGAATGGAGAAAATGACTTGGATCAGGAAAATAGGCTTACTGTCTCTTCATTCTAGAATTGAAATGACTTAACCACCTAGTTTAAGTGGAGGAAAAAGATTCATAGACAAACATTTTATATTATATTTGTGAGAGAACTGTATCAACACTATTCATACATACAATGAATGAATTAAATTATAAAATATATTTTACCTTTGGAATGTACGCAAGGGATTTTATATAGTAGCAGAACCATATACATTCCTCATTTTATACTTATTCTATTGTATGAATTAGAATTTTTATTCTACTTCAACCACCCACATTTACTACTTCTATTTTATGATCACCCCAAACTAAATCTTTATTCTAACTACTCCTCTTTTCTTGCATTATTCAAAAATCAGTTACTTTTTCTTCCCTAATTTGAATAGTCACCACCAGCTGGAAGCCAATGACCATTTAATTGCTTATATCTGTTACCCTTCCTCTTTCTCTACTTTTCACCCCTAAATTTGATAAATTATTGTCGCTATCATTTGTTGCAGCATACAGAGTTAGTGACATGATTTCCAATGTTATTAACCTCATCACATATACTTAACAAAACACTAATTCTTTCCTTCGTCCTTACATAACATTTGCAAGCTCATTATGCTCATTTATGCATATAATCTGTCTATAAAAGCAATATCTCAATAGTCTAGAAATTTTCTTAGAACAATGTAGCTTCTCATAGCAAGTAAACCAATGAATTTATCTCAGAGCTTAAATTTGTAATTTCATTGATTTAAAAAAGAAGTAAACATTATAAACTTTTCACTATAAGCTAATATTGGCATCTTCATGCTTAGAAAAAGATGATATAAAAATCTTACAAATAAAAAAGGCCAGGGGATTTTTTTGATCATATAAGGAAATAAACAAAGTTTAAAATATGTAAGTTGAACATATAGAAAAAATGTGTAGTCTTAAAAACATATTATATTAATTTATCTTATGAGTCTAAATCCATAATTTATTTATGCTAAGCTTATTTTGCATTTTCTCTCCTCTTTTTAAAATAACCACTCATTTATTCATTCATTGATAAATTAATAATATTGTTTATTTACTAAACAATTACTTGTTCCAGGTGCTGTTCCACGTGTCAAGGAAAGCAACAGAAGAAAACACACAAACACATTCTAATGGGAAGATGTACAATAAATAGAAGATGAGATATATTCAATTTTAGTTATAGGAGATGAGGAGAAAATAAAGCAGAAAGAGTATGTGGTTGTGGCAGGTGGTATTTTTCAAATATAGCCACAATTATATCACCCATCCTCCGTGCTCTTTTACAGTGTGATGTTACCACCTCAACTTTAGAAGTTGGAGTCTCCGTCACATCCTCATGAATCTTGGAGGATGCGAGACTAATAGAAATGACAATACGTGGTTTTGCCTCCAGATACGCAATAAAGATTTCACTTTGCACACAAGGACACTAGCTTTTGGAGCTCTGTGCCTACATATAAAGTCTCATTATCCTGCTATCCCTGTGCTGTGACCAAGTCCAGGGCATCTGAAGAAATGATCTGCAGGTCCTCCGAAAATCCTGTCTGAGGTCCCAATTGGAATTCATGTGTGTGATTAAAGATACTTGCAGATGATTTTATTCTTTAATCTTCAAGTCCTTACAACCATGAATAAACAAATCTACTCTTGCCTGGTCCAAATTTCTGATTCAAGGAACCAGTGAGCTTAATAAATGGTGGTTTTATGCCACTGTGTTTTGGGGTAGTCTGCTACAATGTAACCTGAGAACAGGGTCTTACATTTTAGACAGGATGACCAGGGAAGAGTGATGTTTATGGGAAGTCTGTACTGCCTATTAGATATGCAAGTGGGGTTATCAGAAAATGAGAGCAGATACGAGACCGAAGTTTGCGGGAAAGGTCCAGGCTCAAGAGAAGCCTTTAGTGGTCCTTCCGTGGGAAACATTGCATGACAGTGGAGGGTTCTAGTTCTTCTCCGATTTTTTCCAGTACCGTAGCACATTTTCAGAAAGGATATATGTATTCCAGCTTTCAGAGTCTTTTTTCAGTTGTATTCATGGGATGGCAAGTTGGATATTTCAAAATTTTCAGTATGTATTTTACACATATTTACAATGTGCATGATATTTAACTTTATTATTTTCTTATCATTTATGTTTCAATGTAAATTATTCAGGCAGACCACGCCTTCACAGTCCTCTCATTTACTTAAATCTCAATGCCCTTCAATTGAAGAGCACATAAATAAACAAGTATATTTAGCAAAAGTATCAGTTTTGATTCACTACATTTGCTTCTTTCTAACATGTAAGATGAAAATGAATAATTAATTTAATATAAAAACACCTGCTATAAAATTATATTTGCACATTCATCCAAAGAATTATTTTGTTCATAAAAGATAACACATTGAAAGTGTATATCAATATCAATAATACATAAGAGCAATACAATGTTTGTTTTTTTATATGTAAATTTTAGATTTGTTCTTTTAAAGTTCACCTTCAAATCATGAAGGTAAAAGCAATTTTTCCATTTGAACAACAACGAAAAAAGATAATTAGGAAATGTCAGTTCACCCTGTGTAGCTATATAATTTACATTACTCTAACCTACATAATATACTATTCAACATATTTAAATAAGATGAGTATTAGAGTTAATAAAAAAGTGGAAGAGGAGCACAATACATTTTTTAATCCTGTTCTCTACTTTGCACATTTTTGGGGTTATAATGACCTATGCTTAATATTTATTATGTGATGTTCTTGTGTCTGTCATAACTTACGAGACCCTCTCTATATATTAACATAATTGTATATATTCATCTTTTCTATTTAGAATAAAATTTAAGGTGAATTACTTATAAGGCAATTATAAATTTAATTTCATAGATTGCTCTATAGAATATTTGGCCTATATCATTTAATTATCACTGTGTAATAAACCAATCCAAAAAATGTGTGGCTTAAAAGCAACCACAATATATTATTAGCTAATTTGCCCATGGCTCGCCATGGCTTGGACAATCCCAGTGAGTCAAAGATACTGAGTGCTATCTTGCTAATGATTTTCAAGACACTGCTGGTTTCAGGTCATGTTGACCTAAGCAATTCACAAACTGAGCTCAGCGACAAAGAATTAAACTTACCCACAATGGGAGAGCATTGGAAACTTAGAGTAAAAATTGCAAGGATAGAGCAAATGATGAAGAAATTCGGCCATTAATTCAATTTCAATAAAGCCTATAAATAATGTCAATTTAGTCTTCTAAATTATTCCTGCCACTTCTGATCCCCAACGGCTTTTGTTTCTTAATGTCATATGTGTAATTTTTGTCCTACATATATTACAAAATTATATTTGAACACTAACATTTAAATGATTCACAAAAAGTTATATTACATTCCCCACAGAGTAAATTCCATTTTAATAGTTATATGTGTTCAATAAAATGTATGGAAGTAAACGTTCAGAATTCAGCTAGTGAGTTATGAAGAGTTTGGGAATTACTATAGTCTCATAACCACTCATCATCCCCCTCTGCTGTGCACAAATCACATCTTATTTGTAAATAGCCACAAATAATGTCTTGAAGTCAGGTTTTATTGGTCCTCTTTATTAAGCAAATCATGATGAAAACACAACATATACAGAATAGACATTTTAATTATTATGCATGTTTTTGTAAAAGTAACAAAATATATACAAAGCAAATGAATATTTTTGAACTAGGTATGTTCTCATTTAGTAATTTATACTAAAAGAAATAAACATTAGTTAAAGAGCTATATAACCTAGAAAGTTTATCTATATGGGACAATAAACTGAATGATAAAAATATTTGTTGGAGTGCCTTTGATATAATTTAATGCATATCAAGTGACTAAAACTGAGTAATTATGTTCCTCTCTAATTAACATAATCATATTAATATTTCTAGATGTCAGATTTACATGGTTGAATAATGTATTTTCCATTTTAGTGGATTATATGTCATTTTTAAGTGTTTTCCTAACAATAACAAATATGATAGAGTTGCTCTGCTTTATACTATTTACTAGATATCTCTGAGGCATAGTTTATAGATGTGCTGTGTGCAATAGATGTATAAATGATTTGTTTACATTACTCTATATAAATGATTTGTTTGCTTAATGTCTTGGAAATTATTTGATGTATTATGGTTGCTGATCCTGTTGTCATCAGATTACTACAATAAACAAGATCTATATCTAATTTGGTCTTCTTTTAACTTGTCTAAACCAAATGCAGGTATTTTCATCTCCATTATTTTATATTAATAGCCATTTTATCAATTTTATGTTAATGTATCACATTTATAGTATTTCTATTTCTCCTTATTAAATATTATTTTTCAAAATGTATGCAATATTTTAAAGAAAACATAGAATATAGCATAAAAAGTTTATGCATAATTTAGCAAAATATAAGAAAAGTAATACCATTTTGCCACATTTGGTTCAGACCTATTATTTGGAAATCATAAAACATTTTAAGTGACATGGTGCTTTTTTTGACTTCTTGATGAGGAGACAATGTCCTGATCTTAGTGTTTATATCATGGATTAATATTATCACATTTTTATATATGTGATTATAACTATATACAATATATATTTTGCTACTTTAATGTACAGATATAAAGTTGTCTTTAAATGTAAATTTTGTGATTCACTGGGCTTACTCATAATTTTGTGTTCCAGGTTGACCCATGTTTATAAATATTTTTTAAATGTATTTTATGAATAACCCATTTATTCAGTCCATTTCCCAGTTTACATGAACCATGCTTTTTTTTACAGCATAAATCTAGAACTGGATATGTTGATATTTATGACATGAGATCATTTACTTTTACTGACTGTAGTAGTTATCAATTGCTGTGTTAAAGATTTCTCCAAATATGTAGCTACTTGAAGAAATAAACACGATCTTTTCACAGTTCCTGTGGTTGAGGAATCCAGGCGTGACTGAGCTGGGTCACCAGCCCCCTCAGTGTCTCTCACAGGGCTGTAGTCATCTGAAGGTGCACTGAGGATGGATCAGCTTTCTAGTCCACCTGTGTAGTTGTGGCAGAATACCTCATGTGTGGAACTAAGGGCCCAGATTCCTCACTGGCTGTTAATGGAAGGCCAATTTCAATCCTCTCCACAGAGCAGTTCGTAATATGTCAGATGACTTCATCAAATTCAGTGAGGGAGAGACCGAACCTTGTAATCTATCCCAAGGTGACATCCTCTCTCTTTTGCTGTATTCTACATGTTAGAAGCAAGTGACTAAGTTAGTCCACACTCAGGGAAAGAGATGAATAGCAGCAGATGAGTTCATAGGGATCAATGTCAGAAGCTACCCACTACACTGGCTATTGACAAAGTGTTTCTAAAGTGATTGTTCCAAATTTTCCTTGTTATTGTTGAGATAATATATTGACGTATAACATTTTGTAAGTTTAGATGATAAATGGGTTGATTTGATACATTTATATATTGTAATATGATTACTACCATACCATTATTTAACACCTCTATCATGACATATAATTAACTTTCTGTGTGTGTGTGTGTGTGTGAACAATTAAGATCTAGTCTCTTAACAACTTTGAAGATTGTAATATTGTATTCCAAACTATATTTATTGTGCTGTGCATTAAATCTTCAGAACTTATTTATCTTAGTTGCAAGCTTTACACTTAAACAAAATTTTCCCAATTCCCCCAATCTCTCAGTCCCATTCTATTCTATTTTTACAGGTTCACATTACACTTTTGAATGAGATCATACACTATTTGTCTTCCTCTGTCTGCTTTATCTCACTTAGCATGCCCTCAGGGTCTATCCATGTTGTCACAAATGTAGAAATTCTTCTTTCTCATGGCTGAATAACATCTTCTTAATCCATTCGTCTATTAATGGACATTTGGATTGTGTTCATATCTTAGCTATTGTAAAAAAAAAAAACTGCAATGAACATGTGAGTGCAACTCTGTCTTAGAGATTCTAGGATTGCTGGGTCATATAGTAGTTCTGCTTTTAATTTTTTGAGGAGCCACCATGCCGTTCCATAGTGGCCGCACAAATTTACATTCCCACCAACAGTGCACAAGGGAGGGAAGTTGCCAGTGGTGACAACATGTGAATAAAGTCCTTAGCAAAAGTAAAAGTTAAATAAGTAATTGAAGTCAGTCAGTAAGTAAGTAAGTACGAGGTAAAATCAATTAAGGAAGATGGGACAATTTATGGAAGAGTGCCAGCCATAGCTTCAATATTTATTGTTTAGAGAGTTGTTCACAGTGTAGATTAGTTAGAACATAGAGTTCATCAGAAATGAAAGAAATTAGGAAAATGGTTGGAAGTCCATGTTGAATGTTCTGACAGACACAGTCCCACAGAAGTCTGAAGATCTCAAATAATCATAATTAAACTTGTAATGATAGATGTCTCTGCAGAATTATAGGTAAGTGCTTATTACAAAGTATTGATTTGAATCAATTGCAATGAAATTCAAAAGTTTTGAAAGAGTTGTCTTTTCAACAGACTAAGCAAGTGGAATAAAAAAAAAATGATGACTTTAGAATGTTTTACTTCTAGGCTTTTACTACTGTATTCAGTTGCAGCATTACTAAGCAGAACATACTCTTCAATTCTCTCATTTGCAGTGGTTAAGGAGATTTCATTGTTTTTATGGCTGAGTAATATTCCATTGTATAAGTGCACCACCTTTTCTTTATCCAATTATCTACTGATGGACACTTATTTAAGATAGCCAAGATAAGGGTGAACATATGGGTGCATATATCTTTTCGAATTAGTATTTTTTATTTCTTTGGGTAAATGCCCAGAATTAGAATTGCTGGGTCATAAAGTAGTTTTATTTTTATTTTTTTACTTTTTGAGGAAGCCCCATGCTGTTTTCCATAGTGGCAACACCAATTTGCAATCTTTTTTTTTCCCCCATAATTTTCCATTTTAGAAGGTTTTATTTATTTATTTATTTATTTATTTATTTATTTATTTATTCCAATTTTTATTAATTTATTTTTACCAATTTGCAATCTTACCAGTAGTCTACAAAGGTTCTCTTGTCTTCACATCCTTGCCAACACTTGTTGATTTATTGATGATAGCCATTCTGACAGGTGTGAGATGATATGTCATTATGGTTTTGGTTTGCATTTCTCTGATGATTAATGACATTGAGCATTTTCTCATATGTCTGTTGGCCATCTGCATGTCCTCTTTGGAGAAACATCTACCATGTATGACAACATGGATGGACCTAGAGGGTACTATGCTAAGTGAAATAAGACATAGGAAGACAAATAACCATATGATTTCACTTATATGTGGAATCTAAAGAACAAAATAACTGAACGAACAAAACAGAAACAGAAACGAACAAAACAGACTCATAGACACTGAGAACAAACTCGTGGTTGCCAAATGGAAGCATGCAGGGCAGCTGCATGAGAAAGGTGGAAGGAGCTGGTGTGGCTCAGTAAATTGAGCTTTGTCCCAGGGACTGCGAGGTGCCCCATACTTTGCCAGACTCTCAAGTGTGTAGGTTCCCCAAACATTATCTTTTCTCTCTTTAGACTTTCTCTAACTTATCTCAGGCACTGTGCATTTTCAACTACTATACACATGAGGTTGAATCTCAAAAAGTAGTTCCACTGCACTGCTTCCTACGTGCATATTTACTTGACTATTTAAAAAGAAACTTACTGTCAACAGTTACAAAATTGTGTTTGATATTCCTTCTTACCTTTCCACACTTACACACACACACATACACACACACACCATATACCCTTTCTCCCAGAAACACATACTGTTACTGTGCATACATAGTCATGCATGTTAGAAAGTGCATTCATTAACGATGGTGACTATTCATATATACTCTATTTCATTGAATGACAAATAGTCATATGTTGCAACACTTTTAGATTAAAACTTTTCAACATGTGCCCGGCCGGTGTGGCTCAGTGGTTGAGCATCGACCCATGCACCAAAAGGTCATGAGTTCAATTCCTGGTCAGGGCATATTCCCAGGTTGTGGGCCTGATCCCCAGTGGGGGGCATGCAGAAGGCAGTCAATCAATGTTCTCTCTCATTGATGTTTCTATCTCTCTCTCCCTCTCCCTTCTTCTTGCTTTAAAAATCAGTTTCGTGGAGATTGCAGAACAAATGGAAGCTAACAGCAATGCACTGGGTACAGAAATGCATAGAAATAGAAAAATTTGATGGAAAGAGCAAAAAGTCTCCAACAAGTTTTTTCCACCCATTATTTTAAAATAAAAAACACTTCAATTTGTATTAATATTGAATATAAAAAACAGTTTAAAATGAATAAAATGAGATTTCTAAGGATAAAGAGAGATGTATTTATCCATAAGAATATTTCTGGAAAGAAAGTTTCTGATACTCTTGCATCTAAGAAAAGGATAGTATATGTTTGCTTGCATTAACAAAAATAGTATGTACAACTTCAAATAAAACATATCTAAAAGTCTTAGGCTATAAGTTACAGTGACTTAGTAACAACATAATTCTTTAATAATAATGTTATGTTTATTTAGTAGGTAAAAACTTTAGTACCCCCTAGTTATGTCTATTATTGACATACAAAGAAATACTCAAATGGAAATTTTTAAATTAAAGAATAAATTCATTGAATAATCCTGTCCGTCTACAATACCGCAGGTGTGTTATTCTTTAAAAATTTTGTTATCATAATGTCTGGTATTTTATTTTTGCAGTAGATCATGAAGTTATAAATTACTAATTTTTTCACCTAGTAATAAGTGATGTACCATATCAAATATGACAATCAAATATAGAATTATGATAATAGAAAGTCATCAGATTATTTTAAAGCCCCATTTATCTGTTTTTAAGACACTTTTTTTTCCAAAGGAGATTTATGGCAGCATGTACATTTATGAGCAGGAAAAATTAAACTGTAAAAAGATCTAACTTTGGAATCATTCAAACTAATATTCCTTAATTGTGAACTTTGAGATGTCAAATCTGTCAAAACATGAGGTACTATAGTTTCAACATTCTATAGACACTTCAGAACACACTGCTTTCTCCAGAAAATAAATAAATTGCATTTTTAAAAAGCAACACAAAAACAAACAACAACAAAAAAGCTCACTTCATGTGTTCTTACAAAAAAGAAAAAGTTGAGCAACATTATAGGTCATATATTAATGATCTTTTCATAGAATACAATCATTTTGAACCAAAATTCAATGTATTGAATTTATTTCATTGAATGTGTTTACCTGGTTTTTGATCTACATTGATAACAATCAGAAAACATGACAGTATGCATGTACAGCACATCTATCAAACTAGCTTCACCGAAGGCCATTTTTCTATAGAGCTGAAAAAAGAATTGTATTACCAATCAATTCAAGCTTAAACACACACACAAAAGTTTGACAATGCTGGCCTTGTGTTGATTTTAACAATTTTGACATCTATTATGGAAGAAAGTCAAGAAACCTTACCAATTCTGTTTGAAATGAGAGGATCACCTTTGGAGGTGAGACGTATTGATATATCTGGTCAACAGAAACATTTTTTATCAACACAAGATACAGTTTTGCTGAAATGTGTGAATGAATTCTGAACTGGATTCTGAGAAATATACATAACATCTAGTATATTCTTGGAAAACAGCAATACAAAGTATAAGGGCCATCTATATTTATTGATAGGATATCTGATTTTAAGAAGTACCCCAGTCCAGCAACCCATGGAGCAAAAAGAATGGATTTATTGCAGAATAAACCCTTACATAACTGAAATAATCTCCAGTTGATTGAACTATCTTGTTTATTATCAAGATAATATCAGAGGTTTTTCTTTCTATTTATAATGATAAGTGATCATATATTTTTCCTGTAATCTCTACTTTTAGGTTTTTAAATATGTTCTTAAGAAGATTAAAATAGTTTTTATCATTTTAGATCGAACTATAAGCATTCTTGTCATGCTAATTTTTTGCAAAGCATGAGAATAACTATTAAGCATTGTATGTTTATTATGTGCATGTATTCTTTTCAACAAGACTTTAAGAAAGTTAATATAATAATTATTCTCATTTTGTAGATGAAGGAACTAAGGGAACATTTTATGGCAGATTGTAGATCAAGGCAGACTCTGGAAGAATAGAGATTATGTTGTGAGTGTTGTACCCACAGCCACAGATGTAAATAAGGAACTTAGTTTCTCTTGGTCTCAGAGGTAATAAATGACAAAACTAGGTCTTTCTGATTCCAAACAAATTTACAAACCATAAAGTCTTCCACATCATTGGTAATAACATATATACATTGGACCTATTTTGAGATTATATCACCTAAATTAGGACTGATTTGGATAGTGATAAATAGTTATTAGTTGCAATAGCTCTGTATCAATAGCTTTGTATCAACTATCCTTTAAAAGACTAAATACCTACAGTATTACAAACAGAGTAATTGGTTAATTAATTATATTCATATATTTAAAACATTTTATTTGAAAGTTTTTCTGTATTTGAGAAATTTGAGCAATTAATATGCATCATTTCCTTCAATCTGTAACTTGCAAGATTGTAAACTTTGTAAGTATAGTGCCATTCAAGTGGAATTATATTTGAGAAATTAAATTCAAAGTTTAACAAGATGAGTATCTGCCACTCATGACAGAGTTAAATATTTTCTCTTTGGAAAAAAAAAAAGACCTCCTTGTAGTCCTTCATTCAATTTAAAGTATTTAATCAAATTAGAAAATGTAAGGTGTTAATCAAATGGGAAAATTCTAGGAAGGTTTTCCCAGTGGGGATGTACCCATGATCATATTGACAGAGATAATGAGATTTGGATACTTGGGTATAAAACCTTTTATTAAGGGGGAAATATGTGTCAGACCTCTGAAGGATTCCATATACATTTGCCAAAACAAATGGCTGCGATAGATAAAAAGCTTAACTCTCCATTTTATATTATCTTTTATTTCTAAAAATAGTGGTTTATAGAATGAGTATAGAGCACATCATACACAAATGCACACACGCACAAACGCGGCACACACACACACACACACACAGCTCCCAGGAGAACCTTTTCATTTTAAGTGATATTACTGAGATCCAAATTATAATGACAAGCATTATGTAAAGTCACATAGAAAATGAATTAAGTGAAATAATCAAGGTCACACGTATCTAGGACCATAGCCTAAACTTCTTAACTGTGTTTATATACTATTTGTTATTTGTATTGGATAAATGCTATTTACTTTAATTTCACGTTTTTATTTAGATATTTTTGGGGGATATAAAATAATTATTAAAACTTAATATCTATAAAATTAACATAACAATGAAAACATAACCCGACAAATAATGTTTCTGTTTTTAATGTTAAATACCATGCTTGACTATGCTTAAAGAAATAAAAATAGCTAACATATAGTCACAGATATGAAAGATAATAAAATTGTGTAAAAAAATATGATATGCCACCTTGTACAAATGCATTTTAAAAGCAAAGTAAATGCAAACTTTTAGAGTGAACATAAATTAACAAAATTGACATAAGGAACAGTTTAAATTTTCTTCAAAATATTTCATAGCAGAAAAGATTTAAAAATTTTCCAATTGTCCTACAAAGCTTGCATAACTCAGCACAAAGAACACTATAGATAAATTCTACTTTGAATATATGTCAAAATATAAATAAAATATTAGAAAATCAAACTATGCAGTAGTACTTAAATCAAAATGAATCAGGACAAACAGGGTTTATTCCTGGAATATAGGGTAATTTATCATTAGAAAAACTTATCAGCATTATTTATTTATTTTTTGTTCTGTGTTTTAGAGACATTTTGTCTTGGTCAATAAGAACTTTGAGAGTTATAACAGAGAATCAAATATAATCCCAATTTAGTTAAGAAGTGAAAGATGTAAATGTGCACGATGTAGAGACAATTAAGTTTTGTTTTTTGGTTTTGTTTTTTTGTAGAAGATGAAAGCATTTGGAAATAGGAGTGAAAATCTGAAGTATCAATATAAACTCAAGACTAAAAATTATTTTAAAATTATATGTTTTGTCACAATATAAATGACAGCAGTTATTTAGATGTGACCTTTCAATCTATTTACTATGAGTTCCAACTTTTTAAAAAGTTAAATATGAGCTCCCAGGTTTTGATCTTTAACATTATTTCTGAATTTGAAAGAAAAGAAAACTTAGCAACTATTTCAGAGCATCTGATTCTATGCTATTGCAGGAAGTTTCTTTCTGAAATAGCACATGTAACCAATTTTTTTCATACACCATGAGTCATGAGGGGAAATTATAAGTTAAAAGTTATGTTGTTTTATTTCTGATTTACTGAAGAAAGGGAGCCAAAATAGTGGGAGAATCATTGTAACCCTCAGCAAACAGTAGTAAGCACTTTGCTTTGGTGTTTTATAGGCAAGGGTCCTTTCAGCTCTGGTTTTGGATAATTGAAAATGGGTCCCTGCACTAGGATTCACTCTCCAGAGTCACAGTCACACCCCAGGAGAGTTCAAGCCTCAGGTGGGTTTCACTAGCTTGTGCTCAGAGCTCCATTTCAACTGTGCATTGATACTGTGCTTCCCACAAGCCAGTTCCTTCTCTGATGTTTTTGTGCAATTTTAATATTCTCTCCAGACAACATGTACTCCTTTCCTGATCTGTCCAAGTCATTTCCCAAGATGTCAATTATTGATTTTGCTAGTACTCTGTTTACATAGCTACATATGTTTTGACCAACACCATTCTCCACTTAGCATTTTTTTAAATCCTCACTCAAGAACATGTGTAGAGAGATAAGGGAGGGAGAGAGAGAGAGACAGAGAGAGAGAGAGATGAGAGAGAAACATTCATCAGTTGCCTTCCGTTTGTGCCCAACCCGGGATCCACCCACAACCCTGATCTGGAATTGAACAGGCAACCTTCCGTGCACAGGAGGACACTCAACCAACTGAGCCACTCTGGCCAGGTCTTTCAGGAACATGTAGATTGTATTCATGCAGACATCCCTCTTCTGAAGATAGTGCTGGAACATCTTGTCTCAGAAAGCCACATTTTTTTCAATTTAAAAATTTAAGAGAGATGTACCTAAGTGTTAAATGAGCTAAGGTTAATAGAAAGCCTACTGACTAGGCAGTGCTAAAGGAATTAAAGGAGAGAAACCAAGCAATTATTGAACTTTATCCCATACTTTCTCTGTGTTGAATAAAATTTCTGTAGGCTTAAATTAAAAAGAAAAGAGCCAATAAAACAGCAATAAAAAATAAAGAAATGCATTGATGAACCAGAATTAAAAATGTGGATAGATATGTGTATGTATGGGAATATGATTCATTATGAATCTGTCATTTCAAGGGATTAAACAGCTTTGAAATAGCAGTATATCCATATGGAAGGATGAAGTTTAGTCCTGAACTATCTAGATGAATTTCAAAAGGTTTAAAAAACCTAAAATAAAACCCTTCGAAAATACAATTAAGTATATAGAAAAGTATAGTAACAGTGGCTTGCTTTTTGATGAGTTTTTTACTCAAGGCAAAGATCCATATGTGAAGACAAAAATTAACAGATTTTACTATAAAATTTGTGTGAATATATATGTCTGTTTGTGTATATTTAAAGACACTATAGAGTATGTACAAATAAAAGAGTGAAAGAAAATATTTGCAATGTTTTACCTTAGAAGCTTAGTTTCCTAAAATAGAATTTTTACAAACTAATTATAAAAGTATTAAAATGTGATAGGAACAAATAATAACATAAGATAAAGACAAATGGCCAGAAATATTGTTAATATTACTAACAATGAAAAATACTCAAATTAATATATTATTATTTATGTGTCAATTTATAAAATGTAAATTTTTGAGGACACTCAATAGCATTAAAGTGTAAAGAAAACACTATTCTCATGCACAGGTAGACATAAAGAATTAGAACAGTCTTTTCAGAAAATACATCCTCATTAAGAACAAGCGTTGCTGTTCATCTGGAATGTCACTAAACAGTGTCTTACATCGTGCACCAGATTTAAACCTACTAATAAATTTAATAGCAAAAATATTTTAGATTTAAAGTTATATTTTCCCTGATACTACACATGATGATTATCATTATAAAATTTAATCCATTATATTAAAAGTTTCTAAATGCTATATAGTTTCACAGACTCATTTCTTTATCTTTGAGGAGATGTTAAGATTTTGAAAAATATAATTAAATTAGTATATTTTTGAAGTGGGGATGAAAAAGCAATAAATAATGAGAAAGTATAAAATGTTATACCTATTTTTTTTCATTTAGAGAGAAAAATAAATGCAATTTTGTGACCCACTGGCTTAGAAAGCCTACGTTATTAATGATGCAAAGGATCGAAAGCAAACTAAGTGTCCAGGCAACAGATTTAGAAACAAACATTCCTGGAGGCAAAGGAAATAAAATTCCATGAATAAAGAAAGCACACAATGAACAAATATTGCCCTTAGAGACATAAGAGGCTCTTACCTAGGCATCAATAGTGCTATACAAATTATACACTAGCAGTACATGTTTCTCGATTAATTCAAACAGTAGGATAAAGCATGCTCTCCGATGGAGTAATAAAGCACTTAGGGGCAAAGTGCCCTTCACTGAACACCTTGCCCCAGAGTTTGAGATGGAAATGATAGCCTTGCCAAATGAAAAGAAAAATCCTGTTCAGGGTTAATGATTTTTCAACCTATGCGCATTTCAGTCTCTACTGAATTGCTAAATGTTTGTGTTGGGTCATTAGGTAATACTTATATCGGTTACCTTGGTAGTAGTTTTTTCCCACTCGCTGTGTAATTTTCATCAGTGGTCTTAGGACAACACTATTGGAAACTTCAAGTGGGTTAAACAAAATAAAACCACTGATTGACCAAACTTTTCCTCTACCAGATAATATATAACAAATCACCTGACCTTTTTCATGATTGATTTTGATGTTTTTTTTATTGGCCAAGTGTTTCTGGGTCTACTGTTAATTAAAAGCTGAAACCAAATGGGTCCCTTGCTACTCCTGTGTGAGAATGACCATGAAAAACTTGAGCCTTATATTTTAACAGAGAGAAAAGTAAAAGCAATCATAATCTTAAAAACCATATTTAAAGAGTATTTTTAGCCCAGCCGGTATGGCTCAGTGGTTGAGCATTGACCCATCACCAAGAGGTCGCCGGTTCGATTCCCAGTTATGGCACATGCCCAGATTGTAGGTCCGATCCCCAGTGGGGGGCATACAGGAGTCGGTCAATCAATGTTCTCTCTCATCGATGTTTCCATCTCTCTCTCCCTCTCCCTTCTTCTCTCTCTAAAAATCAATAAAGAAAAAAATTTTTTAAAGAATATTTTTATATGAAGTTACTGGTAACCTATTTCAACTTAATTCCTTAAAACAGAGATAACTTGTTACCATGAATGTTTTCAAAATCATAAATCATATCTCAAATATAAATCATATGCAAAACTCAAGGATAAAATTATAGTTAAAATAAGAAACAAGTTTTCAAATTCATTTGATAAATTTCTCAAAATCAGAACACTTCTGCCTCACACATATTGGCTCATGAGCTTAAAGGCACAGAAACACAAAACAGAGACCAAACAAAACTCAGACACAAGAATATAGAGTTTAAAATATATATTTCTAATGTGTGAATTTTAGAGGAAAAACATTAGAAAGATTTCATCATTTCACACTATAGAAAGTGTTTTTCCCTTTCACAGTTATCATCTATGAAGTTTTTGATCTCTTCACATAAGGTATGATTAATAAGCACAATACATTGTGGTCATCTATATTTTATTGAAGATGGACTATTTAATCATTTAGTCCATAAAAGTCTAGTAAACAGTTAACTGTAAGCAAATCTTTATGTTAGACACCAAAATTATCAAATATATAATTAACAGACACCAATTCAGAGAACTTGCCTTATTATTTCCTTTTAACTTAGTGCCATTTTTATAACTAAAGACTTTTTTTATGGATAGCGATTCCATTAAGATGATGGATGTGAGAGGAAAGAGGGCTTGGCAGATATTCAGCTAAATCAATATTTTCAGTAAGAAAGGTAAGAATAAAAACGCCATGCTGGTAAGTGCTGACTGGCTTAGAGTTATGAAAAGATCAAGGACTAGCACATTTAGAAATGTGGCAAAAGCCGGAGTTGAGTATGATTCATGTCCCTTGATAGCTTGTAAATTCAAAAAGATTATTCTGGCTGAATAGATTACAGTAAAGTTATATCAACAGCCCGAGGAATCTGACCAAACAACACTGAACATGAGTTACAAAGTGCTTTTGGCATTTGTTGTTATTTAGACAATATTGTCATTATAGGTGAAATTTATAGGAATCATTTATAGAGTCTAAGCAACCTGTCCCTGAGGTAGCAATAACATGGTTTTGGGGTACAGAAGACTAAATGCGAATTCTTTAAAGAGATTGAAAATGGGTCCTGGAGTAATGTAATAGATGCAAGTAGTTTCTTGGGTAACAGGATAAAATAGCATCTGTAAAATATGTTTCATGTCCAAAAGAAGTTAGGTTGCTTGAATTTATTCTGCAATTTATAAACTGTTGCTTTCACTAAATTTCAAAAATCCGAGTCAGAAAGGGGCAAAGGTTTTTAATTCATATGCTATATATGCTAATAGTCTAGACTGTCATGTTTTATAATTTTAGATAGTTTTCACGCTTTACAAAATCTTAAGCAATATACTGCATATAGCTTCACTTCTGTAAGTACTAACCAAGCTAATTTTACATAGCCCAGTTTATTATCTTCAAAATGAATGTAGCACTTTTAGATTAACAAACAATTACCTTAATGGGAATGTGAGCAATGTAACTCTTTTTTTTGTTTTTTTTTTTTTTTTTAATGTCCTCTCTTGCTTCAGGACAGAAGGAACATTCAGAGACAAATCTGATCTGATCTTATTGGCTCACAACATAAAATGATGCTATGGCTCTTTGTCTATATTTAGGTGAAACAATACAGTTCTTAACATAGTTATTGGGAGGTGAAGGAAGAGAAACAAATAGCACCACTTGTCTTTATTCAGGTTTTGAAACAATTGAGAAATAAGAACAAAGAACAAGCCTGGCTGGTGTGGCTTAGTGGTTGAGCATCAAGAGGTCGCTGGTTTGATTCCTGGTCAGGGCACATGCCCAGATTGTGGGCCTGATCTCCAGTGGGGGGCCATGCAGGAGATGGCCAGTCAATGTTCTCTCTCATCGATGTGTCTATCTCTCTCTCCCTCTCTCTCTAAAAATCAATGAAGAAAAACTAAATTTTGCAAAAAGAACAACTGGCATGGAAGATTAAGACCCTGGATCTTGATGAAGCTTACAGTGAAGAAAGTGGCATCATTAACTAATTTTGTTTCTAAGGCCTATATTATTTCACGTTTTAATTTATCTAAAATAAGGAACATGCATATTCATTGTCTTACAAGTACGATAGTCATCTACATGCATTGTTTTTTAGCTTATGCTTATTTTTCCTTCCAAATTCATGTATTAGGTTTAGTCACTCATGAAGCCGGAAAAGGAAGGAAGTGAAGAATAGAGAAAGAAGCTACTTATGTACTTATGCACACAATACTCGTTATCATCAACTGTATGCTTTTTCTTTCATTCAATTACTAGAATGCATGATGCCTTCCATGAGTTTTTAGTCACTTCAAATATTCAACAACACACTTTGACATTGTCTTGTCCTAAACACTTCACACTTGACATCATCAGAAATTACTAAAGACAGTGACCTCCATCACACATTATTTAATTGACACCCTCATAGCAGCACTATTTACAATAGCTAAGGTCTGGAAACAGCCCAAGTGCCCATCAATAGATGAGTGGATAAAAAAGCTGTGGTACATATACACAATGGAACACTATGCAACTGTAAGAAAGAGAGATCTCTTATCCTTTGAGACAACGTGGAGGGACCTGGAAAGTATTATCCTAAGCAAAATAAGCCAGTCAGAGAAAGACAAGTACCACATGGTCTCACTTATTTGTGGAACATAATGAACAAAAACTGTCGACCAAAAGAGATCCAAAGTCATGGAAGTAGGGAACAGACTAACAAGCTTAGGAGAGATAGGGGGTGGGAAGGGTGGGAAGAGTTGAACCAAAGAACCTATATGCATGTATACACAACCAATCCACACAGACATTATGTTGGGGAAAGCAGGAGGGGGGTAGAGTGGGAAGGAGGGGGTCAAGGAGAAATAAAGGGGGACATCTGTAATACTTTCAACAATAAAAACTAAAATAAAATAAAATGTATACAACTGTACACCACAAAAAGTAAATTAGAAACACCTACAAATAACCTTCAATGTTATTGAAGGAGCTGATTTTTTAATAATCTAATGTATCTGAATTTTTCATACTATAATTCCTTAGTTATTTCAATAGAACCAAGAAAAAAATACAGGGCATTAAAATAAACTTCTAATAAAGATTCCCAATCACAGCTATGATGAGTAACTTTGATAAACCAAAAATCCTATTCAGAGCATATTTTAAAAGCCAAATAAAAAAGAAGAAGACTGAGTCCACCCGGTGTGGCTCAGTGGTTGAGCATCGACCCATGCACCAAGAGGTTGTCAGTTCAATTCCCGGTCAGGACACATGCCCAGGTTGTGGGCCCAGTCCCCAGTGGGAGCATGCAGGAGGTGGCCAATCGATGTTCTCTCTCATCGATGTTTCTATCTCTCTCTCCCTCTCACTTCCTCTCTCTCTAAAATCAATAAAGAAAAAAAAATTATTAAAAAAAAAAAGAAGAAGAAGAAGAAGAAGAAGGCAGAAGAGGAGGAGGAGGCGAAAGAGAAGAGAAAGTTTGTTAAATAAAAAGTTCATTGGAAAGCTGCTCTGGCAACCGAGACTTTGTGATACAAGATCCTAGCTAGAAAGAAATGAAAGAAGAAGGAGCCAATATTTTTTGTATCAGTGTTCTTCTGTTTTTCTTACAGGTTATTACTATTCTTCGTATGGATTGAGATGTTGAAAATCTGGGCTATGAGGTCGAGAGGCAGAAAAGTTGGAAGAGATTTAATCAATTTTCACTAATGGGAGAACACAATTTTAGCATTTGGGACTATTAAGATAACTAGAATTTGTGGGGCTCATGTTCCAGAGAAAAGAAAGGTACAGAGATATAAACAGGACAGTCAGCTTTCCCTTGAACCGTTTGCCAAATTATTATGTTGTAAGGGGCAAGATGTTAAAAGTCAAGATGGCCCTGGCCGATTTGGCTCAGCGGTTAGAGCATCGGCCTGCAGTCCAGAGAGACCCGGGTTTGGTTCCCGCTAAGGGCATGTACCTCGGTTGCAGTTTGTCCCCGGCCCTGGTTGGTCGTGCGGGTGGCAGCCACTCGATGTGTCCCTTTCATGTCGATGTTTCTCTCTCTCTCTCTTCCCTCTGTCCCTCCCACTCTATCTGAACAAAAAAATGAAAAAATGTTCTCAAGTGAGGATAAAAAAAAAAAAAAAAGTCAAGATGAAAGGATCTGAGAGGAAGATGAGTTTTTGACATTTTCTCAATTGTAAAGAACAAAAACCAATATTAATATCTGTTAGAGTAAATCACACAAAGATGATTACCCTGCCTCAGGTCAGCATAATTTAATCTCTCAATCTTGCTGCCTGTCAGATTATAGGGTTAACTCTCTCTGGAGGATAAAAACATCATTGCAAGCCTTTTTTTTTTTTTTCCACATATAATTCTGATGGTTAATTTTTTGTGTCAACGTGGCTATGCTATGTTGTCCTGTTGTTTGATCAAATGCTAGTGTACATGTTGCTGTGAAGGTAGATGTTGTCTCGATGTAATTAACATTTACAATCAGTTGATTTTAAGAAAAGGTGATTTCCCTCAATAATGTGGGTGGGCTTCATAAAATTAGTTGAAGGTTTTAAGAAAAACACTGAGGTTTTCTGAAGAAGAAGAAATTCTGCCTCAAGACTGAATCATCAGCTCTTACCTGAGTTTCCAGCCTCCAGGCTCTACAACCCAGAATCACATGAGCCAGTTCCTTCAAATAAATCTAGATGAGTGGATGATACATGATATAGATAGATAGATGATGATGATAGAAAGATGATAGATAGATAGATAGATCCCATTAGTTCTGTTTCTCTGGAGAACCCTGACTAATCCAGTAATAGCCAGCATTAAAACATATATATCAAGGCATGCAATAACCAAAAGAAAAAGAAAAACAAACAAACAAACAGAAAACAGACACTAGAGACAAAATCCGAGATGAGTGACATGAGATTTATCACACATGGATTTGAAAATAAATGGGGATGATATGTTTCTAAATGTGTATGATGAATGGGAAATTTTACCATAGAAGAAGAAGAAGAAAAAGTGCTAAATGTAAATTCTAGAACTCAATCAGCACTGGCCATCAAGAACACAGTCGATTGTTTTGGCATAAGATTGTTCATAGCACCAAAGAGGATTTGTGAACAGAATGCCAGGTAAGCAGCAATGTGCAGACTGAGGCAAAGAGATAAAAAAGGATGGAAACTACAGAAGAAGAAAAACAGTATAAAAGATATGTGACACAGAGTAATGGATTCAATATCTATATAATTGGAGTCACAGAATGGGGTGAGGGGACACTCTTCACAAGAATCGCTCAATTTTGTTTTCTCTCCCCTTAGGTGGGACAAAATGGCTGCAGTGAGCTGGACTGGGTATTTCCCTTCCCCAGTATTGTATTATCAGTTAGACTCTGTAGGCTCTGATAATACAATACCCCCCTCTTCCCCCATCCACAGTTTTGGTGTCAGTTGTTACAGTTATCCAAGGTCAACTGTGGTCTGAAAATGTTAAATGGAAAATTCCAGAAATAAACAATTCATAAAGTTTAAATTATGTGCTGTTCCGAGTAGTGTGGGGAGATCCTACACAGTCACCCTCCATCCTGCCTGGGACGTGAATCATCCCTTTGTCTGGCATATCCACTCTGTATGTGCTCCCCCCATTAGTTAGCTAGTAGCTGTCTGGAGTATCAGCCCCAGCGTCCTGGTATCCAGTGCTTGTGTTCAAACTACCCTGATTTAGAGCCGTAAAGCGTGCAATTCGGATATGCCAAAGAGAAGCTGTAAAGTGTTTCCATTAACTGAAAGGTGAAAGTTTTTTACTTAATAAATCATTTTATTACCTCATAGCATCACAAGAAGAAGAGTGAGTACAGTACAATAGGATATTTTGAGAGAGATCACAGTCACATAACATTTATTACGGAATAGTTTTCTATTTTAGTAGTATTGTTAATCTCTTATTGTGCCTGATTTATCAGTTAAATTTTATCATAGGTATGTATGTATAGGAAAAACAGTATATATATTGGGCTTGGTACTATGCTGTTTTTGGCATCCACTGGGGGTCTTGCAACATATCCCCTGTGGATAAGGGGTAAAGGGTACTCTACTCCAGCAGTTTAGGCTCTAGTTAACCAGTGCCCTAGAGGGAAGACCTTGTAAAGAACAGAGTTCTCTGAGTATTTGAAAATGGTTCCTTTCCCCTTTCTCCATCTGGAAACATGTAAATATATTTCTCAAATATTTACTGTGGTAATTTGGTTGACTTTTGGAGATACATCTCACAATATTGTGGGCCCCTCTATGACTGGGTGTCTCTGTAGCTTAACTCAATGTTTTCAGTACTGAGCCTCCAGAAGTGTGTCATTTACAGTTCTGGTTTTCCTCTCCAGGTGCTGCTTTCTAAGGCGGCTTCTGCCTGTGTGTCTGGGCTCCTCTGTAAGTTATGACTGCCTGTGTTCACCTGCTTGTCTCTTCAGTCTCAGAGGCAACCACTGTCCTGTGTCTTGCTCAATCTTAGGGATCCAAGAAACGTCGCTGGTTTCTCAGTTTGTTGCTCTCTTTGTGTGTTCAGATGGAGTATTACTTCCAAGCTCCTTACATGCAGAACTGAAAACTGCAAGTCATTTGTTTTTTCAAAGGTTTTGGACTCCATACTGTAAATTAGGAGAGGAAATGCTCCTTGGTTTGATGATTTTATTTATTTGAAACAAGTTGGGAGAGACTACACAAAGGATCCTGAAAATTACTAGAACGTTGTGGCTTTAGGATAACAAGCGCGTGCACTTGATAAATGCACAGTAACTTTTAATTTGGGTATGTTTTTCAAGGCAATCGGACCTTAAAGTAATGCCAGCTACAGTGGAAATCTGAACAACCCAGGTGCCCTGCGTGTCTTTGTGACTGTAAATGCTCTGAAGTGTAGCCTTTGACTTTTCTAACATGTTCAGTGGGGTGTTTTCAAGGTGGCAAAGTACTTCGTGCCTGGAGGAAGCCCCTTACACTGTTACAATTATTTTGACCTTTTGCCAGTCTAGATAAGCTTTCATGTTTAAAAATAAAAGTTTTATTCATTAGTGTTGATCTACAAATACTGATTTACTTAAACTAGTCAAATATAAGGCTAACTAACTTATTGACTTTCCAATGTTTTCATCAGTGGTTTGATGTATTTTCTAACGTAGTATGTTTTATGTATCATTTGATATTTATTCAATTTATGATGAATAGCTTTTTAAAGTAACACTCAAAAGGATTACACTTCAATTATTATTTTCAGTAAGAACTCATAAGTTTCTGTTTTGCATAGTTTAGTTTATTTCTCAATTGTGCATAGATAATTGTGAAATTATCTAGCTATGCTATTGTTTTGACTGTTCAATTTCAAGTCACATGTAAGTCCAAGTTTTCTATCACAAAATTTATTTGATGGCATATCTTTTAAAATAACTTTTTAAGAGTTTAATGCATGCACACGATAAAACATGGTAGATAATTAGGAGGCCAAAAACACAAACAAAATATATAACTTATTCTAATTTTATGTTTACATTTGTTACGTATCAATTAAGACAGAATAGTATAAAGAAGCAGTCAAATTTTTGTCTCATTTAACTAAAAAAGAAGACATGTTGTCAAATTTTCAGTATAACTGAATTTATGATTGTCTTTCTCTCTGTCATGTACCTGTCTATCTATCTCTATCTACTTTTGAAGTAGCAATTATTCCAAGCATATATTAATATTTAATAACTTAACAGGCTACATATCCCACATTAAATATCACTTCCAAATATAGTGTTTGCCCCCTGAAACCTCCCACCAATACATACATAACAACCATGATGTCTTTTTACCTCATGTATTGTAATAGTGATGATTTGTGTGATAACATCTCCACTATGTCTCTCTTGCTGAGTCAACCATAAGCCTTCTAAGGACCGAGAACTTTTATCTTCTTCTGGGCCCGTTGTCAATCTGGTTGGTGTTATACGGTTATTAACTGATTTTTTAAAATGTTGGGCACATAAATAAATTGCCTATCTATTATCTGTGACAATATACAGTGTAAACCATGTTAGACAAAAATCCAAATCCACCCCATTCATGGTCAGTGTGGATAGTTAGCTAACTGCTCAATTGTTATTCCCATTCAAACAAAACAAATGGTGTTTTAAAAACACTTCCCTGTGCTTTAGCCCTGGCTGGTTTGGCTCAGCGGTTAGAGCATCGGCCTGCGGTCCAGAGAGACCCGGGTTCGGTTCCCGCTTAGGGCATATACCTCGGTTGCAGTTTGTCCCTGGCCCTGGTTGGTTGTGCAGGAGGTAGCCACTCGATGTGTCCCTTTCACGTCGATGTTTCTCTCTCTCTCTCTCTTCCTCTCTATCCCTCCCACTCTATCTGAGCAAAAAATGAAAGAATGTCCTCAGGTGAGGATTAAAATTTAAAAAAAAAAAAAAAATGGAAAAATGTCCTCGGGTGAGGATAAAAAAAATAAATTAAAAAAAAAACAAAAAACAAAAAACACTTCCCTGTGCTTTAAAATAGAGAGAGCGAGCCCTGGCTGGTTTGGCTCAACGGTTAGAGCATCAGCCGGCGGACCAGACAGTGCCGGGTTTGGTTCCCACTAAGGGCACGTACCTCGGGTTGCAGTTTGTCCCTGGCCCCGGTTGGGGTCGTGTGGGTGGCAACCACTCGATGTGCTTCTCTCACGTTGATGTTTCTATCTCTCTCTTCCTCCCCCTCTCCCTCCCCCTCCCCCTCTATCTGAAGATAAAATACAAAAATCTCCTTGGGTGAGGATAAAAAATAAAACAAAATAGAGAGAGAGAGAAATTCATGGACACGGACAACAGTGTAGTGATTATCACGGGGAGGGGGCATGGAGAAAGGTGGAGGAGAGTATAGGGGTATAAATGGTGATTGATGAAGACTTGATTTGGGGTGGTAAACACACAATACAGTGTACAGATGATGTGTTGTGGAATTTTTCACCTGAAACCTGTATAATTTTGTTAACCAGTGTCATCCCAATAAATTAAAAAAAAAAAAAAGAACTCTATCCATAGGATGTGAATGGGAAAAAAAGAGTAGTATGATGGAAAAACCTGTATAAAAATTTTATTTTTTATAGATTCAAATACCAACTACATGATCTTTCTTAAGCCCTGTCACTGTTATCTAAGACATTTTCATTTGTTGGTATAGTCTACAAGTGCTATGAGGAAGGCAGTGCTTAAATACTGGAGAGGAGACAGAAATAAGGAGGTTGCCAGCCTTCAGATTTGATAGTTATTACTGAATGACCATGTCCATACTATTGGAATAATTTATAACTGACAGACAGATGTTTCCATGTGGTAAGAGAGAAATACTAAGGAAGAATAAGATGTAATGTAGTTACCAGGAACTGTTGTGTGAAATTTTGCCTTCAGAATATCACAGCAATTAGAAAAAATGAGGAAATTAAAGGGTATATCCATTTTAGAATCTAACACTGAAAGCTATCTTTTTCCAGCCCTGAAATCGATGTTTAGTTTGAAACTTGGGAGGACTTCTTATAGTTAAGTAACAGTAGGTTACATACAACAAGATGTAAAAGTTAAGAACTGAAGTCTTAAAATGTTTCTGTCTACCTGGATATTGACCTTAAGGGTAAATTATTCCAGAACTATGTAATGAAAATAAAATATTATATAGTTATTGATTAAGATATCTTATGTCATTCCAACACCATCATCATAGAATTGAAATGATCAGGAAAACACCAGGGATTATATACAGGCAAGCTCTGAGTTATCAGAATCTGCAATAAAACTTCAACATCTTTTGCAGTCTATTGAAAAAGGGTTACATAGAGTCACAGTTCTAGAGGGTCTTGGATTTTAGAAAGGTTTCTATAAAATTACCATATAGCAAGGGTTGGGCAGGATTTCAATTGCCTAAACTCGGGTACATGAAATGTAATGTACCTTAAAAGAGTAGTTGATAATATCCTAAGACAAAATTTCCAATACATAACTAAACTAAAAACCCTGGTTACGAATATTATTTGTGGAGGATAGGAAATGAAAAAGAATAGTCTCCATTTAAAACAGTATAAAAACTTTGATTTTCTGAGTTATATATAATATTTGCTTCTTAAAAACAATTTAGGAATCCTTTGAATGCAACATTTTATTGAATTCCAGCACATAGACACCTTTGTTTGACTAATATTAAGATATCTATCTCACTAAATTTTATTCCAAAATTGAGTAAGAACTCAATATGCAAATATGGTGTCTATAGGACCAGCTGTGATAAAGTGTCTAAAACAGAGGAAAGAAAACAATATAGACACAAATAATGCATAAATATTCTTCTAATTGAATTATGATAATGATTTATTGTATTAAACATTACACAAAATGTTTATTGTACTGAGAAGCATTGGACAAATAAGAAACTGTTGAATACATGGTATCATTCTATCATCAATAAGATTATCATAAAAATAAAGACATCCTAGACTTCAAAAAAGAGAAGGAAAATGGAAATTAGTTCCTGACTCAGGAGTCACATATATTTATTATATAGTGGCACAATGCCAAAGCATATGGATACTTCATTAGATGATGAGCTGTTGGAGGTTCAAGGGAGTGGCTTGTCCCTAGTTCTATCCCAAATGCTCACTAGGGTACTCAACAGATATAAACAAGATCCAACAAACTAACTGATTTACCAATTACAGTTAAAGTGTGCTAAGATATGACCAATTTGTAATGTGGAAAATTATATTATTTAATAATTTTAACAATTGTAGGACTAAGTAACAATATTATCTGGAATAACTATTAGGACACATATTTTAAAAGACTTTTAGGAACAGAGCTTTTTGTTGCAGTACAGAGTTAATATTTTTTTAGAAGGATGAGACTTTTAATGATTTCAACACTGTCAAAATCATTCTTCTTCAGCTATAGAATGGCCTCACAATTTTTTTTTTTCATATTTTTCTTTCTTAAAAACAGATAAATTGCCTCACGGTAGTATTGTCTCATACCTCATCTTACTCAAATTGGACCCCAAGTTAATTCAGCTTTTTGAGGCTGGAAGAGCTTATTCATATATTTTGTTGATTGTAATCATAGTGACTTTATTCTCACTATCCCTAAATGAGATCGTTTTCTAAATAATTATCTTTTACTTTTCCTCTATAATGAAAAATTGTATCCTAAATAAATCCTCTGTAATATGGAACTCAGACTTGTGTTGCTTGTGCTTCCTTGTTTTTCTTGCCTCATTGAAAGATTTAGGTGTGTATACAAACAAAATTGTGAATGACTACATATTTAAAAAATGAATTATCTACTATGTACTAATTGCAAACTTTCCCAAGCCCCTTATTTATTATATATAACGATATATGTGTATCTATATGGCATAGAAAGGTCCCTGTCACTCTTGTCAAGCTCATTTAACGTTTTTGAGCTTTCATATGTTCTTCAATCATTACAACTATTACCGATGCTTATACTATTTTTAATATTGATGATTTTGTGGTAAAACAGAGAACTAAAAACACATTCAATGTTTTTAAATACGCTTTGGATAAATCTTAAATGTTCTTCTATATTTTACCCATACTTCATGATCCAGCATAAACGTTGTAGCAAATATGACAGTGGGAATGAGAGCTAAAAGGCACCAATGACATTGCTGGAAATACATATTTCTGCATTTCAGTCAACTGAAGGATGTCGCTTGATAAAAATATTTTCAACCATCCTTGTATTAAACAATCTCCCAGTCAATCAATCAGAAGATGACATTTTTGTCACAGAAATGTAGCTCAGGAAACTGTGATATATAACCTTATATCTATTTTAAACACATATCTTTTTAAATGTCAATTTTATTACAATTATGTCATAGAAAGGCACAGAAAAACAACAAAAAAGTATGGCTTATTTTTGAAAAACAAAGAAAAATATATAATTGCTAAAGTGTTGAGTAATAGCTTTGAATGGGCCATCAATAATGTGTATAATAGCTCTTACTGAAATCAAATATTTCATATAGCAAGATTTTGACCTATAATAACAGTAGTGGTTTAGATAGATTAGTTATAATGCAAAATTTCACTTTTTAAAAACATTGAGATGATTTAGTGGATTAAAAAATAAACACTATCTATCTAGAAAGATAGATGATAAATGATAGATATAGATAGATGATAGATAGATAGATGATAGATAGATGAAACACATGCACAGACATTTATGTATACATATCTATAGAATTGCATGCATCCTTTCAAAGGTAAAACATGTATATTTACATACTCTTATGTTCATATGTGTTAATTTATACAACAATAAATTCAAATATACTACGTCAGAAGGTGACTGAGGTCTGATGTGTTTAAAAATATATTATTAGTGTCAGATATTTTTTAAATAAAATCAGAAGATGGCTGATATTTGAAGTATTTTTTTAAATTATTGTGATAGTAGTGTCAGATATTTATAAAAAAGAATAAACACAATATTAATCTGTGCATCAACATGATGCAAGCATAATGGAACCTCATACCAATAATTTAAATTACAATACTGTAACATTGCATAATTTCCTGAAACTGACATAATTTCCCAGAGCAGACAGGTATCAATACTTCTCACCTGTAACTTCTCAGATAAAACCAAGTATCAATTGTCTCACAATGTAATGAATGAAACCAAAGAACTCAACATGCCTACAATTATAATTGTGGTTTTATATACATATTTTATTTTAAAGTGCACACAGTTATATTTTTAATAGTTTAGAAAAAGTCCTGCCTCAGCAGTAATATAGTTGATTTTGGTGTAAGTAAAGTATATTTCTTTTTCCGGATAACTTTATCCAACAATTAGTGCAATATTTGTAGGCCAGGCCCTTAACCATAGTCATATGATGACAGTAAACTAAGGGGCAGGGTCTCCTTTCACCAAGATTAGAAATCTATTTTTTAAAGGTACTCCTTAGCCCTGGCTGGTTTGGCTCAGTGGTTAGAGCATCAGCCTGCGGTACAGAGAGACCCGGGTTAGGTTCCCGCTAAGGGCACGTACCTCGGTTGCAGTTTGTCCCCGGCCCTGGTTGGTCGTGCGGGTGGCAGCCACTCAATGTGTCCCTTTCACGTTGATGTTTCTCTCTCTCTCTCTCCCTTCCACTCTATCTGAACAAAAAATGAAAAAATGTCCTCAGGTGAGGATAAAAAAAAAATAAATGTACTCCTTATGAAAAAATTCAGCAAACATTATCAGTTTCTTCACTGAGTTATAACTAAACCAAGTGCAAAATAAAGATTAAATAATTTATAGAATTAATAAAAATGAATTAGTGATATTCTCAAGATCCATTCACGTAGCAAATAACAGTATTTCATCTTTTCTTATGACTGAATAATATTCAATTGTATAGATGTACCACATTTTCTTTATCCAATCATCTATCAAAGGACTCTTTGTTTCCATGTCTTGGTCACCATGAATAATGCTGTAATGAACACAGTTTGAAAAGCAAGTCAGAAAAAGTCAAGAACTCTATGAATTCACTCAGATGTGGGGTATATAACTGAAAGTGACAAGAAAATAAACGAAAACTCATAGACACAGACAACAGTATGGTAGTTACAAGAGGGAAGAGAGGGTATGGAGTAGTAAAGGATAAAGGGGGTCAAATATGTGGTGATAGAAGGAGATTTGACTTTGGGTGGTGGGCATACAATGCAATATACAGATGATGTATCATAAAATTGTACAATTGGAACTTATAGCATTTCATTAACCAATGTCACCCCAATAAATTTAATTTTAAGAAATGAATCAATGATTTAATGAAAAATATATAGTCTAGTTTTATAATTTTCTACAATATTTTTATCTGTATTTACAGACCTCCCATTTCTACTCAACAAACTATGTTGACCAAAAACACTTAAAACTGCCTGTGTCTCCTCAGCCCACTCTCTCTCTCCCCATCAGTTTCTCTCCCTAAGCAATGCCCCCATTTGGGGACCTATCTGTTGTCCAATGTGGCATTGTAATTGTATAGAGACTGCTCTGTTAAATGCTACCTTTTTATAGGAGGAAGAAAAGCTAGGACAATTTTGAGACTACTGTTATATTTACATAAATAACATAAAACATAACATATATGAATAACAATATATAAATAATGGAATATTTCAAATGAACAATGAATGAAAGACTCGGTGGTAATAAAAGAAATGCTCATCTTCGGTAAAAACTTCAAACTCCAGATTTATTAAGTAGTTTCCTTACAACCATAAGCAAATAAAAATAGATGATAGATAGATAGATAGATAGATAGATAGATAGATAGATAGATAGATAGATAGATGATAGATAGGAAAGATAAAGTCTGGAGAATTCATAAAAACAATCTTTTTTTCCCCCTAGTACAGTTAAGCTTCTCTAATCTTTCATGTATTTAGCTTCAAATTCTTTCCTCCTTTCAGGTGTTTGTATTTTTAATTGGCTCTTCAGCACAATATAAAAAACAAATTAACTGATCACCGTGAAGTAATTATTATCTATTTTCTGACAACTCTCAAATTTACATTTCAATCTAGATGCCTTTTTGAGTATAAGGCCCAAGTAATTTCTTCACATCCCTACTTTCAAGACACTCAGAACTTAAAAATACATAATTCATTATATCACCAATCCAAACATAAATTTACACTTTTCAATCCCAGTGTAAACAACACTACTCATCCAGTTGTCCAGGTCACAATACCAACTTAACTTTCCTTTCTTTTTCACCCATATAAGTAAATTTACAAGTAAATCACAGTATCTGATTATGACTTCAATATCACTTAAATTCCTTCACTCTTCCCTATTTGTACCACCATTAACTTACTCTAAGCAATCATGAACTTTGGGGTGGAAAGACATTACAGTAATGTCACTATTATGCCTAGTTATTTAATTATGTCCCATTAGTCTTAGCATTTTCAACTTTGGAAACTTTAATAAAGCTTACAAGACCCTTTCAGATAAGCCCTCTTTGTTTCCATCTTTATATTATGCCTCATTTCGTCATTCTCTATGTTCTAGCTAATTATATTTTATTTAGTGATTCAAATATGCTATGATTTATCCCTCTTAGGGCCATTTTTATTTTCTTCATTACTCTAAATAGAAAAGATAATACATGCTGAGGGGTTTTCCTTAATTATATTCATGAGACTTTTTTAGTTTTTTCTTTATTGATTTTAGAGAGAGAGGAAGGGAGAGGGAGAGAGAGATAGAAACATCAATGAGAGAGAACATCCACTGGCCGCCTCCTGCATGCCCCCCACTGGGGATTGGGCCCACAATCTGGTCATGTGCCCTGACTGGGAATCGAACCGACAACCTCCTGGTGCATGGGTCAGTGCTCAACCACTGAGCCACACCAGCTGGGCACGAGACTTTTCTATTGTCAGTTTCAAATTTTCTTAGACTTCTATCTTTTTTGGTATTTTCTACTGTAATAAATGGATTGTCTTACTATGTGAGGCCTTTTCTCATATTTGGAGTGATAACATATAAGAATCTGGTTTGAACTTAAAGAGAAAGGAAATAAAAAGGCATTTCACATTGCCTTAGAGCTCACCTTAGGCCTTTCCCGAGAATGAAATTGTCCTATAGTCCATAGTTCACCAGTGGACTCTCATTATTTTTAGAAAAGTGATCCAAAATAACTCAGAATTTTTAATACAGTGCATGCTTGTAGCATTTACCACCTAGGAATCTCCAGAAGAAGCAATAGCTTATTTAGGTCAGCTCATCCTGAATTCTCTCCCTTTCTCTTTCTTTCTGTAAAATCATTATGTTACCTATGCTGAGATCTATTTTTTTTGTGTTCTCAAAACTTTAGTTCCCATTTTCAGCATTTGGCTTACCTCCTTAAGTTTAAAAATCTCAATTTCGTCCTTTGAAAAGAAACATAATGGGACATAGTATCTGTTGCAGTAGATATTAGATAATGAAAATTTAAAATAAAGGTAATAGTTTGCAACTATATAAATGCTACAACTAAAAGGACACTGAAGAGTTTGAATACTTCTCAGAACTTGGTTATTCTCTCAGAGAATATGTATTTCAGACATTAGATTGTTGCTTTATTAGATCAATGGTGCCTCTAAAAATATCCTAAAAGTTGTGCAATGACCAACCCCCTATGACTCGCTCAATATTTGGTCTTAGGGAAGGAAGGGGAAGCCAAGTTGAAGATAGGACTGGAGATGGGTAATGTCAAAACCAGCAGATAGATAAAAATAGGGCTTTTAAAGAAACTGAGGACACAATAACATTCTGAAAAGTCATTTATAATGACTAACAGCAACAAAAAGAGCATATTGATATTAAACATTGAGGTCATCAGAGACATCCTAAATTTTGCTGAGTTTTGCACCTTTCTAACATGAATACACATCTTTGCTAGTGCATAATAAATGTATTTACATGTAAGAGGCCACACACAAAGCCAACATTAGGTGTCAACATCTAGTTACTCAAATCTTTCCTAATATTATGTTTTACCATTATCTAGCACTCCTCATCCTGCTGGCTTAGCTAACAGGTTTGTATTAGGCAAGAACATACTCAAATGACTCTCCTCCAAAACAGTATATTTTAGCTGAAGAAAATGAAACTTCATCAGTAAGTATCACATAGACATATCTCTCTACCAGTGTTACTAAAGCAAATATGAACTGCACTTCTGCTATGACGGTGTAATCCCTCTGCCAATATAGTGGGTCTCTTAGTTACTGTATCAATTTCTTTGCAAACAGTGAACGGATTACTGATTATGTAAATCCTCTTGGTATGTCAATTTTCCAAATAAGATACAAGTTTTAACAAACTGAGGACAGATATTGAAATCATAATATTTTCCTCACTTTATGAATATTATAGACATAACAAAATATGATTTTTGAAAACATAAATGAGTGTAATTTGTATAGTCATTTCTAAACCTAATAGCAGAAAAAGGGTCTACAAAATAGAGAGAAGTAATATTACATGAAGTATGTTTTCAAGAAGTGTCATATTTTTATTGCTATAAAGGTATTTTCAATATAATATCTATTTTTAAAAATCTGACGTGCTCACATAGCCTGCTTTCATGTGTAAGCAAGGTCAAATTTAGCAGCAATTTAGATTAATCACAAGGTAATTATATTTAGCACCTGCCCCCATAGTTGTAAACTTCTAAAATCACAGATTCAGAATCTGCTTTCTCGTTATTAAAAAATATACATTTAAAATTATATTTTCAGGTGGTTTTAAGGAGTTTTTAATAGAAAAGTCTTGTTTGTAAATGATTGCAAGATATTTTTCTAAAAATTATATTCTGAACATATGTCCTCCCTTCAGGATTTCATATACCCCATCTTTATCTTTATTATAATATTTATCTGTGCCTCCTCTTTGGCTAGTCACAAACTATTATTGCAATCTGTATCTTTAAATAAGAATTTATTGGGAACTTTTTATATACAACCTAATATTTACTTTTCTATGGAGTATGAAAGGTTGAAGAAAATATGACTTTCATACTTCTCTCTGGAAGCAAACAATCAAATCCTGGCAGGTGAAATGATAATATTTTTCTACATCTTTTCCTATTACATGACATACAGGCTTCACAGCTCTCTATTCCTGCTATAACAAGATACCTCGCTGGTGGCACTGTGGACAGATCGTCTGTGTTGTGGGTCTGTCCTGTGCACCAGGGGATGTTTAGCAGCATTCCTGGCTTCTACCCAACAGATCCAATCACACCCTTTCTTTTGGGGATGTGATATTGAAAAATGTCTCTTAATTTTGCCAGATGTCTTCTGAGAGGGAAAATCAACTCATTTGAGAACCACAGCTCTGTAAAATCTCTTGTTCAATATCCAAAGGCCTCTTCACTCACTCAGTGTTTAGCTGTTCCCTAGTGAGCCGCACGCACACTTTCCACCATGTGAAGTTTCATGCTTATCAAGAGAAACGAGTTTCTTTTCTCAACCCATTTAAGCCACTTTTACTGCTGCTTCCAACTATATATGAATTAATTAAATATTATATTAACACATAAAAAATATTAAGAAAAAGATTATACTTTTTAAAGATGGAGTGCTTAGGAAACCGTAAGGGTGAGTCAGCATAACTGTTATCAAGGTAGTGTGAGACAGATATAAGATACAACTGAAGGAAAAGGAGATACAAACTTTTGAGGGATTGTAAGACCAAAGTATTTTAAAACTATATGAAAATTCCCTCACCACTTTGGGAAAATGCAATTGGTTACTAAAAAGTCTTTTAATGCACAATACAGACAACTCGGACCTCCACTGAGAGTGGACCCCAATACTCAAAACAAAGTTTTTGGCCAACGTTAGGAGAAGGGAATGTTTGTGTGCATTTATAAGAGAAACGTAATGTACATCTTTTTAATAAGAACTGTATACTTAAACCATCCTGTTACTTTAACCATCTAATTATACTTCTTGATAAAATTTATAGGCCAAAGGGAACTTTGGTGATTGCTTGGTTAAAAAATAAAATAAAAAGAAATAGGGGAACAAGAGGAAAATTAAATATTACTACAAAAGCTTCGGAAAAAAAAAATCAGGACCTTTAAATATTTGCTCTCCAGAGGAGACAGAGCCCCATTTTTTAATTTTGTACCTTCGTTTACAAATGTATTGTATCTCTTAAAAAATCTAAATTAAAATGAAAAGAAATAGTCTACCCTTCTGACTTTATT
Source organism: Tadarida brasiliensis (assembly GCA_030848825.1). NCBI lineage: Eukaryota > Metazoa > Chordata > Mammalia > Chiroptera > Molossidae > Tadarida > Tadarida brasiliensis. Next base: position 19,813,331 of record CM061258.1, read on the forward strand.
ACTTCATTCCAATGCATGTGTATCCCTATAGAACATCATAGCATAGTTACCTGCTTAAATGCACAAACTTTCTCCATCTCACATTTTTCTCCCTCGTATATGGATCAGTATATATTGTGGTATATTTCTTTGTGTGTATATATTTATATTTAAAATACAAAAATTTATATTACAAAATACCCTATATATAACATATATTATAGAAAAGAACAGAATTTACAAATTGCCCTACTACTATATTTTAACAAACTATTGCATTTAATTATAAATGCATTAATATTTTAATTATATATGATTTATAAATAATTATCACTCTCTATAGTATATGATGCTATGTATTTGACCTCCCTCTTCCTAAGAAGTTCTTAAGTTACATTGCTTGCTTTGGAAACAATTCTGACATATTTATCCTTGCACACAGATGGATTATTTCTCTTGGAGAGATTCCTAGAATTGGAATTATCAGAATAGTTTGCAGGCTGCCTCCCAGACTCTTTATAGTCCTATTGTCAAACAGATGTTCTTACTTCTCCCTGAATGCTTGGCTTTCAGTTAGAATTTAACATGGGGGCAGAAATACAGTCCTAGCCCAGGAGGAAAGAGAGCCACGGAATTGAATCATAGCATGAGCGAAGCCTCCCTACCCTCCTGCTCCTCTTGTCCATGAATCTGTCACTCTCCACTTAAAAAGCTGACAGAACACACAGACACTAGCCACAGCTCCCTCTCCCACCAAGGAAAGTCTGGCCTGTCAGCTACAAAGGTCACATTCAGTTTCCCTCTGCACCTTCACTTCCCTCTGAGGTCTCGTATTTCACCAATCTGACAAACAAATAGAAAGCCACAGTCAGATTAAACAGTTCCCAGAGCTGCAATCCCACTCAGTGGCCTTGCTATCTGGGAAGCACATTGCCTTTGACTGATGCCTTGGACCACTTCCAGGAATCCTTTGATGTTTCTGCCTCCAGAGAACAGCCACCACTTGTAATGAAGCAGCCTTGCTTCACGCTGCCCTGCTCCTGTGTGCCTTTTAATTAGCCCAGGGTCACACACTCTGTTAGATAACACAGTGCATTTCTCACATTATGAGATGTAAAATCCCAAATTGTCAAATAAGGGAACTAATGATCTTTGAACTAAACAGGCTGGCATTTTTGTTTTCAGAGGGATATACCCGTAACCATCTGGGGTTATTTTAACGCCTTCATCTGTCTTCTCAGCAGCTTCAATTTAACAATATTAATGCTAGGTGTTTCTTATTTTAGTTTCATTCCTCTCAAACCAAGAGCAAAGGTTAATTCCTTCTTTGGCCTTTGTGCTTTGGCAAGTGCACACACTGAATATTAAATGAATGACAATGACTAAGCATTGCCTTTCTTTGTATATTTAGAGAGAGTTACCATGAGAACACATATTATAACCTTTCCTTTCTTTTAATAGAACCATTAATAACACTAGGTAAAATGGAAGTATACAATAATGCAATGTTTTTCATGTTAAGTTTGTTGTCAGCTTTTTGTCTAAGTGTGTAATTGGCTGCAGCAGCAATCTATATTGTAATGTGTAAATGTCCTCTCTTGAAGTATTGTTTATGGTGGCCCTGAAAAGGACACAACCTTGGTAACTGGATTCATTAGTCAGACAATTCAATGTAAAAATATGTCAATGGAGAACTCCCTGGCCATAGCTAGCTAGTACAAGGACAAGTAATAATGACTCAAGACTTGGGGGTGGGGGAGAGATTCTAAAGAAATTTAGAAGTGATCACCTCCTATTTTGAAACTGATGACTTAGTCCAGTAATTACAAATTTAAGAAAACTTGTTACCAATAATACATCTGTGTACCCAACTTTGTGAAACATTGCAACCAGCGTCCAGGGTGGTTATTTTTGGTGATTAATTGGTGCCTCAAACACAAACAGATACTATAATTTTTTACCAATATTTTATTCAATAGGTCACCTCTACAATAAAAACAGAAGCCCGGTCAGTATGGCTCAGTGGTTGAGCGTCGACCCATGCACTAAGAGGTTGTCAGTTTGATTCCCGGTGAGGGCGCATGCCCAGGTTGTGGGCCCAATTCCCAGTGAGGGGCATGCAGGAGGCGGCCAATCGATGTTCTCTCTCATCAATGTTTCTATCTCTCTCTCCCGCTCCCTCTTCTCTCCCTAATATCAATAAAGAAAACAAATTTTTTTAAAAACAACAAAAAACAGAAGGTGTGTGGGTATATGTGTATGTCAGGGGGGGGGTGTATTTAAAAACTGAAAATGTGATAGCATGTTTAATTCTCTTAAATGATTACTAAAATGGCATTCCAGATTTCCTCAGCTTTACTAAACTTTAGACAAGATTCTTCCTGACTATTTCTTAGGTTTGCCATTATAAATGTCTTCTCTGTTACTTTAAGATGTAAATCTTCTACAACCCAGCAATGTCTTTCTGTTAGACTTGGGAGCAATCCTTCTGAAATGCAATCATCAAGAAAGATAATACCTCTTTTTCCCAGTCTCCAGGGGAGGGGAGGAACTAACTTTAATAAGGGTCAATTGGCAAACAGAGATGGCTTAATCACACCAATCATTCTTTGAAACAAGTTATTCGATACATTTTCATTAGCTCTCAAGTGTTTAAAAATAGTGTTGACTCCTATTTCAGTAGTCTTAAATAAAGTCTTCTTTATCATTCTTAACAAGTTCCTTGTGTAATTTTTAATTTTACACTGAGTACCAGATCTTGCCATTGGTTCTGTGAAACCCCATATCATAATCAAGGACCTTATTCTTAACTACTGCTTTTAACAAGGGTGACTCTTATGTTTGACAATTTATTTAAAAACACGTAAGGTTGTCTATTTGGCAGGACCCGAAAATACAATATCCATAGCCCTGTTTAATATGAGGAATATTTCTGCTATGTAAAATATAATTTTTTTCTCCTAGTACTTGGGTATCATTCAGTCATGAGCAAGTTGACTATAATCAGTTTATTCTTTTTTGGGAAAGTAAAATAAGCATATTATAGATTAGACAAATCTCCATAATTTTCTTTAACTTCAAGATATTGAAAGTATAATTTATAAAACAGGCTAAGTATAAAATTTGATTCCAGAGTTTTATTATTAATTGGTTATTGTTTGATAAGCCCAATACAGTTGAAAATATACACAGTGTAAGCATTTTTGAGAGTTCAAAAAAGAGATATTATTATTCACCATGTTCAAGTAATTGATCTTTAATTTAAAATTTATTTTAAATAAGTATATTTAAGTCCTCACATAATTACTCAAAATGTAGGTGACCAGAAAAATTAGATATGTCTTTCAGATATGATTCCAAGAATTCTAAAAAAAATTATAACACACACATTTAAATATATGTTCATCTACATGATTGTGTGAGTTTAAAATTCAATAAGTTCCAATGACAAAAATCATGAGATAAATAATTCTGTGTGTTGTCACTTGAAATTAGGCTCTTCCATGGGATCATGAGAAAAGCATTTCACAGAAACCACACCTGGGAGATTATGGTACAGCAAGGTTTATTCGTGATGCAAAATCAAAGGAAGGTCCCCTACTGGGTTCCCAAGTCCCATCTGGTCCATCCCCCCATGGAAAAAGTCTAACCTTGTCTTCACCAAGACCAAGACAAAGGCCAGTGTCTAGAGTTTCTGCTTCACATTCAAGTTTAGTCCTTTTGAGCCCACGCAGTCAGCCATGGGCCCCAGGGGGTGCTAGACCCACATGGTCATGTTTCCTGGGCAGGAGAGAACACAAACAAACCAGGCAAGTGTCAGTCATGGAGAGAGAGAGAGAGAGAGAGAGAGAGAGAGAGAGAGAGAGAGAGAGAGAGAGAGAGAGAGAGCGCTTTTTTATTCCCTTGGGGTTTTAACCAGGAGCTTTTTCAAAATAACCTATCAACTTCCCAAGATTTTTCAGGTTTCTTATGGGTCCAACCCCTACCAAATGATCTTTTCCCCAGGTTAGACTGACAGGCCTCTATGGAAAAGTACATTCTTTCTGCCATTTTGACTTTTATTGTGTTTACTGTCCCTTTTGTTCCACCCCTTCCCCCAGTGATCTTCCAGGAATGGGGGAGGGGGTATGAAACAAACAGGCTCAGTGTCTGATTCCCTTTGCTGCCTATGCTAACATGTATGTAATGTGATTAGTGAGGCTCCTTCTATTGCTAACAATTTTTGGCCACCTAATGTCTTATGTTGATTGAATCACTGAGTGACACTTCATGGAGGACACCTTTTATCCTCTGAAACTAATAATGAAAGATAAAGGGATGCACAGAAGGAACCTATGATCCTGTGTAAAAAAATAACTCCCTTCACAAATATTTTAATTAATTATGAATTATTCAATATTTAAATATACTGAATATATCCTTAATAATACCTCCTATTTGGAAAATAGTGTTCAGAACTACTTGATTGTGAATGAAATAATTATTATTCTTCCTTATTCCCAGGTTTCTTTTTTAGAAGGGAAAGCTGGAATGGCAGAAACAGGATTAACATATGCCAGAATTTTCCCATTCCACATTCACTGGGAGATTTATCTTAAGTTTGGGTTTACTTCAGAAGCAGACCCTGAGGTAAGGTTCTGCACATAATTCAAACATTTTGTTGGTGAAGGAAACCTGACCTTAGGAGTAGGAAAAAGAGATATCAATAGAAGGCAGCTTGTAAAGGTTATGTTGTTATCACACATACAATTTTGTGTGACTGTGGGTAATCCTGCTGTGGAAAATCTAAGAAACACAGTGAAACACACAAATCAGGGACTCCGTGAGGAGTGAAGGGGGTGGGGTATTGATAAGCCAATCCCTGCCTATAACTGAGTGAGTGCTGCTGGGTAAAAGATGTTGTAAATTACCTTCCAAGAGAATAACTGGCAATAAAAACCCTCAGGCAGAGTGGAAGCTGGGTTGATTACAACCAACCCTTCCTGCCAAAGCCAAGATATGGCCTAACATGTTTTTTCAATCCTGCCATTTCTGTAGCCACTATCAGTGAATCCGATTTTAGCTTAATAACTTAAAAGACATTGATTCAGCTTTCTAGATTCCAAAGAATTTTCACTGGAGCACTCTGGAAAAGGTTACATTAGTAATCTGAAAAAAAATATTCGTGTACTGTTCATAGTATTTTAATATTATATATATATATATTACTAATAATTTCCTATATTTGAATCATATGTTATCAGTCCTGGGAGTTCTATTAAATTTCTAAATATTTTTAAATTCTTTAAGGGACCAAAATTCTGCCATCCTGAAGCTGCTTTTTTGGGATATTGATTTTAAGCTCCCTATTAGGAAACAAAAGAACCTTTGACCCTACCCCCTTTCCTGCCCAAGAGATTCACACAGAGAAACCGATGTAGGAAGAAGACCCGAGGATGCTGCTTTAGCCTTATTTGAATGAAGTGTGGCAAACCAGAGGGCTTCAGGTAGGTGCCTGTTAGCTAGATACCTGTGTTAACAGAGGGGAGAGGTCCTTGTCTCCCCTGGTTGCTAGTGGGGGTGGATTTCTTACATTCCAAGAAAAATGATTTTCTGAGACTCACATGGAGAACAAGTGATATTTATTTCTGTGGAATTATATCCCTGAGTTTCCAAAGTCCCATTTGCCTTTGTCCCGCCATAAAGAAAAAAAAAAAAAAAAGTGTATCTGGGGCTTCAATAGAGCTAAAATCAGAATCATTGTCCAGAATTTATTTTCTATATTGGAGCTGAGTCCACTACAGCATCAGGCTAAATTAACTTGTGTTTCCTGCTGCAGTCCATTAGTCCATTGTGTGAGGGTCTGCAGGGCCGTGGGCCACATGGGTAAATGCAAGAGAGGCAAGAGCCAAGAGCCAGGCACACAAGCAACAAAATAACACAAACTCTTTTGTTTAGGGGATTATGTATTCCCAAATGTTGTGTGTTTACAGTAACCATACCCTTCTGGCCAATGATTTCTATTCACAGGTATGACTGACAGTCAAGTACCTTCCCTATGTCACCTCAACTTTACATGTGTCTATCTTCCCTTTGTTGGACCTCTTCCTCCAGGGTTTTGCAGGGAATAGGCCCATGGTTCCCTGGGGAGTGCAAAGTTGCAGCTTCCTGGTGAAGCTGCCCAAATGACATGCCCGTAATGTCTGGCTTCTCCCTTTGCTCCTTTCCTATTATTAATAACTAGCTAATCACAATGGTGTCACCTGCTATGTCCCACTGTTTCTGAGTCACGTAGTAAGGATTTTCCTGCCAAGTGTGTTCCACTTTTCCTCAGCTACCTGTAAATTGCCCAGTCATATTTCTGAAATCTAAGACCCGTTCTCCCATTTCCTCCTTTATCCAAAATGTCTTATATACCCAATGTTGCCTCACTGTCTTAGAATTTTCATGGATTTATTATGTCTATGTGAATACTCCATTCACATGTTTCTGTTCATATGGTTCTTAGCTCAGCCAGTAGAATTCGAAGGTGGGAGGTAAAGTATTAATATTTTTTTAGCCCCCACATTCTCTTCCAGCACAAAACATCATGTCTGATTTCCATTGTGGCTTTTTGTTCCCTTTGCATCAGTGTTTAAATATGTGGAAGTATATGTAAGCTATGAGTTTGAATAATAACTCTTTCTCTTCCATCTACTAATCATGTGTAAGTATATTAAGTAAGAAGTTCATCCAAGACAAAAAGTTTGGAGAAAAAGTACAAAATAGTGAATTAGGGAAGCCAAGAAAGTGTGGTTGAAAAGGGGCAAAACACTAAACCTGATGAGCTCAGCGAAGGCATTTTGGCATTACAAACTCAGAGACCTCAAGTGACCACATAGGATGGTCTGAAATCAAAACTTTTTAACTAAAAGTAGTCATGGTGGGTAGTCATGTCCTGAGGCAGTATTTTTCCTAACAAAGGTCAATCTTCACCTTAACTAAGTCTGTTTGTTGTCTTTTTGCATCTAGGATAACATATCTGATAAACATGCCTTTGCAAAAACAAAGTACTTTCCCTTTTTTCAGGAACCATCAAAACAGAGGGATCACACCAGAGTGGAGACCACAAATCCCCTCATTGTTATTGTTTTCATGTTAATTGTTGACTGCTAACTGTCCTTTACCAACCTATGTAAAAGAAGTATGTGTATATCATTTTACTTTTTATCCAATCACAGAGATCCTCCTCACCTCCACTATGCTTTCTCCCACATCCCTAATCTGTCAACAACAGATTTCATGTAACCCACTTACGTTTTCTCTTTTTATTGTAATGTATAAAATAAGGTGCAGAACAGTTATTTTTCCTGAACATTTTCTCAATCTGTTGAGCTTTTGCTTCCCAGCAATTGTCGTCAGTTTGGCCCAAATAAACTCATAAAAATTCTCTACAGGTTTGAACGTTTCTTACATTGATAAAAGGAAAGATTTCTAAGACGTGAAGAGTCAGCATTATCAAAAGGCAAAGCAAGCTCACATAAGGAGAAGACCAATAATTTTCTGTTGTATTTAGAATCCCCCAGAGCCTCTCTAAGGGAAGGTTCTGCTGTTCTCTTTCTAAGACAAGGCTCTCCAAGGATCTGGTGTCCTATTCCTGAACTCCAGTGCAGTGGTTATAGCAATGTTATCTGTTGGGAGCTGTTCCTCTTGCCTAAACTCAGCCACAAAGTTACTCAACAGGTACTTGTTGAGCTCCCAAAGTATTCTCTACATTGAATTATTTGTTGAGTAAAAAATTTAAAAGAAAAAATAACCCATTTCCCATTCTCAAAAGGTTATAAGCTAATTAGGGAAAAAGAAAGTAATCAAGTTAAAAGCACCTACACATAAATTGATGCTTATACATTGTGAGGAGTGCTATTTAAAAACCTTAAAGTGTACTATAACAAAGATAACAGAATCAATATACTGTTCAGCAGTTGTTTAGGGCATGCCTTTCTTTGTTGTTGTTGTTTTTTTGTTGTTGTTGTTTTTAAATATTTTTTTTCCTTTACTGATTTTAGAGAGAGAGGGAGAGAGAGAGATGGAAACATCAATGAGAGAGAACATCTATCGATTGACTGCCTCCTGCATGCCTCCCACTGGGGATTTGGCCCACAACCTGGGCATGTGCTCTGACCGGGAATCGAACCAGCAACCTCCTAGTGCATGGGTTGATGCTCAACCACTGAGCCACACTGGCCGGGCAATGTGCCTTTCTTTGAAAGTAACTTTTGTTCTGGCCAATGTGGCTCAGTTGGTTGGGCACTGTCCCATGCACCAAGGTTGCCAGTTGGATTCCCAATCAGGAGACATCACTGGGTTGCAGGCTCCATCCCCAGTCGGGAGCTTGTAAGAGGCAGCCAATTGATGTTTTTAACCTGAGAGATGAAGAATAAATAAGTACCAGGAAGAGAAAAAGAGAGAAATTCCAAGCAAATTAACACCAAAATAAAGGTAGGCAACAGGCATTTGGAAAACTATATTTACCAAACACATGTCCATCAATCTGGCATATAAAATAACCCTATATCGATGAAATAAATGAAAACAAAACAAACTAGACAAATATTAAAAGAGATTAAAGTTTATATCAGAAAATAACTTCACTGCTATTTGAGGCAATGCCATTCAAAGTATAAGTTGCTTAACAATTTCTTCTTTGTTTTGTTTTGTGTGGGGAGAGGTGCTTGCTGCACTTATCAGGGCACAAGGTAAATAAATATTATCATTATTGATAAAGTTTCAGAGGTATAATTTCTTTAAAAGTTTGAACAGAAACATAAAGTCATATGGCTGTTTTTATGTCAGACAAATGCAAAAGCTACCAAAAATTATGCTTTGACCTTCTAATTTGATTCCAATAATTAATAATAGCAAATAATTGAGTATACGAGTAAAGATTTAGCTACATGACAAAGGTACAATATGGTTTATTTATTGGAGTTTATAAGTAGACAAATATAGGATGAATATTGAATATTAGATAGCAACTGAAGTTGGGTTTCATATGAATAAATATTTATGCTGCAGACATATACTTATTACATACGATATTTTCATGGGATAATTTTAAGTTTCAATGGTTTTAAAAAATAGGTAAATTTGGCATTATGATATTATATATACACCCATAGTCCTTGTTCTGGACAACATCAACATATCTCACCATGGATTAGACCCATGAAGATGTACTACAAAATACAAAGCCTGGTGGAACAAACATGCATAATTTATGGATTTCCATATTGGCTTGATTGAATGTTTTACTTATTTTATAATAGTCATTTAGTAATTGTTACTAATAAAATAAATTGAAGTCTTATAATATTACTAAGTTACCATATGTGTGGAATATTATTGAATGACCAATTTAAATATGTATAATTTTTCTTACATTTCTCCTTAAAGAACTGTCAAGAATGCATCTGGCTTGGTTTTTTCTTAGAGTAACTTACAGTAGTTACTTTCCTACCAATTTGTCATTTTCTTTTAACTTTTTAGTGACTTTCTACTGTGTAGATAGGTTGTTTGATAAAGGCAAAGAATATAAGTAAAAAGATTAAGGAGTATTTTCTATGCTGTTTAGTCAAACACTGTGACATTTTTAAATAGGCCAAGCAGTAATTAAAATCAAAGATGATAAAGAAATATTAAATTGGGTGTTGTTATTTACTTACATAGAAATGTGAGGTAATATAGTAGAATAAATAAGAACAACATATTTCTGGACAAAGGAACAAAAGTGTAAAGAAATGTTCAAAAAAGGTATAAACAATAAAGCTCTAAAAAGGAAAAAGGTCCTAGAAGGTCTAGCTGAACATCCTTTTCTCTCTCAGTGTCTTCCTACCTCAATCCATGTAGCACATTTCCTTTGGATTAATTTCAAATTAACCCGTTTATCATATAACTCCCCGGCTCAAAGTCATTTAGTCACTCTCTATTACCAGTTGGCTGAAATATGACCACCAATTATAGAATTTATGATGCTTAGTCATTTGGCTGCAACCTATGTTTCTAATTCTAATCTCCAATACTAATCAGAAAGAAATTGTTACAGCGTGTAACACTAAACCATCATTCCAACTCCTACTGCTAAATCTCAAAATCTCACACTTCAAGAAGGCTGATTTGGACTGTCCAAATTCCAGAACTATCAACTTTTGATGGAAAGAGTTTTTAAAGCCATTAATATTTAAAAGCATTTTTATATGTGATTAAATTCCTATTTCTTTTCTCCCAAGGCCCTATGTAAAACTTGCTTAAAGATAAACAAGAGTTCATTCTCCAAATATCTATACTCAGGATAAGCCTTGTGTCTACACCAATTATACCTGAAATATGGAAATAAATATTCATGCACTCCTTTGTATTTCAAGTACACTCTTCACTCAGATTGCAGAAGGTGGCATAGAAAGTCAGGTGGGCAAAATGGAGAGAAAGTGACTCATTTGGATTTCTTTGTTCCTTTGCCATAACTCAGCATTACTTTGCCTAAAATGTCCCTTCCTGATTGGATCAAATGTCTACACTGGCATTTTAAAATAAATTCTTAGCTAGTAATAAATATTCTGGGGAACTTAGGGCTTTCTTATTTTGTTTCCTCTCTGTATAAGTACCTCAAAAGCTCTATATAGAGTGATAGCAGGTCAATAGTTTCTATATTATCTCATATTGATACTGTGTTTTAATCACACCACACCAAGTCACATTACTGGAAGCATATAATCTTTTCTCTACCTAACCATTTATCTTCCAATGTCCAGAGTATATGTATATTTATTTGTAGCTCCAGTTAACACAGTGTCATCAAGAGAATCTTAATGCAAAATTGAAAGACTATAGTGATGGGAATATATTTGATTCGAATGAGATATTTTCAATAATGGCATAATATAGTTTCCTTGGATTTCCATATTCTCCACACATTTCTCTGTTACTGATTGATAATTATGCTTTCAATGTTTCCTTTCATGAGGAGTTGCAAGTGAATGAAACCAATAAATAATTCATGCAAGAACATTCTCAAGTTAGAGTTCTACCTCAATAGCTTGACTAAAAACAGAACAACAGGACATCCCTCACTAGCCATGAAGCTAAGATATTTGTCTCCCTATGGTTGATGTTTTGGCATTAGAAAAACATATGTTCTGGCATATGTGTGTATAAGTATATCAATCTTCCTATCACCATTTATTTAAAAAAAGAAAATACATTCTTGAAGAAAAGAGAACCCTGAAATGTACAATGAGGGCATATTAAATACAGTTTTCAAGTATTTATTATATACAGTTATGCACTGTTAGCATTTTAATATGTATACAGATATCCATTATTCTATAATTCATTCATTTGATCAAAACATATATTGAGCCCTGGCCGGTTTGGCTCAGCGGTTAGAGCGTCGGCCTGCGGTCCAGAGAGACCCGGGTTCGGTTCCCGCTAAGGGCATGTACTTCGGTTGCAGTTTGTCCCCGGCCCTGGTTGGTCGTGCGGGTGGCAACCACTCGATGTGTCCCTTTCACGTCGATGTTTCTCTCACTCTCTCTTCCTCTCTCTCCTTCCCACTCTATCTGAACAAAAAATGAGAAAATGTCCTCTGGTGAGGATAAAAAAAAAAAAAGAAAAAAAAAACACAAACATATATTGAGCATGTAAACATATATTCTTTTTATCTCTCCCCTAATTAGCTTTCTCAGATAAATTCACAATATCAAAATTATTTGTGTTCTTTCTCCATTATTTGGGTATTTATACTACTTCATCTAACCTGGCAGCTAAATCACAGTTCATAAAGATCATCAATAATTTTAATTCTCAAAACCATGATATTTTTCTATCTTGACAATTTTTAAGAAGAGGGCATTATTGAAGACAAGTGATTGCCAAAGAAAATGGAAAACAATGTTAGTATCAGATAAGAAATAAGCTTCAGATTGGTGAGTAAAGATGAGGCCAGAGACTCCTCAGGCATAATCAGATTCCTCATTGACACGGACACAGCCTGAGTGCTGTCCAGGCAGGCAAGTGGGCTGGCAAAGTGGCATAATCCAGGGAGGAAAGCCCAAGTGTTCCTACCTGATGAAATTCTGTGTGGCTGTACTTACTTACTCTGCAGCTTCTTCAGCTTTTAGACCACTAGGAGCAGAACATGTTTCTCAACTCCAGTGTCCAACTATCATCCTTCCAGGCTGAATCATTTTGCCTCAAGTAAGTTATAGCAGTTTAGAGATTGCTACATGTTCATAGAAGACATTTAAACAGGGCTGTGGTTTTGTGTGAACTCAATACTAAGGGGGAACTCATAGAGGAGAAGGCCTCAAAAATGAAAACCTCTTGTAGCAGACAGATCTTGGAGATAACACAAAGTCACCAAGAAACTTTATAAAAACTGAAAAGAAGCAATATTAAGTAACCCTGAAGTATGCATTGCATGGTATTTCAAAATGGTACATATCTACATATAAGGGCTGGAATTAAAATCATTCATCAATCAGCACCATACAAGCACTAGTACATGAGGGTAGACATTCATCATGTTTCCAGAATATGGGCCAAGAGGACACTGCTGTGTTCAGCATCAAGCATTTGGTTGCTGACCTGTGGGGTGGTGCTGAAGCTACTGGGGGGAGAGCACACAACTCTTACTGTAATGATGGCAGAGGCAGGATGTGTGGGTTTGAAAACTGGAAGCAGTAACTATTTACCAAAAGGAAGAAAGCATTTCAATATTTTAAAAGCTAATATGGATATAGTGTTGCTTGCAAGCTGAATATGATCATTGCATAAAGGAATTAAAAATAATAATATGGCATAGTAGTCTATGAAGATCTGAAATTGAATCTTAGATGACTGAATGTATTTGGTTACGTCTTGCTGTCAGGGGCATTTTGGATTCTCAGAAAAGATTTATTTTAGAATATCATTAAATATATTCAGGAAATGGCTTCTCTGCTGAATGGTGAAGCAGGAATAGAGGCTGCAAACTTCAAGGAGACAAATCCCCAGGAGCAAGTTATCACAATTTTTTCTTTGTTCCATGAATTTTTTTTTCCACTGCACATTCAGATCAAATTTATTAAACCAATTGTTGTAATGCATAAAACATATGTTCTCTAGATGGTTATTCTAACAGCCTAATCAGTTTTACAGATAATATTTAATAGCAAAAGTAAAAGTAATCACTTTACCACTGGTATTGGTAGTGATTTAGTTTAGAGAGGTCCATATGTTTCATATACCTCTGCCTTTCCTGGTTAGTTCTGTTTCTATAGCATAGGTAGTTCTATTTAAGTAAATGGTGCTAAACTTTGTTTAAAACAGAAATCAATAGGTATATTTATGACATGATGCCAAAACTATGCACTTATTTGTAATTTGTTTGTTGACTAGATAGGAGAATCTTGTTTCTTGTTTTTTGTTTGCAACATACATATGTAGTGTACTTAATTTTAAATGAATAAACAGTAACATCAAACTGAGGCTCATCTGCTCTTTTATTGAGAGTTATTATCAAAAATCTTTAGATAATATAGAGTCCACAAAAACATGTACAAATATATTGTCAAAAAATAATTTTTAAGATTTTTATGTTTTACCCTGTATATTTGTGTATGTAACCATCATGTTTGTGTACACATATATATATGTATGTACACACACAATTATACATATATATGATAGTGGTCTCAATGTTTTTTACTAGTACAGGGGTGGGTAGTAGTAGGTTTACAGCTCTGAGTATGCAAAACACAGTTTATTCCTGAATTATTATTTATTAATAATTGTATTATTTCCATATGAACAACTGTATACCTGTTTTTGCTCACCTCTGTATTTTATAAATACCATTATGTTAAATAATCAACATTTTAATAATTATACATTTAAAAAATTATACATAAACTATTCACAGGTAATCTATTTTGTAAGATATTTGAATTTTTCAAATATTTGCAGCTGGCATGAATTTCTTTGTTTATACAATTTTCCTTTTGCTAGTTATTTCTTCCATGATTCATTATTAGACAAGTAATTACTGAAATTATGAACATCTTTATAACTCGATGAATAGTCTAAAAAAAAAAATTCAAGCTGCTTTAGAAACAAATGTCCTGGTAAGGATACTCAGACTGCACATGTTCATCGTGAAAAGGGAAAATGGGCTCAGTAAAGTCATTCAGAGAATGGGAAATTTATATCCCACCACCAGTCTCCAAGATTTAACCACAATTAACCTTCAGAGTACAAAAGTTTCATTTAATCATTCTTTTGAAAGCTCTCTTTCTCCATACTTAGGTATTTATTTAGGTAGAACAGTGATTTTCAACCTTTTATCTCACGGCACACATAAACTAATTACTAAAATTCTTCAGCACACCTAAAATCCTATTATATTTTTTGTCGATCTGACCAAAAAAAAAAGGTATCATCATGATTGATTTACAAAATAATAATAATAATAATAATAATAATAATAAATGATTATAGTAATTTCCTACCCTTTTTGCTCCAAAGTGACTTTTTAAAAAATCAAATGCCTATACTTGTGTATAAAGATTTCTGGTACCAAAATTAACCAATCAGATGCAAATATTATGCAGCTTGACCAATAAGAGGCAACTCTATTACATGACCTATATAGTTATGGTTCAAGACAGAGCGTTCACACAGGAAGACTATTGTGTTGACTGTTCTCATTTTTTCACTTGACAATCTAAGGAAAAAGAGGTTAGTGCCCCTCACTAAATAGTCTGGAATTGCATGTTTTAAAAATGCTTACTGAAACAGAAGATAGATGATAGATAGATGATGATAGATAGATAGATAGATAGATAGATAGATAGATAGATAGATAGATGATATATAGATGATAGATCTTAAATATATTATTTTGTAAATAACTTTTGTTATTTGCTATACTGCCAAAAATGTTGACATATATTTCTATGTTATTTTATTACTACAAATATGTTAAACTAAGCAAATGTATATACATCATATCAATTGAAAGTGAAAAATTTCCATAAAATGTATTAAACCTTTCCAATAGAAATAAAGTGGAAAATTCCATGAACATAAACTTAAAAAGTATCTTAAATCTAGAGCAGTTATCTAGCAAGGTGAGACAATTTAAGAAGAAGTATATATCTTAAAATCTAAAGATATTATTTTAACATAATGTCACAAATGGAGATGAAGTATTGGTCTGTAGGAAGCAATGACAGGTAGTCAGACTATATATATATATGACCCTGTTGTTCCTCAATAAAAGGAATGTCAAATTAATGCTACATCCCATCAGTCCTGGTCTGAGAGTGTCCCCCCAAAATGCATATGTTGAAGTTCTAACCTTTAGTACCTCAGGAAGGGGCCATATTTGGAGATAAATATTTTACAGAGGTATTTATATTAAAGTGAGATCATTAGGGTGTGCCCAAATCCAACATGACTGGTGTCTTGATAAAAAGAAAAAATTTGGACATAAAACGTACACAGAAGAATAGTATCATGTGGGCATGAAGGTGACCATTTACAAATCAAAGAGCGTGGCCTCAAAATAAATAAACCCTGCTAATACTTCAATCTCAGTCTTTGTGAGAAACTGAATTTCTGTGGTTTAAACCACTCTGTTATGGCAGCCCTAGCAGACTCACATATGTACCATCTATAGTGTGGCTTTGCTTTGGTGAGAGTATTCTGAGGAATATAAACCACAAGAGCATAAAATTCAAATGCACATTTCCAAAGTAGAGGATAATATTCCAGGTTCAAAACAGAACTAGAAGAACCTGGAAATCTTGGCCACATATAGGAAATGAACACTTTTCTTGTAGAAGTTCTTTATAATGTTAGGCGAACATGATAACCACTGTACTACGAAAACCTACATTGAAGTTTTTTATAATGTAAACACAGAGAGGAAAATAAGTTCTTGCTTAAAATGTGGTTATGAACAAAAAATTACAGTATCACATTTTACTGAGCCATTTTAAAGGTTTTCACACACACAACAGAACAGATGGTTTATCACCTTCAAAAATGTAAAAAATAGAGAAAAGTGGAGATGATAAAATATGTTTTATATAATAAAATAAATGACAAAAGAACTATCAATAATGAAAGGAAAATAATGAGAGAAGCATAATTTGCAATAACATGACATAATATCAAGAGAAGTGAAATGTGTTTATTGAAATTTGAATCTTGTCAATTTATGGCTTTTTGCTTAAATGATGAGTGGCACTACTGATTTTAATGAAGTCACACGTATCAAGCTTTTCTTTTGTGCTAGTGATTTTTAAAAAAATTTTGTTCAATTTATCCTTACTCCAAAGTTATACAGATATTCTCCTATGTTATCTTCCAGAAGTGGTTTTATTTTTCCTTACATACCTGGGTTTGAGTTTTGTTTGTGGGATGACGTAAGGGTCAAGTTTTACTTTTCTTCTTTATAGAACTTTTTTTAAAAATATGTTTTTATTGATTTTTTTAGAGAGATAGAAACATCAGTGTGAGAGAGAAACATCGATCAGCTGCCTCCCGCATGCCCCCTACTGGGGACTGAGCCCGCAACCCAGGCATGTGCCCTGACCAGGAATCGAACCGGGACCTCTCAGTCCATGGTATGACACTCAATCCACTGAACCATACAGGCCTGGCCCTTCTTTATAGAATTTAAAGGACTCAGCATTATTTATTGAAAATCAGAATATTTTTTACTGTTCTTTGTCATAAATTAAATGCCCATGCTATGGAAATTTGTTTTTGGACTTTCTTTCTGTAGTGTTCTGCCAATATCATGGAGCAGAAAGATATTTGTAGTACAAAAATGTCTTATATCTAGAAGGTATAAAGAATACCTAGAAATTAGTTAGAGAAGGCCAAAAAAGTGAAGAAATATGAATTCTTTTAACTTTATGGGGAAGTAGTAAATTGTATAAATCATTTGGTATTATGTTAAGATTGATCTACTAAATGTGAAAATATACATCCATATTTGCAACAAAAGACATTTGAAATAAATCCACTTCCAAAAACTGAATACAACCCATCAACAATGGAATGTATACATAAGTAGAGAGATATTTATAAAATACAATACTACACAGCAAAGTAAATGAAAAAATTAATATCTGATACACCAACATGAGTAATCTTACTGTGTTTCCAAAGGTCTTATTATATAAACATCAAAATAAGCAAAAAATAATTATGGTTCAATGGTGTTAGAAATAATGATAGTAATAAACTTTGGGAAGAATGCAGAGGTGTTTGGGAGAAGTACTGAAGGGTTTCTGGATATACTTCTAGTATTGTGCTTTTCTATTTCTTAGACTGGGTGATGGTTGCATGATTAGATACTCCATGCACATATGACCTGTGCATTTCTCTGTTATGTATGCTTATATTTCAATCTGTTTATTAAAAGTCAATTGATGTGAGAAATTTCAGGTAAAGAATCATAGTGACATTGTGGTTTATGAATCCATTCAGGAATAAATAAATAAGAAAAAAATTTCTAATAATTGAAAGGAAATCAAAATAAAGAAATCTAACTATATATCAAGTTGTTAAGAAGTCAAGGAAATTTTGTAAACATGCTATAGTGCTCAATATATATTTGAAATATCTATTTAAATGCATGCATTTTTCAAAATACATCTTTTCTATCTCTGTACACTAAAACGACACTATTGACACATGAGCTAAGCACCATGATGGCCAAGACTTAAACTAAATAGAAATCCTACAGTGAGAAATCCTATGAACCGAGGCAGGTCTAACTACTGCGCCTGTGAATATTCAACCTGTCAGAACAGAGATCAATGCTGAGCTGTGGCTACTGCATGCACTGTTGCTCAAGGAGACCAACAGGTCACTTGAGAAATTAAGCAGTATTTTTGTGGGCTGCTTCTCTATTTTGCCCCTAAGAAGGGTGTACACTTCTAACCATCTTCACAAGTCTTTGTCGGTTAAGACCCTAATCTTCTCCTTTGGCCTTGCCAATCATAACAGTAATTGTAGCCTCTTGGCCGTTAAGTGCTGACTTCTGACCTCTATTCCTCTGGAGCCCCATCATCCAGCTCTCCAGTTCTGTCTTCTATGTCAGCCTTGTTCCACAGAGGAGGACTGGTGGCCCTGTCACCTCATTGTCTTGGTGAATGGCAAGTCCTCACTTCCCCATAGAACATCTCTGATAGGTCTTCTGACCTTACATAACATATCCATTTCAGCATGTCCACTTATCTTAACCTCCTTCTTCTTGCTTTTTATAAGTTATACTGTCTCCTCCTAGGGCAGCTCAAACATTTTCTCCCCACTTAGTGAGTATAATTGCTTTTTTCAGGTTCCAAGGGCCTGAAATCCCTTGGGGTCTCTCCCAGGGTAAATCCTATGTCCTGGGAAAGAGTACCCAGTTCAACCAGTAATTTCTTGCTCTTACATTTCAGTCTGCTTAATCAAGAACCCTCAAGATTCAATCTTAGGAATACTCTCCTGGCTCCAGTCTGCACATACTGGCCATTTCTTGCAATTTTGGGGGGGCTGTAGTCCTCTTTCCCATGGTAGGCCAGTGTGTTCCTAGACTGGTTTTTCTGGGATTTACCGCTAACATCATCCTGGCAGTCAGTAAAAAGTGTAGAGGTGGCTCCTGAGGAAAAACCCTGTTGCCTTGTGGGGCAGCATCTCCTCTTTTTCTGCAGCATCCTTCAGCATCACCAAAGGGTTAGCCCTTATTAGGAAAGAGTAAGCAACCGTTGCAAACCTGGAGAGTACAGTAGGGGCTGCAAAGTCATTATACTTGGGTATTTTCAAACTCTTGTGCCTGCCCCATGTTTCAGGAGCCCAGGTTTTGTCCTTAAGAGCCCTGGTTTTTACATAACAGACCTGTCATGGCTGAGCATCTAAATGTCTCTACAGGTCTCCAACTGTACCAAATAGGTCTGCAGCCTGCTGCTCACCTTCATTAGCTATTAATTGCTTGTTAATATTCCTCAGTCTCTAAGTATCCTTCCGATGGCATCAATACAACTTCGTAGTAACCAGCCAGTTCTGTTGTCTTCGTGGCACTTCCTCCACCCAACTCACTGTCCCTTAGGGTTTTTGAATGCCTGAATCATCACACCTGCCACACCCTTCCTACCACTGGAACATTTCCAAGGTAATGGCCAGTGAAATATTTAGCAGCTGAGCAAATATCTTGTGCCAGGACAATCTGCACCTGACCTACCAACTGTACCTCACCTCTGATACATCTTATGTGAGCCATCAAAGATTCCTCATCTTAACACCAGTGTTCTTAGAACATTTCCATTACCACTTGTGTTAGTCTTGATCCTCTAAGAAGCAGACATGTAGATTGACTTATCCATGCATGTGATTTATTAAGATCAATGCCTATTAAAGTAAAAGGGGAAGGGATCAGGAAAGGCTGGGAGAGGTACTAGACTATGATGCAGATATAACACCAGATGAAGGAGAGAAGGAATGAAGACAGATTGAGTGAAAACATCTTAGAACACAAAGCAGATCTAAGCTAGTTCAGCAAGTCCATTCCTGATCCAAAGTCACCTCCAGGTTTAGTCCTATCCTGGAGTTTCTGGGAAGTGTGGCCTCGGTGTGACCACAGTAAGGAATTATAGAGTACAGTAGCTGGAGACATCAGCCAATACACTGTCTGCAGACAGACTTTGAAAGGTACTTTTTTCATGGTTGCCTCATGTATAAATAATTATATCTAGGTCTAGACATCTAGATGGAGCATTTAAGTATTTAAGTATATTTAAATTTAATATTCAGACATTAAGTAGTTTTGGTATATTATGCACATCATTGGACACAAAAATAAATAAAATGTTTATTTATGATTTCCAGTAAATTTATTTAAGGGTATGTAATGATGCATTAGAGATATGTTTGGGGTATAACGGTTACCTAATAGAGGACATAATCAGATATATTTGGTAGGTCATAAAAATAATCAGAGAATGCATGCAATTAAGGTACATATGTGTTTCCAGATTAATAACAAAAAGGGTTAGCTATGGGGGAAAAATGAAATTATATAAGCATTTGCCTGACTAAGGTCTCAAGAGGATTTAAAAAATGACCCAGGAAGGGAATTATTAGTGTTTTGGCAAGGCAGCAGTGTAAAGAATGAATCAAAAGAATCTGGGGGGAAAAAGAAGGTGGAGTTAGGTACAGGAAATATTGCTAAGATCCCATGTGAAGGAATGCATAGCCAAAGAAAGGAGTGGGTACTGGATTGCTAAGTAAGAGGGGCCCATAAATGGATTTCCAACATGGCAGTGTTATCAGAAATATACACTCATTCATTCAGTAAGCATTTATTGAGCCTCTTCTGTTTCAGGCTTTAGTTTAGGTGGCTAGAAAAGTCGGAAAATAAAGCAGACTAAATCTGGCCACAAAGAGTTTCTATCCTAGAGACTGAGGAAACCAGTTAAACATATAAGTAAGAAATTTCTATGATAATGCTATTAAGTGGTAAGTGATATGAGGGAAAAGGTAATGTTGCCAAAGAGGATTTGGGGTGAGGGGGAAGTGGTTTTGTCTAGAGATTGGCAAATGGGAAAATAAATTACTTGATCCATTAAACTATTAAAGAACACATTCCAATTCAAATATCAGTATAAACTACTATTGAATTACAGCCTATTTCCCTCTTTCTGTATTACCATAACTGATTAAATCAAACTCTAGTAATTCCTATTATTCTGAAGTATGTATTATTTCTTCTTAGGAGTCTCTAGTGAATGTATATATGTTTGCCTATAAGAAAGCAATACTCATCATCAAGATAGTATTTTCCAAAGAAAAATTAAAAGACAAATTTATATATTTAATAATGTTTCTTATTTGAAATACTTATAAAAATAAAATGGGAGATTGTTACACATATTTAGAAAATGCATTAAACTTAATAACTTTAAATGTAAATCTTATTATGACCAGTATTATAGCCAATTACTCAAAATGAAAAATTAATTCATTAAAATGTAAGTATTTCCTCAGAAATGGGATATTGTTATGTTTTCTTACTTTGGTTACTTAATTTTACTTTACTTGTTTTCTCATTGTATCTATTCAATTGCATTTGAGCAATTTACTTTAAAATGCTTCACAGTTTTTATGGAATTTGAAAGAATTAGACAAAAAAAAGAAAAAGAAAACCAATTAATAAAGCCCTAAGAAACATGTGTTGTATACATATACTAACTTAGAATTATTAAATATAATTTTTTATGGAAATTTTGAAATAAAATATTTTAATAATATCCTGTTTTACCAAAATCAACATGTATTTTTATTTTATTTTACTTCTTTTATTGATTTCATCAATTATAAAACAGGTAGGCATATTCTTTTCTAAGGGAGGAAAACCTACTGCTCCTCAAGCTCCAAATTAACATAATTTTACTGCATTTTATATCCACCTGAATAAAAATTAATATGTCAGAAATGTGTCGTCAAACTTTTATGCCAACAATGTGCCAGTTTCAGTTCACCATCCTACAATGATACCTGAAAAACAAATGTTCTCTTTCAGAAGTACGGAAATATATTATTTTTCTGACCTTGTTTACCATGTCAGTCAGCTCCAGAAGAAATAAATATAGTTTATCAGTCTACTTTTTTATGTTAAATGGAATCATGGAAAATATTCAATTTCATATAAACTAGAACCATTACTTATGGCAACTAAGCTACTATCCCAATATTCACTGTGCAAGGCACAAAGATAACTAAGCACACCTACCTTCCATATTCGAGTAATTTAATAATTGACTTGTCTAAGAAAATATGCTCTTACAAAATATATTTTTGATATATTAGTACTATATAAATTGACATATGTCTGAGCATGGAAGGTTGTATGACAAATGGTGCCTGTCACATAATATGACGTATGTGTGGATGTAGGCTATATAACTTATACATTAATAAACTTTCCATTGACATTAACAGATGAGCTTCTTGTTTTTAGAGTGATTATGAAACATTTTCATCTCCTGTGAAGGGCAAAAAATAAAACAAAACAACAACAAAAAAAACAGGCATAAAGAAAATGTGGGCACAAACCCACAAAATGTTCCATTAAGTTTGATCACCTACAGCTAAAAGTGGTCTTACAAGCCAGTCATAATTCTCTGAGCAACTCTTTAATTCTGATCCTTACTTTTAGCTTTCCAACCAAATAAATAAACAAATACCTTTGTCAAATATACATTAAGACTTTTGTGACATATATATATGATATCTGAAAAACAAATGTTCTATATATATATAAACTATAAAACAAACTATATATATATATATATATATATATATATATATATATAGTTTATTTGTTTTTATTTTTTAAATTTATTTTTATTCATTTATTTTTGGTTAAAGAAAAAAGCACCTTGTGAAAAAGACTTTCTTTTTCTTGGCACGACATTTTATCACTTAAAAATTATTATGTTTTTTTCTGTCTATAAATGGAAACATCAATTCATTTTGGAGAAGTAGACCTCTGCCCTGGGAAAAACTATGTGAATGCCCCTGTTGCATGGCAAGAATGTTTTCCCATTTTTACAGAGGACCGTATATCAGGACATTTTTGTGACACAGGGTAAACTTTGGAAGTGTGTATCACCATGGTGTCCCTCAGCAATGAACTTGGCTGCTGTAGACTACAATAGTGCAAATTTGCCTGGAAGGACAAGAGTTCCACGATTCTATCTCTTGGTTAAAAAAAATAATAATAATTGAAAAAGAAATCCTTTGGCTGAATTTGATCTCCTTGACCAAGGTGATTAAAAGGAAAGGGCTGACATAGTCTCTGAAAAATAATTCACCAAGAAAGTGAGGGTGAACTGGGGCATCTGGCCACCACACTGTGGTGAGCTAAAGAGTGGTTATTTAGTCACAGAATGGCTTGGCATTACACACAGAGCTGTTTGCCACATGTTGGGAGAAAAATGAGTCTCTGTGGTATGTGGGCTCATCTTTGAATCGGGAGTATCAATAAGTAAGGTTGGGGACCTAACAGTTTTTGATATTAGACAATCTTCACCATGTGTGACTTAGGAAAGAGTGACCTTCTTTATGTTTGAGAGCTACAATGTCTTGACTAAATGACCAGATAATCGTACTCTATCTTCAGACTCACAAGCTAGAGACTGATGCGAGCAGGCTTCAACAGTGGTGCTTACTGGAGCATTTGTTCAAAAAGTCTTACACCAGAGGCACACACCACGCTACTGTTTTGAACTTGTCCTGAAGACTGCAGGAATCATCAGGCCAGTCAAAGAGATTTGCACTAGTTGTTTCTAAATGATGTGAGAAGACTATTTCCTTTTTTATTTCCCACATAAGACTGTGTAAGAACTTTTAAGGGTCCTTGAAAATATTTTCAAAGAGAAATTCAGGAAAAGATTAGATTTCCAACTAAGCAATACAATCTCAGTATTAAAAGAAAGGTGAAACTGCTTTTTTAGTTCAAATGTGTGAGGACCTAAATCATAGCATTTTATCATTTATTCATTTAAAACACATTGAGAACATAGTCTGTGGCAGACAATGCAATAAATATTAGGTTAGATACAGAAATATCAACAGATATCCTTTTTGTAGGGAGAAAGAAAGGAAAGGATTAGGAGTAACTATGAGTTTAAGTTTATTTACTTTTCACAATCTTTCAATAGCATGTGTTTTTTAAGAACTATTATTAACATATCCAATCTGGTGTTCCAAATAAAGTAGACAACAACATGTAATTATTTCCACCTTGGGTTGCCACTATAGCACAATTATATTTAGAGGGAATTTAACAATGCATATTAGTAGTCTCAAAAATCATTGTGGAATCAGAATCCGGGGAGTAGTCCCAAGGTAATGATTAAGGGTATAGACAAGGATTTATATCTTTATTCACAGAAAATAAGTGAAAAAATCATAAATATTAAATAAAAGTTACTGAATAAATTGTTTTGTTTTTTGGATTGTTTGTTTATTTGTTCATTTGTTCAGCAAAAATAGGATAGATCATACATTTCTTATTATTTTTAATTCAGTGATTCAACGTATACAGGATAAAAATAATTGAGACGATTCTTCTAATCAGCCATCTATCATACATATTATAATGTTTATAGTAAAATTATCTCTATTTTTAAAACAAGCCCATCAGTAACAGTATAAAGATATTTTCAGCTTATTAAGTCATTATTATTATCTCAGAACAATTAGTAACTCGTTTAATGTGCTCAAGTGTTTCTTCACTATCCATCATCAAATAATGTCTTTTGTGATGGACATCCAAAACATTGAACCATGCATAGGATATTAATGTTTTAAGAGAGAGAATATAATTATTGATTTTATTAAAATGAAATTATTACTGTGCTACTTCATACGACGTAGTGATAATGAATATCAAGATATTACAATTCAATTTTTTTACTGCTGCTCCTTCACTTCTTATTTTAATTGCTACTTTTTATAAGACTTGATTATATTTATTCTGGATTATATTAAAACCATTTTGAGGTTAATTAGAAAACTCTTCTAACTTGCTCAGAAGAGACATCACCCCTACTTTTTGAAGGAATAATCATGTCGCTATCATCCTGATAGCTTTAGTTTTGGATTACACTGGGGTGATGATATGTAAATGGTGTGTTGTTTCAAAGTGTCTGCAATGAATTGTAGACATAGATAAACTTGAAGTCGAAGGTTAAATATGAAATTGAACTGGATAATCTCAGTTGGGATTGAAATGCTGACAAAGGCTATACAGAACGATCCTTGAGTTGACCTCAGCAACCTAGGCAGCCTGCAGGCCTATAATGATCTAAATGAGCTAGCAGTTAAAGAGATAAAAAATGAGCTAATAATATGGAAATGAGCTCTTAAGTAAAAATTATGTGGAGTAGTGGAGATCACAAAATAATCTTGAGATACATCTTTCTTAAGATTTTAAATTGCATGGATTTTTTTCCCTGCATTTGCCTATGGATTGGGTGACAAAAAGTTTTGTCATTTTCAGATGAAACAGTAATAGTGCATGTGTTAGTGTATGTGTTGTTTTGTGGAAGAGTTTCTCTGTGTTGTATTATTATTTAATATAGTCAGATATAAAATTTCTTAAACAATAAGTATAATCTACAGAGTAAAGAGTTAAGATTAAATAATATATAATTATATATTTTAACAAAAGTAAAAGATATTTTAAAAAAAGCTAAAGAATATAGTAGAAATTTGAAAACAGGTATCAAATGATGAACACTATGCTGTCCTGACAATCCAGTAGCTTCCGTTTATTTCCCCGGGGGAGCTAGTGAGGAGAACAGACAGCTACAAGATAGACTTGTATGTACTAATCTTAGGATATCATGGACCAACTGTATGCAGGTAACTCAAGTGTATGAAAGAGTCTGGAAACTGAAACCCTTCCTGAGTCAGTGGGTCTTTCATTTCTACATCTGGGAACTCTGAGGAGGCATAATGTAATGTTTCACAAATTATTTTCAACCTAGCACATAAACAGAAAGACATACTTCATTGTGCTTTAACTATGGTGAATCCCATCCACAACCTATAGAAACCTACTGCACCTGCCACCGTATTTTTCAGAGGGTAGAAAAAATATACAATATTAGTTGACAAAATTAACTGTGGTAAAAGCAGAACAGGTTTTTAAAAGATAAAAGGAAACAAAACAGAAGATATGAAAGAATGTGTGATCTTTGGAGCCAGGAGGAAATAGATGGAAACAGAGGGAGGACTGGATTTCCTGTAACAACACTGGGATTGTACAGGGGGGCCGCAACTGAATTCTCTGCATTCCCAATGTAGTTATAATTTGGGAAAATAATTCATTCTTCATATGTATAGCTTAGATGCCATGATAGACTTCCTATCTTTAACCATATTTTCCCCAAGAGCTATAGTTACTTTAAAATTATTTCAGTCTTCTTTGACTATAAACTGTGTTTCTTACTGATTATTGACAGTTCACACAATTCAGGTTAAATGTAGGGATATTCAGTGCGCTCTTTCTGGCTTTCACTGCCTCTGAATTCCCCCTATGTTCACTGCAGCACTATTTATAATAGCCAAGATTTGGAAGCAGCCCAAGCACCCATCAGTAGATCAGTGGATAAAAAAGCTGTGGTATATTTACACAATGAAATATTACTCAACTGTAAACAAGAAAGAAATCTTATCTTTTGCAACAGCATGGATGGACCTGAGGGTATTTTGCTAAGTGAAATAAGCCAGTCAGAGAAAGACAAGTACCATATTATTTCATTTATATGTGGAATCTAATAAGCAAAGTAAACAAAATAGAAACAGACCCATAGATACAGAGAACAGACTGGCTGCTATCTGGGGTGTGTGATTTGGGAGTCTGGGTGAAAAAGGTAGAGGGATTAAGCAAACAAAAATTCACGGACACAGACAACAGTATGGTGATTCCCAGAGGAAAGGGAGGTGTGGGGCAATTAGAAAAGGGTAAAGGAGGGAATAAATGGTGACAGAAGGAGACTTGACTTTGGGTGGTCAACACACAATACAATATACAGATGATGTATTATAAAATTGTAAACTTTAAACTTATATAATTTTATTAACAAATGTCACCTCAATACATTCAATAAAATTTTTTTAAAAATAAAATTTCTCTATAACTGGAACATGACAAGTCTTCATTCTGTCTTCTTTTCCAGGGTTGCTGACCCTACTCCCTTTCAATCAAGTGTGTAATTCAAAGGTCCCAGAACATTTTCTGAGGACCATTACGACCACCTGTGCTGCTCCAGTCTCCCTTAGAACTCACATCCCACACCTCCTATATTACCAAGGGCTGTATCTTTATTTCCCCTAGAGTACAATCAAGATCATTATATTCCCTTGTACATATGTACACACTAAGGCATCATATCCTTACACTACATAAAATGCATATAAATGTCATGTTATCTCCAAAATGTGAGTTTATCACTTAACTTTATCTAGTTTTAGACAGTATTTTAATTTTTGTATTTGTAAAATGAATTTATTCTTTACTTTTCCAAACCTGAAAGCCTTCTTAGTGAATGGTAAGGGAAAGATTGTTGTTAATAGAGTATTTTCTACAAATAGTTAACTGCTTAATATTTATATCAGTCACGGTCATTAAAAGTTGGGTAAGCTTCTGCGGACAGCAACTTTCAAACCCCATTCCCTGAGACGTGACACGTCAATATATATGAACATATTTATAAAGGAAAACAATGATTTTAGGGAAGCTATCTTAAATTGAAAGAGAACTATGTGTCAAAACGAACATAGTTTTTAGCATTTTACAAATGGAAGCCATTCAGTTCTAATTTCCATTCATTTTTAGAGTTATTAGAATAAAAAGAAAAATAAAAGCTTATGTCTGGACACTACCTAAGACTAGATATTGAATGTTTAAATGATGATCAGTTCTTGCCTAAAATGAACATAGAATCTGGTTGAGAAGAAGAGGCACAGATGTGATCATACTCTACAGCACAACGCCATGTTCTATCAGGGACACGCACTGCTGTGTCAACTTAAAAGCAAAATGTGTGATCACTTCAAATCTGTGAAACATGAAAGTCGTAATGGAGCTGGAATGGTAGATACTATATTTACAGGAAGAAAAACATGAGCTGCACAGGGACAGAAACAAGTTTAAAAATAACAAAGGTGTAGAAATTAGAAAATAGGAGCATGTTTGGGGAAAAATGTTCATGCTTGTATATGAAATGTTTAGGAATTTAGGAGAAAGGGGGATTTACCTTCAACAGTGGGAGGGAGTGCAATTTATAATCCATTTGCAAGGCTTGAGAAATAAGTCTTTCATAATTATAGAGATGAATATAATTTGCTCAGAGATATTCTCTTTGAAAATGTAATGACCAAGTTCAGAAGCTGAGTGATCCCAGAGTGAAGAACCTCCTGTAAGCTACAATAATGCAGGGAGGAGAGCAAGAGCATAAGAAACAGCATTACGACTGGCAGTGTGGCCCAGTGGATTGAGTGTCATCCATGGACTGAGAGGTCCTGAGGTCCAGGTTCCATTCCCGGTCAGGGCACATGTCTGGGTTGTGGGCTACATTCCGGCAAGGGGCGGGGTGGGCTTGCAGGAGGCAGCCAATCGATATTTCTCTCTTCCATCAATGTTTTTATCTTTCTTTCCCTTCCTCTCTCTCTAAAAAAATAAATAAATAAAAAAAAAAATTTAATTAAAAAAGAAAATATATTTAAAAGAAGAAAAAGAAATAGCAGTAAACAGCAGTAGGAGAGCCAGGTTATAGAAGTTTGCCTAAACATGATTAAAAGAGAATGAAACTATCTTTCCCTTACTTAATTTAGACTATTAAGTGAAATTGTCACACAAGTTTCAACACACATGAAAGTACATGTTCTGGCCCTGGCCAGGTAGTTAAGTGGGTTAGAGCATCATCCTGTACACCAAAAGACCACTGGTTCAATTCCGATCAGGGCACATACCTAGGCTAAGTACATCTTCTGACATTACTTTTGTATGTAACTGCTTTCTAGCTATTAGATACATTGTCCAGTTTATTTGGAACAAAGGTCATTAAGGTTTTTAATTTGGTTGAAGAAAAGGACATGGGTGCTATATTGTGGTGTAATCTGATGCCAAGAAGATATATTTTGAGCAAAAGAACAGGAGCCTCTGATATAGGCGCTCCCCTAACACTAACTCCTAGGACTCAGCTTTGCAAGAAATTAGCCTGGCATCGTGCCCACATGTAGTGTTCCACTGTTGAGCAAAAATAATCTCACAGGACACCAATATCAGGTGTGTCCATGATGAAAGGAGATAAACAGACTGCATCATAATCTTGGCTAAGAACAAAACCAGGTCACGCTGACCTAACCACAAATGCATCAAACAATATCCTTTCCCCACAAATGTGATCTGCTCCTTTAACAACTACAGCTTTATTTCATAATGCTATGTTCTTAGAAATCTTAAAAATTATTTTGTTGAACTTATATGTAAATTGGTTGCATCTTCATGGGAAATAAGAAAATGTCTATGCCATATATTATACTTTTACATGTGTCTTCTGGGTATAATTTAGGAAGAGGCCTCAACCACTTCATTTCTCCCCAACTTTATGTACCCTTGGATTCTTAGTGAACTCTAAACACCTCAACCATAAAAATTACACTTCAGAAAGGAGGTTGATTGGTCAGCAATGATAAGGATAAATGAGTGATTAGTGTGATATAATTAAAACAAGAAGCCTAATATTCCATATGAGTTTGGGAAAAGTCAGTCTTCTGTAGTTTGTTCCAAGAATTGTTCATTATTTAATTTCTTGGAACACATGAAGAATTTTAGGTTGTGATAATAACGGGAAAGGACGTAGGGGCAGCAAGACTGGGTTCGCTGGCTGGAGTCAATCTGAATTTAATAAGAGGGGTGGAAAGAACAGTTGGGGGCTTAAGTCTTGCAGGAGTCACAGTGGGAAGTTTTTAGTCCTATAGGATCCTCCATGGTGGATCATTTTCAGGGCCTGCACAGCCCATCTATAATTATTGCTATCAGAGTCTTACCCTACCTGTTATCAGCAGTACCCTTCTCTTGAATTCTTCCTTACCTTGAATTAGTGATCTTCCAAGGACAAAGAGGGGACACAAATAAGCACAGCCACCAAACTATCCGAGAATCCATTCCCTTTCTACGGCCACAGCAGGTAGTCATTCTTTGTGATCAGTTTCTCCGTATCAGAGCACAGTCACCTTCTGCTTTCTCAAGTCTCTCATGCTTTTCGCATTAGTACTGAGCAAGGACCTCTACTATTACATCCCACGGCCAGGGTAGGTGGCAGAAGTCAGCTGATGATGCCTTCTTTTCTGGGATTGTCAACTTTTCCAGTTGGGATTTTAAGTATATATTGAATCTTTATTCTGTCATTCTGTTTTGTTTTTTTAGTACAGATTTGGAAAATCACAGAAACGTCAGGAAGAGAACTATTAATTGATTCCCAAATCTTTAAAAGATTCATACACAATTCCTTATTTCTCTTTTCTCATAATGTTGAGGGAGGATTTATAGATATCTTTAGCTCCTGTTTGGAAGAGAATAGAGCATAATCCAGACATTCCATACCAAATTCTCCCCAATTATATATAGAACCTTTAGGCAAAAATATAAATCCACAATGTAATTACTTTAGTCACATTTTACATGACATCACAATCCAGAAAAATAAGTTAGTTTTGCTTTTTAATCAAATACACAGTATGAGCAATTCAATTTTTCTAATACTAACATGCTAGATGTCAAGTAACATAATTTGTCTTTTCATAGCACAAGGCTACATACTTTGATTAGTCAAAGGTGATTTGTAAAGCAAATATGTTATTTACTTCTTGAACACATAGTTACAGGAATATGACTCACTTCTAATTTCAAATTCACTATTATCATTCTTCCTTTGCCAATGAATTCCTATTTGCTTCTCAATGGTGTAAGGTGTTAACTTTAATTTCAAATTGGTATTAGAGCCTACTTATTTTTTCTTCTTACAGCATTAAAATCCTCTGAAAATTTCCACAATCAATTGCCTTTAAAATATGATTTGAAAAATATCAGTATTTGAACATTCATGAAGTATATGTAATTAATTGCAATAAGTTAGAAAGATTAACAGAAACGTAAAGTAATATCTGTTTAATATTTTAATACCAGTCTACTCCTCTAAATATAATTTTGTCACATCATTTTTTACACCTATATAAATAGCTTAATAAATTATGTGAAGAAACAGGGATGAGATTAAAAAGAAATAACACTTTAGCTCTATATTAATTAGCAAAAATCAAATCCAAAACAAGAGGAATAAACTCTTATAAGTGTATCATTTTCTACAAAAAACAGTTATAAGACAAAAGATCTGTAAGGATATTAATAGTGTTCTTTGTTTAAACAGGTTTACAGTTTAACTTGACCAAATTTACTGATAGTTTTTGTAACAGTTTATATTTTTCTCTAAATTTAAATGACAAATTATTAAGTCCCCAAATTTGTGACAATTATGTATTATATATCATTCTAAAGAAAAAATGGCCTGGTCTCTAGAATAGTTGTTTACAGCTTGGAAATTTTATAGTAAACTTTTATATGAAGAACTGGTACTACTTATTTCATTCAGGCAATTAAAATTATTATGGTGGAATATAGTCAGGTACAAAATGTGTGGCGATATCATAGTTAAGTGGGATCAAAAGTATAGATTTCCCAGACCATAAAATCTATGAAGACAGGAAGGAATTGACTGAACTTCCAAGATGTCAATTTACAGATCTAATTATTTATTTATGTTTGACATTAAAAAAATTGTTTGGATAAACATGGTAAGTCATTTCTCTAGGGACAATCTTGCAGTCCAGTAGAAGACCAGTTATAGTCTTTTACTGGTAGTTGGACTATTCTGTTAGTCATTGTATATTTATAATTAGATCATATACTTAATAGGATTCTACTTAGCTTTTTTATTTTATTAATAACAGAATATTTATTAAATATCCAAAATCATGTTTTAAAAGTATAAAAAGCACGAAGGTAATTGAGTCACTAGTTTTGTTTCTATAAAAATTACCCAAAGAAACATTTCCTATTTGATCTGTTAGGAATTACTTAATTGAAAAAAATAACTATCTAAGTTCCAGATAAAGAGACATTTTACTCTTTAAATTGCAAGAGCAATAACAGATAGCAATATTCTAAGTTACTCTTCTCTACATATTTCCCATTTGGCCATTCTATTTCCATTAAATTAACTAATCACCTTCCTGGGGTGAGAATTTCATGCTTGAATTATGGTTGATTAAAGATTAGTATTCCTGGTAGTTGTCACCTGCTTCATCATTAGAGTTCAAGGGCTGCGGCTACTCAGATGAATGAGCACCGCAAAGAACTCAGAATATTTTAAATGCATGGTTTGTTTTCCTGCTCTCCATGTGTCTAAAATTGCCCAGTTTCTTACATAGATGCTTTTTTCCCTTGTGCCATTCTCATATACTATTACCTAGTGCACTTTGAAGAAGTATAATCGAAACTATTTTGACTGAATTTTAATTTAAAATTAGACCACAGAATAGAGGTTGATTTTACTTTGACTTTCACAAGTAAATATATTTTTGAAAATGTGTTTACAAGTTAGATGAGCAAAAATGTAACACTCTCATGTATCAGTAAATTATTTTTCTGGAAATTAACTTGAGAAGTCATCTACTTCCCTTCTTTTCCTGTTAACAATAAGTACTTAAATATCACAGAAAGCCATATTTTTAAAACCTTCAGGGAAGGAAATACCATATTTAAATGTTTTTAAAGCATTGTAGTCCTTTCTATAATTGTCTTTATGGTTTAAGAAATAACGATGAGAATATTTAAAAAAAATTGTTAGGAATATATTAATATTTATTTTCCAACATCCTAAATATCTATATTGAACTAAAAGTGTCTCAGTAACAGATGGGATATCAGGTATCTTGCCTTCTCAACTTCCTATTAAGAAGAGAATTTAGGAAACCACATTAACTCTTTCAAGACAACAGAATACCATTTGGCACACTTCTTAAAGAGAAACAGACCCCAAGGTATGATTTAAAAAAAAAAAAAAAAAAAAGCATCTGCTTCCCAGGAAGGCTCTCTGTATTTGTCTGTTTGCCCAAGTATGTAGGTAACCCACAGTGAAGAATTCTGCAGTAAAATCTCCCCATTTTTCTAATTATTTTCAAATAATAGCTGCTATATAATTATTTAGCAGCCATTTAAAACTCAGTAAAATCAAGAAAAACATCAAGTAATAAATTCTGAGATAGAACTGGAAAGACTGTAATTAGTCCCCGTTGTGGTAAAAAATTAAAGTGTAAAATCTATAGGAGTGAACACACATTTTGAAGCATCTGTTCTAATAATTGATGTAAAAAGAACTGCCAAAAGTATATTTTTGATATGTTGACAAAAAAAACAACTAAAAGTTATTTAATCTACAATTATATTTTAAATATTAGTTGTATCTGCAAAAATTTTGAGATAAAAAATAATCTCCAAAAGCCTGGATAAATTGTTTAATGAACTTCTAAAATATAAACTAGGCAACTGAATCATGAAATGATTTGTGTATTAGGCCAAATTCATTTTGAACATTAAAACAAAGGATGTAAAGTCACATTTATCGTATTTTTCTTATGCTCGTGGGGAATGAGGATTGCAGCTCTCCTGCACGTAAAAATAGGTTTCTGGTTATTTTGAATGCACGTGTATATGATATAAGACTGCTTGAAAAAAATGAAACAATACTAGTCCCTCAACCCCATTTCCTAGCCCCCAAAACCTTCAGGAAAATATGCCATGTTTTTGCTCTAGTGTTGTGTTATGAATTAAATTGTGTCCTCACATACACAAAAATGCATTGTAATCTTAGCTCAGAATGTGACTTTATTTGGAAATAGGGTCTTCATAGACATAATCAAATTAAAATTAGGTTATTAGGGTGGGCTGTCATTCAAAATGAATGGATTCTTTAAAAGGGGGAATTTGGACACAGAGACAAACATGCAAAGAGGGACGACCGTGTGAAAACACGCAGAAGGAAGATGGTCACATGACTGGAGCTCTGTGTCTATAAGCCAAGGAACACCAGGGATTTCCAACAAACACCAGAAGCTAGAGAAAGCAAGGAAGAATTCTCCCTTGAGCCATCAGAGAGAACATGGCCCTCCTGAACCTTTATTTTGGGTTTATGGCTTGCAAAAGTGTTAGACAATACATTTTTTACTTTGTTATGGCAGACCTAGGAAACTAACTTTGTATAATCTGTGGATCTTACCATAGATTAATGGGGTAAACATACTTCAGTTTGAGAAATACTCACTGAAATGGATCAGCCAGGGAAAGTAATTTGTAGAACACAAACTTCAGGATTAGAAGGCATATAATTCAATGAAATAGACTAAGAAATAATGTTCATAAATGTAGAAGAAACATAGATTATATTGTATTAAAAGAGGAGAAGAAGTGGAAATAGAAATACTGAACCATAAAAAATAAAAAAGAGAGGATAAGGATGAAAGAGAGGCTTGAAATTCTCAATTGTATGATCACTGTTTATAGTCAAGAGGAGCTTTGTAGCTGACTGGTGGAATGGAACCATGTTACATTGACTTGATAATGCAAACAGGGAGAAGGAAATACCTAGAGTTGTCTTTTCCAACACCAATGTACATGTTTCATTGCTCGGATTCTCTCTTAGCTATTTTACTTTCATTTTTAAGTGAATATGATGAATTACCTTTCTATGATTGTATTGTGTTCAAAATATATATTGTTTTTTACTCTTTTTAAAACAGTTAATGTATTTCAGACATTATTCATTATTTTCAATGAAGTATTTACTCACTTTGAAATTCTTGATTGACCTAAGACAACTTTGCATGCTACAATATTCCTATACAACTTGAACTGAGTGCTTTCAACAATACATAAGTTAAAGATGTCAGCACCTCAGCAATATACAGAAATGGGGGTGATTGATCGAAGACAGTTTAATGAAAACATTCTGTACAAGACGTGGGAAGGTTAAGAAAACATAGGTAAGACAAATGAGATAGAAGGAAGAGAGAGGAAGAAGCAAACCAAATCTTTGTCATCCCTAGGCCTGAAATGTAGAGGTAGAATGAAGTTGTCTCCAATCTGTTAGAGCTCATGTCGTAGGCGAGGGCTGCAAAATAGCCACTGTAGCATTAGAGATAGGAGGTAGCGACTGCCAAATGGTGGCTCAGCTAGGAGAGAAACCAGGGTACCGCATTCTCTGATCTTTCTCTTTCTCTGTCTGTCATTAGCTGAGCATAACCAAATCCAGAGGGTAAGGTAACTCAGTAGCACAGAAGTCAGCCTTCTGGATGTCAATGTCAAGAAAGGTTGAAACTGCATCAAATAATGAAAACAGAGAAAAAAATAACTAATATATATATATATCTCAGATAATATTGTTTACTTTTTAGTAAAAATAAATAAATAATCAGGTGGTATTAGCTTTATGAATTACTTTAAATAAAAAGTATAGTGAAAAAAATGGCGGCGGAGTGAATGGAAGCTACACAGACCATCTCCCAGGACCAAACTGGAATTACAACTAAAATAAAGACAAATCATCGCGAAAAAGCAACAGAAAAGCAGCTTGCGAGGACGATACAACCAGGGACACTGACTCAATCCTGGTAGGATTGCGAAGGCGCGAGAAGGGGGCTGGGAGCCCACGGACAGCAACGGCCTTAGCCTGGAGTGGTGCCCGCCCTCGGGGTCAAAGCCCACGCCAGCTCCACCGAGCAGGGCCGGGACAGAGCGCTAAACCCCTCGCCAGCTCCACCATGCAGAGCCTGGACAGAGCGCTAAAATAGCCGCAGCCACTCACCTGGGCTCCGGCAGAGGGAGGGCGGACTGGACTGGAACTGTGTGGGGACACCTGGGATTTGGAGGGCGCTCAGAGTTTTTGCTGAGTTGCGGCCACCCAGGACTGTGGCCTGGTCGTCTTACTCCATCCCAGGGCTCTGGGGAGAGGTGGCAGCCCCTCCCTCAGAGATCCATTCACACCCTAGTGGGCAATTGAAATGCAAACTGAGGCTCATTAACTACTAGCATCTGCCCTACCCCTGGAAATCCTCTCACACTGAACACCTGAGGGAGGTTTTCATTCAACTGAATACCCAAGGCTCTTCAAGCAACCACAACTAATAGCCTCAAGGCAAAAAGCTAGAGGATAACTTAACCTTTGCTGGGCTTGCAAATATACCCTGGAAAGTAAGACTCCAGGGTGCTGTTTAATGTGGGTCATCCCACGCTCATCCAAACCCAGTAGAGGGAGCCACAAACAACAGAACACCAACATCCACAGGAAAATTTGGCAGGCTCCAAAAACCACTGAGATAGCCAAAATGGGGAAACAAAGAAACAGAGCCCAAATGAAAGAACAAGAGACCTCTACCGAAGATGAGATAAATGAAACGGAGCTAAGCAAGTTAACAGAGCTAGAATTCAGAGCCATGATCTTGAGGAAGCTCAACAGCATGAGTAAGGACATCAACATTTTGAGTAAAGACATCCACACCATGAGCAAAGACATAGAAACACTGAAAACCAACCAAGTGTAAATGAAGAAGCAGCAAGAAGAAATGAAGAAGCAGCAAGAAGAAATGAAGAATGACATAGCAGAAATGAAGAACACATTGGAAGGACTAAACAGCAGAGTAGAGGAAGCTGAGGACCGGATCAGTGAATTAGAAGACAGGGTAGAAAAAATCAACCAATCAGAAAACCAAAAGGAAAAAACAATGAAAAAACAGGAAGACAGCTTAAGAGAATTGTGGGACAACTGAAAACGTAATAATATTCGCATCATTGGAGTCCCTGAAGAAGAAGAAAATGAGCAAGGGTTAGAGAATATATTTGAAGAAATAATGACAGAAAACTTCCCTAATTTGGTGAAGAAAGAAGGTATTCAAGTTCAAGAAGCACAGAGAGTCCCAAGTAAGAAGAACCCAAACAGGCCCACACCAAGACACATAGTAATTAAAATGCCAAAAATTAAAAACAAAGAGAGAATCCTCAAGGCAGCAAGAGAAAAGCAACAGGTTACCTACAAAGGAACCCCCATCAGGCTATCAGCTGACTTCTCAACAGAAACACTACAGGCCAGAAGGGAATAGCATGAAGTAATCAAGGTCCTGAAAAACAAGGATCTGAATCCAAGACTACTCTACCCAGCAAGGCTGTCATTCAAAATAGAAGGTCAAATAAAGAGCTTCTCAGACAAAAAAAGGCTAAGGGAATACATTAGCACCAAACCAGCACTGCAAGAAATGTTAAAAGGACTGCTGTAATTAGTAGAAGAAATAGGAAGGAAAGTAGAACCACACTGAACAAAAATGGCAATAAATAAGTACATATCAATAATCACCTTAAATGTAAATGGATTGAATGCTCCAATAAAAAGACACAGAGTAGCGGATTGGATAAGAAAGCATAACCCATATATATGCTGTTTACAAGAGACCCACCTCACAACAAAAGACTCACATAGGCTGAAAGTGAAGGGATGGAAAAAAATCTTCCAAGCAAATGGAAAGGAAAAAAAAGCTGGGGTAGCAATACTCATATCTGATAAAATAGATTTCAAAACGAAAGCCATTACTAGAGACAAAGAAGGTCACTACATAATATTGAAAGGAACTATCCAACAGGAAGATATAACTTTGGTAAACATATATGCACCGAATATAGGAGCACCAAAATATATTAAAAATCTTCTGGAGGACTTCAAAGGAGAAATTGACAGCAATACAATCATAGCAGGGGACTTCAACACCCCGCTGACATCACTGGATAGATCCTCTAGACAAAAAATTAACAAGGACACAGAGACTCTAAACGAAGCACTGGACCAAATGGATTTAATAGATATTTACAGAGAATTACACCCCAAAACTATAGAATTCACATTCTTCTCAAGTGCACATGGGACATTCTCAAAGATAGACCACATGTTAGGACACAAACGAAGTCTCTACAAGTTCAAGAAGATTGAAATCATATCAAGCATCTTCTCAGATCGCAATGGCATGAAACTAGAAATCAATTGCAAAAAGAACATGCAACGACATTTGAATACATGGAGGCTAAATAGCATGTTATTAAACAATGAATGGGTTACCAAGGAGATCAAGGAAGAAATTAAAAACTTCCTGGAAAGCAACGAAAATGAACACACAACAACACAAAATCTATGGGATGCAGCGAAAGCTGTTCTGAGAGGGAAGTTCATAGCACTACAGGCCTACCTCAAGAAACAACAAAAATTTCTAATAGACTTTCTAACCTCACAACTTAAAGAACTAGAAAGCAAACAAAAAGAAAACCCCAGAGCAAATAGAAGGAAGGAAATAGTAAAGATCAGAGCAGAAATAAATGACATAGAGACCAGAGAAACAATTCAAAGGATCAATGAAACAAAGAGCTGGTTTTTTGAAAAGATAAACAAGATTGATGGACCCTTAGCTAGACTCACCAAGAAACAAAGAGAGAGAACACAAATACACAAAATCAGAAATGAAAGAGGAGAAGTAACAACTGACACCACAGAAATACAAAGGATCATTAGCAAATACTATGAACATTTATATGGCAACAAATTCGACAATCTAAGTGAAATGGACAAATTTCTAGAAACACATAATCTCCCAAAACTGGACCGGGAAGAGATAGAAAACTTGAACAGACCAATAACAGCTGAGGAAATTGAAGATGTAATCAAGACTCTCCCAGCAAACAAAAGCCCAGGCCCAGATGGCTTCACGGGGGAGTTTTACCAAACATTCAAAGAAGAACTAACACCCATTCTCCTCAAACAATTTCAAAAAATTCAAGAAGAAGGAACACTTCCAAACTCGTTTTATGAGGCCAGCATAATCCTAATTCCAAAACCAGAAAAAGACACTACAAAGAAAGAAAACTACAGGCCAATATCCCTGATGAACGTAGATGCCAAAATCCTAAACAAAATACTAGCAAATCGGATCCAGCAATACATCAAAAAAATTATTCACCATGACCAAGTGGGATTCATCCCAGGGATGCAAGGCTGGTTCAACATTCGCAAATCAATAAATGTGATACACCACATAAACAAAATGAAAGATAAAAACCACATGATCATATCTTGATATAATAAAGGCCATATATGAAAGACCTACAGCCAACATCATACTCAATGGGCAAAAACTAAAAACATTTCCCTTAAGAACAGGAACAAGACAGGGATGTCCACTTTCGCCACTCTTATTTAACATAGTACTGGAAGTCTTAGCCACAGCAATCAGACGTGAATAAAAAATAAAAGGAATCCAAATTGGAAAGGAAGAAGTGAAACTGTCATTATTCACAGACGATATGATATTATATATAGAAAACCCTAAAGACTCCATCAAAAATCTACTGGACTTAATAAATGAATTTGGCAAAGTAGCAGGATACAAAATTAACGTCAAGAAATCAATGGCATTCTTATACACCAATGACGAACTCACGGAAAGAGAAACTAAAAAAACAATACCATTTACCATCGCGGCAAAAAAATTAAGATACCTAGGAATAAACTTAACCAAAGAAGTAAAGGACCTATTTGCAGAAAACTACAGGACATTGAAAAAATAAATAGAGGAAGATATAAAAAAGTGGAAGCACATACCTTGTTCATGGATTGGAAGAATTAACATCATTAAAATGTCCATATTACCCAAAGCAATCTATAGATTCAATGCAATCCCCATCAAAATACCAGTGACATATTTCACAGAACTAGAACAAATATTTCAAAAATTCATATGGAACCAAAAAAAAACCCGAATAGCCACAGCAATCTTGAAAAAGAAGGACAAAGTAGGTGGGATCACAATACCGGATATCAGCTTATACTACAAAGCCACTGTAATCAAAACAGCCTGGTACTGGCACAAGAACAGGCATATAGACCAGTGGAACAGAACAGAGAATCCGGAAATTGACCCAAGACATTATGCTCAATTAATATTTGACAAAGGTGGCAAGAGCATACAATGGAGTAAAGATAGCCTCTTTAATAAATGGTGTTGGGAAAATTGGACAGCTACATGCAAAAAAATGAAACTAGACCATCAACTTACACCACACACAAGAATAAACTCAAAATGGATAAAAGACTTAAATGTGACTCGTGAATCCATAAAAATCCTAGAAGAAAATGTAGGCAACAAAATTTCGGACATCATACGCAGTAGAATCTTCACTGATACATCACCTAAGGCAACAGAAACAAAGGGAAAAATGAACACATGGGACTACATCAAACTCAAAAGCTTCTGCACAGCAAAAGAAACAACCATCAAAACAGATAGGGAACCCACTCTATGGGAGAGCATAATTGCCAATGACACATCAGATAAGGGGTTAATTTCCAAAATATACAGAGTGCTCATACAACTCAACAAAAGGAAGACAAAGAACCCAATTAAAAAATGGGCAGAGGAACTAAATAGACACCTCTCCAAAAAGGACATACAAATGGCTAAGGGACATATGAAGAAATGCTCAACATCACTAATCAGCAGAGAGATGCAAATTAAAACAACAATGAGGTATCACCTCACACCTGTCAGAATGGCCGCCATCAACAAATCATCAAACAACAAGTGTTGGCGAGGGTGTGGAGAAAAGAGGACTCTAGTACACTGCTGGTGGGAATGCATACTGGTGCAGCCACTGTGGAAAACACTATGGTGTTACCTCAAAAAATTAAAAATTGAATTGCCATTTGACCCAGTGATCCCACTTCTAGGAATATACCCTAAGAAGCCTGAAACACCAATCAGAAAAAATACATGTACCCCCATGTTCATAGCATCACTATTTACAATAGCTAAGATCTGGAAACAGCCCAAGTGTCCATCAGTGGATGAATGGATAAAAAAGCTGTGGTACATATACACAATGGAGTACTATGCAGCTGTAAGAAAGAAAGATCTCTTATCCTTTGAGACGACGTGGAGGGACCTCGAGAGTATTATCCTAAGCGAAACAAGCCAAGCAGAGAAAGACAAATATCACATGATCTCACTTATTTGTGGAATATAATGAACATAGCAGTCTGAGGAACAGGGTAGACCCAGAGACGTGGAAGTAGGGTATAAACTGACACCCCTCAGGAGAGGGGGTGGGGGGGAGGGAAGAGATAAACCACAGAACTTATGCACATGTATGCATAAGTGATAGACATGGACAACAAAGCTGGGGACAGGGTGGGGGGATGGGGAGGAGGGTGTCAATGGGGAAAAAAGGAGAAACATCTGTAACAAAAATAAATTAATAAAAAAAAAAAAAAAAGTATAGTAACCCTGGCCAATTTGGCTCAGCAGTTAGAGCGTTGGCCCATGGACCAAAGAGTCATGGGTTCAATTCCAGTCAAGGAAATGTGACTCGGTTGCAATTCAATTCCCACCCCTAGTTGGGGTCAGCAACCAATCGATGTCTCTCTCACATCAATGTTTCTCACTCTCTCTCCCTCCCTTCCTCCCACTCTATCTGAAAACCAATGGAAAAATATCTTCGAGTGAGTATTAAAAAAAATAAATAAATAAATAAATATATATATATATATATATATATATATATATATATATATATATAGTAGAATCTATTAAATGTTCATTAGGCAAATAGAATATGATTGTTTGAAAGAGGCAGGTAAAAAAATAAAATAAAATATAGCCCTAAACCTTAGAGTATATTTTGAGTTTAAATATTGTAAAAATGATGTAAGGCACAATAAAACTTAATGTTGTATAAAGAAAAATTATAGTAGAAAAGGCTTAAATTATAACTGGAAGTTAATTATAGTATTATTTATATTACTAATACTTATATTTATACTGCTACTAATTAATTATCAATTATAAATATATTTAGTGTACATGTGCTAAGAAATTTGAGTCCCTAGACAGCACTTTCAGGTTTTCTTTCTCTTAATTTCCATAAATGTATATAAGATAAATACAAAATTGAATTAATAATTTATGTATATATATATATATATCCTTAAGAAAGTTCAATTCAACTCAGTTGATTCAACTCAGTATTAAAAATGAAAAGTTGTCATGCCATGTTTAAACTATGGCTGGCATGGAAAAGCAAAACATCTTAAAAATTTGATTGCTGTGAGCTGTTTTAATTATAAGTTAAATAAAGGTAGTTTACATTTCTGGCACTTCAAATATAGGAAACATAGCTAAAAATAATTATAACTCAGCATGAAATATATCTAATAATATGCTGCATATCTATGTCTATTATCCCTTTGAAAATGTATTCATTCAATATTTAAAATAGTGTTTAGTCTTAGTAGTCTATATTTTATGATTATAAATAATCATCCATAAAAATATAGCTTATATATTAATATTTATTAAATATAAATATTTACCATTTTTACTGAACCTCTAATGTTCTTGCTGTTCTTCTAATAATTTTCTCCATTCACAGGAATCCTCTATTTTTTTCCACAAGTGTAGAGTGAAAGAATTTAGGGTCCAGGAAAGAGTTTGAAAAATCAAGCCAAGCTTTTTTATTCCAATTTTCTCTCCCTGTTTATGAATAAGTTTTTCCTTATTTATATTTGAAACATTTAAACTGTGGATGTCCATATTATTATCCTTTTACTTCGATCAGAAAGAGCTCCTTTTGTGATGCTGGAACATGTTTCTGTGCATGTTACTAGAGAAGGATTTTGGAACTTCAGTGGATAAAACTCACTAATCAGCATTCATATCTGGTGTGAGAAGGACCCTCTCATAGAAATTATTTCATTTTAATTAATTTTTCCTAAACATATCCAGACTTCCAATCTTATTAACTTAGATCTAGTGTGAGTAAAGTAATACTATTTGAGTAAATTATAAAGTGTATCAAAGTTATCAAGCCATCATATATTCATTTGTTTATCTTTTAGCAAAAATGTGCTGGCATTGAGAAAATGTGTGCATTTGTATGTAAGCTCTTTTTCACTGAGCAAGCTATTTAATAACAATCTTTTATTGAAGGAAGGAATTATATCAGTGGGATAGGCATTTATTGTTCAAAAATAGTAAACCTTAATGATACACCATGATCAGAAAGGAGTCTCCATGAATATAGGAGGGAGGATAAGAAGGGGGGAAACATTGGTAATGTTTCAGTATGTTTTTATCCGTAAAATGCCATTAAAATGCTACACAATACTTGTAAAAGTTTTATAAAAGTGGCAACTTTGTCTTTAGTGTGAAAACAGAAATTTCCATGACATAACTTTTCTTTAGGTAAAGAATATCAAAAAGTGTCTTCCAAATTAGTCTCTAAAATTCAAGTATATATTTTGATTTAAATAAAATGTCTTATATTAAAGTATAAAAACAGATTCATGGGAAGTCGCAAAAAAATTGATAGAAACATCCTATATGCTTTTCACTCAGTCTCCCCAAATGATAACATCTTGCATAATTATAAATCACTATGACCAGAAAATTGCCATTGGTTTAATACAGAGATTATTTTGATTTCACAAGTTTACATGCAATCATTTGTAAAGAAAAATGTATGTGTACAGTCTTATGCAATTTTAATTTTTTTTCTTTATTGCTTTTAGAGAGAGAGGAAGGGAGGAGAGAGAGATAGATATATTGATGAGAAAGAACATCAATTAGCCACCTCCTTCATGCCCCCACTGGGGATTGGGCCCACAACCTGGGCATGCGCTTTGGCTGGGAATCAAACTGGCGACCTCTTGGTGCATGGGTCAACGCTCAACCACTGAGCCACACTGGCCAGGCATCTTATGCAATTTTATGACATGTGTAGATTCATATAATTCCCACTACTGTGAAGTTACAGGGCTACTCCATTAACAGAAGGATCCCTCTTTCTTCTCTTTTATTGACAAAACTTTCAACCCCCTTTCCTAATCTCTGGCAATCATAATCTCTACAACATTTTTAAATTTCAAAATGTTATATAAAAGGAATAAAACACTTCAAAACCTTTTGAGATTAGCTTTTACCACTGGGTACAATTCCCTTGAGTTAACATCGACTTTTTGAAATTTTAGTTTCTCTGTTGGCATTTGCCAAACCATTACACAATGAAAGAAGCTGAGAATTAACATTTTGTCTAGCAAGAATGCTGAAGAAGATGCAAGTAAAACAACCGAGTATTCTGTTGGCCTCATGAAGACAGACAAAATTGAAACCTAAGAGAGGTAAGATCCTGATAAAAGTAGTGGATTAAAAAAAAAAAAAAAAAAAAAAGGTATCCAAATTGGAAAGGAGAAAGTGAAACTGTCATTATTCACAGATGACATATTGTACATACAAAACCAAAGACTGTACCAAAAAACTGCTAGATTTAATAAATGAATTCGGCAAGGTAGCAGGATACAAAATTAACATCCAGAAATCAATGGCATTCTTATACACCAAAAATGAACACTCAGAAAGAGAAACTTTTAAAATTCCATTTACCATTGCAACAACAAAAATTAAGATACCTAGGAATAAACTTAACCAAGGACATAAAAGACCTGTTCTCAGAAAGCTACAGGACATTGAAAATAGAAATAGAGGAAGATATAAAAAAGTGGAAGCATATGTCCTGTTCATGGATTAGAAGAATCAACATCATTATAATGTCCATACTACCCAATGCAATCTATGGATTGAATGCAATCCCTATTAAAATACCAATGGCATATTTCACAGATCTAGAACAAATACTTCAAAAGTTTATATGAAACCAAAAAGACCCCAAATAGCCACAGCAATCTTGAAAAAGAAGAACAAATTAGGAGGGATCACAATACCAGATATCAGGTTATACTACAAAGTCACCGTAATCAAAACAGCCTGATACTGGCACAATAACAGGTATACAGATCAATAGAACAGAAAAGAGAACCCAGAAATCAACCCAAGATGTTATACTCAAATAATATTTGACAAAGAAAGCAAGAACATACAATGTAGTAAAAATTGTCTCTTCAATAA
This sequence comes from Tadarida brasiliensis, assembly GCA_030848825.1. Classification (NCBI taxonomy): domain Eukaryota; kingdom Metazoa; phylum Chordata; class Mammalia; order Chiroptera; family Molossidae; genus Tadarida; species Tadarida brasiliensis. Next base: position 19,857,977 of record CM061258.1, read on the forward strand.
ACGGTGTTGGGAAAATTGGACAGGTACATGGAAAAAAAATGAAACTAGACCAAGACCTTATACCATACACAAGGATAAACTCAAAATGGATAAAAGACTTAAATGTAACTCATGAAACCATAAAAATCCTAGAAGAAAATGTAGGCAGCAAAATCTCAGACATCACACGCAGCAGAATTTTCACTGATACATTGCCAAGAGTAAGAAAAACAAAGGTAAAAATTAATAAATGGGACTACATCAAACTAAAAAGTTTCTGCACAGCAAAAGAAACCAGCATCAAAATGAAAAAGTAACCCACTGTATGGCAGAACATATTTGTCAGTGTTACATCTGATAAGGGGTTAATTTCCAAAATATATAAAGTACTCATACAACTCAACAAACGGAAGACAAACAATCCAATTAAAAAATGGGCAGAGGACCTGAATAGACACTTCTCTAAACAGGACAAACAAATGGCCAAGAGACATGAAAAACTGCTCATGGTCACTAATCATCAGAGAGATGCAATTGAAACAACTGTGAGGTATCACCTCACACCTGCCAGAATGGCTAGAATCAATAAATCATCAAACAGTAAGTGCTGACAAGGATGTGGAGAAAAGGGTACCCTAGTACAATGCTGGTGGGAATGCAGACTGGTGCAGCCACTATGGAAAACAATATGGTATTACCTCAAAAGATTTAAAATGGAACTGCCATTTGACCCAGTGATCCCACTTCTAGGAATATACCCTAAGAAGTCTGAAACACCAATCAGAAAGAATATAGGCAAGCCTATGTTCATAGCAATGCTATTTACGATATCTAAGATCTGGAAACAGCCCAAAGGTCCATCAGCAGATGAGAGGATAAAAAAGCTGTGTGTGAGGAGAGAGGAAATCCATTGCTCTCTGATGAACTCTTTTGAGATTCCGTTCTCTTCTCTGCCCCTGTCCCCAACCAGAGATTTGTTGCTAATCTAAATAGTCTGATACAAGAACATCTATTGCACTGTGATTAATGGTGGGTGCATTTACACAATGGGTATATTTACACAATGGAATACTATGCAGCTGTAAGAAAGCAAGATCTCTTACCCTTCGGGACGACATGGAGGGACCTGGAGAGTATTATGCTGAACAAAATGAGCCAGTCAGAGAAAGACAAGTATCACATAATCTCACTTATTTGTGGAATCTCATGAAAAAAATTAAACTGATGAACAGATTGACAAACCTCAGAGGGAAGGGGGGGTGGGAGGGCAGGAAGAGATAAACCAAAGAACTTATATGCATATGTGCACAACCAATGGACACAGATAGTGCAGTGAAGGTGGGAGCGGGGGGCTGGAGTGGGGAGGAGGTGTCAATGGGGGAAAGAAAGGAAGGATATCTGTAATATTTTCAAAAATAAAGACACATTTTTTTTTTTTTTTTAAGTAGTGGATAAAGAACAGCCTTCCATAGCTGGTTTTCCCTTCCAGGCCTTTGCTGAAGTTGCATAGGGCAGGAGAAGCAGCAGCTATGTGAAGAGCTTCTGAAAGTTAGAGCAAGCAGTTGGCAGTCAGTAGTCCAGTGGTTCTTAGGAAACAAGTATTAGAATTAAAAATTATCCAGCCCTGGCTGGTTTGGCTCAGCGGTTAGAGTGTCAGCCTGCAGTCCAGAGAGACCCGGGTTCGGTTCCCGCTAAGGGCACGTACCTCGGTTGCAGTTTGTCCCCGGCCCCTGGTTGGGTCATGCGGGAGGCAGCCACTCGATGTGTCCCTTTCACATCGATGTTTCTCTCTCTCTCTCTTCCTCTCTCTCCCTCCCACTCTATCTGAACAAAAAATGGAAAAATGTCCTCGGGTGAGGATAAAAAAAAAATTATCCAAAGATGAGAAAAGAGTGGATAACAAATACACAAACCTCCCACAACCACATCAAAATTACAACTACAGAACAACCATCATTCAGAACCATCTGACATTGAGCTGAATGAAAGTCCTACATCTACAAAATTAAAGAAGAAGCCACTTGGATACCAGTAGGAGGCGCAGAGGCATGGACAGGCTGGTCCCACATCCACATGTGGCAGATAAAAATCAGGAGGATACCTCAGCTGGGAAGGTTCTCCTTGAGGAGTGAGGGGTCTCTGTCCTAAACCAGGCACCCCCAGCTCAGGGTTCCAGTGCCAGGAAGAGAAGTCACCATAACTTTTGTCTGTAAAAACCAGCAGGAACTGAGGCTTCTGGAGTCCCAGGCAGTTCCCCTTAAAGGGCTCATGCACAGACTTACTTGGACTTGCACTCTCCAGGCTCTAGCATGGGGGAGGCAGCTTGAAAAGCGCCAGAGACATACAGTGAAGAAATGAGTTGTTTGGCATCAGGGCGAGAGCTGGAGAGGCAGCTTTCTCTGGAATAGATGTACTGGTGGAGGCCTTTGTTCCTTTGGTGATCCCTTTCCCCATGGGCCTGGCAGACAGGCGCCATATCTGAGACCACTGTTTGCCCCACCCTAGTTGTTCCCTGAGGCCCTGCCTCACCTAACTTTCTGGCCCACCCAAGCTCTTTCCAGTGGCTTTACCATAGGATTGGCCTGCCTTGGCTCTTGCTTCAGATTTTCCTAAATTCTCTTAAACAAGCAGCAACTGGCATCAGCAAGCCCCATCCCTCTTGCTAAGTGGCCCCAGGCCTGGCATTAGAAGCAGCCAGCCTTGGTTCACAGCTTGGCTTTGCCTGGGTACCTCTAAGCCCAGCACAAGAAGCAGCCATCTGCAGATCGTTTTTAGCTTATGCCTGGTGGTCCAGGATAGAACACAGGCAGTAATTGACCTTGCCCCAGAGCCAGCACACCCAGTGGGCAGCTTCAGACCATGGCAAAGCACCGCCACCCAAATGCCTCTACAAGCAACGCACTCATGGAGTGGACTCAGTGGGTACCAGAGCCCTGATGAAGTGAGTCTTGCTCTGTGTAATGGGCCCCTGCACAGCTGATCCTCCAAGGTAGTCAGAGGTCAGTGGTCAGTGAGCACAGCTAGTCCTTGCAGCTGATCAGCCTGAGTAAATCCCTCCCATTGATGTGCCAACAGCAAGAAGACTCAATTACAACAGAAGGGTGTACAGTCCACACGAGGGGTACACCTTGAGGGCACAGCTGGGATAATCAGGGAGGCTATGCCACTGGACCCTACAGGACACCTACTACAATAGGCTACCATACAAAACCTAGGAGACATAGCAACCCTACCTAATAAATAGAAACAAAAACAGGAAGCAGCCAAAATGAGGAGACAAAGAAACATGTGCCAAATGAAAGATCAGAACAGAACTCCAGGAAAAGAACGAAATGAAATGGACATAAGCAATCTAACAGATGCAGAGTTCAAAACACTGCTCAAGGATGCTCAAGGAACTAAGAGGACCTCAAGAGCATAAAAAAGGGCCAGTCAGAAATGAAGGATGCACAGTCAGAAATGAAGGAGGCACTAACTGAAATAAAGAATAATTTACAGGGAATCAATAATGGAGTAGGTAAAGCCAAGAAGGAAACCATCGATTTGGAATATAAGGAAGCATAAAACACTGAATCAGAACAACAAAAACAAAAAAGAATAAAAAAAAATGAGGATAGTGTAAGGAGCCTCTGGGACAACTTCAAGCATACCAACATTCACATCATAGGGGTGCCAGAAGGAGAAGAGAGAGACCAAGAAATTGAAAACTTATTTGAAAGAATAATGACAGAAAACTTCCCTTACTTGGTGAAGGAAACAGACATATAAGTCCAGGAAGTACACAGAGTCCCAAACAAGATGAACCCAAAGAGGTCCACCCCAACATCAAAATTCAAAAGGTTAAAGACAAAGAGAATCTTAAAAGCAGCAAGAAAAAAAACAGTTAGTTACCTACAAGGGAGCTCCTATAAGACTGTCAGCTGATTTCTCAAAAGAACTTTTGCAGACCAGAAGGGAGTGACAAGAAATATTCAAAGTGATGAAAAAGCAAGGACCTACAACCAAGATTACTCTATCCTGCAAAACTATCATTTAGAATCAAAGGACAGATAAAGAGTTTCCCAGACAAGAAAAAGCTAAAGGAGTTCATCACCACCAAACCAGTATTATTTGTTGAAGAAAAAGAAGATAAAAAATATGAACAATAAAATGGCATTAAATACATAGCTATCAACAGTTGAATCTACAAACAAAATGAACAAGCAGAACAGAAACAGACTCATAGATACAGAGAACTTTTGATGGTTGCCAGATGGGAAGGGGGTTGGGGCGATGGGCAAAAAAGGTGAAGGGATTAAGAAGTACAAATTGGTTGTTAGATTGAGGAAACTGAAATGGAAGGGGTGGGGTGGGAAGAGATAAACCAAAGATTTTATATACATATATGCGTAACCAAAGAACACAGACAATAGTGTGGGGAAAGGCAGGAGGGAGGTGGAAGTGGGGAGGAGGGGGTCAACAGGGGAAAAGGGGGGAGCATCTATAATACATTCAACAATAAAGATAGGTTTAAAAAAAGCAGTAAACATTTTTTAAAAAATCATTGGTGTTGAGACAACTACACTAGTGGAAGGAAAAAAGAAAACTGGATCAATTTCTCACCTCTATATCAACATATAATTAGATCAGATATACAAATTTATAAAACATACAAATCATACAATTACTAGAAAAAAAATGATTCCTGAATGAATTCTTAATGCATGAATAGTAAAATGTATCTAATAATCAAAATTAAAGAACACTAATGGAAAATATTTATAAATTTAATCATATTAAATATTTATGTCAAACACCATATGGAAATGAGAAAAATGTAAAACTGCTAAATAAAATAGAAACTTATTTAAAGGAAAGTGACTTATAAATTTTTAAAGGTCTTTGTAAATGGATTTTTTTTAAATTCTGAGGATGAAAAGACAAATAGTATGAATATTAAATGCCCGACCCTAATTGTCAATACCTCTTAAACATGTGACATGAGTGTCCACCTCACTAAAGTAAGAGAAAAACAAATGAAGATTAGTTGACAAACTATTTATTTCTCAGATTGGTAAAAATCTAAATGTTCGATTATACATTCACTTAAAAAGTTGTGGATCACAGGGACATTTATATATTCTTTGTGGGAAGGCAAAATGACATCATTCTTTGGAGGGAATATATCAATATTTATGAAAATTGCACATTTTCATTTACCCTTTGAAGCAGCAATCCTATTTCTAGGAATCTATTCAAAGATAAATTAGCAAAAAATATTAAATGACTTATGGACAAGGTCATTTATTTTAATATTACTATTTGAAATAGTAAAAGACCAGAAATAACTTAAATGCTGTTTAAGTTGAATGGTTGAAAAACATTATGTTGCTTAGGAAACGGGTCAAATAAACTATGAAAAATCACTCAGAAAAATGTTATGCCACTGGAAAATTGAATGAAGTACTCTATAATTTTCTAAGTAGTTATCTCCAAAGAACACTCTTAAATGAAGAATGCAATGTGGATAAAAGTACTTGTAGTGTGCTATCTTTTTTAGTATCAAGGAGAAAAATATTAATATTTGTTAAAATTTTAAAAGAAAATAATGGATCCTGGCCGGTGTGGCTTAGCTGGTTGGAGCATCATCCCATACACTGAAAGGCTGAGGGTTCACTATCTGGGCAGGGCACATATCTAGGTTACAGGTTCAATCCCTGGTTGGGGCAAGTACAAGAAGGCAAGCAATCGATGTGTCTCTCTCACATTGATCTCTTTCTCTCTCTCTCTCTCACTGTCTCTCTCTCTCTCTCTCCCTTCCCCTCTCTCTAAAATCAATAAGCATGTCCTCAGGTGAGGATTCAAATAAATAATTAAAAATAAAAGGAAACAGTGGAAAGATAAAGTCACAATGAAATTATGACATCTAGGAGCGGGGAGAACATGATAGGAGGAAACAGGTCAATAATATTCTGTGAAATTACTATTTCCTTTAGTATGATTTTATATATTTGTATATGTGTGTGTGTGTTAATATCATTGGGAACCAAGATTATTAAAATATACACATATAAAACAAAGAAGTTAAATAATGGTCTCCAAATGTTAATTTATTTTTAAAGTATGCATTTAAGTACATGTTTTTAAAATATAATTTTAAAGAAGTGTTATTTCCTAGCTTTGTTCATGGAAATGCCCTAGAAACACAGAAAAACCCAGTAAAATAGTCACTGTAATCATCCAGATAATTGTCCCTAAATACCATTTTATTTTAAAGTGATTCAAGTTCCTGGGAGGAATTGCTGATGCAGCTTTATGCATTTGATATCTTTTCATGCTTGAAAGCAAAAAATATTCAGAAAAATGTAAGAATTTTGTTATAAGACATGAGTCTATGTAAAGTAAGTCTTGGTTGATAAAGATGAGACAATTTGACCATAAGGAAGAGAAATAATTCTAGCTAAGTTAATAGATGTAACTATGTAATTATTTATGAATTTTATAATACTTCAAAAAAAATATCACTTTGGGAGTTTGTTAAAGCACCAAGTCACTATTCTGAAAATTGAGAAAAAATCAGGCATTTGTTTGTCTTTGCTCTATTTCAGGTTATCAAAATAGTTGATTAGGTTTTTTATTTTGTTTTTTACAGAGAAATTACAAAAAAATGAATGCATACACAATACCAGAATTACAAAGTAAACATATTGCAATACTAACAAATTAATGGATCCAGGCAATATTTATCAATGACTGTCAGCCATTCATTGAAAGTTTGGCACAGACACAGTGACTCTACATGAAACCACTAATCAATCTTAATATCACTAAAGGAGGAATAAACAAGAAGTCTGTTCCCCTGATATGCTGCAGTAGAACACTGAATCACCTAAGATCTTCGATTAAAATAACAAAAACTAAAGCAAAAACTTGGACCTAATCAAGTCTCTATGTAACTGCCCATGTAAGAAACATCCAAACCTGTAAATAATTGTTATGATTTTATTTGACCCAAACTGATGAAAATTTCTGGGAAGCAAGCTCTCAAATGCTCTGGAGAATGACAGTTTTGTAGTTCTTTTATACAGTTGAATTAAGAAGGGAACACAGGAAGAATACATACAGAAATGTGGGAGAAAGCAAGGCAATGATTATATTACAGGATAGTTAACAAGATCATGTGTTCTTTTGAGGGTGGTTATGCTTATTTCAAAGATGTGTTAATGCAGATTAACATAAAATCGATGGACAGGGTTTGCTTAAGGCAAACCTTTTATTTAAAAAGGTATATGATTGGGGCATGACTATACACCATGACCTGCCCAGTTAGGAATTTATGATTAAATAACCCTGTGAAGTTCTTTCTGTAGAACCTCTTTTTTATACTTTTCGGTCATAAACCAGTCTGAAGGATGCATTGATAGCCAACTTTTTCTCAGTTAGTGTTGCTAGGAAGGCTCATTCCTAGGAAGTCTCAGTATTAATTTCTTCTTGTTGCAACAATGATGTGTTGAAATAGGGCAAGACCTTAACCATGGGATGTGAGTTAAAGCTCAATTTTCACAAAAAAAGAAGGGAAAGAAAATAAAAGGTAGTCAGGTCTTATGGCCTTCATTGCAATAAAATAATCTGGATCATTTATACACTGGGAACTATCATGAATGAGTTTTGCCATTTGTCTCATTTTTTCCTGTACTTGGCATCTAGTATAACAGTTACATTAGCTGTAAAAAGTTTTCTAATACATTCTCAGCAACAATAAACAGTCGAATTATATATATTTAAAAAACACAGAACAAATATCATTATTATTATTACTAGTATCATTAGCAGACAGGAAAAGAAAATCAAACAAATGGTTTCTGAGTTCAACATAAATCCCTAGGGATACAGGCCTTGTCAGTGTCTTTGAAAAGCTATCTACACCAGATGTCCGTGGCTTCTCATCTTAGAGGAGTATTTGGTGTTAATTGTAGGTGGAGGTGAGTGTCAGAGACAAGCGCAGATATTCATTCATGGTTAGATTCTTGAACAGGTCTCTTCCAAAGAGGTTAGAGAGTGTCTTTTATTTGGTGACCATTCCAGTAAACAAATTCTATAGGTTGCAGGTAATAATCTTGAAAGTATTTGTTCCCTGGGAGCTCACTGTGAAAGGAAGTGGTTACCAACTTGACATTTTCTTGAAGATACTTTATCAAAACTTGGAAATAATGTAAATTTTCTCCTTTCAATAATCTCAGCTCATAAATTCCTTCATCTAATTTAAGTCAAGTTTAAATGAACTATGATGCATGAAGAAATTCAAAAACTAAAACAAAACCAGAAAAAGTGGGGTTTGTCAGGGAGCCTGGAAGAACCAAATGGCCATCTTGGGTTTTCCAGAGCCTTGATTATTTATTTAATTTACAACTCTTGTTTGCCCAAATGTACCATAGAAGTTTTTTTTATCACTTATGTTATAATTCTTCTCATGCAATGTAACATAAAAATCCTGATTAGTTTAAAATTGGGAACATCATAAAGTTTTCCCTATATAAATTGAGATTTTAACCCTTCAAATGTCAATTTTTAATGAAACTAAGAAGTCAAATTTATGAAGACATTTAATAACTTCTAAAAACATATTTTGTAGCTCTCAAACTCAATTATTAACATGAATTTATTTTTATAAATCTGAGAGAAATGTAAATATTATATTTAATATCAAAAACTCAAAAGAGGTCTGTTCTACTTAAACCAGCTTTTATTTACTAAGAATTAATCTAAGATCATGTAAACCTGAAAAGCATTGAAATTAGTTTTTATATTTTTTAGAATTTTAGAATACTCCATCATTACAAGTACTAGCCTTTAAATTAATTTTAACATTATCATCTGGAGGTAGAAAGTATCTCACATATAGCATCCATGTATATATAGACTCACACAGACAGACACAAATAGAGACATTTTATTTTATTTATTTTTTAAATGTTTTTATTGATTATTTAGAGAGAGGAAGGGAGAGAAGTAGAAACATCGATGTGAGAGAGAAACATCGATCAGCTGCCTCCTGCACACCCCTACTGGGGATCAAGCCTGCAACCCAGGCATGTGCCCTGACTGGGAATTGAACCAGGACCTCTCAGTCCATGGGACAATGCTCAGTCCACTGAGCCACACAGGTCGGGCAATAAAGACATTTTAACCATGAGAAAAACTAATTAGCTTATAAAAGAAAAGTTAGATCCAAATTTTGTTTGGAGGAATTTACAATTTATATCTGTCCTTGGAAGTCAAGTTTCAAATGACTTTCTTCTTTTAAAATAAGGACAGTCATTTCTAATACCTCAAAAAATTGGATTGACACCTAAGTGACATCACAGATGAATCCATTTATCTCAATCCTCTTTTTGAAGCTTCAAGAGGCCTATTAAATATGCTTTCCATTCATTCTGCTTTTCCTAATTGTGCACACAAAATTAATTTAGAAATATCAAAGGATCCATATCTTGACCATTCTAATAGTAATGGGAGGCTGCCTGTCCTGGAGCTTGTTGAACTCAGAGGCACAATTTCTCATGTGCATTTTAGTTTTTCCTTTGATATCGGTAGAGTCTTAACAATCTAGAAAAACAGCCTTTACCTGCATGTCTCTGGGGGAATAACCCCACAGGACTGCTTCATGACCTAGACTTTTTCTCAAGCAACTCCACAAAGAGTCCTAGTTACCTAAGAAGATCCAAGTAAGGGCCAGGGAGAGATTACTGGATGCTACTGGAATCTCAACACTTTCTAAGGCATGAGTCCCTCACTCAGGGTGAACCCATTCCAAGGTACTCTATCCTTAAAAAAAAAAAAAAAAAAAAAAAACCCGCCCCTGGGGCTCCCATTGGCTTCCTTTGAATTGGTTGCACTATCACACTGGATGCCTCGTGGCACCCCTCTCCACCACTCCAGATTGAGGGATCTGCAGCAATAACTGTCACTCCACTGCTATTTGGGTTAGGGGAAGCCAGTGTCCCTTCACTTTTAGAGCTAAAGAGAGTTCGGTCATTTATTTAACTAGCAAAGATTTTATTCAGACTCTCAGTAAGCAATCCAATAAAAAGCCAAAATTAAAAGCAGCAACCCATTTTTTGTTTTATTTCCCTAGTTTATTATCTCAACCCTATTCTACCCTGTGGATTTTCTGAAAACAGCTCGAATAAAAACATATTTAAAATAAAGTACAATCAAGTAAAACCAAGGAGGCCCAGGATTCCACCAGAATATTCCCTTAAGTTCACCCAGTGCAAAGTGAGGAGCCAGTGGGGCACCATGAACCTTTGCTTGTTCCTACCAGGTCTGAGTCCAGAGTATGATCTTGAAGGGCTTCTTCAGAATCCTGCCTACTATGCCAAGTAAACATCCAAACATGAAAGCTAATTTCAGCCAAAACTGATAACAATTGCCAAAAGCAAGATACCAAGTGCTCCAGAGAATAATAGTTTGCAGCGTCCTTTATGCATTTAGAATTAAGGGGAGAATTTAAGATTACATGAAGGTGGGAGCAACCAAAGGAGACATTGGATTACAAGATAGTTAACAAGATTATGTGCTCTCTTGAGGGTGGTTACCCCTTTAAGGAGTTTTACTTCTGGCATTCATTTCAAAGGCGTGTTGACTTCAATGTACAAGAACAATAGATAAGGCTTGCTTAAAAACATTTTACTAAAGAAGCTATATGCCTGGAGACTGAGTACCCAACATGATCTGCCAAGTAGAAATTTATGATCAGATCACCCTGTGGGGTGGCTTTTGGTTAGTACCATTTTTGGTTAGTACACAAAGCAAAGGGGAAATCTCTGATTGGATAAAAGGAAAATTGAGAAATACATACCTCTTACGTTGGTGGAAACAGGGTAATGTTTAACATTTATAGTAAATAGAGATGTTACACAGGCAAGGTAAGAATGAGGAGTTTTAGTGCATGTGCCCCAGTGAGGGTGGTTATGCCTTCTAGGAGCTTGGAAAAGAAGATTACTCTGACATGTCAAAGGTATGTCAACCTAGATGCACAAGAGCAATGGACAGAGCTCACTCAAGGCTAAGATTAACGTTTTACTAAGAAATCTGTAGGCTTGGGGTGTGACTGCCCACCACAACCTGCTCAGTTATGATTTTTTTTATTAAAAAATTTTGATGTTGATATAATTACAGGTGTCCCCCTTTTCCCCCACCCTTTGCTTACCTCCACCCACCCCTACCACTTCCTCCCTTGGTCTTCACCAAACTATTTTCCATGTCCATAGGGTATACATATATAAATTTATAATCAGGTCACCCTGTGAGGTTATTTTTTGTCACTGAGCTTGTCAGCTCTGCCGTGAGGCCCCCTGAGCTGATCAGATTAACTGCATAGCACCTCTTTGTTCACAAACACATAAGTTATTCTGAATTCTAGACATACTGACCTGCTTTGAGTCTATAGAATCATCACTAGAGAAAATTGATCATCTTAGTCTTCATCATAATGATGATCAATTTTCTCTTGCACTATAGTAATTCATTCTTTTGATTCATGGCCATTGGCATGAGAAAACTAAAATTGACCATTCTTACTTCCAACTCTGGGGTTCTCACACTGTACACAGTAACTATTCATTGTTTAAGATATATACTGTATCATAGAGACTGGCACCTCAACACTGCAGTGTGACTTCCTAAGTTGGCATCTTATCTGAACCTTTCTTTAATGGGCCATTCCATCATCCAAGTTAGTCAGACTGCTTCTGCGAAATATGATATGTGATTAGGACAGAGTTTCCCATATTATGTGGTCATTGTTACACATCTTCTACCATAACGTTACTTCACCCCTTTATTTCAAGTAATGTTATGAGGGATATTATATAAATAAATTAGGCTTTCAAAAAGCCCTCAGATCATGGTGATAGCAAAGACAATGTGAGAAGAAAAAAAAAAACAACAAAACACCATAAACACATTTCTGGAATAAGAGTCAGTTTCAATAAAAATAAATCGCCGACACTTCCAGGATTGAAAGCATCAAATAATTGACTTGGCTATAATTGGTTGGTTGCACTTATATGAGGAATGGAACAATATCAAAGGCTTAGTCCCAATCCCTACAGTTGATACACTGGGCATTTAGCATCAGTTGTAGATAATTTTTCCTGAGGTCGGAAAGCCATGCTGTGACTCACAGGTATAGTCCCACCTATTCCATAATGGCTGGTCTGTCCTGTAGGCCCATTGCAGAAGCACCGAAGTTGCTGAAGGCTGAAGCTGGCTGACATCCCCTGGACAAGTCACAGTGTTAAACTAGTGTGATGACCAATGTTATGCACGATTTCAGGCAAACATTAAAATAAAAGAAAACCAAGATCTGTACAATTTATTCCTGCATTCCTAGGTCTCTTCACATGTCTCCTATTCAAATATCTGATCTTTAAACATACTTCTTTCAGACCTCTGTGCAATCAGCCCAGCTATTCATCCCTACCAAGGAGTTTAAACTCCTTGGTTTTATATTCCTCCAAAAAATATCCCCTGCGTACAAATAGACAGCCAAGTGTGGTCTTACTAGTACAGCCCACTGGAATGATCTCCCTTTCACAAAAGTCCATTAAAACCAACTCTCCTCATGGTGTGTAGTTCATTTATTTTCTAGCACTAACATATTTATTTTTATTATTATTTTTTTAATCCTCACCTGAGGATATTTTTCTATTTATCTTCAGATAGAGGGAGAGAGAGAGAAACATCGACGTGATAGAGACACATCAAATGGTTGCCTCTCGCACGACCCCAACCAGGGCCAGGGATGAACCACAACCAAGGTACATGCCCTTGACCAGAATCAAACCCGTGAGTCATTGGTCCGCAGGCCAACGCTCTCACCGCTGAGCCAAACCAGCCAGGGCTAGTACCAATATATTTAATCCACCTTTCCACGAAACTTCCTTATCCATCAATTGATCCTAGAGAACCCTCCCTAGAGTCATGGGGGTCAGTTCTGAGTTATAGGAATCTACATTTGTTTTTGTTTTTTCCTTTTTCCTCTTGGAAAGATAATGCTAATGGAGATAATATATTGTAGAAAATAATTCTCCTGACATTTTCCTAGTTTCTTCCCTGAGAGAAAAATAAAATGCTATTGTTTGGTGCTTCTTTCAGCTTCTGGTGGATTGCTATTTATTAATAAGGCAGTAAAAGTACATTATTCTGATTCTGTAATATCAGTGAACTTTTATTTTTTCTATTGTTATTGTTATTATATTTATTTTCCTATTCAATCACCTTCTTCCTCTCAATACAGATCTCTGTGATGGTGAAGAAGTCACTTACATAGTTTGGATTTCACTTTTTAATTTAATTATTTGAATTTTTTTGATCTGATAAAATTTTAATTCTACTCATATATTCTTATTTATTTTCTTTAACTTTTTTTTCCTAAATTTGTTAACTTAGAGGCAGCTGTATTTGGAATTATATTATTATAACCTTGATTATAATATATCTCTTCTTCTTATATAATATCATTTAATCACTGTACACTGGCCCTTTCATGAATATAATATCACTTTTTACAAAACGTTTCAAGCTTTACTAAGATATAACTGACAGCAAATTGTGTAATTTTAACTTGAATATGCTGATTTGATACATTTATATATTGCAAAATGATTACCACCACAGTATTACCTCCATCCTGATACACGTATCATAAATGTTAGCATCTTATTTATTTTTTAAGTGTACTTTTTTATTAGTAGAACATTCACAGTGATATACAACCAATCTCCAGAACTTTTCTCATCTATGAAAACTAAAGATTTATACCCTTTAAACAACAGTTCCCCATACCCGTCTTGTCCCAGGCCTGGCAACCACAATTTTGTTTTCTGTCTTATACATAATTTCTAAAAATCTGTTATTGCCAAACATTTTGTAGATAACATTATTTAATTTTAGTACCCACTAAAAAAAAATATATATATATATATGCAAATTTGAAAGGTGGGATTTTATCTGATGTTCTCATTGCTGTATTCCTTATACTAGAAACATATGTCTTGATATATAACTTTGGAATAAATGGCTCCTTCTAAAAATAAAACTCCTACCAATTTTTATGTTTGATGATAAAAAATAAATAAATAAAACCAATGAAAACCATTTAGTTGTAGAGTTCTCCAAAGCTATTGGGCTATAGTTCTTTTAAGTATGTCTTTTTCCAAGGAAAACTTATGAAGTGTTTGAAATTTATTTAGATACATGAAAATAAAAAAGCTTATTGAATAATGAGCTACTATATTTTATACTTATATAATATAAAATACATGTTATATATAACATACATATTTAACCCAAATCTTATTTTATTATATTGTCTGATTTACAAATGACCACTTTCATTTTTGAAGTCATTTTTATATATGTATTTTAAAATTTTGTCAATTGAAACAAATCATGTTTTATTAAAAGTAAAAAATATGTAGAAAGAGAACATTAAGAATGCCTAACAGTATTAAAATTGCCCAGTAGTTTTATGTTTTTTGTTTATTTGTTTTTGTGTTGTTAATCCTTATCTGAGGATATTTTTCCATTGATTTTTATTTATTTATTTATTTTAGAGAGAGTGGGAAGGAGAGAGAGAGAAACATCAATGTGAGAGAGACATATCGACTGGTTGCCTCCCTCACGGCCCCAACCAGGGCCAGGGATCAAACCTGTAACCCAGGTACCTGACCCTGTCCAGAATCAACCTTGTGACCCTTCGGTCCACAGGCCAATGTTCCAACCACTAAGCCAAACTAGCCAGGAAAATTGCTCAGTAGCTTTAAAATCAACTGTAATTGTAATTGAAATTTCATAGTTTTAGTTTTGTTTGATTAAATGCTAATTTTATATATTGTATTCTTCTGAAAAATTTTATTCTCATCATTTGGAAATCTTGTAAAACCTGTAATAATAAAATTGAAAATATTCTGTTCAGAATTGGGAATGAACATTCGATGAATAAATTGGTATTAAGGCAGGAAAGGGAATAAAAGGAAGTTGCTGTCCTAGAAGAATTGTCCTGGATTTATGTCTCCCACATGGTAGTATTTAATAAGATTTTCTCCTAAAAATACACTTTTTGCACTAATTTCTTAAATCTCATTTATACAACAGGGAAAACTGGATGAACACAGAATGAGGAGAAATTACAGCTTTTCTTATAATCAGTTGGGGAAAGAAAAACAGATTGAACCTAATTTTCTAACAATTTCCAATTGCAATTATATTTCCCTTAAAAAGTAGTTAACTATATCAAGGTATTTGATTAGGCTAAGCAATGGGAGGTGGAGTGAATTACAGACATTAAAGATATAGCATTTTGTGCGTCTCAACCTCCTTCATGTATCAGAATCACCTGTGGGTTTTACCCCATTTCTGTTTCTGTGTTTTAACAAAAGAGTAAAATGACTTAGTCCCTTGGAATGATACCATTGTTTTCATAAACAAGTTATTTTTTTCATTATCTCCAGAAAATAAACTCAGCAACTCATGTATACAAGTGCACACTAAGGAGTTTGGATATTTTTCTTTAAAGTGTAAGTTGATCCTTATTGGCAAAATGAGATTTTCTTATTCGTGCAGGTAGTTTCTTGTTTGATATTTTAACTCAATCAATTGTAATTAAATTGAGACTAATTAAAATGGGAAATCGAAAACAAATGAATTGACAAGGTGAATCATTCCCTTAAGACTAAGAAGAAATTTAAATTTAAAAGTAATTTTCTCAGGCAGAGAAAATTATCATTATTATAGGTCAATTACCTAAGGCATTCTGGAGTAGTTTTATTGTAAGAAATAATGAACGTGGAGCCCTACATTGTTAAGATTATAAAGGAAAATAGTAGGCCAAGAAATTAATTTTTCCTATAATTATGAGTATCATATGTATTTATTAAACAATAATCTATCCTTAGAGATGTGCCTAAGGCATCAGAAAACTCAGCAGAAATAAAAACTTGATGTTATGAGTTCTTTGTAATTGTAAAATGTAATTTTAGTTTATAAGTCTAAATCAGTCATTTTGAGTAAATATGAAAGCATATTGGCTTTGTGTTCCTCTGTTTTCAAAAATAAATGTGTGAGGGCCTGATTTTTGGTTCTCTAACATGTTGAAAAAGAGCATACATGATTTTGTAACTGAAAAAACACGTTAGGTGGAACCATACAAATTTACTAGTTTTATAAGTTAAAATTGGTCAAACATTGGTAATTTAATGTAATTTAGCCTTTACTATGAAATTCAATTTGCCTAATTTATCCTTAATGATAATAAGGCCCAGAGAAAATTTAAATGTTTCTGGCATTGATATTTATTTAACAGTAGAAATGAAAACAGAAGCAAAACCTTTTTGACTTCCAATAAAATCGTATTTTGCTTATTCCACAACATATCAATTAAATGCTTATAAAATCGTATACTGGAGAATATACCTAAAAAAATCTTGATAATTTCCAGAGACCTATTCTATTTCTATACCAGAATGAATCATTCTGGACACTATGGATACAAATTCAGGTAGGACCACCAACCCACTGCTAATCCAGATGACTAAAGAAAAGTGAATTACACGTGCCCTGGCCAGTTTTGCTCAGTGGTTAGAGCATCGGCCCACAGACCAAAGAGTTGCGGGTTCAGTTCTGGCCAAGGGCATGTACCTCTGTTGCAGTTTGTCCCTGGCCCTGGTCTGGGTCGTGCGGGAGGAGACCAGTCAATGTGTCTCTCTCACATTGATGTTTCTGTTTCTCTCTCTGTCTCTCTCTGTCTCTCTCTCTCTCTCTCTCTCTCTCCTCCTTCCTCCCCTACACTCTATCTAAAAGATAAATGGAAAAAATATCCTCAGGTAAGGATTTTAAAAAAAGAAAAGTGAATTACACGTGATTTCAAGTCCCTTTTCTGACCCCCCTTATTGTAGACCTAATCAAGGTTCCAATCACATTCCCCCCACGGATTGGTGCAAAGCTTCCTAATTGTGGTCTGGCCTGCTTCTGTCTATTCTCCATGGGCCACCTCAGCAATATTACTAAAATGCAAATTGGATCACACCCCCATGCCACCCCCCCCCAACACACACATACATTTAAAGTCCTTTGGTGACTTCTCCTTGCCTTTAGCAATAATTTCAAATTTGTTATCATGGCTCTCCAATCTCCAAGACTATCTAGATCAATTAACCCTACATGATTGCTCATTCTGAAATGCTTCCTGCCTTCATCCAACACTGCCCCACCCCAATATTCCACACAAAGTGCATTGGATATAGCTATACTGAACTTTTCAGTTTTCAAGATGTGCAGTGCTCTCTCCTGCCAGTTCTCTTCACAGTTCATACCTTGTCCTTATAAATTGTTTCCTCAGTACTCCTTTCCAACCTTTAGAGTTGCTTAGTTCTATAGTCTTCAGTTGTCTACTAAAATGACACTTTTTTCCCCACATAGTTCTGTAACTCCCCAGTGTGTTCCATAGGCTGTGTATTAGTTTTCTATAGCTACTACAACAAATTAGTTCAAATGTATAGGATTAAAACAACTCAAATGTATTATCTCATAGTGCAGTAGGTTAGAAGTGACTCAGATCTGGCTGGGCTGTAATCAGGTGTCAATGGGACTACATTCTTCCTGGAGGCTGTGGAGACAATTAATTTCTTTGTGTTTCTCAGCCTCCAGATGTTGCCCTCAATCCCTGGCTCATGGCCCCATTCCAATTTCACAGCCAGCAACGAACAGTGGAGTTATTCTCGCATTATGCCACTTTGACTCTGACTCCTACCTTGCTCATGTAAAAGTACCTCTTTGATTACATTGGGCCTGCAAGAATAATTAAGGATAACATTTCTATTTATAGGTCAGCTGATCAGGAAAATTGATTCTACCTGGAACCTTATTTTCCCTTTGCCATGTAAGGTAACATATTCATAAGCTCCAGGAATTAGGGAATGGGAATGTTTGGTTATTATTATTCTACCTAACATAGGCTGCTAACAAGACTACCTTCTTGTGGCAGTGCTTAAACCAGCAATATCAGAGCCCCTCACACTTCTGTAAGCCAATTTAACAAGAATTGGCCAATCTTATTCATCATTGAGTCTTTGTTCGTAGCATACGACATCTTGTATAAAATAGGATCAAATATAGTTAAACATAAAAAATCAATAAAATGAGATATGAATCAATTCCAAAATGGCGGCAGAGTGAATGGAAGCTACACAGGCCATCTCCCAGACCAAATTGGAATTACAACTAAAATAAAGACAAATCATCAGGAAAAAGCAACAAAAAGCAGCTGGAAAGGATCATATAACTAGGGACAGGAAAAAAGGACACTGAATCAAGCCTGGTAGGTCTTCAGAGGCATGAGAGGGCAGGCTGGAAGCCCAAGGATAGCAGCTGTTTTAGCTGTGAGCAGCTCTCTTGGGGTTAAAATCCCAAGCCAGATCCACAGCGTGGAGGGCCGGGACAGAGCACTAAATTAGCTACAGCCACTCACCTTGGGGTCTGGTAGAGGGAGGACGGACTGGACTGGAACTCTGTGGGGACACCTGGGATTTGGCGAGAGCTCAGAGTTTTCGCTGAATCGAGGCCACAAAGGATGGTGGCCATCTTGCTCCTTCCTGGAGCTCTGGGAAGAAGCAGAAGCCCCTCCCTCAGAAAGTTAACCCCACCCAGTTGGGCCAGAGAAATGCAAATTGATGCTCATTAACAACCAGTGTCTGCCCCACCCTGGGAAATCCTCTTACACTGAACACCTGAAAGAGTTTTCCATTCAGCTGAGGGCTACAACCAAAGGCTCATCAAGTAACTGAGACTAATAGCCTCCAGGCAAAAAAGCTATAGGATAATTGAACCGTTCCTGGGCTTGCAAATCTACCCAGGAAAGTAAAACTAACAGTGGTGTTGAACGTGGGTCCTTGTACACTCATCTAAATTGAGTAGAGGGAGCCACAAACAGCAGAACACCAGCACCCCCAGGGAAAATTTGGGAGGCTCCAAAACCCACTGAGATAGCCAAAAAGATGAAATAAAGAAACAAATCCAAAATAAAAGAAAAAGAGAACTCTACCGAAGGTGAGATTAATGAAATGCAGTTAAGCAAGTTATCAGAGGTAGAGTTCAGAACCATGATCATGAGGAAGCTCAACAGCATGAGTAAGGACATCAACACCATGAGTAAAGATATAGAAACACTGAAAACCAACAAGTGGAAATGAAGAATGACATAGCAGAAATAAAGAACACATTGGAAGGACTAACCAACAGAGTAGAGGAAGCTGAGGACCGGATCAGTGAATTAGAAGACAGGGTAGAAAAAAATCACCCAATCAGAAAACCAAAAGGAAAAAACAATTAAAAAACAGGAAGACAGCTTAAGAGAACTGTGGGACAACTGGAAACGTAACAACATTTGCATCATAGGAGTTCCAGAAGAAGAAAATGAGCAAGGGTTAGAGAATATATTTGAAGAAATAGTGACAGAAAACATCCCTAACTTGGTGAAGGAAAAAGGCATTCAAGTTCAAGGAGCACAGAGAGCCCCAAGTAAGAAGAACCCAAACAGGCCCACACCAAGACACATAATAATTAAAATGCCAAAAATTAAAGACAAAGAGAGAATCCTAAAGCTGGCAAGAGATAAGCAACAGGTTACCTACAAAGGAACCCCCATAAGGCTATCAGCTGACTTCTCAACAGAAACACTACAGGCCAGAAGGGAATGACATGAAGTAATCAAGATCATGAAAAACAAGGATCTGAATCCAAGGCTACTCTAGCCAGCAAGGCTATCATTCAAAATAGAAGGTCAAATAAAGAGCTTCCCAGACAAAAAAGGCTAAGGAAATATATTAGCACCAAACCAGCACTGCAAGAAATGTTAAAAGGAATGCTGTAATTAGAAGAAATAGGAAGAAAAATGTAAACACACTAAACCAATGTGGCAATAAATAAGTACATATCAATAATAACCTTAAATGTAAATGGACTGAACGCCCCAATCAAAAGACACAGAGTAGTTGACTGGATAAGAATGCATGACTCATACATATGTTGTTTACAAGAAACCCACCTCACAACAAAAGACTCACATAGGTTGAAAGTGAAGGAATGGAAAAAAATCTTCCAAGAAAATGAAAAGGAAAAAAAGCTCAGGTAGCTATACTCATATCTGATAAAATAAATTTCAAAATGAAGGCCATAACTAGAGACAAAGAAGTCCACTACATAATATTGAAAGGATCTATCCAACAGAAAGATATAACCTTGGTAAACATATATGTACCCAATATAGGAGCACCAAAATATATTAAAAATCTTCTGGAGGCCTTCAAAGGACAAATCGACAGCAATACAATCATAGCAGAGGACTTCAACACCCTGCTGACATCACTGGATAGATCATGAAGACAAAAAATTAACAAGGAAATAGAGACTCTAAATGAAATACTAGACCAAATGGATTTAATAGATATCTACAGAGAGTTACACTCCAAAACTGCAGAATTCACATGCTTCTAAAGTGTACATGGGACATTCTCAAAGATAGACCACATGTTAGGACACAAACCAATAACAACTAAGGAAATTGAAGATGTAGTCAAGACTCTCCCAGCAAACAAAAGCCCAGGCCCGGATGGCTTCACGGGGGAGTTTTACCAAACATTTGAAGAAGAGCTAACACCCATTCTCCTCAAACAACTCCAAAAAATTCAAGAAGAAGGAAGATTGCCAAACTTGTTTTATGAGGCCAGCATAATTCTAATTCCAGAAACAGAAAAGGACACTACAAAGAAAGAAAACTACAGGACAATAGCCCTGATGAACATAGATGCCAAAATCCTGAACAAAATACTAGCAAATTGGATCCAGCAATACATCAAAACAATTATTCACCATGACCAAGTGGGATTCATCCCAAGGATGCAAGGCTGGTTCAATATTCGCAAATCAATTAATGTGATACACCACATAAACAAATAAAAGATAAAAACCATATGACCATATCAATAGACGCTGAAAAAGCATTCAATAAAATCCAGCACCCATTTCTGATAACAACGCTCAGCAATGTGGGAATAGAGGGATCATATCTCAACATTATAAAGGCCATATATGAAAAACTTAAAGCCAACATCACACTCAATGGGCAAAAACTAAAAGCATTTCACTTAAGAACAAGTACAAGACAGGGATGTCCATTTTTGCCATTCTTATTTAACATAGTGTTGGGAGTCTTAGCCACAGCAATCAGACATGAAGAAAAAATAAAAGGGATCCAAATTGGAAAGGAGGAAGTGAAACAGTCATTATTCTCAGATGACATGATATTATACATAGAAACCCTAAAGACTCCATGAATAATCTACTAGATTTAATAAACGAATTCGGCAAGGTAGCAGGATACAAAATTAACATCAAGAATTCGATGGCATTCTTATAACAATAATGAACTCACAGAAAGAGAAACTAAAAAAACAGTCCCATTTACCATCTTGGCAAAAAAATTAAGATACCTAGGAATAAACTTAACCAAAGAAGTAAAGGACCTATTTGCAGAAAACTACAGGACATTGAAAAAAGAAATAGGGGAAGATATAAAAAAGTGGAAGCACATACCTTGTTTATGGATTGGAAGAATTAACATCATTAAAATGTCCATACTACCCAAAGCAATCTATAGATTCAATGCATTACCATCAAAATACCAACAACATATTTCACAGAACTAGAACAAATACTTCAAAAGTTCATATGGAACAAAAAAAGACCCCAAATAGCCACAGCAATCTTGAAAAAGAAGGACAAAGTAGGTGGAATCACAATCCCGGATATCAGGTTATACTACAAAGCTACTGTAATCAAAAGAGCCTGGTACTGGCACAAGAACAGGCACATAGACCAGTGGAACAGAACAGAGAATCCGGAAATTGACCCAAGACATTATGCTCAATTAATATTTGACAAAGGTGGCAAGAGCATACAATGGAGTAAAGACAGCCTCTTTAATAAATGGTGTTGGGAAAATTGGACAGCTACATGCAAAAAAATGAAACTAGACCATCATCTTACACCATACACAAGAATAAACTCAAAATGGATAAAAGACTTAAATGTGACTTGTGAATCCATAAAAATCCTAGAACAAAATGTAGGCAACAAAATATCAGACATCATACGCAGCAGAATCTTCACTGATACATCACCTAAGGCAACAGAAACAAAGGAAAAAATGAATACATGGGACTACATCAAACTAAAAAGCTTCTGCACAGCAAAAGAAACAACCATCAAAGCGGAAAGGGAACCCACTCTATGGGAGAGCATAATCGCCAATGATATTAATACATCAGATAAGGGGTTAATTTCCAAAATATATAGAGTGCTCATACAACTCAACAAAAGGAAGACAAAGAACCCAATTTAAAAATGGGCAGAGGAACTAAATAGACACCTCTCCAAACAGGACATACAAATGGCCAAGAGACATATAAAAAAATGCTCAACATCACTCATCATCAGAGAGATGCAAATTAAAACAACTATGAGGTATCACCTCACACCTGTTAGAATGGCTGCAATCAACAAATCATCAAACAACAAGTGCTGGCGAGGGTGTGGAGAAAAGGGGACTCTAGTGGGGGGGTGGGATGGGGAGGTGGGGGTCTAGGGGGGAAAAAGGAGAAACATCTGTAACAAAAATAAATTAATAAAAATTGGAGAGAAAAAAAGAGAAGTGAGTAAATTACATAAGCAAGCATTTCACAGAAAAATAAAAGCAAAGAGCCAAAATATGTAAATAAATGCCTTAGGATTTCTGCTTCAATTTCATGAACTGAACACACATGATTTTCTCCATCCTTTCCCAAACTCCCATTAAAATGGCAGTAGAAGAATTTTTTAAGGCATACATTTGTAAAGACGAAGAGAGTGTGAAATGAGACAATAGTAGACCAAAGGGATCACCAGGTGTGAGAATCTAGGAAGCAGTTAGGAAGGCTGAGTTAGAACTGAAGTAATAAAATTAAATGCCAATAGGAAGGGGCAGGTGAAGTTGGGCAATTAAGAAGAATTAGGCCTATTTGTTCTGGCCTGGAAAGACCCAAGAGTTGAGACACCAAATGCTAACAAAACTGAAAATACAGGGCAGGTAAAAAATGCAAATCATTCCATTTGCCAAGCATTCCTGTTCATTGGGGAAACAGTGTAAAATAAGGAGGCAAAAATGCTTATCCTAATGGAGCTTATCTTCTAATAGTGAGCTTACATTCTAATAAACTAATATATAGTCTATTAGAATATATACTAATAAACTATACACACACACAAGGATGAGGCATAATAGGAATATTCCAGAAAAAAAAAATGTTAGGCTGAGAATGGGACTAACAAACATACCAAGTTGTTTTCTAGAAAATTTTAGAATCTGGATTAAAAGTTCTGCTCAATTGCATTCTTGGCTTCTTTATTCTGTACCAAGGATACTTCTTTGTAATTGTTATATTGTTATTTTGCTTTTAATTAAAATGTTTTATCCAAAACACATCTCTGAAATATTTTTTACCTTCATTTGTGCCTGCATCTCTGACTTCTCTCAACCCTTGTTTCCCCTTTGCTCTCTATTTATTTTTGTTGCTGTTGTTAATTTACAGTGTTTAAATAGAGTAGGAGCTCAGAGTGGGGCATAATTACACAAAGTACTGAGAGCAGGTAAAATGTAAAGACAATGAAAGGGAAAGACACTTTTGGGGCCTCTTTAGATTACAGTTCTGTATTCAACTATAGTCTACTTTTAATTTAATTTCTTTCAAATTGGTAATGTTATCTCATTTAATGATAGAATTTTATTACAGGCATGTGTGTACTGATATTTTCTATCATTAGGTTACCATATTGCCCCCAGTGAATTTTTGTTGTTCTGTTTGTTTAATGTCACACCTACCATTATCATATCCATTGCTAAAGGAAGTAATTTCCCAAAGGATGACTATGAAGCATTTGGATTCATAGTTTGCCACACAGTCTGAGCAGATATGTGTCAACTAATTTACCTAGACAGTATTAATTGCACCAACTTTTCTTATATTATTTTAGGTACTTCTTCTAAGCTATGTGTTATATTACATCTTTATGCCATCACATTTGTCACAAATAGTTAATTTAGGTTTAATTAGCCTGCAAATAATATTGTTGGGACAGATACAGTGTAATGTATTCTAAGATCTTCATGCCATAGGGATTGCCTTCCTTATACTAACTAACATATTAATAATGTTCATTTCTTTTATTTGATTTGTACAAATACTCTTGTGGCCACAGAAATGCTGAAGAAGAAATGTAGATACTTTAGTATCCATCATGTGCACTTAGTGAGATTAACTAAATGATATTGCAAATTTTAATATATAAATCAGTCATATAGCTCTAATTAATAATTCAAACCTTTTACCAATATTCAAGACACATCTGCGAAACAATAGAAAATAGCATTTTATGATACCAAACTTGGTGAAATTCTGATTTTCTGAATTTTAACTTTTTTCTATAATTAATATAATTATTTTCCTGTGCCAATTATATATAATTAATAAAATGACAAAAAATAATAATGATTAGACAATTAATTGTCCTAAGCATTTTACCTTACTTATTTCTTACAATAACTCAAAGTTAGCTGTACTACTATTATTATTATTTCAAAACTAAACAAACCAAAGATTATTGACATTACACTATCAAAGGGCATATGTTAATAAGTGACTGATTTAAGACTTAAACCTAGAGATATTTGATTTCATAAACCATAATTGTAATCAACACAACATGAGAGCATTTCTAGGAATTAAGATTTCTTAGAATTGCAGCTTTTGAGATTATTTCTGATGAAACCATGAATCTAAGATCCACTAATCCATTTTAATAAAAAGTCTTGCTTTATGTTTTTCTGCTCTATTGAGATATAATTGACATTTAACATTGTATAAAAGTTTAAGATGTACAATATGATGGACTGATACTCATATATATTGTGAAATCTTTACCACCACAATAAGATTAGTTATCACATTTTTTACCTCACAAATTACTGTTTTGCTGTTGTTGTTATGGTAAAAACATTAAAGCTCTATTCTCATAGCAACTTTCTAGTATGCTGTATAGTATCTTTATCTATAGTTATCATGCTTAGATTTCCAGAACTTATTCATCTTATAACTGAAAGCTAGAAACCTTTAACTTTTGATGTTTTAAGTTTTGCAAAAACTGATATTTAAATTTGTTAGCTTCCATCAACAATATTTTAATTTCTTCCATTATGAAAATCATATTCTTAATGTAATGTGTGTGTGTGTATGTGTAAGAGAGTGTGTGTGTGTGTAAGAGAAAGTGTGTGTGTGTGTGTGTGTGTGTGTGTTGGTGTTTTCTTGTACCCAACATTTTTTTTCTTTTTTGGTAAAACTACTGCTTTGGGAAACCACACCTCTCCACTGTCATATATGTGGTCCAAGTGGGACTGAATCCCCACTCACTGTTGTTGCAGTGAGCAGCCCTTCATGGAACTGTGCTGGTCAGTTTCTTTATTCCACAACCGTGGTTTGGGGATGATGGGTCTGTGACTGCAATAAGGTCACCAAGACTCATCCCCATGTCATTTGATAGGATCTGAATAAAAGTAATCTTTTTTTCTTTTTATTATGATTGCAAGATGTGTGGATATTTAAACTTGATTTGCAACACCATGTGGATAAGACCTAAGAGAGCAGTAGAAGAGAACATTGAAACACAGAGCCTCTGGCTCCAGACACTTCTTTTATTATTATTATTATTATTATTGTTAATTATTTTCATTATTGATTTTAGAGAGAGAGGAAGGGAGAGGGAGAGAGATAGAAACATTGATGAGAGAGAACATCAATTGGCTGCTTCCTGCCTGCCCCCGACTGGGGATTTGACCCACAACCTGGGCATGTGCTCCAGATACTTCTTCTTTTTTTTTTTTTATCCTCACCCGAGGACATTTTTTTAATTTTTTGTTCAGATAGAGTGGGAGGGAGAGAGAGGAAGAGAGAGAGAGAGAGAGAAACATCAATGTGAAAGTGACACATCGAGGGGCTGCCACCCGCACGACCAACCAGGGCCAGGGACAAACTGCAACCAAAGCACATGCCCTTAGCGGGAACCGAACCCGGGTCTCTCTGGACCACAGGCCCATGCTCTAACCGCTGAGCCAAACCGGCCAGGGCTCCAGATACTTCTTAAGAGAACTTAACCTTGTCTTGAGATTTTGTTAAAATATATCTATATTGTTGAAAGTATTACAGATGTTCTCTCTTTTTCCCCTATTGACCCCCTCTACATTGCTCTCTCCACCACCTTCACTGAACTATTGTCTGTGTCCATGGGCCATGCACATGTGCATATAAGTTAGTTATTTGGTTAATCTCTTTTTGTCCCCCCTCCCCATTTCCCTCTGAGATTTATCATTCTGTTCCATGTTTCCATGTCTATAAATCTACTTACTTTCTTCATCAGTTTATTTTGTTCATCAGATTCCACATATAAGTGAAATCATATGCTACTTGTCTTTCTCTGACTGGCTTATTTTGCTTAACATAATACTCTCTAGGTCCTTCCATGTTGTCTCAAAGGATAAGAGATCCTTCTTTTCTACAGCTGCATAGTATTCCATTGTGTAAATGCACCACAGATTTTTAATCCATTCATTTACTGATGGACACTTGGGTTCTTTCCAGATCTTAGCTGTTGTAAATAGTGCTGCTATGAACATGGGGTACATATATTCTTTCTGATTGGTGTTTCAGGATTCTTAGTATAAATTCCTAAAAGTAGGATCACTGGGTCAAATGACAGTTCCATTTTTAATTTTTTGGGAAAAGCGAACTCTAGTACACTGCTGGTGGGAATGCAGACTAGAGCAGCCACTATGGAAAACAGATGGAGATTTTCATGTATCAATAATTTTCTTTATTTGCTTAAACCTTATAATCTGGTTTGCCAGGTACTGTTTTATTC
This sequence comes from Tadarida brasiliensis, assembly GCA_030848825.1. Classification (NCBI taxonomy): domain Eukaryota; kingdom Metazoa; phylum Chordata; class Mammalia; order Chiroptera; family Molossidae; genus Tadarida; species Tadarida brasiliensis. The sequence continues at coordinate 19,885,001 of CM061258.1, forward strand.
TATCTCTGACATTTAATCTACTCTAGCCAGTTTAATCACAGAGTTATTAGGTTTTAGAATTTAGAGAATAGAGAAAAAAAACCTTTGAGTATACTAACCAAAGATTTGACTATAAAGGATTTTACCATATTACTGTCCATCTGGCAACCACCATGATGGTGGAGACTGTGCACTAGAAACTTTACTGTAGCATCCCCAGGAGAATCATATGTTTCCATTACTCTTCTTGTGAAGAGATGGTCTCTTCCCAGGGGAATGTTATTTACATTGCTCAATTCTGCCTACACATCTTGTGTGTCTACTTGGAGGAACATATCTTTCAGCTTTGAGAAAATATAGGAAATGTTTTTATTTCCTTTCTTCTAGCTCTTATGACACAGCAAAACACTATAGAAAATACTAGAGTGGGTTCTGAGTGAAACAATATTCAGTATTGTAAAAAAAAAAAAAAAAAGTGAAAAAATCCCAAATTCGAAAGGGGTTTTGAATCATTCAACTTACAGTGTGACCATCATCACATCTCTAGCTTACCTTCTCAGCTCAATACTACCCTCTGAGAATGACTGCATTTCAAGTTCATGTTAGTGCTGAGAAATCAGCATTAATGATAAAGTCATCACCAATTTTATGAACTTACTATATACTAGAGAGCAGAAAACTTTTTAATAACTCGTTTGGGACATCTTAGTTCATACAAGAGGAAATTAGATAAAATATAATCCATTGCCTTGCCTTACAATGTAGATTACTAGTGGCTTAAAATAGTTAAAAATAACTTTCAACAATAAAGATAAATTAACAATAATAATAATAATGATGATATAAAAAAATCTGGGAAAGCCATTTTCCTATCCCTTCAAACCCTTTCTGCTTGTGTGCCAAAATGCAGGCCCCAAACAATCCAATCAGATTGTAGACACAAAGTTTGTGTGCCTTCTTCAACCTCACATGACTTCGCAGTTGTTTATGGGATTTGTGTCTCCATTAAATATTACAGAAGTGTTAAAATTACAGATTATCAGCTATGTAAATTATGAAACATAGGCCATTTTTATTTTTTCATTAAAATTATTAAAATCAAAATTTCTCATCATGATGTAAAATATGAATACTGATTGGTATTTTAGGCTTCTTACGATATATTCCTAACAGTGGGATCACTGGGTGAAATGGCAATTCCATTTTTAATTTTTAAAGGAAACTCTGTACAGTTTTCCATAGTGGCCACACCAGTCTGTACTCCCACCAGCAGTATACTAAGGTTCTCTTTTCTCCACACCCTCGCCAGCACTGGCTGTTTGTTGATTTATTGACGGTAGATTTTCTGACAGGTCTGAGGTGATACCACACTGTCGTTTTAATTTGCATCTCTCTGATGATTAGTGACATTGAACATTTTTTTTATATGTCTCTTGGCCATTAGTATGTCCTCTTTAGAGAAGTGCCTGTTTATGTCCTTGGCCCATTTTTAAATTTGATTATTTGTCTTCCTCTTGTTAAGTTGTATCAGTTTTTTATATATTTTGGAAATTAATCCTTTATCAGATGTATCACTGGCAAATATGTTCTTCCATACAGTGGGATCACTTTTCATGAATCCTGAAACACAAATCAGAAAGAATATATGCACCTCTATGTTCATAGCAGTGCTGTTTATAATAGCTAAGATCTGAAAACAGCCCAAGATGTAGATGAGTGGATAAAAAAGCTGTGGTACATTTACACAATGGAATACTATGCAGCTGTAAAAAAGAAGGACATCTTACCCTTTGAGACAGCATGGAGAGACCTGGAGAGTATTATGCTAAGCAAAATAAACCTGTCAGAGAAAGATAAGTATCACATGATCTCAACTATATGTGGAATCTAATGAACAAAATAAACTGATGAAGAAAATAGATTTACAGACATGGAAGCCTGAAACAGAATGATAAATTTCAGAGTGAAGTGGGGAGGGGAGGTGGGAAGAGATAAACCAAAGAACTTATATGTGTATATACATAACCTGTGGACACACGACAGTATGGTGAAGGCAAGAGGGCAAAAGCAGGGAGGAAGAGGTCAATGGAGGAAAAACAGAGACATATGTAATACTTGCAACAATAAAGATAAATTTTAAAAATATAAACAGTTGCTGAAACAGTGTGAAGAGGAATGCTCTGGTTTACCATGGTTATGGGTTAACATGATTTACCATGTAGTGCAGGTTCAGGACAATGACTAGAGACATATTTGTCCTTCTAGTCCTTAAATTTTCAGTTCACTACTTTCAGGACTGAGTATGTTTTATATTTCTGTCTATGTCAATTGACAGTCATCCCAGAGAACACAGAGAACAGTGTGGTGGATGTGGGGGGGAGAGGGGCTGGAGCGGGGAGGAGGGTGTCAAAGGAGGAAAAAGGAAGGACATCTGTAATAAAAAAATTTTAATTAAGTATTTTTAAAAAGAGATAAGTCATACTCGTGAATAGGTTAAATTACTAAAAATAATAGAAATAAATTAATTATATACATGTATGTCGACATTTACAATTTTAATGTTATATGAGTTGTATAGTATATAATGCTTACTTAATATATTTTACTTTATTCACTATAGATTGGACAGCATGAAACTGAGCACACATGATACCTCATTAATAACATAATAAAAAAGGAGATCATATTATACAACAATAACATAGTGTTGATTATCTCACGGGTGTATTGATTGTTTAATCCATTGAGAAAACTGAGCTAAAAGTCTTAGATAATTTTACTTTACGTTACTATTAAAATGCAATTATACTTATGGAACAAATTTCTTTTTAAAATAATGCCATAATTTCTAACCAGTAAAGGGAAAGTTTTTTTAAAAAATGTATTAAAAGAAGTCTTCTCTGTTGATCCCAGTCCTTGATTTTGTCTCCATCAAATTAAAAATAAAAATACAAAATGTTATGATATTTCTTCATGTTGCATTTCAAGCCTACAATGATGTTTACATAACATATGTGGTTCTTTTGTCCTGTTACCTATAGATTTATATTCAAATCACATGGCAACATCACCTTGGCATATATTGCCTGCAGCACTCAACATTCATTATTAAATTAAAAAAAATATATATATATATATATATTTTATATATAAATCTATATATATGTTATATATATATAATCTATATATATCTTATAAATATATATATATATATATATATATATATATATATATATATTACTGAGTTCCTCAGGTTGGACCTAGGCTTTTATACCAGTTGTAGGGGTACAAATATGACAGAATTTTCCTGGTAGGAGAGTAAAAAGCCAGTTAACAAGCTATTGCATAATGAATAATACATTTAACATTGTGAAAACACAGTATTTTGAAATAATAATAAGTGGGAATTATTTAATATATAATGGAAAATTGGCCATGCAAAACGTATAATTTTTTTACATTGCTGAAATGATAAAAAGAGCAGGATCTTATACTTATTCTAAAATTTAGTATTGCCTTGCTCCCTAACTCTGGCCGTATTTACACTAGAATAATTGTAGAAACATAGCAAATAAGGTGCAGTTATAACTCTGGAAAAAAACACAACACAGTCTCTGTTATTGATATATAGACAGTAATCACATCCATACGAGAAGATGAATAAATTAAGATTTATTAATAACTTTACTAAACAATACAAGAGTAAACGTCCAGTCCAGATATTTTATTTTACTTCCTATGTGACCTTCAATGGTCAATTAGCTTATGGTGATGTTTTTCTCTCAGTTGTAAAAGGTAGAAAAATATTGCTCACACTTGAGAATTGTGAGGATTAAATAAAATTTATATAAAACATTGCAGTGTAATGTAGTATGTCAAATAACTCCTGAAACACACACAAACAAGATGCTTTTTAAGTAAAGATATATAAAAGAGGAAAATAATGTCATTGGCATCTGAATGAGAGAAAAGTCATGAGAGTCTTAAATGTTAAATTTAGTAGTAGATTAGAATCTGACTGAGAACTGAATTCATTCCGGAGTGATTTTTAGTTCACTTTTTTCTTAGAATTTATAATTTAACATTTTGATTCCTCACCACCATGGAAAGAATGAGAAAACAAAATCTCAAGGGAAACTCCTCTTTGATTCCCTGCTTCAGATCTTCTCTGTGTTTGAGATCTATGTTGCATATTCTTCCTTTGATCTCTGCCTGAAAAGACAGATCTAAACTTTGGTCTGAAGAGTCCTAGGTGGACATACACAAGACAAAAGTTTAAAAATAAGTGTCATAAGGAGGATCCAGGTATAATACAATTACATTAAATTCAATTAACATATTTTTAAAATATCTGATTGTCCAAATATTAATAATGGCTCTTCTTATATAGCCATCTTTCCTCTCTCATTATACATTAACACTGCAGTACTTCTATAATTACACAAAAATGTTACCAAAAATTAGAGGTAAAAAGTAAATATAGAAAATACTTAATAGAGAATACTAGAAATACCACTATTACAATAGTTTCAAGTATATGACAGAAAAAAGTAAACAACCTAATTAAAAATAAGTAAAAATTATAGACAAAAAATCCACAGAAGATGATTCAAATATGCAGTTGTTATTAAAAGAATATTTACTTATTTACTACTGAGCCAAAAACTTATGAAAAAAGACAGTGAAATATTATTGTCAATTCATAGATTAGAAAATTAAACAGTATAATTATACCAAGTGCTTATTAACAGAGGGTACTATATGGGAACTCTGATACGTTGCTGGTGGGAGAGTAAATTACTATCATCTTTTGGAACAATATCTGGTAATACAAAACTTTTAAAAAAATTAAATGTACTTTTTTTATATGTTCAAGTAATATCACTATGGAGAAATTATTCTACAGAAATAAAGTTAACTATATATAGTTATCTTTATTTTAGAATAAACACACACACCATATTTGGCACTGATAAAAGAAAAACCAGAATACTTATATTTAGGAAAATGATTGAAACTTTTATGTAACTATGTAATTGATTAACGCCAGTAAAATGAGTTAAATACAAACACTTTAAATGAATGTTTACCACTTGCCTCCTCTTCCAAGGCACTGTTTTAGGCCTTGCTGATACAACGATTCAAACATCTGTTAAACTGGAAGGTTAGTGTGAGAGCATGAAATCTCTGACAGTCATGGACACGAGATAGTGACCGCCTAATCCCAAACTCCTCGCCAGTGAGGTCCACTAGGTGCTATGAGAAGCATGGAGGGCAAGCTGAGAGACTGGAGAATCTCCTTCTATGATGCAGTCCCAGTGGGTGGAAGCATCTGCTATTGCAGCAAAAGAATAAACACGAAGATGATTTTTCTACTAAGGAGCAAAAGCCTTCGACTTCTGTGACAAGGGCAGCAAATGTGTTGCCACAAGGGATTAGAGGAAAACTTATTGTAGCTGGAAAGAAGGGGAAAATAAGTCTTTTACACTTGGAATGGGAAAGGAAACCAGCTTTGGCAGGACTATTAGAGGACTCAGTGTTGAGGCCCAGGGGAGGAGGAGGAGGGTTTGCAGAATCCCTGAGAAAACTCCACATCTTTGAATCAATGACATAGGATCTACCTAAGACAGAGACTAGAGCAGGACACCAGAGAACCCCAGCAAAACTGTCCTTCAAAATTTAAGGATATAGAAAAATATTCATTCAGGGAAAAGCACACACACACATACACACAAAGTATTATTAGAACTGGCTGAAATTTTTCAAATAAAAGGAACATGATACCAGACAGAATCTGGTTAGTACAATGACATAAAAACAGAAAGAAATATTGGGGAATATACTGTTATAAAGTTCTTATACTACAAATGAAGCAGTATAAAGTTATTTGAAGGTTGATTGTGATTAATAAAATATAAATATATATAGAAGGGCCAAGAGTAACCACCAACAAAATTACAAAAAGAAGTTTAAATTATAAGCCAATAGTGAAAAGTAAATGAAATTTAAAATAAAATTTAAAATAATTAAATTATTTAAAATAATAATTTTAAAAAGAAAGAAAGAAAAACAAGTGGATAAAATCAGAGAAGCAGGACACAGAGATATATGGGAGAAATAGAAAACTAACTGGAAAATAAATTTTAATCAAAACAAAATAATTATATCAAAAGTAACTTGTCTAAAAACACCAAATAATGGATTGAGATTTTCAGATTAAAGAAAACAAAGCCAATTATATGTTTTCTAAAATAAAGTCATTTTACACATAAAATTATGCATAGAAAGATTAGAAATATAAATCATGCCAGTGTAAATGCAAAGAAAACTAGAACATCTACATTGACATCAGACAAAGTAGACACCAAATCAGGAACTATTACTACAGGTTTGGAATGTAGAAGAATTCTGGGATAGGGAAAGAAACACGCTTTTTCCTTTCACACCACTCTATGAGGAACTGTACAGATGCTTAGCAATTGCTATCCCATGGTTAGTTTTAAGTAAGCTTAACAACAGAAATGTTAAATATCATGCTTATTTATACATGGTGGGATGAATGTGATTTATTCTTAATTTTTCTATTAGTATTTTTAAATTAATGACTATTCTTTTGCTTTTTTTTCCCCCAGTTAATAATTAGTAAGAACTAAGTTGTGACATAGAGTGTCTATGTCCACATTTCTTTTCATTTATAACCATTAACATGGTTATCTATTTTCCATACCAAGTATTAGTAAAGATAACTATCCATATATGTCACATCAAAATGTGTAATTTGTATTTGAGTGTAAATAAGAGTCCCTTAAATTTGGATGGATTCAAACTGTGAGTCCTTACAAGACTTGGAAGTAAATGAAATTTCCTGAAAAATAAACAAATACAAAATTCTTTAAAGGTCATACCAAGCATCCATGACCTTTGTTTTTTAACTTAGTTTTTATTTTATTTTATTTTTGTACTGGTGATATAGAGGGTCAGGGGTGTTCTAATTCCTGACAAAACTGACACCTAATTGGTACCATTGAGTTAGGAAAAGTATGTAGGCTATTGCCTTTCTTATTTTTAGGCAATGAAAAATTCTGTTCTCTAAATACATGTAAAGGAAAGGAAAATGCTCATCACATTTAGCAAAGTGAAGTAAAGTCCAAAAAATTATGAGTGCACACAGTAGATATCAATTACTATGAAAAAATACAAAAACAAATTAGAAAAACACACATTCCAACAAAAATGATCAAAAGACTTGAGCAGGTATTTCATAGAACAGAAAACACACATGGTCAATAAGCATATGAAAAAATATTCAGTTTGAATAGCAAAGAGACACATAAGTATTTAGGTTTGGAGTATTGATATTGATGGTTGTATTGTTCTCAGTGGCAGACATTTTCAATAGAACGCTTACCTATGGAAGAATGAAAAATGAATGGTGGTATAGTCACACAAATGATATTATAAAACAGTTCAAATAAATAAATTTCAGAGACTGACATCAATAGAGCAACATATTAATTATAATTTGAGAATATCTCAAAAAATGGCACAAAATATAATACATTTGCTATGAAATTAGAAGTATTTTCCACAAAAAGGATACATATATTCCTAATATATATTCCTAAATATATATATCTTAACACTTTATATATATTTATAATATATAAAAAATGGAACTGTATAATAGAAGATAGATGGAATAATACATTATTCAGAATGGTGGTTTACTAGGTATTATTAAATTTACTATATTTACTTTGATATAAGCATGTGCCTAGTTAGTGAAATTCTAATTAACAACTTATCAGTATGTTCTATTATTTTGTTTGTTCCTTATTACATAAGAGAAGCAGATAAAAAGTATTTCAGAAAATGTTAGTGACTAAGGAAGGACAGAGTAATTTACCAATAACTATTGTTTCCTAATCCCACAGAGTTGCAAGTTGAATCCCTAGGGTTTTCTTTTTTTCTGTCTTTGTCCATGCGGTCAAGTGTAGGTATTAGGTAAATTGTATGGCACTGCAAGAAGCTGGATCAGCCCTGAACCAGTTCTGTTGCCTTCCTGATTTGGTTATTCCCAATGGCTTGGCATGTGGGATTGTCAATGTCAATGTCACCTCTATACTGTTTTTGCCTCCCAGGACACAAATTTTCAGAGAACTGTCTTATCATAGGAATCAGCAAATGAAGGCAAGATTACTCCTTGCTGCACTGAATACTACATTCGTACTTCCTTCCATTTAAGCATATTGCAAGACAAAAATAGACAATGTATAATGCATTGGTGTCATGCAATCATAGAAAAATTCGGAAAAAGCAGGTCTTTGGTCAATGATGCTAGAAGTTTGCATAAATATTGCTAGCCTCTACGTGAAAACAACACATACCCCCTTGAACAAAAACCTCGCGAGTATGGAGTACATTTTGAACTTAATTTATCTACTAAATGCCAACAGATGAGCTGTAACAGGAAGAAGCAGGCGACCGTCGGACTTTGTGAGACATGTGCTGCCTACTCAGATTTCTCCCTGATCTCTGAAGCATAGCAGGTAGTGGGAAAAGACTGCACTTAAAAATGGGCCATGTTAAATGAAATAAGAAACAAAGAATGCTTGTTCTCCTACTTCTGCTCTTGCTTCTCTTCATGTCTCAGTAAAACTTGACAGAATTAATGTTAGGTCTTTTCCAATAAGAATAGAAAATGTTTCTCTTGTGCAGAGGATGGTTAGATGGATTGAAAATTCTCCCTATAATAAACTCTAGGCTGAAAAGAGAAAGCTCAGTTGGAAGTTGTATTCTTTCCATCACAAATCTGTGAGGCAAAGGGAATGTAGTATTTTGCTTCACAATTGTATAATTATCTGCTTTAAGAGTTTGGGTGTTAAGAGTACTTAATTTGAATTGGCTATGCCTCAGAGAGGTTAAAGAGGATTGGAATAAGCTGACCCTGCTAATAGAGCAGCTGATGTCTGAAGTCTTTCATTTGGTGGGCTGGCTTGGAGGCTTGGAGAAATAGATAACTCATGACACACAAATTTTATATAATTAAAGCTTGCTTAACAAAGTGCAGAATATATTTTCAGCAGAGCATACTAAGAGTCACTGAACTAGCAGATATTCAGTAAGAAGTTTCTTGATTCTATCAGGATTCTTAAAGGAAACTAAGAGTTGCAATGCTGCCAAATTGAGGGAAGCCTTGTATTAAGGATCATCAAAACAGTTTATTTCCTGCTCTGGCCAGGTAGCTCAGTTGGATCTTCCCTGTACACCATGGTTGTGGGTTCAATCCCTGGTCAAGTCACATACAAGAAGCAACCAATGAATGCATGAATAACTGGAACTACATGTTGATGTTATTCTCTCTCTTTCCTCCCTTCCTCTTTCTCTGTAAAATCAATAAATAAATAAAAAATAAAACAAAAATTTCATTTCTAAATTAGCACCTAAAAAACATCAAACTACTTTAAATGTTTACAAAAGTTATCTATCTCTATCTGTCCATCAGGTAGATGGATAGATAGCAATAGATAGAGACAGATGATAGGTAGGTAGGTAGGTAGGTAGGTAGGTAGGTAGGTAGATAGATAGATAGATAGATAGATATCATTCATTATGTTCTAATATCCAGGTTTGGGGCACAGAATCTTTTCTGGAGCTATATTATTATGGTCTATCCCGAAATATATAAAGGACATTTATTGTTTCTATATGATTAAATCCAAATGTGGTCTTTCTGTTCTCTTTTTCTAAAGGCTGCTTCCTATATAATGCATAGTATGAAATATTACCATTTGCTAGTTTCCCTCCCCCACTTTTTTTACCACTGTAAGATAAGGTGCAGGAGAAGAGGGATGATGACTGACTTTACTCCCCTCAGCATCTCCAGTGTCGAGTACATGCTTGCTAAACATTTGTTGAATGCATGAGTGAGCGAATGAGCTGTGCAGTTAGAAGATGAAAAGCTGAATGTCATAATATGCCAAAGACTGACAACTAGATGACAAGATATTTCCAAACTCCCAGACAAACATTTCTAAGTTAAGGTAAAACTCTCAAATCTATTGTCAATCCAGGAAAACATTTACTCTACCTCTGTCCTATAGTATGAGTTAGACATATTTCAGTTTTCTGAGAAAAATAATATTGGAATAAACTTTGAAGCCTTGCAATGGTACAAGATTTTGAGCACTTGTTTTTGGTTGGTTGTCACCCCACCCCCATTTCTTATGTAATTAAGAATCAGAAAAAAATCATTTTTGGTACAGTATGTCAGAGCTCAAGCCCACCAAGGTGGATCTGTGCTAGGCATAGGTGGGGGAGAAAATAGGTCAGTTACACAAAGGAAACTGACCAAATAAGCAAAACTGGGGAAAAAAAAAACAAGCAAACAAACAAAACCAGAAGTCAAAGTTAGCAACACTGTACCAGATAATGGGTGACAACATGGAATGGGAATAAACAAGCATGAATACTGAAGTTGGAGTGAAAGTGGAATGAGTGCCTGAGAAAAGTAGCACTCTAATAGCAATGAGCACATTTAATGCCAAAATCTAGGTTCTCGGTTCCACTCTCCATTGAACAGAACCAGGGTTCCTTGCAGATATAGCTGATTGCAAAACTAGAGCAGTAAAATTATAAGATGATCCTTCAGTGTATTGTTCTAAAAAGCAGGAAAGTGCTGAAAGAATAATGGAGGCATCTAGAAAGGCCAAATTTGAGCATTGAAATAATAGCCTCAATAGATTATAATCCACAAAAGAAAAAAATTAAACCATATTGATTTAAATGAATAAATATATACATTGAAAGATTAATTATGTACGAGATATGTGCATAATTTCAAGTTGTCTCCCCAGAAAATACTTGACTAATAAATTGGTAGAGTATATTTCTAATAGAGAAGGCTGGCTAACACAATGTGATCAATATGATAAAGTGATCCATGTGAATATAATCACGATAAATCAAAAGCATGCATCACCTGAGAGTATGCAATGAGAACACATTGTTACTCTGTGATATTCTCACCAAAGAAATATATCTTGAATCTAACCATTGTTTGAGGCACATAGACACAGGACTAAGATATAGAAATAAGATCTGTCTGGCCTGCAAAGAGATAGGGAAGTAAGAAAGAGAACTGAAAAAATAAAATGAATGCCCTTATGATGGGACTGGTTTGGGTTGTTGTCAAACATTTAAGGCAAATTCAAGGTCCATGCCACTATTTCTCCTTAAGCTTTGAATTTGCCACTTAGATAGGAGATGTGACTATAACTTGAGCTTATAAACATAGGCACAAGTTGAAGCACATCACTTTGATTGTTGTCATTTTGCTTTATTTTAGTTGTGTTTGTTTGTTATTTCAGCCTAATCAACTGTTGATTATTGTCTTCTTATTTCTACCACTCAGGCAATAGATATAACTCTACCACTGCTCCCATGAATCTGATTCACCCTGTGTGATTCTATGCTAATTTGGACTGGTTCTTTCTTTCTTTCTCTTTCTTTCTTTCTTTCTTTCTTTCTTTCTTTCTTTCTTTCTTTCTTTCTTTCTTTCTTTCTTTCTTTCTCTCTCTCTCTCTCTCTCTCTCTCTCTCTCTCTCTCTTTCTTTCTTTCTTTCTTTCTTTCTTTCTTTCTTTCTTTCTTTCTTTCTCTCTCTCTCTCTCTCTCTCTCTCTCTCTCTCTCTCTCTCTCTCTCTCTTTCTTTCTTTCTTTCTTTCTTTCTTTCTTTCATCAGCATTAAGACTCTTCTGCACATTTGACACATACTTCCTCCAAAATCTCCAAATTGAATTATTTCACTGATTTTCAACCGGTATGCCATGAGAATATTTAAATCATGCAATGCCTGACTAGTCAGGAGCACTGACCTCTTTTCCCTTAGATTGTCAAATAAAAAACCCACAACAGTCAACACAGCAATAGCCGCCAGTTGTGAAGGAATCAAAATTATACCTATTATTTTTTTTTGTCAGATTGATAAAAAAAAATTATGTATTTTTTTTCCTTTGGTGTGTCTCAGAATTTTAGTAGTTACATGTGCCATGAGATATAAAAGGTTGAAAATCACTAGATTATTTGATTTTTTGCCAGTGTCCCTTTCTCTGTTTCTAGTTCCCCAAGAATAGAGTCTTTAGCCTCCTTTAGAATCATGTTTCACAATTACATCCACGCATTGTGGATGTTACAATGATTTTTTAGAAATTAAATCCACTTGCTTAAGGCATTACAAATAGTGCTGAGAATATCTTAGAAATAAATTATCTGAAACACTTAAACAGAGAAGAAGAGGATGAAAGGATGGGGAAAAAAAGAAAACAAATTGTCATAGATTCACTTTTATAAATATCTTGAATTCTATCGCATGTTTAGTTCCTAACCCTGGAAAAATCTAGAGGGAGGTTAAACAGAATCGGTCACTCTTTTTCTTCATTCAGTCTCTCTTCCCGGACTGAATATTTTGCTTTTTCTGGCTTCTGACATTATTCTGACTCATGTTCTTCTTAGTTATTCCTTTCCCCTGGAAATGTTTTCTTGGATGGCATTTCAGGATTTCAAAACTGTTAAGTGATCTGAAGTTTACTCTAAGGATATATTTATTTCTCCAGACTCTTTTGTGAAATGAGATCACTACAGCCATGTAACTGGATTTGCTTTATCACTCCATCAATACTTCTCTCACAGAGCAGTGGCAAGAGGAATCTCAGGGAAAGCAGTGGCTGTAAGGGAAAATGAGTTTGAACAGAAATGGGGGCACCCGGACTTATAGGAGAATGATTTTTAAAGTAATATAGAGAAATAAAGATTTACAGTATGAGAATCATTGCACCAACAAAAACTTCTTAAAGTCCTTTTCTTTTTTACTCTGTGTATCCTTCTTTAGGTCTCTTGCATCTGTCCCCAGCTCTTCCCCATTTATTCTACTTTTTTTCACTGCATTATTGAAGAGGCCATTGACCCTAGTTCCCCTGTCTGTCTTAGTATCCTTTCCTTTCCAAGTCAATTCTTAAAAATTAAAAGTTTCCAGGAATTCCGTTAAATAAAAAGTTTTTACTATAAATACATTTGTATTGAGGGTTCCAAATACACACATAGTTTCATAAAATGTTTATAACAATCCCGATTACTTTGAAGGTAATGTTTATTGTTAATAAATGTGCTAAGTCTACTCTATAAATAATTTAAAAAAAAAAAACACAAACACTGAGAAACTAAGTAACTTATATAGGTTAAAAAAAAAGAAGAAGAAGCCTTGAATGAAATTTAGATGTAAATTATGACTCCTAAATGCAGTTTTTGACTTTTATTAATTTCTCCAAAAATTTTGGCATTCTTGTGTTATGTTCTAAAAATACAAGCAAAATTAGAGAAACGAGTAAGTGACAATATTTATGGCAGAAAAAAAAAAGCTTTGTTTATCTTTAGATCAATTTTGCTATGTTCCAAATAATTTTAAACATCCAAAAGTATAGAATATCCTTTGAAGCACAGTATAATCTCATTATTTTAATTTTTTAAAAAAATATTTACAGTAGATTCCTCACACTTAACTTTACATGAGAAATGTATATAGATGTATAATTTTAGGTGGTATTCTTTAAAAACAGATACTGCCCTGGCTGGTTTGGCTCAGCGGTTAGAGCATCGGCCTGCGGTCCAGAGAGACCCGGGTTCGGTTCCCGCTAAGGGCATGTACTTCGGTTGCAGTTTGTCCCCGGCCCTGGTTGGTCGTGCGAGTGGCAGCCACTCGATATGTCACCTTCACATCGATGTTTCTCTCTCTCTCTCTCTTCCTCTCTCTCCCTCCCACTCTATCTGAACAAAAAATGAAAAAATGTCCTCGGGTGAGGATAAAAAAAAAAAAAAAAAAAAACAGATACTAAACATCCTTGAGGACATTATGCTAAGTGAAATAAGCTAGACACAGAAGCACAAATACTGCATGATTCTACTTATATGATGTATCTAAAATAATTCGATTCATAAAATCAAAGACTAGGTTGGGATTACCAGGGCTGGAGAGTAGGGTAGAATGGGAAGAAATAGTAAATTATTAATAAATATGGATACATTTTCCAGTAAGTAAGATGAATAAGCTCAAGAGATCTGCTGTACAACATTGTACCTATAGCCAATAATAATGTATTGAACACTTAAAATTTGTTGAGGATATATAACTCTCATGTTAAGTGTGTTTATCACAATAAAAGTTTAAATATGTATGTGTTTGTATATATATATATTTATATACATATATATTTAAAAATAATTCACTAAATAAATACCAAACAAAAACTACAACAAAAGTTTACATTAAAATAACAAAAGATAGTCAATTTTTGCTGCAAATGAGTTGTGAGATCTGTGATGAACATTGGAATGATAGGGTTTTTGAAACTAAGATAATTTACAAATTAGGTTAAAACAAGCCCTAAGAGAAATGTTATCAAAACAGTCAAATATTATTATAATAGTTGTAAACAGCATACAAGTCTGATGTTGATTTAACTGGTTCTCTTCATGTAGTGGTTCAGAAAAGTAATTTTTCTATAAAATTTTACACAAAATGGTTATTAATTATTTATTTATATTTGAAGATCTTGTAAAAATTCTATTCAGAGGTATACACTTTTATAATACATTATTTTCCTTCTTTCTACAAAACTGATTTTTTTTTTTATCCTCACCTGAGGACATTCTTGCATCCATCTTCAGATAGAGCGGGAGGGAGAGAGGGAGGAAGAGAGAGAATCGATGTGAGAGAGACACATCGACTGGTCACCACCTGCATGACCCCAATTGAGGCCAGGGACAAACCGCAACTGAGGCATGTGCCCCTAGCGGGAAGGAACCCATGTCTCTCCGGTCCGCAGGCCGACGCTCTAACCGCTGAGCCAAACCGGCCAGGGCCAAAACTGATTTTTTAATTGATTTTTAGAGAGAAAGGAAGGGAGAGGGAGAGAAAGAGAAACACTGATGTGGGAGCAGAACATCGATCAGCTGTCTTCTGCATGCCCCCTGCCAGGAATCCAGCACAAAACCCAGGCATGTGCCCTGACCAAGAATTGAACCAGCAACCTTTTGGTATACGGGATGACACCAAACCAAGTGAGCTCCACCAGCCAGGGCAGAACTGATCCTAACATAACTTGCAAGACAAGTCTCTTGGCAATAAATATCCTCAAATTTTATTTGCCAAGATGGCTAGGCACCAAAATCAGGTTGCACTACCACTGAACTCTGGCCAGGAAAGACAACTGGCTCCCCTCCATGGTTGGACAGAGCCTCTGGCTCAGCTCTCTGCTCAAGTGCCATTGTAAGTGGGCCTCTAGGATGGGCAGTGCAACTTCCTGGGTACTCTGTTTAGGCTTCTTGTTCAAGTGAGGCTGGAGGCTATATTTAGCCAAAGAGAGGGCTTAGAATTTGCTTCAAAGCCCAGGTAGGGCCATAGAATGAGCTCAATGGCTGGTATGGTGGATTGTCTATGGAACCAAATCAGGCAGAACTACCTACCTGGCTTCCTGTCCAGACAGAGCCACCAGTTTAATTCTGTAAATCTGTTGGCTAAGCTCTTTCCTTGGATGCTGCTGAAAGTGGTGCTATAGGATGGGCTACACAACTTCGCTTGTTTCTGGTTAGGATTCCTGGTCAGGCGAAACTGAGGGCTATCTTCTGTAATAGGTGGGACTTTGAGTTTGCTTCTATGCCCTGATGGGTAAAATAATAGACTGCAAAACTGATTTGGCTTGTTGCCTGGGTATCTGAGTCAAGCAGAAATGCTTCCCTGGCCAGACAAGTCCACTAGCTCAGGTCTGCAGATGGACAGAAGATCTGCATAGACATGTTTCAAAGAAGACATACAGATGGCCAACAAGCACATGAAAAGATGCTCAAAATCACTAATTATTAGGAAAATGCAAATCAAAACCATAATAACATGTCACTTCACATCTGTTAGAATGGCTATCATCAAAAGATAATAGATAAGTCTTGGAGAGGATGTAGAGAAAAGGAAATCCTCATTCACTATTGGTGGGAATGTGAATTGGTGCAGCCACTATGGAAAGCATTATAGTAATTCCTCTAAAATTTTTTTTAAAAAAAAGAACAATCATATAATCCAGTTATTCAATTTCTGGGTATTTATCCGAAGAAAACAAATACAAGAACTCAAAAAGATATACCCCACCCCTCATTCTTTGCAGTATTATTTACAACAGCCAAGATATGGAAACAACTTAAGTGTCTATCAGTGTATAAATGGATAAAGAATGGAATATTAGTCAGCCATAAAAAATAAAATATTGTTATTTGTGACAACATAGATGGAACTTCTAGGCATAATGCTAAGTGAAATGTCAGAGAGAGAAAGAGAAACACCATAAGATTTCTTTTACATGTTGAATCTAAAACACACACACACACACACATATTAAAACAAAACAAAATAAACATTATAATAAACAAAAAATAAACAAGCTCATAGAAACAGAGAACAGATTGGTGGTTACCAAAGAAGATGGGGGATCAGGGGTGGGAGAAATGGATGAAAGATATCAAAAGGTACAAGCTCCCATTTATAAAATAAATAAGTCAAAAGGATGTAATGTACAGCATGGCAAAAATAGTTAATAATATCATATTGCACAACAAAAGTTGCTCAGAGAGTAAATCTTTAAAGTTCTCATCACAAGAAAATAAATTGCAACTATGTATAGTGATGAATGGTAACTAGATTTATTGTGTTAATCATTTCAGTGTATACAAATATTGAATCGTTTATGTTGTAGACATGAAACTAATATAAAGTTATGTCAATTTTACCTCAATTAAAAATAAGATTTTAAAAATCACCTCTTTGCATACTCTTTGACTGTTTTAGAAACTATCAATTTACCATTTAACCACCTAGCCTGAAGTTGGAGTGAGTCCAGCAGGTATCCATTATAGACTAGAAGTAGTCAATCTGGAACTGGGCTCAAGGGGATCCAGAGGGCACATATAAGCTGCACAAACAAATGACCAAACTCCCATGTCATCTATGACATCATTAGGATTTCTTATACCTAGTTGATGGAGAATGGAAAAGCACACAGTCAGTACACAGATAAATTAGCTTGGTATATATGTATAAATTGTTGACAGCTTATGCTGTGTAGTCCCATGCAAGACTGGCCCTGAAAGACAAGGGTAAAGTGAATACTCACAGTAGGCAGAGTGTGGACAGTGTAGCTGATCATCCACTTTGTGTAGAACGAGGATTGACCTGGAGTAAGGACATACAAGAGGCATGTGGACCTTGCATCACAAGTCAATTCTCATCATTAAGCATCTACTGCAGAAGAGGCACAAAACAACCAAATCCAGAAGATGACTTATCAAATTAAATGTGAGCCAGTGTTTGTCACTGGGAATCTCAGTGCTTGTGGCATAGATCTTGAAAGGAATAGCCATGGCAGTATGCTTGGAGGTTATGCATAGGTCAAGTGGCATGGTCTCCCTCACACCACTGTGGTGTAGCTCTTGATGCTGCTGAGTATCAGATGTGACCGTAACAGAGAATTATGCCAATTCCACAATACAGCACAATCCATCAAGTAGAAGAACCAGTCATTTGGTGGCAATTTGGTTACAATGAACTCCTTAGAATCTGTAAATGGCAGTGATTCATCCTGAATGGAAGAGGCACACATTCTAGAAATGTCTTTGCTTTCTTTTTGTGCTTTTGTTCAGCCAGCTCCACTGTTTAAATATTTATGTGTCTGATCTACCAACATGAGATCTCCTGTAATATTCTTAAACCAAGGACCCTTTATAGCAAAAGTGCTACAACAGTGTGCACATGACCATGGTCAGCCATAAACTTCACTGTCCCGAAACTCTTCATCTGATAAAGTAGCTGAAGTGCCATCTTGAAGATACAACTGAGAGGATGCAATTTTTTCATTCAGAATGTGGTATAATTCTTAAACCAATGGCCATGATATAGTGCTTATTTCCAATAGACAGAATAAATGAGTCTTAGAATGAAGGAACGGAAGTAACAGTAATCCCTTCGCTATCACTCCCAGGGCCTTTTTGAAGAACTTATTCTTCCTGTCCCTAGTCTCTTGAAGACTAGAGTGGGTCACTTTTACAAGTAGATGCATTAAGAGTATCACTAGGCTTAAAGTTGTAACTGCAGCTGGATGTCTTGGGGCTCTGTGTGTCAGTTGATCAGCAGTTCCAGAGGAAGTTCCCATACTGGCAAAGATAATTAACTGTGATGATCATGATGGCTTCTGTTCCATAATGAAGGTAAGACAAATTGTACTTGACAGTCAGGAGGTATTTCTTGGTGTTCCTCTGCCTAGTTTTAACTGAAAATGGCCCAGTAAAGAGACATACCCTGACAAATGCAAGGAAACTATGGCTCAAAACCCTCATGGATCAAAGTCTCCACCAGGCAACCTCATAGACTAGCAGAAGAACTAGTTAAGGGTAAGGGGACAGTCTTGATTGAGAGGTAAGTGATGAGTATCAATTATAGCCTTAAACCAACTGCTGCAGTGTGGGCTGCAGCAGTTCATTATACTAACCCTTCTGTTGTAAATTTTCCCAGAAATTGTAGCCAATCACTAGTCTACAGGTAATGAACTAAATGTGAAAATAAGTAGCTCTGAACTGTATAATGAGTGGACCATTGTGGAGACTAAGGGTGGTACCCCATTTAGATCCTCTTTACTAGGACAGTATATACGAGCTGCCTTGAGAGTTAGCTTTTAATGGTTTGTAGCTTCCTCCTCTTTCAAAGAATGACTGCTGTCCAAATAGGATAGGTTATGCTTACCACAGGGAGCAAACTACAGTCAATGATTATCTGACAGGGATCCTGAAGGTTCTCTTGCCTCAAGCTGAGACTAATTGTGGAACTCTTTATGTTCCAGAACTTATGGAATCAGACTAATGCTAACCCCCAGCTGTGATCTCATCCCCAATTAGTTCCAAATCCTGCCCTAATCTGCTTACCTTACTTCCTCTCTCCTGAGATGAATAGAGAAGTCCTTTGACTAATCATCTGCACCTAAATCCCTGCCTTAAGCTCCATTTCCAGTGAAGTCAATCAAACACAGTTGGTGACCTTGAGCTAATCAATTATAACCAAAGATTTTCAGCTTCCTCAATTGCAATTTATCAAATATATATGTTCTTGTCATTGCACTGCAGATATAAGGCACTACAAAATCTGTCACTCTATAATTCTTAGTATCTTGCCTTCAATCAACTGAGTAGTTTAATGATGTAATAATGGCATCTTTTATATATTTTATTGTATTACACAGTACAATTTTCAAATGCTGGGTAGAGTGATAAGTTGGTCGGCCCTCATACAGGATATATATTCTGGACCTTTTCTAGCTGAACTCTTACAATTAATTAAGGTATTAATAGGGCCAAGTGTTCCTGTACATTTGATTTTATGTCATCTCTGTAGACTATGGTCCAGATTCCCAGGACATTGGACTTCATTTTACAATACTGAGCTCATGTCTAGGGTTGGTACTGGCTTTTTCCTAAGCATTTGTCCTGAAGGACAGTCATGCTGTTGATGTGTTTGTTACTAAGCCTGAGAGAAAGTCATGCAGCTGCTATTTACAGAGTTTTGGGTAATGCTGGAATGTGTGGTAGGGATGACCACAAAGGTGAGTGCAAGAATCTCTGTTGTATATTACAGAGCAAGGGGCTCTGGAGCCCAGGGTGCTAGCTCTCTTCATACCATCATGTTCCAGAACAGAATTCTCAAACTGGGGATTGGAAACTCTTACCTGAACTTCAAGTGATCATAATGACATATTTACAAAGTTGGAGAATTGCATATTTTTTATTTAATGGCTTTTAGCTTATTTTAATTTTTTAATTAAATATATGTGCATCTTAATATTTATTCTTGAAAATGTGGGTTGGACTTACTGCATTTATTAGTTTAGATCTTAATTTCTACAGTTACACCCAGGTAACACCTTTGTATAAGGTACAATATTATATGTACTAGCATTCTCCAAGCATAATACTTTTTCCTTTTGTTAACTTCAACTAAACATTTGTTTTTGGAAAAATTTACATGTCTGAGTTGTGAAATACACATTAACTCATTTTTTCTACAAACATATTTCATTTTGTTCTATACTATCTCTGATATTAACCTCATTGTCTTTGTATTATTTCTGTTTTTAATATAGTTTGTAACACCTCTCTATTTTTGTATCATATGAGAACCTTATTAATATTCCATTTACTTCCTCTTCTAAAATTCTTAATTGAAATGCTAAACAGGATATTAAATCAGATGAAGGCAAAGAGTGACCTCTGTGACAGACCATCAGACAACTTCCTCAATATAATGTGTTGCTATTTATCATGTTTCTTGATATATTACTTCAGATAGATTTTTATGACTATAAGATCATTTTAATATATTTAAAATAAGAGTTTTGTTTGAAAACTTATGGCTATCAAGGTCATTATTACAAAATGTAAGAAAAAGAATTCTATTTCATAAAAAATCACTAGCTAAAGTGCTATATGATGAATACTTGTCTTAATTAGGATTAAATTAAAGAAATGTTTTATTTTTCAGAACACCACCATGAGCTATAATTACATAAAAAACATAGACTTTGGTTTAGCATATTATGCAAGTAGGATTGTTATAGAAAAACGTGAATGCCTTGTAGGAGTTGCCTCAACACCTGTCTATAATATTTATTCTTTCTTCTAAGGTCACTTTATCAGAGCACTGAGGCTTCTGCTTGTCAACCAGAAACTTAGCATTTTTTAAATGGCTGAACTAAATTCATTAAGTCAGAAGAAATCTGGAAGAGTCTGACAGTCTTTCAAAATAATGTGAAGACTTCCCTCCAAAACAGTGAAAAACTGAGAATGGTTTTATATATTCATATAAGATATGACTTGAACCACTCCCTCCACTGAATGAACATATTTTGAAAGCATATCTCCTTGTTTAAAAACAGTTCAATTAGGTATTCTGTTTTTCTTCTAAAACCATAAGAAGAGTAGTTAGTTGTTATCGTTTTTCTTTAAACAGGGTATCTACCTACTATTTTTACCCATTCTAGTATATATTGCTATTTTAATATTTATAAAATATACCAGTTAAAAGTCCTAACATAGATAGCTGGTTTCAAGATGCCAGCAGGGTAGGTAGATTTTTCTCGCACCTCCTCCCAGAACCAAACTGAAAATAATACTAAATTGAGGAACATTCACCCAGAATTATCAACTGAAGACATGCTCAAGAGGACACTTTTAAACAAGAAAGGGCAGAAGCCACTTCAAGACTGGTAGAAAAAGGGGGTCATGAGAGGGACTGGCCCTGATCCCACGGGCAGCAGCCCCAGGGTGCAGAGGAATAGCTTGGTTGCAAGGGTTCCCCTGAGAGGAGTGGTGCTTGGCCCTCAGGCTGACCTCCCCAGCTGGGGGCACCAGAGCCAGGACAGTCGCCCACCTAGTGTTCCAGTGTCCAGCGGTGAAAGGAGTCAGGCTCTGTCCGTCAGAGAGAGGAGACTGCGGGAGACATGGTTATTATTATTATTATTTTTTAAAAAGGCCAGCAGACAGGATTTTTGTTTGCAGCCACTCACCCTGGGCTTTGGTGGAGGGAGGGTGATGCAGACTGTTGTGGCCTGAGGAGAGTCTCAGGTGGGAGACACTGGTGAGAGACGTGGGAGAGCAGGAGTGAGGATGCCTGTGCTCTCTCATTCTTCCATATCACAGCAGCTATATTTCCTGAGAGGTACAAGCCCCTCCCAGCAGCAGCAGCCTGGGGAAAGGCAACTATCCCACTGTCTGGAATACAGTTCACCCCACCCTCTGGAATCCTGCTTACCACACCCTTCATCTCCATCCCTGCTGAGGAGGCAGCAGCAGAGGCCAAACATAGGAATCTGGGCAGACTCAGGGAGCATCAATGGCTGGCTTTGGGGTGAGACTATTGCCCCCACTTTCCCAGAACCCTGACTGAAGCTTCTCCCTCATGGGAGAACTGATAGAAACTTGTGGTTTCTGGCAGACCCCACCAGCCTGCCTACAAGGGACTTTGCCCTGCCAGGTCAGGGAAATATTCTGGGACAGATGCAGAATATTTGGGATGAAGGACCACATCCACCATCTTCCCTGAAGTAGGAACAGTACCTCCCCCTCAAGGGAGATCCAGAGGTCCCAACCTCCTGAGTCCACCAAAAGCCCTTTCAAAAACAGCCTTTTTAGTTTTATAGGTGGCTAGCAGGTGAAAGTAGGCAGAGGCAGATCCCAAAGTGCCTTGGGACATTTGCTGACCTACACCTGGTCCCCGTGCTGCTATAAAGCCATCCTTGAAGCAGCTTGGCCCCTCGCCAAGCCCAGCACAGGAAGCCACAAATCATCGAGCATTAGAAGCTTCCAACAAGTTGCTAAGAGCTAAAAGTGGGCAGCTTATGATATTGGCTAGCACCAAAGTAACTCCCAGGAGGCCCAGAATTGGCACACAAAATAGTCAGCCTCAGACAACCTAAAAGCAGGATCCAAAATGCGAACCCAGCAGTCACTAAACTCTGCCAAGGAAAACTCCACTATTTCCCCCCCATTATTTTCTTTTTATTGCTCTGTTATTATTTCTCTCTCTCTATCTCTCTCTCTCTCTCTTGTCTTCTTTTCTCTTATGTTTCTCTTTTCTTTTCTTACTCTACTATGTTTTCTTTTGCTTTCACTTCTTTCCTTTTCTTATTTTTTTCTTTTTCTTGACCATTTTTTTTTATTTCTATTATTTATTCTTATTTTCTTTCATATTGTTTTTTCTTCCCCTTTTTCTTCTTGTATTTTTTTTTTCTTTTATCATTTTTGTTGTCTTTTCTCTTTCCTGATTCCTTTTTTTGTGTGTGTGGTTGTTTTTGTTGTTAGGTTATTTTGTATGTTTTTGTGTTGTTTCTTGTTTTGTTTTGTTCTGTCAGCACTTGTACAACAGCTCACATGATGTGGTAAGGGCTGAGCCTCACAGTCAGCCAGACTGAGGGGACATCTCAATCACAATTGGGACAACAACAATCAAGACAATTACAGTGAGAGCCCAAATAACCCACACAAGGGACATTCCTAGAGCAAACAGCTCAGGCTATCAAGGAGCCTGCACCACTGGGTCCCACAGAACACTTACTACATAAAGCCACCCCACAAAGACTAGGAGTCATAGCAGTTCTATCTAATACATAGTAACAAACACAAACAGACAGCTAAAATGGAGAAACAAATAAGCAATGTCCAAATGAAAGAAAAGGAGGAATCTCCAGAAAAAGAGCTAAGTGAAATGGAGTCAAGAAATTTATCAGAGAGTTAAAAGTAATGGTTATCAGAATGCTCAAGAACTTAGTGAGAACTACAGAAACTTAATGGAAACTACAAGGAACTTAGTGGGAACAACATCAGCATGAAGAAGGACATAGAAACCATGAATAAGAACCAGTCAGAAATGAAGAATACCATATCTGACATC
This sequence comes from Tadarida brasiliensis, assembly GCA_030848825.1. Classification (NCBI taxonomy): domain Eukaryota; kingdom Metazoa; phylum Chordata; class Mammalia; order Chiroptera; family Molossidae; genus Tadarida; species Tadarida brasiliensis. Next base: position 19,908,508 of record CM061258.1, read on the forward strand.
AAGAATACACTGGAAGGAATTAAAAGTAGTCTAGATGAAGCAGAAGATTGAATCCATGATTCGGAAGAAAAGGTAGGCAAAAATATACACAATCAGAGCAACATAAAGAAAAAGAAATTTAAAAAAAAGGAGGACAGGAGGACAGCCCTGTCAGTTGTGCACTCAGTTGGTTGGATGTTGTCCCATGCATTGAAAGGTTGCTTGTTCTATTCCCAGTCAGGGCACATACATGGGTTACAGGCATGATCCCTGGTAAGGGGCATTTGGGGGTTTTGTTCTCACATGAAAGTTTCTGTCTCCTTCTTATATCCTCTCTCTCTCTAAAAATCAATAAAAATATTAAAAAATAATTTCATGCTTTATTTTTTGTTTTGTTTTTTAAAAAAGACAACTTAAGGGAATTGAGGGACAAAATGAAATGTAGCTGAATCTGCATCACAGGGGTACCAGAAGGAGGAAAAAGTGAGCAAGGGATAAAAAACCTATTTGAAGAAATAATGACAGAAAATTTCCCTAGCCTGGTGAAGGAAAAAGTCATACAAGTTCAGGAAGTACAAAGAGTCCCAATCAAAATGAACCCAAAGAGACCCACACCAAGACACATGATAATTAAAATGGCAAAGTTAAAGACAAAGAGATAATCTTAAACTCAGCAAGAGAGAAACAGTTACCTACAAAGGAGTTCCCATAAGGCTGTGAGCTGATTTCCCAACATAAACACTTTGGCCAGAAGGCATTGGCATATAGAATTCGAAGTAATGAAAAGCAAGGACTCAAAACCAAGATTACTCGATCCAGCAAGACTATCATTTAAAATTTAAGGTGAAAAAAAGAGTTTTCCAGACAAAAAAATAGAGTAAATTAGTTCATTATCACCAAAGCAGAATCACAAAAATGTTAAAGGGACTGCTTTAAGAAGAAAAAAATGAGAGAGGAATATAGGCATAAATTTTTAAAATGGCAATAAATAAGTACCTATCAATAATAATCTTAAATGTACATAGGCAGTAAAATCTTAGACATTTTTCAGAAAAATATTTTTGCCAATAGGTCCAAGGACAAGGGAAACACAGGAAAAAATAAATGAATGGGACTATATAAAACTAAAAGTTTTTTGCACAACAAAGAAACCATCAACAAGATGAAAAGGGAACCCACCATATGGGAGAACATATTTGCCAATGATGCATCTGTTAAGGGATTAAACTCCAAAATATATAAAGAATAATACAACTCAACACCAGGAAAACAAATAATCCAGTTAAAAATGGGTAAAGGACTTGAAAAGATGCTTCTCCAAAGAGTGCATACAGATGGCTGATAGACATATGAAAAAATGCTCACTAATCATCAGGCAGATGCAAATTAAAACTACAATGAGGTATCACCTCACACCTGTCAGAATGGCTATCATCAATAAATCAACAAACAACAAGTGCTGTCGATGATGTGGAAAAAAGGAAACCTAGCACATTGTTGGTGGGAATATAGACTGGTACAGCCCCTGTGGAAAACACTATGGAGTTTCCTCAAAAAATTAAAAATGAAACTGCCTTTTAATCCAGTGATCCCACTTCTGTGTGTGTATCCTATGAATCTCAAAACACCAATCAGAAAGAATATATGCATTTCTATGTTCATAGCAGCACTATTAACAATAGCAAAGATCTGGAAACAGCCCAAGTGTCTATCAGTAAATGAGTGAATAAAACAGCTGTGGTACATATACACAATAGAATACTAAACACCTGTATAAAAAGAAGGAATTCTTACCCTTTGTAACAGCATGGATGGACATTCCCCAGTTTCATTATGTGCAATTCATTATATGTATTTTTTTCAACATATATTTATTGAAAATATATAATACATGAGACTTTAAAAAATGAGTGACTGACATAATAGTAAATAATAAGGGCAATCTACCTACTCTCATAAGGATTGAGATGGGGCAATTGCTTATAAACTAATGAATATTATGAGAATTCAGAGTGAGAGTATTGGAAATACAGCAGTGTAACCGAATAGGGCATGGCTGAAGGACTAATGGAGGCTGCTTATTCACGGGGATTAGAGAAACAGATACTTTATAGTTTTCACCAACCTTTTGTAATTTAATGAGTTCCACATGTATATCTTAAAATGAATGAATCCACTAGTTTATGAGGAATTTCAAATTGGGCCTCCAGAACTCTTCTGTGTTCATACCAAAAATAATTCAGCACTTGGTGAGGAGCAACACATTTAACTTGAGTTATTTTACAGATTTAGGTTGTGAAAGGTTATTTTGCACAATAAAAAGTAGGTGTTAAACCAATGATTATAATGACAATTAGACCTATGTTAAAGTGTAGATTAGGATATTATCTCCCCTATGTCTATCATTATATTCAAGGCAATATTATATATATTTATAATATTGCTTTCTCTGTGTTTAACTATTATAAATATAAATAACATTTCAATCTCATCATAACTCTATTAAGTGTCTTCATTCAGTGAATAGTATATATAAAAATCATATGTATAAAAACAAATAAACTGAAAATAGCTATCACAAGAAAACAAGCAGATACTCAGTAACAATGTAAGATATAATCTAAAATTAGCTCTTAGCCTCCCTTCTTTAAATTCTTTTTAATTTCTATATCTTTTGCCACAAAATAAGAAATGATATAATCATGATTTGTGATTTTGCTTATGAAACTTCAGAAAAGTTAGGTACCTACATGTCAAACTTATTAGGTCCAAGTACTTTGCCTACCCCATTAAATTCCTTAACTCCTGTGCTGATAAACGTCAGAGACATTTTGTCTAGGGCTTCGGAGAATGCTAGTTATTCCTCTAAATAGATGAGTCAGTTGTTGAATAATAAATTTGTGCTTTGAAAAATTATTATAATAGTAGTACTCATATGTTTATTGACTTTATTTCTAAATAAAAAACCTGAAGGCTTTATACATTTTAAAGTATTGTGGGAGAAGCTATAGAGTTTGGCCATTCTCTTTTAAAATCATTATCTATTTCATCTCTTTATCATGTGGATTTGACACCCATAGACTATCTGGCACTTAAATGTCATTTTAACCTTCAGGCTTCACAAATTTCATTCACATTAAACTACATCTCATAAGTACAGAATGTCACGAGGTCTAAATGCATGCTCTAGATCTTTAGCTATAATCACCCCACTGTTAGATAAAAAAAAAAGTTAATATTAGAGTGTTTATATTCTGGACACCTAGGGCATAAATACATTTTATTTCTTAGATGAGTCACTTAAAAAATGAGCTTGTTCAGGGAATACTCGTTTTGAGTCTATGAAAACCGAGAAAAAAAATGCGTGAAATAGAAGTGGTATATGGAAAGATCAAAATGAAAGTTCACACTAAATGATGCTTCTTTTCATTCAAGTAAATGTCAGCTATCAATTTCAGAACACTGCCTTGATTTTTAAGAATAGAGCCATGGATACAGTGGGTAATATGAGGAATATAAAGATTATAGAACTTTGAGAATTAATAAAATTTTTCATTGCAGAAAAGAGGGCAATTACTTTTGCACACAGGACATAGGGGTCATTTTCAGAGGCTTTCTTTGGAAATGTAGCCTTTTAAGTGGCATTTCACTCTGGAATATTAAAAAGCAATTTTTATAGGCCAGTTTTCTTTAGCTGAAGTCAAGTGGAATGTAGAAATGATTCTACAAAAAAAAAATTCAAGAAAGAAATACTCTTTTACCTATTAACTTTTATGACAGCCACCCAAAGAGTTTTATTGATCCAAATCCCAGAAGCAATTTGATGGGCCCTAATCGGAGAAATACAACTGAAAAAATGGAACAATAAAAAAGGTCAGTCAGCTACACTTTACTCCCAACCCACATGCCAGGTATCCTGGAAGCATCTGTATTAGAAACCATTAGTGTCAGACAGTAAGTTGTACAGGTACCAGGTATATAGAAACTACCCTGGCATGTTTGGGTTTAATTCCTGATGCTTCCAGAAATAACATGTCACATCATTTATAATCCTCATAGATTCACTGACATTTTAGATAATTTAATCTCTTAAAAAGTTAAGTTTTATGACTTATTTTAATTGTTGGAGAATTATTTTTTGTTACTTTATTACTTTAAGCCAATAATGGCAAAACAGAGCAAACTGGAAGACTGAAATGAACTTCATAATAAAGGGTTATCACAAAAAACATATGAACTTTATAAGTAAAATCCCCAGAGTAATTATTTTCATTAGAAAACATTAAGTTCCCGGAATAAAACAGTTTTTAAAATCTCAAAATATCATTGTTTTATGTTTCAACTTAATTTGATATAAACTCGAATATAATTTCAAAAAAGGATGGGAAAATTTGTATGTATTACAAATGAAGAATGAGGTCCTACATGGACCCAAATACACACAGCGGTTCCTAACCTTAATACCATCAGCTGGGATCCTGATGAATGTTACTATTAATATCCCAATTCCAAATGGTTTGAACAGTAACACACTTATTAGCTGACTTCAAAATCTGAAGGTATGACTATTTGAAGGTAGGTTAATTCAGAGGCATAAAAAAGCTATACACTACACAGGATTTTTACTCTGCCTTCCTCAGCAATTTGCCTTTTGTGCTAACATGAAAATTTTCCCCAGAGATCTTGAAGATTCCACCGAGTGTCCTTTGGCCAGAATGGCATTATATGCTCATTCCTAAATGAGTCCCTAGCACAGGGAAAGGAATGATCCTGGTTATTTGTAATCTAATGGAAATTAACTCCTCCCCTCCCCTAGGGAGGATGGAGAGAAACGTGTGAACACATCAGGGGCTCTCTTTAGAAGAAAGGAAACAAATATTAAGCAGACAACCAAGTGTATTTTTCACAATGCTGGAACCAGTTGGCTTATTAGGAGAAACTGTGAATCAATAAACTGATTTGACCCCTCCTATAAAACTAAGGGAAGGAAAAGAAAAAGGATTATTCAAAATGAGGAATTATATATATTTTCCCCTGAAGAGATAGCCTAGCATTGATTTTTAAAACCTAGTTAGTTTCAGAAAGTAAGGCAGGATTTGAAGATATTTTTAATAATATTCCGTCTGTCATGAGTTTGAAATAAACAGTACTAAAATATATTTGAGTGATTTGAGCTGTGCTGACATGCCTCCTACTTTTTACTTTAAATCAAGACAGTTATTTTTTTAACCTTTGATTTTAAGCCCTTAAGAGAAACATTTTATATTTACATAGTATATTCAATTTAGGGAACAAGAAGCAGTCCATAAATTGATTTACTAACTATAGACCATGTTCTGCACTTAATTATTCAGTATTATATTCCTCTTTAGAGTCTTAGGACAAAAATGTAATTTCTCCCAATACTGAAATAAATTCAGTCATGTCTGCTGGGCTATTTGGAAGCTAGTCAATCATATAAATTAACACTCAGTTACAGCTTAGACTTGCTCCCAAACATTTTAACTGTAGAAGCATATCAAAAGTCTCTTGCTGATATCTAACTGGGGAGAAAGTAGAGAGGAGAGTGAAAGAAAGGGGAGGGAAAGAGGAGACAGTGGAGGAGAGGGGAGGGGAGAGCAGGAAAAGCAAAAAAAGCAAAAAGTGTCTGTAAAAATAGTGGATAAGAAATACTTTAATCTTCAAAAAAATGAGTGAAGTTAAATTAACTTCTTTATTTAGAAAAAAAATCAAGCATGCAAGTGTGTGTGTGTGTGTGTGTGTGTGTGTCTGCGTGCGCGCGAAATTAAGCTAATTATAGAGCCCCAGAATGTATATATTTTTTTAAATTGTCAGTTTTGGGATTAGAAAAATATATGATCCATTATCACAGTACCACAATCCCCATCTTTGTTCAAGTAATGTTTTGTACATTTTATGTAAACAATAAACGTTTTGTACATTTTATGTGAGCAAAGACTAAGGCACTGCTGTCTCTAAGATCAAATTAAATCCAATAGTGTTTGAAACAGAAACAAAATCAAATATTACCTCTTACATTTAACTACACAGATATGATTCAAGAAGAGGCAGAATGCTATGGTGGAAATACTGAAATTCTCAGTAGGTAGGACTTGGTTTGAATCTACTGTTTGCTATGTAAAACTATTTTTTAACCTTTTTTTGTTCAACAAATCTAAATTGCATTCATTTTTCTGAACAATAATAATAAGACATCATGTTAATGAAATAAATTAATGTGTATATATATATGTGTATACATACATGTATTGTGTGTATGAGACGGAATTTGTGTGTATTTCTTGCATAGACAATGGTTTGTATACAATGAATTAAGTAAACATAAGAATTTAAAGCGAAATGTTATTTTAAAATTGAAATTGGCCGTGATTTATATTAATCAGTGTCTTAATATTTTAACCTATTTTCATCAATTGTACCTAATAACTCTATAAAGCTTTTAATAGAATAAGAAAAATGAATTTATAATTTATTTATTTTATTTTATTTTCAGAATTTATGTTAAGCTTAACTAATATTATCTGAAATTTGCTACATAGATTCAGAAAAGTAATCCTTAAGAAGAACAAACTGCAAAACCAGCAGTTTAAAATGATAAACTATTTTACATAGTTCTAGTTTATGAGGACATAAAAAAACATCAATTATTTTTAACTTAGTTTCTAACATAGCTAAGAATATATTTCAGGAATCTAAGAAGCTTGATGTATATTGATTTGATATGCATTTACATTCAGTTGCAGTATATATTTTAAAATAAAATAAAAGCCATGCTAGATGTTTGCCATGAAAGTAATATTTATGGATTTAAATAGCATTAGAATTGACTTAATACTAAATATAAATGTATCTACATTTTAAAACTTTTTAAATGTTTGTTAAAATGCAGAGAACTTGCTTCATGATAACTATAGTTTATCCAGACAAAATTTATAATATGGGTATACATTCTTTAGTGATGATCTTAACTCTAATGTGAATTTCAGATCATTTAATTGGAAAACAAACATTGATTTAATATGTTTTTGTTGAGATGGTGGACATAATGAACTATCTAATAGCTTCTTGTTTCCTGGTTGGTACCCTACTACATGCAGAGGCCCACCTCTGAATTCCATGCTTAGGCATCTGACTTAACCTTCTTATTTGTAAGTATGGTAGATAAAAGCAGAAGCTCTGAATTTATCTTTATTCTATATGTCAATGTGAAGGATCTGAGTCTTATAGAGCCTGGCTCTCATGTTGAATTTAATAGGTCAGAAGGCCAGCACTGTCCTCTAACATGATTGAAGAATATGATTAGGTACTCATTTTAATTTCAGAAGACCCAAACTAACTCCTAATTTTATCTATATATCTTTTTCTGTCCCCATCCCAGAACTATTAATAGTATAGACCTCACAGAAACAAACCTGAATGGCCTAGGTAAGGGATACATAGCACGGATACCAATTTTTTCTCCTGAGAGATCTTTCTGAGTTCTATATATCATGAACCCAAAGAGGACCTTTTATTACTGTCATTGTGCATTGTGGAACAGCCTATATAGGCTATATACAGTATTGTTCTACCCTTCTCTTCCCTCCTTGTTTTCTTTCCTTCCTTTCACTCTCTCTCTCTCTCTGTCTTTCTCTTTCTCTCCCTCTCAAATTCATGCTCACACATTTGTTGATAACTCCTACTTGCTTTACATGAACACTGTGGCCATGAATTGGTAGATTCACAAAGGCCACCATGAGAGCACCATAAAGGGCTCTGTTTGGACAGTCATAGAAATCTATTTACAAAATGTCACATTGTTCACAGACAGCCATAGGTCTGTTTGACAATCACTGCATGTTTAATGGGTTATGTTATTGGCTTCTCTTAGGTCTAATATAATTTTGTTAGAAGCAACAACAATTCTTAATCAACCCCATTAAATCAGCTCTGCATTCTGATCAATTCTGAAGGATGATATTATTTTGAAATGTCAGTTCTGGATTTATTTTTATAATTCCAGTCTTTTCTCATATTTTATCTTATAACTTTCATTCAATTCTAAATAGAAGACATCCTGAAACTCCCTAAGGTAATTCTAAACTTGTCCAAATAAATATTTTTTGATCTTTAAAATCCAAAATTTCAAATTTGGACCAAAGACAACTCTGGAGTCGATTTAGATAACTGACCAAAGCATTTATGTATATAAATGAGCTCATGTACCTGAATAATGCACTCTGAAAGTTTGAATTAAAATCTTATTTACCATCACAGAGAAACAGTCTAGTGTCAATTAGCTATTGGATTTCTAGGCTTGTGACCCCAAATTTTATAACCAGAGAAAGCTGAGAAGACTGGATTGGCCTAGTGCCACATTTAAATGACAGAGTAATAAGCTCTCTTTGTTTATGCTGACATAATGACCTTGAAAATATTAACAGACTTCATATAATCAATATGTATACTGTATGTTTAGTGAAAAGTAGTTCCTGTGAGATTCATTCATTCAATATATAAATAATTAATGCCAGATGTGTCAGATATTCTATTAGATGATGCAACAGCGAGATACATAGTAATTAGTATATATTTCCTAATTTTACAGAAAGAGATAAAATCTCAACCAAATTCACTAAAATGATGGGTACACAGAGGTGGAAAACAGATTTTTCAAATCATAGCCAATAGCATATTTATGTCCCATTTCAGAAACACTATGCCATTTTTGAAGGTGGGGCAAACAGTGCTATCATATTAACACTGTTCTAAATGCCCACAACTTACATAAGAAAGTACTTTATTGTCTCTGTAAAGTAACTCCTTTTCAAATGTCAATATTGTAATACACTTGTATAAAACTATAATTATATGTTGCCATTCACTGTGACTATTATCTCATAAATTTGTTTTATTATACCATAACTACAGGTCATAATACTGGTTAAATGATGTGTTAATACAAGATTAAAATTGAAAACTATTCTTTCAAAGTCTCTGGTAGGCATTGGATAAAAACAAAACTGTAATAATGATAATAATAGTAATAAAGAGAGCAGAAGAACCTTTTGGAGATGATGGACATGTTTACGATATAGACTGTGGTGAGGGTTTCACAGATGTATACTTATTTACAAATTCATCAAGTTGTATACATTAAATATGTACAGCTCTTTGTAAATAATCATATCTTAATATAAGTGGTTAAAATTTTTGTTTAATTCTACTTGTTACTGATAAGGCCTGCTTCTATCTCTTGCATAATAGAGAGATTAACAGTTCCAAAATAACTTAATAAAACTAAATTAGAAATAACTAGTGCTGCAAATGATTATAAAGGAATTGAAGAAATACCTAGAAAGATTCCCACAAAGAAGAAAAGACAGGAGAATATATTTGCAGATTTATTAAACTCTTCAGTAAAAGTTATGCTCATCTTATCTAAACTCATATGTAAAGCCAATCATTCTTTTAAAAATATATCATTGTTATCAGACAATAAAATGCAATAAAAAATACATATTGGATCATCTAGCTATTGGAGATGAATTGAAGAGTTTTAATCAAAATGTTAACAAAGCAAATCTAGCATTAATATAATTTATGAAGTAATTTTCTAATACTTTTGATGAGCTCAAAGCATTTATTTTCATATTTCTTTCATAACCTATATTAATTCTACATAGATTATTTTTTCAAATCTAAATTTAAAAATTAAAAACTTTAAAGAATTATATTTTTAATATTGTGTTATGAGTACCTATTGTTTTTAGTGCTTGGTATGTACCCAATTTTTTAGAAAAATGATGATCAAAATGATGAACCAAGAAGTGGTCAATATGTGTTAAAACTGTTAGATAATCTAAACTTCCATATGGCAGAATCAAATCAAAACATAAAAATAAATTTTCAAACAACAACAACAAAAAAAAAACAAGTAAAATACAGCAAATAAGTTTATTTATTTATTTACATTATTTTTCTCTTTGTTGATTTTTAGAGAGAGAGGAAGGGAGAGGGAGATAGAAACATCAATGAAAGAGAACATCGATTGGCTGCCTCCTGCCTGCCCCCCACTGGGGATTTGACCCACAACCTGGGCATGTGCCCTGACCAGGAATTGAACCAGCGACCTCCTGGTGCATGGGTCGATGCTCAATCACTGAGCCACACTGACTGGGCAACAGCAAATATGTTTAAACTAAGGTAATTTTACCTGCTTTAGAAGGGTATTTTTCACACATCAGAAAAAAATGATAAGGTGCCTGGCCCGTGTGGCTCAGTGGATTGAGCATCATTCCATGCACCAAGAGGTCACCAATTCTATTCCTGGTCTGGGCACATAAATGAGTTGCAGGCTCAATTCCCAGTAGGGGGAGTGCAGGAAGCAGCCAATGGATGTTTCTCTCTCATCTGTGTTTCTATCTCTCCCTCTCTCTTCCTCTCTCACTAAAGATCAATAGGAACTTATTGTTTTTTAAAACTGACAGTGCAAACACATACTACACTTACATAGTCATTAAAACACAAGTTCCAAAACAATTTGCTTACTCCTAGTGACTAGGCGTAACTGGATTCTATTTCTTTTTTAAATATTGAGTGCAATTTTCCAAAAGCTTGTGGTATTCACTAGTTCACTAGGGTGACAATTTAGATATGAGCAACTGAAAGAGCCATTCATCAATGACTCATTATATGGGGAAAGCTCAAACAAAGCACAGGTTTGGTCCAAGGACATGGAAAGGGACAGGTGTCAGAGGAATGATTCTAAGATGCTCAGTACCTAGTACTCAGTTGGTTTTCTCCCAAAGTGTATAGTCATCTTCAGACAAAGCTTGTGTCTCTTGCTGGTAGAAAGATCTACGATGAAGAGTGAACAAAAACTAAATTAGCTTTTTGGATAAAATATTTTGGGGACAGTGGCATCAAAGAAGAAATATCTGTATTATCAGCAATAACTGCAGTAATGTCTAAAAATGGGACCCTCTACAATGAGCTGGAGTTTTGGACGGAATATAGAGGAATGGTGTCAATCTATAGCTAACATTATATAGACACTACTATTGCATTGGGCGTGGTAGTGGGTAGTGAAATGAGTCTAAAAGAGACTAATATATTGGAGGCCAAACCATAGTCAAATGGAAGCACATGGAAGTCGGTCTTCCTTCAAAATAGAGCATGTTCCACTTTTCCTAAAAAACTTATTTGTGGCTTTAATTTCCATTCAGTGTTTTGTAGAGGTTGACTAGACCTGCATTCAAAATAATCTAAATGCATAACATTTTTATATATTATTTTAACCATCTATAATGGAAACCACAACAAATCATTACTTTTGAATTTACTTTTTACCTTTATTATTAAAAATAGAGGATATGTTAGTCAAATGTCAAATACAAAGTGATCTTAAAGTAATTTTTAAGTTTGTGAATTTTATACTAAACTATGCATGTGAGTTATAACTAATACTTTCACTTATTACATCAGTTGCAAGAGCAAATGTGTGTGTGTGTGTGTCTATGTATGTGCTTCCTATTAAGCATCATTTTACAATCATTTTACATTTATTATTATCTTATAACAATATAAAAACTGTTAACCAAGACATTCTGTATATCATTAATCAAGACATGCAGAAGAGTTCTATGCATACTGATCATGTCATTTTTATTGTTATTGTTTTAATCTTTTAGACATAAAAGTCTTCTAGTTAATAATTTTATAAACTTGCAGTTCTGAAACTTTTGGTCTCAGACCTCATATTCTCAAAGAATAAAAATGATGTCAAAGATGTGGTTTTTAATATGTATATATCTATCTATCATTTTTGTTGTACTACTAAATAAAAGTGAAAAATTTTTTAAATTTACATTTTAAAAATTTACTTATGGCCCTGGCTGGTTTGGCTCAGTGGTAGAGCATCAGCGCACGGACCGAAGAGTTGCAGATTCGATTTCAGTCAAGGGCACATACCTTGGCTGCAGTTCGGTCCCCAGCCCTGGTTGGGGTTGTGCGGGAGGCAACCAATTGATGTGTCTTTCTCATGTTGATGTTTCTCTCTCTCTCTCTCTCTCTCTCTCTCTCTCTCTCTCTCTCTCTCTCTCTCTCTCTCTAGCTCTCTTTCTCCCATTTTTTAAAAAATTTTTTAGTTTTATTGATTTTAGAGAGAGAGGAATGGAGAAGGAAAGAGAGATAGAAACATCCATGAGAGAGAACATCGATTGGCCGCCTCCTGAATGCCCCCCACCCCCCGGGGATCTGGCCCATAATCTGGGCATGTGCCCTGACTGGGAATCAAACTGGCAACCTCTTGGTGCATGGGTCGGTGCTCAACGACTGAGCCACACTGGCTGGGCTCTCTCTCCCATTCTATCTGAAGATAAAAATAGAAAGAAATTTCCTCAGGTGAGGATTTAAAATAAATAAATAAATAAAATTAAAATTTATGTATGAATTAATATTAAATTTTTGCAAATGAACCCATTATATACTAAGCTATTCAACACATTTTAGAAACTATGTATTCTAGCCCTGGTCAGGTAGCTCAGTTGGTTAGAGTGTCATTCCAATTTGCCAGGTTTGCAGATTTGATCCTGCAGTCAGAGCACATACAAGAAACAACCAATGAATGCATCAATAAATAGAACAACAAATCAATGTTTCTCTCTTTTTCTGCAAAATCAATTAATAAATATTAAAAATTATGTTTTTTAAAACAATATAATTATTCAAAGAAGTGATGTTGTTTTATATTTTTTTGCATATATCTTTGAAGTTTGTCTTAATATAAGATATCTTGACTCTTGTATCTATTTCTAAAATCAGTTTGCTACAAAATTTAGTTTTAGTTGAAGGATATAAAAGAAGTCTCAGAAAGGATAATCCATTAAATAGTTTTTGATATCATTAAGGATATCCATCTTGATCCAAGCTCAAACTGGATAAGTAGAATAATGTAACAACCATACCAGTGAACTTGTCATCTCTTATTATATTGAAATCAATGTCTATATTTCACTCTAAATAGATCTATTATCCATGTGTAATTTTGTCATTGGTTATTTTGGAAAATATTGCTTCACTAAATTATGCATATTTTCCCAACATTGATATTACATTTATTAATATTAATATTGATTTCATGAGAAAAATTTTCAGCATTGAGAAGCTATCAGCTCACAACTTTTAAAGTTCTAATTTTTGTCCCAAAACATTCGTTTTGTCAATAGCAATGATCAAAGACAGGTGTTTTCTTTAAAATGAGTGGCTCATTTCATATTTTCTATAAATTTTTTGCAAAACACCAAAGTCTAAATTACCATTATTTCTATCCAGCTCATTCTTTCAGTAAAAATGGGCTTCCTTGAGAAAAAAATGATGTTTAGTTCAACGCACAACTCTAATAAATGTACTTTTTCTGCAGAAAATCAGCAGACCCCCTGTGGACTCAATCATGGCAGCATTATTCACGATAGCCAAAAGTGAAAAAAGAACCTCAAATGTTCACCAATAGACAAATGGATATAGAAAATATGGTAAACACATACTATGGAATTTTATTCATCCTTAAAAAGAAGAAAATGTTATCATAAGCTACAACATGAATATATCTGGAAGACACTGAGCTAAGTGAAATAAGTCAGTCACAGAAGGAAAAATACTGTATGATTCCACTTATATAATTTATCTGCAATAGTCACACCAATAGAGCAATATATAGAATGGCAGGGGAAATAGTTGTCATTTAATAGGTACAACGTCACAGTTATACAAGATGGGTAAGTTCTGGAGATCTGCAATACACCATAGTGCCTATTAACAAATAGTAGAGTTACTTAATCAATAACTTAAAAATTTGTTAAGAGGGTAGATTTTATCTAAGTATTCTTGCACACTTACACACACAGAAATAAAAAACAAAAATCAGAGACACAAGAAAACTTTTGGAGGTGGTATATATGTTTATTACCTTAATTGTGATGATGCACACATACAAGATGTATGCATATGTCAAAATTTATTAAATTGATATATTAAATATACACAGTTTTTATACATCAATTATACCTCAAAAGTTACTTATAAAGCAACTTGGAAAATGTGTACTCAGAGTCAAGATATAAATTAAACATTGTAAGATGCTCAGGGGCATTTTCATTTGTCTTTTTAAAAGATATAATATTATTTGGATTTTTAAGAGCAAATCATGTCTATGTATAACATGGAGAATTCTGATATGTTGATTTTTATGTTTTTTCAGCAATTTTATACCCAGATGGTACAACTGTTAGTAGAGAAAGCAAGTCATCTAATCTCCCATCTTAAGCCAAACATGTATTCTTTTTTTTTTATTAATTTATTTTTGTTACAGATGTTTCTCCTTTTTTCCCCATTGACACCCTCCTCCCCATCCCCCAACCCTGTCCCCAAACATGTATTCTTAACCATAAGAAAATGTATTCTAACTAAAGTTCTAAAAAATGACAGCTTCAGATTTCTAAATGTCCTCCCAATTTCTTTAAAAACTATTTCAAAACTAAAAAACTATGTTTCAATGTTTCTTTGGGGTTTCCAAATAATAACTTACTACACAATAATAAAATAGAGAGTATGGTAGTTATAATTGAACAAAGCTAGTAAGTGTACAATAGGAACTCTGAAAGCGAATTGAGTTAATCTCTGGAAATTTCATATCTGTTTATCTATCTAGCTATCTACCAACTACCTCAGAATATTCTAAACTTAAGAATACACATAAGTATATATAATACACAATACCATACACACTCCATAAATCATAAGAGCAATTAGCCCATCACAAGTAATGTAGCTTTTAGATAACTCCATTCTATAAATATGAGAGAAAAGTTGAGAAAAAAAGTAATATTTCTGTGTTGGTACATAAATATCTTTGATTTCAGCTCTCTCTGAAAAAAATTTGTATCAGACTTTGACAATCACTAGTTTATAGAATAATTTCCATTCCTAGAATATTTGTTTTTATTTCCTAGAAAATTGTTCACTTCGATGACCTTTTATTCCTTCAATGATATGTATGTGTGTGAATTAAATATAAGTAAGAAAAATATAAGTACATTCAACATTCTCATACAAGGAAGTCTGCAAGCATAAAATATGTTCTAATGCAGGTACAAAATCATTGGGTCTCTTTGTTTTATATTTTTTACTGAATTAAAACTATACTTTGAATATTTTAAGTATGATTACTTTCCTCAATATTTTTAATTCACTTTTCAAGTTACTTTGATATTTACCTTTTTTCTAAAATAAAAATGAAAATTGTGTTTTCTTCATTGTAGAAAATTTAATAACTAAGATTATCTGAAGACTCAGCATACACGAATAATCACACTGATTTATGAATTTCCTTAACATTGCAATAACATGTTATTATTTACATAATAAACAAGAATAATATCCATTTTAAAGTACTGTACACTCAAGGTGTGTTTGTGTGTCTAGGTCTCTGTTGTGAATGTTTGAGTATGTATATACTGTCTTACAACTGTATTTAACAATTATCCTACAATTAGATTTTCTGTTTTTCTATGTTAATCTAAAAAGATTTATTTTTTGTTTCAGTATAACAATACTTTATTTGTTGTAAATAAATAATATATTTAAATATAATTTAGGACAACTAGTCTGAATTTTTTTAATATGTTTTGTTTCTACGATCTATTTGTGCTTGTATTGAAATTTTAGAATAATTATATAATTTATGATAACAGTATATTTAAATGGAAATTATATTTAGAATCATCTATGGTATCCATTTAAGCAAGTATTCAATTTTATTGTGCTATTATATTTAGATCAGTATTGCACAGTCATGATCAAATAAACTTCTAGGAAAGAATCATTACTTGAATTATTTTAGTATATAGGATTTTCACTTCATTTTAGTTTCTAAACACATATAATTTCTATCTTATTGTTGATATATGTGAGAGCCATGGACTTCTGTAATTTTACGTTGTAAAAGAGTAGTGTACTGTCCTCTTATAAAATTGAACATATCCTGATGATATGTTAGCTTCTTGTCTTGTCTCCAAGTAGACAGTTGTATCTTCTGATAATTAGAGCAAGTAACCAACATTTGTCAATCTTATTCACTGTTCTTCTGCTTCTTCTATAACATCATTAAATAATTGTTGTGGGCATTTTCTTATTATTTTTACATTTCAGTAGGCTGCTGCTTGTGATTTACCATTACGTATATTATTGTTATATAGAGTGATTTAATTATCATGTTGAGGATTCTCTTTTACCTCAAATTGTGGTGTTTTTTCTTTTAAAGTAATACTTTCTTTTTGTTAGAATATTTTTTCTGAACTCCTTGATGATATGTATCAAGTGTTTAATTTTCAGATAAAGTGAGATCCGTCATAGCATTATATTTCCCAGTGAAGAGCATGTGAAGCTTGAATCTGGCTTAGTTTTAATTTCTAGTATTACAGTGGGATCTTTTATTGAACTATAATTGTTGAGCAGATTTACATGCAGCCAATGATGGTTGCACTTTTTAGCATATATTCTGATGGTCCAGACATGGACTACTAAAATGGGGAAATCACAACTGTTGTTTCATTTTCTCATTCTCTGAATTAATAATTTAGAAGATGCAATCCATTGATAAAACTGCTCCTAAGCATCTTCCTCTTTGTGCTGCTACCTCTTAATTTAAGGAAGAGTTCTATAAATGTCATAGTCCTTGAGCTCTGCTTTGCTTTTTTTTTTTTTTGGAGATTGCTATTTCTAAATAGGTTAATTTAAAATTACTTCAATCATATTTATTGGTTACAATTATTCAATAGTTTTCAAGGAAGAGTGATTCAAAATCAACTTGTCTTGCATAAAGAGTGCCACTCAAATTTTGGTCAATATAATCTCAATCCTGTGGATTAGGGGATTGAATGTGAGGTGTAAATAGTGACTTTTTCCCTTGTTTCAGTTCAATTCCATATATTAAAATATGTATGCCATAAAATGAAACATGGATAGTTTAATTTATTCCCCTAGTCAGCACTATAGTAGATTGTTTACAAAAATGACCTTCATTATCCCCCTTTCTGTAATTATGTTCCTTGCAATTTGACTTTACAATGCTTTGCATCAAGAAAAAAATGTTTCCACTCTTTGAATCTAAGTTGGCCTTATGATTTATTTTAGTTGATATCATATAAAGTGGCAGTTTTCTTTTCCAAGCCTTAGCCCCAAATACCTGAGTGTTTCAATGTTCCTTTTGGGTCCCCTGCACTACCATGGGGAAGACGCTGGCGAAGAGCTCAGTTTTCCAGGTATGTCCATTCTAACAGCTGCCTACAGGTAGCAACAGACTCATGAGAGAGCAGAGCTGAAACCAGAAAAAGTCACTCAACTTATCATTGGGATAATGAGTCTTACTTTATTTTTTGATATTTCACTGCTGATAAGTTTTGTCTCAATATTCTCTCTTTCTCTTCTGCTTCAAATATGAGAAAGCTGATAAGAATATCTGTGTACTCCAGCCTGTAGTACTGTCAAGATTTCACACCATATAAGCCCCTGGCCATACACAAAATCTATACACCATGTCCCCTCTCCCTAACTACCATAAGGACCCCAAGCCAATCTTCTTTCCGTGCACTTTCAAGTCATTTTAGACCAGCTTGGAAGCCTCCCAGTTCTGCTCTTAGCAGAATATCTTGTTATATAAGTAATAAACTTTTTATGGGCTCTCTTTCTGAGTGTGGTGTTGTCTGTCTTGACATCTGAAATAATTTTAGTTGGAGGGGCAGGTCCATCCTTTTTCTGGAGAGTGTCTAAAACAGCCTTAGCCATGTGAGTTATATAAGTATTGTTTCAAGCCATTGAAGTTGCAGGTATCAGAGGGATTTATATTTGAGAATGATTTTATATAGAAGCATATAGGATGTTTGCTTGTTTGTTTTTAAATATGTTTTTATTGATTTTTAGAAAGGGAGAGAGAGATAGAAACATTGATGTGAGAGAGAAACATCGATTGGCTGCCTCCTGCATGTCCCCTACTGGGGATCAAGCCTGAAACCCAGGCTTGTGCCCTGACTGGGAATCGAACCAGGACCTCTCAGTCCATCGATGACGTTCAGTCCACTGAACCATATCAGCTGGGCAAGAAGGATTTTGTTTTCAGAGTTGTGGTATATTTCTATATAGGAGCATGATTATCTTTTTCAGTGCCTTATAAACATTTTAAATGATAATAAGGGACATTTAATAAATGTCTATCAGTCAACTGTCAATTTTAATGAGAAAGCTAAAATGAAAAACTGAAGCGTTTTGTTACTTATTGCTGCAATAGATATTTATTACCACAAAATTAGCAGCTTAAAACAACACACATTTTATATTTCACTGTTTTTTTTTGTTTGTTTGTTTGCTTTATTTTGATTTACCGGCTTGGTGGTGATGAATTCTAGCTTTTTCTTGTCTGGGAAGCTCTTTATTTGTCCTTCAGTTTAAAAAAATAGCTTTGCTGGGTAGAGTAAACTTAGTTGTAGGTCCTTACCTTTCATCACTTTGAATATTTTCTGCCAAAAGCTTCTGGCCTGCAAATTTCTGCTGAAAAGTCAGCTGAGAGTTTCTTGGGAGCTCCCTTGCAGGTAACTAACTACTTTTCTCTTGTTGCTTTTAAGATTCTTTATGTCTTTAACCTTTGGCTTTTTAATTATGATGTGTCTCGGTGTGGGCCTCTTTGAGTTCATCTTGTTTGCAACTCTCTACACTGCCTTCACTCGTATGTCTATTTAATTCACCATATTAGGAATGTTTTCTATTATTATTTTTTCAATTAGGTTTTTTATTTCTTCTCTCTCTTCTCCTTCTGGCACCTCCATAATGCAAATGTTGGTACACAGTCTTTTTTTCTTGTTTTTTTGATTGGATAGTTTCTGCTAATTTGAGACTCTGCTTCATCTACTCTACTGCTGATTACCTTTAATGTATTCTCTCTCTCTTTTTTTTTTTTTTTCTTTCCTGAATCTATTGGGATGACAATTTCTCACAGTTTTTTTTTTTTGTTTTTTTTTTCCCAAAACAACATCAGACTTTGGTTTATCTGCATCCTGTATAGGATAGGGCTGAGGTGTTATATGAGGCTTGACTGAGGATGGATTCACTTTCAACTACAGCTTATTGGCAGAATTCAGTTCTTTGTAACTCTAGAATTGAGGACTTCATTATCTTTCTGTCCATTAGCCAAAGGCTTCTTGTAGAGACTAGAGGCCTCTCACAGTTACTTGCCAAGTGGGGTTCCCCAAAATTACTACTTGCTTGTTCAGACTCAGCAAAGGATAGAGAGAAAGGTGGATGCCCTAATTTTATGTAATACAGTCATTTAATAACATGTACATAATTCCATTTTCTGTTGATTAGAAGTCAGTCACACATCATACCCAACATTAAAGGAGAAGAGATCACATAAGAACATGAATATCAGGAAGAGAGGATCATGAAGCTACCTAGAACTAATTTTCTGCAAAAGAACTAACTTTCTGCAAACCCACATGTTCACTTAAGCTATAATCTAATATATTTTTTTTCTGGAAATTATTAAAGCTTAATTAGATAGTAGTTTTCTCAAACTATGTAATGGCTGGAATTGTGTTTTTCTTGTTTGTTTGATTATAATACTATGGAAACTTAGATTATGATTAAAGTTTTGGCTAAGGACATGTTTACCTGAATTCAATTTCAGCTTTGAAACCTGATCCCTTTTAATCATAGAACATTATTAATACTTCTAAATGTCTGTTTCTTTAGTTGAAAAATAGTGCTAACAATGAAATATATCTACTTTATAGCATAGCATGAGGATATCATAGATTTGTTTTCAAGACAAGGTACTCAAAAATATTTCTTCTTTTTTTTACATCACTCTTTAGGTATTTAACATAGTTTTAGCCATCATTGTAGAAAGCATTATGAAAGTGTACTTTGGGTCAGACACTGTTAGATTTAGTGACACTGGAAACACAACTAGAGGCTCAAAGATAAGATTATGACCTGTGGTTAGGTGCATATATCAATAAGCAATTAAAATAATGCTGAATAAGTAAGTTTTGTAATACAGTGGTAAAATACATTAACAGAAAATGGAATATACTAGTATCTAAGAAATGCAAAATTTTACATCTGTACTAGTTCTGGTTAAAATGCCTCATTAGACTCTATCTCAGTTTCCTTTGAAGAAAATTACATTAACCTAAATTCCTTTAATAAATAAGAATGTCCAGCCTAAATTGACACCTCTCCAAACAGGACATACAAATAGCCAACAGACATATGAAAAAATGCTCAACATCACTAATCATCAGAGAGATGCAAATTAAAACCACTATGAGGTATCTCCTCACACCTGCCAGAATGGCTGCTATCAACAAATCAAACAACAGGGCTGGTGAGGGTATGGAGAAAAGGGGATTCTAGTACACTGCTGGTGGGAATGCAGACTGGTGCAGCCACTATGGAAAACAATATGGTATTTCCTCAAAAAATTAAAAATTGAACTGCCATTTGACTCAGTGATCCCACTTCTAGGAATATATCCTAAGAAGCTTGAAACACCAATCAGAGAGAATATATGCACCCCTATGTTCATAGCAGTGCTATTTACAATAGCTAAGATCGGGAAACAGTCCAAATGTCCATCAACAGATGAGTGGATAAAAAAGCTGTGGTACATTTACATAATGGAGTACTATGCAGCTATAAAAAAGAAAGATCTATTACCCTTTGAGACGACATGGAGGGACCTGGAAAGTCAGAGAAAAACAAGTATCACATGATCTCACTTATTTGTGGAATATAATGAACAAAATAAGCTGATGAACAAAATAGACCCAGAGATATAGAAGTAGGGATCAGACTGACAAACCTCAGAGGATGGGGGGAGCGGGGAAGAAATAAACCAAAAAACTTATATGCATGTATGTATAACCAATGGACATAGAAAATAATACTGTGAAGGGGCGGGGAGCGAAGGCAGGAAGGAGGATGTCGATGGGGGAAAAAGAAGAAGCATCTGTAACAAAAATAAATTAATTAAAAATAAATAAATAAATAAGAATGTCCAGTCTGAAAGCTAGTAATTAATATTATATAATTTATGTGCATTTAAGATACATTTATTTTTGATACAAACTGTTTCTTTCATGTGTTTATGCTTTCTTATAACTTCTAATTTAAAACAAGTAAAAACGTCTTGTATTCTAACATTGCATTATATAACTAGTAAAGTTATATAGTACAGTGTAGCTATAATATAAATTTTAATCTTGTTAAATGAATATTTGGAGTGATTCAAATTAGATGACTGCAACATTTAGCTATAACATTGAAAAATATAGTGCACAGAATTTCTGTAAGTATTGTGAAACGTTAAATAATTTTATAGTGAAGGGGAGCAACGAAGTCAGTCAGATATTAAGGAATAATAAGACAAAATTAGAAAATCCTCTAAAACAAAGGAAACAAAACATTATGACTAGAATAAAAATATTTCCAGGGGAAAAAAATGAAGTGAATATAAACATAAACAAACTGGGCTAACACCCAAAATAGAGACAGATTCAGATAGAGAGCAAGCTAACAGCTCTTGGGGTGGGGAAGGCAGGGGACATAATGGAGCAATTGAGCAAAACAGAAAAAAAAAAAGAGAGAAAGAACTCAAGGACATGGACAACAGTGTGGTGATTGCAGAGGGGAGAGGAGTGAGTGGAAGTGGAAGAATGTATAGGAGATAAATGGTGATGGAAAAAATAAAATAAATTTTTAAAAATTACAGAATTAAAATTAAAAATTTGGGATGAAGAAATGTGAAAAAATAAGGATGTATTTGTTTTGACTTTGATATGTACCACTTACTACACCTTCATCTTCTCACTATTTATGTTACGTGATAGTGAAATGTCAACTTACTAAGGAATAGTACCTGGTGATTTAATCAAACAGTAGATGTTGCTGTGAAGTTATTTTGTAGATGGAGTACACATCTACAGTCAGTTGACTTCAAGTGAAGTAGATTAGCTTTGACCAGGTGAGTTGGTCTCATCCAATCATATGAAGGCCTTAAGAGCAAAAATTGAGGTTTCCCAACAAAATTCTTACTAAAGACTACATTTGTCAATTCTTGCCAAGTTTCCAACCTGCCAACCTACCTGAAAATTTTGGACTCTAGACTCCATCTACTCTAACCTGAGTTTTGAGATTGCCGGCCAGACTTATGGATTTTGTATTTTTCATTCTAAACAATCACAAGTCAACTTCTTAAAATAAATCTCTTAATACACATATCTGTATATGTGTTTATATGTGTGCATATGTGTGTGCATAGATCTACTGATTGATCTACATAAAGATACAGGTATAGATATTGTATATTGGTTCTCTGGAGAAAGTTGCTTGATATAAGCATCGATCCTAAATCAGTTACTCATTTTTTTTCTAAAGTCCTGACCTATTCAAACTCCAAAACCTTTATTCTCCACCAACCTTTACTCATTAATATTACACATTCTCCTGTTTAAGGTTCTACCCCATCTTTATAATTATTTATTTTCACTTTACTATTATGATGGATTTCCACTCCACTGAAGTGTGGTACTTCAGGGAAAATCTAGCCCATCCTTGGCCCAGGTTTCATGGGAGAATCTTAATGTCAAAACTTCCCAACTCTTTGATTGTTCTCCAAATCAGGAAAATATTCAGGTACTGCTTCCAAGCCAGTTTTTACAGTTTAATATTTGACTCCATCAACCAAGCAGTAGTATCCATGAGCTCAAGACTCCTGTCTGCCTTGCTTATCACTCTGTTCCTTGTTCTTGAAGGGTTTAAGCCTGAAGTTGATCAAATATATTTATTGAAATAGCAACAAGAGTGCATTTCATTGATAAAGAGATGTTATGATTTTTTTCTTTCCTCTTCAGCAGAGTCTTCCTCAGTTAAAAATACATTTCTGTACTGAAATATTACATTTTCTGGGTAGGATGATTGAAAAGAGGTAGGGGAAGACTGATGTATAAACAAGGTGGTTTTGATTGCCTTAGCCAAGACTCAGGACATAGGTGTAGTTTTAGTTCATGATCCTTAGTTGACATGGTACCAGCTCTTGGTAGAAAGTCTTAGCCACAACAAAGAAATGTCCTCAAGTAGATCATCAAGGGAAACAGGCAGGCAGATGTGGCTTCAGCTCAATTGAGACCCCTGAGGCTGATTGGATCTTGTTCAGCAGCCTATATTTATTTTCTTTTAAAAAGAATGTTTATGTTTTGTTTGTTTTTCATTCAAGTGGCATTTTATTTTATTTTCAGGAGTCTTTTTATATATTTAGGTAGTCAAATTATCAATATTTAAGTCTTTTTTTTTTTATCCTCATCCAAGGACATTTTCGCATTCATCTTCAGATAGAGTGGGAGGGACAGAGGGAGGAAGAGAGAGAGAGAAACATCGATGTGAGAGAGACACATCAAGTGGCTGCCACCCACACGACGCCAACCAGGGCCAGGGACAAACTACAACTGAGGTATGTGCCCTTAGCAGGAACCAGACCCAGGTCTCTGTGGTCCGCGGGCCGACGCTCTAACCACTGAGCCAAACCGGCCAGGGCTTTACGTCTTTTATTTCTGCATTCTTAGTAAGTTAGCCATAATACACCCAGAGACAATGTGGATAGAACACTATATCTATCTATCTATCTATCTATCTATCTATCTATCTATCTATCTATCTATCATCTATCTATCTATCCATCTATCTATCTAGACACACACACACACACATACATATATATATATATATATATGATTATTTGACCAAATATTTGCAATGCCTTTATTTCTTTCAGATGCAGTTAAACTGCTTTTATTAATGCATATATCAAAGTATACTTTCTTAAGTTATAAAGTATATGATTACTCAAGTTATTAAAACCATTTGATATTTTTATAACAGAATTGATGAATAATAAAACATTTCAATGATTATATAATTTGCAATAGTTAAACATTACAGTATATCTGCCACTATTTTGAAAAGACATAGAAATAATTTGCATAATTTATATTCATATGATTCACTTCTAACTGTAATATGATGCACAGCACAAAGCTGATTAATTTTTCCTTGGTTTACTATCCAGAATTTGGTCAAAATTTTACTGAATTAATGTGACCACCATTATGTATTATGGGCTGAAGTTACATTAATCTACAAAGTGATATCCCTATCAAATCTTATGAAGAACTAATGCAGCTGAATGGGAACTAGCAGAATTGATTATATTTTCAACACAAGGAAAGAATATTATGCATTATTTTTTAACTTAAAATTAAACTTTAGCTTGTATAAAAAGATTATATATATGACATATATATATTTTGCAAAACACCAGTTAATATTTTACAGAGTGATGGGGTTGAAGGAATGTAGTAGGTAGCATTTGTTATAGCGAGCACATAATTATATTAACCCAAGTGTAACAAATGTCTAAAATGTACTATTATTAATTTTAATGCATAATAAAATATAAATTACAATTCCATGAACAGAATTAAAATTCTCTGAAGATTATAAAAGATCATTATAGATTCAATTTGATCACCTTTTCATAATCATTAATAATCTTCCTAGTGAGAAATTATAAGCACTGGGAGTGTACCCTTAGACTGAAAAATCATTTACATTTTCTACCTTAGTTCTTAACCTTTTCAAAATAAGTGCACACACACACACAATTTCTTTAATGTAAGTGTTTATAAAATGTTTAAATTACATATATAATTATTTCTGATTCTCTTTAAATATTTGCCTATTGTAAGATTATTCATTTGTATATCATTGTTCACTTAAATAATTTCCAGAACTATTAACTCTACGGCATATGTTATGAACTGAATGTTGTGTCCCCTCAAAATTTATATTCTAATTCCCTATGTGATGAAGTTAGGAGATAGAACATTTGGGAGATAATTAGATCATTAGGGTTGAGCCTTCATGAATGGGATAAATGCCTGTATAAAAGAGATCTCATAGGGTCCTCTTACATTTTCTGCCATGTGAGGTCACAGCAGGAAGACCCTCAGCTATGAACCAGGAAGTGGGCCCTTACCAGCTATCAAATTGACAGGTAGCATTGATCTTGGACTTCTCAGCCTCCAGAACTGTAGAAATAAATGTTTGTTTCTTAAGTTGTTCAGTATGGGGTGGTGTGTTATAGTAACTTGAACAGACTAAGAGAACATATATCTGAAAAATATGATCAGTAAGAGATATATGGTTGAAATTTGAAAGTGAGTTTTATTATTGTGAAAAGATGTTTATAATAATGTCACTTTGATGCAGAGAGTTCACAGATTTAACACAGTTGGTTATAGTTAAATATTAAGCATGCCCCTCAATTTATGCAAAACATATTCACATAGAAAACACCATAACTGAAATAACTTGAAGACATATTAAAACATAAAATTCAAAAAAGGAGTGAAGGTTGACGGATTTACTGCAGAAAAATTAAAAGATTCTGTTTCACAAAAGCAGTGAATAAAACTAAAAGAAAATAATAAAATATGGGAGATCCTTGATATTTTTATTTTTTCACATAACCTTTATTAAATTATAAAAAGTAAATATTACTAATTTGGAATTGAACTGTCTGCATGTACTTAAAATATGACAACTTGCCAACTTTCTCTTGCTTTCCTTCCAAGAAAATCTATTTTCAGGCCCTGAAAT
The DNA here is from genome assembly GCA_030848825.1 of Tadarida brasiliensis. NCBI lineage: Eukaryota > Metazoa > Chordata > Mammalia > Chiroptera > Molossidae > Tadarida > Tadarida brasiliensis. The sequence goes on from CM061258.1 coordinate 19,934,257, forward strand.
GTATTGTCCCACATCTTTTTCCCTATTTTTCTTTTTTCTTCTCGTCTCATAAATACATTTTTATATTTTTACAAAAGTATAATTATATGTTCAAAGTATTAGCCTCCCAACTTGTTTCTTTTTGCCACTGGAAAAACTATACAATAGACATTTACTTGTGTTAACACATAATTCTCCATATATCTTAATAGATACAGGCCAAATAATTATCTATGTCTTTACAGTCCTCCTTTCACTATAATTTATTCAAATATCACCCTGTTGATGAACAGCCACATTTTTTCTCGGATAAGTATAATTTTATGACTTCTCAGACCTATGAGGCCCATCCTGATCATTGTCTGGTGTCCTGAAAGGAGAGCTAACTTTTGTACAGATCTGTGACTCATTTGCATACAAAAGCTAAGGCCCAGAATTCTGGGAAACCACTGGTTTTGTCCTGCTTCTGCCATGTGTCTCCCTCAGAAACCCAATCCACAGAATGTTTCTGCCTCCTAGAGGCACATTTATCTTCCTCAACAACATCCCATGGTTTTCCCAATTAATTTCTTATTTTTGTTCCACATTACCTCTGGGATCTTTATATTGTAGAATCCTTTTACCATGCTGACTATTTTTCCTGACTCTGAAATTCTAAACTTTAATTACCAGCAAAATAAATTACAATAAGAACTGAGCTCAAATGCTGCAGGATAATTTTTTCCATCATGAAACTACCTTCTACTGTTATCCCCCTTTTCTCCCGTATACATAAGAATTCAGAATGACCAAATCCACACACCAAGACCTACATGTACAGAATGTCCATATCAAACTAAAACGAAATCATTTAGTAGGAATGGGAGCAGAGGGAGGATAGGAAATGTATAATAAAACTGTATATGCAGAAAAAGTACCCTGCAGTAACTTAAAATATGTATTACAAAGTAATTAGCAGGCAGCACCATTTTTACAAAGATGTTTTTATTCATAGATTTGAAAGGCTGAAAAAAAAACACATCAATGATCTACATCAGAAATACATGAAATTCTATGAATACACAAGTCATCAGAGGAATGATGTTCATTATGGCTTGATTGACGTAAAGTTATAAAGTAAAAAACATTATACTCTTTTTACTCTGGAATGAAAGGCTTAGTTTAACTCAAGTTTAAAGGGTATGAATCTTCTGATATAGTTGGAACCAAAAGCACCAATGAAAATATTAACTCCTTTACTCTTTATAGCTGTTACCATCACTCATTCCATTCTCACTACTGCTCCTCAAATATTGTTTCTGTATCTGAGAAGCAATAAAGATGAGTAAAGAAAGTATGTAGTATAGAGAAAGCTATACTTCTGAGTTCCTAGAAATAGACTTATGAATTCAGTTCTCCTTGAGAAACTTCTACTTTTTTCAGAGATTCCTATATGCCACAGTGAATCAATCCTAAGCAGAGGCTATATAGGGTATTTGGCTGCCACAGGTGGCATTGAAGATGTCTAGAAAAATGAATATTTTTTCTGCCTATTTTCTTAGCAATTCTCTTACTACTAAGCATCATCACAGCTTTTCTTACTTATTACTCCTGAGAAACTATTAAACAAACAAAAGTTCACTCTGCTTTCACTTGTCTGGATTCTTGATTGCAAAGGAGCTTCCCAACTGAATGGCTGGGCAAGGATGTGTGTGTCACCAACCTCGTTTAATTAATTTAAAGAGAGGGGAATCCAGCGGAAGAAATATCGTGAACAGCTCTAGCTTTTCTGCTGGACAAGCAGAGGGTCCTTGATGTTTCCAGCTTCCCAACCAGAGCTCAGCTGACTACTGATCACTGCAGGAAGTAAACCCAGGAGAGGTCACTGCCTGATCAGGTAAAGGATTTGAAGAATATTGGGCCATGCAGCCTAATGAAAAGAAAAAAAAAATGCATAGGGAATGCAAAAGTTAAAAAAAAAAGAAAGAAAAATTAATTTGAAAGTCAATACAGAGAATCCTGCACTAATTGCTGAAGAAAGAAGGAAGCATGGGTCTCTAGGGTTACAGTGACATGACTGCAGTGGTCCATATGGGTTATCAGATAAACATCTGTCCTTGTGAAACAAGGCAGACTATGTGCTGGGTTGTGACTTGAAAGTATCAGACATGGCACCACCTGTAACAACCTCACTGGAAGGGAATGCATAAATAAGAAACTAGAATTCTTCAGGAACTTCAAAAATTATCTGAACACATTTTATATTTAATTTCCCTTTTTTTAAGTTAGAACAAAAATACCATATCTCAATCCAGAGATATTCGAGGGTAAATTCACAACTGTGGAAGAGAATTGAGTGCCCAAAGCTCTTCTTCAAAAGGCAGTCAGTAGTGGACCAAGTTCATCATGAGCTCGTATACTGTCCTAACACACAGCCAGTAAACTCCATCATGTTTGTAATATGAAAACATTAACTAATTACACGTTTGCATATATTAAATCAGCTAACTGTGAAAAAAAACCCTGGAACTGTTTACTCTAACTATTTTCAGGTGTAATATGAGAAGCCCAAAGAAGGCAAAGGCAGTGGTTGCAAAGTAAAAATTGGAGCTGAAACTTAAACTCAAAGTTCCGAGTGTGCGACTTCCCCATGGTACCTATCACTGCTTTGAATGCTAATTGCAACATAAGGCAGGATACATATAAAACACTGGAAATGAGCACTCCCATCGACATTGTCACAAGCCTTGAGAATATAAATATACAGGCACATTTTAATAGCATGCTTTAGTCATTTCGATGTATTTCTGTGTAGAACATTTTAATATAAATTATACTTATTTTCTTAATTCAAGGATAACTGTTTTAATTCAGAATCGGTTGTACTTTTTACAAACTTTCCTTTCACTATTCCTTCTTCTCTATGATTTGGGAAAATGCTTTTATTACTTTAGGGAAAAAAAAAAAAAGACCAGAAATGGCACTTTGTTGTATAAATACAAAGCAAATACATATTCATTGTTTCAGAGTAGGAATAGAGGTTGTGTTTAATCTGAATATAAATATTAACATTATGGTTTAGTAATATTAATATTTGTCAGGTTATGTTCTAAGATTGAAAATGACATTTCAGTTTTTATTTCAAAAATTCTCTTTTCTTGGGTAGATGTTAGGAGACAAGGAGGCGGGGGTTTATTATTACGATTTTAGTATATTTATTGGTTTGCTGATACCACAGGGAAAAAAAAAGAAAAAGAAAAGGCTGAACATTTGCTTTCTTGAATTTGCTAGGCAATGGAAATGAACAATGTTGCTTAGACACGGAGGTGACAATTTGTTGCAATCAAGGATCTTAGATGGAGCCAATCTGCCAACTCTACATGCAATTTAGCACAACTCTTGAGAGACTTCTGATGCAGGACCTTGTCACAGAACTGGGATCTCACAAGGGACACCATTAGCACTGGCTTCCCAGAGGGTCATTGTGGCGGTTTCTGAGGGGTAGTCATCAGCTACAGAAAGTCTGAGCTGGAGAACTGGATCATGACAGACACCACAGAGTTACAGTAGTGGACAAGCTGTATGGTAAGCTCACATAGACCTTCTCTAGTGGACATCTAAGAGCTCTAAGGAAGAGTTTTCAGGGGTGGTAATTCCAAGGAACAGAATGCATGTTGGTGGGGATAAAAGTCCTCTTAAATGAACATAAAATGTGACTAATTATATACATGACATCAGGACATCTGGGTTGTATATATGTGTGTGACTGTGTAATACTTTTTAAATATCACATTTTTCTGTATGCTGTTTTATTACCTGATTATTTTCCTTAGAAGTATAGTATGAACATTTTGCCAAAACATTAACACTTTAAAAATTCAAACGCAAAAATTAGTTTTTCCCTTCTCCTTCCATCTAAAAATGTTTCCATTTTCTCCCATTTCAAAAGAGAACCAGCCACTGGATGGAAATTTCAGTTTCTTCTCTTGTAAGATGTACACTACAAATATTTCTATTTTGAAATTTGCTGATGTCATCTAAAATGACAGGCAATTACCTCCCTGCCTCCTCTCAGGGCATCATTCACCCAGCTGTGGTTATTTTTCTAAGAAAGGGGCAAGATAAGGGTCAGCTCTCAGCAACTTATTATTATAACCTGGTATTTTTTTTTCCCTTAAGAGAGATTCATTTATTGAATTGTTTCTTAAACGGTAAGTGAATACATGTATGTTACAGGAAGTAATAGAAGTCATAGGTTAAAGTTGGTGCATTTTGGAGGTCATCCATTATAATTTTGGTTGGTAACAAGAAGATAGAAGAAAGAAACAGGTACTTACAAATTTTCTGAGTTGTGCTTGTGTTGTTTGGTTGCTTGATGTTCTTGAATATGTTTTATTTGAGTTCTAGGAGAGGTCAGCAAGGCCTTGGTGGAAACACATAGGCTGGTTTACCTATACTGGGGGTGTGGGGAGGGCTAGGAGCTAGCCAGGAAAGTAGCTCATTAAATGACCCTGAAGATCCTTGAACTTGGGTAGTAGTTGTGGTTTATGCTCTGTTTTGTTTTCTTTTGAACTTTCAATCAATTTTTTATAAAAATTATTTCTTATTCTTCAATGGACTAGAGGGTTCGAAGAGAAAAGATGAGTTCTACACTTATGATGCATTAATTTAAAAAATTAAGAAAAAATATATAAGATGTCATTTAAAACTACTTTAGATTATCCTTTTTAGTAGATCAATCCAACAATTTTTATTAATGTCAGCTTGTTACTTTTCAATGTGTCACTCTCACTTGTTAGCAAATAATAAATTCATCTAGAATTTTTAAAAAATAGTCTTAAAGAATAAATTATTTCTTTCATATGAATTTAAGGATATTAAAAAATAGACTAGTTAATATTCACTTCTGAAAATTAGGAAATAATGAACTAAGAATAATTTGGGTACTATCCAACCAACTAAAATTTTAAAGATATACTTTTTTCAATGCAAGTGTTTGAAAATTCATAGAGCTGGAACTTTTTCAATTCCTGGCAGGCACAGCACGTCAATGCGGGTTGCAGTTAGACAGTCCTGTGCATTAATTAGAAAAGGTCAAGCTGTGCAAAGGAAATGAGTGTCGTTCGTATGGGTGAGAGCTTAGAAAGTACAAGCTGTGACAATGAATTCCAAATCTTAACTAATTACTGGTGGTTTCTCCAAATAAAATGATACTGAATTTTCAAGCATACTTAAGAGAAGACTTTCTACCTTAGCTAGAAGTTGAAAGAAAATGATGTTATATTTTAGAAAGTAATTTATAGCTTGCAATATCCCTTTTTCAAAAAGTATGCCTTATGATTCTAATAACATACTGTGAGACAAGTAGGTCATTATTTCTATTTTACTGAAGAGAAAAACAAAACGCAAAGAAAATCATTTCAACTTGTTAAGGTCACACAGGTTGTAAGTGACAGACTTCATAAAAATGTGCCCTTTGTGTGTTTTTTTAATATTTTCAAAATATGATCTATTTTTAAATTTTCATGGCATTTTGTTGGGGTCCCACCAATCCGTTCATGTGAACTGTTAGAGTTTCACAAGTTTAGATAAGCTACAAATCACTTCTGAATTATATTCAGATTGTTGCTTTACAAGGTTAATGTTTTCATAATAATAAGTCAATATTAAACCAATAATTCTTATTTTCAATATCTCTCAATCATCCTAAAACTCTTGTATCAAATGTCATATGTGGTCAACTTGGATCCACAGAGTTTTTTCACAAATAATCAGAGAAAATAGAATATGACTTGGAAAAGTCTCTGCAAAAAAATAAAAAAGAAAGATACGTTTGTCTTTTCCCACTTATTTAAAGTAGAAGGTAAAAAATAATTAGGAGACAGACTTACTTTCAGTCATTTCCTCTGCCCCCACCCCAAACTCTCAGGGTCAATAACCAGGTGATTATGGATTACTTGAATGAATTTACAAGCATGACCTAAAAACCTAGAATTTTTCTACGAGGGATCCACGGAGAATTGGGTCTTCATGCATCCGTTATGTATAATGAAAACTTCCTATGCATGTAGTATGATTCTAGTACCATCCATGGGACAATTGAGAAAACAGTTACTCAAACAATTTTTTCTCTTCTGTGTTTCAGATGGGGAAGCCTGGTTTTAAAAGGTTTGCCATTACATTGAGAGTCTTATAGTAAAGACAGAAGATTCTTCTTTGGATGATAAAATGCTGTTTTCTTCTCAGAGTTTGCTCCAAGTGATCAGAATTGCAAGGCTCTAATAAAGAGGCATAGGGTGCTAGTGACAAGTACTGGACATGTAGATGCCTGAGGTCTGAAAGAGCCGCTTACAAAGACTAGACCCTTAAAGACAGATAGCAATGGCAGGAGAGGTGATCAGTGACAGATCTTCACACTACTCGACAGTGTTTTCCCAGTGACTTTATGGACAAGCCAACACACTGGTAAATTCAGTGAGGACAGAGGGCAATGTGCAAACTTAGTTGGTATGGACAACTCAACTAGCAGACTGTGGGATTCGAGTAATAAGTTTTCACTATTGTTTTCTTTTCTTTTCTGTTTATTGTCATTGTTGCTGCTGCTGCCACTCTCTTCAGTTAAAGTAAACTCTGTCATGAAATCAATACTAATTATAAATAGTTACGCAAGCTCAAACTTGTATGGAGGTTTAGCTTCTCTGCAAAGGATCTAAGATATTCCATAATTATCAAGAGACTACGCATCTTCTGGTTGAATAATCTGAAATCGCTTAATCTTAACACACATGTTTTGCATTTTAATCATTTAATCCTTTTAATTACTCTTCCTTTATTATTTCCTAAAGGATCCTGATTTATCCCAACTTGTAGGAACTATAACAAAATAGAGATATTTGTATACCTATGAAAATTACTAAAATTCTGATACTCTAATCTTTCTTATACAATTTTTCTATATTATTAAGATATATTTTTTATTATTTTTTACATTGAAGTTAATAGCTAATAGTTGATGCTGATAACTCATATTCAGTAATTGCTTCTAATATTGGTATTACCAGATTTTATTAGTATCATTTCTTCATTGCATCTTTTTCTGTAAATTTTAAGAAATGCTGAGTATGTCCGGAAACTATAAAACTCATTTTGAACTTAAATGCTCTTCTGCAAATGACAAGTATGTCTTCCATTCTGTGGTTATTTAAGTACTCATAAAGAATGCTTTTTATTGTAAATTTCTTATAAAAAATTTAAGTGCTAGGTCAATGATGGTTTTCTATAGACGTCACCTGATGTATCTTTCTGATCATTTTACTCCAATAATAAATATAAAGAACAGTCCATCTTCCATCCCTCATTATTTAATGATTATAGTGCTTCTTAGATATCTACTTAGCTTGTCATAGATCATCCAAGATACAATCAAAATTCTGTAATTGTAATGCTTTGTCTGATTAATAAAACTATATTTTAAAAAATAACAGTGATATCAGCGTCTATCTAAATGCATTTCAGAATAATAATTCTAATGATTAAATTTTACTTTAAGTCAATGTAAACAGCAGGTACTTTTTTTTATAAAAGATACCTGGAAATGTTATTACTAAAACAGCAGTATCACACTTGTATCTCTGCAGATTCTGAAAGGTATATGTCATAGAAAAGGATTATAGACTGATATGTAATATTTATGGAGCAGTACGTTTTTAGTGTTTTTTTTTTTTTTTTAATATTTTGACTACTTATCTTTATTCGTTCTTATCTATGGGTGGTGCTCAGATCACAACACAATGAAATACCAAGTAAAATCAGAAGAGGAAATGGTGATTTAATTATGCACATGTATATCTCACATATTTTGACCAACATTTTATTAATTCTCTTGAACATTTCATTACAATCTTCAAAATACACTTTGAAAGTGTATTTCCTAAAAGAACAACATTGGCCACTTGATTTTAGTTAACACTGTATAAACAGAGTGTACATTGTCATGTCATTTCTTCATTATTGTTCATTTATCATTTTTCTTGCAATGAGCTTCATTATGGTGTGTACTTTACATGTGCTCAATGTTTTTGTTTTTTTCCAGTGCTACTACTGTCTGTGGTATCTCTAGTCATAGAAACTAGATAAGTTATTGCCCTGGCCAGTGTTGCTTGGTTGGTTGGAGTGTCATCTTGCACACTGAAGGTTACGGGTTTGATCCCCGGACGCAACCAAGGGAGGAGACCAATCGATGTTCCTCTTTCACACTGATGTTTCTCTCTCTCTCTCTCTCTCTCTCTCTCTCTCTCTCTCTCTCTCTCTCACTCTCCCCCCTTACTCTCTCTCTAGAATCAATGAACATGTCATCATGTGAAAATTTAAAAAAAAAAGAAACTAGATAAGTTATTAATAAACAGTTCATTTAAATTTAATGTTTAAATAATTTTGTTAACATAAATATTGCCCTCAGAATGCCATAAATATAAATAATGAATAGGTCTTGAGCCATGGATAGATAATGTGAATATTGTCAAATAATTTTCTAGTGCAAAAAAACAAAAACAGGACTTTGAATATTAAAAATAAAAAATGAACACCTCAAAATTACATTTTATTGGTCCACTGATACATTCACTCCAGTCACCAGGGCACTATATATATATATTTTTTTTTAACTCATCTTTAATGTTGAATGTATTATAGATGTTCCCCCCTTTTTTTCCCCCTTGACTCCCTCCTCTCCAATCCCGCCCCCTCCTGCCTTCCCCACACTATTGTTGGTGTCCATTGGTTATGCATATATGCATAGAAGTTCTTTGGTTTATCTCATCCTGCCCTCCCTCCTCCCTTTCCTTTGAGGTTCATCAGTCTAACAACCAATTTGTACTTCTTAATTCCTTCATCTTTTTCACCAAACCCCCCCAGCCTCTATCCATCTGGCAAGCAACAAGAAGTTTTCTGTATCTATGTGTCTGTTTCTGTTCTGCATGCTCATTTTGTTTGTAGATTCAGTTGTTGATAGATATGTATTCATTGCCAATTTATCGTTCATATTTTTGTTCTTCTTCTCCTTCAAGAAAACCCTTCAACATTTCATATAATACTGGTTTGGTGGTGATGAACTCCTTTAGCTTTTCCTTGTCTGGGAAACTCTTGATATGTCTATCAATTCTAAATGATAGCTTTGTAGGATAGAGTAGTCTTGGTTGTAGGTCGTTGCTTTCCATCACCTTGAATATCTCTTGCCACTCCTTTCTGGCCTGCAAAGTTTCTTTTGAGAAATCAGCTGACAGTCTAATGGGAGCTCCTTTGTAGGTAATGGACTGATTTTCTCTTCCTGCTTTTAAAATTCTCTCTTTGTCTTTAACCTTTGGCATTTTGATGATGTGTCTTCATGTGGACCTCTTTGGGTTCAACTTGTTTGGGATTCTCTGTGCTTCCTGGACTTATATGTCTGTTTCCTTCATCAAGTTAGGGAAATTCTCTGTCATTATTGTTTCAAATAGGTTTTCAATTTCTTGCTCGCTCTCTTCTCCTTCTGGCACCCCTATGATGCGAATGTTGGCATGCTTGAAGTTGTCCTACAGGCTCCTTACACTATACTCATTTTTTTTGGATTCTTTTTTTCTTTTTGCTGTTCTGATTGGGTGTTTTCTGCTTCCTTATATTCCAAATCGATGGTTTCCTTCTTGGCTTTACCTACATTACTATTGATTCCCTGTAAAGTATTCTTTATTTCAGTTAGTGCATCCTTCATTTCTGACTGGTCCTTTTTTATGTTGTTGATGTTCTCACTAAGTTCTTGGAGGTCTCCTTAAGTTCCTTGAAGATCTCACTAAGTTCCTTGAATGTCTCACCAAGTTCCTTGAGCAACCTTATAACCTGTTTTCTGAACTCTGAATCTGATTGATTGCTTATCTTCATTTTGTTTAGTTCTTTTCCTGGAGTTTTGTTATTTTCTTTCATTTGGGACATGTGTCTTAGTCTCCTCATTTTGGCTGCTTCCCTGTGATTGTTTCCATGTATTAGGTAGAGTTGCTATGTCTCCTAGGCTTCAAAGAGTGGCCTATTGTTGTAAGTGTCCTGTAGGATCCAGTGGCACAGTTTCCCTGATCACCCCAGCTGGGAGGGCACTATATTTTATAAAATATTGTCAAAAATAATCAAAATCAGCAGGAATCTATCAAAGTCCCAATGTAATTTTCAGTTCAAGTACAGTGACCTCTCATTTTGATGCTAAAAACACAAAACAATTTCTTGCAAGAAGCAAAACTTTCTTTCTGATAGTAGAAAATAATTGAAAATTTAAATCTGCATTTTCAAAAATAGTTATGTCACAAGCTTTTACAACAAGTTGCTAAAGTAATACATACAATCAGACAGATGGAGAGAAGGAATGGAGAGAAAGAGAGCGAAAGAAGGAGGAAGAGGAAGAGAAATGATCATAACTAGTTTTTCACACACACAAAAAAATTTAAAAATGAGAGTTGGCACCCCATAATATTAATGACAAAAAATATGTGAACACAAATTATTTTGTATGTTCATGATGATCAGTGTTCCAATTTATAAGTAGTTGAAACACCAACTTTCAGCATCTGAATCTACTATGAGACCATTGATATATGGTAATGCTTGAGAAACAAACTATTGGGGCATATTTAGTGCTTTTCACTAAAATTTTATTTGAGAGTTCAAAACATCTGCTTCTGATAATAAGGGAGTAGCTTGATCAAACACATTCTTGGAAATCACACACACACACTCTGAACAAAATATAGTTTAAAAATACTCAACATCTTTAAGGAGTGACAAAATTCAGGACAAAGATGGAAAATGGATGGGGTAGGACATTAAGAATAAAGAAAACTACCATCAGTGATTATGTGGTTCTTGAACTTTTCACCTGCAAGCATCTTCACTCCTCAGGATATAAGAAGTCTGAAACTCAATTAGAAGACACAGTGTTGCTGTTTTAAAAGGTCAGAAGACAGACTCCCAGACTACAGAGGCACCTATAAAGAGGGAAGGAATTCGGGAAAGGGGAGAGTCTTGGTATAAATTCTGTCCAAACTATTGACTAATCCTTTATATTCATGTGAATGTGATAAACATCAAGAATAATTGTCATAGTCCATTTTCCCTGCTAGAATAGAGCACCATAGACTGGGTGGCTTTAAAACAACAGAATTCTATTTCTCACTGTTCTGAAGAGTGGATGTAAAATTCCAGGCTGCCAGTATGGTCAGGTTTGTGGTGAAAGTCCACTCCTGCTATGTAGACAGCCCTTCTCACACTGCATCCTTACCTGGTGGAAGGGGTGAGAGATCTCACAGTTTCTGTTCCTGATTTTCTCTGCTAAATTTTTAGTCATCTTATGATTTAGCTTGTCGCTCTCATGGAACTACTGGACTCTTTTTAATTACTTAATACTAACATTTCCATTGTTTTAGAGAATGCCCTTAGGCTTAAATTTACCCACACTGTTGGAGATAGTGTGAATTCTTGGGAGAATCTCAGCAGTTTCTGTTTGTTCTCTTCAGGAGGCACAATCTTTTAGCCATTATTCAAGGGCTGAGAATGGAGACAACAACCCTCTTATGAAATTAAACCCTAGCTTTACAAGCACGGTGACTGGTGTGAGCTGTGGCCTCTGGTTTTCTCAGGTTGCCTCTTCCACATGGAAATCCTGCCTTACTGGAAAGTTGAGGCACTAGTGATTGGAGTCTGATTATTCTCAGCCTGCCCCATCTAGGATACAGTTTATGCCCTTGGTGGAGGTAGAAAGTCCAGATCTCTTAGCTGCTTTTTCCTGAAATAGCACCTCTGCAACAGGAAGCCAGGGACAAGAGAATTAATGGCAGCTCACTTTGCCTGAGGAGAAACAATAAATAGCCTTATACTAGGAGCTGGAGACAGAGGAAGCCTTGTATTCTTGATCGCACCTATCTAGGGGATGGCTTCTAGCAGGTTGAGCTGGTTGTGGGTGCTCCTAGTACCAGAATTGTCTTCAGTTCTTTAAAGTTTCCACTTTAATATTGTTCTGACTTATCAGATACTTGTCACCATTACTATTGGTTTTAAAATTACAACTTAACTCTATGACATTTTAAAAAGAGCAAACAAGGTGGTCATGTGATGCATAGAAAATCTTTTATATTTTACATATGAAGAAATTCCAATGATTTTCAGTTTATTGCACACGAATGCAAAATATTTTAAAAGGAGCATATGAGTTTGGAAAACATCAACATTCCATTGTATATTTTTATTTTAAATTGCAATAAAACTTTATACCATATTTGTCTAAGTAGAATACTATTAATATTTTAGTATTGCCAAACATAATGCATATATGGGGTGGAAATAGTTTTAGGGCTTTGTAAATGTCTTCTGTAGAATTTATAAATGGAAGACCTATTTTTCTATTGGTGATTTATCACTAAGAATTGTGTCAGCTATTTAAAAGTTATTCTTCAACATAATAAATGTTGTCATCTTATGTAGCACAATTGCATACAAATGCTAACTCTAACCAATAAAGTTAAACTACTTTAATGAAAACTAGGTAAAGTTGCTACTGAATATCAATTGGAAGTGTGCCTTTCACATTTTCAGTTAGGTAAGGCCTTTTAGGTGAATATATTGCAATATATGTGTTAAGACTGTTCAAAGAAAAGGCTATGATACAGAGCATGCTTAACCCAATAAGCATGTAATATTTTTTAAAATTGTTTTGTGTTTATAAAGTACAGTTACTATTATGGGTATTAAAGTGTCATAAGAGCCCAGCTGGTGTGGCTCAGGGGTTGAGTATCGAACCATACATCAAGAGGTTGCCAGTTCGATTCCCAGTCAGGGCATATGCCCAGGTTGTGGGCCAAATCCCCAGTGGGGGGCATGCAGGAGGCGACCCATCGATGTCCTCTCTTATTGATGTTTCTATCTCTCTCTCCCTCTCCTTTCCTCTCTCTAAAAAATCAATAAAGAAAAAAAAACAATAATAAATAAATAAAGTGTCATAAGAATCCATATAATGCTCAGTATTTGAAATAACAAAATTTGGCAATTGAGATCAAGTGAGAAAAATAGGAGATATTCTACTGAACATGCAATTTGTGTTTTAAATGACAATAAATACTCTCACTAAATATCTTATTTTTTGTTGTGTTTTTTTCATCATAAATCTGTAATGTATTTAAACAGTATACAAATTCACCAACTTTATCCTCCCAAAATTCACAAGTTAGTGGTAGATTACCACAGTGTATTTATAAATTTTGAGCTAAATGAAAAATAATGACATTTCTAAAATTCTCATGAAAAAGTGAAATTATAGCAAAATTTCTGACATTTAAAATTCAGCTGAAGCCTGGCCTGTGTGGCTCAATGGTTGAGCATCAACCCACGCACCAAGAGGTTGCTGATTCGATTCCTGGTCAGGGAACATGCCCAGGTTGTGGCCTGATCCCTAGTGGGGGGCATGCAGGAGGTGGCCAATCAATGTTCTCTCTCATCAGTGTTTCTATCTCTTTCTCCCTCTCCCTTCTTCACTCTCTAAAAAAACAATAAAGAAAAAAAAATTTTTTTTAAAGATTACTATTTATCTTCATCTCAATTTTGTAAGAGGCAAACAAAAAATATTAAAACTCACAAAAATAATTTAAAATAAAAAAGAAAACATAAAGCAAATATTTATTGTGTTAGTATTTACAAATATATATATATATATATATATATATATATATATATATATAATATTTCCCAGTTTTTCCAAATGACTGAAATCTTTATTTGCTTTAAAACAAGACAAAACTTGGATTCAGTACAATATAATTCATAATCATCATGTACTACATTTGGGAAAAAAATCTTTAAGAAGTAGTACCTAACTAAGAAAGTGCTACTAACAAGACACAATTTAACCCGTGTAGAACATAATACTTCAGAAGGCTCACAGAGGATCTAAGAAAAAGATTAATAGTGCGTCTCTTTCAAAAGAGCATGTTTAACAGAAATCTCTCCATTAGATAATTAATAAACACAAGAATTGTGTGGCTCCACCAAATGGCCTTCACTATTCCTAAACAACAATCTTTGCAGATTCTGAAAACTATACAATTATCTTAGGGAAAAAAAAAAACTTTATTTCTTTATCTACTTTAAATTGTCTCTTCCACAAAATCACAAATTGTAACTCTTTATATTTTGAATATAATAGTATGTTAAAAGTAAAAAATCTCCTCTGAAATGAAAGAAGAAAAACACACTGGGCAAAGCCAAAGTCTTCTGGATCTTTCTATCTTGTGGCTTCTGCTATCTCATTAAATTTGGAAGCAAGATCACAAACTGAGACTGGCAGGAGTGTTTATATTCTGATGTCTAAGGAGGAATGGAAAACTAGACAAGTTCTCAATAGGAAAGCACTTTTTTTTTCCCCCATGCAGTGTTGAGGACAAGATGTAGTTTATAGGCATGGATTTATATTTAAGAATGCATTTGACTTGGAGATTTCCTTGAGTGATGCTCAGTAGGCTGAACAGTTTTCAGAGAAGGTAGACAGCAAATCTAATCTAGGTTTAGGTTTTTCCCTACCATAAGCAGAGCATTGATACTGGAAAGTCATTTGAATGACAGGCCTTAGAATTTAAGTTGATTTTGAAGGGGAGTGTAGACAGTTGTGGGTGGTAGAGGTGAAGTAAAAGAAACGAACTCAAAACACTAATGGGGAGAAAAGCACACAAAGTGGGTTAAGTTGAAGGAGGAAAATATTTGTGCTCAGTGAATATGTTAGTGGTAGGAACACTTTAACATGAGGCTGAGACATGGCACAGCATCAAACGAATGAGTGGCTGCAAGGTTGAAGTGTTTGAGGGAGAAAGAGTAAAATGAGAGTGTGGGAACCTCATGAGCATTTGAATTATTGGTATCACGGAGGTTACCAGAAGAAGCATAAGACACATTGAGTAAAGAATTTCTCAAGAGAGTGAAATAGTCAAAGTCTGAAAGTATCATTGGATAACAGAAAAAGAGATTCAACATCTTAACCGTGAGTTAGGTCAAGTGGGGAGATTTTTTTATCATGGACTGGAGTACCAGCAGGCACATCAAGGCAATGAGGGTGCATAGTTAGCATTGCAGACTATGGATCTGGAATGACTAGAGTCAAATCCCAGCATCACCACTTACCACCTGGGTGACTGATAGAGGAAGTAGGCAAGCACCCAGGAAATAACGTGACCTTTTCGCTTCCTGCTTCTGTGAGTTGCTTACGCTTTCACGCCAAAGAAGGCCCCTGAAGCTAGGCGAGTCCTGCTGGAGCCCTGCAGTTCAGGGCCCAGAATTTGGAGACTGCCTCCTCTGGGCCCACATGCATAAATAAAGGAATCACTTCGCTTCCTCCAGTGTTTGGTCTGAGTCTTTTCCACTGCATTTTGGTTCCCTGACCGGGAAACGACTCACATGAGCAGGCGATTGCCACTGGTGAGGTGGCCCCGCGGGCGCTCCGTGGAGCCCTGTTTCGGGTCCTAACCGGCTGGGGCTCTGCGGCTAGCTGCTCGAGGTTCACGCCCCACCCGGGCTGCCAGGGGAAACGAACAGGTCCAGTTTCAGGAACCACGTGACTTCAGGACTGGTGAGTGCCCCGGGGACCAGGAGCCCGAGGACAGGCCCACCTGGAGGTGGAAGGAGAGACTGATCACCTCTCAGGCCTCCAGCCACCAGGGCTAGGCCTAACGGGAGGGAATGTTTAAACTCGTCCATCTGTCAGTGCGAGAGTGAGTGTGGATGTCTGTGTGGCTCCACCGGTGCCAGCCTACTGAGTCTGAGTGGGCCCCACCCTGCGGCTCCTGGTGACCCCATAGGGCTCAGGGCAGTATTAGGTTCTGGGGGACACAGTCCTTCCCTGCAAACCCCATCCAAGTCAGGGGCTTATACTGACCTGCCAAAGCTAAGAGGCACCTAAATCCCCATGAGGGGCGTGGCCAGGCGGGTGAACCGGAAACCCCTCACCCCTGTCTGTCTGTGCCCCTGGGGGAGGGCAGCCATGGGAGGCCCGTCAACAGTGCTTGACTGCATGTTGCAGGACTTTGACCGATTCTGGGGCCAGCATCCGAGCATGAACCCGAGCCACCTGGAAATTTATTGTTCCACCAAATGGCCTGCTTTTGGGGTAGGCTGGCCCCCTGAGGGAACCCTCAATTTAGGGATCATATGGGCAGTACATCTGATAGGAACAGGGAGGCCAGGACACCCAGACCAGTACATCTGCATAGATAGATGGCAGGAACTAGCTCAGGACATGCCGAAGTGGCTCCAACGGTGTGCTAGGCAAAAGCCGAAATTGGCTGGGGCAACCCAGATGGAAAAGGAACACCTCACCTCCTGCTGCTATCATCCAACGCAGACAGCCCCCGCCCACATTCTCCTTACTCAATCCAGAGAAGCACACTGGCCCCCCATTTTCAAAGGCAACCCAGAGGAAGAGCCGCCCATCAATTTACCTGCCCCCCATATGCGCCCCCAGGCTCCCGAAAAACGAAACTCCACACCGCCATCTGTCTCGCCAGCGCCGGCTCAGGAAGCACCCCTGGCCTCCCCAGGCTCGACAAGGCGCCAACAGCGGCAGCCACTCCAGATGCCCCTCAGGGAAGCCCAGGGCCCACCACAAATTGGGCCAGATGGTACCGAACAGCCAGGACGGACCATCGTTTATTACCAGCCCTTCACCACCACTGACCTCTTAAACTGGAAGCACCATACTCTGTCCTACTCGGAAAAACCCCAGGCCCTGATCGACCTGCTGGAGTCCCTCATGCAGACACACCGCCCCACTTGGTGTGATGGCCGACAGCTGCTCCTCACGTTGTTTAACATGGAGGAACGAAGGCGCACCCTCCAGGAGGCCCTCCGATGTCTGGAAACCGCGGCGCCAGGAGGCACACTAGATCCAGTGCCATGGGCAAGAGTGGGGGCACCTGAGGCCCAGCCTGACTGGGACCACAACGCAGAAGAAGGAAGGGCCGCACTTCAGAGGTACAGAGGCCCTCCTCTGCGGAATCCGAGCCGGGCCGGGGCCACCTAACATGTCGAAGGTAGCCAATGTGACTCAGCGGCCTGACGAATGCCCTGGGGACTTTTACGAGCATCTGTGCGAGGCTTATCCAATATATACCCCATTCGATCCTGAGGGCCAGACAACCAGAGAATGGTCAACACGGCCTTCGTCTCCCAATCAGCCTCGGACATCAGGAAGAAGCTCCAGAAACTTGAAGGCTTTGCTGGGATGAACATAAGCCAACTAACAGAAGTTGCCAACAAGGTATACAATAACAGAGAAGAGGCAGCCGAGTGGGAAGCCCGAAAGAGAATGGAGAAGAAAGCAGCCCTCTTAGCGGCCGCACTAGGAAAGCCCCTGTCCCCCCAGAAAGGCCAACAGCCAGAAGGGAAAAACAGGCCTGCACACCAGAATGTAGAGTCAGACCAGTGTGCCTACTGCAAGGAAAGGGGACACTGGAAAAGGAAATGTCCCAACCAGAAGAAGAGAAGGCAGGCCAACGGGCAATCAGGACCCGAGACCCAGGCACCTACCATCCTCAGCCTGGCAGGCCTAGACTCGGACCAGGGGAGAGTGGGCTCACTGTACCTCAGCCCCCATGAGCCCATGGTCCGGATAACAGTAGGGGGCCAAACCCTCCCCTCTATGGTAGACACTGGAGCAGAACATTCAGTAGTAACAGCTGCAGTCACACCTCCCTCCGGGCGCGATCTCCATTGTTGGCACCACCAGACAGCCCAGTGGCCCCAAGCAGTTTTGTCAAGCCCGAACTGTAGGACTCGGGGGCCACCGGGTAAAACACGAGTTCCTGTACATGCCAGAGTGCCCGGTTCCACTCCTGGGATGCGACCTGCTTTCTAAGCTAGGAGCCCAGATCTCCTTTCGCCCGTCAGGGGAGGCTCACCTACAAGTTGGCACCCACACCTTCTAGCAGTCTTAGTTCCCCGGGAAGAGGAATATCAGCTATATAAGGGGGAGGAAGAAGGCCAACGGAAGCCCACAGAAGGAAGAGGAATTGACCTACAAAAGAAATATCCAAAGGTCTGGGCAGAAGACAACCCGCCAGGATTGGCAAGGAACCCCCACCTATAATTATAGAACTGAAGCTGGGAGCCAGACCGAGGCAGATCCGCCAGTACCCCATCCCCAGGACGGCATCACAGAGGTAATCCAGAAGCATCTGAGGGAAGGTATACTTGTCCCATGCCAGTCCCCGTGGACCACTCCCTTGCTGCCAGAGAAGAAGCCCGATGGGAGCAAATACAGACCAGTACAGGACCTGCGAGCAGTGAACGAGGCAACAATCACACTGTACCCCATGGTACCGAACCCATACACAATGCTTGGCCAACTGCCCCGGAGGCGGCCTGGTTCACCTGCTTGGACTTAAATGACGCCTTTTTCTGCCTCTGACTTGCAAAGGCGAGCCAACCACTCTTTGCTTTCGAGTGGGAAGACCCCCACACCGTGGCAAAAACCCAACTAACCTGCACCAGATTACCACAAGGATTTAAGAATTCACCTACTCTCTTCAGAGAGGCCCTGGCCAGAGACTTGAAACTGTTTACTGAAAAAGAAACGGACCTAGTGCTGTTGCAATATGCAGATGATCTCCTGTTAGCCGCCCCTACACTGGGCCGGTGCTGGGAAGGTACCTGCCAGCTCCTCGGACTTTAACAGAGGCGGGGTATCGGGCCTCATGAAAGAAAGCACAAATATGTCAGGCCCAGGTAAAATATCTGGGATTCCTCATTTCCCAAGGGAAGCGGGTCCTGGGCCAAGAAAGGAAGCAAGTCATAATGGCCCTACCGACCCCAACCACGCAGAGGGAACTTAGAGAGTTCCTAGGGGCGGCCGGGTTCTGCTGAATCTGGATACCAGGGTATGCGGCATTAGCCAAACCGCTATACCAAGCGCTGAAAGGCCTGGACACAGCACCCCTCTTATGGGAAGCCAAACAGGAGAAAGCCTTTCAGGCCATAAAAGATCATCTTGGGCATGCGCCGGCCCTAGGACTGCCAGACCCCAGTCGGCCTTTTGACCTCTACACGCACGAGAAGGGAAAAATAGCACTAGGGGTCTTCACACAACAGATGGAGCCATGGCAAAGGCCGGTTGCATACCTATCTAAACAACTAGACAATGTAGCAGCAGGCTGGCCACCCTGCCTGAGGGCCATAGCTGCAGCTGTCACTCTCTTGCAAGAGGCAGACAAACTGACATTTGGGCAGGAGATCAACATATTTGTTCCCCACGCGGTATCCAGCCTTCTGGCTGGACAAGGACACAAATGACTCTCCAGCCCGAGACTGACACAATACCAGGGACTCCTTCATGAGAACCCTCGAATAAAAGTCAGCACTGTCCGGCGAATAAACCCAGCCACATTTCTCCTCGCTGAGCTGGGAGAACCAGACCACGATTGCCTTGAGATAACTGAAGAGATACACACCAGCCGACCGGACTTGCGGGACCAGCCCCTGGACAAGCCAGATCTAACGCTCTACACCGATGGGAGCACTTACATGGCTGAGGGGAAACGGGTGGCGGGCTACGCTGTCGTGGACAATGAGAAAAGAATTGAAGCAAAGCCCCTGCCGGCCGGTTGGTCCGCCCAAAGGGCAGAAGTCTGGGCATTGATCAGGGTGCTTGAAATAGCAAAAGGGAAGAAAGTCAACATTTACACAGACTCTCGGTATGCCTGCACCACCATACATATCCATGGGGCAATCTATCGAGAAAAGAACTCTTAACAGCTGAGGGGAAAGAAATTAAAAACAAGGCAGAAATACTTCAACTGCTAGAAGCAGTTTGAGCCCCTCGAGGAGTAGCAATAATACATTGCAGGGGCACCAGAAAGAAAAGACAGAAATAGCCCAAGGGAACAGACGAGCAGACCAGGCAGCAAAGGCAGCAGCCATAGAGAAAGAGGCCCCAATGAATGTCCCAGCCATAGAAGGTACCTTGCTAGAACTGAACCTCAATCAGCCAGACTACACCCCAGAGGAACAGAAACGGTCCATACAAGAAAACTGCCTCCGAGCGCCCACCGGCATATGGAAAGTGCCAACGAACGGCTCTACATACCACAAGTCCAGGCCAGCAATCTCGTCAGGCAATGCCATGCCCTCACACACCTAGGGAAAACGTCCCTGGAGGCCTTACTCAAGAGGTATTACTACTTCCGTAGCATGTCCAGACTATGCACAGTGGCAGCAGCAGGGGCTCAATGCCTAGCCTGTGCCAGGAACAATGCAGCAAGCCACCCGAAAGGGCTTCCCGGAATATAACACAGGGGGCAACAGCTTTTTGAGGACCTGCAGATTGATTTCACTGAGATCAAGCCGAGCCGGGGATACAGATACCTGCTTGTCTTAGTTTGTACTTTCTCAGGATGGGTAGAAGTATTCCCCACCAGGACAGAAAAGAGCAGAGAGGTAGTCAGGACCCTCCTTAGAGAGATTATCCCCCACTTCGGGTTACCTATGACCGTTGGTAGCGACAACCAGCCAGCATTTGTTGCAAAAGTGCTCCAGGAACTGGCAGCCCAATTAAGAATTACTTGGTAACTACACACTGCCTATCGCCCTCAGAGCTCTGGAAAGGTGGAACGCATGAACCGGACTCTAAAAGAAAAGCTTGCAAAGTTCCATCAGGAGACTGACCTACCCTGGCCAGACCTATTACCCTTAGTATTGTTCAGGATGCAAAATGCCCCCAATCCCACAGGGTATACACCTTTTAAATTAGTCTATGGGAGGACGCCAGCCACACTACCCCTACCTAGAGGACAGCTTCGGATTACAGGAGAAGCGGGGCAAACCAGGTACCTCCAGAAGCTAGGGGAGACACTTAGCCAGATACATAAGGCCGGATTAGGCCAAGAACCTTTACCACGAGGGGGGCCAGCCTACTCACATAAACCAGGGGACTATGTATGGATAAAAGACTGGAAGAAGGAACCCCTCCAACCCACATGGACCGGGCCCCACCTTGTCATACTAACAACCCCTACCGCACTTATGGTTGGAGGAATCAACCCCTGGATTCATCACAGCTGAGCCAAGAGAGCAACGGACCCAG
This sequence comes from Tadarida brasiliensis, assembly GCA_030848825.1. Lineage (NCBI taxonomy): Eukaryota > Metazoa > Chordata > Mammalia > Chiroptera > Molossidae > Tadarida > Tadarida brasiliensis. Next base: position 19,955,342 of record CM061258.1, read on the forward strand.
CGGATTCCAGGAGGATGGACGGGGACCCAGAGGACCAGCTGCCATGGTTGCCGATCCTGAAGCTGAAAAGGAAACCAGGCATTGACGGAGGCTCAGAGGAATGGACAATTGCCCAGGATGGTACCTGACCGCAATAGGAGGTTTTGCTATAATCTTAGGAATTGAACTAATGACTGTAGCCCCAACAAAATGGAACACCTGGGAGCGACTGGCTCTTGGGGGAACTTATCTTGGGCTTGTTTGTGCTTTTGGATACTTAGTATGCTTTGCTTAGCAGACCCTGCCCCAACTCAAGCCCCCATATGTAAATGCAGCAGGCCTGGAGAAAGGGTAAGGTTAGCAGGAGAGATAACATCCTATTATGTGACTGGGACCTCCTTCACATATAGCACTGATATGCCCCAGGATTGCATACAGCCACAGAAATCCCAATGTGTCTGAAACAACCAATTATACTGGACAGTGATGATGGCAGGGACTACTGGATACCAGAGTCAAAAATGCAAGGGCCATGGACCCCCAGGCAGGCAGGTTTGCTGGAGTACCCACCGCCAGCTAAGTAATCTAAACGAGGAAGAATTTGAGGCAGTCAGGAAGGAAGCTGTTAAAGAGATAGCTCAATGACTGAAAAACCAGGAGGAGACATTCAAGGGTGCTAACTTTATAGCCTTCCAGGAGGCACTACAGAAAGTCAGCCTCATAGTATAGGTCCAGGAACTAGTACGAACCATGTACTCAGCATACCAGAATACTAGCAACTCCACTTGGGAATGTTGGTTTTGCCTACCGATTCAGGAGAAAGGACTCCTTGGAATTCCTGTCCCATGTACCTGGAATCGTACTGGGACACTCCCTGGCCCAAATCAGACTTTAACCCAAGGGCCAATAATAACCAATGTATTCCTAGACACTAGAGGATCAGATGTAACCTGCCTAGAGCCCGAAAAGATCTCCCCAGAAGGAAACCCAGTAGGGTCTCTTAACCCAGAGCTTTGTACTGGTAACCTCAGTATCCCTAATAACAGCAGTCTCAGTGCTGAGCCTGGATTATTCCTCCTATGTGGATGAGAGGCCTATAGGTGCCTCCCCACCAATTGGACTGAGAGATGCCTAGAGGTCTTCCTTACCCCTAGCATCAGCATCCGAACCTCCCAGGAAAGGTTGACCCTACTCCAACTGAACTGAAAGGGGCCTACCCGGATCAAAAGGGGGGTAGGCATGGCAGTTGTAGCTGGAATTGGCATTGTAGCTGGGGTAGGGGCAGGAGTAGGGGGCCTGGGGTTCTCTGCCTCTACCTACTACAAGCTGTCTGCCCGACTTAGTGCAGACATGGATATGGTAGCAGACTCCTTGACCACTATCCAACAACAAATTAACTCATTGGCAGAATTAACCTTACAGAACCGTTGGGCCTTAGATCTGCTAACAGCAGGAAAAGGGGGAACTTGCATGTTCTTAGGGGAAGAATGCTGTTACTTTGTAAACCAATCTGGAATCCTAACACAAAAGTTCAAAGAACTCAAGGAGAGCATAAGGTGCGGTAACCAAGGAGCTAGAAAATTGGAATTGGGGAATGTACTCACAGGGCTGGCGCCTATGGCTACTTCCACTAATTGGACCATTAGGCATCATTCTCCTGGGAGTAAGCCTCAGACCATACATAATACGGACTATAGTCCAAACTTTAGAGTCCACTGTAACCAGGTGGGCCACGGCCAAAATATTGGCCCTCCAACAGTATCAGTACAGATATAAAAACCTACAAAGGTCTGAAGACCCAGATTATAGAGATTTGTATCATGGTGCAAGTAGCAGCAATAGCAGCTAAAAGCATCAAAAGGGGGGGAATGATAAAGGAAGTAGACTGCCATTTTCATTAAGCCATCTTTTTAGAAAAATAAGCACCCAGGAAATAACATGACCTTTTCGCTTCCTGCTTCCATAAACTGCTTACCACTTTCCCGCCAAAGAAGGCCCTGCCCAGCCTGCTATGAAGCTAGGCGAGCCCTGCAGTTCGGGGCCCAGAATTTGGAGACTGCCTCCTCTGGGCCCCCATGCATGAGTAAAGGAATCACTTCGCTTCCTCCAGTGTTCGGTCAGAGTCTTTTCCGCTACATAACATTTATATTCTGTGTGACTAAGTTAATGCTTAACACAATATTGCACAGAGTGCTAATCCAAGTTACAATAGCTATTAAAAATCTCTTAAGGGAGTAAATTATAAGAGAATAAGCAAGATTTGATTCAGGGATGTTGGTCCATATTATAAGTAATAAATAGGTTTAAAAAAGAGCATTATAGGTCATTCCATTCCAGTAAGTTTGGCTTTACCGGTTTATGGAACTGATAGAATTTATTCTCATAGTTTCTTCTCAATAGATTACTTGAGGTTCTAATTGCTCCAGATATATATTTTTTAAATATCTTCTTATTCATTTTTTAGAGAGAGGAAGGGAGAGAAAGATAGGAACATTGATATGAGAAATATTGATCGGCTGCCTCCTGCACGCCCCCTATTGGAGATAAAGCCCACAACCTGGTCATGTGCCCTGACCAAGAATTGAACCGGGACACCTCAATCCTCTGAGCCACACAAGCTGGGTGCTCCAGATATTTTTTAAGAACTGTGGGAGTTTGCTCAATCCAAAGAGGTCGGTTTTAACTCCAAACAACGGGTGGGAGAAAAATGAAACTGAAGTTTTAATTTAATGTACCAGGTTTCTTCGATTTTTTTTTTTTTGCTTTTTGCTTGTACCAAATTTTCACATTTGGAAATGAGAACTGTTGCATAATGAATGGACTGACCCACAGTGGGGTTCATGTTTTCATTGCACTTCAGAATTGCTTTATTGCACATGCATGTGCTCAAACACTGTTGGAAAGCTAGACACTGTGACAGGGTGCCTGGCTTACAAGATGCACTATCTCAGGCAAGCTACTGTGTGGGAACCTGTATTCTATCCAATTGGCTTTTGTATTGAGTGTAAATTATCACTGCAGACTCTCCTACCTAGTACGAGTGCTTTCTTGAGAATTCTTGATATGCAGCTGAGAGAAGAGGGTGGTCTTTTGTTTCAGGGAATCCAGAAGGACATGATTTAGGAGAGATGCCAGCTATCATTTCTACATACTCAAACAGTACAATTGGTCATAGAGACTGAATTCTAGGGTCCTGCTTTTTGTTTCGAAAGATTGACTGTAGTCTTGCAGTTTAGTTATTTGTGCTAATGGATAGACTTTTTAACTGAAACCATTAAATAAGATTTTTATCAGCTTCTTCCAAAAATATGATGTGTTTAAAATAACAGCTAAAGTAACTTTTAATTTAAAACTAGTTTAATCACTGTATCTGAAAATACATCTTAAAGTCTTCGTATGGGTCTTTTATTTGTCATTATTTATACAAACATGTTCCCTTACTCCTTCAACATCTCATGACTAGAATTATCATTCTATCACACATATTTCCTTCAGACATAATTTTTTTATTGAGATATTTAGATGTGTTACGGTAGGTAGGTAGGTAATTATTAACAAAGGAACAAATGGAATCAAACATTAAGACTGATTAAGTCAGGAATCTACAGCTTCACAGACCACCCAGGGGACAGCTGCATCCTTCAACAAAGGGATGTTAATCTCCAAGCAAACAGGAAAGACTGGTATTCTAATCTGGGAACAACCAGCCCTTTGCCAGATTACAGGGAAAAGGGGGAGGGCCAAACAGTGAGGGGGAGATGCCTTTCTGCATGCACGCACACTAGAAACCAGACGAGGAAGCAGGATTTTGAAGCATGTGCTGTAGGAGACAAAATGATTACCATAAAGGGGCAGAGTCTAGCCTGCAAAAATCTAGAAAAAAGATTGGATAGTAAAAAAGCATGAAACCCTGGAAGATCTAGGAAAGAGATTGGAAAAGAGAGGGCCCAGTACAGTACCAGGAAAAGCCAGGATTGTGGTGATGGTTCACAAATGTATATTTATCTCCAAACTTACCAAGTTGTATACATTGACTATGTACAGCTTTTTGTATGTTAATCCAACCTATATAAAGTGGTTTAAATTTTTTTGATATTTTGTTTCCCATGGAACTTTTTGCAGTTTTGAACTACTGTATTAAAATATTTTTTTTCTTTCTTCCACACTGAGCTTTTGACAGTCCCTCTGAGGAGACAGAGGCAGGTTAGGCAGTGAGGGACTGGACCATGGGAAGGCTGAGACATGCAGTAAATTTGAGATAATCTGGAGCTCAGCACACAGGTAGGCAACCCTGTACGCAGTATCTGGAGTTTTATTCAGACTCTGTATCTCAAAATAAAACTAAAATCAGCATGGGCATTGTGCTCCCATTTTGGCTTTATTCTTGTGTATGGTGTAAGTTGATGGTCTAGTTTCATTTTTTTGTATGTAGCTGTCCAATTTTCCCAACACCATTTATTAAAGAGGCTGTCTCTACTCCATTGTATGCTCTTGCCACCTTTGTTGAATATTAATTGAGCATAATGTTTTGAGTCAATTTTTCGGTTCTCTGTTCTATTCTATTGATCTATATGCCTGTTCTTGTGCTAGTACCAGGCTGTTTTGATTAGAGTAGCTTTGTAGTATAACTTGATATCCGGTATTGTGATCCCACCTACTTTGTCCTTCTTTTTCAAGACTGCTGTGGTTATTCAGGGTCTTTATTGGTTCCATATGAACTTTTGAAGTATTTGTTCTAGTTCTGTGAAGTATGTCATTGATATTTTGATGGAGATTGCATTGAATCTATAGATTGCTTTGGGTAGTATGGACATTTTAATGAGGTTAATTCTTCCAATCCATGAACAAGGTATATGCTTCCCTTTTTTTATATCTTCCTCTATTTCTTTTTTCAATGTCCTGTAGCTTTCTGCAAATAGGTCCTTTACTTCTTTGGTTAAGTTTATTCCTAGGTATCTTAATTTTTTTGCTGCGATGGTAAATGGGATTGTTTTTGTAGTTTTTCTTTCTGTGAGTTCATCATTGGTGTATAAGAATGCCATCAATTTCTTGACGTTAATTTTGTATCCTGCTACTTTGCCAAATTCATTTATTAAGTCTAGTAGATTTTTGATGGAGTCTTTAGGGTTTTCTATGTATAAGATCATGTCATCTGCGAATAATGACAGTTTCAGTTCCTCCTTTCCAATTTGGATGCCTTTTATTTTTTCTTCATGTCTGATTGCTGTGGCTAAGACTTCCAGTACTATTTTAAATAAGAGTGGTGAAAGTGGGCATCCTTGTCTCGTTCCTGTTCTTAAGGGAAATGCTTTTAGTTTTTGTCCATTGAGTATGATGTTGGCTGTAGGTTTTCCATATATCGCCTTTATTATGTTGAGATATGATCCCTCTATTCCCACATTGCTGAGCATTTTTATCAGAAATGGGTGCTAGATTTTGTTGAATGCTTTTTCAGCATCTATTGATATGATCATGTGGTTTTTATCTTTCATTTTGTTTATGTGGTGTATCACATTTATTGATTTGCAAATATTGTACCAGCCTTGCATCCCTGGGGTGAATCCCACTTGGTCATGGTGAATAATTTTTTTTGATGTATTGCTGGATCCGATTTGCTAGTATTTTGTTTAGGATTTTGGCATCTCTGTTCATCAGGGATATTGGCCTGTGGTTTTCTTTCTTTGTAGTGTCTTTTTCTGGTTTTGGAATTAGAATTATGCTGGCCTCATAAAACGAGTTTGGCAGTCTTCCTTCTTCTTGAATTTTTTGGAATAGTTTGAGGAGAATGGGTGTTAGTCCTTCTTTGAATGTTCGGTAAAACTCCCCCGTGAAGCTGTCCAGGCCTGGGCTTTTGTTTGCTAGGAGAGTCTTGATTACATCTTCTATTTCTTTCATTGTTATTGGTCTGTTCAAGTTTTCTATCTCTTCCTGGTTCAGTTTTGGGAGACTATGTATTTCTAGAAATTTGTCCATTTTGCTTAGATTGTTTAATTTGTTGCCGTATAGTTGTTCATAGTATTTGTTAATGATTCTTTGTATTTCTGTGGTGTCAGTTGTTACTTCTTTCATTTCTGATTTTGTGTATTTGGGTTCTCTCTCTTTGTTTCTTGGTGAGTCTAGCTAAGAGTCCATCAATTTTGTTTATCTTTTCAAAAAACCAACTCTTTGTTTCATTGATCCTTTGAATTGTTTTTTTGATTTCCATATTGTTTATTTCTGCTCTGATCTTTACTATTTCCTTCCTTCTGCTTGCTCTGGGGTTTTCTTTTTGTTTGCTTTCTAGTTCTTTAAGTTGTGAGGTTAGATAGTCAATTAGAAAAATTTCTTGTTTCTTGAGGTGGGCCTGTAGTATTTTCTTGTTTCTTGAGGTGGGCCTGTAAATAGTCAATTAGAAAATTTACTTGTTTCTTGAGGTGGGCCCTCTCAGAAGTGCTTTTGCTGCATTCCATAGATTTAGTGTTGTTGTATGTTCATTTTTGTTGGTTTCCAGAAGTTTTTAATTTCTTCCTTGATCTCCATGGTAAACCTTTTATTGTTCAATAACATGCTATTTAGCCTGCATATTTTCAAATGCTCTTGTTGCAATTGATTTCTAGTTTCATGCCATTGTGATCTGAGAAGATGCTTGATATGACTTCAATCTTCTTGAACTTGTAGAGACTTAGTTTGTGCCCTAACATGTGGTCTAGCTTTGAGAATGTCCCATGTGCACTTGAGAAGAATGTGAATTCTGTAGTTTTGGGATGTAATTCTCTGTAGGTATCTATTAAATCCATTTGATCTTGTGCTTCATTTAGAGTTTCTGTTTCCTTGTTAAATTTTTGTCTACGTGATCTATCCAGTGATGTCAGCAGGGTGTTGAAGTCCTCTGCTATGATTGTATTGCTGTTGATTTCTCCTTTGAAGTCCTCCAGAAGATTTTTAATATATTTTGTTGCTCCTATATTGGGTGCATATATGTTTACCAAGGTTATAACTTCCTGGTGGATAGATGCTTTCAATATTATGTAGTGGCCTTCTTTGTCTCTAATTATGGCTTTCATTTTGAAATCTAAGTTATCAGATGTGAGTATTGCTACCCCAGCTTTTTTTTTTTTTTTTTCCTTTCCATTTGCTTGGGAGATTTTTTTCCATCCCTTTACTTTCAACCTATGTGAGTCTTTTGTTGTGAGGTAGGAATCTTGTAAACAACATATAAGTGAGTCATGCTTTCTTATCCAGTCAGCTACTCTGTCTTTTTATCAGAGCATTCAATTCATTTACATTTAAGGTGATTATTGATATGTACTTATTTATTGCCATTTTTGTTCAGTGTGGTTATATTTTTCTTCCTATTTCTTCTACTAATTACAGCAGTCCTTTTAACATTTCTTGCAGTGCTGGTTTGGTGCTAATATATTCCCTTAGCCTTTTTTTGTCTGGGAAGCTCTTTATTTGACCTTCCATTTTGAATGATAGCCTTGCTGGGTAGAGTAGTCTTGGATTCAGATCCTTGTTTTTCATGACCTTGATTACTTCATGCCATTCCCTTCTGGCCTGTAGTGTTTCTGTTGAGAAGTCAGCTGATAGCCTTATGGGGGTTCCTTTGTAGATAACCTGTTGCTTATCTCTTGCTGCCTTTAGGATTCTCTCTTTGTCTTTAATTTTTGGCATTTTAATTATTATGTGCCTTGGTGTGGGCTTGTTTGGGTTCCTCTTACTTGGGGCTCTCTGTGCTTCTTGAACTTGAATGCTTTTGTCCTTCACCAAGTTAGGAAAGTTTTCTGTCACTATTTCTTCAAGTATATTCTCTAACCCTTGCTCATTTTCTTCTTCTTCAGGGATTCCTATGATGCAAATGTTATTGCTTCCAGTTGTCCCACAGTTCTCTTAAGCTGTCTTCCTGTTTTTTAATTGTTTTATCCTTTTGGTTTTCTGATTGGGTGATTTTTTTCTACCCTCTCTTCTAATTCACTGATCCAGTCCTCAGCTTCTTCTACTCTGCTGGTTAGTCCTTCCAATGTGTTCTTTATTTTTGTTATGTCATTATTCATTTCCACTTGATTGGTTTTCAATGTTTCTATATCTTTACTCTTGGTGTTGATGTCCTTACTCATGCTGTTGTGCTTCCTCAAGATCATGGTTCTGAACTCTACCTCTGATAACTTGCTTAACTGCATTTCATTTATCTCATTTTTGGTAGAATTCTCTTGTTCTTTCATTTGGATTTTGTTTCTTTGTTTCATCATTTTGGCTATCTCAGTAGGTTTTGGAGCCTGCCAAATTTTCCTTGTGGGTGTTGGTGTTCTGCTGTTTGTGGTTCCCTCTACTTGGTTTAGATGATTGCGAGAGGGCCCACGTTCAACACCACTGTCAAGTCTTACTTTCCTGAGTAGATTTGCAAGCCCAGGAAAGGTTCAGTTATCCTCTAGCTTTTTGCCTGGAGGCTGTTAGTCTCAATTACTCAGGGCCTGGGATGTAGCCCTCAGGTGTACAGAGTAAAAGGATTTCCAGAGAGTGGGGCAGATGCTGGTGGTTAATGGGGCTCAATTTGCACTTCTTTGGCTCACCTGGGTGGAGTTGAATCTCCGAGGGAGGGGCTGCTGCTTTTCCCCACAGCTCTGGGGAGGAGCAAGCTGGCCACCATTCTGTTTGACCAGGAAGGAGCAAGGTGGCCATTGTCCTTTGTGGCTGCAACTCAGCAAAAACTCTGAGCACCCTCCAAATCCTGGGTGTCCCCACAGAGTTTCAGTCCAGTCTGCCCTCCCTCTTCTGGAGCCCAAGGTGAGTGGCTGTAGCCAATCTAGTGCTCTGTCCTGGCCCTCTGCGCTGTGGAGCCTGCTTGGGATTTTAACCCTGAGTGTGCTGCTCACAGCTAAGCTAGCTGCTGTCCGTGGGCTTCCAGCCCGCCACCCTCTCACACCGTCACAGATCCTACCAGTGTCCCAGGTTATATGGTCCTCTCCCACTGCTTTTCTGTTGCTTTTTTCTGACGATTTGTCTTTATTTAATTGTAATTCCCGTTTGGTCCTGGGAGATCATCTGTGTAGCTTCCATGCACTCTGCCGCCATTTTTTCTCCATGGGGTCTATTTTTCAAATAAACTTTCCTATGCTTACTCTTGAGACAATGAACCCAAACAGCACCACTTGGTTTCACCTCAACCAGTCTCTAAAAAGTCAGTTCTCAGAATAAAAAACAATTAATTGAAGAGAAGCCTGTCCCTTTAAGGAAAGAAATTGATTTCCACAGAAAAAAATCTATGATAATTTTTTATCTTATTATTTCCCAAAGGGATCGATAGCCATTTACCAGGAACACTATACTCTAGAATCCTCACAGTATTTATGACTTATGTAGTAAATGGGATTATTGTAAGGGAAATCAACTTGAATACCTAGAAACTGCTCTCCCTTTAGTCAAGGGAGTCAACTAGAAAAATGAAACTCATCGAATTGGATAACAAAGATTAGTGTTACCCTCAAAGTCAGAAGTACAAAACATTCTGCGAGCCCTGAAAATAGTGAGAAATGAACCCTACAAAAACTTGGGGACCTGCAATATTAGGAATTTTTAAAATATCAAATGATTTGGAGATATCACCTCTAAGACATAGGATGCTATTTACTGCATGTTGCAATCCTTACCATGAAAAAGTGGCCCAGTGCATGATGACAGATCACTTTGAATTTTACACTAGTATATAGTTCAATAGAGAATATTGCTCCAACTGAGTGATTCACAAGGCTGCCATATTTGATGGGCGTCCAGAGAAAGGAAGAGCTCTGCAGCAAGTCACGCTTTGATCCAAGCTGCACTGTTCAGCACTCTGACCCAGCAGACTCCATGGTGCTAGAGTTATCTGTGAAAGCTAGAAATGGCATGTGGTATTTATGGAAAGCTCCAATGTGAGAGACATCATGTAGATGCCTAGGGTTCTGGGAAAAGATCATCTGCAGCATACAAGGTTTGAATAAAAAGGAATGCTTGATAGGCTTTTGAGCCCGATTTTGATTATATCAAGAAACTATGGAACCGGAGCCTTCCATCATAAGCTCAATGAACCATCAGGGCATTGATTTGGGTGAACCCAACTACAGTCATGTGTATATTTAGGAGCAGGCTCAGTCAAGAGTAAAACACACACACACACAATCCACAATGAGAAAAGATGGACTCCATGTAACCATGGATGTTGTTACAGGTTAGATTGTACCCAATAAAACTTCATGTTGAAGTCCTAACTCCCAGAACCTCAGAATGTGACTATTTATTTATTTATTTATTTATTTATTTATTTAGGAAATAGAATTGTTTCACATGTATTTAGTTAAGGTGAAATCATATTGAAGTAGAGTGAGTCCCTAATATGATATGAGAGGTATCCTCATAAAAAGGGAAATTTGGACACAGATATGTAAATAGGGAGAAAGCCTTGTGAGGTTAAATTAGAGATCTGCTGAAATGGAGGGACCTGGAGAGTATTATGCTAAGCGAAATAAGCCAATCAGAGAAAGACAAATACCACATGATCTCACTTATTTGTGGAATATAATGAACAAGGTGGGCTGATGAACAAAATAGACCCAGAGACATAGAAAGAAGTATGGTTCAGACTGACAAACCTCAGAGGAGGGGGGCGGGAGGGATGGATGAGATGAACCAAAGAACTTACATGCATGTATGCATAACCAATGGACATAGACAACAATGCTGGGGCAGTAGGGGGTGGGGGGGATTAAGGGGAGTGTCTAGGGGGGAAAAAGGAGAAATATCTGTAACAAAAATAAATTAATAAAAATTGAAGAAAAAAAAGAAAGAAATCAGAGATCTGCAAACTAAGGTATGCCATAGATTTCTAGATTCACCAGAAGCAATAGGAGAATCGTGGAACAGAGAACCAACTCTGTCAATTCCTTAATCTTGGATTTCTAGCCTCCAGAACTGTGAGCAAATACATATCTTTTGTTTAAGTCACCCTGGTTATGGTACTTTGTTATGACAACCCTAGCAAACAAATAAATATGGTTTTACTAAATGTTCTACCTCAACTCACATACATCGCCTTGTGTATGTGTATGTGGAAGGTCTCTAAGACCAGTTCATTAAGAAAGAAAAAACTGCATAGATTACCTTGATATATTGACTGGATCTAGACTATAGTTGAAATTATTATAACCTGTGAATGCTGATGAGATAGCTTACCACCGGGCAGTACTCTTGACCTAGAAAGAAAATTAGACTTAGGTAAGAATACCTGAAATTTCAGGCAGTGTTGAATGGCTTGGCAGGAAGTTCAGGTGCCTGGAATGAGCAAAATTGGAAGATCATAGAGAACGTGGTCTGGAGACATGTATGTGGGTGGCCCTGATATAGTAGACACAAAAGGTGCAGGCCATTGAATTTCATAGCAAAGTACATTAGAAAGTATCCATCACAGAAGTTGACAAATTATGTGTTCAGTGCATGCCAGCCAACTTTTGTATTTGGGCACCTAAATGCTATATGGTTGGTACATGAATGTAGTGATCATGGTGGAACAGAGAGAAGCCATTCATGGGCCCAAACAATATGTCCTTACTCACAGCAATCTGATCTAGCCACTACTGCTGCAAAATGTGTAACTTAGCAGAAGCTGAGTTCAATCCTAGTTGAGGACATTAGCCAGCTGGCTTCTGATGCAATTCCAGTTCACCAGACCATTCCAATTCAGATGAGGGGAAGGGGATTTATTTGTTCTTACTATAATTAAGATATACTCTAGGTATGGGTTTAAACCCACTACCTGAGTGACTCTGCCTGTACTATTACTAAGAGCTCACAGTTTCTAATTTAACAACAGTGGACCCTACATTAAATCATCTCAGCCAAAGGGCTTACCATATGGCTGAAGAAGTGCAGCAATGAGCAGATGCCCAGGGATCCACAGGTCTTATGTCATCTGGAAACCAATAGCCTAATAGAACTTTGGAATGATCATTTAAGGGTTTAGCTAAGAAGCTACTGGCATGGGAATAACGTTTAGTAGGGTTGGAACTTCTGTCTTTCAAGATGTGATATACCCAGTGAAACAACAGTCATTATATGATGCTGTGTAGCTTAAAATCAGAACATGAGTCCAGGTAATAGAAAATAGGAATGGACCTTCCTTGTGCCATTACTCCAAATGACTAATTTGTAAAATTTGTCCTCTCTGAACTTGCAACTTTAGTCTCTGTGCAATTAGGCATCCTGTTTCACAAGGGTAGAACATTTCCATCAGGTCACAGTAAGAATTCCATTGAAACTAAACCATGACTGCTGCCTGGTCATTTTGCTGGTAAAAGAAAAGGTAATAGTTGCTCTGGTGACTGGGATGATTTTCTTTAATATTCTTGAGGAAGTAGTGTCAGAGTTATATAATGAGAAAATGATGAGCAAGTCTGGAATGTAGACTTCCTGGGGTGCTTCTTGATGCCTCCATGCACAGACATAGAGTATGACAGTTGTAGCAACCATGGACAGTCACAGGAGAAATAACAAAGGCTTAGGTCCCTCAGAAATGAAATGCAGTTCTCAGTCACTTAAAAGAAAAAGCAACCTAGACAAACAGAAATACTGGCTAAGGGTGAGGAAATATAGAAATGTGGTAGAGGAATAAGGTAATATATATTAATTATGGCTTCAATAAAAATTACAGCATGGAAATTATAGATTGTACCATTAACTCTCCAGATGAAGCTCTTTTGTGAGTCATTATTACTGGTTGCAACATTGAATAATCACTGACTGAAAGAGTGAACTTTATTTGGTGTTGGTCTGTTGAGAGGGGAGGAACTGAACAGAGCTCACCTTGCTTCTTACCTGGGTTCACCCAAAAACAGTTCCAGTACATTACAATGGTTTCTTAGTTCTTCTTGCCTTGGGGTGTTTGTTCTTTGTCTACAGGAATGCGGTCAACTGATACACAAAAATGTCAGCAAGTTACCATCACAAGATTTATCTCCAAAAAAGAGAACTAGGAGTTGAAAAATACCATAGCTTCCTTGGCTTTGAGAGGAAAATGTTGAGGGATGTTCTCTATAGTCTTCTAAAAGGACCACTGTGGGATTTAGTGCCAGGTTCTTACAGCTGTAACCTATTCGAAAAACACATTCTGTATTGACTGTCTTCCTTTCCTTGTCACACTTTCTCACAACCTCACCACACTGCATCCGCACAAGAAGTATCATGAGGCACTCTAATAAATCCCCTAAGTCTGAGACATATTCCTCTCTGTCTCTTTGATATTTAGGGGCAAGGGGGTCACTCAACAAATAAAAAACTTATAACCAAATCCCTGTATCAGGATCTGCCTTGTAGAAACTCAAACTAAACATTGGAAGGCAGAAAGCTTACCTAGAAAAGCAGAATTAATTCCATGAACATAATATCATTATTTTGTTGTCTACAGTCAGCAGAGATGTAAGGTTGTGGCTATTCTGGACAGCCATAGCACGTAGCTGAGGCAGTGCTGAAATAAGCTCAGCTCTTTTAGGAAAACAACCAGGGGACAGTCCTTCTAACTACTGGAATACAAATGAAAGCAGTGCTTTAATGTCTGTTTTCATCTGTCAAATTTGTGAAGATAAAACATTTGATAATATCTAGTATTGGAAAATTGGTAAAAAAAAAAAACAACAACAAAACACCCTCACATACTTCTAATAAGAAAATAAATTGGTGCATCGTTTTAGAAAAGCAATTTGGTTGGTGGGTGGCAATCAAAACAAATCTCTCAGCCCATACCTCTTATGTTGACCATTCATCCTCCCTGAAATTTAGTGTGCCTGTCACTTGTCTGCTTTATTTCAACTCCACTTCCATCCTCTGTTCTGCTGGAAGCCTGAAAACTGCATCCTTGGATAAATTCTCCCAATGGAAGACATTGGCAGGAGTCTGGGCTATAGGAGAATAACTTAGTCATGTGCCTATCTCCTTTGGCTTCTGAATGTGCCTCCAACAGCATTAGGGACAAGTGCAGCTTCTGCTCAGACTGTGGCTCCAGCATTGACAGTGGTAGAAGGTGACTGTCACCTTGTAAGCACAGAACTCTTGGGTTGTGCAGCAGCCTTGGTAGCGTTGACCTTATCAAGGGCTCTGGTTCTTCTGGAGGCAACAACATCAGTAAGCATGCTTAAGCTTACTGGTTACTGTAGCATAAAAAGTAGGGTGGACTCCTGGATTTCTGGAAGGCTATGAAGGTATGGTAGGGTTGTTCTAAGGCAGCAAAGACAGTGGCAGGATCTCTTGCAGCTTCAGAGACAGAGCAATTATGCAATATAGGCAATGCAATTTTGCTCTTTCAGCCTAGAGGTGGTATAGATTTATTGGAATCCCAGCCCTTATGCTATAGCTGTAACCAATTATTTATATCACATTTGAAATATAGAGTGGTTTTTTTTTCCAGAACAAACTTTGACGGCCAGACTTCCCCTCCCTGTTTCTGCTTCATTCTTTTTCCATGTGTTGGCCCATTTTTTATTCTGCTTTTACTTCTATTGCTTATCCTCTAAATGTTATCTTTCCTTGGGGAGCAGTTACTGGCTTACTTTTCTTTGTGCTATATACTTACTCCCCAGGTGATGGAATTCACTCCATTGCTCCCCCATATCTTTACCTCATGTGAAATCTCACTATGAGGTCAAGACTGCCAGCTCAAAATCTCTCAGCATTTAAAATATAAATATTTAAATTGATCTGAGCATCATCACAGTGTGTGTCAGTATGCTTGTTCTGTCAAGAAAGCCAGTTTTCTCACATCTGTCAAGTTTTGTTTAAGTTATATACTGGAATTCTTTCTTTGCAATTTCTTCTTTCTTTCTCTTTCAAATCAATCTTTCACCTAGTTCCATTTTTTTTTCTGATTTCTGATTGTGTTTTGAACATTCTTTCCTGCTGCTTTGTTATTTCATTCTTGATTTGTAGCAATGTATTGCATAATTCTCTGTTTAACCCCTCTAATCACCTTTAGCATTTCTACCACAGTGATTTTATAAATTAGGGATTTAATTGCATACCTCTCTTCATAAAATGTTCTATTGAATTGCCAAAGTCCTCAGGAAAAGCTCAAAGCTTTTCAGTGGGGCAGGAAAGACAATCAGGGACACAGCATGTATTTACCTCATTTGGCTTCATCACTAGCCAATGCCCCTTTTCACTTTTGAGTCCAGTTTTATTGAATCATTTGCATTTCTGTTAATGTGCTATTATCTCTCTTCCTCAGTGACCGTTCTATTTCTCTATATCTTCCACCTGGAATGTCTGTCTTCACTTCGTTTCCTGGCTAACTCTCACCATCCCAGATCATCTCAGGCATCCAAGTGTATAGGAAGACATCCTATGAGAGCTCTACATTGTTTCTGTGTGTACAATAACTCTTGACGTAAATGTTTCTCACAGTCCTTGTTTTTCTACCATTTACTTATTGGCTTACCAATCTGCCTATTCTTATAAACTATAAGTCCATGAGGGATTGCACAGTCCCAAGCTCAAATGCAATTTTATTATAGACACTCAATAGAACTACCTTTCCTAGTGTTATTTTCTATGATTCCACCAAGCATCTTCATCTTGTATTTCAAATTATTGTTATTTTTATCCATGTTATTAATTAAATTTCCTTTTTCAAACATATGCTATGTTTTAAAGTGATGCCTAGTCTTTAAACCAGGGTTGATAAGTATTTTTTGTCTATTTATTACTATGTGTTGAGTAAAAACTTTCTTAGTAACCATGTTAAGTTATCTGAGAGTTCAGAGGGAAACAATTTATGATGTCTTCCATCTCATACTTATAGTCTATCCTTGGGTAAATAACTATTCATGTGAAAATAATAATAAGAGTATTGATAACCAATTTCTGAATTAATGGTAATAAATTCATAAGGAACACAGAAAGGAATCTTTGTAGTCAGTCCATCAGAACCAAGTTCAAGTCCTGCTATTTGCTAGATATTAGACCTAGGAGACATTATATAGCCTCTTTCAATATGAGTTTTTTTATTCGTGAACTGGGTATGATATTATGACCTCCTCAAGGATTTTATGAAGAGTAAATAAGATACTGCTTGTAAATAGCTCAGCCAATTTTGGCATAATACGAATCCAGTGAAACTTAAGTGTCAGTCTTATAAAAGTGGGGAACTGAGGTGGACTTAAAAATATAGGTATAAATTCTTGTGGGTTAGACATTGGAAAGACAGGAGGAACTCAAGGAAGGAAACTAACTCATGTAAACAAAAGCTCTCAAGGTCTAGTGCTAACCAAGGAGACAGTAATTCCAGTCAGGGTTATAACTGGAGAGGAGATGAAAATAAACGTGGAGAAGGGGGGTAGTTCACGTTCTGATATACAAGAGAGCTGAGCCAGAATGCTTAGATTTCATAAAATTGGCAATTAATCACCAACATAGTTTTTTGAGTTGGGAAGTAAAATCATAAGGTTTAAGGAGGGTTATCTTGGCATTATAAAGAAAGTTTGTGTATTCCTCAGTATTAAAACATGAAATAATATAAGACTTAAATAATTGGGGCACACTATTTCTTTAAGCAAGCAGCCACAACATACATCCTGAATCATGCATCCTTCAATTCTAGGTTGTGACTTGGTGCTACAGGGCAGACTGATATGTTTCCTCCTTAACTGTGAAATTCTTCACTTATATTGTTTCTCACTTGCACTTAAAACCCTGTAAATGTTACATTATTACACTATTATGTAACACAATAGCTGTTATCTCTCACTTCTCTATGCTGATCTATGCAAGCCACCTTCTGTCAAATAAGTCAGGAGGACCTCTTGCCAAAAGAGAGTGATTCATCAAAACAGCTGTTTTTTCATATTCATCGTCCTCACAATGTATTACAGAGACCATAAGAAGCCTTTAATTTTTCAGGTTTGGTGCAGCATAACAACTTTTTATGTTCCACTGCTTCTATTTGTAAAAAAAAAAAAAAAAAAAAAAAGGCAATGGTTTTAAAACTAAACTGCTCATCACAAACAAATATGTCAGGTTCATTAGCATCTGCCCTGGTTTTCTGTGTGGAGGTTATATTGCAAACCTGATTTGCATTTTTATCTGCAAGGAGCACAAGGTTTGAATTGCCTAAATGTTTACTTAATTATTGTTCCCATTCTCTTCCACACCCATTTACCTCAAGCCCTCTACAAGCAGAAAGCAAGACTAATTAGTATCTAATTGATATTTTTCAACAGAATCTCTCTCAATACAAAGAAATTAATTTCATTATACACTGCAGAGAACACTTAGTCATAATAGCAAATATAGGAGTATTTGTTAGGTTTTCAAAATTATATATTTTTAAGCAAGAAGCACCTGGTTGTCTCTACTAGATATTACTTCTTAAGTAAGAGGTGATTATAACCACTTATTGTTTTTATTTTTTTGCATTTACTGGAAGATTATTGCACAATCACTGAGGTAGACACTGCAGATACAAAGTGAATAAGCAAGATTTCTCTAAGAAACCCATAGTCTATGAGAAAAACAAACTCAGAAAAAATAATTTAAGTATATATGATGATAGATTTGTGCAGACTATCATGGACTCACAGGAAAGGGCAGATTAATTCAGTCCAAACTACTCAGGGATAGATCCCTAGCAGAGATGACACATGAGCCACAGAGAGTGCAGCAAATTAGCTAGCAGGTTGAAGGGAGGATGGGCAGACGGTCTTCCGACAGAAAAGAAATCACTGGCAAAGATGGCAATGTCAGAAACATATTCAAAGTTCTGTTGCTGAGTGTATTTCATATTCATGGTATGCGTTCAAGTCCCATAGTAATTTTTCAACCTACCTTTAGCAAAGGAAAAGTAAACATTGCCCCAAACTACTTCATATAAAAGATATTTATGGGTTAAGTAAAACTAATATATGTATATATATTATATATATATAATACATATATATATAATATATATTATATATATATATATAGCCTTTTAACAAATAACATACATGCACTTCATTGTGTTTTTAAATGATTTTCTGTGCTCCCTGAAAGCCTAATGTTATCCACTGCCCGATTTACTTTATATGACCGGCATGTCTGTGGACTCAGAGGACTCTGACAAAACTGAGTCAACAGTGAAGAACTGCACTGATTCTGCAGAGATTGATCTTGGAGAACAGAGGAAAATAAACTTGGAGATTTGCAGGCATTACAGATCTGGACAGACATGAAAAGATGAACTGAAATTACTAGATTTGAGATATTTCACAATTGGCAGACCAAGTAATTTCCTAAGTTGCATATTTATCCCAATGGAGCTGATGGTTTTGTCTTTTTAGTGACATATTATTTGTTTTTTAATTTTTAAAAAATAGCAAATTAGAGAACAATCAAGATAAAAACAAGTTAATATAAAGGCCCCAAGAAATAGAGAAGCTCTCCAGTCAAAGACCACCAAGAACACTCTCAGATTCATAATTAGGCCTCCAGATTTCAGCAGTAGGAAAAGATACGAACCGAAGCTGTCTTGACAGCAGGGGGCTTTTTATTGGATTTTGGATTGATCTGGGTGATTTTAAGGGTTTTAGGGAAACCAAGGCTAATTCTGCATTGAATGCTGGCAGGGAGCTGGGGCAATTAGATTCTGGGTATCTTGTTACTTTTTATCTAAAAGACAAAAGCAGGTTTGGCTAGTGTTGTCAGCATAAAAGAAGTAGTCAGAAGATGAAAACTGGTTAGTTATTGTTTTGAATTTGTAGTGTCATTGTATCTGTTTTATTTCAGAAATTATCGCAAAGTGGTCACAGAGAGTCCTTGTATGATGTTTGTGTATATTCAGTGAGTGTTGTTTGTAATGACCTAGCTGCTCACTGCTGGTGGCCAGGGCTGTGTCAACTCATAGTTTATTCTCTAAGGCCTCATTCCATACATTTTCAGAATTCTGTTGATGAGAAATTGGACTAGAATAAGTACCTATTTTTTTTTTTTTTTTTTTACTATAGGGTGTATTGCTTAATCATGATCTGTGATAATGCCTGCACAGAATGCATTGGCCAATTGCAAAACAGGCAATTTCCAGTTGCAGTATAATTATGAGCCCCAATAATAAATTCTGAAATCAGAGACATAGCACAGACCAGGAAAGCGTATCTCAAAGAACAGCTAGCCCTGTTTTAGAGAGCCAAGTGGTGATTTTCATGACATTATTCATCTGTCGTTCTGCCTGATCATTGCCTTTCATTTGTAGGTACAATAGAAGTGTTTGCTGTAGCACCGGTTTCCCTCAACCAGGCAAGGGAAAGTCGGGACCCAAGTGATTGTCTTAGCACTGATTCTTGGATATAATCTATTTACTTGGGTTTTCGGTGCAGCTGTGATCATTTATGATTAAACAGGTTAGAAACAACTCAGAAGTCTTTTATGGTTGTGCATTTGCACGATTGGATTGCAGATCACACAATGCACATGAAGAGGGAACAGTTATTATTCCTCAAGGGAACACTCCTAAATAGCATACTTGTCTTATTTTAGAGTTTTCTGGGTGTCCTTAATCCTGTAGATTTAGTATGATATAGGCAATGGATAATTTGAATAAGAAAGCAAGACTATGCAAAGTTCTTTAATGATAGTCCCAGTGAATTTTGTATCCTTGACAATGGAGAGGTAGGTTGCAATTCCCCAGTGAAAAACACAAACCATTGAGCAATGTGTGGGTTTTGCTACTGTTAAAAGAGTAGCTCTCTGGGAAGAAAAAAACTCAGTTCATCCTGAGAATCAGCTAACAATGACCAGATCAGATTTATGGTCCATTCTTAAGGACAATTGGTTTGGTTAATAGTGTTCATTAGAGTGGTGATCAGCGAGGAGATTCTGGGATTCTAAGCCAGTGCTTTGAATGACATTCCACTTTTATTTTGGCTACTGATGTAACAGCAAGTCATCTAAAATGTATTTTAATTGATTTGTTCTATTTTACGGGAGATCCTAGAGTAGTAAGAAAGCCTCTTTTTTAAGGCTTTTAAGAAATTCTTTCAATTACAGTTTATATTCAATTCTATTTTGTATTGGTTTCAGGTGTACAACATAGTGGTTAGAAAATCAAATACTTTACAAAGTGTTCCCCCAATATTTCCAGTATCTGACACCATACACAGTTGTTACACTATTATTGACTATATTTCTTATGCTGTATTTTATATCCCCATGAAGAAAGCCTCTTTCATTAAAGCATTCAAAATGATCAAGGCTCACCCCAAAAGCATACATATCATCATATAATTATGTGTTTTTATCTTTTGTTAACTGGATAGCTTGTGTGAAGGAAAGCAATTTAGTCATTTGAGATGATTTAACTTCTGGGAGACATTCCCATTTTAATGGTGAATTTATGTCTATGATCCTAAAGTTGGCTTGACACCCATTTGGTGTGAATCACCAACACACAACCTTAAATGAGTATTGTTAAAAGAAGTTTTTATGAGTTCTGTACTAGGCATGACTATGTCCCTAATGGAGTCAATGGGTCCAGGGTGTTTAGTGATGGATAGGAATATGAGAGGCAAGTGACAATGAGGACATTAGATCTCCAGAGACTCTCATTTATTCTGTGAAGTGTATTGTGGATGTCAGTGACTGACAGAGTATTTTTCAAATGTTCTGTTTATTTAAAAATTGATTTGTGGACAGTTATTGTGTCAGTTCATGCATAACACTTAAGTATGTTGCTTATAACTTGAGAAATATACCATCATTAAAACATATTAATATGTTTTAATTATACATAATTAACCTAGAATGACTTCAATTCTCTTTCGGCATATTCATTTTTTATCCTAAATTTGGTAAACAAAAGAGCTCTCACAATGAATGAGATAATTAAAATCTCAAGGTTGTCAAGCAAACTGAACTATCCCCATAATTTTATAAAGTGAAGATGTAAATCATTGCTTTACCTGTGGTCATAGAAGCCTAATAGTTTTATTTATCCTAACATCTTAAGAGTTTTGGTAATCTGAATTTGAAGGCTGAATATGGGGAAAGCAAAATAAAAGAGAATTTCCAGAAAAAATAAATATGAACATAAATAATATATATTTACATGCAAGAAATAGTTACAGGCAATATTTTTAAACTCAGAAATGAACATCAGTGATTATTAGAAACTTTTACTATCTCCTTAGCAAAAATAAGAAGCATTTAAAAAATCCCAAGGAAAGTAATATTAAGTTTCCACCATTTTATTAAACATTTCCTCTTATTACATTTTACTTATTTTTATTTCTTTATTTTTAAAATATTTTTTCTTTATTGATTTGAGAGAAAGAGAAAGGGAGAGGGAGATAGAAACATCGATAAGAGAGAACATCAACTGGCCACCTCCTGCATAACCCCCAATGGGGATTTGGCCCACAACCTGGGCATGTGCCCTGACCGGGAATTGAACCGGCAACTTCTTGGTGCATGGGTCAACGCTCAACCACTGAGCCACACCGGCCAGACCAAAATACTTGTTCTAATATTGCTGATTGATTAAATGATTATAGCTCTTGCATCAATGAATTATAAAGTCATTTATAATGACAATTTGAGTAGTTTAAAAAATGGCTTTTTTAAACATTCAGTATTTACATTTTATAAAGGTGGAAGAGAAACAAACTATATGAACTGTTAGTGATCTCTGTGCATGGATTTTTGTAATTCTCTAAATACTTCTGTGTTTCTAAATAGTCCTACAATGATTGCATATAATTTTTATAATCAAAACAGAACTGCAAAGTTAAGCAGTTATATAAGCATGTCATTTGAACTACTTTACAAATAGGTAGCAAATTATTTTTACAATAAAAAATATATTTTCCACATTCTGACTTGTTGGAAAAAAAGAACATATTTTCCTCCCACGGGTGAGAAAAAAATCACCTTGGGAAAGAGGCAAAACATGCGACACTTTCGTGCAAACCGAGACTTTTTCAGAATCATATCAGGTTCTGAAAACAGAAGTTTATAATAGAAACTGTTTAGTAACATTAACCATAGCATTTGGCACAGTCTTGCTCATAATGTCTAAACATTTATTTGCAACTCTTGTAAGGTTATAAAAGTACCTACATACACAATATTTATTAAATTTTACATTAAAATATCAAAACATTTTAGGTTTTTGAAGGTCAAATTATTGAGATTGTAATGATGTTTATATGGCAATAGTTATATTAAAGCTAAATATCAAATAAAATATATCCATAAATATACTGAGGAATCTTGAAAGTTGCAAAATTTTCATTTCACTTTTTTTCTTTTTTATATGGCCTACATGCCTCTCAAACTCCGTAGGATTAAAATTTTCTAAGCTCAGACAAAACTCACAAGTTGTTTTTTTCCCCTCCTTTAGACTTTATATCAGCATTTCTTAAATAGCTGATTTAAATTATTTTATTCCCTGCAAAGCTTGAGAAATATTCAAAGTGAAAGGAAAAATAAATAAGTAAATGTGTACCTATATGAATGTGTGTATATGTATCTACATGTACATATTTACATATAGTATACATATGCATGGAAATTAGTGACAACTGTTGCTACCTCTGAACCTGCCAAAAACCCCTCTGATCACCGCAGTGGTGACATTGCCTGATATATTAAGCATAACCTTATTTCTCTCTCAGTTAACTACTGCCACATGGCTCTGTCATTCCCGAATGCCATTATCATAAATGAAATTAGGAAACTCATTTAAATAGCAGTCTCTTCCAACTTCACTTTTAACCCTAAGAAAAGAGATTGTATAACCCCTTTTCCCCATAACTACATTACTATATATCACAAATAGACAAGGATTTTACAAATGTAACATCACTACACCAAAAAGTTCAAAATAATCCATTTATGCTATATAAAAACAATTCATGTTTATTTTTCCCATAATAACAAAAATATTTTTGTTGTTATTTGAATCAAGACCCAAATATGACCCATTTTAAAACTATATGAAACATCTTCCTCAGTTTTTCTTTTCATGCCTATTATTTATTTAGTCATTAAATGTGCTCACTTGTGCTATAGAATTTCCCACTTTCTGGATTTAGATTGTTTCATCCTCGCGGAATTTAACATATTCCAATATTGCGTGAGTTTTCTGTGAATGATAAGTTAGACTTCGAGACTTGATAAATCCTTGTGACGTCATTTTGTGTTACTCTAAAAGGGCAAGAAGGGGATATTGAGTTAACTACCTTATAAGAGTGAGCTGTAACAGAAATGAAAACTCAATGAAGAATCTTTGAAAATTATCAAATGGAACATGGATTTATGAGAAGAGACACTAAAAACATTTTTATTTCTGATTTATTTATCAAGGATGCAGTAATGGACTGCATAGAGCACCAGTAAGTGAAAATAAATTAGTGTGGCTTTCCCTGTTCTCTTTCTCTCAAGGGGACATCTACATGCAGATACGTTGGAGTTGAGGACACGGCTATGTTATTGTCTTTCAACAATCTTTTTATTCTCCAGGTTGCAACATCTTCCTAAAAGGTTTACATTATTAATCTCTGCACTTCTCTTAAAATGAACACCTATAAATATCGTTGTCCCTGGTAATTAAAGCAACACAGCCTCAGCTATGTCCTCATAGTGAGAGTGGCAAGATCCCTTCCCAGGTGGCCCTGAACAATTTCCTCCTTTGCAGCACCCCAGACAGCCCATCTCTACATGGAATGTCTTCAAAGACATGGGAAATGTGCTAACATTAGGCCCATCGAGACTGAATGTAGGTGAGCATGTTTTAAATTTACACCTGTCATATAGTATTTTAAAGAACTAAATGAAACTATGATGGATTAACAATTCATTTACATAATAAGGTGAAAATTTTTCTATTAGAGACAGCAGATCAATTCAACCTACACCTGAAGAATAAAATACGAAGATAATAGGCTTGACAGAAATAAAACAGTGATGTTAGCTTTGCGTACAATACTCTTCAGAACCTCTGATTCTTGTCTGCACAACACATTTATTAGGTGAGAATAGGATATTCTATTAATCTCACTAAAACTTTTAGGAGAAACTCGATTTTCATTAAACTCTGATAATAGCTTTATGAATAAAATGTGGTAGTAATTAATATTTTAGTATATGGCTTAAATCTAAAAGACTGCAGTCACCAAATATTTAAAATACACACTGCAGAATCATAAGCAACACATTTACACAGATTTTTGCTGTTAGATTATTTTTATGAATTTTTCTAATTTAAAGATTTTATGAATTAATTATTCCTAAAAAGTATCTAAATGTATCTTCACAAACTGGGTATGTATCAGTCACTGATGCCTCTTATGTCCTACTTAATTCCACAAATTATTTGTAGCACATGGTAATCTATTGTCTAATGAGTCTTTTCTAAATATATCATTTATTGGTGAAAACACTATTTTTACTATGCCTAATAAAGTACAGAATCATTAAGCATAACATTTTCCATGTTCGCATATTTTTATCATTGACTTAGCCTATCAACCTAATTATATATATTTGGTAGGGGGAAATAAAGATGATAAAGTAGCCAGTAATTCACATGTGACCAACAGCGTTATTATTTGATAAAATTTTAAAAAGGATATATTTCTCTATTTTCACCTTGTAAATAACAGTTGCTCCTTTTTCTGGACAGTTTGTTTTCTGAGCCTATCTGGTATTTTTGTCTCCATTTTCTAATTTGGTTATAAAAGCAACTCTGCATTCTTTTGAGAAATCATCTTACCCTCATTCTCACTTTTTGTAATTGGATGGTGTTGACCTCCCTAATTTTCCCCGAACTCAAGAGTGGATGTTACCCTAACCTCGTCCAGCTGAGTGTCAAACCCCTGTGAAAAATGACTGGGAAAGGAAAGATGGGCAGAACAAATTATGTTTTATTTCCTTCTTTCTGGCATACAGGAAAATATATTTTCTAGCCTTCCCTTCATTCAGGTCAGTCTGAGTGATTGAAACCTCGACAAGGCACTTCAGAGTACTTTCCCTGTGTTTCCTGTCTTTCTCTCATGTGAAGGCATTTAAGGGCATGAGTTAAAGATGGCATGACTGCAGGATGGAAGAGAACCCTTTGACCTGCATCAGTCATGGCTTGAGCAACATAATAACACATTCTAGCGTTACACTACTGTAGGCTCGTTGTGTATTTATAATTGCAGCAAGCCTTAACTTCTTTGATAACAGAGATGGGTATACAACCCTAGGTCAACGAGAACTCTAAACTAGTCTAAAATTGTTGTTGGAGCTATTATAATCAATCTGTTTTTATTGCTGTGGCCAAAGTAATAGACTGTAAGCTTAGTGCTGCTGGAGGTCAACTTATGTAGTGAACAGACACAACTGAATTTAGAGCTGGGACATAAAGACAAAGGATGATTTTGTAGACCATATTGGAACATTTCAATGACTTAAGCCAATAAATTCTCCTCTTTCCGTAAATCAATATGCATTTACTTTCATTTGCATTTCGAAGAGCTGAGATTGATAATGGCCATAGAATTTTCAGTAGAATTTCTACAAACTTGCTATACCTATATCTTAGCCTTTAAACATGAGGATTCAGATTTGATTGATTTACTCTGTGAATACAGAAATAATAGTGACTAGAAAGCTTCTCTTAAATCTTCCTTATTTAATGCTCTACCAGAGAGTCAGCATGACTCTGATCCCGAAATGATTCTATGTGCTGCTTCTTAGTGCAACTCAATTGAAATTAACCTCTGGTAGCTTTCATTCATCATATCTGTGTTAAAATACACAAATACACACACACACACACACACACACACACACACGCACACACACACACTTATATTAGCATTTTACAATGTGTAATTTAAAATGAAAGTTAAATCGTGATCCCCTAGACAATCAAAACATCTATGTTCATGTTGAACCCATCTTTGTTTCTTGAATCATACTTTTAGCTATGAAAATATCTTAATCCCATCACATACCTGCTGAGCTCTAGAAAATCTCTGCTCTTTAAAAATCAATTTTACAAACTTAATTTTTCTTGTTTTCCCAATTTTATTAGACCAAATCTTATAAGCTCTGGGTTGAAATTAAACTGCAAAAACTTCCTGAATCTTATTTTTATTGATTTTTCCGGACACCGATTTAAGAATGGCTATTGTATAGACACTACAGAAAATGTCCTATATATGAAGACTTGAAAGATTACTTATATTTAAGATTATCTATGTGAATTTGAATCATCAATGTCTCAGTTTAATGTGTTGGGCTGTATAAGAAAAATATTTTGTGTGTTAGATCACAAATCAATTGGTTCTAATATTATGGCATATTTGTTCTCCTTATTCTGGGATCCCAACATTGTTTTATATAGAAAGATGTAAAATATTATTCTATAGAATGTTAAAATATAAAATAAAAATAATGTCTAGAAAGGCACACAATTTATTTTAAGGAAAACATTAAAAAATATAGGTTGTTCTTCTACAGCTATACCCTTATTACCAATGAACAGTTTTAGCTTATTTTTTTCTTGAATCATACGTTTTCCAGACCTCTCATAATAATCTCTGTATTAATTCACTTATTGATTGATTTAATAATTATATATAGCTGCTGAATTCACTATAAACTATTGATCTCATTCATGAAATATTGCCTGCAGGCTGAACTAGACAATACTGAAATATTTCAGTAATATAAGAGAAGGATTGCTATTTCTTATCCTCATGTCTGAATACTATTGTTATCAGAGAATTGCATGGATTATCTTTCTCCATTGCTAGGAGGAGTGGGGTTCTTGGGGAGTCACTGGAATAAGCATTTCTGGAGGCCCCCACAGGAGAATGAAATGTAGTAAAAAGCTTTATTTGCATGAAGTTATATCCCTTGGTTTGCAAAGTCCCATTTTCCAGACACAGCAAAGTTAAAAGCAAAGCCAGTTTCCAAAGTTTCTGTTCCATGGTGGAGCTGGGTCCCTTGTAGCATCAGACTAATTGAAGCCTGTTAATCATTGTGTGTGGGGAACACATGGCTGTGAGCCATGTGGGCGAATGCAGGGGAGCACATCCCCAGCAACAGGAGAGCTAGGAGCGCATGCAAGCAAGAGAGCGAACCCCCTTGTTCAGGAGTTTAAATATCAATTCCTTCCCTGCCTGCAGTAGCCATGACTATTCTGGCCAATGATTCATTCCCAGATCTGAATGACATACAAGCATCTTCCGATGTCACCCAGACCTTACTGGGTATGCATCTTAACTGCATCTGTCCAACCCCTTCCCCCATTAAATCTGTGGGGAACAGACCTGGAGAATGTTAAACTGCAGCTTCCTGGCAAAGCTATACAAATGGCGTGCCCATATTATCTGACCTTCTCTTTGCTCCTTTCCTGTGAATTAATAACCAGGATGTTACAATGGTATCACTATCATCTGAATAATGTCAATAACTTGATTTACTATTCCAAGAAGCAGAGTCACAAAGCAAATGAGCTAAACTTCTAAGGCATTTTGTTCACTTAGCCTTTTTACTTTCTAAAAATTGTTTTTAAAAAGATGTGTGTTTTAAATTTTCTCCTGTAGATGCTGGCAAAGAGGTCTAGTCCAATACAACCATACAAATGAGGCAAAATCAGTTATCTCAAATAACTTGGAGATATCTACCAATATTATAAAATCAAACATTCTGTCTCTATGTAAATCATTGAATAAAATAGTATGCAGAGAGAAATAAGTGGGAAGCTCATATATAATGATGACCTTTAAAAATGGTCCATTATCTCCAAAAGTTTATATGGAACCAAAAAAGACCCCGAATAGCAACAGCAATCTTGAAAAAGAAAAACAAAGTAGGAGGGATCACATTACCAGATATCATGTTATACTACAAAGCCACTGTAATCAAAACAGCCTGGTACTGGCACAAGAACAGGCAGATAGATCAATGGAACAGATTAGAGAATCCAGAAATTGACCCAAAACAATATGCTCAACTAATATTTGACAAAGGTGGCAAGATAATACAGTGGAATCAAGACAGCCTCTTTAATAAATGGTGTTGGGAAATTGAACAGCTACTTGCAAAAAAATGAAGCTAGACCACCAACTTGCACCATACACGAGAATAAACTCAAAATGGATAAAAGACTTAAATATAACTCGTGTATCTATAAAAATTCTAGAAGAAAATGCAGGCAACACAATTTCAGACATCATATGCAGCAGAATTTTCACTGATACAACACCTAAGGCAAGAGAAACAAAGAAAAAATGAACACATGGGACTACATCAAACTAAAAAGCTTCTGCACAGCAAAAGAAACAACCATCAAAACAGAAAGGGATCCCACTACATGGGAAACAATATTCGCCAATGATGCATCAGATAAGGGGTTAATTTCCAAAATACCTAGAGTGCTTATACAACTCAACAAAAGGAAGACAAAGAATCCAATCAAAAAATGGACAGAGGAGCTAAATAGACACCTCTCCAAACAGGACATACAAATGGCCAAGAGACATATGAAAAAATGCTCAATGTCATTAATCATCAGAGAGATGCAAATTAAAACAACTATGAGGTATCACCTCACACCTGTCAGAATGGTCGCCATCAACAAATCATCAAACAACAAGTGTTGGCGAGGGTGTGGAGAAAAGGGGCCTCTAGTACACTGCTGGTGGGAATGCAGACTGGTGCAGCCACTATGGAAAACACTATGGTGTTACCTCAAAAAGTTAAAAATTGAACTGCCATTTGACCCAGTGATCCCACTTCTAGGAATATACCCTAAGAAGTCTGAAACACCAATCAGAAAGAATATATGCACCCCTATGTTCATAGCAGCACTAAATCGCAGCATACAATAGCTAAGATCTGGAAACAACCCAAGTGTCCATCAATAGATGAGTGGATAAAAAAGTTGTGGTAAAAGTACACAATGGAATACTATGCAGCTGTAAGAAAGAAAGATCACTTATCCTTTGAGATGGCATGGAAGGACCTGGAGAGTATTATGCTAAGCGAAACAAGCCAAGCAGAGAAAGACAAATATCACATGATCTCACTTATTTGTGAAATATAATGAACTAAACAACTGAGGAACAAAATTGACCCAGAGACATAGAGGTGGGGTACAGACTGACAAGCCTCAGAGGTGGGGAGATTATGGGGGGAAGAAATAAACCACAGAACTTATATGCATGTATGCATGACCAATGGACATAGACAACAAAGCTGGGGATGGCACGGGAGGGGGGGGATGGGGAGGAGGATGTCAATGGGGGAAAAAGGAGAAACATCTGTAACAAAAACAAATTAATAAAAAAATAAAATAAATGGTCCATTATTCCACAGTTTTTCAGCAGAACATCTTCCAAATAAGAGCATGATCTTCTGTGCATCACCACCTCTGATATATAAGGTTCTTAAAATACACTGTGCAGGCCCTGGCCTGGTAGTCAGTTGGTTAGAGCATTGTCCTAATACCCTGAGGTTTTAGGTTGAATCCCTGGTCAAGGCACATACAAGAATCAACCAATGAATGCATGAATGGTTG
This sequence comes from Tadarida brasiliensis, assembly GCA_030848825.1. Taxonomy (NCBI): domain Eukaryota; kingdom Metazoa; phylum Chordata; class Mammalia; order Chiroptera; family Molossidae; genus Tadarida; species Tadarida brasiliensis. The sequence continues at coordinate 19,984,860 of CM061258.1, forward strand.
GAACAACAAATCGATGTCCTTCCTTCCTTTCTTTCTTTCTTTCTTTCTTTCTTTCTTTCTTTCTTTCTTTCTTTCTTTCTTTCTTTCTTTCTTTCTTTCTTTCTTTCTTTATTCTCTCTCTCTGAAATCAATTTAAAATAAAAAATTACACTTTGCAATCCAGTTATCTATAGTAAATACACACTATGCCTTGATTATAAGTAAATCTATTTGAACAAGATTAATTCACAGTGACTAAGGCAAGTATGAGATTTTATCATAGATGTCTTCATTGGAAGAGCACACTGTTCTGGGCTTAGAGAAAGCCAGCAAACACTTAACAGCTAATTAACATCCAACAGCTACACCACATGGTGGAGAGGATCAGTGACAGCAATGGCAGCCTCGGTATATTAGACACCAGAGCTTCCCAGGATTTGCTTATGGAATTTGTAACTTTTCTTTGGATTATATAAGATAAGGTCATGAATAAAAATGCTCAATGAAGCCAGATTTTCCAATTTTTTAAGGACAGCAAAAATCTAAGTATTAAAATACATGGGATTGTCTAAACTGAAAGTGCTCCTATATAAGTTTTTTAAAAATCTGCAATCTAAACAAAATACATTAAACAAGACTTTTCTAGCACATGAGTGACCAGAGTGTGGTCTAAGTGCCCAAGCTTCTGGAGTAATACAGGAGAGATAAGAAGGAATAAACAGCATGTTGAAAATGCGCTCCTGACAATCCAGCTGTTTTGTGACTAAGGAGACCTAACGTTTCCCTCAGTTCCATTCAACTTTAGACAGGCTTCTTCCTGACTCTAGACTTTAACCTCTTTTCTTAGAGCATTTACTCTAGAGAACTTGTAAAACTCTTTCTCTGACCCTTTGAGATGCAAATCTCCTAAAAAGCCTTTTGTCAATTTTACAACCCAGAAATGTCTTCCTGGAGGATCTGGGAAACTTCCCTCTAAAATAAATGTAAATATAGGAAAATAGTGCCCCAGCTGCCTGCTTCTCTAAGAAGGTAGACTAACTGTGATGGGCACCCATTTACCAAGCACAAATGGCCTAATCAAAGAGAAAAAAAAACTTGCAAACCCAGGAATAACTAAATATTCCCAACACATCCCATAGATAAATCTTCCCCCTAAAGTCCTCCAGTACTTTCCTACTAGCGTACACTAATCCTTAAAAGCCCTCCCACCTTTCCTCTGAGTAGAGTTCAGGGTGAGTCCTGCCCCCTCTCCCTAGAGATAGCCTTAAATAAAGTCTTCCTTGATTGCCCTGGTTCGATTTTTGTTTTGACAGTAGGTTTCAACATTTCAAACTTAATTTTGAGAAATAGGAGGAATGTGACTAATTATACTCCAGGGATGGCTAGACTCATTTGCTCAGATTATACATTGCAATTATGTGTGTACTAATGGGTCTTATCCATTGGACAGGTTTCTAGGCAGGAGTGGTCTAGTATTTTGCCAAATCTCTCATTTCTAGAAGGATATTAAAATGATAATAGGTACTCATCACATGTGTTTTGAGTGAAGTGAAGATGATAAAAATAAATAGCCCTGTCCAAGCCACCAAACTAATTATTTTATGAAAATAAAATTGGATGAAATAAAAGAATTTAAAAATGAGAAGGGTCAGAAGTAGTATATACTTGAGAAAAATGCACGTGTTTTAGTAAGCTGGATTTTAGTTTGAATATGACTGCATCCATTTATCAGTTATATGATCATGAGCAAAATATATATCCTCTTCCCACTACAGTGTGTTTATGTGTAAATTAGGAAAACCATACCAAAATTGTTATCAAATACTCTATGGAGGGCTCTCAATATTTAGTCATTTTGATTTAAAAATAATATTTATTGTGTATGGTTTAATATTCTAAATTTAATATCCTAAAATAATCAATCTAAACACCATTATAATGATTTATATTGGAGTAATATATAATTATTTTGTAAAAATATTAAATAGAAATATGAAGAACTCTAATCATTTGAGGATCATCCTGTTTCTAATCTTGTCAAGTCTTTTGTTTTGTTATTATTTAAAGAAATTTTATATTTTCCTCCTACCATGTAGATTCTTATTCATGCTTCAAGATTTATTTCAAAGATGATTTTGGCTATCAGATCTCTCCTAAGCCAGTAAATAAGGCCAATCACTTTCTCTGTTCTTTTAGTATCTTTTACATACTTCTTATATAAAACACATTTCATTGTACTGTACTTGCCTATAATTGATTAAACTGAGACCTTCTTGATATAGGAAACATGACTCTGTTTCATTGTTGTTTCTTGAAGGTCTATCATCTATGTCTGGCATGTAATACATACTCAATATTCAGCCATTGATTGGTTGATTGAGTCTGTCATTTTTCTCAGTTTTTGTTAGAGTGAATAAAACCACAGGGACTCAAGAGAAAAGTCTCAAAACTGAAAGCAAAATTACTTTATCTCCCTCCAAAAATAACAATATTAGCAAAGATTAACAGGTTGAAATAGTGGGTTTTGTTGGATTGGAAATCACAAGAATATACCAAAAACACTTTATTGCTGTTACTCAGACTTATTTTTATTTATTGCTGATGGGGCTGACAGATACAAAAGGGAGAAGACTCACAGACACACACACACACACACACACACACACACACACACACACACTCTTACTTATGCCATTGTTCGACAAAATAAATTCTTCAAATGTAAAATTGTCAAATGTGTCAGGAATTTTATAAAGATTTCTGTTTGTTTGGCTCCACAAATTATAGTTTACAAAGACAGAATGCTTCATGAATTTGAACAGACTCCAAAATGAATGGCTTTAAAAATGCTAGCATTTAATGTGTTCTTTCTCTGCACCAGGCACTGGTTACATAGTTTTCATTCCATTTAATCTACACATTAATCCAGTGTAGTAATTACAATTGAGTTTCCATTTTTCTTGAAAAGAAACTTATGATTAGATAATAACTTTGCCTAAAATCCCTCAGCTAATATGAGGTGAAATCCAAATTTGGGTTTAAGGACCTATGAATGCAATGAAAGGTCCTACATAGAAAAAAGACTGTATAGATTCTTCAAACCTTTATAATTTATAAGAAAGGACTTCAATGGAAGGCTGGAAACATTTGCATTGTGTAATAACCTTGGCATTAGCAGAATGGAAGAAGGAAATGCATGTACCTGAAATAAAGATATACTAAAAGATTACTCTGATGTAAAAATGTGTCTCTGGTATTCTTTGTCCCAGAGGAAGCCAAACCTAGGAATAATTTAGATTGGACAAGAGAGAATAACAACTTTCTAAGAAAATAAAAAAGGATTGAGATTTTTTTAAACACGCAAGGTCTTGCAAATATCATCTTTGCATAGATAAGAAACAATTATTTTTGAGCAAACTGTTTCATTTTTACAGTTAATAGAGAATGTCATGTGGATTAATTACTTTATAAAGAAGAGAAAGTGAGTGAGATAAGTAGAAACAAAGAAGAGGAATTTTATGATAGCTATTATGTGCAACCAAGTTAATGATAAAACTTTATTTTCTTTAATACTCTTAAAGAATTAGAAGCGTAAAAATATAAATCACACCTTCTTAATTAGAACAAATTAATTACTAAAAATGATAAATACTATTTGTAATAGTTTCATTTTTTTCCTAAAATTACATATTACTTTCTATATGCATTTCTAGCTAGATGTACAATTTCTGTTTATTAACATTTGTTGCCAAATACTGTAGATAATCTATAATTCTGAGTTATTAAATTTCTGAGGCATACAATACAGCAAACTTAATAACTTTATGCAAATTGTTATATAACAAAGTAAGAGCAGATGGTACTCATCACATCAGAATCTTTCCATGACAGTTTCAACAATTTCATATTTTTGTTAAAATTAAACAAAACATAAAGGTATCTCTATAGCTTTCAACTTATTTTAATTCATTTCCTCAAACCAGTTTTTAACCATTGTCCTAATCCTTTGCACCACGTTAGGATAAAATTTGTTTTAACATTTTTTGATAATAAGTAAGTTACTTTTTGACTTGTTTCTAGGATTTCCAAGAAAATTTTTACATAGCAAAATTTCCATTTTTAAAACATTCTATAAATATATACGGAACAAAATTCATGTTGATATAGCTCAACAATTAAAATTCAAACAGTATCAAAATGTCAACTTGCTAGTATTACCTTTAGATTTATTAATATACTAAATAGGCTTATAAACACATGCAAACAAATATATATGTGTATATGTGTGTGTGTATATATATATATATATATATATATATTTATATTTATAACCCATGTCTTTTCAATCGTTATCTTTCTATATTCAAAAATATAGAGATTACTGTCTCAAGAAATATATATAAGCAATAAATTTAAATTCAGTACATATTTTCTTTATTTCTATGATTTTGCAAAATTATTTACACAGACAATCAGAACATTGCATTTCATAACTACACTGAACTTTTATAAAATGGCTTTTAAAATTATAATAGTACAAATAAAGTAATGATTTGGTGGGAAACACACTCATACTTTCATTAAATGTAGAAAATTATATAGGGCAAATGTTCATTTTTGGTATGGGGAATGAAATCAGACATAAGTTGTGATACTTAAAATAAGTTCAAGGAATAATCAATCCACTGGCTTCCTAAAAGTAAGCCTATAAAAAGGCATGGGTCTATATATATGTCAAGCTTAACATACACAGTGATTCTGCTCCCTGCATAATGAAGAGTTTAATTTGAGATGTAACAGAGCAAAACAAGCAGAGTAGCACACTTATATTTATAGGACACAAAAGAGCCAAAAAGAGTCCTATTGTTTTATTTTTCAGTGGAGAAATATAACTGTTTCTTCTATTGTACTTATATTATGAGATATATTTCAGCATGGAATTTTTAAAAATTGAAGTGAGCATAGCAACTGAAATGGGTAAATGAGTTAATGGGCAAAATAGGCCAAATATTTTATAAACAATATTAAAAAATAATTTCTTTTGGATTTTTAATAAAATTAGCTTTACTACAATACAACAAAATAATAAAGTACTAAATAAGATATGTAAAAATATATAACCACTTGAAAATTAGGCCAACCTCAAAATACCCATGTGGGTTATGGTTAAAACTTCTCACAAAAATACATCATAATATTATATAGTTTTTATTAATTAAGAATAATAAAAATAAATGGACAGAATATGGTTATTTGGTCATTTATGAGTTTATTACTCAGAATTAAAAGCTTTCATCAATATTAACAATAACTTCTCACATGGAGAAAATTAAAGATACTTCTAAAAATAGCACTAAAATTTTTATCATAACCCAATTCCAAATTAACAACAAATAAACAAAGCTCAAGGGTTAAAAATACTAAAATCTACAGAAAAATTGCATTTCAATAAATGGAGACTAATTAATAATTTGAAATGTAAAAATAAGTGGTAGAAAGGCCAGATTTCCTCAATTTATGTCGTCATAGACTATAGTTTTATTTAAAACACCAGATTTCCAAATAAATTTTTAAAAGTTTGGCCACAGAGATGTAGTGTGCAACTCCGGGAATATAATCGATAATATTATAATAATTTTGCACAGTGACAGATGGCTAGTAGATTTAGTGTGGTGATCACATTGTAAGGAATATAAATGTCAAATCACTTTGTTGTACACGTGAAACCAATATAATATTATATGCCAACTATAGTTTAAAGAAATACTCTAAAATTCACATGGAAAATGAAATGCATAAAAAATAGAGTAATATGTGTACAGTTGCAATAAATGATATAAAAAGTGTTGTACAACTTCATTGATTAAATAATTGTGAGGCTGGCCTAGCAGCAGATATGCAGATCAATGAGCAGAAGGCAAGTTATTAATTGCAGAAAAAAATTTACCAGATAAAACTGGCACTTCAAATTAGAGGAAAAAGTGTGGGTTATTCAGTGAATGGCGTAATTTTCAATTGCTAATAATATAATTGCTATTTCTGATTTGTCAGCTTTCCTTTGAAATACTGATATGCCCCTATTCTTAATGCCTAGAATCTCTTTTTTGTTATTTTGGTAATCTCTTGTTTCGAATTCTTTCTATTCATATAATGGTGAGAGTACAGTTTTAATTATAGTGTATTTCTTCTGATCATTCTGAGTCTTTTGCCCAATTTGACTGTTGTAATATAGATACTTTGAACATCAACAGCCTCTATATTCTGTTTAAATATATTTCATATTAGGCTTCTTTACTTTTAATTTTACATTTAAGTATGAGACTGTGTTAAATAATTGTGTTATGTATCTATACATCTCAACGTTGTATAGAATATTTTTTAATAATCTTGGCTTTTTTCCCTTTGATATCCTAAAAAGTAGTAGAAAGGTTTCCCTTTAAACTGCTAAAAATATAAACAATCACCTAGGGTAGAGATAAAGCCATGAACTGAGACATTTTGAACATACTAATTATTCAAAATTTAAAATATAAAGTATGTGAAAATAGAAGCTATCTTAAGTCCCCACTACTTTTTTTTAAACTTTATTTTTATTGTTGACACTATTACAGATGTCCCTATCTACCCCCCCTCACTTTGTCCACCACCACCCAGCCCTCCCCTTGCCTCTAGCCATTATCACACTGTTGTCTTTATCTATGGGTTATGCATACATGTTCTTTGTTAATCCTTTCAATTTATTTCATCCAGTCCTTCCTTCTCCCTCTCTTCTGACAGATGTCAGTCTGTTCCATGAAGTCCCCACTACTATTTTTAAATTTATCTTTATTTTTGAAAGTGTTGCAGGTGTCCCCTCGCCCCGCTTTTCCCTTAATGACCCCCTTCCCCCTGCTCCTTCCCCCTTCCCACCCCTACCTTCACTGTATTATTGCCTGTGTCCATGGGTTATGCATATATTCATATACCTTCTTTGGTTAAATAAATATGTAAGTGTATACATCAAGTATATAAATTGTGCTTAAAAATTTTAATAACATAACAGTCAACCCAAGACCATTATAAAAATAAAATAAATCCTGAGTCCTGAAGTCTCTTAAATAGATTGACCAAGTTGTTTTAGGGAATAGCCTGGTAGGGCTCAGCATGTAAGAAATTATGGATTGGAAGCCCAGCTATTCTAGATACTATCCAGAACTTTGAAAATTTTAAGTCAAGAGCAATTAATTGACTTTTAAGAGGTTAGATGAATAATAATTCTATTATTTACTATATTAAAAACTCTCTCTCTCTCTCTCTCTCTCTCTATATATATATATATATATATATATATATATATATATATGCATAAAATATATATATATGATTCTTTTGGGGGATTAAATAAACACACATTTTGCACATGCAAAAATTCATTCTTCGTGACATACAAACATTAATAACAAAATGGATCTTAGACCTAAATATAAAGCATAAAATTATAAAACATCTAGAATGAAATATGTCAGAATATATTTGGAACCTTACTAAGACAAAGATTTCTTAGGAAACTCAAGGATAATATATAGAAACAAATTGATAAATTAGTTTGCATAAAAATAACACTGATAGTTAAATATAAAAAAATGAAGACAAATCACAGATTGAGCGAAAATCTTTGATAAGGAAATTATATCTGAAATATAGAATAAATCTCAACATTTAACAATAAGAAAGCAAGTAATCCAATAAAGAGGTAAAAATAGTTGAACTGTACTATAAAAAAGTAGAATTACAGATAAAAAACAAGCACATCAAAAAATATTCAGCATCATTAGACATTAGAAAATGCCAATTAATACCATAATGAAATTCTACTACATACCTACAACAATGGATAAAATTAAAGCAAACAACCAAATAAAACTCAACATACCAAGAGTTGGTGAATACAGGGAGAGCAACTGGAAATCCCATACATTTCTCAAAAAACTATATACAACCATTCAGGAAAGTAGGCTGATAGTTTTTAATAAATTTAAATATATATTAACGCCAGTTATAAATATATACTATACTCAAGTTTTTTGTCAGGCATTTAGTCAAGATAAATAAAAATTTATGTTTACATATAACCTTTATGTAAAAGTTTATCATAGCTTTACTCATAACCACTGAAAAGTATGAGCAATATAAATACAAAAGTCCTTTAACCAGAAAATGGACAACCTCTATTCATTTTTACCATATAAGTAATAAAAATAAATAAACTCCAGGTACATGCAGCAAAAAAGAATCTCATACACATTTTTCTAAGAGAAAGGAGGCAAATTCAAAAGGCTATGAAAATATCCTTTATAAAATATTAGGAAATCACATCCAGAAATGTTTAAAAATAATTATATTCTATGGGCAACTGGGATTTATTCCAGATATACAAGGCTGGTTCCTCATTTGAAAATCAATCAGTGTAATACATCACATCAATAAGCTAAGGATGAAAGTCATATAATCATATCAATGGATGCAGAGAAAACGTTTACAAAATCAGCACCCATTCATGATAAATACTCTCAACAAACTTGAAGTAGAAGGAAGGAATTATTCTACTGGATAGTAAGGCCAACTACATAGTTACAGTTTTTAAGGGATTGTGATATTGGCAAAGAGATAGACACACAGTTCAATAGAACAAAATAGACAACCCTGAAATACATTTACACAAATAAACATGTCCAACTGTGTTTTGACAAAGCTGTGTTTTAACAATTCATTTCAGGAGAGCTTTTTAACAACTGTGCTGGAGCAATGGGATATCCACGGGCAAAAACAACACAAAAATAAATTCATGGAGACAAAATTAACTTCAACCTATGACCTAAACCTTACATACTTTATATAAAAACTAATTCAAAAAGCATAATGGACTTAAATGTAGAACTATAAAACTTCTGGGAAAAATAATAAGAAATATTTGACATGTAGGACTAGATGAAAAGTTCTTAGATTTGATATCAAAAGTGAAGTTGAAAAAAAGAAAATATTGATAAATTGGACCTCATCGATATAAAAAAACCGTTGTTAAGCTAAAAGTTAGAAAAAATGAACAGACAAACTACATATCAGGGAGAAATATTTGTAAACAGCATATCTGATGAAGGACTTTTATCTAGACTATATAAAGAACTCTCAAAACACAATAGTAAAAACATAGTGACACAATGAAACAGATGTACAAAATTTATGCACAGATATTTCAATGAGAAGCATATATGTATGGAAAATAAACATATACAAAGATATTCTATATCATTAACCATAAAAGAAATGCAAATTTTAACCACACTGAGATATTATTACACAGCTACTAGAAAGACTAAAATAAAAAATAGTGAAAACAGCAAGTGTTGCCGAGGATACAGAGACAGAGAAACAAGAGTAAACTAAACTCAAAGCTAGACAAAGAAAGAAAATATTTAGTATTAGCTTGGAGATAAACCAAATTGACTAGAGAAAAATAAACAAAAGAAAAGCTGTTTAAAGAAAAAAGAAAAAGATTCATAAGATTGAAAAACTTTAGCCAAACTGATCATGAAAAAAGGAGAAAATTCAAATGATTAAGGAGGGAAATGAAAGTGAAGACAACACTACAAAACTTCAATAAATAAAGAATAATTACAAGAAAATACTATGAACAATTGCACATAAAATTAGATAAATTGGACCTCATCGATATAAAGATATAATGAACAAGTTCCTAGGAACACAAAATTGACTCAAAAATGAAAAATATAACACACATACAAGTGAAGAGATTGAATCAATAATCATACACCTCCCAGAAAAACCAAGGAACAGATGGCTTAACTGGAAATTCCACTAACTATTTGAAGAATGAACACCCATTTTTATCAAGTTATTCTAAAAAAACAGAAAAGGAGAGATGACATTCCAACGTTTTCTGTGAGGCCATTATCACCCTGATAACAAAACCAGACAGAGATTTCACAAGGAAAGAAAACAGACAAATATTCCATATGAATCCACATGCAAAAATCCTCAACAAATTACGCATCCTACAACATATATCATCAATCCTTAAGAAATCATCCCAAAAACCACAACAGTAATTATTTCCCTATTCTGAAAGCCAGAAAAAGATATCTGAAAAAACAATACAAACAAAAAACACCCTGAATGTTAATATCTCTTAAAAAGATAGATACAAAATGTCCTCAATAAAATACTAGCAAAACAAGTCCACTGTAAAAGATTTATACTATTTATATGACTGTGGAATTGATCTCAGGAATGCAAAGTCGACACAATATAAAATAATCATTCAATGTAACATAATATTAATAGAACAAGGATAGCATCATCTTAATAACAGAAAAAGCATTTGACAAAATACGATGTCTTTTCATTTTAAACACTCAAATAAATTAGGGACAGATGAGATTTCCTTCAAACGAAGAACAGCTCCCCAAAAAACCACTGCTAACATAACATTTAGTGGTGAAAGACTGAATGCTTTCCCACTAATATTTGAAACAAGACAAGGATATTCACTCTCATCACTTCTATTCACCATTGTACCACAAGTGTGGAGAACAATTAAGCAATAAAATGTAAAAAACACATCCAAACTAGAAAGAGAAAAGGAAATCTCTCTCTATTTGCACATGACATGATATTATGCATTAAAAAAAATCGCTTGCATTTCTATGCACTAGGAATGAATATCCAAAAATGAAAATAAGGAAACAATTCCATTTACAGTAGCATGAACAAAAATAAATACTTGGGAGTAAATTTAACAATTGAAATACAAAACTTTTACAGTGAAAATTACAAAACATTATTTAAAGACAGTAAAGATAATGTACAGAAATGGAATGACATCTCGAATTCTTGGATAAGTAAAATTTCACAAATGATCTAAAGAGTCAGTCCAATCACTATCAAAATCACAACTGACGTTTTGTAGAATTTATAAGCTGATCCTAAAATTCATATGCAAATTCAAGGAAACCTTAGTAATCAAAATAGCCATGATAAAGTACAGAGTAGGAAAACTTACTCTTTCCTATTTCAAAACTTACTAAGAGGCTAAAGATTCCCTGCCTGAGTTTCCATCCTACCCTCCTGCCCTATGAATTAGACTCATGACTGCTATTCATCTCTTACCTGAGTTTCCAGTTGGCTGGCCTGCCATGTAGATTTCAGACTTTGAGACTCCACACCTGTATGAGAAGGATGAAAACTGAGCAGAATTTCTGTGTTATAGTTTTGAGGAAGAATTTGTTGGTTTCAGGGAAACCTGTTTCTTCTCAGAAGGCCCTCAAGTTATTGGATGAGGCCGGCCCACAATATCAACGGCAATTTCCTTTGATTAAAACCAACTGATTGTAGACATTAATCATAAAATACCTTCACAGAAACATCTAAAATAGCATTTGACCATACTAGCCACCATAGCTTAGCAAAGTTTACACACAAAATTGACTATCACATCATCTTGAAATGTGTTTACCAAATTGATACATCTGTGGAAAAAATGTTTACACTCTTGAGTTTTTTATGAACTCAGACTGAATTTTTTTTTCCTTCTGCCTTCACTTTTGACTACTTCACAGTGTCTGGATGTGAAAGGCTTTTTCCAGTGTTTACAAGACAAATAGAAGATACAATTTGGGAAAAAGGAAAAATTAAGGGAGTTATTAATATTTTATCAAGTATAATTATTTTAAAACAGTTTGTTCATGCTAACAAGGAACAGAGATGAGTGAAATATAGGACTAGAAAAGAGTATGTTGCTGAAGTAGGAAAAGAAAATTTATGATAAAAATATACTTACATTAGCCCTAAGAAATAATTGAAAGGAATGTTTTTGAGTCATAACAAAAATAATTATAATAAATTATAGTAAAAACTACTTTCTACTGTTAAAATTATTTGGATTTTTTTAAAGCTTTAAACAATGATTCATTATTGTTTTTTCTCTCTAAAGTTTTATATATAAAGCTGAACTGTATATAAGTAATCTAAAATCATTGTTTTTATTAAATATATCGACTTCATATTTTCTCATTTGTATGCAAATATTATATTTATTTTTTACTTTCTGAAAATAATAATTTCTCATTGGTTAATTGTGCCTCCAAGGAAGAAAAATCTCAGAGCTGAAACAAGACAATAATTTAAAGCTAAAATAAAATTATAAATTCCAAGAAGCATTATTTAAAAGTTGTATAAATGGGTTCACCTGCAAGGCCTTCTATTAATACCTAAGGAAGCCAAGAAAAAAAAATTCCATGTGATTTAATTATAAGTCAAATATTTCTTCTTATAACATGTGGCTATTCTTACATTTGAGATCAATAACACATAAAATAGTCTACATTCTATAACTTAAATTGAAAAAAAGCAAGAAACTATTTGATTTTTTAAAAGCAGGCTAATATATACTCACTGTCTAATGAAAGTCAATTAGTTATTAGTTATTGCTCTTTCAGCTAACTGGATTAGTTGAATGAGTTTGTGGTGACTGGCATTGAACCTACTTGTGGTTTTCAAACACTCAGGCAGACCTTGTGATCCTACTTTAAAAATGACTGAACCTGGTGAGCTCATCTGGAAACAAAAATATTAGTGATTTTTTATGTGTGATCCTGATATGCCAAGTTGACAAAAAGTAATTTTAAGTGTTCCATTCTTATTTATCTTCTCACCATTTAATACATACAATCTTGTTTTGGAAGCTATCAGCAAATTTACAATAAAATGGAATTATTATTTAGGTACCATTTTTACATGTAGTGTGTAACTAATAGAAGCAGGTTAAGATTCAAGAAGGAGCCCCGAAATGAGAAGTTAGGAGACATTGAGCAATTCACATCCTCTAGCTTCAGTGTTCAGAGCAGTTAAAGAAACCATTGGGTTTGATTAGCAATTCCTAAAATGTAATTTCATGAAGATATGTAAGATGACTTTAAATGGCATAAGTGGGAAGTTTAAAAATTGTTACATCTATATTTTAAAGTAAATTAGGAAAGTTTTTTTTCATATGTAGATATTTCATTATAGATATAAAGAGGAAAATTAGTTTTAACTAGCTCTGAATATAAAAATCAATGACCATCACAGAAAAAAATATTGGTCTAAATCCAGTTCAAATGGCCAAGGAATTTTCTTAATAATGGCCCTACATTTCAAATATTTCTTTAGGTATATCACACTGTGAAATACTAAACTGAATATCACTCTTCATTTTCCAGAGAAAGGGAAATTGATTTTGCTAAATAAGTGTGCACATTAGTGACTAAAATGATATATAGGTAAATCTATATGAAAGCATACAATGAAATAGCAATACACTAGAACTTCTACTGTGATTTAAACAATCATGCTCTTTATAAAGCAAAAATAAGGCAAAATATATGCTTGCAAAGGTCAAGCCTTTAGAAAATATATAATATACAGTGCACATGGCAATATTTTATCTATTACTACTTTGCTCTGTTTAAAGATGGGCATCATTATCAATTAGGGATAATAATCCCTATTTCTGAATTACTTCGTTTGGTACTCATTTATAAATTTCTTTGAATCTAAATTTCTTTTTTCACTATTACATGAAAACATAAGGCAAATGGACATTTATTTTAAGCATTCCCTATCATCAATAAATACTTATAACTTATCCTCAGGTATCAGGAAACTAATATTTTGCCTGAAAATTTCATTGTAATACAGGAGTCAGAAAACTTTTTCTATAAAAGGTTAGATAGTAAATATTTGGTGGGCTATTTGGTGTATATGGCAACTCCTCATTATAGTATAAAAGCAACCATAAATATTACATTAAAAAAATGGGTTTGGCCGCTTTCCAGCAAACTTTATTTATGAAACAAGTCAGGCCAGATTTGGGCTTTTGGCTGGATTTGGTTCATCAGCTGTAGTTTTCTGACCCACTTTAATGCAAAAGGGCATGGAATATTGAAAATTATTTCTATGGATACTGTTAGCTGTTCTCTATACAAAATCAACTCTGATCAATAAATATCAATATATTATTTTTCTAGTTTTAAGCAACCCCTGTGTCATTATATCCTTATTGATCTCTATGAGATGCCACACCGTTTATTCTAATTATTTAAGTTACATGAAAAAAATCAGAATATTTTAAAAGATTTAGAAGTTTGCCTGGCCAGTTTGGCTCAATGGTTGAGCATCAACCCATGCACTAAGAGACTGCTGATTCACTTCCTGGTCAGGGCACATGCCCAGGTTGTGGGCCAGATCTCCAGTGGGGGGCATGCAGGAGGCGGCCAGTCGATGTTCTCTCTCATCGATGTTTCTATTTCTCTCTCCCTCTCCCTTCCTCTCTCTCTCAAATCAATAAAGGGAAAAAAATTTTAAATAAATTAATAAAATAAAAGATTTAGAAGTTTTATTTGTTTATTTAAACTTCTATGGATAATAAGGAGAGACGATTGCAACCAACAAAACATATGGACGCATATAATAAGGTTTAATACGAGGTACAGACCACTCAGTAACATTTAAATGATTGGAGCATAGGTTTATTATCTTTAAGAATAAAAGCAGTACTTCAGAAATTGTCTCTTTTATATTAGAAACATGATTTTGAAAAAGGTGAGCTGTAACCAATTTTGGGTTTAATTATCAGCCTTCCATATGGACAATTATATAAGAATCTATATTAGCACATTTCCTTCCTAATTATGCATTTTCTTATTTTACAATATCACAATACAAGACTCTCTGATCTAAATCTCTAAGACTTTATTTTAACACCATAAGGAATATGAATCAATATATCCTACCTGCATACAGAAAAGAAAAAAAATTGGTTAGCCACATAATTGATTTGATCACAGGTTATCAGAGTGAAAAATCACACCATAGTAAAAGGCTTTTCACTTAAACAGTTTAGGAGAATAAAAGCTAAAGAGATTGCAACCTATTGTCACCAGAAATGTGCCTCAGAAAGGAGGGCGCATTCTGGAAGAATTTTGTGATGGTTAAGGCTCTCTATATTTTTAAAAACAGCCTTCTTGTTAATACAATTTAAAATATTGTATGTAATAGTAGTGTAAGAGTGATGGTGATTCTTCTTTGACCTGTATTTACACGCATGCCTCCATGGCCTAAAGGAAGATGAATGCAAATGGATTTCCGTTAGAAAACTGAGTTTGTAACTGCTGGGAAGAAGCAGTAAGTTCTACAGTTAAATCTATTTGAGTGAAGTCAGGGGAATATGGAAACGTGATCTGAGCTAAGGGAGACTGAGAGGACCTATGTCCTATCTTGGAGCACACAAAAACAGAAAATGTCAAGACCTGAAAATGCGACACATTTCAAATTCAATTTATTTGCCAACTATGTGCACTGCTAGGGATAGAAAGGTGAGTAAGCCATGGACTGTCCCTTCAAAGAACTCAAGAAGGTAAATTGATCATCGCTGTGACAATATTATAAGGTAGAGCAGGGTGGATGGGCCAAAAACAAAGGTTTTATTGTATACATAGGGAAAAGATTAATTGTATTTGTAATATATTTGTAATCTGGGTACTCAAACAGTAAATACTTTTTGAACTCAGCTGATATGGGAGTCCATTATATAGTTTCACGTAGTGACATCTAGAATACATTATTGTGTATGTTCAGCAGTTTTATGTAATGGGAGGAGGGGAGAAGAAACTGTATACCTGGAACAAATAAATGTTCCCCATGGGAGAAAGGGGCAAAACAAACACATTTTGAAAATACTATTTTTGAAGACTATAAGCTGATTATTTTGTAGAATATACCTTAATTTGGCTTTATCTTATGTTTTCTTATCCATTTTGGCCAGAAGATCATAGAAGTGCTGCTGTGTTCTTCTCAGTGCATCATACTAAGAGACATTTGACATCTCATTATTGGTAGTGTTAACTTTTATTGCTTGGTTAAGATAGTGTCTCTTAAGGTTTTACATTTTTAAGTTGCTGTTTTCACCAATAAGTATCTGCAGGAAATACTTTGGAACGTTGTAAATATCTTATTTTTCATCATATTTTTGACTGCTAGTTTTTGCATCCATTGATAATTTTTGTCCAAATCCTCTGTAATTGCTCTAGTTACCAAATTGTGATGTTCTGTTTCCAGCAAAGGTTCTAGGTTTTTAGCTTAGAATTATACTATAAGGAGAAACTTTCTTTCCATAACATTTATTAATTACTTCATATTGATATGGACTCATGAATTTGTTTTATTTATGAGTTACAATCTTCTGTCATTATTTGCAACATGCTCAAATAATCCCCATTTTGACCAATGAGAGTACTTCAGGCTCATTCCAGTTTTTATTTTATGTGTCTTCCATTCTTCAATCACTTTTATTGGCCTAGATGCTTAGAAAATGTCAAAGTCATGAAATACAAAAAAGGCCGAAGGGCCATTCCAGATTAAACTAAAATAAATGAAGCCCTAGCCGGGTAGTTCAGTTGGTTAGAACGTCATCCCTATACACCAAGGTTGTGGTTTCCATCTCCAGAAGGGCACATACAAGAATCAACCAATCAATGCATAAATAAGTAGAACAACAAATCTCTCTATCTCTCTTCCTCTCTCTGTTTGAAATCAGTAAATAAAAATAAATGACAACCGAAAGCAGCATATATTAAGGGATCAATATGATGGACTGAATTTTCTTTTGCTAAAAAGGAAATTAATGAACAATTGGTAAAATTTGAATAGCTGTAGAAGAATTAATAACTTTGTATCAATATATATCCCTGGGCTCTTACTGTTACACTCCACATAAATAAAATAATGCTCTTGTTTTTAGGACATACACATTGACACATTTAGAGGTAAGAGGACATTATGTCTGCAACTTACTCTCAAATATTTCAGCATTTTAGAAAGAAACAGAGAAAAAGACTATTTTAAAAAGTGGGAAACAAAATTTAGTGATTCTTCTGTATGAAGAATACATGGAGAAACTTTGTACTATTTTGCATTTTTTATTTGTGTGAAATTTTGTCAAAATAAAACATTATTATTTTTTAAATACAATTTTAGAGATATGGGCTCTAGGCCACACTCTTATGTGCACCAGTATATATATTCATATGCAAATATGTACACTCAGAGTAAAAGGTTACACAACTTGAAGATCAAATGGATTTGTGCTAGATTATTAGTTTGTAGAGTTTTACCCACCCCTAGATGCAACAGATATGATTTTCAATGTTTTATTTATTTGTTTGTTTTTATTTACCCCAGGCTTTGGAAGGATATAAAATAACGTCTCAATTCTATTCTGATTTAGAAAAAAAAATTAGCTATCTCAATTTTAACAAAAATTTAATTTACATCCTAGAACTGAAACCAAGTGGCGGTGTTTGAGTCTGGGTTCCTTGTCTTGCAAAATCGAATAATGAGTTCACAGACAAAGGGGTAAGTGAAAGGAATGTTTTATTTGAAAGACAGACAGACTTCCCACAGTGGGGAGGGGACCCAAGTGGTTGCCAGTGGGCTTTATTGTCTGGGGTAGATATATGCCTTGCTAGCCTCTGATTGGTCCTTTCAAGGAATTCTGCCTTAGCAACATCCATACATTTTAAAGCTTGTGTTTTCTGCCTGACAGGGTTTAGCCCTAGGTCATTTAGTTCTAAATTCATATTACTCTTCTGGAAAAAAGCATATTTGGGCATCACTGATTTAAAAAACTTGCCCTGTCAGGTGAATTGGGGCAGATTTAATTAGCAAAGATGCATATTGTCCCATAACATTCCCTAGTTGGAAGTGGACAGGTTCTTATTTAAAAACAGACATTGATTAGCTATTCCTGACAGTTGCACAGAAGCTTTACTCCCAGGGGAGAGACAACTTAGTTGGGTGTGGTTAAGAACAAATTAAGTAGCCCCAGGTATCTATAGTGGCCTTAGTGGCTTTCCTTTTTATGACAATTTCAACTTTTCCCAGACTATTAGTGAGGAGGAGGGTAAATGCCCTTGGAGGAACCCTATGCTTGTTTTTGGTTTCTTTTTTAAATCCAATCTTGGTTTCCTATAATCCTTTTTAAGGTGACCTGGCTTTCTGCAATAGAAACACACTCTATTGCTGTGCTCCTAGAAATCAGCCTTTCTGGGTTTTTTGTTATGTAATTGACCTGTGCTCCTTCCAGGAGCTTCTAATTTGCATTTCTATAAATGGGGGCTGGGAGTTTCTGTCCTTGGAGGCACAATTTCCAATGTTGATTTTAGTTTTATTTTGAGATCTGTAGAGTCTAAATAAACCTCCAGACCTACTATATACTGGGATCTGCCTGTGAGCTGAGCTCCAAGTCATCTCAAGCTTCCCGTGTGTCTCAGCTTTCCCTTCCCATAAATTTATTAAATTAAATAAATAACTTTATTTATAAATTCTGTATAATACATTAAGAAGTAATATATTTTGTTACTTGTGAGCAATACAAAGATTAGAGGGAGGGAGTGATACAGAGCCTATTGTAATAATGAGACAATTAACTAACATTCCATAAGTTATTGTGATATGGGCATGGGCATTAAGTACATAAAAGAACAGATTGAATTAAAATAGAATATATTTACTTTACTTTTAATTTTAAATGCATGAACACAATTATATTTCTAAACTTCTTTGTTTTTCTGAACTTAATTATATTTTAAAAGAGTTATTCTTCCTAGACAAAATTTTTTATCTGTGGTACTTACTAATGACATTAACACAAATATTTTAACAAAAATGTAGATTGCTTGGCAACAAAACACCTTTTGGTAACTATCAAAAGTGACGTTGTTTGACATTTAAAATCATTCCATCTTATTAAAAATAAGGTAAGACCCTTCAACTTAGAAAGTGAAAAGTCAAACATGTAAATAGATATGTAGCATGGATCCCACTTAAACTCTGACAAAGAACCAAAGTTAAATTGTCAATTGTTAGGTCATTAGGAAAGATGTTTGATTTTAAAACTGTTTATATAGTTTGTGTTTTAATCTAAAGACATCACAATCTTAGCTATAAGAATTTTTTTGCTTGTGGTTAGTACTCAAGAAGTTTGCAAATCCTGTGAATTTAAATCTAAAATATTTTTGTGTATCTATGATTTATACATTTAATTTTACCCTTGGGTAGAACATATATAGCTTTTATTAGATTCTCAAATGGGGCTACGGTGAAGAGGTGTATTAAAAAGTCATTCATATTTTTATCACGATAAATTCCTCAGAGTGCTCACTTTTAAAACAGATTGCATGGTCTCATAAGAATAAAGTAATTGAGATTGCTTTCCTTATCGAAGATTTTATAATCAACAAAGCTTGTATACAGCTATCAGACAGCATAAAGTGTAAGGTGCACCAAAGGAAAGGCCTCTAAATTTTACAATTTAAACATTATGCATCAAGGTCAATAAAATTAAAATATATACAACCTTCTTTTTAACTATGGAGGACACCCCAAGGATAACAAAACACATACAAGCAAAGTACCCTAAGGTGAGAACACTGGGTACCTTTGGGAGGTACTGTCTAAGAAGATCATAAAGAAACTGTTAGGGATGCCATAAACTAAATCTTGATGTAGACATTGATTACTTGTTATTTAAATGAAAAAAATTAATTGAATCAGTGCAGCAAAATTAGCACACTTTATTTAATCTACTTTATCTCAATTTTAAAAATGCAAATAAGTGTGCTGTACACAATATAAATAATGGTTAAGGAGTATAACTCTGGGTCAAGACCTATTCGTGATATTTCAGGCCCAATGGTAACAATTACAAAGGCTTTACCTGGAGGGCCTCACATGGGATAATGTCCCCCTTTACCCAAGACTTCACAGCCAATGCACTGCAGTCTCTAAAGAGAGATGCAGTCAAGTCAAGGAGCTTGTGGGAGGGGGCTATCAAATCAGAGATACATTTGCCAGGACATGGATTCTATAGTTGAGTGGTTTGTTAGCCTGTGAAGGAGTTCCCCAGCTTCACTGTCATTTTGTATTATTATGAAGAGTAGACCATGGTCATTGACAGTCTATGGCTGTCATGATGCTCTTCCAGCTTAAGCCTCTTTTCACTGCTCCCTTTCCATAGGTTCTACTCTCTGTAGTTTTGCTAAAGAATGTAGTTACAGAACACGTGCATTACCACAAAGTACAAAATGCTTTAATTGTGCTTGTAGATGAATCTTCTAATGACCTTTGTCTTCACTGTTCTTTCTGCCTCCTAGCTTTTCCCTGGGCCTATATAGTATCAAGTACTTCTGGGGCTTATTGGTTAACTGGTCACTATTCTAAACACCTAGAACTATAAAAAGTTAATTTTTTTAAATGTTTTCATGAATTGATCAATGGAAAGATCAGGAAGAGCATTATCAAATTTTACATAATAATCTAAAATTGAAGTTTAATGTCTCAGACACATTTAGTAGAGAATATTAAATTTTTCAAGGTATTTATGTATGTAGTTTCTATACATAGGCCTGTAGACACATTTGCTTATACCGTCATTAGTTCTTTGTAAAATTGTTGACACTTCAACACTTAGGTTTAAATTATCCTATTTTTAACTCTATGTTTTCATCTGGGACTACAATGTTCAGTTTGCTTTGTGTTCATTCATTTTACTGCAACTGATATTGTAAACTCTCTCATTCATATATGAATCTGTGACTTATGTTTGTTCGCCAAATTTGGACATAAGTTATTCATCAGGGTGGATTTGAATTTTTCTTTACTCTTTATGTTACTAACTGTCAAAACCATAGTATTATTACTATATAATTAATAATATACAAATAATAAGTATATTTATAATTTTTGTTTAATGTCAAAACTGATATTGAAATTTTTGTAATATTAACAAGTATTGCTCAGCCAGTGTGGCTCACTAGTTGAGCATCGGCCCATGCACCAAGGGGTCGCTGGTTCGATTCCCAGTCAGGGAACATGTCCAGGTTGTGGGCCCAATCCCCAGTTGAGGGCATACAGGAGGCAGCCAATCAATGTTCTCTCTCATCGATATTTCTATCTCTCTCACTCTCTTCCTCTCTCTCTAAAAATCAATAAAGAAAAAAAAATTATAAAAGAAAAAACCCTGAACATGCTGTCTTTTCAATACACACCAGTTCACTTAAAGGAAGCATGAGATGGCTTTTCTTTGGCATATCTGAATTGCTAGTATAACTATTGTTGCACTTTGAGGCCATTATTAAGTAAAATAAGAGTTACTTGAACACAAATACTACATACAACACTGCAAAAGGCGATCTGATGATCCAAATGGCTTCCAAGTGACTAACTGGTAGAAAACACATAACTGGTGAGACACTAAACAAATGAACAATTCATGTCCCAGCAGGACAAAGAGGGTCAGCGTGAGATTTCATTATGCTCCTCAGAATGTTGCACAATTTAAAACTTATGAACTGTTTATTTCTGGAATTTTCTATTTAATATTTTTGGAATGAGTTTGACTGCAGGTAACTGAACCCACCAAAAGTGAAACAGCAGAAATCAAAACAGTACATAAAAGGTACTACTGTAAAAGACTACAAACATATGATTTTCAATTACATACATAATTACTTCTAGAGAAAAAGCATTACACATAGTTTTCCAAACATGATGAGCAAATAAACATACATTCCTCTGTAAGAATTTATTGCATTCTACTTATTAATTCAACAGAAATATGCAATAAAATTGTTTTACTTGAATTACCAGGAAAAAAATGAAATTGAGGAGAGCCTGAAAAGAACTAAATTTAAAGAACTATATTAATTTACCCTAAATATATTATATTCTTAAATATTTTAAGATTAAACGAGGAATTATGAAAGCCATTAACAGGTTGTATGCAGTATTTTTAACTGCATGTATTCTTAAACAGTTTTATTTAGTATTCATCATAAAGGATGAGGTCATTAGCACTCTCACTTTCTCCTCCATTCTATTATTTGATGTATAGACTACTATTTTAGCCTACTTAAGTTTATTACTTTACAGTTTATTTTGTAACTTTAAACCCTTAATTATGAAATATTTGTTTTATATTTAAATGGGCTTGTTTTTGTGGTCATAATTTCCTTACTTTAGAGAGTATTTATTATGATTAACTTCTCAATTGGATATAATTAATCATCAATAATATTTGTTCCATAAATTATAGTTTTGTCGTCCACAGTTGATTCTTATTTGAGAATAACTACATCTGTTGGCTCATATTCTTTTCTTTGAACTTTGTAATCTTAGCATGAACCCGCCAGTTGCCAACACCAGAATCCCTGACAGAAAGGTGGCGAGCAGGGTAAGAAGGAACGGGGGCAGAGAGCAACGTACTACTTGGGTGTCCACAGCTCCCAGTGCCATCTCCAGGCAATGTACCCAGGTTGTATAATTACTGATGGCCGGGCAGGAGTTGATCACTGGGCTATGTCAGACCCCTGAGATAGTACATGTAACATATTTAGGATAGTACAGTTAGGTCTCAGTAAGCATTAACTAGTACTGTTATTAATGATAATAACATTGCCTTAAAACCCCTCATGACTTGACCATTGCAGGTGGAATAAAAGTTAAATGGCTAACTTGACCTGCAAGGATATGGGTGAGTTGGTTTCTGTTCAGCCCCAAACTACATATTCTGCTACTTCTCCTTGTCTATGATGTGATATAATGATACCATAACCAGACAAGTTTCCATGTCTGCCTTTTCTCCTTTCTTCACATGGCTAAATCTTAATTTCCATGCCTCAATGTAAACGTCAACACACCAGTGAGATCTTCTACCTGTCCTTATCTAAAATAAGTCCTACCTGTTATTATTTCTCTTGTTTTCTTCTTGTTTTGTTTTTTTTTTCAATTAAGGTTGACATTCAATATTATTTTATATTAGTTTCAGGTGTATAGAATAGTGGTTAAACATTCATATAATTTACGAAGTGATCCCCTCATAAGTGTAGTACACACCTAGTATCATACATAGTTATTACAATATTATTGACTATATTCTTTATGCTGTCTTTTACATCCCTGTGACTATTTTGTATCTACCCATTTGTACTTCTTAATCCTTTCTGGCTTTTAAAACAATTTAAATTATTTTATCTGAATGTTTTTCTTTTTGCTTGTCTATCTCCTCTACTGGACTTTAACCTCTGTGAGAATGGAGATCGTGCATGTCTTAGTCATCATTATTTTTCCAAAGTCTATAATAATGATCAACACAGAGTGGTGATAAGTAAATATTTTCTGGACTATAAATAAATTGAAAAATCATACTTTCCTGTAGGAACGACCTTCTCTACCATTCTGTCTACACTGAAAAAAAAAAAAAGCATCTTTTCCCCACAATCAAATTGATATTCCATTATTTACATCATTTGGTAAATTGTGTTGAAAAAACCAAATAAACATATATTTTAAATTATTAGCAATGAATTTATAACTAGGAATTGTCATAAAACTTTTCTTTTCCCAATAGTTTCTAAATAATTCAGCATATGTAAAAAATATTAGATTTTTAGTGGTTCAAATGCATTTACAGGTTCTTTAATATCAGAATAATCTTTTGCCCAAGGAGGGACACATAAAACTTAAAAAAATATTACTCTATACTATTATTAAATTATTTTAAACACTATTCATCAGGCTTCTAATTATGAACATGATTTAAATAAATAATGAAGCAAAACTCAAGAATATAAAAGTAATTTTTACTAAATATTTAAACATTGGTTATAAATATAATCAAATTGCCCTGGCCAGTGTGGATCAGTGGGTTGGGCATTGTCCCATGCACCAAAGGGTTGTTGGTTAGATTTTCATTCTGGTCACATGACCCACTTGTGAGCTTGATGCCTGGTGAGGGGCATGCAGGAGGCAGCTGATTGATGTTATACTCTCACTAGGATATTTGTCTCTTCTCTCTTCCTTTCTCTCTAAAAATCAATAAAAATAAAATTTAAAAATATATAGTCAAATTATTATTATTTTTTTACTAATTTGTTTTTGTTACAGATATTTCTCCTTTTTCCCCCATTGACACCCTCCTCCCCATCTTCCCCACCCCGTCCCCAGCTTTGTTGTCCATGTCCATCAGTTATGCGTACATGCATATAAGTTCTGTGGTTTATCTCTTCCCTCTCCCCCCACCCCCTCTTCTGAGGGGTGTCAGTCTGTACCCTACTTCCACATCTCTGGGTCTACCCTGTTCCTCAGTCTGTTATGTTCATTATATTCCACAAATAAGTGAGATCATGTGATATTTGTCTTTCTCTGCTTGGCTTGTTTTGCTTAGGATAATACTCTCCAGATCCCTCCATGTTGTCTCAAAGGATAAGAGATCTTTCTTTCTTACAGCTGCATAGTACTCCATTGTGTACATGTACCACAGCTTTTTTATCCATTCGTCTACTGATGGACACTTAGGCTGTTTCCATATCTTAATTATTTTTTAACGTCAAAATAAAATCACATATCTAAGTCAAATTCCATTGAATGATTTAGATATTATAAACTCTGACAAAAATCATAATTTATTATGATGATTACAAAGCCAATTGTCACACTTTCATGAAAATTGGATTTCAAAATGATGTTACCCTGAATTTACATTAGTATTTTTTATTTCCTGTTTTCCTGTTGCTTTACCATTCCTGGACTAATACCACAGAACTTTTGTAATTTATTCTGATACTCTTTCAAATTTTTCCTTTGTTTAGAATAATTTACTGAGTGCAAAGGGGGGAAAAGTCCATCTCAGGCTGGAGAAGTGAGCAAGAGCTCTATGGGTGACAGTGATTCTTGACTGAACATAATATCTGGTTGTCTAATCCAGGGAAATCAAAACCTAAGGCAGTGAACATCCATCTGTGCCTTCTTCTACTTTAATAATTAAGTTTCTCTTGATATGCAATTGGTCTTTAAAATCTTCTTTTTTATAGTGTTTTAATTTGATTAAACCATACTGGCTTTCTCAGAATTTTTAATTCATAAGGTCAGCATTATTTTACAAAGTATACTGGGATTATGATGTATCGACTTGGAACACTGATATAATTGAAACCCCGCAATAAATTATATCAGTCTTATAATGAAGTAGCATCACAGACTTTTGATCTACCAAGAGATGAAAGATTGAGTCTCCTCATTTAACACTGAAGGCATATATGGCTAATTTAGTATCTTAAATCATTCATTGGCCACTGTATGCATAGATATAATATATGGGAAATTCAAATATATTTCTTCATTTTGTCCCTCCTCTCATAAAACTTCGCCACAATATACATATACTGAATGATGCTGTTAAGCCGAAGGCACTGTAGTAGCATTTGATAGACAATGACACAGCTTATTTTATTGCATGCACTTGCATTTTATCTGCATTTCCTTCCATTTTCCCAAAGGAAGTGTAAGTGGAGATTCCTAGAATTCTCCTTTTTCCCCCCATGTGCTTTTTCTCAGAGATTGTAGCACTAGTTTGTGTTCTTTTCATTAAGACTTGCTGTTATATTAGTACCATTTTAAAATATTATATTTATTTATTACAATTATAGGAAGATAATTTGTGACCTGTCTTCACTCATAGTTTTCCCAATACCACATTTTTCTTGTTATTTACTATATTTTAATTACATATTTTATTATATGGAAGAGGCCTGACTTAACAATGGTTTGACTTATGACTGACTTTACAATGGTGCTAAAGTAATAAGCATTCAGTGGAAATGGTATCTCAAATTTTGAATTTTGATCTTTTCTTCAACTAATGATACAGTATGATACTCTTTCTTGATGCTGGGCAGCCACAGAGAAATGATTTTTGCCCAACTTTAGGCTAGTGTATTTTCTGCACAATTAAGGAAGGCTAGGATAAACTATGATTTTGGTAGGTTAGGTGTATTAAATGCATTAAGACACTGATATTTTCAACTTATGATGGATTTATTGGGACATGACCCCATTGTTAGTCAAGGAGCATCGGTAGTTGAAATTAACCCAAAGTAAAACATTAAAATAAGATTGTTTTGACAGGATTTAAAAGGCCAGAACCTCAAAATTGGATTATACAAGAAAAGTCACCTGTTCGACATCTTTGTCCTTCAGCTGATTCCTGTAACATCTTAAAAACTCCTCTGCAAGTAGTCAGTAATTCTACTGGGAGACTTCTGGCCATGGCAAAGTCTATTACAGTGTTCTGTGAGGTAGCAGGTTAATACTTTATAGAAGCTCTACTAAGAATAGTTTTTGTATATTGAATTAACATTAGCTTTCCTCTCCTACACATAAACCTGAGATTTCTCTGTGAATACATAGGTTAATTCCTCTCATACTAAAAATAGAATAGAACCTGAAGACATGTTAAATTTACTTGCCATAATCATATAAGTTACATTTTAAAATTCCAAATTCTTTTTGACATTTATATGGATTGGTTTTGTTCTGTAAACACTTTGAAATAATGCAAAGACAATTAATCACACCATATTGCACTATTGAGCAGAATGACATAGAAAGAGATAAATCTCCGTGTATACATTACCACAAAATTAGAGAAAAAAATATTCTTATTTCAGAGAGAGAGAGATCAAGCTATGAAATAAATATAAGGAAATAAAAATACAGTTCTAAAATTTCTAATAGTGACTCTTCCAGCAAATATAATGGATAACATTATCTCATAAACAACAAAGAACATTTTATGCCAGTGAAATTATAACATATATTCTAATGTTATATATGTTAAAATGTTACAAAATGTGCGAACGAGAGTTGATAAAATGTGGTATCTCACATTTTTAAAATGTAATAAACATCAGCATTTTCATTTTTTTCCCTGTGATGTGCTTGCTTGACTGTTGTGCTAAACAGGTGCTGAGTCTATTTTCTGAATAATTTCATACTGTCAATGAAATATAAGAAGTATTCCTTGAATACACACGTTTCAAAAGGAGGAAATGATTAATTCTGACTGAGGTGGGCAGGTAAGTCAAAAAAGGTTTTAAAAATAGATAATATTTAACTTGTGAGACAGTAATAGAAAGTTTTTCAGAGGCTGAGGGAATTTGAGCAAAGTCAGGGAGATATGAACAGATTGATGCACTCAGAAGAACACAGATTATTCAGTATTCCTGCTGTATAAACTAAAGTGGAATAGTGAGAAGGTTATCTAGCAACAGCTTGAATGGTGAATTCCCCATACAAATGACTAAGAAGACAAAGTTTAACGGTTCAGAAATCTTACAGTATTTAACTCAAAAAGGTTAAGGGCAAAAAAAGAAAGCATGTGTCTAATTAATACCATTTCTATTTGTACTACTCTTCAAGCATGTGTTCAGTGATATTATAGAAATTGATTTTCTAATAAATAGCCAAAATAAAATTCTCATTTGGCTTAACTATTACGCCAAACACTAACAACTAACCCCTTAAATTAACATAAGCTCAGAGTCTCAGTTGAAATTGCCTTCTGCTCTTTGGTTCTATAGGAAGTCTAATTCATAAAAATGTCATTAGTATAAAGAGTTATAATAAATTAATAATTAAAGTGGGAAAATTCCAGTTTGTCTATATAGAAGGTATGAAATTTGAAGTTGGTATCAGTACAACATTGTATTGATGGGATATAATGCTTTATTTTT